>LR991057.1:17706659-19116646 GCA_905163555.1 Notocelia uddmanniana
TGGTTATCCTTCAGGCATATAGATTATAGGCAGCACTGTAATTTAACGCTGCTGAATACATTTTTCACAAAACATCAGCAAAATACAGTCTTGCACAAAAAGGGTTCAAATATTTATCAAGTATGGGACCCTTTAATTAAGGAATATGCATAGCTTGTACGCTTGTAGACAAATCAAGTGCGTTGCAGAATTAAAACAGTTGGTATAACTTCTTGTTTCTTTACCTTAATCAAATATTGTATGGCGCAGTGTTACAAAAAAGTAACTTTCGCGCATTGTCAGTACTATATATATGTATATTAAGTCGGAATATGACAAATTATTTAAAATGACGGGAATTTTTAAGAACACTGCTATTATAATTTGCACCTTCTGGCTTGGATAGTAAGTTCGCTTTTTGGACAGACTAATTTGATACAATTCGGTCATTTTAAATAATTTCTACTATATTAAATATTTGTTACAGTATGTGCAAATGTTGATTAGAAGTTCATGATAATTAGGGAATATTGATAAAAATAATTATGCTATCGTCATAGTGTTGTCCTTGAATATATAATAACAATGCATGCCATATTGTCCCTTCTTTTGTTTAATAGTAACATAAACCAGCTTCTTTCTAGTAATCAGCCATCGAAATATAATAAGTATAGAAGGTACGAAACTGACGTACAAATGCGACCCATTTCTCGCGTCGTTGAAATTAAAATGACTCGTGTTTTGTTAATCAATCAAAAAATGAGATAAGTTTCAGCAGCCCTTATAATAATAATAATCATTTAACATTAAAGTACATAGCAAAACTTCATCTGTTTTGTACAACGACGCCTAAAAGTAGTGGACAATAGTTCCGACCCCCGAACAAGAGGTGAGACCTGTATCTCGGGAGTTAGAGTTATCTCTTCTTCAGTGTCAGATAACAGAAATACAGTTCGGACAATAGCAATTAGCATGCAGATGAATTGGAGTAGTTATTAGTACTAAGTAAGATACAAATCATATTTATAATATTGCAGTTGATATAAATACGGACTTTTTAAGAACTATGGACTTGCATCTTACTTTTAGTGGACGGCGTAGGAACCTAATTTCAACGAAAAACCGCAAATCAATGTATAGTTTAGCCATTTGGCACACGCATACTAGAGGTCAAACCAAAATTTTCATGAAAGAAAAGAAAAGAAAAGGAAAAAGGTTCAGAAAAAGTTCATGTGCTGCGACTGGTTATAATAAATTTGACATAGGTACGTGATTTTTATTAGGGTTTCGTAGTAAATAAGGTACCCTGATAGTTTCGCCATGTCCGTCCGTCCGTCCATTCGTCCATCTGTTCTGTCCGCGGATTAGCTCAGTAACCGTTAGTACTAGAAAGCTGTGAGTTGGTATAGGTATATTGATAGGGATACAAATCAATCACGCCGACAAAACGCGTTGGGTTTTGCAAGAAAAAAAATGAATTTCCAACTATCGATAGACAGCTCGTTAAAAAAGAATACTATTAGGCTTCTCGTTTGCGTTAATATAAATTTTTAATCCAAATTTTTGTTGGAGTCGTGTCACCCCTCTCTCAAACGGTTGCTACTGGGTATGTGAAAAAATCATGGTAGTAGGTATATATAATAAATTTAAAAAGAAAACTATTACAGCTAATTAGTTAACGAGTAACAGCCGAACTTATGAAGTGTACTTGGAAAAGCAAACTTTCGTACAATTTCCATTGATTACTGGGATATGTTGTTAGTTATGTCAAATATAGAGTAAATATAAGTTTTAAACAATTTAAATCCGCATAATATCACGCGTCTACAGCTACGGAACCCTACATTGCGTGTGGCCCGACAGGCACTTGGCCGCTTTTTGTCAATAATTTATCGAGTTCGGTTTACTAGAACTGGATTTAAACAAGCCTTCTTTTGCCGTGGATGGTGTAATACAAGAGTGATACAATTATATATCAATTTATTAAATAAGTAAATATTTATAAACAGGTTTTAAAATTGGATGTTACGTTAAGGCGAAGGGTATGGCAAAACTATGAAATGGAGGTGTTTTTGCTGAGATTTTTTGCTTAAAATACAGCATGTGGAGGTTTTGAAAGTTCACCGTCTGAACACACATATACTCAAGTATTTCCCTTAATTGTTCAAATGTTCCTAGAATTCACTGAAAAATATATAAGTCACATTAAAAGTGCCGTTCTAAGCATTTTTTTGTTTAAGTTTTATTCCCGCTGTGCAAGTTATTTTGTGTCCATACTTTGTAAGTATACTTTTGTAACTTTGTGTTGTGGGCTAGACTTAATTATATCCCTAAAATACTAAATTACGAATTTTAGAGATATTTTATAATTTTTAAAGATATTTCCTATACAATAAGAATGTTAAACATTGTAATAAATGTTTGCTCACATACTATGATCAGGCACTTTGTAACGTACAATAAATTATTATAAACATTAAAATATGATTCAAAGGTTCAAAAAATAAATAAATACGCAGAAAATTATTAAAACTACTTAAAATAAAATTAAAAATCACTGGGGACTATTTTGACAGTTTTTGTGATGTAGGATTTGAACTTGCATTCATAATTGTATCATTGCATTTTTCGAAGTAAGGAAGGAAGGGCCGCCCGTAAGCGGCGTTGCGAGCTCGTTTCCGTTTGCACGAGTGCTGCGCTGTTGCCAGATTTATTGTCCATCCCACGTCCATCCATGGATATTTCTCTCGTTCGTTGTTCGTTGACGTTTGATAATTCTGTGTGGACTGTGTGTTTTGTTTTGATAGTTGATATACGCTCATACGTTCTTTAGAAGTGCGGAATTTGGTGTTAAAGGATTTTTAACTGCATTTTGTTATATTGTGTGTGTTATTTAGTTTAGATAATTAAAATAGGTAGTTCATTTTATTCGTTGATTGTATTGTTTCATGATGTTAGGTTAGATTAGGTGTATTGTTATTGACATTGGATTAACCTATGTGTTTGGTGCGGTGTGTGACATACTTAAACTTTTACCAATATGGGAAATAGGAAGGGGCGGAAACCTACTGCATCAGTCAGGTTGATGCGCAAACGTCGAGTACAAATTGCTGCAATGAAACGACTCGACGCCACAGCAAAGTAAGTTTATATACAAGGGGTATTTGTGCAAAATCCATAAGACCTGGCCTTAGTTGTGTGTGTTCATAATTCAGTGTTATTTATTTCTAAACCCTTGCTTTCCTTTTGTTGTAGCGTCTCTACAGATTTTGACAATGACAATCACGAGTTTAGTACTGACAAAGAAGATATATACTAACGTAAACTGAAGCAGCTAATGAAACTATCAGTTAAACCTGAAACGTAAGTATCTGATTATTGTGTTGCTGAAATGTAACTACTATTATGTAGGCACTCATGGTATTACAAAATATGGAAGAGGCATAATGCAATAGATACAAACTACTGTCAGTGATTGATACAATTACAAGCTGTAATGTTTTTGTCAATCAATAAATCAATTCCAATCCAATCATATCCAATCATATGAACATCAAAAATTAATGAAAGTAAATGTTAATTTATGTAATTTTATATATTTAAATTAGAAGATGCCCACTGCTACATCGATGAACGAGTATCCCTC
The DNA here is from genome assembly GCA_905163555.1 of Notocelia uddmanniana. Taxonomy (NCBI): domain Eukaryota; kingdom Metazoa; phylum Arthropoda; class Insecta; order Lepidoptera; family Tortricidae; genus Notocelia; species Notocelia uddmanniana. The sequence goes on from LR991057.1 coordinate 17,710,285, forward strand.
TTTTTAGGGTTTTGTCAATTGTAAAGTGTTGATTAATTTTACATAAGTTTCATTTGCTATAAAACTGTAAACTCCTTTGGATGTGTTTAAATACTACCCATTAGGTTTGTTTCATACAAATCCTGAAGCCACAGGTCCTGGGTTCGAATCCCGGACAGGGCATTTATTTGTGTGTTGAGCATGAATATTTGGACCGGGGTCTTGAATGTTTTTATGTATTACGTTACAAAACGATAAACAATATTAAAAGGTACATTGCAATTTTTTTTAAATATATGCTTACCAAAATTTTAAAAATAAATAATCTATCCCCCGCAGCATAGTGCCAAAGATACTGGCAGAAGAATTTATTTATGTACATAAGTATGTATATCATCATCTAGTACCCATAATACAAGCTTTGCTTAGTTTGGGACTGTTGATTTGTGTAAATGTGTCACCCAATATTTTTTTATTATCCTAAAATACTATAATCTGAAAAAATAATGTTTATGTAAATGATTATTAGGGAAGATGACTAATAATAGCAAAGACATTTATTAAATGTTTCAGTACTTTGCTATTTTATTATATTACTGTGGACTCTATCTCTGTACTTTTATTTCAGTTCTGTTGCTGTTGATGATGATTCATTTGTAGTGGATGACAATATTGTAGTTGAAAGGTGAGTATAAATAATAAATGAAGTATCAGGATTCCATATTCTCAGGGTACCAAAATTAACATTATTAATAAGTCTACACCGTTTTTCTGTCCAACTTCTAACAAACAGGCTTTTTTGCACGGTAATAGTTAGCAAGTTGAAATTTCCACATAAATATTGTTATGGCGGATAAGTTATTAATTAATGAAAAGTTAAAATAATGAAGAAACACACAACAGTCTCCATACAAGGTTTCGTCGTATATCATCCTAGCACTATCCCAGTACAGTTGAATCCTGACGGATGCCCGCCATGCCCGGGGTCTGCTACCTAATCCCACAAATTGGTGTAGGCACTAGTTTTTACGGACGCGACTGCCATCTGACCTTTCAACCCAAGGGGTAAAATAGACCTTATTGGCTTGTAAAGTGAATGGATAACTTGACTGTTAGAGAATTCAAGCTGCTGGAAGACCTTGGCTTAATGTGCGTTCCAAAGCGCATGCATATTTATTAACCGACTTCAAAATTTCAAAAGAGGAGGTTATCAATTCGGTTGTGTTTTTTTTTTTTAATGTTTGTTACTCCATAACTCCGTCATTTCTTAACCGATTTGAAAAATTTTTTTTTGATTGTATGTATATATATCCAAGTTGGTCCCGTTTTTGTCAAAAGGCAGTTCTGATGATGGAATCCATGAGGAATTGAGGGAACTCCTCAAATCTTTAAGGCAAACATATAGTGATTTTTGTGTTTTTATCAACAAGTCAAGCATTTGCATCCAAAAATGTGACATTGGATGAAGTGGAACTGCTGATGATGATCAGAACAGAACTCTTCAACGACGAAAAGTTCACGTTTGGCGATTTGTCCTCCTAGCTGTATTTGTTAAGCAAGTTCTATTTTCACGATTAATTTTTGTCATGCTTGAGTTCTGATGATGGGATCCATGAGGAGTTGAGGGAACTCCTCAAATCTTAAAGGCAAACATATAGTGATTTTTGTGTTTTTATCAACAAATCGAGCATTATCATACAAAAATGTGACATTTGATGAAGTGGAACTGCTGATGATGATCAAAACAGAACTCTTCAACGACGAAAAGTTCACGTTTGGCGATTTGTCCTTCTAGTGGTGTTTGTTAAGCAAGTTCTATTTTCACGATTGATTTTTGTCATGCTCGAGTTCTGATGATGGGATCCATTAGGAATCGAGGAAACTCCTCAAATGTGAAAGGCACACAAATAGTGATTTTAGTATTTTCATGAACTAATCAAGCATTTTCATTCATAAAAGTGACATTTGATGAAGTGGAACTGCTGATGATGATCAGAACGGAACTCTTCAACGACGCGTAGTTCACGTTTGGCGATTTGTTCTCTTCGTTTTGTTTGTCAAGCAAGCAAGGTTTTTCCATGATTTCATGAGGAATTGAGGGTACTTAGTCTTCTACCATTATAAACATACTTATAGCCATTTTTGTATTTTATTGTATGGAATCTAAGAGTGCACCATCTAAGATTAATAATCTTTCACCGGACTCCCCCATTGAAGTCGGTTTTTTTTTTCTTAAAAATTATATTATTATTACTATTATTACAAAGTAAAAAGGGTAGTTTTTATAAATGTGAATATGTACTAAAAAGCACATTATCAGATAGTAAATGGTCAGAATTTTGAAAAAAAAACACCACTCTTTATTTTTAAAATCATAAATATAATGAAATGGAGGGTAGTAGCATAGTTATTAGATGTTATGACTTTGATAATTCATGCTGTAATGTTATTTTCTTTTCAGTGATAAAGGCAATGAAAACATTGAGAGAAGAATTGTTAATGTTTTCCCATTTTTCAAGCAACTACAGGAAATGTCTTGTCATGGTCCACTGAATTGTGGTTTAAAAGCAGTGGAAATTGTATCTGAAGTTCGCACTGGTTTACTATCTCAATTTCGGCTGAAATGTAAAATGTGCAACATGGATTTTGTAGTTTACAATGATGAGTCCACTAATGAATTGGATCTAAACACAAGCGCAGTGGCTGGAACGGTGGCCATTGGATGTGAGCAGATGAGCAGCACTAAACAGGTGCATATTTTTATTTGGTCCAATGACCAAAAATTTTTTCTCTGCTAAGATGTATACTGTACATTAAACATGGGAAGCAGAGTTCTTCAAATGTATGGCCTCGCCTGTCACACGAATTTTTTCAAATCGAACTATTCTTTCCACATTTGGTGGCATTGTTTCTTGATCAATTTAGTACATTCAGGAAAAAGGATATGTTTAATGGGATTCCACCTATGACCTATGATCTTATTTAGTGATATTGTTTATCAACACTTTCACTGCCAAAGATTTCGTAGCGCTACGCTCGTAGCCGATAACATGAAATAAACCGTATGTAGCGGAAAGCGCCTACCAAACCAGCGCCCACACACCCTAGGGTTACTGGCACTGAAAGTATTAATACGTATATTTTACCAACAAATACCAATAAGTATATTGAAAAATCACATTTGTTTTTTAGTTGTACGGAACCCTCGGTGCGCGAGTCCGAATCGCACTTGGTTGGTTTTATTTTTATGTATTTATATACTTCCAGATATGTTTTCATGAAAAATTGCAAAGAAAATTGTCAAAGTATTTTTAAAAACGAAATAAATAGTTTACTTCTTTTTGATTATTTAAAAGGGTATTCATCCTCCGTATGCTTAAGTATTTTGTCCAATGAAATAAATATCATAATAATAACTGTAAACTAGACTTTTATTTTCTAACCCTGTGCCAAGAGCCCGCGCCGCGTGTTTATCATACAGGTAAGGAGTTCAGCGGCATCTAGTCGGCTAGAAGTACCGAGATTGATGGTAGGTAAGTTAGGTTTTGAACCGATAAATCAACAAACGGTAGTCTTCCTATTCTAGGACAATATCACAATATATTCCTAAATTTTCTTCTTATACTTACATAATAAAAGTTCTATCTCAAAGTGAAATACTAATTCTAGCTATGTATTAAAGTTTGGATCGTGCTGTCTCTTTCGCTCTCCTGGCCATGCTTTGAGCGGTCGAGTTCCTTCGGTGTGCTTCGGTTTGTTCTCGATTGCGAAATACAGCAGTGAGATAACATGTGGCATTGGATTTTCCTTTTTTTTCCTCAATACTATAAATACAGTTATAATTAAATCACCAATTAAAATATAAATGAAATAATTTACGCCATCTATACGTCAATCCGATTAATAATACATCGATAGCCTACGCTCGCGCCATCTAGTATGAACGCCCGCTGTCTGTGGCTAGGCGCCGATGGGGCAAGGTCATTTGCATATCCCTTCGCCTTAATTATTAATAGTTTGATAACAAATAATAAACAAATCAGTTAACTTACTGCTGCGCCAAAGCCCTGTACTTTAGCAGAGAGCAAGCTTTCTCCTAAAGTATGGGTATATCTGCACAAAGTGCAACCGGGATTACTGCTAGGATCAAAGATTATTCATTATACTGAGAGCAAGCTTTCTCCTAAAGTATGGGTATATTGCACAAAGTGCAACCGGGATTACTGCTAGGATCAAAGATTATTCATTAAACCTTAAGACTTGTAAATTGTAAAAAAATATGTATGTTTAAAATAAACACACTAGCCAAATCGAAGAGATAATTAGGAATTTAGAATACCTACGATCTAGTAAATATTATTATGCAGGCATTTTCAATAAATTGCTGTACCTGTCCGGAAGACTAAATGCCTACTCAAAACACTGTACTATAATTATGCTGTGGTGATCTTATTCTAATTGGGTTTATTATTAATTACGTTATTAAAATTGGTAGTGGTGTTGGTGTGTTGTGTGTGCATGGTACTTCATCCGGAATAAATATATAGGCATGTAATCTAAATATATAAAAGAAGAAACTGACTGACTGACTGACTGACTGATTGACTGACTGACTGACTGACTGACTGACTGACTGACTGACTGACTGACTGACTGACATATCAACGCACAGCCCAAACCGCTGGTCCTAGAGATTCCAAATTTGGCACGTAGGTTCCTTATAAGGTCTAGGGGTGCACTAAGAAAGGATTTTTCAAAATTCAACCCCTAAGGGGGTGAAATGGGGGTCCGAAGTTTGTATGGGGAAACAAGATTAGTTGGACTATTTTATTCGAAACTTCACAGGAGTATTTCTAACGATAAATAAGTAAATACGTGTTTCAGGTTTTTTGAGAAATCAACCCCTAAAAGGGGGAAATCTGGTGACAAATTCTGAAAATCGACATGGGTATTGTTTTTGATATAACGAAAACAACAATGATTTTAAAATCTCACGCGGAGGACGTGAAATACCATCCCCTCTGTTGGGGTGCGAGGGGGATGAAATGTCTAAATATTAATATGGGTGTCGTTTTTATGGTTTTTTGGGACGTTTATTACGAAAATGGCATCGGTTTTGTAATTTAATATTGTGGACATGAAAAATTTTGAAAAATTGTGCCAAATTTCAAGAAATAACTGACTGACTGAGAGACTGACATATCACCGCACAGCGCAAACTGGTGGTTCTAGAGATTCCAAATTTAGTATGTAGGTTCCATATAAGGTCTTGAGGTGCATTAAGAAAGGATTTTTCAAAATTCAACGCCTAAGGGGGTGAAATGGGGGTCCGAAGATTGTATGGGGAATCAAGATTAGCTGGATTATTTTATTCGAAACTTCACAGGAGTATTTTTAACGATAAATGAGTAAACATGTGTTTCAGGTTTTTTGAGAAATCAACCCCTAAAAGGGGGAAATCTGGTGAAAAATTCTGAAAATCGATATGGGTGTTGTTTCCATGGTTTATTGGGTAGCTGATTACATAAACAACAATGATTTTAAAATCCCACGTGGAGGACGTGAAATACCATCCCCTCTGTTGGGGTCCGAGGGGGATGAAATGTCTAAATATTAATATGGGTGTCGTTTTTATGGTTTTTTGGGACGTTAATTACGAAAATGGCATCGGTTTTGAAATTTAATATAGTGGTCATGAAATCTTTTGAAAAATTGTGCCAAATATCAACAAATAACTGACTGACTGAGAGACTGACATATCACCGCACAGCGCAAACTGGTGGTTCGAGAGATACCAAATTTGGCATGTAAGTTCCTTATAAGGTCTAAAGGTGCATGAAGTGCCGTGAGTTCCCTATGAAGATACGACCTTTTTTGATTCAATGTATTGTAGATGGTTTTATTGATCAGTGCCGTCCGATACGATTTCGACATAAATCGATATTTGAGCGTCCGAGAGGACTCTTAATAGGAATCCGAGGTACCTAAACTTTGAATAAAGTAACGGCCATATTGATTTTCTTAATTTCCGTCCCGATTTCGTTCAAAATCGATATCTGAGCGTCCAAGAGGTCCCTAATACGACTCCGAGGTAAAATGTAAAAAAAGTCGCAGTCATTGATTTTCTTTTTTTTCGCCCCGATTTCGATCAAAATCGATATCTGAGCGTCCGAGAGGTCTCTTAATACGAATCCGAGGTAAAATTTGTGAAAGTGGCGGCCATATTGATTTTCTTCATTTTCGTCCCGATTTCGTTCAAAATCGATATCTGAGTATCCGAGAGGTCTCTTAATACGAATCCGAGGTAAAATTTGTGAAAGTGGCGGCCATATTAATTTTCTTTTTTTTCGTCCCGATTTCGTTCAAAATCGATATCTGAGCGTCCGAGAGGTCCCTAATACGACTCCGAGGTAAAATGTGGAAAAAGTCGTAGTCATTGATTTTCTTTTTTTTCGTCCCGATTTATGATCAAAATCGATATCTGAGCGTCCGAGAGGTCTCTTAATACGAATCCGAGTTAAATTTGTGAAAGTGGCGGCCATATTTATATTCTTCATTTTCGTCCCGATTTCGTTCAAAATCGATATCTGAGTGTCCGAGAGGTCTCTTAATACGAATCCGAGGTAAAATTTGTGAAAGTGGCGGCCATATTGATTTTTTTTTTCGTCCCGATTTCGTTCAAAATCGATATCTGAGCGTCGGAGAGGTCTCGTAATACGAATCCGAGGTATAATTTAGAAAAAGTGGCGGCCATATCATTTTTATCATTTCCGTCCAGATTTCGTTCAAAATCCATATCTGAGCGTCCGAGAGAATTCTTAATACGAATCCGAGGTAAAATTTTGAAAAAGTGGCAGCCATATTGATTTTCTTCATTCGAAACCGATTTCGTTCAAAATCGATATCCGAGCGTCCGAGAGGTCCCCTAATACGAATCCGAGGTAAAATTTGGAAAAAGTGGCAGTCATATTGATTTTCTTCATTTTCGTCCCGATTTCGTCCAAAATCGATATCTGAGCGTCCGAGAGGTCTTCCAATACGAATTTGAGGTAAAATTTTAAAAAAGTGGCTGACATATTGCTTTTCTTCATTTCCGTCCAGATTTCGTTCAAAATCGATATCTGAGCATCCGAGAGGTCTCTTAATGCGAATCTGAGGTAAAATTTGGCACTCCATTCATACCTATATGCAAAAAAGTTTAATGTTACTATATAGGCGTGTGGGGTATCCATGGATTTGCTTTTAAAAACGACATAGAGGTTTCGATATTTTTTCCATTTAAATCAACCTTCAATTCTTTTTTAATCGTATGGCATTTATTTACGATCCGTGAGATTTTCGAGAAGACTAGTACGGTTGCCAGTTTTTGTTGCACTTTTAGCACCACTCAGGGGTTCTGTGTATGGTAACGGTGGGTACTCCCTACGGACGCGGTGCAACTTCGACCCCCCTTTGTTAACTGAGTGGGCAACTTGACTGTTAGAAGTTCGCAAGCCGCTCGAAGGCTTCTAACTTGGCTTAACGATTGCAGCCGGGATCAACGGCTTAGCGTGCCTTTCAAAGCACGAGAGCCAGTTAGTAACCACTCAAAGCGGTCACCCATCCAAGAACTGACCTGCGCCCACATTGCTTAACCTCGCACACCGCACGCGGTAGGCGGGTGCCGTTGGGCCACGAGCGCTCTAAATTCTTGATAGTTTGTGCCAAATTGCAATTCAATAGGTCCAGTAAAAGCAACTTGGTTGTAACAGACGGACTGACAGTAAGGAGTGCGAATGGAAGTGAGGCCAAATTTTCTTTTTGGATGCTCCAATGGTAACTGGCAAAACCTACCTAATAAATTTAATTGTAGGAAAAATAAATGTTACACATGATATTGAATTAGCCGTATTTCTGTACTTCAAAGGACCAGAGTTTATGGCCGCTGCGCGCTGTTAAGTCGTTTACAGACCTATTGGTGTTACTGTAGTACACAGATACTTTTACTAAGAGCCATTTAAGACATGCTTTTATTTCATCGACCCTTTCCCCTTCGGCCTCTCGGAAATGTATGATAATAGTTTTCGATCCTTATTTTTGGCAAAATCAAATGAAATTCAACAGTTTGCCGGTTCTCAGAATGTATACTGACTTTTTATTTGTTCATCTGTTAATGAATCACAATCACCAAACTTCGTATAGCGAAACCCCAGAATGTAACAACTACTTTTCTGGAGACCGCATCTAAATCGGTTCAGCCAAACGCGAGATAATCGTGGACAAACATACGAACCTGTTTTTTGTAGACGGTTAAAAATTTCGCTTAGTACGCGGGCGAAGCCGCGGGCAAATGCTAGTATACCTATATGTATGAAGATGAATAAGAGTGCGAACGCGAGCGTAGAAATAATCGTCACTTATGTATTATTGTATCATTTTCAAAAATTCTAAACCATATTAATAGAACGGTAATGCGTCAATTGATTAATAATAGTATATTTGATGTAAAAGTATTTTTTCCCTCATAGCATTGTGCATACTTGTTCTAATGAATGTTTTGTATATAGCCTATTGATATACAGGGTGATTTTGGGGTCGTGATCCGAAATAATTGTACATGGTCAAAAATTCAAAGTAGACAACATCACAGTCGGTATGAAGGTTTATAACTCAAATAGTTTTCTTTTTTTACAAATTTTAATGGGAAATAATACTTTTTCATACAACTTGGTCACCCTACCCCACTGTCAACTCTCCATACCATCCGTCAAAGAGAGTAGGGTAACCATGTTTTTTTGTGATTTTGTATTTTTTTCATCAAAATAAGTTAAAAATGAAATGCGTTTGTTTCGTGTCACTACAATTTTTTTGAAATGGCTAACAGATACCAAGTCTAAAAACTGGTTCTTGATCCACGACCCCGAAATCACCCTGTAGAATATATACTATTTATTGGGCACCAAAATACCTTTTCTCAAACATGCAATGAAATATTGATGTTATGTTCCTTATAATAGGCTGCGAAGTATGACGTTTCAGGTGCGGCTAGGACAAGAGGTCGTTAATGCAATTTCATACAAATGTTGCAGGCCTAGGCCGGCAAAGTCCTCTTTTTTAATTTCCATTCCACATAAATTTGTGGCACTGGCATCATGACATTCTGCCACCATGCGTATTAAAAATAAAACTTTGATTTTTTTTGTTGTTTATTTCATTGCATGTTTGAGAAAAGCACTATACATACCTCGGCGGGAAATATGGGGTTGCCCGCCTGAGACCTATCCGACCTCGCTTCGCTCGGCCGTCTATATGTCTTCGGCCGGCAACCCCTTTCGTCCCGGCCTCTGCAGTAATGTACTATTAATATGATACCTCGTATGTTAAAATCGGATAAGTAGTTATTGAGGAAATACTACAAACGTGACAAAGTGTGCGCCTACTAGCGCGCAAAAGCGCCCCGCGCGGCGCGCCCTCGACGGATAAAAATCAACGTGGTTTCGTTATTTATAATCTGATTTCTAAAATTTAAAAAGTAATATGTAGATAAGAAGTGTAGCTATCTCTTTTATATAAAGTATTTTTCGAGTAAATCGATTATTTCATTGCTTATTTTAAACTTCAAAAAAAGTCAATTTATTTTTTTTTGTTTATTTTTCAAAAAAGAAAAAATGTATATTATTTGGCATATAATTTGTACTTACATTTTGTTTGTTATTTAATCAGCTTTCATATGACACCTCACCTGTTAAAATCGAATGAGTAATTATTGAGTTAATCGAAAAAAAAAAACCATATGCCGCCATCTTTGTGACGTCATAGTAATCCCCTCCACCACTTTAAAGAGCGACAACCGTACTTTTCATACTCGGGAGATATTACTGAACCCAACGATACCAATTGTTGGTATGTACCTGTTCAGTCAATCAAACGAACTTCGTTATATGACGACTTTTTTCAAATTGGCCTCTCTACTATTTTAGGTTTTTCATAACATAGTTAACATCAGCTGTCTTTGTTTTTCTCTTAATGTCTAATAATCTTATTTTATCTTTAAGTTTGATACTCAACATACTTCTTTCCATACTATTTTGACAGACTTGTAGGGATTTCCTGTATTTTTCTGTTAATGCCCATCTTTGGCACCCATATGTCAAACAAGGTACAACACAGGTATTAAAAACTTTTGCCTTTAGATTAGTTGGTACTTTTGTGCTCTTGACTATTTCTTTCATAGACCAGCTGTGCTACCGCGAACTTTGAAAATCGAACTTCGTGTCGTGCCGTCCCTTTCACTCTCGTGTTTATACTCTATATGACGGAAAGGGACGGTACGATACGAAGTTCGATTTTCGAAGTTCACGGTAGCACCCCAGTATCTTTTCCAAGAGTTGCCAATTCTAATATCAATTTCTTTCTGTGTGAGATCCTGTGGTGATATAACTTGCCCAAGGTATGTGTATTGTTCAACGTATTCTATCATATTATTATCTAGAAATATTTATAATCAAAACACATAAGTATCACTAAAATAAATAAATAAATATTGGGGGGACAATCTTACACAAATCGACCTAATCCCAAACTAAGCAAAGCTTATACTATGGGTACTAGACGACGATATACATACTTATATACTTATAGATAAATACATACTTAAATACATAGAAAACATCCAAGACCCAAGAATAAATATCCGTGAAAAATGCACAAATAAATGACTTGGCCGGGATTCGAACCCGGGACCTCTAGCTTCGGAGGCAGAGTCACTACCAACTAGGCTAAACAGGTCGTCACCCAGCACGGCTGTTTATCTACGTAGAACGAAACGTGTATAATAGCAGCCATATTGTGTCAAAGAGATTTTGATGACATACTCAGCTCTCATTGGCTACTGCCTTGTCTACCTATGGACGTCAAACGTCAAAATAAAGTGACAAATAAAAATAAAATGGCGTCTCCTCGGAATTTCGTGTAGTCGTCTCTGAACATTTTTTTCATTTTTGCAAGTGTTTAATTTGTAGTATTGATAGATTACTATGCAATAAACAAACGGAACAGTGTGTAGCTAATCGAAAATTCATCTGGAAACGCGTAATAACCATTGTTTGGCCAACAAATGGAAGATAGTGAAGTGCGTCGTATGTGGCATGCCATGCAAGTTCTCATTTTGCAAAATGTACGAGTGTTGTGGTGGTAAAACGTAGAACTTTGTGAAAGGACGAAGATATATCGTTTTCCCGGATATGAAATGAGATACATTAAAAAATAAATCTGTTGATAAGTAAATTGTTTGTTTAATTTCATATAATACGGCACAACATAGTTCACGGTATTTCAATTGAACACCAGTTTCATTTTACATCGGACGTTGGCGTTCAATTAGAAATACCGTGAGCTTCTACACAAAGTTAAATTTAAATGAGCTATATATATATATTTGGATGTTCACAGTAAGTTCCATTGTCAGTGTGATTAAATAATTAAAAAAAATAAACGTCAAAAGTCTACCAGCGGGTACAGATTAAATACGGTTGCTTACGGTCTATATTTTTGGTTCGTGAGTTGGCGGTCTGAACCCTTAGTAGTCTGTGTCACCCAGTCAGGTAGGTAAATGTGAATTTATGTTCATTCTTATACTTCACCCATGACGCAATGTAGAAGATAATTTTAATTTTCAAGAAAGTAATACATTTTTTAACATTATTTGACGGATTTGACCAATATAATTTGCTTGTCAATTAGCGAGGAGTGGTGGGTGATGGAACAAATGATTAAACAGTAATCTAAAAGTCAGACTAAATAGTGTCATCAACGTTTTTGCCCGTGGTAAATCAACCTTCACTAGATGCATTTGTAAACAACAATTTTTCGTACTGCTTTCCTTAACAAGTTATTTCCTAATATTGAAAGCATACTAATCAGATATTTACGAGGGCTGTTCCGAAAATTTTTAGCTACTCTCACTCTATTCATGGCATTCATGCGATATATGTTTTAATGATACCATTATGCGAGTAATTTCGATACATATGTGTTTCATTTCATTTCATTTATTTATTTGCCATAAATTGTATGTTACATTGTGTGTTGGGGTGAAACTGTTGATGAAAGTCGCTTGGTTTTTTTTTATTGTGTTTTAAGTACGACGTGTCAACAGCCCTATCGAATATGCGATGAACGGGTCACAATACCAATTTTGGTTTCGGGGCAATATTAATTAATACGTCACCACAACTAAACGGAATTTTATACACCGCAAACTATGAATCTTCCCTGTCTCTACCCACGTAATCTGTTTCGATTGCATGAAAATCAGCGACAATGAGCAGATGTGTTGAATATTAGTCTAGGTCGCGAGACTAGGGACTGGTCATCATCACAAAAAATAATAATAATAATTTAGTGATTATACATTAAAATCAGCAAAACTAAGTTAAGAAGTCATCCCGGGCATTTTCCACCACAGTTGTTAGGGATTTCGATGCTAAAACTATTTTTAGGTATCAAAAATAGTACTATTTACGCAAATTTTTAAAAGCCCATACAACTGGCCTTTTGGTAAAAAAAATACTTGCTGCTTACTAATGATTTCGTCTCAGTTCATAACTTTAAAATAACCCACATAATGGTGTAAATAAAAAATATATCGCATGAATAGAGTGAGAGCAGCTAAAACCTTTCGGAACAGCCCTCGTATATTCCACTCTACTTTTTTCGAAACACATATTACATAACATCAACCATCACACCAAAATATGGGATTATTGTAATTGGAATAATGAAATAATGAAAAGAAATATGCTCCAGATTGCCATTCGGATGGCTCCTGCACAAATTAACGGTGCTGGTATAAGTGTCTACATCATTGAAAACAGCTCCTAATTAAAATGTTTTTATGTTCTTTTGACACAATGACAACCCTTCAACTCAATGCCGAATAGCCGACTAAGTTCTGATCGGGCACGGAAATAACTGATAGCATAAGCTATGCCTTTGACACTAGATTATGTGGCACCAGTTTGCTTCTATACTTATTATATTTCAATGAAACCAGCTTTCTATAGCTATCACACTCAATCTCGCAACTGATAGTACATAATGACATCAAAAAAAAACATTATGTCGCAGCAGCAGTGCAGCAGTGTGCTATGAGCAGGGATCGGAAATTCGGATACTTTTATACCTACAACCAACAAAACCCTGGATGAGGCTTAAGCAAGTATGGAGTTGGCTTCTTAAAACTTCTAAATATATCAATTACTTACGTTCCAGGATTCCGGAATGGTATAAAGCATCACGAAAAGGTAATGGTTATGGTTATTTTCAGTGACGTTTATGAGTGTAACAATAGTTATTTGTTCAACAAGAGAGCAAAGTAGATTTTTGCTGCGAGTGTTGATGGTGAGTCCGGAGCAAACGAATGATTCTATAATTGAATCACGAGCGTAGCGAGTGATTCAAAATTAGAATCTTGAGCGTCGCGAGGGACTCAAAGACACCAGATGCAAATATCTTTGCTCTCATGTGATACATAAAACTTTTCACCACAGCGGCGAGAACATACGCAAAGGAATCGGGATAGAGAGAATGAAGTTACTTAAACTAATAATTAAAAAGATTGAATGATTGCATTTTGCTCACTGGTTTCAAGCTGGAAAAGTCGTTTTCACGCTTGCAGCAAAATTGCATTTTGCTCACTGGTTTCAAGCAGCCAAACCGCCATTATCGAGCCGCTGAGGTGAAAAAAAAATAGTGTTGGTCCATTTACGGGGGTAATAGGTATTGTGTTTTGATTACGGAATATGTATGTGTTTATGTTATCCTAATTTTCGGTATTCTGGTAAATCCCGGGAAATTTATTAATAAAATTAAATTGAGTTTGCCTCCATGCTACTCAACAACTACGCGATGTAAGTACTGAGGCCGAAGTGTAGGCATAAAAGTAACTTTTAAAGTCTTTCTAATAAAATTAGGTTTGAAAAGTTAAGAGCATGAAAATTGCCTAATATAACATAATTTAAAAATGGTTTAGACAGCTTTGTTTAAAACTATGGTTAACTGGGACCTGAGTTGAATACATAGGGATGAAAAATAGCTTTTGATTATATTTTCTTTCTTGATATTACATTTATGTTTGTTGTCATATTATGACTTTTTTACAATGTGAAATAAGGCTTTATTACATTATTGCCATACAAATGATAAGGGATTGGTAAGACCAGACTAAATTCAATTTAAACATCTGTAATGAACCATCAATGGCAGCCCTTTCCATCTTGCATATTTGAGACATTTCACTCAGGCTTAGCCATGGATATGTTTGACTTACACTTCTAACAAATAGACATAGATTGTTAACTACATATACGAGGGGCGGCTGATAAGTCCTAAGCCTATGGTAGAAAAAAACAATATATAAAAAAACTTTTATGTTTATTTTTCAATATAATCTCCCTCTATTCAATGCATTTTTTACATTTTTTATACAATGCTTTTAGGCCGTTAAAAAAATATTCTTTAGATTGGCCTTCAAAATGCTCCTGTACAGCCGCCTTCATCTCTTCATCACTGCCAAATCGCTTTCCCCGTAACTCTCTTTTTAAAGAACAGAAAATAATCGCTAGGGGCTAGGTCTGGACTGTAGGGTGGGTGGTCGATTTCATCGAAGCCGATTTCCTTCAGAGCCTGTCTCGCAACCCGGGCAGTGTGAACGGGTGCATTGTCTTGCAAAAACAAAATGCCTTTCCTTAATTTGCCCCTCCTTTTCTCAACTATCGCTTTTCGCACCTGTCTCAATAGATTGGCATAATAAAGTGCATTTATTGTAGAACCTTTGGCCAAATAATCTATTAAGGGAATGCCATCACAGTCCCAAAACACAGTGGCCATTAACTTAGAAGCCGATTTTTGCACTTTAAACTTCTTCGGTGGACTTTCACCCTTTTCAATCCACTTCATGGATTCTGACTTTCACTCCGGATCATACTGCCTGATCCATGTTTCATCAACAGTTACTATTCGTGAGCAAACTTCATCTATCTATACCATCTCCGCACAGATCTAAAAACGCCTGGGAAGTTTCAACACGACGTTCTTTATCGAACGCCGTCAGCATTTTCGGTACCCAGCGAGCACTGACCTTAGTCATGTTCAAATGTTCATGTAAAATCTCCCCAACCCCTTCTTTACTAATGCCTACAGTCTCAGCTATTTGCCAAACCTTAATTCTCTGGTCTTCTAATAGCAATTTTATGACTTTTCTTACATTTTCTTCATAACATGAAACTTTGTATACACAATGTGATCCTATATATGTGTGATACCTAGGTCGAAAATTAGTTTCTGTTGCTAGAAATTGAAAAAAAAAAAAACCAGCGGCTTTTTGATATCTCAGACATGGTGAACTTTGCCGTTGAATATCTCAAGAAAAATTCAAACATATATGACATGATTTTGTTTTTAATAATTTGTTTTTAAATGGCCTTTCTAGTGGCCAGTACCATAAACGCATATACGACCTCGAAATACCATAGGCTTAGGACTTATCAGCCGCCCCTCGTATTCATCCACAACTTATATATTTGATAGCATAATTAAATAAAAAAATCCCACCAAAAACATTTCATGTAAAATGTTGCCAAGACAACCACATAAGGCTTGCCCTGTGAAAAAGATATCAGATCCTATGTAGAGCCATGCTTCTGAATCAACACGGCCTGACTCTACAGATCCTAACTTCAACAAATTCTACATATCAGTAAATATGTATGGCTTCACCGTCCCGTGTAAATTTTCATGTCCTAAATCAAAAAATTGGTGAGTCTTACATAAACTTCCACCCCCCCTCACCCCATTTTAGGTGATGGGGGGCGAAAGTTTTAAATTTATGATTACTAAACTTAGATTACATACCAAATTTCAGCTTTCTAGCACTTCAGGAAGTAGCCAAACATTTTGATGATCAGTGTGTCAGTGACGAAATTGGTGTATTTTAGATACAAATAAAATCTAAAGTATTAAAGCTATTCAATTGAGATTTTGTATGTTTAATTAGTCTATTATTGACATCATATCCTGAGAATATAGACTATCTGGTACATCGGAAACCAACTTTAAGAGGGTTCAAAAAACGACGAAACACTTCGAGAAAAGGTAGGTAGTGCCCTTGCGCTTCGCTTGGCTCGTCTTGGCGGGGGCACTACCGTGCTCCCAGATAAAAGTTACATCATCCAACTTAAAGTATGTCTTTATTAAACTACAAAATAGAGTTCCTTGTTTTCACTCAGGTACAGGTAGTGAGTGAATTAATAAATAAGTTGTAGATGTTAGCAAGACTACAAATAAACTTCGATGGCTAATAAATTTACTATAAACACTTGTTCATAATTGTTTTAAATATGTAAAAAATAAAAATATTTCTAGCAACGTCTTACGGTTTACAATGAATTTCCAATAGAAGACCTCATTTCCTTATTGCTTAAAAACCAGACACACACGAATATATCACGTTTAATGCAAGATGTTTCGAAAGGACTATAGTATTATTTATTTAATTGGTGTCGTATTTAACCAACTTATTAAGTATAAATACGTTCACAATACGTTCTTCGCAATGAGGTTCGAAATCACTGACGAAATGTCAAATCAAATTGTCAATCCAATCCAATCCAATCTCAGAGTACCCAGAGTAGACGTCAAATAATAATACCGCTAAGAGCGAGAAGATAATATACTAAATTCAGTAAGAGCGACAGAGAGGGATATATCATTTGTTCTCCTTGTCATAGTTCCTTTTTTGCCATTTATTTGCCTCAATGTCATCTAAACGTCAAGTCAAATAGTTTAGCCCTTAAGCGCCGCAAATATGCCAATCTAACACATAATTACATATTTGCGGCTTTCGCAGTCGAGACTTTAGGACCGTGGAGTCAGGGTGCCCATACACTTTTTCAGAATTTAAAAAAACGACTTTTGGAAACAACACATGACCCTAGGGCTGGCTCATTCCTCGGACAAAGAATAGGCATCGCCATTCAACGGGGGAATGCAGCCAGCCTTATGGGCACCCTTCCGCAGGGAACAGACTTGGGGGACCTAACTTAGATTTTAGATTATAGTTATAGGTAGGTAGGTATGTTTAATTTTTAATTAATTTTATTTGTTATTTGTTATTAATGTGATTAAATAAAGTATACTGAGCCAAAAAATAGTTTGAGGCATTTAGACCATGGTTTGAGGCCACAGACATCAGAGAAAAGCAGACTCGCAGTATTAAGCGATGATTTTTCCATATAGTTGTCTCTTTAATCCTTATGGTGCAACAAAATGAGTTAGAATGCGACAGATAATACAATCATTTTCGGCTGTTAACAAGTTGTCTCGATTTGTGAGCACACCAGGATGTTAAATCCCATATAAACTTAACACACCATAACGTCAGTTCAGTACAATTTTCAGTTATGAAGACGGAGACACTGACAGGTAAAGACGTGTCAGATGTCACTTGTCTGTCTCTCTCAAACTTTCTGATTTGTACATTAGTGAGAATAGATCAGACGTACAAAAATCGTTTAACTTAAATGAGCGGATCTGCTTTTGAGGCAAATAAAAGATTACCCGGCCAAATTAAAGAGGTTGTTTGTTGTAAGCCGCCAGACGTTTAAGACTAGTTCTCAATTTAGCGGCATAAGAGCTTTTCTGTCCCCCTTGGTGAAACTCGTATAGGATCTCTATAGAAATCCTTACTCTAAGGCTGGGTTGCACCAAACCACCTGTAATCGTAAGCGGTGTTCGTTAAAATCTGAATGTATGGAAAGTTTGACAAGTTTCTATGGGATGACAGCTGTCGGCGCCATATTTAACGTTGATCGGTCTGTGATCGTAAGTTGGTGCAATTCAGCCGAATCCAACCGTCAACTATTACTTATTCTGTGCCGTCAAATCAAATGTCAACCTTTGGGCCTTTTCAATGACTAAGCAAATTCTATGGACCGGGCGTATTGTTCAATTTGTACCAAAGCTACTGAGGCTCAAAATCGCCATATTATGTTCCCCGGTACGTCAATCATACGTCAATTGAGCAGTACACGATCTGTCAGTGAGCGGAATAAAAATTAAAAAGTTATAAAATAAACAGTGTTATTGAAATAAAAACCGCACAAGACTTTAAAGGAATGTGAAGTTAAATGCTGCGATCATGTCTAAGCGTAGCATTACAGGATGTGGCTTAAGACAAAGCCAGAAACAGAAAAGTTTGTCGTTGCATAGCTTTGTAATATTTTTCTATTGAAATATTGGATGATTTGAACATTGTCGCGAACAAGGCACATGTATCATAGCATAATTAGTGTACAGATTAAGTTAATTTATATTTTGTAGTGGGATTTAGCTTAATTTTCAATATTTTAGTACTAAAAGCTACCCTGAAGCAGTAGCTAGGGTTGTTCCTGAACATATCGATAATGAATTGCTATGACTTACTATACCGACCACGGATCTATACCTAAACCGGATTGAGTACAAACTTTTATGAGCCAGACAAACTTGAACCTTATTCTCGCGTAATACAGTTAATATCCTGTTATGACAGACAGACTAGAGAAAGCGGTCCGAGCGAGAGCAACCAACCGGAGGGCGGTGTCCCACTCGCACAACTTGCCAGTGTAAAAAAAATATATGTTGTGGTATTTTAGAATACTGAAAACAATTACTTGCTTGTACTAACTAGTACTGCATATTTATCAGGCATAATTTACATTTGACCTCATTCGTAATTGTATAAAATATCAACATTATTAACTGACTAAAACCTAGTATTGCAATAAATATAGTAATATTGTTCAAATATTAATTGGTATCCCCAATCTTAATGGTGTCAAATTTGAAATTATGAAAATAAGCGGCTGATGAAATTAGTTGAAAAATTGAAAACATGTTGTGTAAAGGGTTGTAAAAGTGAAAGTTTTATTAATTGTGGAATATCATTTCACAGGCAAGGAACAATTTGTTATATTTTACAATAAAACGACAAGACAAATGTCAAACTGATTAGGGTGACTATGACTTGGGCTGGTTTTGCAGAAATATTCGTTATTAAGTGTTTAGTGAGAAAACCTTTTCTAAAGGTCAGTTGAAATTCAATCTTTTAACAATTTTGTTATCATTATGAGCTTTTGTTTAACTTGGACTGTATGTGATTAAACTGTGCAAGTAC
Source organism: Notocelia uddmanniana (assembly GCA_905163555.1). Classification (NCBI taxonomy): domain Eukaryota; kingdom Metazoa; phylum Arthropoda; class Insecta; order Lepidoptera; family Tortricidae; genus Notocelia; species Notocelia uddmanniana. The sequence continues at coordinate 17,729,456 of LR991057.1, forward strand.
TTAAGTTGTCGTTCCAATTTTTTAACCATTTTACAGCTACTTTCCGGTATCCAATTGAGTTGAAATTTAGCATACTTATTTACAGTATGCTAATTTTCACGCATACTGTACATAAGTATGCTACATTTCAGCTCAATTGGATACCGGCAAGTTCGGTAACAGTTATATTGTATTGTTACCTACCGAACTCGTGTATCATGGCACCACCGTGCTGATCTGTTGATGGTGAATTAAAATTCGTCCTCGTCTTTTTTTAATTTACGCATGGCCCATCACGGGAGAACACATTTGTTAAGAGATTTGGAAAATAAAGTAGGGCTTAGGCAAAAATTACACAAGACTATATTGTTTAACAATGTATGGATAATTGGATACACAAACTTGTGATTAGCCAAAATAAATATTTCTTTGAAAAATATTCTTATTTTATTTACTACCTAATTTAGTTTAAATTTCATTGTACATAGAACCTAATTAGAAATAATCCTCATATCCACAGATGTACTTGGTCACCCTAATTAAAACGAGATGTAATCCTCGAGTTTGGCTTCTCTGTCGGTCACACTTTTTCGTCACAGTACTCAATCCGGTTTAGGTATAGATCCGTGATACCGACTCATTGATTCGTTGATTTATATTTTTAAAGGTTGCCAAGAAGTGAAATTTAGCGGACAAAATGATTAGACGCTATTGAAACTGAGAATGAAACTAGTGGTAGTTGTTTGAATTTAAAAATAAAGACCTGTGTAAATTATGAATATAAAAATATTATCCTGATCTCACGTTGTTTCAATAGTAACCTTTTAATACGAGGGGCGTTCAATATATAATGAGAATGACAAGGACGCAAATAACTTTTGAGATATTTTACTTTATTTTTCAATAAAGTCACCTTTCAAGAGTTTACACTTATTATACCTGTTTTCTAACATTAATATTCCCTTTTTAAAAAAATCTTCTTCTTGACCCCTTAAAAATCCTGTACCGCGGCGACCACGGCATCATCATCATCAAATTTCTGACCTCTGAGGTGCTCTTTTAACCGCGGAAATAAATAGAAATCACTAGGAGCGAGGTCTGGTGAATATGGCGGATGCTCCATCAATTCAAAGCCAGCATCTTCGATGGCAGCCATGGCAACTCTTGACTTATGTGCGGGAGCGTTGTCCTGGTGAAACAAAACACCTTTGGAAAGTTTCCCTCGGCATTCCTCGCGTATAACATTACGTAGTTTTTTTATTTGTTCCGCATATAAATTGCCCGTGATCGTAGCTCCATGATCGAGATATTCAATCATAACAACCCCGTGGCTATCCCAGAAAAGGGAGCCCATGACTTTACCGGCGGATGGAATTGCCTTAAATTTCTTCGGAGTTGGAGATGATGGCCTCTTCCAAGTCATAGATTGTTGCTTGGTTTCTGGGTCGTAATGGTGAAGCCACGCTTCGTCCATTGTTAGAAAATGAGCCAAAAATCGTTCAGGATCTTGCTGTAACAGGTCTAAATATCTCTTTGAAACCCGCAGTCTGGTTTGTTTCTGAGTGTCCGTAAGCATTCTTGGTACCCAGCGTGCTGATACCTTTTTCATGCCCAAGTGGTCATGTATTATATTATGAACACTCCCTACAGACATTTTGACTTCTTCTGCTATAAAACGAACAGTAACACGACGATCCGTTAACATTATTTTCTCAACTTTTTTTATTATTTGTTCGGTCACTGTAGTGTTCGGCCGCCCTGAGCGTGGGTCGTCATTGATGTTCGATCTTCCTCTTTTAAACTCGGCACACCACCGTGCAACCGTGGAATAAGGAGGAGCGTGAACCCCTAATGTTTCTTGCAAATCTAAATTAACTTGCTCAGTAGTAAAATTTTTCAAGCAAAGGTATTTAATCACCGCACGAACTTAAATTTTCTCCATTTTCACCATTTGGTTCCGACCAACGAAATGAATGTACTCTATTTAAAAAAAAAAACTAACGACTGTCAAGTTATTTTTGTTATTTTTCATAATAGTTAAATGGGCTATGCCTGCCAGTACTTTTTTATTACTTTGCCAAAGAGTTTATATGTCATTATCATTATTTATTGAACACCCCTCGGATACCTAATTTGTGGTTATATCTTGGTTGATTCTCCCCTAATCTGTGGTGGTGGTGAAATGATAATACTTAGGTAGGTATTATTGGCTGGTACTGTATGCATGACTTCACACCCCTATTAGTTGACGTCCCATATCAAATATACGCATCCTACCCATAGTTCCTGGAGTTTCGTCAAGATCCATTCAGTAGTTTTTGTGATTTAGACGAAAGAACATCTATACAAAGTATATAATATTATTAGTATATTCCAAAACTAAACTAATGGGATACATCCAACATACTTGAGGGTGTCTCGTAGGCTTTTATCATTGGTGATGGGCTGATCTATTTATGCTACATGTCGTTATTGACTGCGTGTAATTAATACACGATATTTAGCGAAATAGTAAAGAAACTCTTTACTAGTAACTTTAATCATGAAATCCCGTAAAGTAAATGCCTGTTTCAAAGAATCATTAAAGAAAACTGAATAGAAAAAAGGTCACTATTATTCATATATATCTAATTAATAACATCCTAGGAAACCAATACGTTCTAAGATCTGTCTATAATATCGATAAAAATGTTGATTAGCGGGAAAGCACTATATTCGCCATGTTTAGTTCCAATATGGCCGTAAAATGGACACACGCTCGTAATGTACTCGACATACATAGAATAGTCGTCGGTGCGATTACACGTGTTGTAATTAGTTTGCAAATTAAAATCGAGTACAAAAACATTGACCTCGATCTTCGCGATCTGTGTCAATCCGTGATGTGCAGTGTGAGTAAATTATGACTAATAGTATTTTATCAAATTAATACGACAGAATGGGTGATAACTGATAATAGCCCATTTTCTCGAAGTTCCAAAATGCAACGTAGCCCTCCATCAACACCTGTGCCATCGGATATCGGAAAAGAAAATGCCCAACCGTCGAGTGTGAGAGACCAAACCAACCTTAGCGCTATCCCAACGTCAGAGATACAGAACTGGTTGAGCGCTATAGAGCAGTTCCTTAATGAAATTTGCGCCATCTCAACAGAAGGTAAATTAAACTCGGACCAAAAGCTAAAAGTCCACAACCTTTGTCGTAAAGTTTCTCACGGTACAGCAAACTTGGCAGTTCATTACCAATCCCTCAAACAAAAAGCATTAATCAACCAATGCACTCTCCAAGCCCTCGAAGAAAGACAAGAATTATCAGGCCATCTCCGATCCCTTAAGGATACTATTTAAAATTCTACCAGACCTATGACAGATACACTTTCGTTCGCTGATATGGTGAAAACCAACAACAAAGAGCAGATCCGACCTAGCAACCTGAGCTCTGTGGCTATTTACCCTAAAGACCAATCGAAATCAAGTGAGGACACGAAAAACTTAGTACAAAAAAAAAAAAAAAACCTGAGCAACTGAAATTGCACGTAAGAGCGCTGCGTAAAGTTAAAAATCAGCACTGACTCTAAGGACGACATTAATAAACTGAAAAATACATTTAAAAATATTTCCCCGGATCTCACCGTCGATGAGCCCTACAAACGCAAGCCCAGGATTGTAATAGTCGGTGTACCTTCAGCTCTACGAGAACAAGAGGTTTACAGCTGCATTTACGAACAAAATCTCGCCGACAAGTTTCAAGACTTAACTCGGGAAAAAATATTGGCTAGTATTAAATTAAGCCATAAATCGGGTAAAAAAGATGCCGAGACCTGTAATTACATTTTAGAAGTTCTAGCCCCTGTACGCAAGGCTCTCATATCTCAGAGCCGAGTCTTCATCAATTGGTCATCGTGTCCTGTGAGAGACTTCACATTTGTCACCAGATGCTTTAAATGCCAGCAGTTTGGCCATGCCGCCAAGACATGTAAGCAATCAGACCTCACGTGCGGACATTGTTGTAATATAGGTCACTCAGAGAAGGAGTGCCCAAACAAGGCAGCTGCTCCCAAATACGCAACATGCAGGCCCTTCAAAAAGCCCAATGATCATAAAACAGGGGATCCTGATTGCCCCGCCAGGAAAATGGCCGAAAAACGATATATAAACTCTATCGACTATGGAGGAGCCTAAGTATGTATAATGTGCCTTTAGACAATTAGTTATTGATTTGTATTATTATTTTGTATTTGGGTTGTAGATCATTGTATAGCGACTTATATAGGCCAACAATGTTACTACTTTCCATATTTATGTAAAGGCATTTGTCGTTCATGTTTAATTACTAACTTGTCACATTTGATTTTGCCCTACTAACCGTAAATCTACCAAACTGCAATGCTTTGCAAATTATTCGCAAACGTAGACTTTTGTCAACCTCATAATTAAGTGAACTCTATTAACCTTGTTTTACAGTCATTTTATTCGATGACCCAAAATAATTTGATATTTTATGTATTTCATGTGCATGATTTTAATTTGATTTGTTTCATTATTAGATTAGTTTTATCTTTGCCTAAGATACAGGAATATAATCCTAGTTTAGGCGCATGTAACAATTTGTATCTTGTAAGTATGTTAAAGCACAATCTAACATTAGCTATAAGATTTTTTTTTTTCAATAAATTATTATTATTGTTATTATATTATAATGTTGACACTTCGCGTCCATAGAATTTCCTTAGTCATTGGGCCTTTTACACGGATCACGCAATACACTCACTCATATCACGATCCGTATCACGTGAATATTGACACCACAGTTTGAGCGACGCCATTATTAGCACCCATGTTTTGACAATCTTGGATAGTTCTGCGCACAACTATTGTCGATACATATTTTCTTCAAATAAAATTACTTAATTTACTAGTATGAGTGATCTTTTAAGTTTTCAGATCTCCAACAAGCAAGCACGTAGATATAGAAATTGTAAGAAGGGGAATGGGCGGACGGGCCACCAGGACATTACACAATAAATTAAGCCGCGAGCGCGAAATTTTTCTTTAGCAAAAAAACCGGCCAAGTGCGTGTCGGACCACGCACAATGAAGGGCTCCATTCCCACCACTACCACTACACATGTGAAACCACTATCCTGTACTTCGAATTAAAAAACTCGCATCTTCATGGGAAATTCACATGATATCGATATCTCAAAAACTATTAAACCTAGACTTTTTACAGGTTTTCCTGTAATCTAAAAGGCCTATTTTGTGTATTCTTTCTCAAAATTTTAGGCCTTGCAGTTTCGGAGATGAATTTTCGTCTATTTTCTCAAATCACATCAGTCTTCAAAATTATTTATAAAAAAAATTGAGTTTCTCACATTAAGACCTTTTATTTGATAGGCATATCACACGATATAGTTTGAAAACTTATTTTTATTTTCATATTTACCCCTCAAAATAATTGGCCCCATGTCTAAAATTCATTCATACAGGGTGGGCCCTGTAACAGGAGCAAACAAATGTATTGAGCGAGCCAGGAATTATTTCCAAGTGGTCCTAGTTGATTTTTTGGCTAATTAATCTTCTGAAGTGATATCTATACCTATATATTTTAAAAACACATTTTTTTAAATTAAGAAATACCTCTCCAAAATACCCTTAATATAAAATAAAAAAATCTAAAAGTATTATGACTCATAACTTATACTACTCCATAAACTGCACTGAGCGCCTTACAATCTCGTGGAATCAAGATCCATTACTTGGAGGTCATAAGTCTAGATCAAAATTTCTCAGAATTGAAAAAAAAATAAGAATATTGGGACAAGGAGTTACTGCCGACACTCTAAGGAAGCGTCCTTTTAAATTTAAATTTCGGTTTCGGTTTCGGCAAGTTTCGGCCTAAAACTCATGTTTCGGCCGAAAGTTCGGTGTCGGCCAAATTGGCCATATGTGTAGTAGTGTCCGACCGAAATTTCGGTTTCGGTTTCGGCAAGTTTCGGCCTAAAAATCATGTTTCGGCCGAAAGTTCGGTGTCGGCCAAAAAACGGCCGAACCTTTCGGCCGTGCCGAAACTTACAAACATTATAACTACTTCCGGATCGTGAATTCTAATTAGTCTTTCGAGGCTGGCTGATTGTGATCTGTTAACATTAAGATCAAAATATTATTTTAGTTAATTTTATATCTAGTTTAGAAGCTGTTCGATTTAGTTATTCTCAAAGGCATGGGACAGGAGTTTGGTTGTTCTTTTTCAAAACTGAGACCATGGAGAACTTAAGTACTATGCTCGATGATCTAAGGTGGGCTTCTGAAGAAGTTGGGCTTAAGATGAACATGGACCAAACGAAGATCACAACTAACGTCCATGTACCTATGTAGTATGTACTCCAGTTAAGCTCAGAGACTCTACGCTCAAAGTTGTCGACAAATTTGTGTACTGTCCCTGAGCCTAGGACAAACAGTTCAGTTGGGCAGGAGCAATTTCGAGAAGAAAATCAATTTTTAAAAATGACTTGGCTGGGTGGCGTTTGGGAGACGCAATATCTTTTCGTCATGTATCGATTATCCTCTCGTCAATAGTTAAAGTCTAGACGCAATATCTTTTCGTCGTGTATCGATTATTCTCTTGTCAATAGTTAAAGTCTTTGACCAGTGCGTGTTGCCATTGATGACCTATGGCTCCGAAAAAGGAGGGTTAAAGTCACTCAAAGAGCGATGGAGAGGGCTATGGCCTATGCTCGAACTTACTCTGCGAGATCTAAAAAATGTCGATACCCGAACGTAAACACGCAAGACTTATCGGAATTATAAATAATTTGTCCGCAGACGAATCAAAGTAACTGACATAGCCTGATGGTTTGCCAAACTGAGCCGATGGTCGGTGGGGCAAGCGAGTTCTCGAGTGTCGACCACGTACCGGATGACGTAGCGTAGGAACTAGTAATGTTGCTGAGCTGCCCCCCACAAGGTTGCTGAGGCTTGATGTAGGCTGATGACCTGATTAAGGTCGCGTGCGTCCGCTGGATGCGGGTAGCTCCTAATTGATTATTTTGGCATTCTCTGGGGGAGGCCTATGTATGACATGATGCCCGCGGTTACCTATCATCATCGCACCTCTCGCCATCGAGCTCATCCCCACACCTTGGAGCCATTGCGTTCTCATACAGTACGTCTCAATAGATACTTTATACCCAGAACACTTAGATTGTGGAATGAGCTCCCTGCCGAGGTATTACCAATGGGCTACAGCATGGGATTCTTTAAAGAAAGCGTAAATAAGAGCCAGGATAATCTGGTCTAGTTCAACCCCACCAAGACACAAGTATACGCGTGCACTAAGAAAAAAAACCCATTCACTGTTGCCCATTCCAAGACACAGGCCTCTCCATCTTAGAGAGTTATTGGGATCCTTGGTGTCGACATTTCCAGCGACGTCTAGTTTCGGAGCCACTTTCGGAACCACAGAAGACAAAGCCAGGCTGGCATCCAAAAAGCTGTGCTCAATAGAGCGAAGCGATACATCACTCCTGGACAGAGACTTCTATAATATAAGTCACAAGTCCGTTCCCACTGAGTTGGCTGTCACCTCTGGGCGGGAGCACCTGGATACCAGCTTGTGCCTTTTGAATTGCTTCAGAGACGTGCTGTGCGAATCGTGGACGATCCCAAACTGACGAGCGATATTGAACCGTTAAGTTTATGGAGAAAGTTTGCCTCCTTGTGCGTGTCCTATGGCTTGTTTAATGGGTTGTGCTCCTAAGAACTGTTCAATATGATGCCTAACGGCCGCTTTCTACCATCGCACAGCTCGCCGTCCGCAGGGCATTCACCCCCACACCTAAATGGTCACGTTCAGTACGATTCCAAAGGAATTCCTGCCTCGGACGTTCCGGTTATGGAATGAGCTCCCTGTCGAGGTTTTCCCGAGGGACTACAGTATAAGGTTCTTCAAGAAAGGAGTGTATACAATTTTAAAGAGTCGACAACGCGCATGTGTCACCCCTAAAGTTGCATCCGTCCATAGGCTGCGGTGACCGTTTACCATCAGGCGGGCCGTACGCTTGTTTACCACCGACGTGGTATTCAAAAAAACCGCTTTGAGTGGTTACTAACTGAGCGCTCTCGTGCTTTGGAAGGCACGTTAAGCCGTTGATCCCGGCTGCTGTCTACGACAGCAGTCGTTAAGCCAAGTTAGAGGCCTTCGGGCGGCTTGAGAACTTCTAACAGTCAAGTTGCCCACTCATTTGACAAAGGGGGGGTCGAAGTTGCACCACGTCCGTAGGGAGTATCCACCGTTACCCTATACGTGACCCCTGGGTGGTGCTAAAAGTGCAACAAAAACTGGCAACCGTACTTGTCTTCTCGAAGATCGCATGGTTCGTAAATAAATACCATACGATTAAATAAATTCAACGATTTTAACACGTCTGTAAAAGTTTCGGTTTCGGTTTCGGCCGAAACTAGAGCCAAAACCAGACCATTTATTACTATGTGAGATTAAAAACAACAGAAAACACAGATTTTTGCCTTTTTCATATCACACTATATGTATTTCACTTAGGCTCTGTTTATGTATATATTATCGCACTATTATTTCACTTTATCTGGTTGGGATAGTATAGTTCATGGCGTTTTCGTCATTCGTTTGTTTTTCTAACTTAAGTGAGTTACTCAAATAATTTCCTCACCTTTCACACTATATGTGTCAATTTATCTCTTCATAGGAATTGAATGGCTTCACAATTAACATCTCTTCATAGCAGAATTTCTTAATTTTCTTGGCACTTCGAAACATCAGTTAGAAACTAAGTAAGTTTTGTTGCCGATTAGGTATTTATATTTTACCATTTTTACCCTATTTGGTGGGCGCAAGCTGCATCTGTCAAGCCTGCCAGAAGAGCAACCAAACCTATTTCTCGTTAACATTCAGCATTCTGTCCTTTATAGTTTATTTATAGCAATAACAAACTAACTCGTTTCACTTTAAAACTTTAAATATTCAGAAACTTTGACGTCAAATGAAATGTGACATTTCACTTGACGTCAAAAAATGTCAATTGACAAAATGTCAGAGCAGTAACGTTAGTGTTCCGATCCGTCCGTTTAGAAATACATAATATTTTTTTATTTCACTTCATTGGTTTTGCTTATTTGTTAACTTATTAAAAACAACATGTTTGCAGATAAATGTACTAAATAGGTACCTCAAAATGGCGCCATTTTGACAAATTTATTTTGACGTTAGCTCTCATTGACAGGACAGAAGTGACAGTAATGACGGCGGCAGGTTTAAAGAAAAATAAAAGAAAAATCCAAAGAGGCCACATATTTCGGAAAATTAATTATGAGTCGCAGTCAAATAAAACCTATCCTGTGACAAGGCCAGCATAATAATCTACATATACACCAAAAATTGTTTAAATCGATTCAGCGGATCCTGAGATCCTTCGGGATATAAAACCCTCTCTGAAGATCCTGGCTGGAATTTTAGAGATTTATTATATATATAGATATAGATAAGTATGTTGCACAAAGAGGGTGATGGAAAGTATTTCTAGATGAAGATATCCTTATCGCAGTAAAACTGTTTACGGTCCATCCTACCTCACGAGGTAGGATGTCTCTGTTGATACATCTTATTAGATTATTCACGAGAAGTATCTCTGACTGATACGAGTTATCGAAAACTTGACGCTTGACCTCTGGAGCTACCTGAGGTAATGTCAGAGGTAAAATCACCTTTGTTCCTATATGCTACTACTAGCTTAGCCACTCTTGTTTTATTCCATTTAAAATAAAAATTACATACACAAGTCCGACATTTTGGAATCCTACAGTATTCTCAGAAGTCTACTTACTTGATTCCTTGAGATGGTAGCCGTGATAAAGCTAAGAAATACGATTCGTCATCTTTATCCTTAAACGTCTATGTATCTGTCACCATGACTAAACTCTTCTGCCAGTAGGCTATAGACTCTTTTGCCAGACGCTAATAAAAATTGTGCTTCTGGTGTCCGTTAGTGTTACGAAGAGATTGAGCAGATATCTTGTTGAGGCTTCCATTCCTTAGTTACAATCGATTCATTTCAACAATTCCAAATCAATTCCTCGTCAGGTAATTTACCGTCGGGTAAAGAAAAGGACGCGACTAAGTATAATAATGTCTTCAAATACTTCAGATAGCATTGGGAGTTAGCCTAGTTGTTCGGTGCCTGGACTTTAAGATGTCCTAGGAGTTCACACTTGCTTGGAAGGATTATGCTAAAGTATATTAACCTCAGATCATAGAAAGAAGGAGATATGGCACGGGGGCGTGGCGCGTGTCGCCTCGATAAGGTCAGTAAACCATATCGGCGCGCACCGCTCTTAGCGCTGACTCATTTGAGCGGCGATCGTTGTTCACGCTATGGCTCCAGTTTTTTTTCAAAATAACGGTCTGTAGCGTGTTTATTTGTAAAAATCGGTAAACTAAACAAAAATACAAAATAAGTGGAATAACATACCACTGCTAAGTGCTATTTTAGACTAGTATTTCTATTATTAATGTATTTTTAAAGTTCCTTAATTCATTTTGTAAAATTCACCATAAAAGCTTCGACGTGCCAGCAAGGGACTTGCAATGGGTGGAGCGCGCCGCGTTAATAACCTAACGCTCGAAATCCCCGAAGCTAGCTGTCAGTCGCGGGCCGTCGCCGTCCGGTCCGAATGTGTACGTGCCCGTCGTGAACCGCTGCGGCGCGCCGCCGACTTGATCGCGACGAACCGCGCTAACGTATTTTTTTGTGTGATTTAAAAAAAAAACACGATGAAACCTATAACCGGCACCACATGTTCTGTATATGGTTGTTTAAATACCCGAAGGAACGTTGGTGTGTCTTTTTTTTCAATTACCTACAAATTGTGAACGGTAAAGTTTTTCTTTTAGTTTGGTATATGTAATAATAAGTACTTATTTAGTATAACCTTGGTGTTTAAAATTATCAAGTTGTAAGTTACAATGTACAACAACAATACAAATGAATACGATACGAACCACCTGGTTACTTTGTTAGGTACATTTCCGCCGATTTACTTATTAAGTACCTAACTGTAATTTTATTTAAAATGAAACACGCGTTATTCAATTTATTTTACTTGATTAGCTACATAATAGTTGTCCTATTTAGATAGTTGTCCATTATTGTGTTGTGGCCATAGCATTTGAAACACGGACAAAGTGTAGGTACCTATACCTGAGAAACTTATGAAGATGACCTGTCCTGTTGTATGTGCTGTGTTGATTTGTATGTCCGACAAAACCTTTTTGGTTGATGAATTGAAATATATATATTTTTTGAGAGATGAAGGGGGAATGGTAATTTTTTGGCTCTTTTCTTAAATAATTTCTAAATAATTATATTAAAATGACAAAAAAATATATTTGAGATGCACACAATGAGGTCTTCCATATGTAACACGATATTATGTATTTTGATGATTGTTCCCCAATATTATGTTGTTTGAAGGTACTTCCCCTACACGTAAAATGGGGATGAATTTATTTTCTTGCAAAACCCACCGTGTTTAGTAACGTTCGATGGTTCGTTAAAAAAATATGAGATTTATTAAATGACTAGCTGTTGCCCGCGACTTCGTCCGCGTCTTCGCTCCTATTGGTCGCAGGGTGATGTTATATAGCCTAAAGCCTTCCTCAATAAATGGACTATCCAACAGAAAAATAATTTACAATTCTAACCAGTAGTTCCTAAGATTAGCGCGTTCAAACAAACTCTTCAGCTTTATAATAGTATAGATTACGCTATTCGTTTGCGTGATTCTATACTATAATATTAAAAGCTGAAGAGTTTGTTTGTTTGTTTGAACGCGCTAATCTCAGGAACAACTGGTTCGAATTGAAAAATTGTTTTTGTGTTGGATAGCCCATTTATCGAGGAAGGCTTTAGGCTATATAACATCACGCTGCGACCAATAGGAGCGAAGACAACAGCTAGTAATTTATAAGTAGTAATATCTTCTCCACAAGCAAGAGTATATGTGGAAAAAACATGGTAGTAGTATAGGTATACAATGAAAACTGTACTTAAGCGACACCTGGTGAGGTAGAACATGTTTTGCCTCATTGAAGTATTTTTGGCGTGACAACCCTAGGGCTACACGTGCCGCGCGTGAATGAATACAAATTATGGGATAGACAGAGATGCAGAGAGTAGGCACGTTTCTTATGCCTAAACGCCGTTTTTGTTAGGAAGTGAACTTTCTGTACTTGTACTATTCCTCATTCTGTGGTGCCAGCGCAAACACCTCGCGCAGCTTCGAGTGCGCGGGATAAGGCAGTGGCAGTATCTGTATGCATGCAATATTATCGATAATTGATAGACGTTATTGCGAATGGTTTCATTACATTTTCTTTTTAAATATAGTTATTTGCATAACTGAATATCACATTAACACGTTCGCTGCGTGACTTGATTTTGGCGACTTTCAGTGGGTGCGTTATGGGGTCTTTTAGTACCGAAGCATAACTTTTTTCTGGTGCGTTAACGGGTCGTGAAGATCTGTTGGACTTACATATGTTTAATTGTAATTATATTTGTAACTGTGACGATTTATGAATACTTTATTAGGCCAATAGATTACGACATTATGAACCAAGTTAAACCTCAAATCACAGGTAGATTCACCGAATAGTTTGTTTATAAATAAAATAATAAACCATCGGATCTTTACGGCCCGTTATCCGCACTGATTGATTAAATTATCGATATTGTTTTAGTGTTGTGGGTGAAATGAAAACATCGATATCGAATACAGTATTTTTTAATTTTATTTGTGTACTTGTATTATGCGATGTTTTTATTTTAAACTAAAAATATACAGTTACAATAGTAAAACGTACCTATATAAATTATGTACAAATAAAGCTATGACCAATTTTAAAATAAAAATATAACTGCTTATAACTAAAAATTTTTTTAGTGTCTACATTTTCATTATTATTTATTTATTTATTTAAACAGAGTATATAAACTTAATGATTAACTGGGTCCCACAAAACTGTTGGAACAGTTTGTCTGTGAGATAAAAGAATAATTAAATAAATCAGAGTTAAGCACTAGCTAAACTTATTATTACATTTATTTTGGAAAGACAGTTTTTCAGCAATAACTTAAAAATCTTATTCAAATCAATTATGATTTTGAATCCTTTAACTACTACTTATTTTTACATGACATTGGACTTATGAAGTGTGTTATAGCATTCACGACAAAATGTTTTTTTACATGCTTCACACATGGTTTTAACCTTTTTAACTTTATTACCGGCATCTTTGCTACTCATTGTTTGGCGTAATTTATCATAGCATCCTGAGCAATTAATTTTTTTGTTGCCCATTTGAAAGTTATGAGTACTTGTAGTAGGTGCTTGTGAAGTTGATGTTGGATCCGTTTCCCGGGGGGGCATCTTCTGCTTTTTCAATGAATTCTTTGATAATTCCTGTATAATATTTTCAACAAACTCTTTTTTTGTGAGTTTATTTTCATTTCTCATATTATATAGAATTAAAGCGTTTATTATTGCCGTTCCAAACAGTAGCTCCATCATCACTTTTCTGTACCACTTTAGGCCCCGCTTTAAAGTGGAGTAGTATGAAGACATCTGGTCGCTGTAATCAATCCCTTTTTTATAGTTATTATAAGTCAGTACACATTCTGGCTTCAATATATCTTCATTGGTCCCTCTTCGCTTTTTCCCAGTACTTTTCATAGATGTATCATGGTCCTTACATGTACTCATCATCAATACAGGGCGTTTGTCATACCACTTATACACGGATTCCTCTTTTGTTCATTTTACCAATAATGTTGCCTTTCTTCACTTTAGCACTGATAACAGCTTTCGGTAAACCCTTCCTATTGGAACGCAAAGTGCCGCAAAAGAATGTTTTCTGGGCTATCAAAGCCTCTGACAATGTAACTGATGAATAAAAGTTGTCTGCGATTACAATTCGGCCGTCATTTTCGTAATCTTTTATGAGTTTCATCACAACATTCTGACTATGATTTTGTTCTCGTCCGCCGTCGCCTTTGCCTGTGTAAATTATGATATTAAAAGTGTATCCCTCTGGTGTGCACGCTTTATATAATTTAACACCATATCTATGTGATTTGTTTTTTATGTATTGGCGAAAATGTAACAACATTGTTTCATCAATAACTATCACTTTACCAGGCTTTAATATTTTTTTAAAGTTAATCAACAGCATGTTATACACATCTCGAATTTTATACAGTTTGTCATTTTCTGAATTTCTATTATCGCTGAAGTGCCAGTATTTCAACAAAAGTAAAAATCGATCTCTATTCATTAGTGAAGTTATATATTCGTTTCTGTAAAGTTTGTTTCTTGACCAATAGTCATTTATATGGGGCACTTTTATAAAACCCATTGCCAACAAAATAGCAAAAAACTTTTCCATTTCTTCTCTATCAGTGGGCTTCCACATATTTGCACGTGATTTTTCTTTAACATTGGTAGATTGTAAACATTGGTTAGCGTAATCATTTGTTTCTTGGACCAACTTGTCAATAATTTCATGGGTAACAAATAACTTATAATATTCATACGGATTGTGAATATTTGGCGGGATAGAAATATGTACTGTGCCTTGGAATTGTTCAAAATCGAGTGGACTATCGGTTATGTCTTGCCATTGGTCGTTTTCGACAGAGGGGATTACGACAGCACATGAATTTTCGGAACTCCCTTCTGTAGAAATATCTTTAGACGACGAATCAGAGGAATTACTACTAGAGGTATCGCTACTTTCATCAGAATCACTGTCGGGATGTAAAAAATGAGATAAATCTTCTGGTTTTCGGGATGTTACTATAGCAGTGTTTATTCTTGAGGTCGAGGGTTGTGCTAAATCTTTATTACTGACATTAGATGTTACAGTTTCAGTCAAAATTGTCTTTTTTTGAGGCAGTGTGTTGAATAACTTGAACAGGTGTTCTTCATCAAACGATAAATTCAGAGATACCATGTTAGATGATGAAATGTCGCTCAAAGACCCACACCTGCTTGTTAAAACAGAAGTTATATTATTATCTTCATTTTGAAGACCTAAGATATCATCATTATTTTCGCGTTGCTGCTGTTTTGTTGGTATAGGACTTGAAATGCCCTTTTTGCGTGATGTCGATGTTTTACAGCTTTTTGGGGTAGTGAAAATATGAAGATTATCGTCTACCAGTGCAGGTAGATTTGAAATTTTATTCTCATCTATTACGGTGTCGGTACACGTCGGTTTCTTAATCTTTCGTCTATTGGGAATTACGAAAATGTCCTCATCACTGGATACAGGAGAATGGCAGTCGGTTGCTGGAGTATTGGTAACAGGTGCAGGTGGTTGAATAACTCTATTTTCTAAAATTTGCACTCGTTGACTGCCACCGACTGACTTTCTGGTTGATGGAGTGGCTGCATTTTCAAGCACTTGCAGTGAACGGCCTGTCGATGGGCTAATGTAAATATTATTATTGGTAATATTTCGCTTACCGATTACGAGTTTTTGTACGTCACAAGGCTTTTTTTCACTAGGTTCTGTATTGATTTCACTATCACTCTTTTCACACATAAACAACAACTTTCTTGATCGTTTCATGATAATTAAATGAATCAATGTCCATCCACTCCTCTTTGTTTACGTCAACAATAGGGAAGATGCAGCTATAATATTTACAATTACATCACATAAAATTCAAGTACCGAAATCTACTTCAGTTTTCTTGTCGACTAAAGTATAAAACAAAACTTTCAACAATTATGAATTCTTCCCGAATTTTAAAATTACTCCCGAACGCACGAAGGTCGAAGTGACAACTGTCATGTAACTCACAAGTGTAACTAGCTAGGCTAGCTAACAAAAGCAAGCAGGCATTTCGAGGAATTAGGAGAAAGAGTTATTTTCTATTGTTTTTGCGCAAATCCTTAAAATCATTACAACATGCCATATCCCGCGGTGTAGAAACATGCAGCCAAAGAGTAGGTACTGACTTGAAGAACAGAAAGTGCCATACTCTACCATTTATCATTTTTCTACCTATTTAATAATTAATTGAATAAAAAAACATTTCCAATTTAAATCTGGAAGTAAAAATTAAGACCTATTTTCAATAAACTGTAGTTGATTTTAAGGAAGAATTAGCACACTAAAAGTAATGAACAGTTTGTTACTAGGCAAAGAAATAGAACTGCGATCGCAAACACTTCGCATAACAATCGATTACTTCAAGAAATTTTAATATGCACCAATTACAACTGCCGACGTGCAAAGATCATTTAGTGGGTTGAAACTTGAAATGGATACGCCGTAACTTAATTGTTCCAAATTGAGAAAAATATGAATAGTTTATTGTTGAAACCGTGTCAAGTACAAAATTTACTGTATTTATCAACTTCATAATATTTTTTATCTTATAAGGCTCGTCGGCCTGTTTAGCCTAGTTGGTAGTGTCACTGCCTCCGAAGCTAGAGGCCCCGGGTTCGAATCCCGGTAAGGGCATTTATTTCTGTGGTGAGCAGAGACATTTGTTCCTGAGACAAGGATGTTTCCTATGTATTTAAGTATATATCTATTAAATATATCGTCGTCTAGTACCCATAACACAAGCCTTATTGAGCTTACTATGGGACTATTTTGATTTGTGTAAAAATGGTCCTCTAATATTTAAAAAAAAAAGGCTAGTAAAGCTAAAGCCCGACACGAGTTAAAACGAAAGTGTTAAGATAATCTATAGGTATAATTATGATGTTTCTCCAAACTAACCTATCTGTTTATCTCTACTCTCTCTCAAAACATTCCCACACCGAACAAACCCTGGCGTATGAACATGACCGAAATTTCTTTGAAATTTAATTCAAACTCTAGAAAGAAGAGAGAATGGTCAGTTTATTATTGAAACATCTGTAAGCCAAACTATTGTAAACTAAAAGCCCCTGCAATAAAGTTTTTACTTAAACCCTTTTCCAGGCGTAGTACGTTTCATCGACCACATACGTGTCAATAGAATTTCAATCCTAGATCTCTGATTTAAGGCTCAAATTACATTGCATTTTCGTAAAAAGTGACTCGTCTTGAAATTAATCACCATGACGTAACTATTTTGAGTATATATTTTGTTTTTTGTAAAGCCTTCTAGATTGGCGCGGCCTGGAAAAGGGTTAATATTCTGAGTCTATTTATAATGGCAATACACACTCAGGTACTTAGCCTGCGATAGGAAGAAAGAGCATTGCCCTAAAACGTTAGTAAGTTTAAATTGTCAGTTTGTAAAAGGAATTTTCAACTATAAATTTAATTATAGATTTTTTTTATACGTTCGTGGTCTATTCTACATGAAATTCTTTCAAAGGGAAACAAAAATGAAAATATTGCATCTTCCCTATTGTATCGACACATGGACTGCACTAGCTCAACTAGCATGTTATCTAGTGCGGCTACCGGGTCATCGGGCATCGGGTCCTTTAGAACCGATAACCGCACTAGATGGAAAAAAGAAACCTCTGGTCGGAATCGGGTCGACGAGATCCGATACGTTTTTATTGTGTAGGCGGTATATATTCAAAGAGGCAATTTCAAAATGCTAACTTTCTCTCTCTTATTCGTTCGAATGCCAAAGTTACCTGTCCCGCACCAACGTGAAGTACAGAAATTTTTGCTCCGCACCGCGGCGATTATCACCATCGGATCTATGTGACCCGATGCCGCAGCGAACGTGTTAAAATGTAAAAAAAGTCTACAGATCGACTATGAATGATTTTGCCATGAAATATTTAAAATAAATTGATTAACGGTCACTGAACTATTATTACAGGATGTTTCTTTGGTACACATAGGTACATTACACATCATAGGTTTGTATAATATCAAAATAGACGAACCCCCAATACAATAAATACGAACCATAGGTTCGTTGGACTCGTAATTTTTACTAAAAAATAACAATTTGTATTTCTGTAATAAACAGTATTTTGATTCACCCTTAAACGAAGTTTATCGTTTTAAAGGTAAAATTCTCATCTCATTTTTTTTATCGATAAATGCAAAAATTGATGCATGTGCCCATCCCTAACGAGTTCACCGACGCTGTTGTTTACGTGTACGAGTGTATTCCTACTGTTGCTTTTCGTAGTGAGAGTACCAATTACAGGATTAGAATGCTAGTAGACAACAGGCCGGATGTGTGCGGGAACCCAATATTTACAATATTGTGCAAGTAGTGGAAACGCACACATCTTTAGAAGTGGCGACAGCAGTACCGGACTAATTTCGCGGTTAGGGCATATCTCTTTCTTTCTATGATCTGAGATATTAACTAAGCAAACTGAAGCAAACCCAAGTCAAACCGAACCTTTCCATAGAGTCTTTAAAATAGACGGGTATAGAAGATCAATACAAGTGACATAGCGCAACAGCGCCATTTGCGCTGCGTTGATGACAAGGAGAAATCGGTGGACTAGTAATTCAAATATACCAGAGTGCCTACCGCGAACTTCGAAAATCGAACTTCGTCTCGTGCCGTTCCTTTCACTCTCGTGTTATACACTATATGACGGAAAGGGACGGTACGATACGAAGTTCGATTTTCGAAGTTCGCGGTAGGCACTCAGGTTGTAGGAGTAGGAGTCATATTGCGCGCCAAAACTTTTACTGTATCATTCACTCCCCGCGACCTCGTTCAGTCATTCGTTCCGTTCACACGCACCGTCTCCCCGCGACTCGCGCCAGTCTAAAGACTACAATTAAACATACTGAGACTGTCTGAGACGCCAGTCGGTCTGCCGCTCGTGGCCGCTCGTCACCGCAAGCGCACGCTCCGCGCTCTTGTCACAAAGTACAATATATATACTTAGATAGAGATACTAGTGAAATACTCCACATAGATCGTAACGCCGTTGTGTATTTAGTAAGAACTAACCGCACGACCGTTGCATCCCTGTCACTTTAATATGCAATTGCGATAGAGATAGCACCCAGTGGCATCTGGTACAAACAAGTTAAACTAACGTTTCCATAGAAAAAATCGTAATTTGAACTGAAAGGCCCCTGGCTCTTGTAATCGATAATTATTGTGTTTTGATTGTGATGTGCATTTACTTCTTATTAAACTATTAACTTTTAACAGTGCGTGTTTTTACCCATCCTACCACCTATTACAAGGTTTGATTCCCTGTCTGCTCTGCTATTTAGTGTGATCCTTCAACTTTATTTGTGACCTGACCCTCATTTAGGTACACCAAAATTTCGGTGTTTTTCCGGCATTAAGGATACTAAATTACAATCTTTCATATACAGGCATATCAAAATTGAGGGAAGAAATCTCCCGAATACTAATGATTGTTTGCACTCATATTGAAGTCTGCAATTCTCCGAGTAATTCGTAGTAAAGACTTTCCGAAATAACAAATGATCCTGGGTACCTTGGTCACTATTCCTAGCGTAGCCAATATTCATAGTA
Organism: Notocelia uddmanniana; assembly: GCA_905163555.1. Lineage (NCBI taxonomy): Eukaryota > Metazoa > Arthropoda > Insecta > Lepidoptera > Tortricidae > Notocelia > Notocelia uddmanniana. Next base: position 17,748,953 of record LR991057.1, read on the forward strand.
TCCAATGAAGACTATCGTTCACCGATGAGCAATCCGTCAGAGTGAGATTAGTTCGCAGACCTGAATTAGTCTTGTCGCGTCTGCTCTCATGGGGTAAAACAGATTTCGCGCCTACTTCGTACTTCAACCGGCGGGTTATTTGGTTGTCTGATTCTAGTATAACCGTTTTAAAGTATAAAGTAGGAGTTAAAGAACTTTCTACACCATATCTCTGTGCTAAACCTTCGGCAGCTTCCGACCGAATCCAGTGAATAAGCAGCAGCGATAGGTGCTCATGATTAAGGACCGCGAACCGGTCTGAAACATGTCGAGCGATTTTCGACCTTTAAGACGTGAGTGACCCGTTTCATTATATTCAAAGAAATATTGTTCATGAAGCTTATTCGTATGTCATCATCCTCCTAGCGTTATTCCCAGTACAGTTGCATCCTGAAGGATGCCCGGGGTCCGCTACCTAATCCCAAGAGTTGGCGTAGGCACTAATTTTTACGGAAGCGATTGCCATCCGACCTTCCAACCCGAGGGGGAAACTAGACCTTATTGGGATTAGGCTTGTCAAGTGAGTGGGCAACTTGACTGTTAGAAGTTCTCAAGCCGCCCGAAGGCCTCTAACTTGGCTTAACGACTGCTGTCGTAGACAGCAGCCGGGATCAACGGCTTAACGTGCCTTCCAAAGCACGAGAGCGCTCAGTTAGTCACCACTCAAAGCGGTCACCCATCCAAGAACTGACCTGCGCCCACATTGCTTAACCTCGCATACCGCACGCGGTAGGCGGGTGCCGCTGGGCCACGAGCGCTAGAAGATTATTCGTATGTCTTTCTTTTAAATTGTCGTAGGTAATTGACCGAGCGAGCGAAGCGTCTCCGTTTCAGCTTTCGACAAAAATTCTTTCGTATGTCTGTCTGTCTGTCCGGATGTTCTCCTCTACAGGTCGCATTTCTCAACCGATTCTCGTAAAATTTTGTGACCAGGTTTGATAATTATATAGATTTTTTTGTCGAGTAAGATTATGGAAAATTGGAAATTTGAAAAAAAAGCGATGTCCACAGCTCAAATAGCCACTACGAGTAGTAATAAACGGTCTATAAAAGTAATCCTTTAAGTAAATTAAGACAGACATACGAAATAATTGACCGAGCGAGCGAAGCGTCTCCGTTTCAGCTTTCAACAAAAACTCTTTCGTATGTCTGTCTGTCCGGATGTTCTCGTCTACAGGTCGCATTTCTCAACCGATACTCGTGAAATTTTGTGAGTAGGTTCGATAATTATATAGATTTTTTTTGTCGAGTCAGTATTTGAAAATTATGAAATTTGAATATAAAATTTTATTTTGCGATGTTTACAGCTCACAGAGCCACTAGTTTAGGGGGCCCTAGTTTATTTTTTGCCCCAGGGCCTTTGGTTACCTAGCTACGCCACTGGTTACAGTTATTTATTTATTTAAACTTTATTGCACATATTAATACAAAAGGCGGACTTAGTGCCGTGAGGCATTCTCTACCAGTCAACCATAGGGCCAAACAGAAAGTTGTAAAAGTGGGTGCATTGAGTAAAATAAAAAGAAAACATGAACAGTTAAACACACACACAGCACAGCTGTACAGTTGTGACGATTTAGGTCTCAGGACCGGGTATGTCCTAAAACTACGACCAAGACCACCGGGGGATGGGCAGCAGCATCCCTGGAGTGCGGTGAAGATACTGCGATCGCCAACCCGCATACCAAGCGTGGCGATTATGGCATTTGCCCCCCATGAAAATGGGGGAGGCCTATGTCCAGCAGTGGACGACTTTCTGCTGATGTGGTGGTGGTAGGTCTCAGGCCTTTAGGTGGTCTAAATATAGGTATCAGAATAAGGCAACCAGTTGTAGGGTGATTTAGGGACAAATAGTTGCGGTATTAGCTAAGATCTTAGGCATTAGAGGTCTAGGTTTCTGGTATCAAGGGTGGAAAGTACTGAGTCTTCTTTTATACCTCGTGTGTTCATAAGTTTTGAGACGGCTAAATACTCGATGTTTTCTTTTTTTTTTACATATACCTACAAGCATATTGTTAACTAGCTTTTGCCCGCCACTTCGTCCGCGTGCTTATATAGTCTTCTAATAGTGTAAACCTGCTAACGTCATATTATGAAAGTTTACAGGAGAGACAAAAAATATGATTTAAATTAAAATATTACAGCCCGAAAAACGGGGAAAATATCATTGGGTTATTTTTTTCACCTAATTCCAAAATATAAGACAGGTAAAGCGTTTTGGTTATCTATTTGAAAGAGTTCGATAGCTTATGAGAGCGAATTAATGGGAATAAATAATGAAAACCAAGCAGACGTTTTTAGTGCAGGAAAATATATTGACAACTGATCTAAAACAAAATACAAAATTGTAAAAGGATAGAAAAATGACAAATGTCTATAAAAAAAGGTTGCAACCGCAACATCCCGGCCCCTTGTGTGCCAAAGCACACGAAACTTAACAGGCTAGCTAGGAAGTTGAAGACTTATACGTCTAACCTGATTAGCTTCTTAGAGGGCCGACGAAGGAGGCCACCTTGTGTAGCCACGTCCACCACCCTGACTACACCGTCGCGGCCAGGGAAGGTTGAAGTAACACGGCCTCGTGGCCATGTCCCCCTTGGTAGATTTTCATCCACGATGAGCACGAGATCGCCGATGTTTAAGTTGCGTTCTCTGTTTTCGCCTGTTTGTCGTGGCTGCAAGGTCGGTAGGATCTCCTTCACCCAACGGTTCCAAAAATGGTCAGCTAACCTTAAGGCCTCCCTCCAGTCTGCTCTTCGAAGTAGATCTCGATCATTTAAGGCTGCGGGAAGGACCTGGTTTGAAGAAGAGCCGATCAGAAAATGGAAAGGAGTCAAAGTCTCCTGGTCATCATGACTTACTGAGACGTGACTTAGAGGTCGAGAGTTGACAATGGCCTCGGCTTCTAGGAGGAGGGTCACAAGCACTTCTGGGTTAGGCGCCCTTTCGCGTAGAGTGGCGTTCAGTGCAACTTTGACGGTGCGGATGAGTCTTTCCCAGCATCCACCGAAGAAAGGAGCGGCGGGGGGAATGAAGCTCCACTTGATTCCTCTACCGGCGGCAAAGTCATTAACCTCTGTTCGGTAAAACTCTCGTAAGATTCGGTTAGCGCCGACGAAACAAGTACCGTTGTCGGAAAACATTGTATCGGGAGCACCTCTCCTTGCGATAAATCGACGCAACCTCATAATCGCTGAATCAGCCGAGAGGGAATGCACTAGTTCCAAATGAATGGCTCTGGATGTCAAGCAGGTATATAGGGCTACGTAACGTTTCTCCTGTTTGCGACCGATCGTGGTGTTTATTGGGCCAAAATAATCCAAACCGGTGAAAGTGAATGGGCGGCGATGGTGCGCAAGCCGTTGTGGAGGAAGGTTTCCAGTCATTGGATTCATCGCTTTTGTCTTCCTGATCCGACAAAACAAACATTTGCTGGTGACGCTTCGTACGGTGCGGCGCAAGGGAAGAAGCCAGTATTTTTGTCTGAGTTCATTGAAGACCATCTCATTATTCGCATGTCCAGCCTTGCGATGGTAAAAAAGAACCAGGAGGCGCACGACTGGGTGATGACCATCTAACAGTATGGGTGATTTTACTTCAGAACCGACATCTTCTACAGCCTCAATTCTGCCGATCAAACGCAGCAAATTGTCCGTTCCCATCTTAGGTGATAACTTTGCTAGGCGACTACTCTTAGGCAACAACTCTCCTCGTTCAATCCGCTGAATTTCTTCGCCAAATGTTTCAGACTGCACTTTCTGCAGGACGTGCCTTTCTGCGGCTTCCATTAATTCCGCTGTTAGGGGTAACAGAGTGGTGGACGTAGGCGCGTTTGTATGTTGACGATCTCTAACATTGATGTTAGGAGCAGTGTGTCTAACGCGGTCCAAAAGTGTGCGAAATTTAGAAGCAGCCTGCAAAACACGAGCAGTAGCACGGAGTAAGCGTAACCAGTCACCGAAACGACTGAAATCCGCGGTGATAACCAGATGCCCAACCACAAGTCCGGAAGCTCGTTTACACTCCTCATGAACTGGAGGCTGGCCAGCTGGTTCCACGGGCCATTCTTCCGGAGGATCCAGAAGAACCTTGGGCCGGTGAACCATCGGTGGTTAGGGTTGAGGTAGAGTGGTTTGATTCGAGTGGCGTCGTCCGCAACGTTCATGTCACTTGAGACCCATCTCCAGTCCTGAACGCAGGAATTCTCAGTTATTTCCCCGACCCTATGGGCCACAAAGGGCTTGAACGTGCGTGCGTCGCTTCTTAACCAACTAAGGACAGTTCTCGAATCTATCCAAAAGAATGTTCGAATGGGCTTTTTCCTGTGAAATTCCTTAATCGTGACGGCAAGACGTGAAGCTATTAGAGCACCCTGCAATTCCAGTCGCGGAATTGAAGTGGGGTTCAATGGTGACACTCTCGCTTTACTGGCTATGAGAGTGAGCTTCACTGTACCATCTGCATACAAGAAACGCCAGTAGGCGACAGTTGCATAGGCAAGCTCACTAGTGTCCGCAAAAATATGTAGCTCTCTGTAGAGAGGCTCGCCATGTGACTTAGCATACCAACGTGGATTTCTAATATTAGATATATCTGACAGCTCTTTAAACCATTCGTTCCACCTCGAAACCTGTGAAGGTGGGAAAGCTGTGTCCCAGTCAATGTTTGATCTCCATGCCTCCTGAAGCAATGTACGACCTTTGACAACTATAGGGCCAAGCAAACCTAGTGGGTCGTATACTTTCATAAGGTGGGACAAAACTTTACGCTTAATTTAAACACCCAGTAACTTGAACCCTTCTAAACCAGTCCTAAAACCAATGGTATCCGAAATAGGATCCCATGAAACACCTAAGGCTCTGACGTTACTTGATTCACTACCAAGTGATACTTCAGCGGGCTTTGTGGCCCTCAATTCATTTGGTACAAGACGCAACGCTTCCTGATTGTTAGAAATCCAACCAACCATTTCAAAACAGGCCTTACGGTGAATAGTCACTACATCGGAAGCTAGCTGTGCAGCCTCGGATACATTGTCTAGACTGTCCAAAAAATCATCCATATAGGAGCTGTGGATGCTTGCATTAGCAGCTTGGGGATACAAATCCTGATGTGACGTGGCATTTTTATTTTTGATGTACAGCGCAGTAAATGGACTGGATGATGCCCCGAAAATGACAGCTGTCATTCGATATTCTTTCAGAGGCGTTGTGTTCTTTGACCCTACGTCTCGCCATAAAAAACGTAATGCGTCCCTATCCTGTTCACGGATTCGTATTTGAGGAAACATCTCCTTAATATCAGCTGTCACTGCAACAGCGCCCTCTCTAAAACGCCAAAGAATGCCTAATAAATTTTCTAATAGATCAGGTCCTTGGAGAAGCAACGAATTCAAAGAAACGCCCTGATTTGACGCTACTGCGTCATGAACGACACGAAGCTTACGTTTCTGTGGGTGATAAACGCCAAAATGTGGCAAATACCACCTTAGTTTTGAGTTGGTGTCAGTTTTATATGTAATAAAAGTCGCTTTCAAGTTTATTTTACCAGTGTGTGAGGTTGACATTCCGTTATTACATTTTGGTTGCACTTTATTCGCACTGACTGTACCATTGTGAACTTTTGAATTGTTGTTTGAACTTTGATGTTATTCCTACGTGGCACTATGAATAATATCCAACACGTAATATATAAAAGCTGTTTATTAATCACTCATTCAGTTTTACAGTTAATGGTTAAAACAGATCTCGGCGAAGTAAAGCGAACTTAGTTCTAGGGTTAAAACGTATAGGTACACAACACAAGTAGAGTCACACAGGTTAGTTCTCACACATGCATCATCACATTAATCACTTCACGTCGGCGAGTTGGGTTAATTGTCAAGAGTAGCGTGCGCGCGCGTTCGTGCCGTAGGTAACACTGAGACCCTGCGGGTCACGGGTTCACGTCGCGGAGGCGGCGCAAGCGGCGTTGCTGCCAGCTCGCGCTCAAACGCGACGTTGTATGTTCGGTAAGTGCGGGCGCCGTGTTAGGGATCCGCGCGAAGAAGGTCGTAATTTAGATTACAATATTTTTCTGGTAAGAGTGGTAAATACGGAGTAGGCCACAAACACTCCCCCGCCGAGACCGTCTCACGGGCGATAGTCAGCATAATGAGTTGGAAATCGAACTACTCTGCCGCTTCTGGTTTGTTTTTCTCTGGCTTGGTCTGGCGGCTGTGGCTGGATGGTGGTGGGGCGAAGCAGATAAGCTGGTTTAAGTCGGTCTATAGTAACGGTTGACTCCTTGCCTTGTATTTCCAATTTAAATGTTTTTTGACCTCTTTCCAGAACTTTGTATGGGCCAGAATATGGTGCTTCGAGGGATCGTCGTGCCGGCCCCTGGCGAAGATATACATACTCCGAAGTGAGCAGATCTTTTGGTATATAGAATGTCTTCGCTGTATGCCATGATGCTGGAACTGGACTAAGATTTGCCATGTGTTTACGCAGGCGGGAGGCGAAGTCAGTTATGTCTATATCAAGATTAGTGGAAGGGTTGAAAAACTCGCCTGGTAATCTAAGAGGCTCGCCATAAACCAGTTCTGCTGCCGAGGCTTTAAGGTCATCCTTCCAGGCACTCCGTATTCCCAGGAGTACAAGTGGTAGGATCTCTGTCCATTGGGGATTGTCATGGCACATGATTGCGGTCTTCAACTGTCGGTGCAGGCGCTCAATCATGCCACTAGAACTAAGTTCGCTTTACTTCGCCGAGATCTGTGTTAACCATTAACTGTAAAACTGAATGAGTGATTAATAAACAGCTTTTATATATCACGTCGGGGTCACCAGTTTGGTGTTATTCCTACGTGGCACTATGAATAATATCCAACACGTAATATATAAAAGCTGTTTATTAATCACTCATTCAGTTTTACAGTTAATGGTTAACACAGATCTCGGCGAAGTAAAGCGAACTTAGTTCTAGGGTTAAAACGTATAGGTACACAACACAAGTAGAGTCACACAGGTTAGTTCTCACACATGCATCATCACATTAATCACTTCACGTCGGCGAGTTGGGTTAATTGTCAAGAGTAGCGTGCGCGCGCGTTCGTGCCGTAGGTAACACTGAGACCCTGCGGGTCACGGGTTCACGTCGCGGAGGCGGCGCAAGCGGCGTTGCTGCCAGCTCGCGCTCAAACGCGATGTTGTATGTTCGGTAAGTGCGGGCGCCGTGTTAGGGATCCGCGCGAAGAAGGTCGTAATTTAGATTACAATATTTTTCTGGTAAGAGTGGTAAATACGGAGTAGGCCACAGAACCATTACCTAAAATGTGCTCACTATCGACAGATTTAGTAAAGTTCCTAGTACTGACAGAGTGACCATAATATGTGACAGGATCACACTCCTCAGCATAACCTTTAATAATCATATTGTCAATAAGCCTTTTGTACGCTTCAGAAAAATCGGGCTCCCGAAGCATACGTCTCTCTAGACTCAGAAAGCGTGACAGAGCTTGAGGGTAACTATCAGGTACGCACTGGATATTGTCACGCCATGGAAGTCCAACCTGATACCTACCAGTTGGCAAACGTGTGGTGGTATTTTCTAAAATCTCAACAGCTCTTGCATCTAGCTTACTATGTAGGTTTTCACGCTTAGAAATGCCTAGCGAGTCCAATTTGTAATTCTCCTTTATGAGTAATTCTAAACGTTCATGTGCACTTAGTTGAATGTTGTCAAGTTGACAATGATTGACAAACTCAACTGGTTTAGTTTTACCGGAAGCCACTCCATACAACGTCCAACCTAACCAAGTGTGGCAAGCCACCGGCTCATTACGCCTACCTGCGCGGACATCACGAGAAATTGACAGATGCCAGTGCTCAGCACCAATAAGCACGGTTGGTGTAGCGTCAGTGTAGGTCAAATAATCGGTTAAGTCACTCAAATAATCGTAGGACTGTACAGTCTCTTTAGACAATGTTTGCGAGCTCAAGCTGAGTGAGGGCATAGCCCTGGCACGATTAACTAAACACCTGTCAGGTTCATGTTTACTCGTACCTTGTATATAAAAATCAACGTAAGAAATCTTTGTAGTTTTATGTAAGCCACCTACAGCGTTGACAGTTATAAGCTCCTCAGGCCCTGACACCCCTATACGAGCGGCGACATTAGAGTCAATTATCGACGCTGTACTGCCGTCGTCTAGGAGTGCGAAGGTCTCATAACTGCCAGCTGGACCGGACACAATAACTGGTACCACTTTTAATAGTGTGTTGTGTTGGGTTATGATTGACGTTGCTACATGGTTACGCAAAATACCTGTATTAGAAACCTGTACATTTTCTTTTGGCAGCTTTTGTGTAGCTGGCAAGGAGCATGACACTAGCTGGACATCACTTTCAGGCGCAATTGAACACCTATTATCGAACTCGGATTTGTTCATCGGTGCTTTACACCCCGTATTGTCGTATTGTGTTGTACACCCTGTATGGTTTAGTGCAGTTGTACACACTGTATTAAGGGACGCTTGTGTAAATGGTGTTAGCGGTGATGTACACGCATCCTGCCTGCCGTGTAAAAGTGGGTGGTGTCTAAAGGTACAGCCGTCGACACCACAAGGGTTAACTTTACACAACTTCCATTGATGTGATTTACGCTTAAGACATTTGTAGCATATTTTGTGTTGACGCAACCAACACCACCTATTTTCTACTGACAACGTTGTGAATTCGGAACAGTTTTTTATATCATGGCATTTTTTACAATAAATACATTCTGTTTTGTCACTTATCTTAGTCTTATTTCTGTCATGTGTCAATGCGTGAATATTTTCACGTTTGAATTGTTTATTTATTGGTAAAATACCGTGGGATCGTTGTGTACAAATACCAATTTCAGGTGACAATGCGAATTTTATATAACGCTCGTGTTCACGTGTTAGAAAATCAGATAAAAGTTCTAACTTTGACGTGAGAGGGTTTGACATTTCAGCCGCATAGTCAGACCAGTGGGGCTAGTATGATCGCTTATATGTCGGACATATAGCATTCGTCCCTCTCGCACTTACATACTTGACAGTACGGGACGAATGCTATATGTCCGACATATAAGCTATCATACTAGCCGGGCAGGTGATTGTACTTATAAATATTGTGGTAGGCCGAGTAATTTCATAATAGATAAGCTATTTCGTACCTTGTTGGCGAAAATACCAATTTCTTTAAGATCGGCGCCGAGCCGCGGTAGCGTCTTCAAAATTTGTACCTCTCCGAAGACGATCGATCATTTCCGGGCACGCAAATGTTCGCTCGAGAGCGTGGATGATCTCCTCGGGGGCTGCTGCGGTATGGAGCAGCGACGCGACGGCCTCGCGCGCGGGCCCGCGGAGCGCGTTCTGTAAACGCGCAACGTTCTCTGCGGGGGAATAAGAAGACTCAGTACTACTGAACTGACGTTTAAATTGGAGCCACTGAGAACCATTCCCGAAGAATGGAGGGAGTTCTATTTTAGCTCTACTGCCTGCTGAAGCTAGAGCTTTTGCTGCCGCAGCGGTGTCAGCGATCGCTTTGATTATCATTTCGTCGTTTCCTGGAGAAGGCTTTAAATCTTTATACCTCGTCAGTGGCAAATAAGCGTATGGCCCGCCTGATGGCAAGCGGTCACCACAGCCTATAGAAGCCTGCAAATCTATGGGTGTCACATGCGCGTCACCGACAGGCGCCTCGTTCACCGAGCGGATGTCCTTATTTATATCCCGAACCCACGACGAAGTTCGAGAAAATGTGACACTGCCCGTTCGTGTAGAGCGTTCCTCGGCCTCGTGAGCTGCCAGAGCCGCCTGCATTTCAAATTTTTCTACTTCCTTTACCTGCTCAAACATTTTTCGTGCCAATTCCTGTTCTCGTTTTAATAACTCTTGCTCTCGCTCCATACTTTTACGGGCTAACTCGGCCTCCGCGGAAAGTCTGCGTGCTTTTATAGTGGCTGACGACCGCGAAGACCCTGATACATGCGACCTGCAACTTAGGGAAACGTCAATATGTTCGGCTGCAGCAGCGGTGCCGCCGCCGCCGGTGGTTGTCACCGGACACGCGTGGGCGAAATCGGGAGCCGCGGGTCTTACCGTGGCGTCGGTCTTCACGAGGTCCTGACTTGAAGAAGGCTCAAAGTCACCCAAAGAGCAATGCAGATGGCTATGCTGGGAGTATCTTTGCGTGATCGTATCAGAAATGAGGCCATCCGCAGTAGATCCAAAGTAACCTACATAGCCCTCCGAACCGCTAAACTTAAGTGGCAGTGGGCGGGGCATATTGCACGTAGAACCGTTGGCTGTTGGGGAGGAAAGGTTCTCGAGTGGGATCGGGGATGCAAGTACGGTCTATAAACGGGGTGGTTTAATCCTCATACGCCATTCTACGATTTAAGTTTCAGCCCACCACCAAAGAGACTACGTTTTACCCACCTACACCACCATATCAGCCCTAGGACGTCCACTGCTGGACATAGGCCTCCCCCAATTTCATGGGGGGGTAAATGCCATAATCGCCACGCTTGGCATGCGGGTTGGCGATCGCAGTATCTCCATCGCACTCTAGGAATGCTGCTGCCCATTCCCCGGCCAAGTTTCAGCCAATTGGGAGTATAACAGCGTGTCAAGAAATTTAACTTAAAGCATAGCAGAATTGTAAACAAGTTGACGATTCATTATGTCAAAACCGAAGTATCATAATTCCTTCTGATTGTTGTCGCTATTTTTGAGCACAACCTTTTCGCAATAAGTTCTACATTGCGTGTACATCAAAATGCATTTGCGATACTTTGGCATTGTTTTTATTCATATGCTTAAATACAAAACAGCTGAATTTAAACTTTCGTGAGTCATTTCAAAATTATATTACGCAAACGGTTAGAACTCACGTATAAATTGTCACTCCGGGCGACATGTTTCGAACTCGAAACATGTCGCCCGGAGTGACAATTTATACGTGAGTTTTAACCGTTTGCGTAATATAATTACAAAACAGCTGTTTCAATGCACACTTTGTATCGTCGGTGTACCATTTAGTTTTATCGTGCGTTATTTTTTACGTAATTGCTGACCCTTCACACCATAAAAACTGTTGGATATAAGAGATCACTTGAGCTGGGCAGCCCAATCGTCAGCATAGACAGTTGAAGCATCTTAGATGTACACTTAGAAGAGGGTCGAAAGTCTGTACATGGAAGATATTCGAAAAAAGAGTTGGCTGGGGATACTTAGAATCGATAACAGAAATCGTTTCAACAGTTTTAAGAATTTGTGTCTGTTTGTCTGTCTGTTTATATGTCTAGGCATCACGTGAAAACGAACGAATGGAGTATAATTTACCCTCTATAATATGGCAACTGGATCTTCGGCGACGACATAGCTCGGCCTTCGGCCGCGCATGCCTTGCCACTCTCCTTCGGCTTTCCAGTCATCAACCTTATATGAAGAATCTACTCTGTTGGGAGGCTCGGCCTTCCGGCGCGTCTCTCCTCTCCGCTTCATGCCTTCGGCCCTCATCCTTACATGAGAAGCCCGCTCTGTGTGATTATTCTCGCATGCCTTGCCGCTCTGCTTCCGGCCTTCGGTCATCATACTTACATGATGAACTCGCTCTGTTGGGATAACGTTTTACGGCAGAACTGCGTAGCGAGACTTTTATCATTGTACAATGTACATGTAATGTTTTTGACGAGATTCATTCGTCTAGAATCGGTACATTTGATATTCCGAAATAAGCACTTAATGATTCGTTTTGACAATAGGATTTCTAGGGAATGTCATATTGACTGAAATCATTTCTTATGGGGGTGTAAAGAAGGGTGATAGATTGTATCATCATCATCATCTGAGGCGTTATAGCCACGGGTGGGCCCTAGGCTAGCCTGGTCAAGCAAATATCTCCAGTCCGATCTATTCGTGGCTTTCCTTCTCCAACATGTCACCCCTAAGTTCCTGGTGTCCACCTGAGCTTGAGAAAGATTGTATGGGAAAACAAATCATTCTAAGGCGAGAACGAATTATACGCGGACAAAGTCGCGGGCAAAAGCTAGCATAAAAATAAAATCATAAAAAAGGGTCGCAAGATCCAAAACTAACTATCCAATATATTTTTTTAAAGTAGTGTCACTCATTTGGGTTGTGCGTTGATTTTTCACTCACTTAGTCAGTCAGTTTCTTCTTGCAATTTGGCACAAACTTTCAAAAGTTTTCTTGTCCGCAATATAAAATTTTAAAATCGATGCCATTTTCGTAATTAACGTTTCAAAAAACCATAAAAATGACACCCATATTAATATTTAGACATTTCAACCCCCTCGCACCCCAACAGGGTGAATGGTATTGCACGTCCTCCACGTGGGATTTTAAAATCATCGTTGTTTTCGTAATCAGCGACCCAATAAACCATAGAAACGATACATAAGTCGATTTTCAGAATTTGACACCACATTTCCCTCTTTTAGGGGTTGATTTCTCAAAAAACCTGAAACAGGTGTTTACTCATTTATAGTTAGAAATACTCCTGTGTAGTTTCGAATAAAATAGTTCAACTAATCTTGTTTCCCCGTACAAACTTCGGACCCCCATTTCACCCCCTTAGGGGTAGAATTTTGAAAAATCCTTTGTTAGTGCACCCCACGTGCACCCCTAGACATTATAAGGTACCTACGTGCCAAATTTGGAATCTCTTGGCTATGTCCACGTCTGAAACGTCAAAGGTCCCGAGACAATGTCGCAACTCAGAGATGTCAAATAATGCCACATGAATATTTTATTTACTTTAGTAAACGAGAAAGACCCCGTATTGGAAATTTTACTGAAATAAATAAGAGAATAAATAAATACATACAAACGAAAAGAATCGTAGGAAACCGTTAAGAAACCAATAGAAAACGTGAAAGTAAATTTGACAGTTGTCCCCGGTAAGTACACATTTCTGCCATGGTGGGCGCTACGATCGCCTAGCTTACCCCCACCTCCTACTTCGCACATAGCCACTAGGACCAGCGGTTTGGGCTGTGCGTTGATATGTCAGTCAGTCAGTTTGTTCTTTTATATATTTAGATTTTACTTGACAATAGTTTCGTTAATAATCATACCTAAACTAAAATATGTAAATAGATTCCATCAAAGCTACCACTGTGTTGCCATTAGAATAAAACGTTCAATAAATAGAAAAAAAAAATTTAGCGAAATAATGGACGTATATACAACATTTATTGGTAATTTTAATTATTGTGTTTAAATACTCAGTTTAAATAACCAGACTTCATAAAAAAGCTGTCGCACAAATTAATATTTAATAAAAACTATTTTGTGGTACAAATGTTTGTTTAGGAATGGTAAAACTCAGGTGTAAACCACCTTTGGTAATCAATTTTAATATAATTACCATTATTGTCTTAACATTGAGTGCATATCTTTTCACCTCAAAAAGGAAATTCATATATGGGGTTGTTTATGTGTTGTGTAGTACGCCCTTTATGGGGAACGTATGGCGGCCATGACACTTGTCACTTCATTCGGCATCTGACGTCTGTCTTGAGCGCTCGAATGTTTTCTTTCCTCGTTGTGGTATTTTTCATTGTTGAGTTTTTGTTTACTGTTAAGTTTGTTTTGTGTATTTACGTTGACTCTTTGTTAAGTTTGTACCGTGAACGTGAGTTTTCGTTTTACGTAAGTAAAATGGAACCCGTGGCAGGTCCCTCCCAGGACATGAAAGAGAATATTTCTCTTTCCCCACCAAGGAAAAGACCGGCATCTCATATGAGTGTTTCCGAAAAATGTATGGTGATGAACTGCTACAAATATACGTACAATACGTGGCCCCAGGACAAGTATTGGACACAAGTTGAATGTGCTAAAAAAGTGGCGGAAATATTGGGAATATCCGAAAGAACCGTCAGAAATATACTAAAAGAACATAATACGACCAACGAATTCGCTTCGCCCAAGAAACCTGGCCCGAAATTGGCAGTAATTGACAAGTTGGACGAGTTTACGTTTGCAGCCATTAGACGGATAGTGCATCAATTTTTCCATCGCAATGAGCCGCCTACTATTCAAAAGGTATTTTTTTAATTGTAATCATGACCATTTATTACTGTTATAATGTAATGCTGTATGATGGCAATATTACCATCTTTTAAAAAGCAGAAAATGTTCTAATTAATGATAACAACCTCCGTAGCCTAGTTGGTAGTGACCCTGCCTACGAAGCCAGAGGCCCCGGGTTTGCATAGGGATTTATTTGTGTTTATCACGAATATTTGTTTCTCAGTCTTGGATGTTTTCTATGTATACAAGCATGTATTTAAAAAAAAAACACAAAGCATGAATACTTACTTGACAATGTACTAAAATTTGTATTATGTTCTTAGGTGTTGCAGGTTGTTAATGATGACCCGGACCTACCAAATTTGTCTGCATTTACCTTGCGACTGGTACTTAAGCACCTAAATTTCAAATATGCAAGTCGGAAACGCCATAGCTGCCTCATTGACCGGGCTGATATAATATTGTGGAGAAAACGATATTTGGTAAAAATAAAACAATATCGCAGAGAGGGAAGACCAATATATTACCAAGATGAGACTTGGGATAATGAAGGTATATATATTATAATTTACATAATTTGTTTGGGCTCATTAGAATTGTCTTAATAAGTAATTGAAAAAAATTCTGGAAAAATAGTTGCAATAAAACATTGTACAATTGACATTAAAAATATGTTTACACTTTTGATCCTTACTCCTGTAAAAATTTGTAAAAGTGTAACAACTAAATATCTTTGATGTTGCCTGTACCAAAAGTATTCATTAAGTGATTGTAAACATTTATTCATCACTATGTTACGAGATTTACGAGTAATTGTAGTAATTTTTATTTTAATCTGATTCTTTCTTGTTAAAGGGCACACGGTAAACAAAGTGTGGCAAGACCCAAAAGTTTTGTCATCTCGACAAGCATTTTTAGAGGGTCTTACAACCGGACTGAAGGCTCCATCAGGAAAAGGAAGGCGGCTCATTATAAGCCACATTGGCAGCGATGAAGGATTTTTAGAAAATGGACTACTATTATTTGAATCGAAGAAAAATACTGATGACTACCATAAAGAAATGAATGCTCAGCATTTCGAAGAGTGGCTGACTGGTATATTGCCAAGGCTTAAGCCCAATTCTGTACTAGTCATAGACAATGCTCCATACCATTCTAGAAAAATGGAAAGTGGCCCTGTAAAGAGGTGGAACAAGGGCCAAATTATTCAATGGCTGCATGAAAGGAATATACCCTGTGACATGTCCATGATAAAAACGGAGTTATGGGCTCTGGTAGAAAGCCAACCCAAGATCAGCAAAATGGCAGTTGATGAATTAGCGGCTGCTCACAATGTAACCATTTTAAGACTCCCCCCATACCATTGTGAACTAAACCCTATTGAATTAGTGTGGGCACAGGTAAAAGGACATGTCGCCAAAAATAATAAAAGTTTTAAAATGGCCGAGGTCAAAACATTATTCCAGGAAGGTTTGGAGCTTGTTACACCAGAACGCTGGAGATCGTGCATAGATCATGTTATTAAAGTAGAGGATGAAATGTGTCAATTAGATCATTTAATTGATGATGTTGTAGAGCCGTTTATTATAAACACAGGTGAAGATGAATTGAGTGGATCGGAACTTGAAGAATAAATAAACTTATTAAAAATATTGTTGTTTTCATTTGACACAATACACTGTTAGGCCACCCTTTTTAGGCCAGCTGTTAAAAAATAGGGATAATTTTCTACCATGGCAAGTCTTTAATTTTATTACAGATTTGGACTTTCATAGACACATAAAAATTACATAAATTATATGATTTGACAGTCTTTAACAGACAGATCAACCTCACTTAATGCCAAGCTGAGCAAGTTATGTACGTAGTGCCTAGTGACGATATCTTTAATAGTAAGTATACTACACCACTAGGGAGATAAAACAGAAAGCCCGAGATCGCAGATGTTTGCGGCCCCAGCTGCAAGCGAGGGCCTCAAATATGCGATCAAGGGCTTTTTCTTTATCTCCCGTGTTGTGTACATCATTTCATGCCTACACGTTTTCGTACGCGTAGCGAGCGTAAAAAGCTACTTTATGGCCAGGTGTGACATAAAATATTTTTCTTTGTATCTTCTACACATAGTATAGAGAAGTCCAGAAAGTTTGTTTGGGCCGCTACTAAAAACATATTTGTTTCATAATGTGTAGGTAGTAGGAGTAGGTATCGCATTATGTAGGCAATTGCAGCATTTCATTAAAGGTATGTATAATAAATTACGTATTTTGATGCAGCAAGTAACTTCCGTATTCCATACATAGACAGGGATTTCAATATATTATTCACCTAGTTAGATAATTGTATTTTTTATTATTAAGAAAGGGTTGGCGACATCTGGTCCCACATATTGAAGTTGACAGATGTCATTGTGACAATGACATTTCTTGGTAGATTTGATGGAATCTAATTACATATTAGAGTGTACATAGGTATTATTTAAACTCATTGAGCTCTTATAATACCTAGAGTCACAAAGTACAATATATACACTTAGATAGAGATACTAGTGAAATACTCCACATAGATCGCTCCGCGCTCTTGTCACAAAGTACAATATATATACTTAGATAGAGATACTAGTGAAATACTCCACATAGATCGTAACGCCGTTGTGTATTTAGTAAGAACTAACCGCACGACCGTTGCATCCCTGTCACTTTAATATGCAATTGCGATAGAGATAGCACCCAGTGACATCTGGTACAAACAAGTTAAACTAACATTTTCATAGAAAAATTAATTAATACGTAATTTGAGCTGAAAGGCCCCTGCCTAGAGTCACAATCCCGAACTAAATCCGGCACAATAATAGCTCATAACAATGTTGCATTCGAGTAGAAGCGAAGTCACTCAATTCATAACCACGATCGTAAAACTAAAAAGTAAAGCATGCGAAAACTTACTTTATTACAACCAAGATAAGATTCAAATTAGTACAATGTGAAAAATCATCTTAATTAGCGACATTTGAAACAACTTCATGTCCTTCATACCCAATGTCAGCTGTCACAATGGGAACACAGTTCGAAATGGAGTCGCATTCATATTTTTTGAACAATGTTTTTATGTAAGGATTTATTATAGTTAGTCGTCGAACTATGTGACGTAGTCGAAATATGTTGATATCAATTCATAATAATGAAAAATCAAGTTTTATTATTAATTTTCAAATAACACATGTTAAAAATGTTCTCAATTTAGCTGCACAAGAGAATTCCCGTCCCTCGTAGTCGCACGGGTATAGCGGCTCTACGTCATCCTTTAAGGTTCTTGGCGTGTCTTTTTTCTCTACATATACCTGTATAATTAAACCATAATCATCATCTTCTTCTTTTAACAAAAGATACAAAAGTAAATCGCGATCCCTTCTTTCAAATTTCAAAAACACATCAGTCGTGTTGTCTCGCGGAACACTCAGAAGTCAGAACCAACTGGAAGACGGCGCTGCCATCTGCTGCTGCCGTCTGCAGTTGGGTTCGAAATCACGGCCGGAGCAACATGACGCCGCGACATGTCGACGTATAGGTATACGTATATACGTATACGTATAACTTTAATTTAAGCATCCTTCAATCACTTTATTGGAATTATCAATAGGTACTTTAGTCATAAATCATAATTTAAGTTTAAAACATTTTAAAATTTGCAAGACCTTATCACCAACAAACGTCCTCGTCATCATTCTAGCTAGTGTTATCCCAGTACAGTTGCATGCTAAAGAAGCATAATTTCACATAAATTATTCATTTATTAACTAACTTTTCGGAATTACTATAATTAGTAAGGGGGTAGCTACTCCACAGATATTTTATTCCTGGAGATTGTCAAATTACGCTATGATAACATACCGAGTACTGACCCTTTTAAATACAAGTTTTAATTTGGTACTTACTGAAAATAAGATAACCCACCATTTTTTCTTTTTAGTTCTGCTTCAATATCTGCATTTAAGCACTAAACATTATGCAAGCAACCGGCAATGACAAGTTGTCTTGTCAAACACTATGATATTCACAACCTGTCTAGACTTGCCTCACCATAAGATCTATTATATCTGGACCTTGAGATTCGTAACGACTATGCATAATCGGAGGTCAGGCTTATACTGGTTTTTAAGATGAAGTTTTCGTACGTCAGTAGGCATTGTGAATATCAATCACGTGCTCGGAAGTGTTCGGCTCCGCTCGACAATCCCCGCTTAAATTGTGCACATGTACCGGCTTTTACAGAGCCATTTTTACAACGTGATTGTGATTCTATACATTATAGTATTTCTATGTTCCGCTGCCTTAACTTTAGAAAGAACATAGACATTAATTTGTCAGTGAAAAAGGCGTTTTTCGTTTCTATACAGTGATTCAATGAAAATAATAACCTTGACAGAAATATTTTCTGTAATTGATTTATTCAAAACAATATTCGTCTCAAAATTTTCGAACACACGAGGTAATTAAAGGTGTTTATAATAAATTATGGATAGGAAACCAATTTATTCCGGAATATGGAATAAATTAAAATTGATTTAGGACCTAAATACCTAATGGTGAGGCGGAGCAATGCATTAGTTGTTAGTTACTGTGAATAGATGAAAGCTCGGATCAGTAACTAACCAGTAACAGTTGACTTCTTAACGACCAGACTCGGAGCTTCGCATATGCGAATGATTCGCATCATTTTAAACATTCGTATCAACATTCGCATTCGTATCAAACGATACGAACATTTTGCGAATGCGAATGTGTGCAAGATGTGGCGTGTTTCGCCCGCGCCGGCCGCGTGTCGAAAAAGAAGCCGACTCGCGCCTGCGTAGAGCGTGCCAACATCACGTCACGTCAATTATTTTGGGCAATAGAGAGCAGTTTTCAACAGATTTCAAAAAAGGAGGAGTGTCTTAACTCGGTCGTATGTTCTTATTTTTTCTTTTTTTATGTGTTTTACCTCAGAACTCCATCATCTGTGAACCTTGGAAAAATATTTCTTTTTTTAACCCTCTGCTTACCGTTGTTACCAGAATCCGTTCTGATCATGGGATACATGAGGAATTGAGGGAACTGCTCAAAAATTCAAGCATAACATATAGCGATTTTAGTATTTTCATTAATAAACGAAACGACTATGACAAAGTCAATTAAAATGGTCCTGCCCGGCTAGTATGATAGCTTATACCGTCACGTTATATGGCCAAAATGTACTGAAACGTCACATAAAACGTGACGGTATAAGCTATCATACTAGCCGGGCAGATGTTATGTAACCAGCAGCATCTGATCCAAAAGATGATATTTTTTTAAAGAAATTGTTAACTAACCTAGTAAAACGAAGGTCTCCTTCTGAGTTTCGGCAAAAATGCTTTCGTTTGACTAGATTTCCGGCTGTTCTCATATACAGGTCGCATTTCTTAACGGATTCTCGTGAGATTTTGTGAGTAGGTTAAAGAATATTCTTGTAGTTAATTTGAGAAAATTAATAAAATTTTAGAAAAAAAAGTCGCAAGGTCTACAGCATACAGCATGCAAAAAAACACTAGTTAAATCAGCGTTTCATTAAAAATTGAAGTACGTTTAGTAGATTTCGTGTCATGAAATCGTAGGTTTAAATTTCGTCAAGATTAGATTGGAAATCACAGTTTTTTTTTTGCTTTTTACTTTTTTAAGGCGGTTTTTTATTAAAAAATCTTCTTTTATTCCGTACGTTGAGTTTTGTAGTGTACTTCCTTAACATTCGTATTCGCATTCGCACATTCGCATTCTAAATATTCGAATTCGCATTCGCGAATGTGATGGAAATGACATTCGTGTCATCCCTACAGTTCATATATCAAAATTGGTAGTGTTAGAGCTTACTGGCTGATAGGGACCCCTAGGGCTCAGAGGTTTTAGCACCTCATCTATAAGACTTATCGAGATAATGAGCTTATTCTCATTAGGGGGTCTAGATCGTTTTATTTAGCTTAGTTAGCATAGAGGTCATACCCTATCCTACGAACCGTTTGGAGCCACTTTTGACCCCCCAATAACCCAAAATCTATCTAACATAAAAAAATTAAATTTGGTACATGTATTAAGATACTTTAGAACAACTAGAACCCCAAATTTCATAAATATAGGTTTAAGAGTTATTGAGATATTAAATTCCCAAAAACGGCATTTTTACCACTGACTGACTGACTGATTGACGGACTAGTAATCAAAAACCTAACCCACTTCCAGGTGACCTAGAAAGCTGAAATTTAAAAACCTTTCAGGTGAACGTAAAAAATAAAACGTTAAATACTTATTAAAAACCTTTCAGGTGAACGTATGGGAAAATGCTCATCATGGTGATTGAACCTGACCTGACCTGACCGGTGGTGATTGAACCTGAGTCATATGAGTGGGGACTTCACCATAACCAATATATTCGCATTCTCATGACCCTCAGAACGAACTGACATGCACCTAATTGTGCCACTGTGATGTTTGAACTCTATTTTCTAAGATGTTGCGAGGGTTTGAGCATTCCAAATTACTATTACTATTAGGTATTGTAAAAACTTTCAATTTGTAGATAATTTTGTCTTGTGAAAGATTGCAGAACTATAGTTTGCGCTAAAATGCACTGAAACGTAAATATGGTATGAAAACTGGATATAGGTAGCAATGGTAGCATAGATGATTCCATATCTTCGTTTCCAGAGATCATTGAAAAATTATTTCAACCCATAAGTTATAGCAAATTTTGTGATTTACAATATTGCCGAACTACAGTTTACGCCACTATACTACTAGAACGTAAATATGGGAGGAAAACTAGAAAAAAACATTAATTTTTAACGCTAGCGCCCCATAGACCATTCCATATCTTCGTCACTAGGGGTCGTGGAAGTTTAGAAAAATTTGTTTTCTAGAATATTTCAGAACCATGATTAGCATTAGAATGGACTTTAACGACAGTATAGGCACAGTATAGGCAAGAAACAGAAAAAACCCGGCTAAGTGCGAGTCGGACTCGCCCACCGAGGGTTCCGTTCAAAAAATAAAACGGCAGAGTCTGACTCGCATTTGACAGGTTTTTAATATTTGTTGTTATAGCGGCAACAGAAATACATCCATCTGTGAAAATTTCAACTGTCTTGCTATTACGGTTCTTGAGATACAGCCTGGTGACAGATGGACGGACGGATGGACAGCGAAGTCTTAGTAATAGGGTCCCGTTTTTACCCTTTGGGTACGGAACCCTATAAAGTGAATTTTTCCTCCAAGATGGTGGGGAAAGATGTAGAGCTGAGGGCCTACTCCGAACTTCGAAAATCGAACTTCGTATCCTGCCGTCCCTTTCCGTCATATAGTGTACAACACGAGAGTGAGAGGGACGGCACGACAGGAAGTTCGACAAGCAGTTCGATTTTCGAAGTTCGGAGTAGGCCCTCTGGAGGGACGAAAACTTCGGGTTGCCATAATGTCCATAACTCTATAGTATTTTACAAGATATAAAAAAACATAACAATCGGACCTTTGTAAGGTACTGGAACAACGATTTACTAAATATACAACAAAAAATGTTGTATGGACTGCACCTTTTCCGGTTTACCGCACTTCCGGTTCAAATTTCGAAGTTCTGATACATGATTTGCCGCTTGTATTGTGAGACGCGTTTTCCAGTTTTGTTTTAGGCCTAGACTATAAGGTCTGGCTGGCTTGTTTGGAAAAAACACGCCACTAAAATAGTCAGCAAAGGCCTTTGCTGCCCAAATACCAGAAAATCACAAGGGCACCTTGGAGTTGGTTTTCTTATCCGAAAAACATATAAAACAAATGTAGTAAACTTAAAAGCTTATTCAAACAGAGTAGCAGTTCTAAACTTAAAATTCGGAACTTACGCATTTTCCTTAATACAAGTGCATGCACCGACTAGCACTGCATCAGACGAGGACTTAGAAGCATTCTATACCGATGTCGAACAAGCTCGAGGCGCATCAGAAAAAACACAGATTGTATTAGGAGATTTTAACGCAATCATTGGGATACCGAAAATAGACGAACACTTCATAGCAGGAAAATACGGTTCCGGATGTAGAAATAAAAGAGGAGAAAGGCAAATTCAATTTGCAACAGAAAATAAACTAACGATAATAAATACAAGGTTCAAAAAAAAAAACAATAGATGCACTTGGGTATCACCAGATAAAAACACTAGAAACGAAATCGACTACGTCATAGCAACGCATCCTAAAAGTTTCAAAAAATTTGAAGTCTTAAACTTAATGTATCCCTCAGATCACCGTCTCATTTGAGTAACCATGAGTATAGTAAAACAAAAGAAAGTTAGGAGACAATTTCGAAAACATTTACCTCGAACTTTTAAATGTGAAGATAATAGAATCAACTACTTAAAAAATCTACATACGAATAGAGAAGAAATGCTGCCTTCTTCGAGCTCAGAAACAATCCAAAGTTATTACTGGAAGCTGAAAAGTTGTATAGAAACAAGCATCCCAACCTATAGGCAGCAAAAGGGAAAACAAAAAACCATATTATCAACTGAAACTTTAAATATGATTAAACGGAGACATAAACTACAACTCAAAAAACCTTTGACAAAAATAGAAAAAAATGAATTAAAATGATTATACAAGGTAGTAAATAAAAATATAAGACAAGAATACAAGCAACATCGACTAAAAACTATAGAAAATCATTTAGATACCTCTGGAAGTACGAAACGAGCATATAGGGAGCTAGAGCCGAATAAAAAGTGGATAACTGAACTAAGAACTGGAACAACGTGTAAGGACAAAAGACAGGATACTTTAGAAATAGCGACTACATTCTACGAGGTTTTATATGACGACAAAACTTTACTAAGAAGCGAGGAAGAGACCGTGTACGAGGACTTTTCGCAGGAACAGGATATGACTCGTTTTGATGAATTAGAAATAGTAAATCTCATAAAAAGACTGAAACACGACAAAAGTCCCGGATCGGACGGAATCACATATGATTTACTGAAAGAGAATATACCGCTCTTACTCACACCTTTGACAATACTTTTTAATAAAATATTGCACCAAAAGGAAGTACCAGAGGAGTGGAAAGAGTCTGAGATAATAATCCTGTATAAAAAAGGTGATCCGTCCGACATATCAAATTACCGCCCAATTAGCTTGATGTCCAGCTTATACAAGTTGTTTTCATCAGGTCTTCAAAGAAGGATACAACCTCAAATAGAAAAGTATCTGGACACAACACAAGCCGGTTTCAGAAAAGCTTTTAGTACAGTGGATCATATTCAAACTAGAGCAAATAATTGAAAAATATAACGAATTTAGAAAACCACTGTTCTTAGCTTTTATTGATTACCAGAAAGAATTCGACTCAATTGATCATGCAGCAATATGGGCAGCTCTAAATGAAGCAGAAATTCATCCTACTTACTCAGCAAACACATATAAAAACTGTAAGAGTAAAGTGAAGCTAGAGAACACTGGTAGAGAAATCAGAATAAAAAGAGGAGTCAGACAAGGGGACCCACTGTCGCCTTCTTTATTTATAACAGTACTACATTACACAATTAAAAACCTCAACTGGTCAGAAAGAGGCATAATTATAGAGAACAGACACCTTACACGTCTCTGCTTCGCAGATGATATAGTGTTAATTTCGGAAGAACCAGAAAATTTACAATTTATGTTAAATTCCTTGAATACCGCCAGCAGACATATTGGGCTAGGAGGCCTTTATCCGAGAGGGGTCCATGCCAAACCCACCGACCACAGCATAAACACTTAAGATTTATAAATTTTAATTTTTTTTTTCTGGATTTGTAATAAATGGGCTTTTTATTTTTTATTCATTTTTTATTATGGTGCTACTTTACCGCACGAGTGCGGTAATCAGCAGATTACGTGCATATGTCGTAACTTTAAAGAGCCATAGTACTGTAAAACGTTGTACGATACACGTGCGAATAGGTAATTCACAACGCGTGTCGATTTAAAACAATCCCTTCGGTCGTGTTTTAATTTATCACCACTCGTTGTGAATTTCCTGTTCTCTGCACTTGTCTCGTAATGTACTATTTCAAAATTAAAGTCACCCTTCCATTCATTACCGTCTAGTATTATTCATCATCCATAATACACGCTACGTAGTTTTTAGCGTGGAATGTGCTTTTTACTAAAGTTGCGAGTGTATTCTTCTGGGTAAATTTTTGGTTTTCGGACACGGCTGGGATTTACTTTTCTTGTTCCTTTCGCAATGCCCATGTCTTGCAGATACTTTTTTACAGTTTTGCAATCACAGTTGAAGTTTCTTCCGAGTTGTCTGTATGATTTGGCTACTAGACCCGCCGTAATTTTCTTCAGTTGGCTTCTCTTCAAATATTGGCTGAAAGTACTTACTTTACCGCAACCGGGCTTTCTTGGTAGTACTGTGTCCCAACGGAAGACCAGCGCTGGCGTCACGCCAGCTACATGCTGAGTTGGGACCATTTCGTGACATTTTATTTTTGTTGTTGTTTTATGCTTCTTCCTAAATGTAATCGTCACGAATAAATGATTTTCTATTTCTTCTATTTCTACTATTTCGTAAGTAATAGGAGTAGGAAAATATTATAAATCGTCTCTCCCCGATGTTTCACGATCCTAACTTTGTCCAGTTCGGGTGATTCGCGAAAATTACACACGCTTTGTCAACACACGCTCGACGCCTTTCTTCACTATTTGCCATACTTCGAATTATTACACAAAACCTACGACCAACAAATTTGTGCAATATTAAGACATAACAGAGAAAAGATTCATATTTTTTAATTACTCGAATGTTTTTCTTTTAAAATGATGGATGCGAACTTTGTCCAAATTTCATTTTGCCTACCTCCTACCTTAGACGAGATGAAAGATCGCAGAATAGTGGCAACATTCTTCGATTAAGTGTAAAAAACGTGAACGTAATAATTACATTCTTATTAAATGCTTGCTAGTATTTTTTTACTTTGTTTCTACAGCTATTTTAGTCTCTGCATTGCTTTTCTTTTTCGCACTCCTGTCTGTATATATATGTAGGACGGCACGGGATCCCGGGAACGATTCGTATGTAGTTTTCACGATGCCTCTTTTGACGCATTTGGAGACACTGGCTTGATCAAGCATCATTTGTATTGCCCCTTCTTTGCCAAGACAATCAAGAATCGGCGCAGTTATTTTTAAATCGCATCTATCGACACCATCAACCTAAAAACAGAAGATTCAAACGATTTATCAGAACTTTCTTATACAATAATACTATCAACATCACAGTCAACTGCCCATTGGTAGACCTTATCTCGATGCAATAAGGTTCACGATTCACGAATGGTCAGTTAACTTTGATGCCTTACCTACTTGTATGAAATATTTTGTGTTGTCTGTTCTTACAAATCTTGTAATTTTAACTCTATCGCCCTTGTCGGTAGATTCAAAATGAACTAAGAAACACATGGGGGCCAGGCCTACCCCAACCCGAAAACGAAATATCTCCCTCTCTGTCACTCGAATACGCAAGTGCGACAGGCAAATACTTCGTTTTGGGTACACGGAGATTATTAATATTTTTATCAAGCGATAAATATTAAAATAAATACGCTAATATCATGATACGTATAACGTAAATAAAATATTGACGAATATTGAAGCAAAATTCAAAGAAGCCCGTTTAGCACAATGGGGCCTTTAACACGATTAAATATATAAAATTAAAATCAATTATTTCAGACTCAACGAATTCATACTTTAACTTTTCAAGTATGTATGGTATGTTTTTTCTTTTTTAACCGACTTCAAGATTTCAAAAGAGGAGGTTATCAATTCGGTTGTAAGTTTTTTTTTTTATGTTTGTTGCTCCATAACTTCGACCTTTCTTAACCGATTTGGAAAATTCTTTTTTTGATTGTAAGTATATATATCCAAGTTGGTCCCGTTTTTGTCAAAACGCTGTTCTGATGATGGGAACCACGAGGAATTGAGGGAACTCCTCAAATCTTTAAGGCAAACATATAGTAATTTTTGTGTTTTTATCAACAAGTCAAGCATTTGCATCCAAAAATGTGACATTGGATGAAGTGGAACTGCTGATGATGATCAGAACAGAACTCTTCAACGACGAAAAGTTCACGTTTGGCGAATTGTTCTCTTCGTTTAGTTTGTCAAGCAAGCAAGGTTTTTCCATGATTCCATGAGGAATTGAGGGTACTTAATCTTCTACCATTATAAACATACTTATAGCCATTTTTATTTTATTGTATGGAATCTAAGATTATTATACTTTTTCACCGGCCTCCCCCATTGAAGTCGGTTTTTTTTTTCTTAAAAATTATTTACTTTTTACTTTTCAAGTATGTGATAGTGTTTGTAGCAAACTAAACAAATTTATATTTCCTTTGAGCAAGCTAAGGCAAGGCAAACTGTATCACGTGAAGAATCAGCGCTATTGGGGTAGGTATCATAGTTATATTATGTCCACTCCAAGATACGATATTATGATATGGAGCAATTCAGTCAACGCAAAAAACCGGTCAAGTGCGTGTCGGGTCACGCACAGAGAAGGGTTCCGTACCGACACCTCCTAATCTACATTTAAAACCACTATACAATACAGTAAATCAAAAAAGGTCGTATCTTCATAGGGAAATCACTGCACTTACACTCTTTTGTTTGGGCAAGACAGTTTTTCAGCAATATCTCAAAAACCATTAAACCCAAATTTCATAATTGTAGTGCTCATAGTCTCCGAGTAAATCGGCTGTGACATACGGACGGACAGACACGACGAATCTATAAGGGTTCCGTTTTAGCCATTTTGGCTACGGAACCCTAAAAAGGCATTCATATTGCAAAAAAGATGTAGGTATAAGAGTCATCTTCTCATTGAAACCAATGGAATCTTGTAAGCCGGTAATACAAAGGTATCATTGACCGAGCGAGCGAAGCGTCTCCGTTTCAGCTTTCGACAAAAATTCTGTCGTATGTCTGTCTGTCCGCATTTCTCAACCGATTACCGTGAAAGTTTGTGAGCAGGTTCGATAATTATAAATATTTTTTTTTGTCTAGTCAGTTTTTGGAAATAAAGGCCGTGCCAGGATAAGCTAAGTGATTCTGCCCCCCTTGAGTTTGGGCTTGTAATTTTTATAGATTGTGTGACTCTACATTACTCATCATTGTGCCAAATTTGAGCACCCTAAACGTTACAGATTTTGTTTAAAAAAAAAACGAAATTTAATTTTTCTTTGATTTTTTTTTCTAGTCAACCTATTTTAACGAGCTTGGCATATATTGTACATTTTATAAAGATGATTAAATGACCATAATTATATTTTCATTATGTCATAGAAAAAAAAAAAAAAACCAATTAAACTTTTCAGAATTTTTTTCTTCTTTTTTCACATTAGAGACCGCTCCAATTTTTTCACTGGTAATACACTATAACGTTTAGGGTGCTCAAATTTGGCACAATGATGAGTAATGTAGAGCCACATAATCTATAAAAATTACAAGCCCAAACTCAAGGGGGGCAGAATCACTTAGCTTATCCTGGCACGGCCTTTGAAAAAAGAAATATATTTTTGCGAGGTCAGCTCACGGAGCCACTAGTTTATCGATCCTCGCAGGCGAGGGTCGATCTTCTACTCTATATCCTCGTGACGCCCAAAGGTTTTTTGACCGTCTTTCTTATAGGACATAATAGTTATAGTCATATCCGCCCAAGATTTTGAGTTGATATTTGTATGTGTTAGAGTTACCGGTTTAAAGTGAAACTTTCAGGGTATAATTATGATTATATTAGCATGTGATTTTAACTTCAATTAATCGTCTACCTTTTGTTCTTTAAAAAGGCCACTGGGCCACAATTACTAGATTAAAAGGAATTATTAAGAGTCCGTATATAGCCGTTTGCTGAATTCGCTAAACTTTTTGAGGTCATATCTCATTCAATATTCGTTTTCCTAAGTATTTTATTGTATAATATGAAAGATCATTTCAATTCAAGTTGAATAAGTGGAAAAGTTGTTTAGATTTAGCTCTCAATTTACTATATTTTGGCTCAATCCAACAGCTGTTTTCTCAATTTTCGCTCGGAGACGTGTAAAACGAGTTCGATTTGAAGAACGATTTGATTTCAAACCGACATGAAACAATTCAATCTATATTGGATTGATAGTCTTCTTAGGAATAAGTGGAACACATTGTTGAGTAAAACCGTATTTCCATGCAACAACTTTTTAGTAAAAACACACGAAGAATCGCCAGTATTTTTGGCCATTAAGCAAATTATTTCAAAAATATAAAACCATATAAAAAAACTCCAGTTCAAGCGCTATTCGTTCATATAAAAATATATGTATATGTAGAAGTAAATTTCGGCATAAAAAATATTTCAAATCACCCTAAAATTCGTAATAAAACACCGTGCACGGCGCTCGATTCGGCAGTCGCCGCCAAGCGGTTCGAGGGAACGGTCACGTCGCTCGTCGATTTCAAGGTCACATAGCTACGGGCGCATGGGCTAGCGGGAATTATAGCGCGATGAGGCAGTCTTGATCATTGCGTAAGTAATGCTTTTTGTTACATTTGACTTTTTATATGAAGTTGCATTATGCATTTGTACTAATTGATGGAAATATTTTCATTGTACTATTAACATTTTTGACCTCTGTTCCATAGAAGGAGGTTCTTAATTAGTCTTCAGATTTTATCTATAAGGGCGTATACTTTTTTTACCTATAGTATCAATTAATACGACTCATATAGAATAATAATTTTGTTAAATAGTGTTATTAATTAGGTGTAACGATTTTTTTAAATCTGACCGAGCAGCAATTTACGCAGTCCAACTTATTTTGATATACCAAGTTTGTTTACTTTATCTGTTATAACTTTTAGAAACTGTCTTTTTCCCATGATGTTTTTGTTTGATAGGAACAGTCAGGACTTAGCGACTTGACTTAATTAATTAAGCAAACTAATTTAAATACTGACAAGACGCATCGGTACGTTAATTATTATGGGTGCAATACCATGCGTGCTTAATTATTATGTATGAAAAAGAAAGAACTTAATTTCCTAAAGAAATTAATGTAAATAGGTTCCCTAGGTCCAATCTTAATCTCCATTACAATATACGCCCGTATAAAATTTACACACTGTATATACATCATCCTCCTAGCGTTATTCCCAGTACAGTTGCATCCTGAAGAATGCCTGGGGTCCGCTACCTAATCCCAAGAATTGGCGTAGGCACTAGTTTTTACGGAAGCGACTGCCATCTGACCTTCCGACCCGAGGGGGAAACCGACCTTATTGGGAATAGGCTTGTCAAGTGAGTGGGCAACTTGACTGTTAGAAGTTCTCAAGCCGCCCTGAGGCCTCTAACTTGGCTTTACGATTGCTATCATAGACAGCAACCGGGATCAACGGCTTAACGTGCCTTCCAAAGCACGGGAGCGCACACACACTGTATATACATTAAGCAATAATTCTAAAAGTACGTCATCGAATTTTCATCATCATCAGTCTATATATACGTCCCACTGCTGGGCAGATACGTCCTCGCATGAATTAGTTGGACTTTTCAGGTTGTTATTTTGCTGTTTCTTAATTTTGGCAGCCGTTTGTAATATTTCCGAGTTACAGAATCTTATTCCGGACATCTGCCATAACAGTGCTTCTACACGTTATCGAGGCAGGCGATGACCATCCAATAGCTATTAACCTTATTCAAGTAAAAATAAAATGTACCTACATTTCTAAATTACCTGGTATTTTATTTCAACACCTACACAAAACCAAGAAACGAATAAGTCAGGTAAAAACTATTCACCTAGAACTTGATAACCTAGAAACTGAAAACTCTAACAGTAATTCATTATCCACCGAGTGAACGAAAGCGAGTAAGGTCTCCGTTTCAGCTTGGACAAAAATGCTTTTGTCTGTATGTCTGTCCGGATTTCCGGCTGTTCTCCTCTAGAGATCCCATTTATCAACCGATTCTCGTGGAATCTGGTGAGCAGGATTTTCTCGAGCAAATTTAAAAAAAAAATCTAAATGGCGGAGATATGCAAAACGACAGACTCGCGAGGTCTACAGCTCACAGAGCCAAATAAGAAATAATGTAAATAACCTAAGTTTTAAGATGAATAAAGATAAATAATAGTAAATATTGGAGAAAATCTTAACAAATTGACCTAGTGCCAAACTAAGCAAAGCTACTAAATGACTACTAAATACTAATGGATACTAAACGACTATATACATATTTATACTTATATAGATAAATAAATACTTAAATACATAGAAAACGAATATCCATGACTCAGGAAGGAATAAATGCCCATACCGGGATTCAAACCTCAAGCTTCGTAGGCAGGGTCAATACCAACTAGGCTAAAGCGGTCGTCAAACAAGTAAGTACTTAAGGCGTTTTCGGTTCTTTCCATACACTTTGTGCAAGTTTTTCTTCGTTTATGTTTGCGCTATAGTTATTAGTTTTGGTCAATATGTTTATTTTTCTGTTAGCTACGACTTGATGTTTATTAGTTTTTTTTTTGTATTTTTTTTTAAATAAAGCAAAGTTTCAACATCAGGTTCTGCGTATATCCAATATGTACAAGCTAAATAAAATAAAATGATGTAGTGCCGAAACTAACAAATAAAACTTGCACAACGTTTGTATGGAGAAGGCCTTGCACTAACTACCCTTCGCCTTAAATGAATTCTGAATTTGTAGTAATGACATAAATACATTATAATGAACGATAATAAACATACAAATATTAAGAAACGAAAAAGTCTGATAAAACGGTTAAAGTATCAACACTACTCTACGCCGACCTAGCCGCCTCGCTCGACCCCCACTACAACACCTGCGCTGGCGCGCTAGGAGACGGGTAATAATACCTAGAATCGAACTTTTTCCGGGCCGATACGGACTCTTAATTGATGTAACAGACCAGACACGAAAACTTAGTAGTGTAAACAGTATTAAATTATTAGTGAAAGATAAGTAGCATTTTTAGGGTTCCGTAGTCACCTAGGAACCCTTATAGTTTCGCCATGTCCTTCTGTCTGTCTGTCCAAGGCTTTGCTCTGTGACTGTTAGTGCTAGAAAGCTGCAATTTGGTATGGATATATTATATAAAATCAATAAAACTGACAGTCCTAAGATAAAATCTAAAACATTTTTTAAGGGTAGCTACACGTAAGGTGGGTATGTTTTTTTTTTGCTTCAACCCTATGGTGTGGTGTGTTGTTGGATAGGTCTTTCAAAATGAATAGAGGTGTTCATCAAACAGGTTTTGATAGTGAATAATTTCGGAAATATTCACTCGAAAAGAAAAAAAATATTTCATAAACTAGCATAACAAAGCCACAAACTAAAAACATTAGGATATTTTTAGTACTAGCTTCGACCCAACCGACTTCACAAAGTACATATTATTTCAAACCAAGTTTTCGCAGAATTTCAGCTTTAAAAATGCGAACTAATTACTTATCTCCATTTAAGAATTACCTATTCATTAGCAACTTTTTGCATAAAAATGTACTCTACAGTCACGGATTATGATAAAAAAAATGCGATTTACTTACTCGTAACACGTGTTCGTGAGCCAGCCATACCACCGTCCATTTTTCAAAAAATGACATCTGTTAACTATGACAACCAATGGTAGCATACCGGAAACTGTTCTTTAATATTTCGTTCAGAAATCGAATTAAATTATTTCTTTAACCCTCGAAATTTCAAAAATCTATACAAAGTTTATTAATATGGCCTTCTGAAAGGCGCATGGGCAGTAATTGAAAGTTAGTTGAAAAATGTTCTGGGCTGGAGTCGCCATGTTTATTATGGGTTATCAAAAGGCGTGTGGGCGCCACGAGGATATAGACCACCGCCTGCGGCTCGGGATCAATAAATTGTCTCGGATAAAATGGGTGTTATACACTCTGCTTTTCACTTCGATTGCGAGAAAATTAAACAATAGTACATTACGATACAAGTGCAGAGAACACGAGTGGTGATACATTAAAACACGACCGAAGGGAGTGTTTTTAATCGACACGAGTTGCGAATTACCTCTTCGCACGTGTATCGTACAACGTTTTACAATGCATGTGCTCGAAAAGTCGGTTTTCTAAGCAGCCAAACTGTGCGGAAAGTACCACGGAACTGTGAGACGAACTTTTAGAGCACGAGAAGTAAAATAGTAGATTGTACAACAAGTGCATTAAACGAGCCATTTCATCCGAGACAATTTATTATGTCGGTCGATATAAAGTAGAGGATAAAATGGGTTTTATACACTCTGCTTTTCACTTCGATTGCGAGAAAATTAAACAAATAATTAATATAGCTAAAGTTATTTCATCAAATCTAAACACGCGGCAGCGTGTCCAACCAAGTTCACCCCAGGAACTGGCGGACAGCATCCGTGTGTTATATTATATTACACGAACCGTTTGGAGCCACTTTTGACCCCCCAATAACTCCAAATCTATCTAACATAAAAAAATGAAATTTGGTACATGTATTAAGCCCGCACCGAGCAAATTACGCAATTATTACTTTCGTTTGATCCCATGCTATATTGTTATTACTAAAGTTCAAGTTCTGCAATTCCTATATAAGATGTTTAAGGATTCACTCTATACATCATACACATTAGAAACACGATTGCTTATACTTTCCTCGATAGAAAAGAAAGCCAAAGTTACCTCTAAAAAAGAAAATAAACCCTTAGTACGGCGTAAATAGTTCACGGAAGAGCATCAATTTTTGAAGAATATAACAAAACTACATGTTATATAAACCGTATACATCTTAGATTTTCAAAATATGGACTTTTTAGCAATACAAAGCAAAATCCTAATTTCGCGCATGTATCTCCCATTCCAGCCAGAGCCGTCACGCTTCCGCCCTATCCGCTTCAGTCCAACTTCAGTCTGGCTTCGGCTGTCGGACGGGGAGCATGTGTCGCTTGGGCTTGCGCACGGTTTTAAGAACATTACGACATATTTTGTATTATTAACTTTGGGGATCAAAGTAAATAAATCGAAGAAGAGAAAAGGTTTACCAAAAAATAATGCTAAAAAATGCAGGCGATAAAGAAATAAAGTCAGTAAAACTCGTATATTATATTGTAAACACAGGCAAAGAAGATATATACTAACGTAACAAGAAGCGACACCGAAGCATGTGTGCTGTAAACCCGTCTCGCGGCTATGTGTGCGTGTCTGGACGTGAACGGGGGTGCGCGAGGGGCGCGCGGTGTGTGGACAGCTAGCCGCGGCAAGATGAATCGCAGGGGTGCCGCTCGCTTCAACATTCGCTCGCGTGACGTGCGCTCACACAACAGAGATAGATCGGCAGGTAGCAGGCGTGTAGTTTTACTTGAAATTCGTTAGAATTTATCATTTGTAATTCAATGTAATCAACTATGGCTGGAGCTTTTTATTTCTGTGTCTACGGTTGTGACAGTAATACCAAAAGCCACAAAGGGAAAAGCTACTTTAGGCTACCTACCGATCCAGATAAATTAGTTATAAAATTTTATATGTTGTGTCCTTCCCTACATTTAGAATTAAGACTTCACCTAAAATCCGTTTTTTAATTCGAAAGACTAAAGAAAGACGAAAGGTTGGTATGAGTATGGATGCATTTTGACTTGCAACACATTAAGAAGTACCTACATCTTCGGAATAAATTAAACAAAAAAAAATGAAATGGCGAAATAGATGAAATGTCAATTGAATCTTTCAAATTATACTTAACGCGGGTGTCGCGGTCGCAGTGAATGACTTTATTTCATGTCACATAATTTCTATGGATTGAGGTATAAAAAATATTTTTTATATTATTGTTATTATTTTAGCATACAATTATATTCATGTGAAGCTTAGATTTACACAAGATAAGTAAGTTTCCATATTATGAGAAGTTTTGTAGGTACTTATTTTACGAGCTTTTAGTAAGTTTTCTCCTGACTCAGTGCATCTGTCTGTCTGTAATCAAAACTTATAGATTAAATTTGACTAGCTTCCCGGTGTTTGATTGATGAATATCATGATCATTGAATAAACATTATTTCCTCTGGCCAAGGCAGCTACATTGCCAACCCTATGCAACAGACGTGACGTTACAAGGTCATCGGCGCTCGACTCACACCGATAGGCCGTGTCGCCCCCCTGACACAGGTTATATGCCGAAGGACTGTGCGCGGGTGACGGCTGTACATTCTCGTTGGAATTTTATTTTTTATTGCTACGTAATCGCCGACTGTCACAATTTCGATGGTTGATGGATTTTGTTGGTGTCACTTTGATTTTCACTATGCTTAGTGTTATCTATCGATAAAGCTTCTCAAATAAAAATCAAGCGGCACGCACACAAAGCTGCAAAGTTTGTGTACCTACCTACTTTTAGGGTTCAGTAGTAAACAAGGAATCCTAATGGTTTCGCCATTTCCGTCCGTCCGTCCGTCTGTCCGCTTAGCTTAGCTTAGTAACCGTTAGTACTAGGAGCTGTAATTGGGCTGAGGTGAACATATTAATTAATAAATAGAATTAAATTGAAAAAAAAAATGTTTTTAGGGTACCTTCCTTCACGCAAAGAGGAGATGCATTGTTTTCTTGCAAAACCCATCGTGTGGGGTATCGTTGGATAGTTAGTTCGTTTAATAGTAAAGTAGATTTATTTATTTATTTAGATAGATTCTCTTAAATGACCCCTTAATACACGTAGCCGTTTGCGTGAATTTCAACTTTTAAGTGCATATTATTGTTGGGGTCAAGTGTGTGTGTTGTGAGTCCTCGTAATATAACGTTTGGACAACTACGGAACCCTACATTGCGCGTGGCCCGACACGCACTTGGCCCATTTGTATAGTATAAAATTAACATGCGGACTTGTATTCACTGTCCAATCAACAAATATTAAAATTAAAATAACCTTTATAGAATCTCGAGCAATACATCTTCGGGCTAAACGGGAATCGAACCCGCTACAAAATAAAAAAAATGTTAAAATTTCTAAAAAATTTAAAACTTGGTCTTCCTTTTATCTCTGACACTATGTTATTTAGCAAAAATAATATTTATGATGAAGCCTTTCGATTGGCATGATAAGGCTACAGGGTAATTTTATTCTCGTGTAGCGGGTTCGATTCCCGGTTCAACCATGTAATTATTTAAAAATCTGTGAATGCAGTTTAAATTGTTTTTTAAATCAAAAGAATGTCTTCATCATCATCATCAAAATGTTCCATCTACAATATTCAAGGTACTTTCCCTCCATGTGGCATAACGTGGGACGCCCTGGATACTTACAAGTATATATGTGAAAAAGAAACCGATATTGATTGTGTAATGCTCCAAACATATTTTGAGTGGCTATTTGTCGTGTTTCTTGCCTTAACAATGAAGTACCTGATCAAGCTTCATTATCAGAAATTCAGTAGAATTGGCTTGCCAAAATTTACTAGAAGGAATTTAGTTTCCTGCTAGTAAGTTTTGGCTAAATCTCTTTTACGTGTTTCATATGCAACAGGGCGCTCCGACCCCGCTTCCCCCTGCGCGGTCCCGGATCTGGGGGTCTACTACGAAATTTGAAATCCGAACTTCATATGATAAAGTCCCTTTTACTCATATAGTAAAATTAAAATAAAATAAATAAATAAATATTGGGGGACAATCTTACACAAATCGACCTCGTCCCAAACTAAGCAAAGCTTGTATTATGGGTACTAGACGACGATATACATACTTATATAGATAAATACATACTTAAATACATAGAAAACATCCAAGACTGTTGGAGTGAATACAAACCACGACGCCTGCTGAAATTATCGAGCAATGTGTGCACCCGTTGACATTACTCCTCTAAATCCAAAAGTGTTTTTTCTCTTCCCTAGCGCCGTTTCATGACTAGACATTTTCTTTGTTCCGTTGTATTTTGTAATGTTTAATAAAGTTAGTATTCAGTGATAATCTCGCATTATTTATTTACAACAGGTTATGGGCTGTCCCTACCTGATATAGTTTTTTGAAAAGTATTTGTTTTAAAAGTGAAATTAAAGTAAAAAATATATATTTTATTTTTTACTTTAATTTCACTGGGTAGCTGTAAAAAGAATATTTAGATATTTAAGAGGAACAATTAACATGAAATTAACCTTTAAGAAGGATAATAAAAACATAACTGGCTATTGTGATGCCGACTGGGCCAGCGACGCAGTAGACAGAAGATTATGCACAGGATATATTTTTGTTTTTCAGGGTGCTTGCATAAGTTGAAACTCTAAAAAACAAGCCACAGTAGCACTATGATCTACTGAGGCTGAATACAATAAGCTCCGCTGTTCAAGAGGCAGTATGGCTAAAGCAACTTGAAGATGATTTCTGGTCCGATTTATCAGGTACGCCAATAAATTTGTACTGTGATAATCAGAGTGCTATCAGTATTTCAGGATCTGAAACCTATCATGCTCGCAGTAAACATATCGACGTGCGCCATCATTTTATAAAGGACAAAATAGCTGAAAGAAAATTCATCATCGAATACATCAGCACCGATGGCATGATAGCTGATGCACTCACCAAAGGACTGTCAAAACTGAAGCTCATACCTTCACAGTTGCAATGGATTTGCTTTCAGGAGAGGGTGTTGGAGTGAATACAAACCACGACGCCTGCTGAAATTATCGAACAATGTGTGCACCCGTTGACATTACTCCTCTAAATCCAAAAGTGTTTTTTCTCTTCCCTAGCGCCATCTCGTGACTAGACATTTTCTTTGTTCCGTTGTATATTGTAATATTTAATAAAGTTAGTATTCAGTGATAATCTTGCATTATTTCTTTACAACAAAGACCCAAGAACAAATATCCGTGAAAAATGCACAAATAAATGTCCTGGCCGGGATTCGAACCCGGGACCTCTAGCTTCGGAGGCAGAGTAACCCAACCCAACCAACCCAACCAACCAGCCAACCAGCCAACTAGGCTAAACAGGCCGTCAATATAGTGTATGACAGGAGAGTGAAAAGGACGGCACCATACGAAGTTCGAATTTCGGAGTAAACCCCCTGTTACTGTAAACTTGTACGTGATCTCATAACTACATGATATGTGATGTAGTGATGGCACACTTTCGGGCTTTTTGCATATTGTAAAGCTGATATTTATGGATGATTTTTTTAATCAATAAAGAGGATTTACTATTAGGATGTCGATATTGTTATACCTACTTCTTACGTTACCTTGCTATTTATTTTTGTCACTAAATAGAATAGCCATCATTGTAAAATTAATCATCAATATAAAATGTGTAAAATCTAGAAAAAGGTTTCTCTCACTATATACATTCTTTGAGTTTTATGTGGGCGATCGGCGCACGGCTCTAACCGCTCGCTCCCGCTGGCGGTGTGCCTGCACATGCACGCGCATAGAATGCCTAAAATCGATTGACGCCAGAAGCTCGGTGCCCCCTTAAATTTACATCAATTCAAGCCCAACTGTGCAGCTAAGCCTTTTTAGGGACAAAGCTATGGCCCTTCCAAGATGGTCAGATTTTGCTGTCGAAAAACGCACGGTTTATGACTTTTAGAACAAGTTGCGAAATTTCGCAGTTCCTCGCGTGACCGCGGGCTCAAATTATTCGATGCTGCCAATATAGACTGTCAACACTACCCTCACTGAACGATACTACATACTATAAACCAGAAGTACATCGTGCTTTGCGATTTTAATGACGATTCCACTGGGTATAGGGCGATTGGCAATTTCCGCACGTGTATGTTAGGGGGAAAAATTCGCACTGGTCAATCGCCTCGATTTCGGTCGTGGGTTTCCTTTCCGGCTCTAGGAATAACCAGTGTACCATCGAGACATAAGAGGGGGGAACCCCTGTCTCGAGCATCGCTCTATGCGTCCCTGCAGCTTATGTAATTAAGTTATTAAGGTATGTGATAAAATTAAGGATATTTATGTGACCCTCTTCGATTAAAAATGACAATCATTTAACGAATGACAATTTACGCTGCGCTAGTAAGGCCTCTTAAGTGTACAAATTATATCATAGCTGTTTAAGCTGTTCATTTTGAAACTACTGACTTCGACAACACAGTTGATATTTGTATGGACGTTCAATAAGACCAAATTCAGCAAAAAGCAGCTAAATTGGCAAATAATACAGCTATAAAATGTGTATGATGAATTGATGACTGTGATCTTACCTTACATAAAAATGAAAGTTTGTAATGTTCATCAACCTTAGGCCATTTTTGTCCAAGTACATTCTCTTGCCAATTAATTAAGGGTGAGTATTCACAGAGTCGTCTTGGCGCTGAGAGAAATCCTGACCAAAGTTCTGAGCAGAAATGTGGAGCCACTGGTGACAACATTATTATTAAACAGGCCAAAGCTAATTCAAATTCTTTACTTTTAGCTATTACTTCTGGAGGAACTTGATTCTGGAAACAAATACAATATAGTTAATAAGTTGGTTACTCAGGTAGTATATTCATATTTAACAACATGATATAATTACCCTCAAGGCATTAGTTAAGGCTTGTAACCTCGATATGCCAACACTGAGTTGTAGAGTATATTTGAAATGATAAGTAGTATTGGCTGTAGAATAGTTCCTAGAATCCCATAGTTTGAAGTCCAATTTCTGCAACTCCTCATTGGAAATATTATTCTGTTCATACAAAGTATCATCATTTCTATGTTTAAGAAAATCTCGAGTTGTAATCCATAGTCTGTGTTGCCAATTAAGAACTCCAGGAAAGGCTGAAAATAATGTCATATGTACAATTGACAACATTGCTAATTTCCAAGTAGTATGAAATCTTAACTCATTTCATTAATTTGTGAACAAGAAACCCAAAGTTTTTTTTTTTTTTATAGGTATTAGTTTTCAAGATATTCGTCAAAACGTGCAAAAGCCTACCATTGCCCACCGTCTATATGACGTCACAAGGCTGAATTGTGACAGTCACAGCGCACAAAAAGAACAGCAGTACAATATCTTACTTTCTTAGTAAATCCGCTATACTAAAAGTAATTAATAGTACTTCTGTCTGATTTTGTACATACACTGTGATGCCTTACTTGTCACTTACTCTCTTTTAGAACTTTTGAAAATATTTTTTATACGAAATTGGGGCATTTTCGAGAAAAAAATTGGTTTTACTTAAGTTTTATCCCCTATATAATTTCAAAAAGCCCACTTAAAAAATTAAATGTTGTCAATTACTTTCCAAATACAGCATATCATATGTAGTGCTTGGTTAAAAAAAGGTTGGCCCCATCATTCTGCACCTATTGATGATTTTATAATAATAATAATAATCATTTATTTCAGGCATCTGAGGTCCATATTACAAATACCTTAAAGACTAACATATATATTATTATATTATTTTATGTATTTACTGATGCTATATTATAACAAAGTAGTAAAACATCAAAGTTGGTTTAATTAACGATTATATATAGATTCAAGCAATTAAGATTTATTACTAAACTTACTGGCTTCTGACCAATGTCTGCTAGTTGCTGGAGGAACATCAGCTAATATTAAAAGGCGAGTTGTATCACATCCATATGTGGTTAACAATCTCTCAGGATTTTCTCCATTGTATTTAGATTTGCTCATCTTTTCCCATTGTACTACTACAGTCTCTTGTGTAAGCTTCTCTTTATACTGATTTCCTACCTTTTCTGCATTTTCAGGAGGTATATATCTTCCAGATGACTTGATTTTATATGACTGTCCCATAACCATTCCCTGAACTAAAAGTTTCTTAAATGGTTCCTCATATATTGTCCAGCCCAGTGAATATAAGAAGTAGCTCATAAAGCGAGCATAGTATAAATGCAACACTGCATGTTCTTTGCCACCAATGTAAATTTGAACAGGAGAGCACCCCTGGAGGTTTTCTTTATTAAATGGTTCTTTGTTGTTTCTAGGATCCAGGAAACGATAGTAGTACCATGAGGAGTCCACAAATGTATCCATTGTGTCTGTTTCTCGTTTACTGCTTGCACTACACTTTGGGCATTTACAGTTTACCCAACCATGTAGATCTTTTAATGATTTGCTACTCGACACAGAATAATTAAGTTTTGGCAATTCCAGTGGCAGTTGATCATGTGGGAC
This sequence comes from Notocelia uddmanniana, assembly GCA_905163555.1. Classification (NCBI taxonomy): domain Eukaryota; kingdom Metazoa; phylum Arthropoda; class Insecta; order Lepidoptera; family Tortricidae; genus Notocelia; species Notocelia uddmanniana. The sequence continues at coordinate 17,789,272 of LR991057.1, forward strand.
AGGGACAGGGCCACATTCAGGGCAGTGTATGATTGGTATTGGGGTTCCCCAGTACCTTTGTCTTGATATAAGCCAATCCTTAAGTTTTGAACTCACTAAATGACCACCCCTATTTTTAGCCTTTGCTATTTCAATAGCTCTTTGGTTCTCTTTTTCTATATTTATTGTTGAATTGTCAGACTTCACACTGAGCTTCATCTTATTTGCCAGATCTTTGTCACTTTTATCTATTGAAGGGCATGCTATGTAAACATCTCTTCCTTCGGCATAGTTAACATCATCAGTTATATAAATGGGCATTTCAGATTCTGTAATTGGATTTATAGCTTTCAACAGTTTATAATCGTTGATGCTTGATTCTAGGACTAGGAGATTGTTTCTGCTAATTGTTAAATATTCTCCATGAATTAATTTGTAAGGATCAGACGTCCAAACATCAAATGATTTTAATTTATCACCTAATACCATATCAAATGTAACTACTGTGCCATTGCATTCACCAATCCAATGTCTCTGCAAATTGATTACATCTTTCCAGTTTTCTAACTGTTTACTGCTAAGGCCATCATAGAGCTTTTGTGCGAACTTTGTGGTTTTAATGAACCACTGGGTGAGAATCTTCTTTTCAACTTTGGCTCCAGAACGCCAGGAACATCCTTGCTCATCCACCTGCTCATCAGCTAATACAGTTTGATCCACAGGATCCCAATTCACACTTGCCTGAAATAAAATGTATTAACTTACCAGTTGGATATAACAATAATTATTTTTAAATTCCATCCACTACAAAAATTAACTTACCTTGTTTTGGTATGCTAAACCATTTTCGAATAATTTTATAAATATGTGTTGTGTCCACTTGTAATATTCTGGGTCACATGTTGACAATTCTCTATCCCAGTCAAAGTTAAATCCTAAATGAAGGAGCTGTTTTTTCATAGATTCAATATTTGTGGCAGTCCAATGCTGAGGTTGAGCATTTCTCTCAATGGCTGCATTCTCTGCTGGCAACCCAAATGCATCCCAACCAATTGGATGAATCACTTTATTTCCATTAAGTTTGTGATATCTAGCAATAGTGTCTGATATTGTATAAACACGTACATGGCCCATGTGCAGGTTGCCTGATGGATAAGGGAATTGAGCCAACACATAGTGCGAATTTCCATTGTTTTTAGATTGCTCTTTTTGTACCTCTTGAGACCAATGTCTTTCAATTTTTAGTTTTATTTCAGAGTTCAAGTCTTGAGGCTGTGAGACAAAGTTTAATATATCAGTCATAACATTTTAATGACATTCAGAATCAAATGTAAAACTGATATTAAGGGTAGTATTTATATTCTTACCCAAAGTCCCAGGCTACTGTGAAGATGTCTGAACACTGAGAATAATGTCTGCTGTTTTCTAGGTGCATACAATGTTTTAAATTTCAATATCATTAAAAACATGATTTTACAATTAACTTCACCAGTTTAGGTCAAAATGACGAAATTATTAGAGTGGGCTTAGGCTTTTCGCAGGTTATGTGGACATCAACTATAATAATGGCGTGACATGGTGGTAAGAGAATACACTAGAAGTCATATCCAGGGCAGCATAGAAGAACGTTTCATAAAATTAATAGCTGTATTCTTATGTTATGTTCTAAGCTACAACTTGAACCAATGCACATAACGCATTATTTATTTATGCACAACACAACCATAGAATGAAGTCATTCACAATTTCAAAATTGACAAATGTCAAAACAAATATAGAGTATAGAGAAAACACAGCCATCAGAGAAAACAATGACTAAGAAATTCTATGGACGTGAAGTGTCAATATTACGAGCGTGTCCATTTTTGCGGCCATATTGGAACTAAACATGGCGGATATAGTGCTATCCCCTAATCAACATTTTTATCGATATTATAGACAAATCTTAGAACGAACCAATACGTTCTAAGATTTGTCTCTCTCCTAGGATGTTATTAGATATATATGAATAATGGTGACCTATTTTCCATGCCGTTTTCTTTAATGATTCTTTGAAACAGGCATTTACTTTACGGGATTTCATGATTAAAGTTACTAGTAAAGAGTTTCTTTACTTTTTCGCTAAATATCGTGTATTGATTACATGCAGTCAATAACGGCATGTAGCATAAATAGATCAGCTCATCACCAATAATAAAAACCTACGAGACACCCTCAAGTATGTTGGATGTATCCCATTAGTTTAGTTTTGGAATATCCTAATAATATTATATAACTACTTACTTTGTATAGATGTTCTTTCGTCTTAATCGCAAAAACTACTGAATGGATCTTGACGAAACTCAAGTAACTATGAGTAGGATGCGTATATTTGATACTGGACATCAAATAATAGGGGTGTGAAGCGCGGCCAATAATACCTACCTTAGTATTATCATTTCACCACCACCACAGATTAGGGAAGAATTAACCAAGAGATAACCACAAATTAGGTATATTAAAAGGTTACTATTGAAACAACATGAGATCAGGATAATATTTTTATATTAATAATTTACACCGGTCTTTATTTTTCAATTCAAACAACTACCACTAGTTTCATTCTCAGTTCCAATAGCGTCTAATCATTTTGTCCTCTGAAATTCACTTCATGGCAACCTTTAAAAATATAAATCAACGAATATATGAGTCGGTATAGTAAGTCATAGCAATTCATTATCGATATATTCAGGAACAACACTAGCTACTGCTTCAGGGTAGCTTTTAGTACTAAAATATTGAAAATAAAGCTAAATCCCACTACAAAATATAAATTGTCTCAATCTGTACACTAATTATGCTATGATACATGTGCCTTGTTCTCGACAATATTCAAATCATCCAATATTTCAATATAAAAACATTGCAAAGCGATGCAACGACAAACTTTTCTGTTTCTGGCTTTGTCTTAAGCCACATCCTGTTATGCTACACTTAGGCATGATCGCAGCATTTAACTTCACATTCCTTTAGTCTTGTGTGGTTTTTATTTTAATAACACTGTTTATTTCTCACTGACAGATCGAATACTGCTCAATCGACGTATGATTGACGTACCGGAGAACATGAGATGTTGATTTTGAGCCTCAGTAGCTTTGGTACAAATATTATATATTTGGTACAATACGTCCGGTCCATATAATTACTTTAGTCATTGAGAGAAGCGATTACAAGCACAGACTAGTAAGGGTTTAGACCGCCAACTCACGAACCAAAAATATAGACCGTAAGCAACTATATTTAATCCGTACCCGGTTGTAGATTTTTGACGTTTATGTTTTTAATTATTTAATGGCACTGTGGCAATGGAACTTACTGTGAACATCCAACGATTAATATATATATTATATATATTGGCTATGTGCGAAGTAGGTGGTGGGGGTAAGCTAGGCGATCGTAGCGCACACCGTGGCAGAAATGTGTACTTACCGGGGACCACTGTCAAATTTACTTTTACGTTTTCTATTGGTTTCTTAACGGTTTCCTACGATTCGTTTCGTTTGTATGTATTTATTTATTCTCTTATTTATTTCAGTAAATTTTCCAATACGGGGTCTTTCTCGTTTACTAAAGTAAATAAAATATTCATGCGTCATTATTTGACATCTCTGAGATTTGACATTGTCTCGGGACCTTTGACGTTTCAGACGTGCACATAGCCAATAGCTCATTTAAATTTAACTTTGTGTAGAAGCTCACGGCATTTTCAATTGAACACCAACGTCCGATGTACCTACTCGTAAAATGAAAATGGTGTCCAATTGTAATACCGTGAACTATTTGGTGCCATATCTTAGTTTAATGAAATTAAACAAACGATATATCTTCGTCCTTTCACAGTGTTCTACGTTTTACAACCACAACACTCGTACATTTTGCAAAATGAGGACTTGTATGCCATGCCACATACGACGCACTTCACTATCTTCTATAATCTAATTGGGATGTTGATACCAATAAAAATAAATTTCTCTTGCATTACCAATACATAAATCTCACGAAAATATTCAGAACATATCACACTTCTACTTATTTTTGCTATTTCAAAGATTGTTAAATACACAAAGAACAATAAAGGAACGCTATTTGATCATACAAAAGGCGTGACGTCACTTGTTCCTATTTCCCTACAAACATCATACTAACAGAGCGTTTTTGTCGTTTCATTAAAAGTTGCTGATTTGACTATCAGTTAACATCCCTATTTTCGATTAGCTACACACTGTTTCGTACTTCATAATAAAGAAGTCAATACTAGAAATTGAATAACAACAGTTGCAAAAATTAAAAAAATGGTCTAAGACTACGACGAAATTCCGAGGAGACGCCATTTTGATTTGTCAATTTGTTTTGACGTCCAATAAGCAAAACATCAGTCACGGCAGTATCTAATAACAGCTCGGTAAGTCGTCAAAATCTTTTTGACACAATATGGCGGATATCATACACGTTTCGTTCTACCTAGATAAACAGCCGTGATTACAAGGTATTGGCTATGTGCACGTCAGAAACGTCAAACGTCCCGAGACAATGTCAAAACTCAGAGATGTCAAATACACACACATGAATACACATAAATATACACATGAATATTTTATTTACTTTAGTAAACGAGAAAGACCCCGTATTGGAAATTTTACTGAAATAAATAAGAGAATAAATAAATACATACAAACGAAACGAATCGTAGGAAACCGTTAAGAAACCAAAAGAAAACGTGAAAGTAAATTTGACAGTGGTCTCCGGTAAGTGCACATTTCTGCCATGGTGTGCGCTACGATCGCCTAGCTTACCCCCACCACCTACTTCGCACATAGCCAAATGACAAGAAAGTGAAGTGAGTTTTATTTATTGTGGTTTTTGTTAACCTGTGGCCCGCTATCTATAAGAATTTATTTCGCACGTAAGACTAAATTAACCAGCGTAACTTCAATTTTCGCAATGGCTAAACCCAAACCCGAAGATGCAGCGGAAGACGCCAAAAAGATTGTGGACGAAGCGAAAAATTTCATTGAAAGAGCTGTTGCAGATATTGGGAAGACTTCTGCAACAAAACAGCTAATTTTAGGAACTGCGTCAGGATGGTACGTACGAAAATAAGTTGCACAATTGCATTATTTTGAATCATAATCATAATGCTTTATAAATGATTTTTACTTATGTTGTAATCAATGAATTGTATATCTTGTTTGTAATCTACAAGATGCTTAGAGCTGAATGTACTCACTTTTCTTTGTTGTTTATTTTAGGATCACAGGCTTTATCACCATGAAAATTGGGAAAGTTGCTGCAGTCGGATTAGGTGGAAGTGTTATTTTGCTACACATTGCTAGCCAAAAGGGATATATTGATATAAACTGGGACAAAATCAATAAGAAGGTTGATAAAATTAGTGATAAAATTGAGAAAGAGACGACTGGGAAATCGCCCGATTGGTTTGAAAAAGTGAGTATTTAATAAGTCTGGACAGATGGCACTTTTCATGGCTAAGTCAGGTGCTCACCTAATGTTATATCAAACATGACATCATTACATTAGTATGAATACTATGAATTGTCAACCTTGCTGGTAATTTTTGTTATGTAGATTATTTATGAGATGAAAGATTCCTTTAATAGATCTGTTTCATTATTGTTTCTTATTGTGTCACATGTTATTTCCTTTGGCCAACTTTTAATTGCATTTGATTCATTTACTACATCTTACCTCATTGAACAAAGAGTGAGACTGTTCTACTAAACAAGTTCTTTTACTGATTTTCTTAGTTTTAATTTTTGTAAAACTGGAATAGTAAAGTTCTAGTTTTTAGTCCTTGAACCTTCATGCATGATACACAGATTTATCCACAGACTACATATTATTCTTTGATTGACTATAGTGGTTGGCGGTTAAGAAGTCAATCCTGACACCTGTCATTTCCATACAGTTTATAACCTAAAAGTCACTTTGAGGTTATAAAATGTATGGAAATGACAGGTGTCAGGATTGACTTCTTAACCGCAGACTACTATACTGATACTAAGGGGTATTCATACAGTAATGGTAATGGTATGGATGGTCCAGTGAGGACTGGACAGGTGCTAGGGTCAATATTGCTATTAGTCACTCCCTCATAAATATGTCATAATTTTTGAAATTACATACCTATCAAATATACTTGACTGGTTTTCATATCAGATTTATATAATTGGGACATGGTAAACAATCATTATCTTTTTGATCATAAAAACATTTGTTGGGTTGGCTCACACACACATTTATTTTGTTGCAGGTATTATTGTTTGTCAAAGATAATTCATATTACTCAGCAGGGTTCACAGGAGGATTTTTTTTTGGTATTGCATCATCCTGAATTTCAAATATTACCTGTGAGTTTAATAAATAATAATTATTTCGTAAATTAAAACCAGTCAGGTATAATGGTAGTTGTAGATAGATATAAGAAATAAAGTAGCATAGACCTATGCTAAATCAAATTTGACATGCTTCCATTGACTCTATAGTAGTATATTTACAAAGAAGTATAGTTTATTACAACTATGAATTACAAATATGAATAATAAATACCAGGGGACAATTTTTTACACAAATTAAACTAGAAATAAAATCATATAATTAATTAATTAACTGAATAGATAAATATTGTGCTTTAAATAGTTATTCAAAATGGTAAGTATGGAGTAACATAACATAATTAGCTGTCAGGTCAGGGCTTACATTTACAAAGCCACCTGCAGCTAGCTGCAATAGTTTTTATGATTTTAATGGTCACATTTTATGACTGAAATGTACTAAATTGTTACATAAATTATGACCGTATAAGCTATCATGCTAGCTGAGCTAGTCATGCCAAGGCATTACAAAGCCATCTGCATTGAGGTGCAACATCATGGTTCAGCCCTGTCAGTTGAGCATGGACAATACTGAACACTTGGTTCTGGCAAGTCGGAAAGGGTGGTAACTGCCACACTGATGTCAACAATGTATTAAAAAAGCATTATTATGCATTAGCATGCTGAGTTGGGACCATTTCGTGACATGTCTATCTTTTTTGTTGTTATTTTATGCTTCTTCCTATTTGTAATTGTCACGAATAAATGATTTTCTATATCTATTATTTTTGTCGGCCTGTTTAGCCTAGAAGCTAGAGGTCCTGGGTTCGAATCCCAGTAACGGCATTTGTTTCTGTGGAGAGCAGAGGCATTTGTTCCTGAGACTTGAATGTTTTCTAATTATTTAAGCATATATCTATTAAATATACCGTCGTCTAGTACCCAGAACACAAGCCTTATTGAGCTTACTATGGGACTAGTTTGATTTGTGTAAAAAATTGACACTAATATTTATTTGATTATGATTTAAAGTTATGCAATTTTGCACCTGAGTGAGCAGCAGGCAACTCTGTCCCCAGTTATAGCATGTGAGAAAAATATTGTGCCATCAATGTGTGCTGACTATGATGGCTCAAAGACATAAAGAGGATCTTCTACTTTACTTAAATAAAACTTTTAATTACAGGTGGAGCGGTTTGTTGACCGTAAATTGGATAAGGCAGAAGGAATACTAAAAAAGAAAGAAGTTAAGGCAAAGCGCTGGTACAATAATTTCACTGATGATGGAAGTTATCATGCTACTGAAAGCCATGTATTTTTAGCATCTTTTGTCGCCGGTATGGCAGTTGGTTTACTGTGTGGCAAATAAAATTCATCAGTCTTCAACTCATCATCAATTTGTATACCTTGAATAACTTCCACTCCACTTGCATAGAAATTATGAATGTTTAGCTTAATATTTCTTAGAAACCTTGTATTTAAATATTGTACCAGAGTGAATAAAGTAATGTAGATATAGAAAACATAATATTGTTTTACCACATCAGTGTTAATATATTGTTACATGTAAGTATATTGCTTAATAAAGTACATTATGCATAGTTAATTAATTACACTCCTTTCTTTTAAAATTTTACAACTGACTGACGTAATTTCACACACTGTTAAGACGAGGAATTCGAATTTTTGATTCTTTGTTCCACTCGGCCCACACCCCACACATCAGGCCGCAAGCCGATATTGTTAAGGTTGTGTAAAGAGACACGACATAGTAGGTAAACATTAGTAAAGAGTTTGCATTACTTTATGTAATAGTCTATGTCTGTTGCCTACCAACCATTCTGTTTTGTTGATGTTGATAATATGACTTTGTCAATTCGTAAAATTCTCTTAATACAAAATATAAACAATAACTAGTGTATAATTGTGTGGTGTGACCTTGCGTGGACTAATTGTGTGTAGTTTATCAAGTGATTCATTTACTTCTGGTTTCCTGCTTAATTTATGTAAGCACTGCGCTTTAGTAAATCCATCAGATATGCCTCCTACGAAGTTTATTAATATTTTATAGTCAACTTAGCCCGCGGGCCGTAACGACCACTATAAAATATTTTTCTGTCTGGACATCTGGACAACTTAGCCCAGACCTCTGCTACCTAGTAATAGAATCTACTAATCGGGACTCAACATCAACACTCGCAGCAAAAATCTACCTTGCTCTCTTGTTGAATAAATAACTATTTATATCTACTATTACGTTATATCACATTTTTAATTCACCTGCCCGGCTAGTATGATAGCTTATACCGTCACGTTTTATGTGACGTTTCAGTACATTTTTGCCATATAACGTGACGGTAAAGCTATCATACTAGCCGGGCAGGGCACGTAATACTATGTATCTAGTGTAGCGATTACAACGTATCGCCACATGGTTAATGTTATTTTTTGTCTTTCCACGCCATCTATATTCTTTTCGTGGAACTAGCAAAGCCGGTTTGGTTTCCAACGAACTTAACGTAGCGTTTCTTATGTCTAATGAGTGTCACCTATATCGGCTAGATGTCGCTCGTTTTTCTCTTATCTAGAGCAAATACTTCTTTTTGAGGTTGGTGTTTGTCTGGTTGGTCTCTGGTCGAAGATATTTAAAGGCCATAGTCGGGTTTCCATAGTAAGCCGGCCCTTGAATCAATTTGACTCGGGGTTTTTTTGGTAAGTACCTCTTATGGTGAAGAATATTTATGCTGAGTATCAACATCCTACTAGTGACGGTTTTTAACTTATGATTTTTTGAAGTTTTTTCTTTAATGTATCTTTTTTCGGGATTTATTAAAGCAATTTGTTTCAAATTTTGAAATGATGTTCTTTATTTAGATAGGTATGCATCGAGACCCAAAAAACTAATACTAGGTGTCATATAAAAAAAAAGACAAAAAAAATAACCTTTTCTCAAACATGCAATGAAATATTGATGTTATGTTCCTTATAATAGGCTGCGAAGTATGACGTTTCAGGCGCGGCTAGGACAAGAGGTCGTTAATGGAATTTCATACAAATCTTGCAGGCCTAGGCCGGCAAAGTCCTCTTTTTTAATTCCATTCCACATAAATTTGTGGCACAGGCATCATGACATTCTGCCACTATGCGTATTAAAAATAAAATTTTGTTTTGTTTTTGTTGTTTATTTCATTTCATGTTTGAGAAAAGCACTATACATACCTCGGCGGGAAATTTGGGGTTGCCAGCCTTAGACCTATCCGGCCTCGCTTCGCTCTGCCGTATATATGTCTTCGGCCGGCAACCCCTTTCGTCCCGGCCTCTGTAGTAATGTACTATTTTTTATGTGGCTGTGAAGTAGTGACGCCTCTAAATTTTTTTCTAGTAATAGACCATACATTGGCTTACTATTTAGATTAATATCAAAATTTTCCAGGAGGTACTTCCTACCAAAAATCAACAAAATGTGTGGTCGAGTTCTGTATTCAATCGGCGTTTCTCAAAGTAGTATACAAACTCTTCGATGACATTAAGTTGTCATTAGCATTTTACTCTTAAATACGACACAATGCTAAGAAAACTCAAACATAATCGCAAGAGTTTGTATACTATTTTGAGAAACGCCGATTGAATACAGAACTTGACCACACATTTTGCTGATATTTGGTATGAAGTACCGCCTGGAAAATTTTGATATTAACGCAAGTAGTAGGCCAATGGATGGTCTATTGCTAGAAAAAAAATTAGAGGTGTTACTATACTTCACAGCCACATAAAAAAAGTTTATGTTTTTTTATCTTTGTTTCCCTGTTTTTCTATATGACAATTAGTATTAGTTTTTTTGGGTCTCGATGCATATCGAAATAAAGAACATCATTTCAAAATTTGAAACAAATCACTTTAATACATCCCGAAAAAAGATACATTGTAGAAAAACCTTCAAAAAATCATAAATCAAAAACCGTCACTAGTAGGATGTTGATACTCAGCATAAATATTCTTCACCATAAGAGGTACTCACAAAAAAACCCCGACTCAAATTGATCCAAGGGCCAACTTACTATGGAAACCCGACTATGGCCTTTGAAATGGATTGTTCCTTTACATTTTTTCCGTATGTTAGGACGTCACATCAAAATAAAACTGATTCATTGATTCAACAGATTTTGCCTTGAAAACACGAATTATTTTGCCTTTATTTGGGAAAGAATTTCATTATTTCAACTGCTGTTTCTAAAGAGAACTTTCATTTTGAAGATAGTGTCTTCAAAAACAGGCTGCGTTGCCTGTAAAGCTGATAAGTTGCCACAGTGAAGTTGTGGTTTGTTTCCTTTGCACTAGGAATTTTCCATCAGTGATTTCCATTTGTGACCTGTTGATTTAGTCAACAAGAAGCCAGTTACCATCTGACGACTGGGTAAGCAAAATTCGATTTGGTTATTTCGGGCTGAATTTAGTACTTACTCTCATATTTTCTCCGTAGCTCCTGGGTACGGGACATTACCCTGCTATAACGCTTTAGTGCCGCTGGCAAGCGTCCGTGTGGGGCAGCAACCAGGCGGTCCAAGACATTCCGCGACACGCCTACAGCATCATCGGTGGAGGTGTCGCCCGCATTTTTGTGGAGGACGTTCTGAAGGGTTGTCAGTTGCGTCCTGGGGAAGCGTTCGCCCATACCTTAATCTCAATTTCTGCATTTTTTGGATTTTTCCCGTAAATTCTAAAAGGCTTTAGTTCGCCAACGTAATCTCACTTAAATAATAACCTTTTTTTTTCCATTCCATCCATCCACATCAACCTGTCAAACCTTCCGATAATTTTATTTCAGGCAAAGCTCTTACATTAACATTTCTTTAAGATAAGTTTAAATAGGTTTTGAGCGAACCCTATAACCATGAGCGCAGAATAGTATATTCTTGTTCGGAGTTGACTGTACCGGAATTAAGAACTGTTCTTTTGAAATAACCTTGTTTTTTGCCTAATTGATTTGTAAAAAACCATGTGTGTATTTCGCTTAGTCTCTCGATGAGCAAGTATAAATTTTCTCCTGTAGGTGTTGTTCGGTAAATACTTATAAGAAAATAAATTAAACGTGTTATTGTGTGTTATTTTTTTATTTACATTACACTAGGTAGTAGCAAACTGGGAAAAAACATTTTATTTACTGATGTAGTTTATTTTTACCGACTTCAATAGAAGGAAGGAGATACTCAGTTCGTCTGCATGTATGCTTGTTTTTTTTTCTTATGTATGTATGTTCCCCGATAACTCATGACTTGACCACGTTGGCCGATTTTGATAATTCTTTTTTTGTTTCGAAGCAGGTACCCCGACATTGGTCCCATATAAATTTGGCGAAGGTCTGATGATGGGATCTAGGAGGAATCGAGGGCACTCCTCGAATTAGATAGGCACGCATATGCCGATTTCGGTATTTTCTGTAGGTAACCAAGCATTGGCTCATAGTCATACTTGTTATGGCCATTTTTTGGCCGGATGCTGCACTTTATGATAAAAGCAAGCCGCTTTGCACAGTGATAGTAGGAACCAAACTGAGTGATTTGACCCGCAGCAACGCAAGTTTCACCCCTTAGGAACAGAGATGGCGCCACTTCATTAAAATATTTCAAAAAATTCTACTAGCTAAACCAATGGGCCTCATAAGAAGGCTCAAAGTCACCCAAAGGGCAATGGAGAGAGCTATGTTGGGAGTTTCTCTGCGTGATCGCATCAGGAATGAGGCCATCCGCAGCAGAACCAAAGTGACCGATATAGCCCTCCGAATCGCTAAACTTACGTGGCAGTGGGCGGGGCACATAGCACGTAGAACCGATGGCCGTTGGGGCGGAAAGGTTCTCGAGTGGCGACCACGTACCGGAAGGCGTAGCGTGGGCAGGCCCCCCACACGGTGGACTGATGACCTGGTGAAGGTCGCGGGTGTCCGCTGGATGCGGGTGGCGCAGGACCGGTCATTGTGGAAGTCTTTGGGGGAGGCCTATGTCCAGCAGTGGACGTCTTTCGGCTGACATGATGAAACCAATGGACCGAGTGCAGTGTTTAATATCTCAAATGAAAGCTCATTGTATACATTACTTATAAAAAATACTCAAAAAATATATACTCTAGACTTTGGCAAAAAACGGCCACTCAAGTTTTTTTTTCAATACTCGATAAGTAGTTTTTACTTTTTTTATTTAAAAAAATGTATGGAACATGAATAGTTTAATATATACATATATTACTGAATAAATTACAAGTATATATATTATTGTATTTTGTCAACCTAAAGTGGGTCACAAATTAAAGTCACAAATCAAACATTTAAGTAGACGAAACTAATCTACATTAAGTCAATAGTTGTTGTTACTTGAAATTATAATGAAGATAATTTTTAAGAAAAAAAACCGACTTCAATGGGGGAGGCCGGTGAAAGATTATTATACTTAGATGGTGCACTCTTAGATTCCATACAATAAAATAAAAATGGCTATAAGTATGTTTATAATGGTAGAAGACTAAGTACCCTCAATTCCTCATGGAATCATAGAAAAACCTTGCTTGCTTGACAAACAAAACGAAGAGAACAAATCGCCAAACTTGAACTACGCGTCGTTGAAGAGTTCCGTTCTGATCATCATCAGCAGTTCCACTTCATCAAATGTCACTTTTATGAATGAAATGCTTAATTAGTTCATGAAAATACTATAATTACTATTTGTGTGCCTTTCACATTTGAGGAGTTCCCTCGATTCCTAATGGATCCCATCATCAGAACTCGAACATGACAAAAATTAATCGTGAAGATAGAACTTGCTTAACAAACACAGCTAGGAGGACAAATCGCCAAACGTGAACTTTTCGTCGTTGAAGAGTTCTGTTCTGATCATCATCAGCAGTTCCACTTCATCAAATGTCACAAATTTGGATGAAAATGCTCGATTTGTAGATAAAAACACAAAAATCACTATGTTTGCCTTTAAGATTTGAGGAGTTCCCTCAATTTCTCATGGACCCCATCATCAGAACTGCGTTTTGACAAAAACGGGACCAACTTGGATATATATACTTACAATCGAAAAAAGAATTTTCCAAATCGGTTAAGAAATGACGGAGTTATGGAGTAACAAACATTACAAAAAAAAAACATACAACCGAATTGATAACCTCCTCTTATGAAATCTTGAAGTCGGTTAAAAATATACAGCGATTATTAAGGTTTTCATACAAGATCTAAAAAACTTTCATGTTATTCCAGCACGGCGTTTTTAAATTAGAACGAAACAACGCCTGCATGGAGAATCGAGTTTACCACCACTTAATTGTCTTAGTTTTATAATACCACATCTCGTACAGGCTTGCTAGGCCGGTTACGCGACAAGCCTCAGTCTGCGACCACTTGAAGAACAAAGTTTTTTCAACTACAGTTAGTTACATATTAACCGACCCTAAAGAAATAGTGAGTCGTATGCATTTTATTTGGTAGTTATTGAATGAGAATCTATTTAAAAACTATTCTTTCAGTTCGGTTCGTCACTTCATTTAAGACTGCGCAGTACGTTCGGTTCTCCATACAAACGTATTTATGCTCTCATTTTAAAACGCCAGGCTAGAATAACATGAAACTTTGTATACACAATGGGATTCGGCATATCTAGGTCGGACCATAGTTTCTGTTGCTTGAAATTATAATGGAGTAAAAATACAGCGATTATTAAGGTTTTCATACAAGCCGTAAAAAACTCAAAAACCCGCTGTACTTTTTTCTTTTACAATTTCTAGCAACAGAAACTACGGTCCGATCTAGATATGCCGGATACCATTGTGTATACAAATTTTCATGTTATTCCAGCATGGCGTTTTAAAATGAGAGGGTAAATACGTTTGTATGGAGAATCGAGCCAGACCGAGCGAGCGTACTGCGCCCTCTTAAGTGGTGGCAAACCGGCACATTAAATTAGCTGGTCGTTAACCGACCTCTATCGACCCTACCTACGCTACGGTCTTCATGTCTATGGTTGGGGTAAATAAAAATCATACTCTGGTATCACTCGCGCTTTATGTTACTACACGTCAATCAACGTCAATAGAATGTGAAGGTTTTGTGTTCTAAGCGAAGCAAAAATTTATTTTCTAAATAATGTTTTAAGGTATTAGATCTAGACACACGGTAGCGTGTCCAGCCAAGTTCAGCCCAGGAACTGGCGGACAGCAGCCGTGTGTTATTTTACACGAACCATTTGGAGCCACTTTTGACCCCCCAATAACTCCAAAAATATCTAACATAAAAAAATTAAATTAGGTACATGTATTAAGATCCTTTAGAACAACTAGAACCCCAAATATCATAAATATAAGTTAAATAATTATTGAGATATTAAATTCCAAAAAACGGCATTTTTACCACTGACTGACTAGTAATCAAAAACCTAATCCACTTCCAGAGGGGCTAGTATGATCGCTTATATGTCGGACATATAGCATTCGTCCCGTACTGTCAAGTATGTTAGTGCGAGAGGGACGAATGCTATATGTCCGACATATAAGCGATCATACTAGCCCCACAGGTGTCCTAGAAAGCTGAACTTTGGCATGCAGCTTGGTAATTGTGTGTGTACACCAGAAAAAATCTGAAAAGTGATTTTTTATTAGTTTTATTATTATTATTATTATTTATGCTAGTTACCTCAGAACTCCGTCATTTATTAACCGATTTGGAAAATTCTTTTTTTGTTTGAAACGGTATACTTCAGGGGTGGTCCCATAGTTATCAGGTACGAATCTTATTATAGGGTCCTGGAGAAATCGAGGGAACTCTTCAAATATTTGAGGTCCATCTATAGCGATTTGGGTATTTTGTATAGTAATTCGTGCATTCGCTCTTAAAAAGCACCATTTGGCGAAGATTGACAAAAAGTAATGATATCCCATCAAAAGACATAAAATGTGAAAAAGGCAGCCAAGTTCAATATTAAGAATATGCGATGCTTGGTTGTCGTCTTCACCGACAAAAGAATTGAGATCTAAATGGGTGCCAAGTTCCGTAGATTCTCTGACTTTACTGTAAACAATGTAGTGCCGGACTTGGCACCATTTCAGGGAATCTACGGAACTTGGCACCCATTTAGATCTCAATTCTTTTGTCGGTAAAGACGACAACCAAGCATCGCATATTCTTAATATTGAACTTTGCCTTTTTCACATTTATGTTTTTTGATTGGATCAATATTTACAAATTAAAAGTTATATATTCTTGGATTTACAGCACATTCTGGAGTTATTTTTGCATCCCTTAATGACGCAGGTGACCATATTTTTAGTGATGGTTTTTGACGGTATGTGACAGCATGTCGACATGTACTGAATAGTTCTGGGCGCAGTTTTGGTTTGTGTATGTGTGAGTGAACGTGTATTTAATTAGTGGGCATAGTTTTGATGGCTTCACTAGGTTGTTCGTGACACTCCGTCTATATTTTTTACTTGGTCTGAGCCTGTAAACGGAAATTACATTTCACTCTTGTAACTTTAATTTGTAAGTGAGTAACA
Organism: Notocelia uddmanniana; assembly: GCA_905163555.1. Classification (NCBI taxonomy): domain Eukaryota; kingdom Metazoa; phylum Arthropoda; class Insecta; order Lepidoptera; family Tortricidae; genus Notocelia; species Notocelia uddmanniana. The sequence continues at coordinate 17,805,162 of LR991057.1, forward strand.
CAAAAAGTAAGTTAATAAAGTATACGTACGGTTTTATTAAGATACTCTTTTTAGGGTTTCGTACCCGGGCACAAACATTAAATTAACTTTAATGAGCCATTAGATGTTTTCTATATAAGTAACTCATCATAAATCAATATAACTATTTTAGTACGCGATACTTGTAATAGAAGATATTGAACTTTTAGTTAGAATTTAGGTACTTTTACGTTTCAGCTTCCGTAGGTATTTCGAAAAAACCGGACCTGTACCGCTACCATAAGATGCTATCGAAAATATACATTACGTTACTACAGTCGATACCGAATAAACGCGTTTCGAGTAGATTTCGATTGTGCTCGTACCATGAGTCAACCGCGCGTTCACTGCACCCGCCAGACGCTAACGTAATATTCGCTAGCGACTAACGTTTTGTAGCGGTTGCCGTAGATCGGTACCATGAGTCACCAATATGACAGTCGCTATCGAAAAATAAAAATACCGTATCGACTGTAGTAAACTATTTCACTAGCAAATTGGAGCGTGAAAGCTTATTAGAGATCTTGTTTCATAAATTATTGTAATAATTATTTATCTAACTAATATCGGCAAGGCATTATTTTGTGTGGAATATGTTAGCGACGGCTGCGTAAGAAGATGAACGACAAATAACAGAGATAAATTACGGCTGATATGAGAAATAAAAGAAGAAAATCCACTTCAACATACTATAAAATGAGATTAGGTTTATTAATTATATATAATCTATGTACATCTAATCACATGAAACAAAAAAATCCTCATAAAAACTGGGAAGACTGCATCACTCAATTTATAGGTATGGCAATAATAACCAAAGCAAATACAAGATTCACTAACATTTGACCTTGTGCTACTGTACTACGACACTTTAAATTAGCAGGTTTATTTCTATTCTTTTGAAAGGAAGCCTTGGGTACTTAGCCTTTTGTCCAATATCGTCCTTGTTCTGTCTTTTCAGTATAGTTAGAAAGAGAGCTTTGTATGCTGTGAAGTTAGGCACGTCACTCCGATCGTAACGTAAACTACTCGATGAATCGAGTTAACGTTAGCGAGTAATTGACGTAACGTGTAATTGACTCATGGTACGAGTACCGATCTGTAGTTCTATGAGTGACCACCAGAGGCGCTGTACTTATTCTCCATACTGATTGTTTTCGCAGTCGCTAGCGAGTACGGTCACTGCAAACTCATGGTAATGCTACTGCGCACGAAGGGTTTTATACCATTATCTATAAAAACGGCAAAGAGTCCGACCCGCACTTGGCCGGATTTTAATATTTGTTGTTATAGCGGCAGCAGAAATACATCATCTGTGAAAATATCAACTGTCTAATTATCGCGGTTCTTGAGATACAGTCTGGTGACAGACAGACGGACGAACAGACAGCGAAGTCTTAGTAATAGGGTCCCGCCGTTTTTACCCTTTGGGTACGGAACCCTAAAAAGATAGCTTCGGAGCTGTTTTGTGAACATCCATCCATACACACTGCAGTACTGCCGTGATCGCGACACTGATGACATTTTTGTCGTTTCGAGCGACAAAGCTTCGAACACAGCGACGGCGCAGCCCAGACTGATTCAAGCATATTCAGGCCGCACCGTCAGGGGTGGTTTACTAGCGTGACGTCATCGCGCCGCGCAAAGTACATGCGGCAGCCGGCTCACACGTCGTGTGACTATTCAATGGTTGCGGCGCACCGTTACGGATCGCACGCGCACGCGCTACTGTACCGCTATACGATCATAAAATAATCCGTTTCGTTTTAAATAATAATGTCAAAACCACAGCATTATTGTATTGCAGCAGGTACATTTACATTTATAATGGATTTTAGAGAAAAAAATGCGACCGTTCGCTTTTAGGCCATTTAAAGATACCTACACGAGTCCTAGCTCCTGGACTAGCCCTTCGCGCAGTGCTGCAGTATAATGTATAGATATAGATATAAAATCAATAAAAAAATATCTTTATATAGTTACCCAATTACTGTGTCTTTACTTTAAATTTTTGAAAAAACTGACAGTTATCACTCATAAAACTGAGAGTCATTGAGTTTGGTATTCATCAACGGTTGACATAAAAAAAACGAAAACGTTGTTTCTAAAAAACCTCTTTTTATTTTTTAAAGTGATGCCTTTAAAAATTATATAAAACTGTATCCCCTGGTTACATGTATGGAGTGCCCCCCTACCCCTACTTTAAGGCGCAGTGGGGTTAGGAAACAGACTTTTTGACGAAATAGTGACGCGTTTGTAGCTGATGATGGGCTTCCAAAAAATACGCACAACAATTTTGAGACCTTTCTCTAGTGACAAGATCGATTCAAAACACAATTTAGCAACTTTAGATCGATAGAAAAAAATCGCAAACTTAAGTCTAAAACACTACATTAAAAATATTTTACAAATTCTGCACATTAACTATTAATATGAAAATTATATCAATAAATGCGTAATGTTGTACTTGATGACATACTTCGATTACTTTTTCTGAATTTAAAACTTCTAAAAATAATATTTCATAAATACTGATTTGGGCGCACACGCTCGTGCGCGGCGGCCGGCAATAGAAGAACGAATACAATACGGTAAGTACTTAATGCATGTACCCACAGTAGACATTCACAAATACAGTAGGAAACCTTTTCACTCTTTACGAGTAGAAGACATGTAAAGTGGCTCTGCCTGCAAAGTTGACAGTCCTGGGTCCAATACTGGTAACATGAAGGTTCTTAGTATTTATTGTCATTATGAGATAAAGATAATTTATTTGTAAAACCATGAGTAAAAGTACATAAGGCTGTCATTGATCAAAATAAGTCCTTCATGTTTTGCCATTCGGCGTACAAATTTCGATTTATGTATGCGACATTAAATTTACAACAAAGGGTCAAAATATGTATAAATTGATAATAAAAAATATAAGTACTAAACTAAAATGAATCTATGTATGTTCCATGTATCTCCGTTTTAAATTCACGGGGTGAAACCCGGTCATTTGGAAGGCGTGCGTGGGAATATAAATCCAACACGTAGAGGCCTTTTGGAGAAGAAGTTTAATGTGATCTAGTACAGTCAGCATCAAAAGTAGCTACGCATTTGAAACGTTTAAAAGTCTTTATTACGATGGATCCCTGCCCCCTGCCTGAGGGATTTCGGCCCCTTCATATGCGTGACAAATTTTGATGCTGACTGTAAACCTGCTATTATTATTAAAAGCCTATAGAGTGTCCCACTGCTGGACAAAGGCCTCCCCTCTTGATTTTAGTATTTATATAAATGTATTAATATACTTATCGTACGTAGTACAGTCAACTGCAAAAATATGGGTGCATACAACTTGTTCAAAAATATGTCCTGCTCTTATGTATATTAAGGTTGCGGTACGTATTTATGAGAGGATTAACGATTTAATCCTCTCATAAATACGTATACGTATCGATGCTACGTATTTTTGCAGTTGACCGTACCACAGTCTTACTACATACAGTCTGCCGACTCGGCTTTTTTTAGGTCAACGATGGGGAGTAAGCAGGAAAGCATGTGGCGTGGAAACAAAACGCAACTTGTCGAGTTTGCGCTTTATATTTTCAAGGGCTGTCAAGTTTCAGAAATTTAAAATATGACTTTAGAGCTGCTACCGCACTGTCGCTCGGATATTCAAGTGCGACAGAGAGGGAGATATTCGAACTTCGTTCGTTTTTGTTTCGTGGTAGCAGCTCAGGTTATATATATGTTTAGGTTAAAATAGGGTCACCGATTTTTTTAATCAGTGCCGATCCGATATGATTTTGATATAAATCGATATTTGAGGTCCGAGAGGACTCTTAATATGAATCAAAGGTAAATTTTGAATAAACTGGTGGCCATATTGAATTTCTTTATTTACGTCAATATCTGAGCGTCCGAGAGGTCTCTTAATACAAATCCGAGGAAAAATTTGGAAAAAGTGGCGGCCATATTGATTTTCTTTATTTACGTCCCAATTTCATTCAAAATCGATATTTGAGCGTCCGTGAGCTCTCTTAATGCGAATCCGAGGTAACATTTGGAAAAAGTGGCAGCATATCGATTTTCTTTATTTACGTTCGAATTTCATTCAAAATCGATATTTGAGCGTCCGTGAGCTCTCTTAATGCGAATCCGAGGTAAAATTTGGAAAATTGGCGGCCATATTGATTTTCATTATTTACGCCCCAATTTCGTTCTAAATCGATATTTGAGCGTCCGCGAGGTCTCGCGAATCCAAGGTAAAATTTGGAAAAAGTGGCGGCCATATTGATTTTATTTATTTACGTCCCAATTTCGTTCAAAATTGATATTTGAGCGTCCGCGAGCTCTTTTAATACGAATCCGAGGAAAAATTTGGAAAAAATTGCGGCCATATTGATTTTCTTTATTTACGTCCTGATTTCGTTCAAAATCAATATTTAAACGTCCGAGAAGTCTCTTAATACGAATCCGGGGTAAAATTTGGGAAAAGTGGCGGCCATATTGATTTTCTTTATTTATGTCCCGATTTCTTTCAAAATTGATATCTGAGCGTCCAAGAGCTAGCCTAAGGCGACTTCCTGATTTGGCGGGGCGGGAGCGATATGTCATAGGTATTTTGCTCTTTGACGTGAATTTACCGATGTGAGATTTCCTCACTTGATGAAATACTGTCAGTAATACGTTTGCGCATTAGTAATACCATGCGCAGAAGTGGGGCAGTACTGCATTAGTATCGGACGTCTTTGATTTAACGGACCATTGTCCTTACCACTAGCCTATCCAGACCACTACGCAACCACAGTGAATCTTTGCTTTGCATTCTCAACACTACTACTAATGACCGTGCTATATTTTCTTCAAAGGCTTACCTTTCACTAACTACTATGCTGCTGGTAAGCTAATCGCTTATCTAGATTCCCTAACCAGACCACATCAGGTAGGTAGGTAGGTGGATTAAGTAAATAAGAAAAATCAATATGGCCGCCACTTTTTGTCAAATTTTACATCTGAATCGTATTAAGAGACCTCTCGGACGCTGAGTCAACGATTTTGAACTAAATCAGAACGTAAAAAAAGAAAATCAATATGGAAATAGAAAACTTGTTTGTATCATGTCACTGGGTGCTATTTCTGTCGCACGTACATATTGGAGTGACAGAGATGCAGCGGTCGTGCGGTTAGCTCTTACTATATACCACAGTAGCGCTACGATCTATGTGGAATATTTCATTGACATCTCTATGTCTGTTTCTTTTCTCTGTAATCTCTGTATATATATTTAACATCGTGTTATTCTCTTCGTAGATAGATAGTAATATAATAAAACATACACAAGATTTACAGTTCACAGTTTTTAGGGCAAGAAGAGTATAATCACTATGTTTTAGGGACAGGAAACACAGGTAAGTAACACTTATAAAACAGATACATGATAAAATATTGCGTCACTTATCCATCGTCAACTTTAAACTTCTGAATTCTATAGGTTCCCCGCAAGGCAACAAAAATAATTAGATGAAGAATACAATCAAGAAATTAGAACATAATCAAGACACAAAGCGAGAACACAGTAACAAGACAAAAGTGACAATTTAATACATGCAAATAACCTAATACATGTAATCGAGATGGTTAATATGGCCGTCGCTTTTTTTAAATATGACCTTGGTTTCGTATTAAGAGACCTCCCGGAACTTCAGATATCGATTTTACATTCAGCCAACCGCCATTAGACTCTGTCAGCATACTTGCGACATTATTCCGGCTCATCGCGATATGTGTCGGACTCATCGAGTGACATGTTTCGGACTCATGGAGCGACATGTTTTGGACTCATCGAGTGACATGTTTTGGACACATCGAGTGACATGTTTCTAACTCATCGAGCGACATGTTTCGGATTCATCGAGCGTCGTTTCGGATTCATCGAGCGACGTTTCGGATTCGTCAATATTACTTTTTGTTTTTTTTTTTAATATATATATAATATACTTATTTACTTGATGCTCTAGTAGATATTTATTTTTAATATTTCCTAACATGTTTGAGAAAAGCACTATACAATCTTCGGCCAGAACAGGGATTGCAGGACACGTCTCATTTATCCCAAACTACTCCAGTAGTCCCTTACTTCACGGTCTCTGCAGTAATGTACCTTTTTTATAAACATAAAACATAAATAGACATTTTCGTTTATTTTTAAGTTGGTCTAACTAACTTAATATTCAATTAGTCTAAAGGTATGGTAGTAATACTATATTTTTGCATTAATATCCAGAATGGACAGCCTGCACTAGTCAATTAATTTCCCCACATCGTTGCAGTACTGCTTATGCCTTGACTGAGTTTACTGTGTATTCTTACTGTAAGCGCGCGAGTATGCCGGGTGAGTGGGGCGCTCCCCGCGTGGCTAGTCGCCTCATGCATGACCCTGACATCATATTTTTCGTTGAATCTACGGCACCAAGAAAGAATATTTCGCAAGGAATAATAACTTCATGATTGTTTTCAAGTAGACGTATAAACATACATAAATAAAATAAATAATAATGATCATTTATTTCCAAATTATTACGTTCAGTTCAGTTCAGTTCAGGTGATGCATCCAGCCAGCAGTTCTGCTGCAAGGATTCGGAAGAGCCAACTACGGAGAGGAGGAGGTGTTAAGAGCAAAATAACGGAAGCGGCTCGCTTGCCCCTCCTAGTGTAGCATATGAGGCAGGAAGTTAACGGAGTATGTGAACCTTAACTGCGCGCTAACTTAACCGCAAACACTAAAATAATCGGAGTAAGCGAGTTCACTTGACCCCTTTGCACCAACTTCCGCCGCCCTGCCGCAGGCAGCAACTTCTTGGCCGAGAAACCAGAGCACCATGTACATACGGAAGGAGATGTGGGTTCGCAGTCGGGATATTAGGAGAGAAGGGAGGTGGAGCCAGCCCGAATACTAGCATCGTGAAGCCAGCGTAAGGTAGATAGATTCTATACTTGGTGTGTAATATATATTATTAATTTGTGACTGCTTTGACCCTCCCATTTTCTGATAATGAACCTCTTCACACTTATCGCAGTTCTTAGTTAAGATCAAGTCCACTGCCTTTTATTTCTCATCTGGTTCTGATTCCGTGTCCGTTTCCAGTTGTTTGTATATTTTTTCCGCTGTTTTCTTCAGCCGACTTCTGTCACAGGCTATATGTTTCGAGTAAGTGCGCAACTTATTCGTATAATGTCGTATGTCGTGGTTCAGCGAGTCTTCCCATGTGTATATAGGCCGCCCAATCTTTCGTTTACGTTCTTCGTACTTTAGGGCTGCGTGTAATAGATGTGGTCTTTCGCGCTGCTTTGTACATTTTCGGAACAATTTGATCAGTACCGGGCACTGTTCCGTCTCTCATGCCGCTTATTATGCGTGTTATATCCTCCGTTTTGGGGCAGTCCGATTCCGGTACTTTATCCGACTCGCATTGTATTGTAGATACTCCCGGTCCTTCACTGTTTTGAATTACGGATATCCAATGGGCCATAGGGATGAAATGACGATGCTGCGTTCGTGACTGTTTTGATCTATATTTTTTCAAGTATTTGTATGTAATTTTCATGCGCATAGCTCTGTGAGCCGTACTCAAACCTTGAAAGAACCGGGTACATTCGAATTTGTCGTCATTTTCCTCCACTTTTCTAACACGCTTTCTTGCTATTTTGATGTGGATCGAAGCGTTAGGGAATTTATGTTTAAGAAATAGCGCCTTTTGCAATTGGGCCTGAGCAATCCTACTCTCTCTGGACGTTATTGTTGTGTGGGATGGGATCGCCCGGGCTGGCTTTTTTAGAAGTGTATTCAATTCCTCCCAAGTAGGATTCTTATTAGTTCTCGCGCTGTTTCGTGCGATTAATTCTAAACAGGAGGTGAGATTCTTATTCACTTCATTTTGAAAGTTTCCTAGATGTTTCTTACTCTGTAGGGCTTCATAGTTAACTTTTTTAGGGTTGAACGGCATGATAGTGTTGCTTGTACTTTTTTTTGCGCGCAACTTGACCGCTTATTTTGTGGCGTATCACAATTATCTATCATTCCCCATATATGCTTGTGATCCGTTATAACCTTCCTCCACCAGCTCCCTTGTATGGTTTTAAAAATTAATAACTTTTCTCGACTACATATTATATGATGAATCTGAGATATTTTTTTTCCCCATTTTCCAGGATACCTTGCTTGACGGGCGACCCCAGGTACTTTTCACAACTAGGTTGTGTTGTTCCAGGTAGTTCAATAGTAGAGTGCCGTTAAAGTTGGATACCTCGTGTAGGAGGTTTTTTCTACACACGTGTGGTGATTGTTGCGTAACCTTAGCCCTACCCAAATGAGCGTTAAAGTCGCCTAGAAGTATAGGTATTGCCTTTTTAGGCGCCCGGTGTAGTAGTGCCCCTATTTCCCTAGACATGTGGATTTGGACGGCCCATGGTAGAATTGGACGGCATATGGGTGTTAATGAAGAACAATTCTTTAGGATCTTTGTGTCCGGTTGTTTGCAGCCTGATGTGAGCCGCGAGTATGTTGTTCCAGCTATTGTACGTATTTATTATTTCATATTGTATCGCTTTGCTAATAAGAATTGCTATCCCTCGTTTTTCCATCGCCCGCTTGCCTCCGTGAAGGATCCACGTATACTTGTCGGACGAAAATGTTCCCTTAGCGAGGTGTGTTTCCTGAATTCCTGCAACCGTAATTTGGCGCGCTGCTAGTTTTTGGTCAATATTCAGTTTATCATGTAGCGTGGCACAGCCCCGCACATTCCATGTTGCGACGTTAATATTCTGTGAGTGGACAGGTAGCTTATGATTGCTTGTTGACGCTTGTCTCTGCCCGCGAGTCTGTGCCCCGTTGAGTCGACTTCCTGGGGGCCAAGTGAGCTACTAATGCTTGGAGTTGACAGAGGGCTGGCGTGGGTTTCTGTTCTAGGGCTGGTTTTGACATCTGAACATAGCAGTGATGTCGTGTGTAGACTTTGTTCTTGTATCTTAACATTGATGATGGAACATGATTGGTCTAGCAGGGGCGTTAAATGTCGACGGAGCTTTGTACACTATGGACTGAGTATAACCCCCATGTATGTGTACGTACTCGGCAAAAAATTCTGACGCAGCTATTATAACGTCTTCGCCTCCCCAGTTACCTTCTATGAATTGGTTGCTGATGTAGGTGTCGATTTGATCCAACCTTGGTTGTTGGGCTTTAAATTCGTCATTGTATAAAGTATCAATGACGCTACCTATTAAGGCTTCTCTTATTCTCTTATTCTAGATTCATCTCGGTTGACTGAAATGTAACTGGCCAGTTCTTTTCTGACAATTTTGTGGTCATATTGATCTGGACAAGAAGCTATAACCTTATTCAATTGATCGGCAATTGCCCTGTACAGGCAGTTCCCATCTTTTGGAATCGGTACAATATCCATTTTAACCCTATTCGGTGACATATATTTTTTATTTTATTTAACCTGACACTGTTGTCCGGTCGCTAAAGGCACTTGCCCAAAAAAAAGGGGGGCTTTATTATTCCCAGAAGCAGCAATTTTTAACAGCGCCGGAAGGCACTTGATGTGACGATCTTTTGTTTAATTTGAGAATAGTGGCGTCTGTAGATTGCACACGTGCGGTTTAGACTTCTTTTTGTGGCCTTTTGTGCAGTATTGCATACCAGCTTTGGGCAACGCAAAGTAAACAAAGGCTGATTTACTATCTGTAGCCTATTGTTTGCATTTATTGCCTTTTTTCCCCTCAATCTTGCACTGATGCTTAATGATGTGCTGTGGAAGAGCTTATTGATTAGGTATACTTAACTGAAACGAGCCGCTAACGACGAATAAATTGCATTGTTTAACTATAAGTATAGTTAAACAATGCAATGCAATGAAGTCTAGGGTATTATTCTTGGGCTATTAAACCCTTTGCTAGTATTATGGTTATTTATATCAATACAGGCCAGTCCTTGTGCTGAGGGCTAGACTATGCTTAACCTGCGAAGACCTATACAAGTAGATAAGGTTCAAGGTATTGCCATACCCAGGACTGAAGATAACGTGCCCTGTGAAACTGAGTTTATAAGCTACCCATTAGGTATATGGCGGGTTTCCGAGATTAGTAACTAGATGTATGATGCTTGTTAGTGTGTTACTGTTTATAACTGTTAGCGACTTCGTGCTTCGGGGCGTCAAAAAAGATATTGTTAATTATTTTAGAAAGTTCGCGTCTAGATTTTCGGAGAAGGGCAATGTCTGTATACTCGGAATGGTTATATTATGCTTGGATACGGATGCGCTGGGAATATTCCAGGCTACAATGTCTCTACCTTTACCGGTCCCTCTGATACCTATATAACGGTGTGAATATAATAACTTAAATTTTAAACGGGATTCCAAAAAAAAGAAAAGAAAAGGAAAGCGGGGGATATGCTGTCCACTTATTATAAGAAATTTTCTAGCTTAGTCTAATCAGGGGGGTGGTTAGTAATTCTAGTTTGTGTTGTGACTTAGCCTCTAGCGATTTGAATAACCTCTACTGAGTTCTAAACTTAACGATAATTGCAACGGTCGATTCCGGGTTTGTGCACTGAAAACTGGATTATTTGCCACCGGATGTGCGTTTACAGTGCGGCCAATAAAATAACTTACGTGATATAGTGACCCAAGAGGCGCTTCGTTACCCCCTGTCTGAAGAGATATATTCTGTCAAGATCAGGGTGCCGTCTGGCTGACTAGGTATCTTGCGTGTATTTACATATAGATCAAAGGTCAATAAATAGAACGAGCTCACCAATTACGTAGTGTAGTTTTACCCCGCTTTACCTGTACCATACACGAGGGCCGGGGTGGCGCAGGCTTTATCACTGTAGGCCTTTTATCATTGGGCGCACTGCAACTTAACACAAATCGGCACTTATTAGCACTTTTCGCGAGCTTTAACCGAACTGAGAATCGGTGCGTGAAATATCTAAACCGGGCTTATACGAAAAAACGAACGAACGCGAACATCTGTGGCTGGCCGACAGATCTGATCATTTATTTCCAAATTATTACGTGTAAATAAATTCAATTCAACAATTGAATAATATAGGTAAGGATAAGAAAAACTAAGTACTTTATTTCAATACACTATTTCCATTCACTTTTATTACAAAGAACTTTTATAGTTTTATTGACTAGTGTTGTACTACTGTGGTAGTCGCTATACTGTGGCATTTCGACATCGGCAGCGAGCACGCGAACAGAATCATTTCGCGCGGTTGCAAGCGGGTTAACCCCGCGCCTGCTCCCTTCAAGCCCCGCACCTCACCCCGCTTTAGCAGCCGAGCGCTGAACTGACAGCGCCTTAATATTTTTTCGTCATTTCACATCACTTTTACGAAGCGGTTCATACGAGTAGAACACACCTTCCTGCTAAATGTTTTAATTGTATTTATAGTGCTTATAGTCTCCGAGTACATCGGCTGTCACATACAGAGGAAAAGACAGACGGATGGGTTCCGTTTTCACCATTTTGGCTAGGGAACCTTAAAAGCACTATTCTTAATTGTATTGTAAACAACACTACTTACTAATAATAAAGTACGTATATTAAAATAGGTTCTCGCTGGTGGTAACCGTAGCGCTGAAGGCGGGGTCTCGAAAGAGCACGTTGCGTGCGATAGAAAGAGATGGCCACGTTTAGGCACGTTTGGCATACCTAAACGGGGGATTTGTTAACAGAGAACCTTCTGTACTTGTACTATTACTTATTCTGTGGCACCGTTTCCATGTGACGCGGGCCGCGCGCGTACGTACACGGCACGCACACATACAAACCGCGCGATGTAGGTACCTTTTGTTCGAAGTTTATCTACTGTATATACTGTGGCTAAGGCTCCTTCTGTAGTTATCCTCTTTCTACGGTCGGCGCAGTCTTAAGGGTAGATGCGCTGGATATCATCAATCATACCTCTTAATAAAAGTCGTGATTGCTAATTTTCCAATGTTTTAATCCAATGCTTAAATAATTCCGGATCCGATAAGCTGTGTAAATACTTTTCATACTTAATAAGATAGTCTTTTTTAATTCTGTATGTGGCATTTCTGTATAGCCTTTTTTCGCGAGCCGTCAGGTCCTTCCATTCAACAGTAGCGAGTTCAGGTAAAGTCCCATTGGATTTAATTGTTTCAAACAGCTCCTTGGGTTTCCTGTCAACATTATAGATAAGTTGAAGATAGTGTAACTCACGGCCGGCATCGGTCTATTTCGCCAGGAAAGAGCCTGTTTGACAAGAAAGTTCCAACAAGAAATTCGTCTAATTTCACATACGGACCCCACCAGACAGGACACCGTACACTCACGAATTATTTTTTGACAGGATGAGCAATCTAAGTAGGCATAGGCAAGTCAGAAATTGGATCCTCAATATCAATTTAAGGTCACTAAGTTCTAGCGGTCAAGTTGCTCACTCACTTGTCAAAGGGGGGCCGAAGTTGCACTACCTCCGTAGGGAGTACCTACCGTACCGTAGTCGCGTACACGTGACCCCTGGGAGGTCCTAAAAGTGCAAACTGGCAACCGTATTGTCTTCTCGAAGATCTCACGGTTTTTCGAATCGAGAGATCTTGAGCCATACGACAAACAAATAAAATAAAGGCACTTGGTTGTTTGTTTAATGTGGTTTAATGCAGATAATTTCCCGGGTTACGAGTTCCTCAACAGAGAAAGTAGACGATTTAAAATGTACAGTCAGCGTCAGAGAAACGTGATCCCCCTAGATTTAAAACTGTAACTCGCAAGGCAAAGCCGATGTACGACATTCAGCATTACCAACGATAAACCAATTCTTTCAAAAAGTCGATTTCTCCTTTTTGTATTTCTACTGCCACTGTTGGGATTCGAACCTCAGACCTCACGATCTCTCGTGAGTAACCTTAGAGCATTAAACCAACCGGAGACGATGCGAGAACTAATTTTGAGGGAAAAAAGTCTGCCGCTTTCTGCGCGGGGGGCGAGGCAACGCACACGAATTGTTTTAACACTAGTGCATTTTTCGATGACGTCGCTACGCACGCACACTACAAAATTGTGAAACTCTAGCATCAACCATACGCACGCAAGTAATATTCACACACGTCAACTTCAAGTAAACGAAGATAGTGCGATCCACATTCGATAAAAGATATCGATATGATATTTTACTGTCCATGAGTTCTGCCATTTATGACAACAGTTAGAGTCTGGCTAATGAAAGTTGAGACTGAGATTTATTTCAAAAATTTTAAATGGCAACAACAGTTTAAATGTCAAATGTGTCAAACGTCACTTTACTGTTGTCAGTTGGGAAAAATATTGCGGTTTTCTTTAACGTTTTTGGTGTTAATTATGAACAAAACTATTAAAAGTAATACGCGTCAGTTACTTTTTACCATGATTGGTAAATACAAAGAAAAACGAGACGAGCGGGAAGAGATTTCGGATACGAAACCAGAGTTCCTGGTTCTTACGTACGATATCGGATTTCTTAGGTTAGTATGTAATGGTAATTTTTGTTACTTTATTTGCAACATATCTTTTTTTTTGTTTGAAGATCATTTATTCTCAGTAAGAATTTACTATTCACTTATTATGAGAACTTAAAATTAGTCACAAGTACATGTTTGTAATGAGCGAGAACATAAAAAAGAGGGTAAATCTATATTTGCAACGCACCGCGTGTTGCTATTACCGGCAAGATCCGCGCGCCGCGTCGCAAACAAGATAAAGAAAATCACTGAGTTACGCAGACTGGAAGTGGCATAGCGTAGTTGCGTTGTATTTTGTTTTGTCATTATGTAATACCATATTGATATTATAATATAGTTTATAGTATTTTTGGTTTAATATTGTTAATTTCCTTAAAAAAAATTATATTTATATATTTTTTATACCACGTCGGTGGCAAACAAGCGTACGGCCCGCCTGATGGTAAGCGGTCACCGCAGCCTATGGACGCCTGTAACTCCAGGTGTCTTGTATTTCTGAGTATTTGGATTTTTGTTTATGTACGTGTAGTTTTTTATTGAGTAAGTTACGACATATCTAAGAAAGAAGTAACTGTTTCCAAAATACTTCTGAATTGTTATTGTTTTTCTTTCAGAGGCTAATATGGAGCTTGTAGAAGTCGTGGAGGAAATTCAAAATGCCGTTCAAAGCTTGAAAGACCTGGAGCAAGAGTAGCGTATAAGAAATCATAATCAATACCTTGAAGAATTGTCGTCTCTTACCGGTAATTATTTCCGTGAACGAATACCAAAATAATAAATGTTTGTGATCAATCACGGACACTTCGACTTAATCTCAATCTAAGCAAAGCATTTATTGTGACTATTAAACAAAGTTATAGACAAGTACATATTTAATTACATATAATAGTACATTACGATACAAGTGCAGAGAACAGGAAATTCGCAACGAGTGGTGATAAATTGAAACACGACCGAAGGGAGTGTTTTAAATCGACACGAGTTGCGAATTACCTATTCGCACGTGTATCGTACAACGTTTTACAGTACATATTATGGCTCTTTAAAGTTTCGACATATGCACGTAATCTGCTGATTACCGCACTATGTACTGTAAAACATTTAACAAATACTTGTGCTCATTGCATAAATAAATGCCCTTATGGGGATTTAAACCTAGGACTTTCAGCTTTTTATAGCGAGGGGCACCGCCTGCTAGTCTGAAATAACTGAACTTTATTCTGCAAATAGGCCGCAATGCACAGACCATATAGACGCCGCAAACGCGCTCAATAGTATGGAAATCGAGCGTGTCAATTTTTAAGTGCCTACTATGACGTCACGTAAGTAATTTAGTGATGTCCAATACTACCGCCGCATTAAACCGATTCAAAGGCGCCGCCGCCGGTTTAGTACTCAGTAGGCATTTGCGGTGAGAGAACGTACGCAGCCCGCCCGCTTTAGTTTACGTTCTGCATTTTACTTCAAAATACAAGTAATTAACCTATGAATTTACGTTAATATGTCTGTTTTAAGCATACAAAATGTTCCGCGATAAAAATCGATATTTTTATGATTAATTTTCTATCGATTATTTTATCGATCATACTTCGAGTTTATAGACGGACAATGAGAAAGTGATTCAAAGATTACTAGTGGCTCTGTGAGTTGTAGACATCGCAATTTTTTTTATTTCAAAATTTCCAAAAACTGACACTATAAAGAAATTCTGCTCACTAAATATCACGAGAATTGGTTGAGGAATGCGAACGGAGACGCCTCGTAAAACAGTCCTGTTTCATATCAAATTATGTACAGTCAGCGTCAGAGAAACGTAGTAACCCAGGTACCCTAATGACAACTGTAGAATAATTTCGTCCAATATTTTTAAAGAAAAAAAAGCCGACTTCAATGTGGGAGGCCGGTGAAAGATTATGATACTTAGATGGGATTATGACTCTTAGATTCCATACAATAAAATAAAAATGGCTATAAGTATGTTTATAATGGTAGAAGACCAAGTACCCTCAATTCCTCATGGAATCCTCCATCACAACTTAAGCTTGACAGAAATGTGTCTTAAAAAACCTAGCTTGCTTGACAAACATAACGAAGAGAACAAATCGCCAAACATGAACTACGCGTCGTTGAAGAGTTCCGTTCTGATCATCATCAGCAGTTCCACTTCATCAAATGTAACTTTTATTAATGAAAATGCTTGATTAGTTCATGAAAATACTAAAATCACTATTTGTGTGCCTTACACATTTGAGGAGTTCCCTCGATTCCTAATGGATCCCATCATCAGAACTCGAGCATGACAAAAATTAATCGTGAAAATAGAATTTGCTTAACAAACACAGCTAGGAGGACAAATCGCCAAACGTGAACTTTTCGTCGTTGAAGAGTTCTGTTCTGATCATCATCAGCAGTTCCACTTCATCAAATGTCACATTTTTGTATGAAAGTGCTCGATTTGTTCATAAAAATACAAAAATCAGATATGTTTGGCTTTAAGATTTAAAGAGTTCTCTCAATTCCTCATGGATCCCATCATCAGAACTGCGTTTTGACAAAAACGGGACCAACTTGGATATACATACTTACAATCAAAAAAAGAATTTTCATAATCGGTTAAGAAATGACGGAGTTATGGAGTAACAAAAACTAAAGAAAAAAAAATCATACAACCGAATTGATAACCTCTTCTTTTGAAATCTTGAAGTCGGTTAATAAATCAGATCTTCAAGTAGCATTGTGTGTAAAACAGTATCAGTACTGACTGATAGTACTGATCTGAAGATTCCCGGTTCAAATCCGCGACCTGATACAATCTTTTTGTATTCTTTTATTTTTGTCTCCAAATTAAAATGATAATCATTAGGAAATGAATTTTGAAAACAAAGCGAATGAATAAAACATAGAAGCACAACTAGCGTCGCAAAATGACACCAACAAACTTGTGTCCACTAAGGCGGGGCGTCAAAGTTGTGTCCAACGGCTGTCTAGTTTGAATATGGCGGCGCAACGTAACAGTTGTATTAACTGAAATCTCAAAAATAAAAAATATGCCTTTTTGTGCAGTGAAGTGGTGCGTTAATCACTCTAGAAAACATTAAAAAAAGATGGTATCACTATTCATACTCGTATGTAAGTAAAGCGGTAAACATATTTGTTTAATTTTTTTAGTCGGAACCGATTTTGTATAGGGATGGTGTTATGCCACCTTACATCATCAAAATAATGTTAATAGCTGAATGAAAAGGTACCTAAGATACCTATTAAACATTTTAACTTGTTCAGATACATGCTTTCATGCACATAACTAATTTTTGTATGAAAGCATGTATCTCACAAATTAAAATGTTCGAAAAAGGTAAACTAATTCCATAATAAATAAATATTAGGGGATATTTAGTACAATTAAAATTAGACTATTGATTCTAATTAGACTATATAACTATATGAGGGAAGCGAGAAATAAATATATTTTTAACAAAAACTAAAACCAAAATAAAAATAATAGAACTATTGATTCTAATTAGACTATATAACTATATGAGGGAAGCGAGAAATAAATATATTTTTAACAAAAACTAAAACCAAAATAAAAATAATAGAATAAGTGTGTGACTACGCTATACATACAATACTTATATATACAATTATTATCAACTTCTCAAAGAGTGGATTTAAAGACCCCAAACTCGGTATGATTGTGTTAACTTATTACAGAGTTCCTATGACCACTTTCCGGTTCCATCATCAGATCAGCTCGATATTAATATTATCATAATATTTTTTGTCACTGAATTTACATATATGCAGTAAGCTCGGTCCTCCATACAAACGTAGTTTAGCTCTCATTTTAAAATGCCATTCTAGAATAACATGAAACTTTGTATACACAATGGAATCCGAAATACCTAGGTCGGAAATTGGTTTCTGTTGCTTGAAATTATAATGGAGCAAAAATACAGCGATTATTAAGGTTTTCATAAAAGACGTAAAAAACTCAAGAACTCGCTGTATTTTTTTCTATTACAATTTCTTGCAACAGGAACTAATTTCCGACCTAGATATGGCGGCTCCCATTGTGTATAAAACGTTTCATGTTATTTCAGCAAGGGGTTTAAAATGAGAACAAAACTACGTTTTTATGGAGAATCGAGTTCAGCCGAGCGTACTAACGTCAAATATTAGCTCAATCGGAAATCGAGAAGTGGGTCTAATTTAGCTTCTAAGATTTGACCCACACAAACAAAACAGACATATGTTACTGACACGGCACGTTAAATAAAAGCTTGTAAAAATGAGTTAACGTACGTTGTCTGTTTGCGTTGTCTGAATATACTGTAAAAGTTTCGATTACGAGTGGTTGCTGTTCTCTATGTCTAACAGTGTTTAGCAAGCTATAAATTATGTACATGGTCGTCCAATATGCATAGTATAAGTCTGGTACAGCTTAATTAGCGACTAGTTATTGGTACAACACCGCGCGTGCGTATTACGAATAAATGCCCCGTTTCAAAGTAGACTTTTGTAGGAAGCTCGCGTTCTATGCTTTTTTCGTTCACTGTGAAAACATAAAATATTAATTAACAATTTATTTATTTATTTATTTATTAGGATTGCCAACGGTCGATACAATACTCATTCATAATAAACTATACATTAACAACATTCATAACTGATCCCCCACTTACAGGCAATCACAGCATGCACTATTTTCAATTACAGCTTTCCATAATATGCTACATATAAAGACAGAAAAAAAAAAACAAAAACCAAGTAATCAAGTGACTAAATAAATTAAATTTACTACCTAACTGAAATCGTCAACAGAAAGTAACTTCTTTTTAAATACTGACTCACTGTCGTGAAACACATCTAACGTCGGTAGTCTACTAGCGAGTTTGTTGTACAGGCGAGACAAGCGAGTTATAGGCGCATGAGTCCCAAGATTTGTTCGGCTGCGACGCACATAAAGCAAGGCACGTGGGTATCGTGGCAAACGTGACGGCACTCTAATTCCAATTCGTTTAACTAACTCTAAACAGTCGATTTTATCGTTCAGCAGCTTATGTAAAAACATCAAGTCTAACACACTGCGTGCTTAAGGATTTTAATTTAAATTGCTTAAGCCGGGTCTCATATGGTTGGCCTCTTGTCTTGCTACGGTAGGCAAGATGTCTAGTAAGACGCTTTTGTAGTCTCTCAACCCTGTCACTGTGGACTTTGTAACAAGGATTCCAGACAATGCTACAATATTCTAATTTACTCCTTACAAAACTATTAAATAGGGTTATTATTGTCGAACATTCTCTGAACTCCCTAGCACATCGTAACAGCCCAGCGCCTTGAAAGCAGTATTTATAGTTTTATCTACATGATTCACAAAACTCAGTTTGCTGTCAATTATCACTCCTAAATCTTTTATTTCTCTTACCTCTTGTAAAGTAACATCAAATATAACATATTTAGTAGGCAAAGGATTGCGCTTGCGACAAAATTTTATGTGGTAGCATTTGCTTGGGTTAAGTACCATTTTGTTAGCCTTGCACCATTCCACCAGTGCGTTAACGTCTTTTTGTAAAAGTTGCACATCAGATTGAGTTTTAATTACCCGAACAAGCTTTAAGTCGTCAGCAAACAGAGATGCGGTCGCATGATTAAATTGAAGTGGAATGTCATTAATATATATATTAAAAAATAAGGGTCCTAAATTTGAGCCTTGCGGAACTCCTGAATACGCTATATAAGGTTCGGACTGTTCACCTTCAACTGCCACAGTAGAAATCCTACACGCAAGGTAAGATTGGCACCAGTCAAGCATACTTTCCCTAATACCGAACTCATGCAACTTATCAACCAGAATCCCGTGATTGACCCTGTCAAAGGCCTTCGAAAAGTCAGTGTAAATCGCGTCCACCTGGTGACCATTATCAACAGCTTCTGTAAGATCTGTTACATAGCCTAAAAGATTTGTACAGGTCGAGCGTTGAGGCATGAACCCGTGTTGATAAGGCGAGAGATCGCTTATCACATGATTAAATATAGCAGCATACACTAACTTTTCGAATACCTTGGCCACTGAAGACAATAAGGACACTGGTCGATAGTTAGATACTAAGTCACGTCTACCACTCTTGAATACGGAATAATAGAGTAAAGAATAGGGAGAACTAAAAATAAAACCAGCATAAATATTTTGATTATTATCTTAACAACACTAAACCCGATACTAATTATAATTTTATCTTAGCATAGATTATTATTTATCTTAAATTTACGAATCTATTATTATAGTGTTGGTTATTTAATATGTGGTTACTAGGCAGCAATTACAATCGTCTTAATGAAATCTAATTTTTGAAAGCACAGGCATGAAATCGGGAAAGGTATTTCTATGACATGCCAGGAACGTTTTTTATTCGGATCACATAACAAATTACAGTCATTTACAGAATTACATAAACGGCGTAAAATCTAGATCTAGACACTCTAGACATGCCAGGAACGTTTTTTATTCGGATCACATAACAAATTACAGTCATTTACAGAATTACATAAACGGCGTAAAATCTAGATCTAGACACGTTCCTGGCATGTCATAGAAATACCTTTCCCAATTTCATGCCTGTGCTTTCAAAAATTAGATTTCATTAAGACGATTGTAATTGCTGCCTAGTAACCACATATTAAATAACCAACACTATAATAATAGATTCGTAAATTTAAGATAAATAATAATCTATGCTAAGATAAAATTATAATTAGTATCGGGTTTAGTGTTGTTAAGATAATATCAAAATATTTATGCTCGTTTTATTTTTAGTTCTCCCTATTCTTTACTCTATTATTAATTAATATTTTATGTTTTCAAAATTCATTTCCTAATGATTATCATTTTAATTTGGAGACAAAAATGAAAGAATACAAAAAGATTGTATCAGGTCGCAGATTTGAACGGGAATCTTCAGATCAGTACTATCAGTCAGTACTGATACTGTTTTACACACAATGCTACTTGAACATCTGATTTATTAACCGACTTCAAGATTTCAAAAGAAGAGGTTATCAATTCGGTTGTATGTTTTTTTTTCTTTAGTTTTTGTTACTCCATAACTCCGTCATTTCTTAACCGATTTTGAAAATTATTTTTTTGATTGTAAGTATGTATATCCAAGTTGGTCCCGTTTTTGTCAAAACGCAGTTCTGATGATGGGATCCATGAGGAATTGAGAGAACTCCTTAAATCTTAAAGCCAAACATATATGATTTTTGTATTTTTATGAACAAATCGAGCATTTTCATACAAAAATGTGACTTTGATGAAGTGGAACTGCTGATGATGATCAGAACAGAACTTTTCAACGACGAAAAGTTCACGTTTGGCGATTTGTCCTCCTAGCTGTGTTTGTTAAGCAAATTCTATTTTCACGATAATTTTTTGTCATGCTCGATTTCTGATGATGGGATCCATGAGGAATTGAGGGAACTCCTCAAATCTTAAAGGCAAATATATAGTGATTTTTGTGTTTTTATCAACAAATAGAGCATTATCATACAAAAATGTGACATTTGATGAAGTGGAACTGCTGATGATGATCAGAACAGAACTCTTCAACGACGAAAAGTTCACGTTTGGCGATTTGTCCTCCTAGGTGTGTTTGTTAAGCAAGTTCTATTTTCACGATTAATTTTTGTCATGCTCGAGTTCTGATGATGGGATCCATTAGGAATCGAGGGAACTCCTCAAATGTGAAAGGCACACAAATAGTGATTTTAGTATTTTCATGAACTAATCAAGCATTTTCATTAATAAAAGTGACATTTGATGAAGTGGAACTGCTGATGATGATCAGAACGGAACTCTTCAACGACGCGTAGTTCACGTTTGGCGATTTGTTCTCTTCGTTATGTTTGTCAAGCAAGCTAGGTTTTTTAAGACACATTTCTGTCAAGCTTAAGTTGTGATGGAGGATTCCATGAGGAATTGAGGGTACTTGGTCTTTTACCATTATAAACATACTTATAGCCATTTTTATTTTATTGTATGGAATCTAAGAGCCATAATCCCATCTAAGTATCATAATCTTTCACCGGCCTCCCACATCGAAGTCGGTTTTTTTTTCTTAAAAATTATTGGACGAAATTATTCTACAGTTGTCATTGGGGTACCTGGGTTACTACGTTTCTCTGACGCTGACTGTACATAATTTGATATGAAACAGGACTGTATTAAAAATGAAATCATATATTTCATTATGCATAGCTACTACTATGCTTTCACAACTAGAAGCTCGCTGGTACTAAAATATATAGCTACATGCTACAGTAACTACAGAGTATAAAATCATGGTGGTGTGATAGGATAGCCATAGGGGCAGTGGTAGGATATTACTTACATATTAGTTGGTGGTATTGGTTCAGTTATTTGTGTTTCCTGTTTAGCTATGAGTTCATCTGTGTCTCTATCAATAACTGAGGCGGCGTTATGTCTAAAACAAGAGATGTATATCAATAAGGCTTGTGTTATGGGTACTAGACGTCGATATATTTAATACATATATACTTAAATACATAGAAAACATCCAAGTCTCAGGAACGAAATGTCTCTGCTCACCACAGAAACAAATGCCCTTACCGGGATTCGAACCCGGGACCTCTAGCTTCGGAGGCAGTGACAAGGAGTATATTGAATATGGCAGTGACTTCTGAAACAAGTAATTTGGCTCGCAAGTTAAGAACTACGATTTTTGTATCAAACCATTACAATAAACCAATCACGCAGAAATATCGTTAAAATTACCTATAACATTAACATTATTAAAAGAGTAAATGCCAGGCGAACGTATAGAGAATATATTCATTAACCTAGTCTTGTTATTTCCTTTAATGTTATATGCAGTCCTATGATAATGATCAGTATTCCATCTGCAATAACAAGTGTCTACACATCTCTGTTATTGTGATTTTAAAGAGTTTCAATATGTGCACACATGTATAAGAATTATAGTCTAGCTAGATCTAGATTTTACGCCGTTTATGTAATTCTGTAAATGACTGTAATTTGTTATGTGAGCCAAATAAATAAATATGTGACGTTCCTGGCATGTCATAGAAATACCTTTCCCGATTTCATGCCTGTGCTTTCAAAAATTAGATTTCATTAAGACGATTGTAATTGCTGCCTAGTAACCACATATTAAATAACCAACACTATAATAATAGCTTCGTAAATTTAAGATAAATAATAATCTATGCTAAGATAAAATTATAATTAGTATCGGGTTTAGTGTTGTTAAGATAATATAAAAATATTTATGCTGGTTTTATTTTTAGTTCTCCCTATTCTTTACTCTATGATTAATTAATATTTTATTTTTTAAAAATTCATTTCCTAATGATTATCATTTTAATTGGGAGACAAAAATAAAAGAATACAAAAAGATTGTATCAGGTCGCGGATTTGAACCGGGACTCTTCAGATCTGTTTTACACACAATGCTAATTGAACATCTGACTTATTGGACGAAATTATTCTACTGTTGTCATTAGGGTACCTGGGTTACCACGTTTCTCTGACGCTGACTGTACATAATTTGATATGAAACAGGACTGTATTAAAAATAAAATCATATATTTCATTATGCATAGCTACTACTATGCTTTCACAACTAGAAGCTCGCTGGTACTAAAATATATAGCTACATGCTACAGTAACTACAGAGAATAAAATCATGGTGGTGTGATAGGATAGCCATAGGGGCAGTGGTAGGATATTACTTACATATTAGTTGGTGGTATTGGTTCAGTTATTTGTGTTTCCTGTTGAGCTATGAGTTCATCTGTGTCTCTATCAATAACTGAGGCGGCGTTATGTCTAAAACAAGAGATGTATATCAATAAGGCTTGTGTTATGGGTACTAGACGACGATATATTTAATACATATATACTTAAATACATAGAAAACATCCAAGTCTCAGGAACGAAATGTCTCTGCTCACCACAGAAATAAATGCCCTTACCGGGATTCGAACCCGGGACCTCTAGCTTCGGAGGCAGAGACAAGGAGTATATTGAATATGGCAGTGACACTACCAACTAGGCAAAACAGGCCGACATTAAATGAACACAAACCAAAAACAACCTTTAATATAAGTATAAACTACGAAATTAGAATGTATTGACACCTTTCCGTTCCGACACACATATTAATTAGAAAGGACCACATTAAAAAATAAGCTCAAAATTATCCTGTTTTTCATATGCCTTGTATGAACTAAAAAAAAACAACAGATTTATAAACCGCTACATCCGCTTATTATGCTTACGCTCACTCTAGATTACGATATGGCATACTGCTTTGGGGCAACAGTCCAAATGCTAATAACCTTATATTATATTTTACAGAATAAATGCATACGAATCCTAGTTGATATAAAACTATCTAATGCAAAGAAGCTTTTACACGCTACAGGATTTTTTGATGACGTGTGTATAAAATGATAATTTACTTTTGTTGCTTTTACAGTTTACCATCTCGTCTTTAATTTAAGCGAGGTATTTATCATTTTATTTATTTATTTATAGCCTTTTACAGAATACATAACATATAGTTGCATTATATAAATATAGCATTACTATTATTTATTTATTTATTTTATTCTGTGTGCCCTTTGGCAAAGGCCTCCTCAAACGCTTTCCAATCTTGTCGCTTTTCCGTGCGAGTATAGTCCAGGTTTTGTTTTCCCATCATCTTCGCATCTCTTGAATGGTATTCCTTGTTTCCGCTTGCCCTCTCTAGGGTACCACAGTGTTACTACTTAATTTATTCCACTTCTCTTCTCCTCTAATCACATGGCCAGATCACTTCCACTTAAGCGCTCTTAATTTTAATACAGCTTCTTGGGTTTTTGTAGTTTTTCTAATTATGTTGTGCTTCGTTCCATTCTTCGCTGACAGTTACGAAGTTTGGTTTGTTGTGACTTAGTTAGCGCCAAAGTCTGGCATGCATATGTTAGGATTTGGAGTATGCAAGTGTTAAATAGTTTCCCTTATCCGAAGATTTCATCGTCTTATCTTTCATTACTTATTTATGTGCCCAGTACCTTCCAAGCATGCCGTAAATATACGAGTCACAAGCGAGTTATCCATACTATCCATAAATCCAGATCCATACTTATTTCTTATAATATTGTATAATTATATTATATATGTCAGTACAGGAGGTCGAGCTTCATCTTGGTCACCCATTATTGTAATTATTCAATAAAACCACACAATCACATTACATTATTTTAATACATTGTCAATTATTATTAAAGTTAAAATGTCTACTAAAGTTAAATGTCTTGATTATCTTAGTCACTAAATCACTATTAAGTCCGCACTTTAATTATAACTTGATTTAATTACTTTAACACAAGGACACAACCGAACGCGAGACGATCCCAGATTGTGCGACCTGCTATACTTGCACTCATGTATGCGTCCGTCTTTGACTCGTTGCAGTCGGGAACTGAATCCACTCCACTCAGCAGGGACAACCTGATTCCGTCAAGAATCACGCCCACACCACACGTGACTCCCATCGCACCCAGTTGATCCTTACATACTGCTGCAGCCGACACGGCCATCCTGTGTTTCACATGGCCTCATGTGTCTTATTCTGCAAAAGAAACAATTTTCCAAAGTATCATCTGCTCGGCCAATTCTGACCTACCGTAAGGATACGGCAAACAACAATTCATTTCCGATACAACAATGTATCTCAACAAAACTCAATTTTTTAATTCAACAACGTTTCTCAAAGATGCATTGACAAACAAAGATAACTGAAACTTATATTTCGTTTCACACAACAACCTGTTACACATACTATGCAAATACTGCATTCTCAACTCTATGGTCATATCACAATCTCACACGATATTATCACGCTCGCTATCTTACTCCAGGCTGGCCGACTCTATCGCCATCTCACACAGAGACTGGCCGATTCTGTCGCCACCTGAGTCAAGACTAGCTAGCACACTAGATACTAACCATCCTACTCCAGGCTGGCCGACTCTATCGCCATCTCACACAGAGACTGGCCGATTCTGTCGCCACCTGAGTCAAGACTGGCTAGCAACTAGATAAGATACTAACCATCCTACTCCAGGCTGGCTGACTCTATCGCCATCTCACACAGAGACTGGCCGATTCGGTCGCCACCTGAGTCAAGACTGGCTAGCACACTCCAACACTATCTGGACTGTCACACTATCCCGAGACTGACACACGTTTGTCATCTGGTCTAGCTGACCAACCGCCCAAGACTGGACACCTGGTACCTCAGGTGCACACATATCGCAAAGAATGCAAACTAATCTAAAACTTGGGAACCCCAATGTCCCGTTTCATCAAAACTTTATTCTATATCGTGTTCGTCAATGTCTCTTTGATTATTGGGCATTTTTTTTTTTTAGTCCGTCATGAGCATATTTGTAAGTGTAAATCGATCGTTATCTAAAATCTCAATTCCATTAAAAGGTCCCCGATATTTCGGATCTAACTTAGTTTTAATTTCTCTCCTCGTTTTTCACTAACACAAAATCTCCAATAGAGAATTTATTAAGTCTTGCCTTATTTCAGTCAAACCCTTTTTTATCATAGTCAGCAGCTTTTTCTATATTACGAAGCGCCTGTTCCCTAACTACCAATAAATGTATCTCCGTGTCACTCGATATTCGTCGTGCCACTCGTCCGATCAGTAACTGTAAAGGGCTAGATTTTGTTTTACGATTAATAGTGTGGCTTGGCAACTTTGCATGTCACACAACTATCTACAAACAAAAATGACATATCGCGACATGCGTTTAAACCAATAGTGATCGTTAATGTCTACTCGTAGCGTAATCAAGGTGAATTGAAGTATGAATGTTATCTAAGTGAACGCGAAACCATAGGTAAACATTTAGTACGTCCGCCTCTTTGTATTTTACGATGAAGTATTCCCGATCTTATTTCATAAGTGTTAGCTACGTCCCTATCCAACTGATGGTCATTAAGTTTTCCAATAAGAATTTGAATCTAATTATCACGTTGCTATTCGGCCTGCATTCAAATTAAAGATAATTTCACTAAATCAATGCGTTATTGTTCTACTTTATTTTCTAAATGCATTGTTTGTTGTTTTGGAAAATTTCGTGAAAAGAAATCTACATGTGACATCCTGATGATTATAAACAACATCAAAATAGAATAACTGTAAGAATTCCCACCAACGGTATACACGTGGCGTCAGGTCGATTTTTTTTTTGTGAGCATTTTACTGCGTTACGGTCGGTCACAACAATAAATTTATGGCCGTACAAAAAATGTCTAAAGGTTCTGACAGCGTTAAGCGTTAACAACCGCAAGGGTTTCTAAATCATAAGATAAGTGGTATCGTGACTCGGCTAACGAAGCACTTACGTTTACTAAAATATGAAACTACGCGTCGTTTCCCACTAACCACTTGAAATAATATCGCTCCATATCCTTCAGAGCTTGCGTTTCTGTGAAGTTCTATGGGGTATTGAGGGTCGAATATCATAATTACGAACTCTCGAGTTAACGCTGAGACTATTTTTGTTTCGTACTTATTCACATTCCTTTGTCCAAAGATAAGGAACTTTATCTGACGTGAGTTTGTAAAGTGGTCTCATAATTTGTGAGAAATTTTAGATAAACTGCATTATATCGCTACGCATATAAAAATCAGGCAAGACATGAAATAAAATCTCTACATTATTTTCACTAATTTGTACACAGCATAAGATCTGTTCAGTTCTCAAAACTGAGTGTTTGCCAATACCCGTTAATGAAATAGTATTAACGAATAACGGTTTGCTTTCCTGACAACTTTGATGCCAAACTTTCTTTAATAAACGAACATTCAGCACCTGAATCAAAATGAAAATTACACACCTTTGTAAATTGAGTTTTCCAGTCGGAGTATCCACCTCGCATACTTCGACACGTCGTCCATCCCCTTGTCCTGAACCTGGTCGCGACCCAACGTTGCCGCTAAGGTTACCGGGACAATGCGTTGATATGTGGCCCATCATGCCACATTTGTAGCACCGTATAGAGCTAGTTCCAGGATAAATTTGTGATCCTTCTTGATTAACCGGTGTTTTGGTCGATGATGCAGATGTTTTCATTTTCAATTCCTTCTCTTTCAGTCGACAATCCGTTGATTTGTGCCCCGCTTGGCCGCAATGGTAACATATTATTTGGCCCGAGTCAAACCGAGAGCGCTTATAATTAGTTTTGATGTCTTCATTCTTCGTATCCAGTTTACGTTTCAAATATGAGAAAGCTTGCAGTTCCCGCTGTAGATGTTGACGTGTGGTTATTTCAGTTGTAAACGCAATACGCTGAAGCCTGTGGTCGATTCCAGCCAAATGAGCAAGTACAATCGAAACGATGAGTTGTTTCGCACTTACGTTTTTTAATTGTGCCATTAATGACGAAGTCAATCGACTTGCAAATGCGGCGTAAGTTTCATTCTCCTTTGATCTATTATTACTCATGTTAATCAAAGTAGCTGCAGTTGTTTCGGTGATTACAAATCTCTCAATAAATAATGCCTTAAATTGTTCCCATGTTATTCCTGGATATGTAACACGTGCAAACCATGCAGACGCCGAACCTTTTAAAGATTTGCTAAGGGCCATTATTAAATTGCTTCCTTCCAACGGGTTGTCTGCAAAACACAAATCAGCTGTTGAACACCAAGATTTCCCATCTATATCGTATTTTTCAGGGTTAAATTCAGGTAAAGGCACGTTGTTTACAGCTTGTGGCATTCGGAGTGTATTTATCAGGGCGCGCATTTGTTCATTTTGTAGTTCGAACATTTTTTTCCACATAGTTTCATTTGCGTGATTTTCACCATTTTCCAAATTTTCCTGTCCAGATCCCGCTTCTGATGTCAGTACAGGAGGTCGAGCTTCATCTTGGTCACCCATTATTGTAATTATTCAATAAAACCACACAATCACATTACATTATTTTAATACATTGTCAATTATTATTAAAGTTAAAATGTCTACTAAAGTTAAATGTCTTGATTATCTTAGTCACTAAATCACTATTAAGTCCGCACTTTAATTATAACTTGATTTAATTACTTTAACACAAGGACACAACCGAACGCGAGACGATCCCAGATTGTGCGACCTGCTATACTTGCACTCATGTATGCGTCCGTCTTTGACTCGTTGCAGTCGGGAACTGAATCCACTCCACTCAGCAGGGACAACCTGATTCCGTCAAGAATCACGCCCACACCACACGTGACTCCCATCGCACCCAGTTGATCCTTACATACTGCTGCAGCCGACATATATATTATTATATTATATAGATTATGTTATTATATATTATTATTTATATTACTATACTTGGCACTCGCTGACTCTGTGATCGGTTATGGACTGAGAACCTATGGTAGAACTTTTAAGACCTATATAGAAAAAATATATAAATTACAAATAAGAATAATGATAACAAAAGAACCTAAACCAGGGCTCGGAAACCGGTATTCTGTCCATATAAAAATACCAGTATTTATTTAGTTCTTTTCGTTCTTTCGTCTACTATTTCATGTTTAATCAGGCAATCTAACAATATGAAGTAATAACCCAAATACATTATTGAGTTCTACATAAAGACCATAAACTAATGAATAGTTATTTGTTATACAAGGGTGCAAAGTTGTATTTTACCCGCGAGTGTTTCAACAGACGAGAAGTAAAATACAACTTTGCACCCGTGTGTAACACAAAACTTTTCTCCTCACTATAGCGAGGAAAGTGCAACATGCAAAAAAACACAGTTCCACAGGCATGGAATCAGTGATTTTTTTACGATATTATAACAGAAAACTCTGAAAGTTGTGTATAATATTTACGCAAGTCGGAGTCGGTGACAAGTTCAACAAGTTGTGTATATTTCAGTTGACATTGACAATGATGACATTTCTGACGATGCGTTTTGAAATGGCATCGACTCAACTTGTGTGTTTAAAATTATACTGTCATTATAAAAAAAAATTTTACTTATACAATTTTAATGTTTACGACTTAAATCATTAAATAAAGCTAAATTTGGTATTTTTTATTAAATTCTCAAACCATTTATTTAATGATAATTGATATCAAACGAACCATTAATATTAGCGTTTTACGTTTTGTTATCTGTCAAAAGCTACTCAAACACGCTCCAAGGTCAAATTACTTTCCCCACTTATGGATAAAATGCGTTTTTACCCGCTTGTTTCAAAGGATAAAAGACGGCTTTTCGAGCTAGCGAGGGGAAATAATATTTGGCTATTTCAGGATTTTGAGATTAACCGGTTCCGAGCTCTGACCTAAACACATTAAAAAGAAAAATGAATCTCATTATACACTACTATTTAAATATTGTAACTTACTTCCTGTACAAATCAAAACTAGCGATCATATTAGAAGAACAAAGTAATGTTACAACTCTCAAATTAAATAAAAGGTTTTATAGTCTAAGGAAATTACCGAACCAAAAACTTTTCTGTATCCCTAAATTTAAGAATGTCTATGGAACTCGAATGTATACATATTTACTGCCCAAAATTATAAATCGATTACCCTTAGATATTCAAAATACCTATGTTAACGGCAATAATAGTAAAAAAACACGAAGGATATTTTTTAAGGCTAGCGACCTGAGCTATATCTTTTAAAAAAAAAAATGTACACTTGCTGGAGGAATGGAAATGGGCACCCCTTACGTTAAAATCGCATACCGGGCGGCCGTTTTCATTCTTACGAGCGCGTAATTTAAAATACACTTTAATGTAAAAAAAGATTAGAAGATATTTTAATTTATGTAGCTAACTCCCCATCAGCACGGCACACAAACCTCCTCAAGGTTTTGCCAATGATGGGTCTTGTAATTCAAAAATGTCATACCCAGCTATAGTTTTATTCAATAAATTATTTTTTATTATTATTATATTTAAACACACGTACAGAAGAATTATATATATAAAGAAGATATATATTATATAATAATAATAAAAAATAATTTATTGAATAAAACTATAGCTGGGTATGACATTTTTGAATTACAAGACCCATCATTGGCAAAACCTTGAGGAGGTTTGTGTGCCGTGCTGATGGGGAGTTAGCTACATAAATTAAAATATCTTCTAATCTTTTTTTACATTAAAGTGTATTTTAAATTACGCGCTCGTAAGAATGAAAACGGCCGCCCGGTATGCGATTTTAACGTAAGGGGTGCCCATTTCCATTCCTCCAGCATGTGTACATTTTTTTTTTAAAAAGATATAGCTCAGGTCGCTAGCCTTAAAAAATATCCTTTGTGTTTTTTTACTATTATTGCCGTTAACATAGGTATTTTGAATATCTAAGGGTAATCGATTTATAATTTTGGGCAGTAAATATGTATACATTCGAGTTTCATAGACATTCTTAAATTTAGGGATACAGAAAAGTTTTTGGTTCGGTAATTTCCTTAGACTATAAAACCTTTTATTTAATTTGAGAGTTGTAACATTACTTTGTTCTTCTAATATGATCGCTAGTTTTGATTTGTACAGGAAGTAAGTTACAATATTTAAATAGTAGTGTATAATGAGATTCATTTTTCTTTTTAATGTGTTTAGGTCAGAGCTCGGAACCGGTTAATCTCAAAATCCTGAAATAGCCAAATATTATTTCCCCTCGCTAGCTCGAAAAGCCGTCTTTTATCCTTTGAAACAAGCGGGTAAAAACGCATTTTATCCATAAGTGGGGAAAGTAATTTGACCTTGGAGCGTGTTTGAGTAGCTTTTGACAGATAACAAAACGTAAAACGCTAATATTAATGGTTCGTTTGATATCAATTATCATTAAATAAATGGTTTGAGAATTTAATAAAAAATACCAAATTTAGCTTTATTTAATGATTTAAGTCGTAAACATTAAAATTGTATAAGTAAAATTTTTTTTTATAATGACAGTATAATTTTAAACACACAAGTTGAGTCGATGCCATTTCAAAACGCATCGTCAGAAATGTCATCATTGTCAATGTCAACTGAAATATACACAACTTGTTGAACTTGTCACCGACTCCGACTTGCGTAAATATTATACACAACTTTCAGAGTTTTCTGTTATAATATCGTAAAAAAATCACTGATTCCATGCCTGTGGAACTGTGTTTTTTTGCATGTTGCACTTTCCTCGCTATAGTGAGGAGAAAAGTTTTGTGTTACACACGGGTGCAAAGTTGTATTTTACTTCTCGTCTGTTGAAACACTCGCGGGTAAAATACAACTTTGCACCCTTGTATAACAAATAACTATTCATTAGTTTATGGTCTTTATGTAGAACTCAATAATGTATTTGGGTTATTACTTCATATTGTCAGATTTCACATTTGAGGAGTTCCCTCGATTCCTAATGGACCCCATCATCAGAACTCGAGCTTGACAAAAATCAATCGTGAAAATAGAACTTGCTTAACAAACACAGCTAGAAGGACAAATCGCCAAACGTGAACTTTTCGTCGTTGAAGAGTTCTGTTCTGATCATCATCAGCAGTTCCACTTCATCAAATGTCACATTTTTGTATGATAATGCTCGATTTGTTGATAAAAACACAAAAATCACTATATGTTTGCCTTTAAGATTTGAGGAGTTCCCTCAATTCCTCATGGATCCCATCATCAGAAATCAAGCATGACAAAAAATTATCGTGAAAATAGAACTTGCTTAACAAACACAGCTAGGAGGACAAATCGCCAAACGTGAACTTTTCGTCGTTGAAGAGTTCTGTTCTGATCATCATCAGCAGTTCCACTTCATCCAATGTCACATTTTTGGATGCAAATGCTTGACTTGTTGATAAAAACACAAAAATCACTATATGTTTTCACTAGGAGTTCCCTCAATTCCTCGTGGATCCCATCATCAGAACTGCGTTTTGACAAAAACGGGACCAACTTGGATATATATACTTACAATCAAAAAAAGAATTTTCCAAATCGGTTAAGAAATGACGGAGTTATGGAGTACCAAACATTAAAAAAAAAAAAAAAACATACATCCGAATTGATAACCTCCTCTTTTGAAATCTTGAAGTCGGTTAAAAAAACATACAACCGAATTGATAACCTCCTCTTTTGAAATCTTGAAGTCGGTTAAAAAGAAACATGTCATAGTGACGACTATAGGCCCACGGGCTAAGTTAACTTGTATAACGATGTCAGCTCCAGAAAGGCTCTAAAATTACAGTCTTCTTGAAATTAAATATACAACAAACATTTATACCCTAAAAACAAAAATAATAAACTAATTTGGTATACAACTATTTATCAAAAACCATCAACAAATATTGAAGACTTTGATAAAGATCCCGCTAAAATTGAATGGAAAACTCCAACTTCCAAAAACGATAGGTCCCAAATGGGTAATGTCTGAAATTTTTAAAAGTCCTTGATTATTTTTCTAATGGGAGGAATAACCGTCGCCATTAACAGAAAAAAGTTTCAGATTTTTCGGTTGCACCATATATTTTATAAAAATACAAACATTTTATATCACCTCGCGTCTGCCCCGTATCAGACTACTACGACATTTCTAAGTCTGTCGAATATTTAAAAAAATGTATATAAAATGTTTATATTTTTAAAAAATATATGGCGCAACCGAAAAATCTGAAACTTTTTTCTGTTCATGGCGAGGGTTATTCCTACCATTAGAAAAATAATCAAGGACTTTTAAAATTTTCAGACATTCCCCTCTCCCTCTTTTTTCGAGTTCAGACACACTCAAGTCTACATATTTCATTGTAGTCAATGATATTTTAAGTATAGATACGTTACCCGCGTACCTAAAGTGTGCCGCTATAAAGACGCTAAACATCGCCTATTGGCTTCAGTCGCTCCCGGGCAAGCGCGAGAGGCGAATGTTGACACGACTTCCCGCCAACGACGTAATTGACCTTAAAAATGCCGTCATGCGTGTTGCGAAACTGCACTAATTATACATCCAAACGTACTAAGGCAACAGGCATCACATACCACAAGTAAGTAAGCTGAAATTATATTATTTTTTCAAATTTTATCCTTCAATTTACCAAATATGACGCCATGAAGACGCTGTCTCAGAGAAAGAGACTACATAGTGTCGTTTGCAATGAGAGTGATAAAGACAAACAGACTGCGAACATAGATTAATGTAACAGATGCGTCATACTAAATCACATTCAATTCTAGATTATATGGGTTACGTAGTCAACTTCAACTTACTGCCCTATTTATTTCTTCGGGTTTATTTAGAAGAAAATAATGCTGTAACTATTAAATGTTAATTTTTAAAGTATATCTCTGAGTACCAGTGACGAAAAGTGAAGAAGTGTCCTTTCTTGTATCCTACACGAGGTCGGTCTGTAAGAAGTTTTTGTTGCTTGATAGAAATATAATCGATTGACATCAACAGACATGAAACATTTTTTGACAAGATTAGTTTTGCTGTCTGTACATTTATTCAAAAATCTGTGTCCGAGTCAATTATTTTGTAATTCTTTGACGTGCCTGCTACGCAAACGACAACCCGATAGCGGTATTACCATTACTTACACTCGCTATCATCCGTCGATTAATAGGTAGAAACAGTTTGCACCTTCTACCTAGTGTTAGTTTCTTTAATCTGTGTCAAACGTGCGGTGATTGGTGTTCCGGGTGAAGGCTGTTTCTTTCTTATGTATTATTTTGATAAAGCTATCTCTTACGCTTTCGATGAAGTGTGCGTATTGTAAACAATAAAACAAAATGCGAATGTGTGATGCCGCGATGTTGGAAGCACTTTTTGCGCTTGTAATGTTCGAGCATAACCTATCTATACTTAAAATATCATTGATTGTAGTCATTTAGATCGTGGGATAAGTTGACTAGGTATAAATATAAAAATATAAACAAATTTTATAGTGGTAATTTAGGCCCGCGGGCTGAGAGAGATGTGGGCTAAATTGACCAACACAGCACAGCCAAAACTTCAATCGTCGGAAGGCATTGTGGCAATCGTACGAGTGTACATAGGTGTTCGGCAATGATATTTATTGTGTGACTTTAGGGCCTGTTTTACTTTTGGTAAAGAGAAGCGTTAGAAACGGATTGTAGATGTTGTATTGCATAAACCGAAATTTATTCTAAATTATGATTACTTAGGTCAATTTCTGATTTTGTGCTCAGCTGCCTCACCTATTTTCGACGATATGTTACGATATTAGTCTATGGGAGTTTAGATTTCACGTAATAAAATATCTTCCAAAATGTTTGTTTCCTAATACTCCATCAACACCTCAATATGGTGTCAGGTGTGGGCGGCGGGTGTGGGTGTGGGGGTTTTTTTCGGTCTGAAAGAGTTAATAAATAATAAGTAATAATAAATATATCCGAAATAAAAAATCCATTTTTTTTAACTCATTATGACATGAGTGTATAGAATGGACCTTTTGGAAGGATTGACTTGGCTATATTTTAATCCGCGGCATCCCTTGCGTTATTTGTAATACGCGAGCGAAGCCGCGCGGGGCAGCTAGTATATATATATATATATATATGTGTGTGTATATATATATATATATATATACTTAGTCGGCTCATAAGTTCTGTCATATACATAGTATCAAATAAAAACAAAAGTTTAAGTTTATTCCGTATAATTTGTACAGCGTTTGAAAGCTTATGAACTAGAGAATCTAAACGTATAACATTTATTCAAAATGACCGCCATAATTATCTACACAGGCTTGAAGTCTGCGTGGCCAGTCGTCAATGGATTCACGCACCACTTTCATGTCGATATTGGCCACTGCCGTAGCAAGGGATTTTTTCAGCGAGTCTAGATTTGCATGAGGTTTTGAGCACACCTTTTCCTCTAAATACTGCCATATTTTATAGTCTAACGGATTAAGATCTGGGCTAGAGGAGGGCCAATCTTCATGCCGTATAAAGTCGATTTTATTGGAGGCGAGCCAGGCTTGTGTAGACTTTGCCTTATGGGCTGGAGCAGAGTCCTGCTGGAAAACCCAATGCTGGTTGAGAAACATCGTATGGGATAGTGGTTTCACAATATTAGTCAACACCGTGTCTTGGTACACTTTGGCACTAGTTTTTACTCCTTTCTCACAAAAATGCATACTAGTGACGCCCGCATAAGAAACTCCCAGCCAAACCATCACAGATGAAGGGTGATGACCTCTTTGAATACGGAGAATGCTATTAGACGCTTCTTTACTATTGCGTACACTCTATCATTTTGTTTATCTATTATACAGTTTTCTTCTATGTCAAAAATTTTCTCGTCCGAAAACAGTATACAACGATGCTTATTTTTAGCGTACTTCTTCAATAAAGCTTTAGATCTTTTAAGCCTTAAAGCTTTAAGCCGACCATTGAGAAGATGACCAGTTTTTCGTTTATAAGCACGAAGTCTCAGGACTTGATTAAGCACTCTTTTCACTGTGTTTCTGCTCAAACCCATCTGGAGGGCCATAACTTTTTGTTTCCTAGCGGGATTTCTGGCAATGCGTGCCCTAATTGCTTGTACAACCGCTGGAGTCCAAGCTGTACTGTACGCGGACGACCGCTTCTTTTCTTGTCATTTATACTAGCGACCTCACTGTATCTTTCTATGGTACGATACACAAATCTTAGAGAGAATTTTAAATTTTCAAGTAGCTTAAAAATTTTATTCGGCGAGTGTCCACAACGATATAGTGCAATTATTGCGGTACGGCTATCTTTAAGCGTCCACTCCATGTTAAAGAAAACAGAAAATTGCAAAATTATACTACTCAAATATTTAAAAAAGATTCGAAATTCAAATGCACAACGGTTTTTGTTTTAGGAGTTCCAAATTTAAATTTTAAAGGCCAGTGACAGAACTTATGAGCCGACTAAGTAATATATACATATGATAGTTTTTATTCCGGAAATCGTTCCTTAGAGGGTGAAAAGGGGGGTAAAAGTTTGTATGGGCACCTACAAAACATTTAATAGCAATTATTTCTATAATATCGTTTGCTAAGAGTGTAAACCCTCTAAATCCATTTCTTAACATTTTTTCGTGTTGCCCACCAAAAAAGATGGATCGGCTCAGAAAAACAGCTACTGCCAGTTATTTTAACAAATTGCTTAAATCACATGGTGAGTAAAACAGTCAACTCCACGAGTTCAAAGTTATGGGCTAACCCCAATATACCCGCCATTTTCGTAAGAATTTTGATCGCCTAAATATGTGTTCTCGCAAAAGATAACTTTGTTTCGAGTTTTTGGTGTAAACGAAGAAGTATAACATCGCAAAGGGTACATACCTTGAACACCATTTTCATTTTACATCGGACGTTGGTGTTCAATTGAAAATGCCGTGAGCTTCTTCACAAAGTTAAATTTAAATATTAATGGTTGGATGTTCACAGTAAGTTCCATCGCCACAGTGCCATTAAATAATTAAAAAAAAATAAACGTCAAAAATCTACCAGCGGGTACAGATTCAATATAGTTGCTTACGGTCTATATTGTTGGTTCGTGTACTGGCGGTCTGAACCCTTACTAGTCTGTGCCGGCTACCCACCTTCTTTTTAAAGTTTTACACACTTCAAATATGTAGAATTGATTTTTGGTATTTATTTAAAACATTTTCATAGTACTTGTTCAAATAAATTTAAAAAAGTGAAAGGTTCGCAATGATTTTCCTTTGATAGCTAATAACTTTTGAATAACAGAAAAATGAAACAAAAAAAAACTGATATTGCGTATTTTATGTAGATTTGGATAATATCAATATCAAGAGAGAGATCTTAAGTATTCAAGATCATCCTTTTACAAAAAGCTACTTCTACAAGAAGAAACTAACCTCGCAGTGGTGGGTGGCGACTTGCGTTAGGAGGTTGCGTTGTAACCTATCTAACAAAATGGTCTGTATTGTTGAAAATCGTGTGTGTATGACTTAAGTGTCTTAAACTATTTTTAATATAAGATAAGAAGAGGGTACAAGCCAAGACGCTTCCCTGAGGCAGGGTCTCAGACGTTCGCATTCTCCACACGAGGCAATTTTTGGCGGTTTTGGCGTCGATATTTGCGTCTTTCAGGTCATTCTGGGCCGTTGTCCACAGTCAAGTGGCGGGGGTCTTCCATGGCCACGTTTTGTCATCAGCAGGTCTAAAGTTACTTGCACCATATTATCAGTAGGTCGTCTGGGCACGTGACCGTACCAGCGCAGATAATCGCTTTTCCTTCAATTTTTCTTCGATGGGAGAGACTCTAAAGCTACCTCTTACTTATTCATTCCGGATTAGTATCCTTTCTGGTTATCATTGACCAGCGCAACAAGCGCACTTCTGTTGTGTGTTTTATAATGTATTGTTTGGTGGACTCATCATTCGGTTTCGGTCGTAAATAGCAGGGCGGGACCTCCTGCCGTTTTATATATTTTACCCTTGATTTAGAGGCATTCTTTTCTATTAACACACATAACACCAGTCAACTGCTTCCACTTCATCCATCAGCCTGCTGTGGTCCTATACGCTTTTTTGCAATTTTGCCATCGCTGAGGGAACTTCCCAAATATAATAGGCACGCATATGACGATTTCAGTATTTTCTGTAGTAAATCTAGCATTTGCTTCGACCAAAAATAGGGGGGTTTGATGAACATAATTTTATGAATTAAATATAAACAAAGCATGTATGATCAGTTTTCAATATGAGGGAAACAAGCTCTTTGATTGCTTTATAGAATCAACTAACCACAAGGGCTGTAATCCTTACAATTTTGATTAAATCGAAATATAAATTTTTAAACCGACAAAAAGTGATAATTTTGGCTGTCTTACCTTACCCATATAAATCAATAAAACTGACAAATTCGTAAAATAAAAAAAATGAGAAAATTACCCCACTCTTTCTTTTCTTCAATTTCTGGATGTCTGCTTGCTAAGATACAACATTACGCATTTCAAAAAAAATAAATATGGTAGGCTCGACCACATACTTTTTTTTAATTTAAGTTTAAACACAATGAACGAAAAAAGCATTACTAATTACGTTTTTTTCATTCGCTGGTTAAACAAGACAACCTTCAAGTTTATTCAATAACTTTTAAAATATATATGAAAAATTATGAGATCTTAAGAATTTTTTTTGGGGGCGTTAAGGAAATTATCCAACTTATCCGCTACTTAAATTTGGCAAACAATGAACCAAACATTGCAATAACTGAGGCCTGTTGCATAATTACTTTTTACAACCCCTTTTATTAGAAAGAGACGGTAAAGGATCCAGGGCATCTGATAATAACTTAAGTACATTCAAATAAAATCTATACTCAGTCAGGTCCCCCACCCTCAAACAAAAATCCTCGATCCGCCACTCTGGGAAGAGGCTTCCACTAGTTCCACTTATATCACAAACAAGCTGTAGCCCGCGACTACGACCGCGTCTCAAAAAAATTTTTTTTTAATTCGAACCAGTAGTTCCTGAGATTAGCGCATTCAAACAAACAAACAAACTCTTCAGGTTTATAATATTAGTATAGATTACAAGTTATGAGGCAATAGATTTAGATGACATAGATAATCATTTGAAATTAAGAACTTACTGTTTAGTTAATTCCAAATCTGCATTGGAAATATTATCATTTGTTTTTTCTGAGAGGTTTATTATTGACTGGTTCTCATCATAATCCAAAACAGTCCCAGTCATACCAGATTCAACATTTTCTTTATTTCTGAAATAAAAGAGTGACTTTTAGTAAATACTTAAACCTTGCACACTGATCTAAACTAGCTAACTTAACCAGATAACCAAAAAAGATAAGCAAAATTTATTACATATTACTTTACACTTGAATATTACTTTACAAGGCAATTTTAAACTCAACATATTCACTGTGATATTGAAGCACTAAGCTCGTAGCTGATAATACTCGAATTCTAACCATCATTATGTTGAGAAAAGCATCTAGAAGACAAGCACCCCCCAACTGGGTTTGGTGGGCACTGACTGTTAAAGCATAGGAGCCCACATTGAAAAGGAAAATAGTTTATTGTGTTAAGCACTAGTAGTGTAATAGTACATTACGATACAAGTGCAGAAAACAGGAAATTCGCAACAAGTGGTGATAAATTAAAGAAAAAAAAAGTAAAAGTAAAAAAAGTAAAAGTAGTTTATTCTTCAAATTAGGCATATTACATGCACCTATGAACGTCAATAAACTACCACCGGTTCGGAAAAATATACCTCTTATTATATAATTAAAACAGGATTGAACGGAGTGTTTTAAATCGACATGAGTTGCGAATTACCTGTTCGCACGTGTATCGTACAACATTTTACAGTACATATGGCTCTTTAAAGTTTCGACATATGCACGTAATCTGCTGATTACCGCACTCGTGTGGTAACGTAGCACCATATGTACTGTAAAAACATTGTGTCTGGGACCTGACAGGAAGTGTACCTGTGGCTGAAGGCACCACTCTTCCTAATGGCGACAAGTGCAACCTTTTGGTACCAAATCTATGCAATTAAAAATCCATCACCACCATATCAGCAGGACGTCCACTGCTGGATGTCATAAATGCCGGGTCATAATTGCCACACTTGACAATAAAAAATCATAAACAGGAATTACAATGTGTGTGTCTTCATGTTGCGTGAAAATGTGATATGCTACTTAATGTCTTAAAACTTCTTAAAAGTGCAATAGGATGTAATGACAAATTATAAAAATAATTCACTATTACATGGTAGCTTTCTTCTTCAAAAATGGTTCAGCATTTTCCAAGACACGGAACATCTTCTTATCATTTTCTTCTTGCCATTTCTCAAACTGTTCTTTAAATACCTCCTTTTCTGAAGAACTGAGGGATTTCCAGACTGTCATACCTCCAGCCTACATTATTAAAAGTAATAAGAATACGATATGGGAATAAGGGTGTGAGTTTATGTATCCTCCAAAAGCCCGTAGCCCGCATACAATTTTTTGTACAAATTCCAAAATTGATTTAAACTTAAAATGAATAACAAACAAATTCCTAATTCAAAAACACAATATTTTTTCTGGGCCTCAGGAGGGTATGTATGTATGTACAAATTATTCCAGTGAAAATAGATATACCAAGATAAGGGCATTTCTCCGACCATATCAACCTCTGTTATTTTGGTAGTCATATTATTGACAATACATTTAGGACACCACAGAAATGTGGTTCATTTTGAAAATAATGATAGCATTCTCCGTCTGCTATACTACCACCTGAAATTGTCTCCTACTCTGAAGAGATGTCTTCAATATTGCAACACCAAAATCACAGCATTCTAATGAAACAATCAGAGAAATGCATGTTAAGAGTGGATCATGTAGCTGGTTTTTTCACAGAGGTTTTTAAAATTGGGTTTGGGAAAGTCACTAAAAGTACATTCCATATCCTAAGTTTTGTTCTTATTAACATTTGTGTTGATGACAGATATATTTCTATACCATACTCTATTTCTCATCTCGGCATTACTCCTTGCCACTGCTTCGGATCCCCACAAGATCAATACTAATACAAAGACCAACTTAGATTGCGGTTAATACTATAAAGAGGTAATGTCTGAAACTACTCATCGGATCTAAAACATTTTTGGGCATAGTAATATTTTATAACGCTCCACCTGTGATCTTTGTAAAACGCAGGTGGAGCCGCAGGGAGCAGGGACAGCTAGTTTATAATACAAACATTACAGGGCCAATAATAGGCTTCAATTTTCTTCTTTCACAATACAACGCCACGAAATACTCGGAAGCACTTGTTGGCAGTTTTCGTTTTCCATGGCATGTTATAACTTCCATGTTTATGTTGTGACAGTGTACACAAATTAGCTTCAATAATATTTTACTTCTAGCACTCAACGAAACAACAAACAACGAGCACTACAAGGAGTAAAAGCCAAAAGGCACAAGAAAAAAAAAACACAGATAAAGAGAATATAAACACTACAGCTAAGTAAGTAGTGATGGGCGACTTTGAATGATACTAAGTCGATTATTACAATCATTCGACTTAGTCGATTAATTCAAAAATCATTCTACTAGAGTCGTGTCCACGACCATTTTGCTGATTTCTTACAATGGCAACATTATTATCTGTCAAGTCAAACTAATTGTCACAAATATGTTCTAACCTCGTAGCATCACGGTACTTGTTGGATTATTTGATTTTATAATGGCGAAACTAATAAAAAGCAGTGTCAGGAGCATGTTGTTTACTATGATTAATAAATATAATCATGTAAAGATTGACTCAGACAACGTGATACAGGAAAAACTATGACTTTTGGATGAACTCGCGGCAACATCAGGTAAGGTCTATTGATATTTTTTGATACTCTTCTTTTAGCTCAATCAATTTATCATATTTTATTTGTTTCATCTAATATTTATTA
This sequence comes from Notocelia uddmanniana, assembly GCA_905163555.1. NCBI lineage: Eukaryota > Metazoa > Arthropoda > Insecta > Lepidoptera > Tortricidae > Notocelia > Notocelia uddmanniana. The sequence continues at coordinate 17,847,204 of LR991057.1, forward strand.
CTATATTCAGTACTTAGGTACTGTATTCAAGTATTAACGGTTTCGGTTTAGACGATATCTAGTTTTTATGATATTGTTTCCCGTTTAAACTAAAACTGTAATTATTTTCTTTTTAATTTAACATAATTATTATGGTTTTTCAGCTGCCATGGATGATGATGTAATAAAAAGAACGATTGATAATTTAGTTAAGCAAATCAAAGGCATAGAAAATAATGAAAAAATTAAACCTGAAACACACTATCTGACAAAAATATCTTCTATGACAGGTTAGTACAGTTTTTAGTTTACCCTGCATTTCTACATAAGCTATTTAATAAAATAATTTTTATTTTTGTGTGTTCGAATTTCTCATAATATTTTGAACTTTCAGATGTAAGTGTTAAAACACTGCGAAGAATAAAAAAAGAAGGTGCAATTAATCAAGGTGAGTGGAACACACCGGGGAAAAAGCGTCCACGACAGCCAACTGTAGCAAACCTCGACGATTTTGATATATCAGTAATACGAAATAAAATCAATGAATTTTACTGCGTAAAAAAGCAAGTTCCAACTCTGCGAAATTTACTTGCAGATTTAAGAGAATCTATTGGATTTACTGGCTCTTATGAAACGTTGAGACAAATATTGGTTAAGAATGGATTTGAATTCAGAAAGAATAAAAATGAAAGATCAATTCTTATTGAAAAGTTAGAACTATCAGCATGGCGACATAGGTTTCTCAGAACTATTGATGAAAAACGAAAACAAGGTAAATTAATAGTTTTCATTGATGAAACCTATGTCCACCAAAACTACAAAGTAAAAAAATCATGGCAAGGCCCGTCCACAAGCGGAGTAATCGACAAAATATCTTCGGGCAAAAGGCATATTGTTGTTCATGCTGGATCCGAACAGGGTTTTGTTCCCAATGCATTATTAGTCTTCAGTACTAAATCAAAAACGGCTGATTACCATGTTAGCTACGCACCTCACACACAGCACCACCGCACGGCTACGTCATCGGTATACCGTCAGCATACGTCACCGCGCAACGTCATCAGCACCACGTCGTGGCTCCGTATGCGCCTACGTCACTCCATTACGTTGTCTGCGCCGCAGCGCATCATCGATATTGGGCAATCACTCTGATCGCCTTAATAAAATGGAAGGACACGTTCGCCGCGCGCCTTTTAGATACCTAACATCGGGTCTAGGGACACACGAAATCGTTCGTGTTAGATGAAGTTAATTATTGTAACTTTTATATTAATTAAAACTTCATTTATTCGCCATCTGAATATAATTTATCTCCTCCACTGCTGCCTCCCTATATAATTACCATGACGACATGAATCGAAATAAATATATGAAATGGTTACGAGAAAAATTAATACCCAACTTAACACAACCCAGTGTCATTGTCATGGACAATGCTAGCTACCATGAGTGATATTCAAAAATGGTTAGTTGAAAATGGTGTTCATTATGAACAATACTTCACAAAGGAAGAGCTTATGTGCCTTGTCAATGAACATAAAACAACTCCAATTTTTGAAGCTGAAGAATTATTGAAAGAAAATGGCCATGAGGTTTTGAAACTTCCACCATATCATTGTGACTTGAACGCATTTGAACTCATATGGAGTTTGGCTAAAAGAAAAATTGCGAGCAAAAACTTAGGAATCCCAGGTGAAGAAATGGAGAACCTTATCAAACAATGTTTTAATAGTGTCACAGCTGATGATTGGAAAAAATGCACAGATCACACTATTCATGTAGAAAACAAATATAAAATTAGAGATAGGATAACGGAAACGGAATTTGAGCCCTTTATCATTTCTCTACGTAATGATGATACTGACAATGATTTCTCGTATGAAGGCATTGAATTTCTAGATTCTGATTTTGGTTCTGATTCTGACTAATAAAGGTCTGAACTGAAATGTACTTTTTTTAATTTATCCCCTATGATTATTTTTTTATTTTTAGTTGTAGTACCGCAATTTTTATTTTAAAAATATCGATACAACGAACAATTCCAATGGAAATTGTCACGGGATAAAAGCAAGTCTTGCAGTATGTATATCGCTATTTTGAATACAATCCAAGCTACTAATACATCATAAACCACACAACAAAAATTACAAATTATGTTTTTTATGTAATAAAATTCAAGTATCAAACACATGTAATCGGCGTACTATCAGTGTTAACATCTAGATTTTTGAATTTGCCGCCTTTTTGAAAGGACACGACTCGCTTGACAGCCTCTATTAGTAACACCACTAATCGACGCCCCTCGCCCAGCCTGAGTCGACTTGACTTGACGTTGACATTAGTAACTAATGTCATTAGTTGAGCTCCCGGACGAGTCGAATTAGCCGAAGTCGACACGAATGATGCCCGAGTCGGCCTGAAGCCGAACAACGACCACTATTGGCTATGTGCGAAGTAGGCGATCGGATTCCGCGAACAGCGCCCACTCGCCCAGACGCGCTCGCGCACTTCTTGTGTAGATGACGTAGATGTATGCTTTTTAACAATAAACTCTTTATACAAATGCAAGTCCATACTATTGGCTATGTGAAAAGTAGGTGGTGGGGGTAAGCTAGGCGATCGCAGCGCACACCATGGCAGAAATGTGTACTTACCGGGGACATCAATCAAATTTACTTTCACGTTTCCTATTGGCTATGTGCGAAGTAGGTGGTGGGGATAAGCTAGGCGATCGTAGCGCACACCATGGCAGAAATGTGTACTTACCGGGGACCACTGTCAAATTTACTTTCACGTTTTCTATTGGTTTCTTAACGGTTTCCTACGATTCGTTTCGTTTGTATGTATTTATTTATTCTCGTATTTATTTCACTAAAATTTCCAATATGGGGCCTTTCTCGTTTACTAAAGTAAATAACATATTCATGTGTCATTATTTGACATCTCTGAGTTTTGACATTGTCTCGGGACCTTTGACGTTTGACGTTTCATACGTGCACATAGCCAATTGGTTTCTTAACGGTTTCCTACGATTCGTTTCGTTTGTATTTATTTATTTATTTTCTTATTTATTTCAGTAAAATTTCCAGTACTGGGTCTTTCTCGTTTACTAAAATAAATAAAATATTCATGTGTCATTATTTGACATCTCTGAGTTTGACATTGTCCCGGGATCCTTGACGTTTCGATAAGCAAAACTCCCTTGTCGTAGTAAATGGTACGGCGAAACTGGCGAAACGGTCACGCCTTACGCATTTACGGTCGTAATTCGATCGGATTCCGCGAACAGCGCCCACTCGCCCAGTCGCGCTCGCGCACTTCTTGTGTAGATGACGTAGATGTATGCTTTTTAACAATTAACTCTTCATACAAATGCAAGTCCATACTATTGGCTATGTGCAAAGTAGGTGGTGGGGGTAAGCTAGGCGATCGCAGCGCACACCATGGCAGAAATGTGTACTTACCGGGGACTTCTGTCAAATATACTTTCACGTTTCCTATTGGTTTCTTAACGGGTTCCTACGATTCGTTTCGTTTGTATTTATTTATTTATTTTCTGATTTATTTCATTAATATTTCCGGGACCCTTGACGTTTCAGACGTGCACATAGCCAATAGACAAGTCATTATATGACTGGTGAGAGAATAAAAATGGCTTTCCATTAGTGTCCGACCGAAGTTTCGGTTTCGGTTTCGACCAGTTTCGGCCTAAAAATCATGTTTCGGCCGAAGGTTCGGTTTCGGCCAAAAAAGTGCCGAACCTTTCGGCCGTGCCGAAACTTACAACATTGTACCTACTTTCTAATTAGTCTTTCGAGGCTGGCTGATTGTGATCTGTTAAAATTAAGATCAAAATATTATTTTAGTTAATTTTATGTCTAGTTAATTTTATGTTTAGCTGTTCGATTTAGTCATTCTCAAAGGCATGGGACAGGAGTTTGGTTGTTCTGCTTCAAAACTGAGACCATGGAGAACTTAAGTAATATGCTCGATGATCTAATGGGCTTCTAAAAAAGTTGGGCTAGATGAACATGGACCAAACGAAGATCATAACTAACGTCCATGTACCTATGTAGTACGTACTCCAGTTAATATCAGAGACTCTACGCTCAAAGTTGTCCACAAATTTGTGTACAGGCAGGAGTAATTTTGAGAAGGAGATCAATTTTCAAAAATAACTTGGCTGGAAGGCGTTCGGGAGACGCAATATCTTTTCGTCATGCACCGATTATCCTCTCGTCAATAGTTAAAGTCTTTGACCAGTGCGTATGGCTCCGAAAAAGGAGGGTCAAAGTCACTCAAAGAGCGATGGAGAGGGCTATGGCCTATGCTCGAACTTACTCTGCGAGATCTAAAAAATGACGATACCCGCAGACGAATCAAAGTCACTGACATAGCCTGAAGATTTGCCAAACTAAAGTTGCCTTTCTGCGGGCCATATTGCCCGGAGAAACGATGGTCGGTGGAGCAAGCGAGTTCTCGAGTGGCGACCACATACCGGATGACGTAGCGTAGGAACAAGGAATGTTGCTGAGCTGCCCCCACAGGGTTGCTGAGGCTATGGAAGCTTGTGCTTGATGTAGACTGATGACCTGATTAAGGTCGCGTGGGTCCGCTGGATGCGGGTAGCTCCTAATTGATTGTTTTGGCATTCTCTGGGGGAGGCCTATGTATGACATGATGCCTGCGGTTACCTATCATCATCGCACCTCTCGCCATCGAGCTCATCCCCACACCTTAGAGCCATTGCGTTCTCATACAGTACATTTCAATAGGTACTTTATACCCAGAACACTTTAGTAGCTAATACCTGCCGAGGTATTACCAAAGGGCTACAGCATGGGATTCTTCAAAAAAGGCGTAAATAAGAGCCAGGATAATCTGGTCCAGTTCAACCCCTACCAAGACACAAGTATACGCGTGCACTACGAAAAAAAACCCCATTCACTGTTGCCCATTCCAAGACACAGCCCTCTCCATCTTAGAGAGTTTTGGGATCCTTGGTGTCGACATTTCCAGCGACGTCTAGTTTCGGAGCCACTTAGAAGACAAAGCCAGGCTGGCATCCAAAAACCTGTGCTCTATAGAGCGAAGCGATACATCACCCCTGGACAGAGAGTTCTATAATATAAGTCACAAGTCCGTCCCCACTGAGTTGGCTGTCACCTCTGAGCGGGAGCACCTGGATACCAGCTTGGGCCTTTTGAATTGCTTCAGAGACGTGCTGTACGAATCGTGGACGATCACAAACTGACGAGCGATATTGAACCGTTAAGTTTAAGGAGAAAATTTGCCTCCTTGTGCGTGTCCTACGGCTTGTTTAATGGGTTGTGCTCCTAAAAAATGTTCAATACACGCCTACGGCCGCTTTCAACCATCGCACAGCTCTCCATCCGCAGGGCATTCACCCTCACACCTAAATGGTAACGTTCGGTACGATTCCAAAGGAATTCTTCCCTCGGACGCTCCGGTTGTGGAATGAGCTCCCTGTCGAGGTTTTCCCGCGGAACTACAGTATGGGGTTCTTCAAGAAAGAAGTGTATAAAATTTTAAAGAGTCGGCAACGCGCATGTGTCACCCCTAAAGTTGTAGCCGTCCATAGGCTGCGGTGACCCTTTACCATCAGGCGGGCCGTACGCTAGTTTGCCACCGACGTGGTATTAAAAAAAACTTGTTTAAACAACGCACCTACACGGTTTCATTGATCATATTATTCATATGTCTAAATGGCCTACTGACATTTTATTCAACGATTTTAACACGTCTGTAAAAGTTTCGGTTTCGGTTTCGGCCGAAACAAGAGCCAAAACCGAACCTTCGGTTTCGATTTCGGCCAAAAAACGATCGAACGCCTGTCATGCCAACCTACAGGATAATGGGTTGTCATGGCAATCTGACAAAGTTGACAAAGTCAAATACATCATCATCATCATCATGTCAGCCGAAAGACGTCCACTGCTGGACATAGGCCTCCCCCAAAGACTTCCACAATGACCGGTCCTGCGCCACCCGCATCCAGCGGACACCCGCGATCTTCACCAGGTCATCAGTCCACCGTGTGGGGGGCCTGCCCACGCTACGCCTTCCGGTACGTGGTCGCCACTCGAGAACCTTTCCGCCCCAACGGCCATCGGTTCTACGTGCTATGTGCCCCGCCCACTGCCACTTAAGTTTAGCGATTCGGAGGGCTATATCGGTCACTTTGGTTCTGCTGCGGATGGCCTCATTCCTGATGCGATCACGCAGAGAAACTCCCAACATAGCTCTCTCCATTGCTCTTTGGGTGACTTTGAGCCTTCTTATGAGGCCCATAGTAAGCGACTACGTTTCAGTGCCATATGTCATCACTGGCAACACACACTGGTCAAAGACTTTTGTCTTGAGACACTGCGGAATATTGGACGAAAAGATGTGCCGTAGCTTCCCGAACGCTGCCCAGCCGAGTCGGATTCGACGATTAACCTCTTTCTCGAAGTTGGACCTACCTAACTGGACAGTCTGTCCTAGGTATATGTAATCGTCTACAACTTCGAGCGTAAAGTGTCCGATTGTTAAGGGAGTTGGTGCGACATGGACATTTGACATGATCTTCGTCTTGTCCATGTTCATCCTTAGACCAACTCGCTCGGAGGCTTTACTGAGGTCATTGAGCATTGTACTTAAATCCTCCATGGTCTCAGCCAAGACTACTATATCGTCAGCAAACCGAAGGTGAGTGAGGTAGTCGCCGTTTATGTTGATGCCTAGCCTTCTCCAGTCCAGAGTCTTGAAAACATCCTCCAGTGCAGCGGAGAACAGTTTAGGAGAAATAACATCTCCTTGCCTGACTCCCCGCTGCAACGGAATAGGCTTTGAGTTCTGGTCCTGGAGTCGGACTGACATAGTGGCGTTCTTGTACAAACTTTTCAGCACTTCGATATACCGGTAGTCCACTTGGCACCGTTGGAGAGATTGTAGTACAGCCCACGTTTCAATCGAATCGAAGGCTTTCTCGTAGTCCACGAACGCTAAACAGAGGGGCAGGTTATACTCCTCAGTCTTCTGTATAACCTGACGGAGCGTATGGATGTGGTCTACGGTGCTAAAGCCTCTTCGGAAACCGGCTTGTTCGGGAGGCTGGAAGTCATCTAGCCTGCGTGCGAGACGGTTCGTAATGACTCTTGAAAACAGCTTATAGACATGGCTCAGAAGTGAGATGGGTCGGTAGTTCTTCAGTAAGGAGTTGTCACCCTTTTTGAAGAACAGCACCACCACACCTCTGTTCCATGCCTTTGGAGTTTTCCCTTCCAGTAAGACGGAGTCGAACAACTTCTGAAGGGCCCTAAGGACCGGTTTTCCACCCGCCTTCAGGAGTTCAGCTGTAATTCCGTCTTCACCGGGTGCCCTGTTGTTCTTCAGCTGCTTAAGAGCCATTCTAATCTCGTACAGGCTGTTGTCCGGGATATCTTCGGTATAGTGCCGGGTTAATCTAGCTCTAGGGTCTTTCGCCAGACCAACTTCGGGTCTGCTAGTTGACGTGTATAGCTGTCCATAAAAGCACTCTATCTCACTCAGAAGCTCAGGTTTGTACGAAAAAATTCTACCATCCTCAGTTTTTAATCTGGCGAGCTGGGTCTGCCCAATAGACAGATCTCTTTAGAAAACTTTAGAGCCCTTATTCTGCTCGATGGCCTCTTCAATACGATTTGTATTGAATTGGCGCAGATCGCGGGTAAGGGACTTAGAGATCTGTTTATTGAGCTGCCTGTATAATTTCGCATCGGCTGAAGACTGCAGAATCATCTCATTCCTTTCCTTGATGAGCCTCTGAGTGGAGATAGAGAGCCTTTTGGCTCTTTGAGTTCGTTGGGCCTTAAAGAACTTAGACCCAATGCTATGGAGAGCTTCCACAAACCCGTCGTTGAATTCGTCCACATCGCCGCCTAGACAATCGAAACGGTTTTGGAGTTCCAGCTGAAAGCTCTCGGGGTTTTGGATTTGGACTGCTGCTGGACGGAGCGTGGACTTCATCAGTCGAGAGCGCTCTAGCTTGACGCATATATTCAATGTACCTCTTACCAAACGATGATCACTTCCGGTTTTAACCGTATTGATCACAGAGACATCATTGAATATATGCCTCTTCGTCGACATGATGAAGTCAATCTCGTTTTTTGTTGCACCGTCGGGACTCATCCAGGTCCACTTCCTGTGCTCGCGTTTCTTGAAGAAGGAGTTCATCATGTAGAGTCCCTCCTTCTCCAAGAAACCAGCCAGTAGTTGGCCCCGGTGCTTCCGACTTCCAACTCCAAATTGCCCCACTCTCGGCTCTTCGCCGTCTCTCTTGCCCAGTTTCGCGTTGAAATCCCCCATAACAACGGTGAAGTAGGTTTTGGAACTATGCATGACCTTTGATATATCCTCATACATAGCCTCCACCTCGTCGTCGGAGTGTGCTGAGGTCGGCGCGTACACCTGTATGACCGTCAACGAGTACCTCTCGGATACTCTGAGTATAAGGTACGCCACCCTAGCCGACACACTCTCGATCTTCACCACGTTGTTCACGAGGGATTTGTGGACGATAAACTTGACACCTCCCTGGGACTGTTGGTCGCCCTCCCGGAAATAGAGCAAGTTGCCGGACTTCAGGGTTATCGTGTCCTCCCCCTCTCTTCGGACTTCAGATAACCCTACGATATCCCAACGCAACTTGCTCAATCCTTCCTCCAGTTCCGCTATCTTTTCGTCGGTCCGCAGTGTTCGTGTGTTGTACGTTGCCAGGGCCAGGAGTCGTCGGTGGTGGTAGCCGGATCTTAACCGGCTTAGCACCCCTGACCCCGCTAGTACCCTGGCCGCTACCAGAACCAGGGTACCGGGGGTCGCCAGAACCTCGGGGCCGTGGCCTGTTTGTGTATGTCATGAGGGGTAATTGCCATAATCGCCACGCTTGGCATGCGGGTTGGCGATCGCAGTATCTCCACCGCACTCCAGGGATGCTGCTGCCCATGCTCCGGTGGTCTTGGTCGTAGTTTTAGGACATATCCGGGTCCAGGACATACCCGGGTCATACAAGTCAAATAGACATAGGGAGACATACAAGTCAAATACATAGTACATTAAAAATATTTTTCTTACTTGAAATACCGACGTCCATTAACGATAATTGTTTTATTCGCTGTATTTTTGAAACTTTAGTAGGGTAGAGTTGGGCCAAATTGCTTCTCCGCTTATTTCGCGTATGCGCGCGGTTTTTAGAGACAGGGACTCGTATTGTTTTGTGTGTGTGTTATTTTATTTTAGAGACGTGGACTCGTGATTTTTCTGAGATAGAGACTCGAAATAGTGATAAGTGACTCGTAATGGGCGGTAATAGATGTAAAAATAGACGCTGTGAAGTATGTGGCGTCAGGGAAAGCCTCAGGGGAGGATTCTTTGCCAATTTTCCCAAAGATGAGCTAATAACAAGATAATGTAAATATCTATAAGATTCAATGGAATAAAAGGGTTTTTTATAACTCCTTGTGTGTAAATATTCATGTGTCATTATTTGACATCTCTGAGTTTGACATTGCCCCGGTACCCGTGACGTTTGACGTTTCTGACGTGCACATAGTCAATATCCGTACAAAGGGAGTTAGATTCCCGGCGTTGGTCGTTTGCTTTATGTACAGTACGGTTGCATCAACGCGCGGCTTACAGCCGGCGGAAACATCCGACCTACGAGCAGTCGGCGTTCGGGAGAGTTCGGGCGGCGCTATAGAGTTATCTCGCTTCCACTCATATCATATCATTCCCGTTCCCGTTATGTTCATTCTCGCTCCCGCATGGTGATTGGTAGCAGGCGGCAGCGTGAATTATTGGCTATGTGCACGTGTGAAACGTCAAACGTCAAAGGTCCCGAGACAATGTCAAAACTTAGAGATGTCAAATAATGACACATGAATATTTTATTTACTTTAGTAAACGAGAAAGATCCCGTATTGGAAATTTTACTGAAACAAATAAGAGAATAAATAAATACATACAAACGTGAAAGTAAAATTGACAGTGGTCCCCGGTAAGTACATATTTCTGCCATGGTGTGCGCTACGATCGCCTAGCTTACCCCCACCACCTACTTCGCACATAGCCAATAGTTGGATATACTGATACATTCGGATTCGGTAGGATATAAAGATTGATTCGTGGGAAGGGAGAGATATATATCTTTTGTATCAATCACTCCGTAGTTACCCATGTCTACGGGGTACTCTACTCTGAACCACAGATTACTAATTAGCTCACCATGTATAACACGACTAAAGAAGAGATATATGAAAAAAGGGCGGGAAATTCATCGCGTTTAGGCGGTTTTTTCAATTATTTATTTGAAAACTGTAATATCGCCCTTTTTTAATATATTATTAATTCTTTAACCTTAAGTAGGCCAAAATTCTCAATTGAAAATGAATGAAGACAGTGGCGGCAAGGTTTCTGCTGCCGCCAAAAGAAAATCTTCCCCTGGTGAAGAGGAATGTTCGCCTAACAAAATGGTGGCCAATTTCATTTCGTCCAAAAGAGGCCTTTTTAAGGACTACGTGCATTTATACGTGCGTTTATAGAGAAGACGGAAAAAAAGAATACCCGATTTTGTTATCTTCAGCAATACCGAACACCAAAATGGACTTACTTAAAACAACATCAGCCCGGCTAGTATGATAGCTTATATGTCGGACATATAGCATTCGTCCCTCTCGCACTTACATACTTGACAGTACGGGACGAATGCTATATGTCCGACATATAAGCGATCATACTAGCCCCTCAGTGGTGAAATCGTGTATAGGATTGACTCATGTGAAGCCCGTGGGCAATATGCTCATAAAGGTATTCTTCTCAAACAAAAAGGACGCAAACGCGCTATTATTGAATTCAGAACTTCTGGATTCTCACTCATGGCAAGCAAAAATCCCGTATGACAATTTGGAATCGCTTGGCATAATTAAAGCTCCAATAGAACTTTCTGAAGAAGACTTGTTAACTAACTTAAAATCAAATGCAGAAATTATTGGTGTTAAGCGCTTTACTAGGAAAAATACGGATGGTTCATCTTCTCCAACTCCCACCGTGTTGATCACATTCCTGAGCTCTGCCCGTCCAGACCATGTAACATATGATTATATTTGGTTTGATGTCATTGAATATGTGAAACCTATTCGTCAGTGTTTCGTCTGTTATAAATTTGGACATGGTCGTGGTTCATGCAGGAGCTCCCAGGTTTGTTCCATCTGCGGTGCTGGCCACTTCTTCAAGGACTGCAGTGACAAAATAAACATTAAGTGTGTTAATTGTAAAGGTCCCTACATGGCAGTCAGTAACTCCTGCCCAATAAAAGCTGCAAAAAACCAGGAAATAAAGGACAAGATCAATAGTAAAGTAACATTTGCCACAGTTACCGCCAAAAGTGCAACAAGTGCTATTTCTAGTTCCAAGTTGTCACAGGAAAACCCCAAGAAGTCATCCCAGGGCCCTCATTCGAGAGCTCTTTTCTCTGATTTACTAAATTCTGATGAAGTCCTTAATGTTTTCACTAAAACATTAGTAGATTTAATTAAAACTAAATCACTGCAGAGTGATGCCACAATTTCAAGCAAGGTCATAAAAGAAACATTGATAAAAAATCTCAATACCCAGTAATGGACCCTAATGTTAGTATTAGTAATCTAAATATCTGTCATTGGAATTCTCGCAGCATCCTTTCAAAATTAGACCAATTTAAACATTTTATTTTCTCTCATAATAGCAATATTGACATAGTTCTGTTAAACGAGACTTGGTTGGATCCTCAAAAGTCTTTTAAGTTGCCAGGATACAGCATATTACGTCGAGACTCTGATCGCCCACATGGTGGCATTGCAGTAGCTATAAAAGATAAGTATACTTTTAGCACCATTACCACATCTTCTAGTTATCATTTTCAAAATTTGTTAATTTCTTTAAATGTTGGTTCTATTTGCATTGAGATACTATGTGTATACATCCCTCCACCTCCTAATGGTAAATTTGACCTAAATATGTTATCCAATGCCTTTTCTAAAATCTCCAACCAAATTTTTTTAATCATAGGTGATTTTAATGCTCACAATACAGCGTGGGGTTCCCGCCGCAATGATAGCAGAGGCATTATTAGCTCTTTTGTGGATGAACATAATCTAGTTTGTTTAAATTATTTTTCTGTAACCACTTTCTCCCCTGTTGGTCAACTGGGCAACACTCTGGATTTAGTATTCGCATCCCCAGTGATAAGCTCCAGTTGCTCCTTTAGTATCCACGACGATCTCATGAGTAGCAATCACTTTCCCATTTTAGTTAATTTTCTGTACGAGGATGTAGGTTTCCCTTCTAATCAATTCGTTCCTTCTTATAATTCAGTTGGGGCTGCTCCAGCTGATGTATCGGACATTAACTTTAATAAAATCAATTGGTTGAATTTTTCTAAACTTTGTGTCGAAAGATATTCCTCATTTCGCCTTGAGCCTGACCACAGACTACTAAGAAGATACTACGTATCAGACGACCATCTGTGGTACATTCAGATTGGACTGTATGTGCAACTTTTTGTGTGACATCTCTTTTTTTTTTAATTTTTATAATTTCAAGCGTCAGGGCACAATAGCGGGAAATTTAAATTATCGTGCTTCAGAAACGCGGGAATATTCGAATTGAACATGTTAATGTTCATTAACTATTTCAAATGTGATCGTGCTGGTGAAGGCTGTCATCTCAGTACACTCACGTTTTTAGGTTATAGATTGTACTAAGATCATAGCCTTCCCATGCACGATCACATTTGAAGTAAATTGAAAATAAATTGAAATAGGTTCTGAAATAAAACAATAATGTATTTATGAAGTAGTTCATTTTATTTTTTCTTATATTTTACAAGAACCATAATGGGCAAGTGTATTTAATGGATATACTTCTGTACCTTTTTATATTTTATTGTGTATGTTACACCAGTGGAATATATACAGCATTACAGCTATTTTTATGAAATATTGCTTGGCTGCATCTCTGTGAGCATCACATGTGATAAAATCAAATGATTTTTTATACAATGTACAGTCAGCTGCAGAGAAACCTGACGCCTCCTGCATACAAACTTCTATGCAGGGGGGTCACGTTCCTCTGCAGCTGACTGTACATGCACTGCAATGTGCATGTACTGGCACTGTTGACGCTGTCGAACAGTTCATCAAGGAACTCCAACAGCTCCTCCGTGTTTGAAAGTGTGTCGCTCACTGGTGTTCAGTCCGCATAGTGGGCTGCAAATGATAACATATCTCATTAGAAACTAAATTAATAAACTAATGGAAAACATTTGTTGGACCTGTGAATATGTGTGATCATATTGCCGCTTCTTAGGTATGGTCAATATTTCTGCAGAGTTCTCGCTCCATTGTCTCCATAAAATATATTAAGTACCTTATGAACCATACTTAAGTCTATATTATTTCTTAAGCAGACACTCATGGACATGTGCAATTTTTTTTTTAAATATTTACATATAAGTAGTTATCATCTGCTACCCATAGAAGAATCATTGCTTAGTTAGGGATTAGTTGGACCCGGGTAAAACTACGACCAAGACCACCGGGGGATGGGCAGCGGCATCCCTGGAGTGCGGTGGAGATACTGCGATCACCAACCCGCATGCCAAGAGTGGCGATTATGGCATATACCCCCCCCCCTGAATTTGGGGGAGACCTATGTCCAGCAGTGGACGTCCTTTGGCTGATATGGTGGTGATGGTAGGGATTCGTTTTGTCTGGTAAGTGTCCCTAAATATTTATTTATTATTCAATTTACAACTTCACTGTGTTGAATATATATTAGTGAATTTAACAAGACTGCTAAAGACAAATCCTGGTAATAGCATTGAAAGAGCAACTACATATATAAATCTGTTTAGAGTATATAGGTACTTACATACAAAAAAATAACATGTCCCGTAACACTAATTATCTGTATGTCTGTAACAAATAAATTTGTTGTAAGGACATACCTTTATCAGCATAACACTTCTGGCTTTCCAGAGTCCATTTCAGAAGAAGAAAATAAGGTCGGGCAAGCGTTGGGTGTCGCATACTCCGGCGCACGTATTTTTCTCAAAATGTTTGTGACACTAGTGTAATTCATTTTTTACACTCTAAGTCAGGTCCTTCAGGGAGCGAGCTGATGGAAATGCGGTAAAACTCACATGCAACCAGATTGTAGCCTTTTGTAAGACTCATTGCCATTTTGTGGAGGTAATTTAATGTCCCTTCGTTCACTAGCGCAAATAGGTACACAACACCCACGGAACTTTTTAAAAGTTAAAATGTACGGAGCAATACACAGCTGAGGCGTAGAAATTAAGGTACGATAACTAATCAAAGCAAACACTTCTCTAATTCTCTCTCGACACGAAATTCACGAAAACTGCAATGGCCGCCGTTGGGGTTTGGGGTCAAACTGGGTCAAACGTCAAATTGTAAGTATGGCGCCGGAGGGGTGAGTGGAGATTGCGGGAGGAGCGGTAAATGTTACCATGGAACTTTGCACTGTCAAATTTGACGTTTATAAAGCCCAATTCCAGTCTTTAAAGATAAACGCCCGTGAGCCTGACCCATTGCACAGTTACAAAAAAATTATAGAAATTTTAAGTGACATCTTGCTGTCATTTCCTAAGAAAACATATAGTTACCATACTAGAAAACGGAAAGCTCTTATTTGGTGGAACAACTTGTGCTCAGAAGCTGTCAATCAATCTAAATTTGCGTTATTTTCCTATAAAAGGTATCCTACTTTAGAAAATTATTTACTTTATAAGCAATTTGACGCTAGAAAGAAAAGAGTCATTTCAGAGCAAAAACAGTTGAGTTGGGTTAAACTTTGTTCTTCATTCAACCGAATGACGCCTTTACAATTAATATGGGACCATATTAAAAGATTTAAGTTTGCGAAATTAAGTACCAATTATTCAAAATCAAAATTTTTAGACATTCCTTCTAATGCCCAGAATTTTTTGGATAAAATTGCTTCGGTTAGTTCTATTGACAACGATTCTAACGCTTTAAACGTATACTTTGCCTCTAAAGCAAGGGGTATCAACTACGCTAAGACATGTAGGGTGCTTCGTAATTGCGTATGTGTGAGTTGCAGTGAAATTAAATTGTTACCAGTAATACTTTAAGGGCATCCAGACAGTGCAACATAGCAGTCCACCTTGCAGTCTGCCGTGGGAAGCAACCTATAAGATAGAGCAAAATAGGAAGATTATAGACCTCGGTTGTCTCGTTCTATTTTATACATCCCACAACTGCAATGCTGGAACGTCTGGGTGGGGCTTAATTTGATTTATCAATGGTGCCATGCATCTGAAAAATCGTTTAAATTTATGTAAAATTTGCTCTTGCATTTTAGTCGCGCAAGATATATATTTCATGACTGGGCTGTTATTTCTGGGGCTGGTACCGTAGATGAGCAGGTGTCCATGTTTAATTCTCTACTCACCCAGCTCTATGATATTCACGCTCCAGTCCGAGCCATCAAGGTAAAACATCTTCCTGCCCCTTGGCTGACTAACGAAATCAAGGCTTTGTTGGAGAAAAAGAATTGTGCCAAGATGAAGTATAAACTCAACCCTTCTGACGCCAACAAATCTCGTTATCATTGTATGCGAAATCGGTGCAATACCATTTGTCGAGACGCCCAAAGACGTCATATACATCAGTCGGTGGAAAGTGGTGACCCTGCGAAAGTATGGAAATTTCTCAAGTCACTTGGAGTTGGAAAGTCTCAACAGGATTCATCTATAAAAGACATTGACTCCGACCTGCTTAATCAGCATTTCTCGACTTCTGCCACTTTTAGTGGTCCTGTAAAGGATAAGACTCTTCAATATCTTGCTTCGCTTCCAACTCCAGACTTAACTCCTTTTTCTATTGTTCCGTTTACTGATAGTGACATCAAAAAGAACGTATTGTCCATAACGTCTAATGCCGTCGGTAATGATTGTGTTAGCCGTAAGATGATCATCCCTCTCCTCGACATACTTATTCCTATAATGTCCATTATCCTCAACAACTCTATTACATCTGGTTCTTTTCCTTCGCAGTGGAAAGATGCTCATATCATTCCAATACCCAAAAAGCCTAATCCATCCTCGTTCGCTGACTATCGCCCCATTTCGATACTTCCCTTCCTGTCTAAAGTCCTTGAGCGCCTAGTCCACCAGCAGCTCACATCGTACCTGAATAAATGCAATCTCTTCAATCCACTCCAGTCCGGTTTCCGTCCTGGTCATAGTACGGCTACTGCTCTCGTGAAAATTACTGACGACATCCGGGCGCGCATGAATGTTCAGAAGTTGACAGTATTGACGCTGTTGGATTTCAGTAACGCGTTTAATGCTGTCGATTTCGACATCCTACTTGGGATAATGCGTTCTCTTAATGTATCTCCTGCAGTAATGGACTGGTTTCGTAGTTATTTAACTGGTCGTCGGCAACGTATAAATGTGGATGATGTCCATTCTTCTTGGTGTCACACGCAGGCCGGCGTTCCGCAAGGCGGCGTGCTGTCTCCCTTGTTATTTTCCATGTTTATTAATTCAATTACAAATAATCTCTCTTCTCACTATCACCTTTATGCCGATGATCTTCAAATTTATTCGCAGGGTACTCTTAATGATCTTCCATCTGTCATCACTGCTGTAAACAATGACCTGGCGCGTATCCTAAATTGGAGTCGTGGTTTTGGACTCACGGTTAACCCCTCTAAAACCCAGGCGATTATAATTGGGAGCTCAAAATGTATTTCTAGAATCGATTTTAATGGCATTTTACCGATTTACTTCGATAACGTCTTGATTCCTTATTCAACGCAAGTTAAAAATCTAGGTATCACTATGGATAGGACCTTATCTTGGGTACCCCAAGTAAACGAGGTCAGCAGGAAGATGTTTTCAGCTGTAGCTTCTCTCAGAAGGCTACGTAATTTCCTGCCCATTGCCACTAGAATTGCGCTTACTCAAACACTCCTCCTCCCTATCTTAGATTATGCTGATGTTTCGTATATTGACCTCAACGAGGAGCAACTTAATAAGCTTGAGCGCCTTCAAAATGTCTGCATTCGGTTCATATTTGGGTTACGCAAATATGACCATGTTTCCCATTTCCGTTGTCAGCTTAAGTGGCTCCCTATCCGTTTTCGTCGTAACTCTAACATCCTTTCTCTTTTGTATTCTACTCTCTTTAACCCCACAACTCCATGCTATCTCAAAGAGCGTTTTAGTTACCTTCTCTCTGCTAGGTCCTCGCGAAATTTGCTCCTTACTTTTCCGTCCTCCTCATCTAAATTTTATACTTCCTCCTTCACTTTCCAAGCTATTCGGCTTTGGAATTATTTGTCTCCTGATTTAAGGCGTGCTAAATCTCTTGCTGTCTTCAAAAAACAACTTAAGGATTATTATTTGTCACTCCCATGACCCATGACACTTCAGGCTCAGCTCTTTAGACTTTGTGGCTAACTATATATATATGTATGTATGTATGTATATATATATATAATATATATATATATATATATATATATATGTATATTATTATAAATATAGTATAAAACTGTTGTAATTATTAGTAGGTTTCATAAATTGTTTCTGCACCACCTACTGCGAATTGTAATTATTTGCTTTGATTTCCGCTACCCAAAGGTTGTCTGGTAGAGATCGCTCTTTAGCGATAAGACCGCCTTTTGTTTGCCTCTACTTATTGTTATTACGTACTGTACTGTGTCCTTTAATTGAGGTGTGCAATAAAGAGTATTGTATTGTATTGTATTGTATTCATGATTAATTCTGTGTATTCTGTATTAAATTTTGTATTGTTTATTGTTATAGTACTACTGTGAAGTATAGCAAGTGAACTCTATGGTTCGGTTACCATGGAAACTTCATATATTGAAATAACACTTGTGTCAAACTACCATATCATAAATATTGTCAAAACGTATTTCAACAAAACAAACAATTATATTTATAAACGTTGTTTTTGCTTTTCTTGTGGCATGCTGTTGGTAATAGAAATCCACAAGCATAAGTTAACATCGATGGAACATTACAGCTACTTTTCTTCTCGGTAATAAAATTGAACGATTGAAGACCGAACACGAACAATATTCTATTTGTGGAAATTGTGTATTAAATTCAGTTTTGGCTAATATATTCCTCTTGTCGCGTTGTCTTGCCCGACAGCGACAACGCATGCATTTCATTATATTCAGTGTTCAGTATAAAATCAAAGCAAAGAAGAGAATTATAGTTTGTGTGTTATACTGGACTTTAGTTGGGCCTTGGAAGATAGTACCCACTTGCGTCACGTTTGTGAATTATTCCACCTTCAGTTTTTCTCCAGTGGTTGTTAGATGGAAGATGTAATTAAATCCACAAATGAATACACGATGTGTGCTAAATGTGGAGCTGCTGCCCAAGATCAAGAATAAGTTCGATTGCATTATTTCCCTTAGCCTAACAATCGGGATCTGTTTGCCGGAAGAGGCGAACAAAATATCTCTTTTTAAAGAGAAAATCAACAATATTACAAAATAAATATTTTTTCACACATACACAGCTGCATTTTATTTAAATCTATATAGATAAATACAATGCTACGAAACCGAAGTAAAAAAAAATAAAAAATATATTTCTTTACCGGGATTCGAACCCGGGCCCCAATCTCCGGAGGCAACCTGCCTACCAACAAGCCACCTTTTAGTTCACTGCTCAAAAGCGATGTCGCTAGTAGTATAAACGACTTTTTGACGTTTCGGGAGGGTGTAATATTTTTTGTATGGAGTTATCGTTCTTCTCATTAGTGAGTATTATATTCTTTGCTCTAAAGGCTCAGAAACTGCTCAGTGGATTTTCAACTCCTTCGAATTTGATGAATTTGTAGCTTCTCTAGACAACAAAAAGAACACGTCACTCCCGATTTCATCCCATATTCTGTTATTAAAAACTTGCCTATTAATGTAAAGAGAATTCTCCTAATTATTTACAATCAGCTTTGGCTTCATAAAGTCATTCCTCCCATCTGGAAACTTCAGTTTGTAGTTCCTATATTAAAACCGAACAAGGATTCTAATAGTTTAGATGCTTATCGACCTATTTCTCTTACTTCATGTTTAGCTAAGTTATTAGAAACTATGTTAAAGAATCGAATCGAATGGTTTATTGAACTCCTTGATTCCGGAATTTCAATTTGGTTTTCGTAAGGGGAAAAATACTATGTATAACTTAGGTTGTTTGCTAGGTGATATTAAAAATAACATGATTAACAACCAATTTACATTAGCTGTTTTTTTAGACATTAAAGGAGCCTTTGATAATATCAATCATGAATATTTAATCAAAAGTTTGCATAATCTTGGTATTCCTGGCCCAGTTTTATACTGGATTTATAATTTCCTAAATGATCGCAGAGTTACACTTAAAATAAAAAATAAGTTATATGGTCCTAAATCTACTTTCAAAGGTACTCCTCAAGGTTCTGTTATTTCTCCACTTGTTTTTATTCTGAGCCTCGTAGAGTTTATGTCCCATATTCCAACTTCTTTAAGGTATTCCTTTTACGCTGATGACTTGGTTATTTATTTAGATTGTGTTGATCTTTCAGCAGGTGAGTTTACTATGAATCGCTGTTTAGTAACTTTATATGACCTACTTCATAACCAACTCAGATTAGACGTTAATATTGAAAAAAGTTCAGTTATGGTTTTCGGTCATAGTTGCTTATATTCCCCCAAAATATTCTTTAATAATGCTTTACTACCATTTAGTATCTCTGAACGTTACTTGGGTATTGTATTAGATCCTGAATTAGCCTGGGCTTCGCACATTGCTTACATTTGTAAAAAAGCCGAGCTTCGTTTAAATGTCTTAAAGTCTTTGGTCGGAGTCAGTTGGGGCTCTGACCCAAAGATATTGAAAAACCATTTACATTTCTATGGTTCGTAGCCAATTCGATTATGGTTGTATTTTCTATGCATATGCGTCTAGTCAATTGCTTCGAAAACTTGACGTCATTCAAAATAAAGCACTACGAGTCATTACTGGTGCTATGATGTCATCCCCCATTAATTCTTTAGAAGTAGAGTCAGATGTTCCTCCCTTATTTATAAGGAGAACTTATCTCATTGACAAATTTTGCCTCAACTTAATTAGTCGTGATAATCCTCTGGTTCAACGATATTTGGAGCATTTCACGATGCCCAATTATAATTTGTCCCCAATGCCTTTTAATAACACCATCAGTGAGTCGATATCCTATTTAAACTTTTAGTTTCAAGATGTTGTCTTCTGGCAGCATCTGATTCCTTGTTTTTCTAATAATTTCCAATGTTTGATGAAAGATATTCCGGTTACTATTACTTAATTTGAATCTAAGTTTGATTTTTATGAATTTTTAAATGATAAATTAGACTACTTTATATTAAGATTATTAGATATTAAGATCGATGGGTCTAAAACTAATACTCGTACTAGTTTTGCCTTCTACGATGCTTACAATAAGTTGGGAAAAGTTTTTTGCAGTAGTAACTATTTCTCAATTTATTCAGCTGAAAATGTAGCAATGATATATGCACTGTTGTATATTAAAAGTAATACTTTTTCATGTAATATTTTTTTGATATTGTCGGATTCCATGAGCGCCCTTCAAGCTCTCTCTACCAAACAGATTAAACAAATGTTAATTATTTGATCTATAGCTTACGGAGACTCGTTTATGATCTTTCGAATTGTAATATTAGTATCGAATTTTGTTGGGATCCAGAAGGCGTACCGCGAACTTCGAAAATCTAACTTCGTCTCGTGCCGTCCCTTTCAGTCTCGTGTATTTTCACTTTATGACAGAAAGGGACGGTAAGATGCGAAGTTCGATTTTCGAAGTACGCGGTACGCCCTCTGGACATTCTGGTATTCTGGGCAATGAAATTGTTGATTCTCTTGCCAAGCGTACAGCAAATGCTGAATATAGTACTTTTAAAGTTCCTAGCTCGGACTTGCAAAAATCTCTTAAAGACATGATGCTAAATCGTTGGAAAATATCCCTGCTTAGTTCCAGAAACATTAAAGGGAAGTGGCTTGTTGAGATTCAGCCATATCCTTCAACTACCGCTTGGTTTGAAAAGGGCAACGTTTACTTGGGTAGACAATTAATCAAAAGCCTTTGCAGATTACGAATCGGCCATTGCCATTTCCCAGCTCATCTTCACAGATTAAAATTGTCTAGTAGTTCTGTTTGTAAATACTGTAACACCGATAACTGTAATTTGAATCATTTGTTTTTTATTTGTCCCTATTTTAACATACAAAGATTATTATTTATTAGCTTGTGTAGTGATGAAATAAAAGATAGCCCTTTTCCGACATCTGTTCAGGAATTACTGAAACATATTTGTTTGTACAAATTTATTTTTAGTTTTGTAAAAAACATATTTGGCATTTTGTAAATTTTAAATTGTAATAATTAATTTTCCCTCTTACTTCTATTGTAGTGTTTGTTGTTGTTTAACCGACTTCAAAATTCGGTTGTTTTTTTTATAATGTTTGTTAGTCCATAACTCCGTCATTTCTTAACCGATTTGGAAAATTCTTTTTTTTATTGTAAGCATATATATCCAAGTTGGTCCCGTTTTTGTCAAAACGCAGTTCTGATGATGGGATCCATGAGAAATTGAGGGAACTCCTCAAATCTTCAAGGCAAACATATAGTAATTTTTGTGTTTTTATCAACAAGTCAAGCATTTTCATCCAAAAATGTGACATTGGATGAAGTGAAATTGCTGATGATGATCAGAACAGAACTCTTCAACGACAAAAAGCTCACGTTTGGTGATTTGTCCTCCTAGCTGTGTTTGTTAAGCAAGTTCTATTTTCATGATTAATTTTTGTCATGCTTGATTTCTGATGATGGGATCCATGAGGAATTGAGGGAACTCCTCAAATCTTAAAGGCAAACATATAGTGATTTTTGTGTTTTTATCAACAAATCGAGCATTATCATACAAAAATGTGACATTTGATGAAGTGGAACTGCTGATGATGATCAGAACAGAACTCTTCAACGACGAAAAGTTCACGTTTGGCGATTTGTCCTTCTAGCTGTGTTTGTTAAGCAAGTTCTATTTTCACGATTGATTTTTGTCATGCTCGAGTTCTGATGATGGGATCCATTAGGAATCGAGGGAACTCCTCAAATGTGAAAGGCACACAAATAGTGATTTTAGTATTTTCATGAACTAATCAAGCATTTTCATTCATAAAAGTGACATTTGATGAAGTGGAACTGCTGATGATGATCAGAACGGAACTCTTCAACGACGCGTAGTTCACGTTTGGCGATTTGTTCTCTTCGTTTTGTTTGTCAAGCAAGCAAGGTTTTTTCATGATTCCATGAGGAATTGAGGGTACTTAGTCTTCTACCATTATAAACATACATTATAGCCATTTTTATTTTATTGTATATCTATCTAAGAGTGCACCATCTAAGTATTGGCTATGTGCGAAGTAGGTGGTGGGGGTAAGCTAGGCGATCGTAGCGCGCACCATGGCCGAAATGTGTACTTACCGGGGACCACTGTCAAATTTACTTTCACGTTTCAAAATCAAAAATCAAATATTTATTCTGCAAATAGGCCACAAGGGCACTTTTACAAGTCAAAGCGTGAATTTATACAATTAAAAAAAAACTGACAATCTTACTTAATAATAATGATAAAAAAAATATACTGATTAACAATTATATAAAAATAAATTTACAAATATTAAGGACGTATCGAATACGATCTGTCCGAATAAACAAAAAGTACATAAAATTAATTTAATATCTCAGAGATGTATATGGTCTCTGAGCGTCCAAATACGATTAATAACAATTATTTAAAAGTCCTTAGAGATGTAAATGATCTCTAAGCGCTAAAATTAAAATAAGTAAACTTAATATTGTTAGAGATGTATAAGGTCTCTAAGCGTCAATAACAATAAAACTAATCCAGAACAGGATTATGTCTCTCGTCAATCTACATACAATAAAATAACACTAGTATTAAGGTATTTACTTTGCCCTTGCAAGCATGAACAGACCGGACTCCACAAACAGCACCCGATCACGAGTATGACGCGTATCTCAGCCATCGCCTCCCTCGACCATCTGTTAGGGAAGGTGGCGACCCGATCAACGACGCCGCCGTAAGCAAAGCCCTTAAAGCGAGCATGACATATTCAGGCTGCCGGACATTAATAATATCAAAGATTAAAATGACTCTTCGGCGAGAAACAGCATCATGTTTCATAAAATGCAACGACAGAGGTATTTGTACAAGGAAATATGCTAAGTGAAGCATATGTATATTAAAACTAACAGGATTTAACTATCACTGACTTAAAAGCATTTTTGTCATTTAAGAAATCGTTGACAGTATAATAGGCCTGGCTTAACAAATAACGTTTAATATGAGACTTAAATTTACTGAATGGAAAATTAACTATATCGATGGGTATTTTATTATAAAATCGTATACAGTTCCCCACAAACGACGTGCTAACCTTCCGGAGACGACTGGCCTTCACTGCAATCTTGTGTTTACTTCTAGTGTTGTAGTCGTGGATATCACTGTTAAGTTTGAATTCTTGAATATTTTTTCGAACATACATTATATTTTCCAGAATGTATTGACATGCCACAGTAAGAATATTTGCCTCCTTAAATTTTTCTCTGAGAGATTCTCTTGCCTTAAGTTTGTAGATGGAGCGTACAGCTCGTTTCTGTAGCACGAAGACGGTCTGGATGTCAGCCGCTTTTCCCCACAACAGGATTCCATAGGACATAACACTATGAAAGTAACTGTAATATACCAGCCTGGCTGTCTCAACGTCAGTTAACTGTCTAATACGTCTTACTGCATAGGCCGCAGAACTAAGTTTGCCGGCCAGAGTGGCAATATGCGCATGCCATTGCAGTTTTGAATCTAAGGTGACACCTAAAAACACTGTTCTATCTACAAATTCTATTTCATCAGACTTTAATTTGATCTTAGAATTGTTTGCCTGCTTGACATTAGGCATAGTGAATTTGATACACTTTGTTTTCTTGGAATTTAAAAGCAAATTATTTGCTTTTAAATTCTATTGGTTCTATAAGTTTTCTATTGGTTTCTTAACGGTTTCCTACGATTCGTTTCGTTTGTATCTATTTATTTATTCTCTTATTTATTTCAGTAAAATTTCCAATACGGGGTCTTTCTCGTTTACTAAAGTAAATAAAATATTCATGTGTCATTATTTGACATCTCTCAGTTTTGACGTTGTCTCGGGACCTTTGACGTTTCAGACGTGCACATAGCCAATAATAATCTTTTACCGGCCTCCCAATGAAGTCGTTTTTTTTTTTAATTATTTAGACTGGTTTAGTATTACTCTGAATTTGTAATGACTGTTTATAGCTGATGGCCCTGATAGCCAAAGCAAAAAAAAAAAAGATGAGATATCATAATTTTTCACTATTCTCAGTATATATTGTACTTTGTGGTAATTGTGGTGGACGGTGGTGGCGTGGTATTTATTTTGTTAATGAGGTATTAATAATTAGTTTAGCTGTGACTTCTGGACTGAACGTTGATTGTATGTAACTAAATAGGATAACTACCAACAAAAGTCATTGAAACTTGCGGGAACTCAAGTAGATGAAGTAAACCATGTAAACTTTCTTGGAGTTCAAATAGATTCGCACTTAAATTGGAAAGCACACATAGAAGAGATTAACAAAAAAATTTCTAGCAGGTGCTATGCGTTATCAATTCTGTCTGAAACTTGCTCGGAGACAGTAGTAAAAAATGCATATTACGGTAATATTTATCCGCTACTTACTTACGGAGTCATATATTGGGGTAATTCTACTGATGCACATAAAACCTTTATACTACAGAAACGATCCTTAAGGACTATTTATCGAATGTACATCGATGAATCACTCCGAAGTGTCTTCCGGGAAAAGCGTTTCCTGACACTTACTGGCATATACATTTTGGAATTATGTTTACTTGTAAAAAAACATCCAGAATATTTTGCAAAGAGATCATCGAAATACAATGTTCGACCTCAATACAAACATGATATGATACTTCCGAAAGCTAACACCTCGATGTATCAGAAGAGTGCATTTGTATCAGCTATTCGGGTCTATAATAATCTCCCTAGTGAATTAAAAAGTCTAGAAGGAAATCGTTTTAAAAGGTCCTTAAAAAGTTTCTTGACCGAAAATGTATTTTACAGTTTGAAAGAATTTTATAACCATGTACCTAAAGTGTAAACACGTGTATTATACCTAGGCTAAGAATTTAATCATTGTATGCCCGAAAAGGGTAAAAACTGTTGGAACGCATAACATGTACCTACTAACCTTCCTAACTACACAGTTTTATACAATAAATTTTCTGTTTCTGTTTCTGTTTCTTAAGTGTAGCTAGTGCATAATGTCCGGTGATAATAAGAAGTGAGTATTAAGCGTTTCAAAGATTCTTTTTCGTTGTTTCCTTAGTCAGATTTCCTGAGGAACATTCAGAGTAATGTGCTATCATCAAAGTAAGTATTATACCCTCGTGATTGATTTTCACGAGCCTACTTAAGTGTGCTATTCTTTATATGAAAACAGATCACCAGCTGTTTTTAATTTTTTATTCTATAATTTTCATTTAAACAGCTGCAATAATTTGGTGATGATACTTAAGTCTTTGTTTCCTTTTTGGCACATTTAGTTTAAAATGTGACCATTTGCTCTAATATTTCTTATGGTAGGCAGTAAGAATACTTACTCTTTTCTCTGGTGAGGTTTGGTAAACTCGAAACTATATTGTCTTATACTATTTATTTGCAGGTATGGACTTATTTTGCCAGAGAAAAATAAACCAAACAAGCCTATATTTGAAGCTGCAAGGAATGTGTTTGGAAATGATTCTGAGTCTGATGATGATTCAAGCAAAAAACCTGTACTATTGAGACCTAGTGACAACATAAATCGTCAGGTATGTGCTCAACTCACTTAACTACTTATTTAATAGCTTAGAAATTGTACTTCATACACCTTTCAGTACACTTCAGTACCCAGTATAATTGAGTAGGCCAGTGTGCCTTGCAGTACACTTTCTCCATAATCAAAACGTTTTTGCAAGTGCCAAGGAATCCAAAATGATTTCATAAATGGCCAGCCTTATGACTTTTATTAGTACCAGTGGCGTAACTATAGGGTGGCAGGGCTGGCCAAATGGCCAAACGGGTCCCCGACCCAAGAGGGCCCCGGTCCAAGAGGCCGCGAGCTCAGAAATATTTTTTAACATTGTACCTGAGTATTTTATTTTACTCGAAAAGTATATATATATATTTTTTTGGTTCTGTTTAAAATCCATTAAAGTGAGACAACTAAAGACCATAATACAATATCAAGTTAGTTGTTATTAAGCATTTCAACCTTATTGGTTTTCCATTGCCAAATTCTACAAACTACCGAAGCAGCCTCAAAGCCACCGATCTTTCAAATGCCTTAAAACATTCGAAAATTTGTCTAGAAGAATTAGAAAGGTATCGACATGAATTTGTTAATTTAAAAAAGGATACAAATAGTGAAGCAGAAGAATGGTCCATCATTCCTGAATTTTCTAAAACTCGTCAGAGGAAGGTAAAACGCCATTTTGACGAGCTTTCCGAAGATGCGCGTCGCCAAGACCTGGAAAGTTTGTTCAGAGTGAACATATTTTATCGAGTACTGGACATCATTATTAATCAACTGAAATCGCGTTTCCTTCCGATAAATGAAATTGTTTCAAATTTCATTATTTTGCAGCCTTCAACTTTAAGAGTTTCAAATGACACTGATCTGTTAAATTAAAACCGGCCAAGTGCGTGTCGGACCACACACAAAGAAGGGTTCCGTACCGACACCTAATCAACATTTAAAACCACTATACAATACATTGAATCAAAAAAGGTCGTATCTTCATATGAAGCTCACGGCACTTGGGAGTGAGGGGTCTGCGGGTCCCTCACTCTCAACACAGCACATCCCCAAGTCAATAAAGTGTCGGCAACGCACTTGTGATTCCTCTGGAGTCGCAAGTGTCCATAGGCTACGGTGTCTGCTTACCATCAGGCAGGCTGTAAGCATGTTTACCACTGTCGTAGTTTAAAAAACAAAAACTTACGCCCTTTTGTTTGGCCAAGACAGTTTTTCAGCAATTACTCAAAAATCGTTAAACCGTTCTTGTTCAAACCAAAAATCGTTGAAAGAATTTATTATTGTACACCATCTTGATTTTTTTTTGAATTTTAAACTTCATAGTTTGGAAATTAGAGGGGGGGGGACACACTTTTTACGACTTTGACAGCTAATATCTCACCAACGGTTGACTTAAAAATGGAAAAGTTTTCTAGAAACCAACCTCTATGTCATTTTTGTGCTCCCCCAGTTTAATATTTTTTTCGTAATTTCACATAATATTTC
Organism: Notocelia uddmanniana; assembly: GCA_905163555.1. Taxonomy (NCBI): domain Eukaryota; kingdom Metazoa; phylum Arthropoda; class Insecta; order Lepidoptera; family Tortricidae; genus Notocelia; species Notocelia uddmanniana. Next base: position 17,874,737 of record LR991057.1, read on the forward strand.
TATAGCGGTTCATAGCATACACCTTCCTACCAAATTTCATAATTGTAGTGCTCACACGGACGGACGGACCGACATGACGAATCTATAAGGGTTCTGTTTTGCCATTTTGGCTACGGAACCCTAAAAAGCTGTAGAATTTGTTGATATATATAAAAAAGACATATCTAAATCATTTGCCAGGCAAATTCTCAGTTTTCGGTCCACTTTCAGAGACGAAATAGAAAAGTCTTCGTGTATTAGAGACCTTGCTGATTTATTAATAATAAAGAATCATTTTATGTCCTGCAGCTTTCCTGAAGTATGCACTGCATTAATGTTATTATTGTTACAATTCCTGCATGTGACTACAGCTAGCTACAGCTAGTGCTGAACGATGATTTTCAAAACTAAAATTAATAAAAACCTAATATTTAAGTGAACTCTATGGGACAAGACAGGCTATATAACTTGGCTATTCTGTCTTTTGAAAATTCCCGATCTTTAAACTTTGATGATGTTATAGACGCTTTTGCAGAACAGAAAGCTCGAAGAAAAGATTTTTCTTAGTTAATATCTTTTTGAATTTAAGTTGTTATTTTTATTTCATTGTATTTTTTTTAAATGTAAGTTTCCTCACGATGTTGTTCCTTCACCGAAAAACTAGCGAATGGAAGATAAATGTGAGGTCTCCAATCCGCATTGGACTAGCGTGGGGACTATATAGCCCATTTCCTCTCGCCTAAAAGAGGAGGCCTATGCCCAGCAGTGGGACTATAGGCTGGTAAATGTGAATAAATGTAAATGTATAAACCCATGCTCTTGAAAATAAAATTGTTATTAGTGTTGGATAACTACTTAAGTGGTTTATTAAAATTAAACTAAGGCTGGGTTGCACCGACTCACGATCACAGACTGATCAACGTTAATATGGTGCCGGCAGCTGTCATCCCATAGAAACTTGTCAAACTTTCCATACATTCAAATTTTATCGAACACAGCTTACGATTACAGACGGTTTGGTGCAACCCAGCCTTACTCAACAACAGTACAACGTGGCAAATTTTACTCATAGGGCCCCATCAAAAGAATTTGCCACAGGTCCCAGATGGTATAGTTTCGCCACTGATTAGTACTTACATAAAAGCAGAGGCGTATTTAAAAATTTGGCGCCCTGGGCCAGTTAGCTTTGCCGCCCCATATTAAAATGTCAATAAAGTATTTTATAAAAAAAAAACAGCAACGGGTACCGATGTACGGCTTCGCCGCCCCTCGCAGCCTGCCGCGCCGGGCCATGGGCCCCCTGGCCCTAGGGTAAATACGCCCCTGGATAAAAGAATAGATTCAAAACTATGGCATGGATACATGCCCATTAGCATACAAAGGCTTAATTGGTAATTATTATTTTATGGTGAACTAAAAGAAAAAGGCCTATGCTGGGAGGCAAGGCGATGATATCGATGTCTACAATAGAATAAAATAAATTAATATATTTGTAAATTATCGTTTAATAAAGGCTTAAAATAAAAATAAATAAAATAAAGGGTTAGCGTACAAGTGGGTAAATAATGTTTTTACACCCTTATTTTCCAGGCAAAGATCTCCCAAAGTAAGGCTATAGCAGAGGATCCTACGATATACCAATATGACGAGATATATGATTCTATGACGAGCAAAAAGGAAGAAAAGAAGCAGAAAGTAAAGGAACTTAAAAAACCTAAATATATTGAAAACTTATTAAAAACTGCAAGTAAAAGGAAAATAGAAAATGAACGAAGAGTTGAAAGACAGGTACCTATCTGAGCTATAAATAATAATAGGGAATATAAATATAGATAGCAATGCAAATAATTTTACCGTGTGTATCCAGAGACAATAGGCAGACACATTGTGACGGTGGTAGTTGCGTGTTCGCCTCTTTCTTTTGCGATATTAAAAAAAGTTGCAACATGACTTTTTGCACAAATACTCGAAGTGCAGTGCCACCATGACAAATTGTGTATCAAAATCATATTTATTCCTAAGGTGCATATGTGTGAGCATAACTTGCAATGGTGGTTAGGGTTGAAACTATTTTAGTTCTCTATCATTAGATTATTGCTTATGCTACGAATTTCTGTCTGTGTTGAATGGCATAACTATTCCATTGTCCCCTGAGGTCATATTCATGATGTTACACTTGATCAGAAACTGACCGTTCCAGGTCAGTTTCTGATCAAGTGTAACATCATGAATATGACCTAGCCTAGCCTAGCCTTCTGCAAAACGTCATTTACAAGCGGGTTCCACCGCTTGTAAATGACGTTTTGCAGAAGGCTAAAGTAGGCCTGGCTATTTGCTGTTCTTTAGCAGGCAACTGATGGGGACAAAAACCTAAAATCGCCCTATGCCATAGCCTTTGGCTATATGCATCCATAGCCATTGTGAGGCCTATGGTGTCTTACGCGTCCAAGGTCTGGTATAGGAAATGACATGAAAGATAGTAATAAGCAAACTATGCAGTCAACAAAGGGCTGCTTGCATTCTGGAGCTATGTCAACCTCTCCAACAGCTGCTCAAGGGGTCATGCTGAACCTGGAATGCTTAACTTCCACATGAGGTGTGCATTTGCAGAATAGTGCTTAATATAGCACCCCCCCCCATCCCTCCCATCCCTTCCCCATCCCTTTTATCCATTTTATCCTGAATTAGATACCTCTCTTTATTCGGTGTGCCGCTTGGCAAAGGCCTCTAGTTCTTTCCACTGCAGGCTACAGAATAGCTACCGCAAGGAAAGGGAACTGGCTATTCACAGCTTTGGGATCAGTTAAGGACTCGGTGCACGATTCCCGGTTTTAAGGATGCCTTTAGACACAATGCCTCCAAAATACTGTACACAGAAACTTTACTCTGTGGAACTCCTGAAGAGAGAAGAATAGTCAAATGGTCTAATGGATCGGAAACTAGGCAACCTGAAGTGGTCCACTAACGCCCATGAGGGCTCCAAATCCGGATCTCTGTGGTAGGATGTAGAATTTATGGGAGAATCACTCGGAAGAGCTGTCCGCCTGAATCTGGGAAAGTACTCCTCCATATTCTAAGCAGAGCTAAATGCCATCCTAGAATGTGCGACAACCAACCTGCAAATCAACTACCTCAACAATACTATGTCCACTGATCCACTCGGATTACGGCGGCGCTCGTGGTCCTCAGCTTCGACGTCTTAAAGGCACTTAACTACTGTCAGGGTTGGTCGAGAACTGCTAGGAAATTGCCCCACATTTCGCAAATGGTGAAAAAAGCAAATTCCATTATCTACATAATTAGAAGAGCCTTTCGCATCCTTACTGAAACAATGCTAAAGATCTACAAAATGTATATAAGACTTATACTGGAATATGAAAATTGAAAAAAAAATGAAAAATGTTTATTAGGTTACAATATGGTTCTAGAATACATCGTGGTTGGAATCTCCTAGTAAGCACTAGATGTACTTGTGGCAGGAGATACCGCTCTTAATCTCTAATATGGCTTTCCAATATGGAATCCATACTTCAAAAGTTCAAAAAAGACAGAGATGATTGAACGAGTACAGTGCAAATTCACCAAAAGACCTCCTGCTTCTACAAAACCATTCAGGTCTGGAGAGCAACCCCAGGCCTTAACCATTCCAGAGCACTTGTTAAGACCTTTAGCAGAATGGCGTCCTCTAAACTCAGCACGAATCGGCTTACAAGGCGCTGCTGCCTAAATTAGCAAACATATTTTAGGACTCGTGACATAAGGTGGTGCAGGCTCTGCTTTGGAGCGGTGGAGACGCCTGCGCACATCCTAACTGATCGTGTTTGCCTAATGCGCAGCCTTAGCTTTATCTTGGGCAAATACGCCGTATGCTCTGAAGAGAGTTTCTCGTTTAACAAAATGCTGCAGGTTTTCGAAATAGCAGGACTGGACCTGGACTCATCTACCTGAATCATCATCAGCCTATGTACATCCCACTGCTGAGAAAAATTTCTTGTTCAACAATATCCTGTAGGTGTAGGTGGCTAACAGGAATAGTCGCAGTGGTTAGAGAGCGTTGCACGTTGTCGATCCTTTAAAAATGTAGATACTACTTTCTTCTAGAACCCCATACTGTATAATCCCTCTGGAAAACCTCGACAGGGAAGCTCATTCCACCACCGGAGCGTCCGAGGGAGGAAATTCCTCTGAAACCGTACCGTACGCGACCATTTAAAGGTGGTCCTCCCACTACCCGAATAATAATAATAAATACTAAGTACATGGGCGTTATACAAGGCTCTTACGGGGCCCGACGTAGACCTGCTCGCGTCGGTGAACTGGCTACGTTTCGGGGATCTCTTTGTGGAAACCGAAGGTTTTGTCTGTGCAATTGCGGACGAAGTTATCATGACGAACAACTACCGGAAGGACGGTACGGTCGACATTTGTCGGGCATGCCGCCGTCCCGGAGTGTCGCTCAGGCATATCATTTCCGGTTGTGGTCATCTTGCTAACGGCGAGTACTTGCACAGGCATAACTTGGTAGCCAAGATTATTCACTAGCAGCGGTCTTGTGGACTTCGAAGTGCCGTACTATAAGGACACACCTGCGCCAGTTCTCGAAAATGGTCGTGCCGCGCTCTATTGGGATCGATCTGTCATCACGGATAGGACTATTATAGCCAACAAACCTGATATCGTGCTGACAGATCGATTGAAGCGCCAGGCAGTGCTCGTCGACATCACCATCCCCCATGATGAGAACCTCGTGAAGGCCGTGAAGGACAAGGCTAGCAAGTACCTGGACCTGGCACACGAGGTAACCGCCATGTGGGATGTTGATTCGACGATCATTGTCCCGATAGTCGTCTCTGCGAACGGTCTAATTGCAGAGTCTCGACCAACATCTTAACCCTTTACCAGGCCCCGAAGAACCAGCGTGTCTTAATACGTACTTTATATGCTGTTGCAACCGTATTGAACGCCCTGTAAAAAATGTATTTATGAAAGTCGGAGATCTTCCTTTAAACCAGAAATAAAAATGTGGGTTACGGTTATCCCATCGCCTGTCTAAGTAATGAACTGTCATACTAGATTTTGTCTTATTATATTCTTGATCAGGCCAAGGGATATATTCCACCCACATCTTATATCGGTTATAATAGTCAAGGTTTAACTCCAAATCTCCTACGAAACATTATATCAATCACTGAAAACAATATTTACCTCATTACTTTTTGGTTAAAAGCAACACAATTATTCAATTTTATGATACTATCTACAAGAAGAAATTCTTCAGGGAAAGTCTTTAAAAGGAGATTTTATAGCTAGGTACATGAATTCGCTCTAGGTTGAACACAAAAACTGTTTTATTACTTACGTGAGTTTTTATGACATGACAAGACAATTTACCGGGCCATGGGAAAAATAGCTCCTACACAGTTAAACTCTAATAAGGCCATGGGATAATGTCAACCCACATCCTAATTCTGGTCATACACAATAATGCATGAATATTTAGCAATGTTTACGATTACATTAGCTTTCAACACTCAAAATCTACAAAATATCAAAAAATTGTTCGACTCGTGTACTTCTGTTTCATAGAAATTATGGAAAGTGTTCGAATTTCTCCGCAGTTTACTGAAATTAGCGTTCAAGTGAATTTAAATGGCTGCCAAAGATATATTACGCAATTTAGAAGCGTGTTGTGAGTGAAGATCATAAAATAATATTTTCAGGGATTGACAAAATATTTTGTAGGTGGTTTGGAGTTAAAACCTGACTACGGTAACCGATATAAGATGTGGGTGGAATATATCCCTTGGCCTGGTAAAGGGTTAAGAGACTCTCGCTAGATGGTTGGGTCAAGGGTCAGATACAGAAGGCGGTACTCCTGGACACGGCGCGAATAGTCAGGAGGTTCCTCTCTCTGTCGCACTTACCACCGGTAGCTTAGGCCCCGCCTCGCTGCCGGCGGCACTCTAGGTTAGGTTTTTTATAATGCTTTTATATTTTGTATGTGTATTTTTATATTTTACGAGGGGTGATCCATAAGTTTTGATAATCAGTATTAAATATGGGAGATATGTAAATCGTTATATTTTTAACACAATATGCACACTTTCTATATTTTCAAATACTTATTAACGTCATTCAATTGTTTTATTTTACCCCAATACATATAATTTTACTTTTTGAGGTCAAATTTTATACCTTCACTAAGTCATCACCAGCTCTTAATTTTGATGTAGTTGGTTTTGAACATAAGTAAATGAGAAGTAGTAGTCGGAAGTTAGGGCTAAATAACAATAGGAACGGTTATCAGTTCTGATCTTTACTCGAAGAGCAGCACCTTTGTCAATTAGAAGGCTCTGAAGTACAATTTCTCCCGAAAAATCGTGTTTTTTTTTCTTCACCTTATTTATAATATTTAACACAACTCTGATAGAATAATGTTATACAACTCTCCAACAATATTTGAGCTCAATTAGTGAAAGCTAATTTCGCAGTTTTTATTGGTAGGCTTCAATAGTCCAGGAAGAAGTCGAAAAATACTCCCTAATATTGGTGACAGAGCTGAAGATAAAAAAAACCAAGGCACAGATAACTCGCTTATCTTTTAAATCATAATGATAAACCAAGGTTTTATTTTCAATTACAATATTCTTCATTAGTGCATCAGGACTTTTTCAACACCGCTCCAAATAATTACAAAACCAACTCTTATATCCGCCATCTTCTTATTTTATCAATTCGGATTTTTTTTGTTCAGCAATTACAGAAAAACAAATGAATAATGTTTATATATTTTTACTCTAATTTAATGTTGATTAGTGTCATGGTACAGCCCACATTAAAAGAATATCATTAACGGGGTGTTTCATACCGATTATCAAAACTTATGGATCACCCCTCGTACTTCTTAAGTTGTAAGCTAAATAAAGAGAATAAATACTACTAACTACTCTTAGAGCATACATAACAGGAGACGCCATTAGTATACGTTATTTACCATTAGTATACAATGTGCAAAAAATATTAAAAAAACTACTTCATTAATCGATTATAAGTCAGTCTCGAAATCGTTTTCGGCGTGTGGAGAGCTCCGTGAAAATACCTTCATCTGCTGTTTAGGGTAATAAAACGTTGTACTTTATCAAATTTACAAAAAGATTGATGATCAGACATAGGATTCCGTGGGGCAAATCGTCTTGACAGCTAGGGACTTCCTATATCGATAAACTCATTTATATTTATATTTTCATTCTTGAATACTTGTATGTCTTTCGGTTTTCATGTGCCTAACAAGAGAATATTTTTTGCGATGAAAGGTCACTTGACATTTGCTACAGTGTAGCTTAGACCCGCGTTTAATTATTTCGGGATGCTTTTTAAGCAAGGCTTCTATTTTTTGAAGGGGCATTATTTATTTTTCATTCAAAAATATAAAATATGTATGAAATAGCACGTCTTTAGAAAATGACAGTGTCCGATGACATTGACAAGTATTGTTTCGTAGTGCAATCGGTATTACGCCTTATTTATATGTAACCTGCCGATTATTTTAAAGATGCGACGTGTGAATTTCATACTTAGATTCAGAACAAAATTAAAGTTACAAAAAACACACAATGTTGGGGGCGGTCACTAGTATTTAGAACTAGTATCGATAAATGAGTTTATTGATATAGGAAGTCCCTAGCTATCAAGACGATTTGCCCCACGGAATCCTAGGTCTGTTGATGATAATTTCACATACTGAAAGGATATTTTTGCTTTATTTATAATTTTATGCGCAATTCAAGTTTTATTTCAAATCGTAAATCGAGCATAGATTACGAAATTGATTTAAAAACATTCGTGCTTGACCATTAGGGCTAGCTGTCAAACGTCACTTTGATGTCACCGTATTTAAAGAAATAAAGCCTACTGTTTATGTTAATTTCTTTGAAACATGGTCCTTATCGACTTTGGTCAATTTGGCCATCCGATAGTAACCCAATAATAATGGACCAAACGTTAACGAGTATAATAACAATAAAACAACAATAATAAATAAATTACTCAACTTTAGTATTTTGAATGTGCGTGAGTTGATTGTTTTAGCGTGGGCGCGTAGTAATGGAATAATATATTTTAAGTGTGCGTAGTTTTTTTTATATGTGTTACTTCGCCCCCCGCAAAAAATGGCATATTTTGTTTGGTAAGATGCGCTGATGGCTACTCCAGTTATGTCATGCTGTAAGTAACTACTATAATAAAAGCAGCAAATTCAATTATAATGATTAATTGATTATGTCTTTCAGATTCAAAAAGAGAGGGAAAATGAAGGTGATGAGTTTAAAGACAAGGAAGTATTTGTCACTTCAGCATATAAGAAAAAATTGGAGGACTTGCGTTTAGAAGAAGAGAAAGAGCAGCGTGAAGAATATTTAGAAAGAATAGGCGATGTTACTAAGCAGAGAGATTTAGGTAACAAATGAAATAATGAGATTTTTAATATACAGCAGAATTAATAATGATAAGTCTGCCAAGAATGTGGTCTAACACTTCTGAACCTTAACACACGAAAAGAGTCGAAAAGTTGACCGTTTTTTTCACGTTTATCTGAGAAAGAAACGTGACCTCTCCCCTGCATACAAACTTCTATGGCTGTACATACCATGATAATTGTCATGATGAATGATGAATGGATTTACCCATCAAAAACATAAATGTGAAAATCGGAGCCAATTAAGAATATGCGATGCTTGGTTGTCGTCTTTACCGACAAGAGAATTGAGATCTAAATGAATGCCAAGTTCCGTAGATTCTCTGAAATGGTACCAAGTCCAGCACAATATTGTTTGTAGTAAAACTAATTTACTACGGCTTAATGCATTTTGAGCTTTAACTTGGCAGTTTTCTTAAACATCCAACAGCTTTTATGGTATTATAACATACTGCATAGAAAACTGCCAAGTTAAGGCTCAAAATGCATTAAGCCGTAGTAAATTAGTTTTACTGTAAACAATGTAGTGTCGGACCATTTCAGAGAATCTATGGAACTTGGCACCCATTTAGATCTCAATTCTTTTGTGAGTGAAGACTACAACTAAGCATCGCATATTCTTAATATTGAACTTGGCTCCCATTTTCACTTATGTTTTTGATGGGATATCATTACTTTTTGTTAATCTTCGCCAAATGGTGCTTTTTAATAGCGAATGCACGAGTTACTATACAAAATACCCAAATCGCTATAGGTGCACCTCAAATATTTGAAGAGTTCCCTCGATTTGTCCAGAACCCTATGATCAGATTCTTACCTGATAACTATGGGACTACCCCTGAAGTATACCGTTTCAAACAAAAAAGAATTTTCCAAATCGGGTAATAAATGACGGAGTTCTGAGGTAACTAGCATAAATAATAATAATAAAACTAATAAAAAATCACTGTTTTCTTTTTTTTTCTGGTGTACACACACAATAAATTTCTAGGTCACATATGTAGTATGTACGTATGTCATATTTTGTGACAATTGTCGCACCTGTCGCCGTGGTGAAATAGGGGCCTGGAAGTGGGTTAGGTTTCTGCTTACTAGTCAGTCAGTGGTAAAAATGCCGTTTTTTGGAATTTAATATCTCAATAACAATTAAACCTATATTTATGAAATTTGGGGTTCTAGTTGTTCTAAAGGATCTTAATACATGTACCAAATTTCATTTTTTCATGTTAGATAGATTTTGAGTTATTGGGGAGTCAAAAGTGGCTCCAAACGGTTCGTGTAAAATAACACACGGCTACTGTCCGCGAGTTCCTGGGGTGAACTTGGCTGGACACGCTGCCGCGGGTCTAGATCCACATTTTAATATGTAACTTTTTTTTTTGGTAAATTTAATAATTAATTGCAGGAGGTTTCTATCGCCACTTATATGAACAAAAGTTGGGCACAGACAAGATTGAAGATCAACCACAGAAGTCGGGTTCAAACGAAATTGAAGATAAACCACAGAAGTTGGGCTCAGACAAGGTCGGAGATAAACCAGCGGCAGTAGAGGATAGTCCTGCAGATGAGACTTTTATAAGGAGATCTAAAATTAAAAATGAAAATAATTATTTAGACACAACAAAGAAACGGTCTTATCGAAAAAGAAAGTTATCTGCAGAAAGTGATGGAAATCTGTCTGAAGGGGAAATTGTGGACTCTGATGAAGAAATCGTACGAGTGAATTTAGCCGACATAAGGTCATCTAAGAAAGCCAAACAAATTGAAGAAAACCTAGATGCTGACTCAGATTTTTCAATTGATTCTTCAAGTGAAGATGAAGCATCTAACAAGAAAAATGATAAAACAGAGAAACATGGAAAGCATAAGAAGAATAGTGCTGAAAATCCTGGACAAAATACACCACCAAAACAAGTTGACAGTCCTACAGAAAAGGTTGTTGAAGAAACACGTCAGGTTGCCCCAGCAGCTAAACCTAAAATAGATATTTGGAAAAAAAGAACAGTTGGTGAAGTGTTTGAGCAAGCTTTGAAAAGGTATTATGAAAGAAAAGCTGCTAAAGGGTAATAAAATGTGTTTTATTAGACTTATATCTGTAGAATCTTCGTAGGAGGATTTTCTTATTATACCACGACGTAATGTGCTTTACAATGAACTGAAAAAAAAAAGATCATATTCGTGATGTAGGTAACAATTTGTCATCACCATTATGGTGTTTATATTTTTAATTTGTTATTTCATTTCAACATTCTCGTTTATGTACAACAATTTCCCAACCTACCAATAAATTCTGAAACGGGATCGTTTTCTCCTTCGGCGCGCATGGTACCCGTGATTTCTTCATTTTCAACCATCGGCAAAACGAGTTGGACGAACTCCGGGGTATATGGCGGAGCTATTGCGTCCAAAACCTGCGCACACGTAATAGAGAGTTGACTAAACATTCAAATATCACGAATACTGTTTTATGCAAGATTCATGCCATAATACAGTCAAATATAGTATGTAAGTAGAACTACATGAGCAGAGATGTTAAAATAGGTAGTGAAATGTATTCAAATAAAAAATGCAAATACTTTGAAATTTTACCTCTTTCAAATATAAATACAAAATAGTTTCACAAAAAGGTATTTGAAATACAAAATAGGTATTTTCAAAATACATTTATTTATATGTAAAGTAACTTGAAAGTTTAAATATTTTTAGACTTTAATGATGTCTTGTCAGAGAGAGATACAATATATATAGGACAGTAATAAATATATATCACTTTTTTTACGAACGAAAAATCCATAAGTTTCTTTTTACCACGTCGGTGACAAAGAAGTGTACGGCCCGCCTGATGGTAAGCACCACAGCCTATGGATGCCTGCAACTCCAGGGTTGTCACATGCGCGTTGCCGACCCTTTAAAATGTATACACTCCTTTCTTGAAGAACCCCATACTGTAGTCCTTCGGGAAAACCTCGGCAAGGAGCTCATTCCACATCCGGGGCGTCCGAGGGAGGAAATTCCTCTGAAACCGTACCGCACGCGACCATTTAGGTTCTAAGGTGTGAGGATGAATGCCCCGCCGACGGCGAGCGGTGCGATAGTAGAAAGCGGCCGTGGGCATCATGTCGAACAGTTCTTCGGAACACAACAAATTATACAAGCGATAGAACACGCACAAGGAGGCAAAGTTTCTCCTTAAACTTTACGGTGCAATATCGCTCGTGAGTTTGGGATCGTCCACGATTCGCACAGCACGTCTCTGAAGCGAGTCAAAAGGCCCAAGCTGGTATCCAGGTGCTCCCGCCCAGAGGTGACAGCAATACTCCATGTGTTGTGACTTATAAATTGTAGAAATCTCTGTCTCGGAGTGAAGTATCACTTCGCTCTATTGAGAGGTGTTTTTTTAGATGCCAGCTTGGCATTGCCTTCTAAGAGGCTCCGAATGGGGGTTTTTAGCTGTGAATGCGCAGTCTTATGTCTTGGTGGGGTTGAACTGGACCAGATTATCCTGGCCCCACTCAATGACTGACTAGAATGGTCTCGATTTCGGACAAAGTTGTTCGCGACTCGCTAACATAGAGGAACGAGGAATGTTTGCATGGCTCGTATGATTAGCATCCCCGCTGCTGTCATCCGCATAACAATGGATGTCGTCAATAGACAGCATGTCATTAATATGCAGGAAAAACAGCGTCGGGGATAGCACGGAGCCTTGTGGGTCGCCAGTGCATAGTAATCTATGCTTTCAGAGCAACTGCCATCTACTACGGTTCTTATGCATCTGCCGGACAGACAGCTGGCGATCCATCTGCACAAACCCTCGGGCAGTCCATAGGACCATAGCTTCGACAGGAGACCTCGGTGCCAGACCCGATCGAACGCCTTCGCTATGTCCAAGCTGACCGCTAAAGCCTCTCACTGACTCAATTTGGCTGAAGCCCACCAGTGAGTAAGATACACTAGAAGGTCACCGGTCGAGCGACCGTGGTGAAAGCCATACCTACTGACAGACGCTGATCAAATAGGTTTCTTAGTAGCTTTGTGTTGATGACTCGCTCCATCAGCTTGGAAAGAAGGGAGGTGATAGCGATAGGCCTAAATCGATGGGTCTGATCTATCCCCCTTTTTACGCATAGGGTGCACGAGGGCAGTCTTCCAGTGAGCGTCAGGATGACAGGACCATGACAAGGGGCTTGCAATGGGTGGAGCGCGCCGCGTTAATAACCTAACGCTCGAAATCCCCGAAACTAGCTGTCAGTCGCGGGCCGTCGCCGTCCGAGCGTGTACGTGCCCGTCGTTATCCGCTGCCGCGCGCCGCCGACTTGATCGCGACAAACCGCGCTAACGTATTTTTTTGTGATTAAAAAAAAAAAAAAACACGATGAAACCTATAACCGGCACCACATGTTCTGTATATGGTTGTTTAAATACCCGAAGGAACGTTGGTGTGTCTTTTTTTCAATTACCTACAAATTGTGAACAATATTTTTTTTCTTTTAGTTTGGTATATGTAATAATAAGTACTTATTTAGTATAACCTTGGTGTTTAAAATTATCAAGTTGTAAGTTACAATGTACAACAACAACACAAATGAATACGATACGAACAACCGTTTCAAACAAAAAAAGAATTTTCCAAATCGTTTAATAAATGACGGAGTACTGAGGTAACTAGCATAAATAATAATAATAATCAAGAGACTCTCGTTAGATGGCTGGGTCAAGGGTCAAATACAGAAGGCGGTACTCCTGGACACGGCGCGGATAGTCCGGAGGTTCCTCTCTCTGTCGCCCTAACCACCGGTAGCTTAGGCCCGCCTCGCTGCCGGCGGCACTCTAGGTTAGGTTTTTCATAATGCTTTTATACTTTGTACGTGTATTTTTATATTTTACATTTGATAAATTTATTGTAAAAAATCTAACCTAAGAAAAAGAAATAAATAAGGTGAATAATAATAAAACTAATAAAAAAATCACCGTTTTATGATTTTTTCTGGTGTACACACACTATAACCAAGCTGCATGCCAAATTTCAGCTTTCTAGGTTACCTGGAAGTGGGTTAGGTTTTTGATTACTAGTCAGTCAGTCAGTCAGTGGTAAAAATGCCGTTTTTGGAATTTAATATCTCAATAATTATTAAACCTATATTTATGAAATTTGGGGTTCTAGTTGTTCTAAAGGTACCAAATTTAATTTTTTTATGTGGGGGGTCAAAAGTGGCTGGGGTGAACTTGGCTGGACACGCTGCCGCGTGTCTAGATTTTAATAAAGACGTGTGCTTTGTGAGCTTAGTTATGAATTAAACTATCAAGAAATAAATTGATTTTCCCTTCTCAAGATCTATTTAATTTATAGTGTTATTCATAATGACACTAGCCTTCATGTGAACTAACATCATCATCATCATCCTAGCGTTATTCCCAGTACAGTTGCATCCTGAAGGATGCCTGGGGCCGCTACCTAATCCCATGAGTTGGCGTAGGCACTAGTTTTTACGGAAGCGACTGCCATCTGACCTTCTAACCCGACGGGGAACTAGACCTTATTGGGATTAGGCTTGTCAAGTGAGTGGGCAACTTGACTGTTAGAGGTTCTCAAGCCGCCCGGAGGCCTCCAACTTGGCTTAACGACTGCTATCATAGACAGCAACCGGGATCAACGGGTGCCTTCCAAAGCACGGGAGCGCTCAGTTAGTAACCACTCAAAGCGGTCACCCAAGGACTGACCCCGCCCGAAATTGCTTAACCTCGCATACCGCACGCGGTCCGCGGGCGCCGCTGGGCCATGAACGCTCTATTCATGTGAAGGAACATGTACTTAATTAATTTCGGTTCACTGTACTTAAGCGACATCTGGTGAGGTAGAACATGTTTTGCCTCATTGAAGTATTTTTGGCGTGACAACCCTAGGGCTACACGTGCCGCGCGTGAATGAATACAAGTTATGGGATAGACAGAGATGCAGAGAGTAGGCACGTTTCTTATGCCTAAACGCCGTTTTTGTTAGGAAGTGAAATTTCTGTACTTGTACTATTCCTTATTCTGTGACCATGATAGATTTTTATATCGAGAGTAATTAAGTTTTAGTACCTTTTTTGTACTATTCGGTACCTGACATCATAAAATTTGTACCTCGCTAAAAATCCAGAAATATTGAAAATAAAGTGGTCAGCCATTCTGACGTCAGATTGTCAGGACCAAGTCTAGTTCCCCTAGTTGCAGGCGTTATACCGAATCCATCTTTTCGTAATTATTTAGTACCTTAATTCATGATATTCAGTATTTTATAAAGACTTTTCCTGATACATCCAAAATCCGCCATTTGAGAGGGCGCCACTGCGCACGATCGGAAGTAGCCTTTTGCGTCAAACGAGTCGCCCATCGTCGCATCCGCTCACGTGACATCCGCTTCCGCCGACCTGTCAACAGCCGAATACCCGCGCCCCTCCAACTCGCCGCCATGTTCCTCATTGTTGCGGAGGAAATGCCGTCGGCAGCCTACCAGGAAGCCATTACTCCTCGGATTTTGGATGTATCAGGAAACATAATATTAATTTTATTGGAAGGTAAAATTTCATATTATGTGTTCCGTTCAACATCCAAAATCCGCCATTTGAGAACTGTTTATTATCTCCTGGTGGCGAGTCAGCGGGCGCGTAAACGTTAGATTAACACCCCCGATACGAAATAAAGGGAATGAATTGTACACACAGTAAGCATTAGGTATTAATTAATAAGTCCAGGCCGTGAGTCCCTGGAACAGCACTCGTGCCCGGCCCAAATCGTCCACTTTGGCAAAAATATAGACCCGAATCCTAACTAACAGGGGGCTACATACAGGCAATTTCTCCTACATATGTAGATTAAACTACTATGAACGGGTGCAGTGTAGCGCCACGAGCGTAGGATAGCAGTGAATGAGTTAATTATTAACAATGGGGCGTTATTCATGTTATCAACTGTGCTTAATTGTTAATCTAAGGGTCTAAAGCGAACGTACATTAATATCCAGAAGACATTTAGAACAAAGCGTCTAGTAAATGTTTATATATATAGATTAACCGCGTGTACCTGTATAGTTTGACAGGGTGGTTAGGCAGGAGACACCAATAAATTAGTGCAGACTTTCGTAGTTATCATCAATACAGGTTGGCGTATCCAGAATGCTGGGTTACTATTTCAACTCAAGGCTGTAAGGTCCAGTTGGAATGTTAGTAAAATCAACTGTCTTATTCAGAACGTAATAAAGTAAGAACTCTATAAAGCGTAGTGCTGTAGATAATAGTGTAAGGCCATGAAACGTGACTCATGAGCCCACATAAGCAGTATGGCAGTTCTTTTAAATACGTTGGACAAGCTACTTAAGTTAAAATTGATGTGTTTTAGGTAATTAATGAGGTTTCTGACAACCCAGTCCGATGGTTTGGGAAGTTGTGGTTCCCGTAAAGACACTTAATATAGGTTTACGGATTAAACTCATAATTTTTCGATAAAAGTGTATAAGCATTATAAGCAAGCTATCTCACTTGGCTCGGAGGGGATACCTGGCTGTTGATCTCGTTCCTGGCACACAATGAAGTGAAAAGCAAGTCTTTATAGTAGATGTGTGCAAGCGTGGCACCGGGAGGAGTATCTCTCGCTCCAAGCAGCCTGGTGTCAAAGGATCCCACCTGAAATGCGCTATCAGCAGGTACGCTACGTAGCTATCAGATGGCTAGGATCTCATGCAGGCTGTGACGCTCTCTCGGCTCCATCACGACTCACCCAAGCTCCAGAAAGGCCGGATCCACTTCGGGTTCGTCATGAATAGTCGTTGAACAGGCCCAACGTGGTACTAATGTGATGTAAGACGTGCGGCTAGCAGCTGCTGAACACGTCATGATAGCAAGCGCGATAGATATATATCGTGCCACGATACGAGTGCACTCCGGGGCAAAGAAGTCGATGGGCGAGACGCCCAAGCGAGTGAAAGGCAGACGCCCCCAGCGGGTTCCTGGTCCCTTCGGGGCGCAGGTACCACTCGGGCATGGAGAGTTCCCTCAATAGCTCATTGGCCACGGAGTTGCACCGACCTTGCAGGCAGTAAGGGACCAGTACTATCTCAATGTAAGCCGTTTGTGGGTTCATTGTAGCGGGGAGGCATGAACTTTTGTAGGCTACTACGGTCCGGCTGTTAGTTTGTAGTATACATCTTGTCATGTATGGTACGACTCAGTTCATCATCCTCACCTCAGTGTTCGCTAGGTTTGCAAAGTTGTGACGACTTCTCGTAGCATGCGACAGACTCGCGCACAGCAGGTCTGTATATGACGCTGCAAGGTGCTTACCATTTCCGTTGGTAGAGGACGGACTCGATGGTTTAGTCTGGCCCACAGCCGAAGTCTTGATAGTTGATAAGAGCTGTTCTGGTAACTGATATCAGTCTTATTAGTGATCGTTTCGACTGGTTTGTTATAAGGGTGTCGTCCATCCACACAATTTTATGAATAAAATAACTGCTGGATAACTGCTGCGCTGCTAAATATGTAAATAATTTTTGCGTTAGACCCGCACGATTATTTTCAAGAACGAAAATAACTGCCCCCTTAATATACATTACTCAATTTGACAGTCAAATTACATCAATAATAATATAATTAACAGTTTTAATGACATTGGAATAAAAGGTAGGCATTCGAAGTAGAAATAATAGGAATCAGAGCACTAATAATTTAGACTAGTTTGGAAAAGTTAACTGACTTAACTTGCCTTGTCATTTTATTTGAAGAAATCTTCTATGTCAAGATTGAATCGGAACGGATTTAGAAAAGTATAAGAGCTGATTGCCTTAGATTAAAGGTCAAAAGGTATGGTAAGCCAATAGCTGGCAGACTCAGTGGGGGTTTTCTGGACAAAAACAGGAATTCTTATCGATGACCATTAAAGAGATAGATAGCTATCTAACTAATTCGATAAGACAGGTCGCTGAGACTTCCCGGGAGTCCTTCTCAATCATAACTTTCCCTCCCTATTCTTAGGAGCGAAATCTCGGGCTCGCTTAAGAATAACCGGTTATTTTGTCCAATTTTTGTTTATTAAATAAAGCCTCGAAAAGTTTTAAGTTACTTCATAGGTAAAAACCTGAGCAGTAGGGCGTGGGTGAGCTGAGAGATGAGCGATCTGTTTCTCAACCTTGTCTTAGCATCGAAAAATCTTCGTAGGTACGAGGACAATTGACAGAGGTCGGATATTTTCCCGGTTTTCTCTGTATGTACTTACTTTCGATGGATGTAAGCAGATCGAACCTCCTGTCCGCAATGACCTCAGCACGCCTCCGGAGACGAACTGCAAGATGTCTTGACACATTACCTTGTAATTCGATTGACTATATATTCGAATTCAGTGAGAACACGTTGGGCATTCAGCATACTGTACCACTCGAATAAACGTAGCGGACTGCCGTCGCCACCGGGCAGTCAGTCGGCACGGCGGGCGCGCGACTGTGGCGGACCGCACCAACGCGGTCACCGTCGCCACAGTGATGGACAGCGCTATCACGTTTGCAGTCACCAACGCGGTCGGAGCCGCAGGAGACAGCGCTATCGCATTCTTCGTCGCCATCGCGGCAGACAAGGTCATCGTGGTCAACGTCACCATCATGGCGGATACCGTCGCCGTCGCGGTAGACAGTGCCGTCGCGGTAGACAGCATCCTCGCGTTCGCCGGTGCCATCGCGGCGTACAGCGCCATCGCGGAAACCGTCGCCAGCATGGCGGACGGCAACATAGTGGTCACTGTCGCCATCGCAGTGGACAGCACTATCGCAGTCGGCGTCGCCATAGTGGCGGACGGCCCCAAGGTAGGTGGTGGCGCCATTGTGGCGGACGGCACCATAGCGGTTGCTGTCGCCATTGCGGCGGACAGTACCTTCGCAGTCGCCGTCGAGGCGGACGGCCCCAGGGTAGATGGTGGCGCTATCGTGGCGGACAGCATCATAGCCGTCGCTGTCGCTATAGCGACGGACAGTACCCTCGCAGTCGCCATCGCCGTTGAGGCGGACGGCCCCAGGGTAGGTGGTGGCGCCTTTGTGGCGGACGGCACCATAGTGATCACTGACGCCATTGCGGCGGACAGTAACATCGCATTTGCCGTCGCCATCGAGGCGAATGACCCCAGGATAAGTGGCGGCGCCTCTGTGCTTACGGCACCATAGTGGTCACTGTCGCCATCGCGGCGGACAACACGCAGTTTCCGTCGCCCTTGCGGCGGACGGTCCGAGGCTAGGAGGTGGCGCCCTTGTGGCGTACGCCCCCATAGCGGTCGCTGTCGCAGTCACGGCGGACAGCACCGTCGCAGTTCCGTCACCCTTGTAATTGTAACAGGCCACTTTAGCTATTGGGGTTCCCGTCCCGGGAATCAAACCCGAGCCTCCTGGATGAAAACCAGGTATCTTAGCCACTACACCATACGGGAGATCAATCACGGACGCCTTGGCCATCGTGGCGGACGGCCCCAGGGTCGACAGCAGCAACGCCGGCGCGGGCCCGGCGGGCGGCGCCCACGTGGCGGGAGTGCGCCCGCCGACGGAGATTTCCCCTTCGGGGGCCGCTCGGCCGGCGACGCCCTTGAAAATATTATTATTCCGACTCACCAATTGGTTCGAAAGATATTCATACCACCGTTCTAGTCCCTCGATGAACGCGGAGGGCGCGCGCGCGAGGCGGCGGCGCGCGGGGCGCGGACGGGCCGCTGGCCGGTACTCCTGCGCCGGCCCCGGCACGGCGGCGGACGGGGCGGGGCGGGAGCCGGCACGCGCCGGGCGGCACACCTGCGCCGGCGCCGGCCCCGGCACGGCGGCGGACGGGGCGGGGCCGGAGCCGGCACGCGCCGGGCGGCACACCTGCGTCGGACCCGACACGGCGGCGGGCGGGGCGGCGCGCGCGCCTGCATGCGCCGGGTCGGCCCACCTGCGGCGTCCTCCACTCCACGCGAAACGAAACATGATAATCCCGAAGCGCTCTTCCTCTCCTCCGACGAGGAGCGACTCTCGTTGTTTGAACAGAGATTTCGAATCACTCGCGAACAAAAAATTTACAAAAGAGGGTAATCCGATAAAAAAGAAAATATATAATTTCACTCGGCACTCCTCAGTTTTAGACTTCCCGCCTATAGTACGTGTTGTTATGGGAAGATATACGTTTAAATATAGAGGATTGAATTTCCTCATTGCATACAGAATTTAAAAGATAGGTACGTCCGATCAGTACGGCAGACGACGTAACAATGAGGAACATGGCGGCGAGTTGGAGGGGCGCGGGTATTCGGCTGTTGACAGGTCGGCGGAAGCGGATGTCACGTGAGCGGATGCGACGATGGGCAACTCGTTTGACGCAAAAGGCTACTTCCGATCGTGCGCAGTGGCGCCCGCTCAAATGGCGGATTTTGGATGTTGGACGGAACACATAATAAGCTTTGTATGGGCATAGCGCTACAGTCCGTCGATTTGAACCGGACCTTAAATTTTGTTGAATCGTTATGATTTATTGCTATTAAAGTATTATATGCATAATAAGGGATCGTAAAAGCCGAGTCGCCGTAACAACACGAGCAAAGCGAGTTTTGTTATTAAATACTAGAGAATTTTAAGAAGTAATTAAGTAACGTTGCATATAATATTTTTTCTACGACAAATAAAAATATAACTATTCTATTTGAGCAATGAGCATTATAACTTGTCCATTAGATGACGGACAGCAGTATTAAAACAATAATCTGCTTATACAAATGCAAGTCTATACCATACACAAATTAGACAAGTGATTATAATAATGGTGGGAGACTCAAAAAGGAGTTCCATACATTATTATACAATTGTTGTTTTTTATTTAATTTTTAAAAGAGGCACACGTCAATGCCCGCATGCTACCACCAGATCGGTTTTAGTTTAAATCAAATTACTTTGCTGTTGTATAAAAAATGTATACAACATGCAACGTTAATTAATTAGGTCTTAAAATTCTTTAGATTTTTATTTAAATTTAGATTTTGATATTAATCCATAAAATTTGGTATTTTACATGTCAATTCTCGAGTCTTTAATAACAAAACTAGCTACGCTCGTTTCATTACGGCGACTCGGCTTTTGGGAACCCTTATTATGCATAAAATACTTTAATAGCAATAAAACATAACGTTTCAACTTAATTTAAGGTCCGGTTCAAATCGACAGACTGCAGCGCTATGCCCATACAAAGCTTATTCTTGGTGTAACTTTTTTTTGTAAGTCTTTATAAAATACTGAATATCATGCATTAAGGTACTAAATAATTACGATCTTTTCGGTGTAACGCCTGCAACTAGGGGAACTAGACTTGGTCCTGCAACCTGACGTCAGAATGGCTGACCACTTTATTTTCAATATTTCTGGATTTTTAGCGAGGTACAAATTTTATGATGTCAGGTACCAAATAGTACAAAAAAGGTACTAAAACTTGGAATTACTCTCGATATAAAAATCTATCATGGTCCTGTCATCCTGACGCTCACGTCTTCCATGAGGACAGAATTTGCCTATTTTGGGCATGTAAATTTCCCGGGAATTCCCGGGAAATTTCAGACAAAACAGAGAACTGATCCACTCAATATGGTGGACGTTAAAGTCTCCTAAGATCACCAGCTCCGCGGAGGGTACTGCTCGAGAGTACGCGCGGGGTACCATCCGTTTTACGTTAGAAAGTGACAAAAAGCATTTTGTATTTTGAAGTGTTTGAAAATGCATAGTACTTGTACTTTTTGGTATTTCAAATAACTTACAAAATAGTTTTCGATAAAAGTATTTAAAATACAAAATAGAAAATAGGTATTTAGTATTTGTATTTCAAATAATTAACATCTCTGTACATGAGAAAAGAAACGGAACAGAGACAAAGCTTCATATTCTTCACACCACATATTCTTCGTCACGTACGCAGAGAAACCGGGTTCAACTGGCTCACTAGGTGCTCAAGCGCAGGGTATACAACTCGCATCCCGGTCGATTTCGTCTTTACGTTTTGAGTGGTAATAGTGTAGATATAGTTTACTGTACTGCGTCTATGAACAATAATAGAAAAAATAAAGACATATCTTGTCATATCATATCATATTTTGCCTATCCTAAAGACTCCATTAATTAGGTAAGTAAAATCTTTATTAATTACCAACATACTTACCTGTGTCTAATTCTATATCTTTAATGTGTTAAATATATTATAAAATTAGGTGGTCCAAAAAGATATTGACCGTGTTAGGTATCAATTTAGGTATACAAAGAATGTTATGCGAGAATATATTTGCAATTAAGTGTCAATTCGACCAAATGGGAATAGAGTTTATGCCGTTTATGTAATCAATAAATATTAAAAAACTAATAATTATCGTGATTGTTTCGTTTTGTTCGCCTGCGCCAACCCTACCAATGTAGGTATAAATTTTGCGTGCTCTTTAGACCCTTAGTCTCCGTTCCGTTTCTTTACTCATGTGGTAGAACCAACCTCTGTTATAAAGTATCTTATTAAGGAAATATCAGTGTCGCCTCTCTGCCAGCACTGCTTGATATAACGAAGAACCGGAACCACGCATCCGCGGCTCAATAAATTCACCATACGGTCCAAAAGCATCTTCTTCAACTCGAGCTACAACCATATTATGATGTATTAAAGCGCACATATCAATTTACAATAAATTGCGCAGCGCAATTTCAAGCCTAGTATTTTTAAAACTACTTACTACTACTGCTACTATTTATTTTCGTATAGAATATTAGAAAACAGTCTGTTATGTTATTCATTATTATGCAGCTATACAAATATTCATCAGTCTTAAAGTGTCGAGTAATATAAGTAAAATGCGAGTCTGCTCTTGCTGCTTTTCGTTGATTACAATACCTACCTGCACCAAGATTTCCAATTCATCTTGTGGAGATTCAAATAGCTGTACTAGCAACCTCAACAGCCTATGGTGCAGCAGCTGGTGGCAAGAAGCGACTTCATCTAAAAGTGCCAGATGTACTGGACAATGCTCTGTGCACAGTTTGAAGTATGATGGCTCTGTCACAACACACTCTACCCATACTAAAACGCCCATTCCAACTACTGGGAATCTGAAATAAAATGGTATCATCATCATCAGCCTTTATACGCCCTCCTGCTGGGCACAGAGCTTGCTACAGGGAGGGAGATACGAAGTATTTCCCTCTCTGTCACTCAAATATGCATGTGCGACAGAGAAGCAGACATTTCGTTTTCGGTTCGAGGTACAGGACCTGTACTCCTCTCATTGATGAGATACTTAATAGATATTTTAATTGTTCAGGCCATTCATTTAAAGACTACAATATACCATTAAGTGACTAGCCACAAATTAAATCATAAACGAGTTCGTAGTAAAAGCGGATTATAAGTGCCTTTAAAGAGAACTTAATATTAGATGTAGACATACACGTTTCCTTGGACAGTAGACTAAAAAATATAATATTAGGAACGGTTTGGAATTGAGTGAATTTAATGCACAATTTATTTTTTACAAAAAAAGCATAATAATCACTATTCACTACATAGTATTAAACAAAAACGCTTCCCTCTGTCTGTTCCCAATCCGAACGGATTTTGATGCGATGTTTTCAGGGTTCTGTACCCAAAGGGTAAAACGGGACCCTATTACTAAGATTCCGCTGTCCGTCCGTCTCTCTGTCTGTCTGACTGTCTGTCTGTCCGTCTGTCACCAGGCTGTATCCCATGAACCGTGATAGTTAGACAGTAGAAATTTTCACAGATGATGTATTTCTGTTGCCGCTATAACAAAAAATACTAAAAACAGAATAAAAAAAATATTTAAGGGAGCTCCCATACAAAAAAAACCTTTAAAAAGTTCCTCGTTGTGTTCATCAGGCACTGGGTCTCAAAATGTATGGGAAAACTAAAATCCGACTCGCACTTGACCAACATTCTACTTGATATTATTTAACTTTCTTATATCCGACAAAAAAAATTAAAGTATTATTATTTAAATTAAATTAAAAAAGGTTATAATAAAGTGTCTACTGTTGCATAGATAGTACAAAATCGCGCGCGAGTCCGATTCGCACTTGTCCGATAGAGTGATTCAAGGGAAGGTTTATATGTGTAATACATGCATAATATAGTAGAGAAACACCGATAATTTTAGAGGTTTCTAATGTGATGTCGTAAATAATCACATTTTTTTGCACTTACATTGCTAACGCTGGCTGAAACCTACGACATAGATCAAAATAATGAACTACAGTATTGTACACCTTTAAAAGGTCTACAAAAAAGTCCGCAATGGTATATGTCTATCTCTTAGGGATTACCCACAATAACCTTTACTTTTTACGAGAAATAATGGCTTATTTACGAAGCGATTTTAAGCAATACAGCATTAATCCTTATCCAATTTAGTAGCTTCAACCATCAAAACATAAATGTGAAAATGGCAGCCAAGTTCACCGACAAAAGAATTGAGATCTAAATGGGCGCCAAGTTCCGTTGATTATCTGAAAAGTTGCCAAGTTTGGCACTAGATTGTTTACGGTAAAACTAATTTACAGCGGCTTAACATGGATATTTAAGAAAACTGCCAAGTTAAAGCTCAAAATGCATTAAGCCGCAGTAAATTAGTTTTACTGTAAACAATCTAGTGCCAAACTTGGCAACTTTTCAGATAACCTACGGAACTTGTCGCCCATTTAGATCTCAATTCTTTTGTCGGTGAACTTGGCTGCCATTTTCACATTTATGTTTTTGATGGGATTTCATTATTTTTGTCAAACTTTATCCAATGGTGCTTTCCCAGAGCGAATGCACTATACAAAATACCCAAACCGCTATAGGTGCACCTAAAATATTTGAAGAGTTCCCTCGATTTCTCCAGGACCCTATGATCGGATTCTGACCCGATGACAATGGGACCACCCCGGAAGTAGACCGTTTCAAACAAAAAAGAATTATCCAAATCGGTTAATAAATGACGGAGTTCTGAGGCAACTAGCATAAATGATAATAATAATAATAAAACTAATAATAAAATAACTGTTTTCTGATTTTACTGGTGTATACACATAATTACCAAGCTGCATGCCAAATTTCAGCTTTCTAGGTCATCTGGAAGTGGGTTAGGTTTTTGATTACTAATCAGTCAGTCAGTCAGTGGTAAAAATGCCGTTTTTTGGAATTTATTATCTCAATAACTATTAAACCTATATTTATGAAATTTGGGGTTCTAGTTGTTCTAACGGATCTTAATATATGTACCAAATTTCATGTTTTTATGTTAGCTAGATTTGGAGTTATTGGGGGGGTCAAAAGTGACTCCATACGGTTCGTGTAATATAACACACGGCTGCTGTCCGCCAGTTCCTGGGATGAACTTAGCTGGACACGCTGCCGCGTGTCTAGATACATTGTGCATTTAGTATAAATCAATATAGCCCTTTACTGCATGTAATTTAAAAGATATTGATCTTGCGGGTCGCTAGTAAAATATAAAGGTACCAAGGCGAACTCCCTATAAGGGATAGCAAGGATATACCTATATGGATAGCCCAGCTAACATTCGAGAAAATGAGAAAAATAAATGTAGCGCACAAAGGCGACAGAAACTAATTATGCACAAATACGCATATTTAAAAGAAGCAATGTCAGATTTTGAATACGCGTTAAACTAATACTTTTACATGAAAGTACACAAATATACATGTTAATAAACATATACAGGATGTGGCCTGTAATAGGAGCGAAAAGAGAAAGAGGAGGAGTGAAAAAATTAAACGGTACATTATTGAGCTCTCCAGCAATTATTTCTAATTGGTTTCACTTGAAAAATAAAGATTTCTTTGTTTTTATTTTTATGCAAATATAGCTTAAGTGTACTTTTTTACTCCACTGGAGCGATATTAATAACAATTTATTTAAATACACTAAAAATTAATAAAAAAAAATTATAAACCCACTAAAATATTTTTTTTAACCAAAAATACAACGATAGTGAGTCATAACTAGATGCTACCTCAAAATCATCAGTGATTGCCGCGCTATAATCTCGTGGTGCCAAGATCCATTACTTGGAGGTCATAACTTTAGATCAAAATTTCGATATAAAGTAGAGGATAAAACGGGTTTTATACACGAGTTATACACTCTGCTTTTCACTTCGATTGCGAGAAAATTAAACAAATAATTAATATAATTAAAGTTATTTCAACAAATTTATACTTCTGTGCTCGGCGACCGCGGGCGTTTTTTACTTTATGCTCTAGAGAGTCTAGAGCATAAAATGCGATTTTATGTCGCAGAGCGTAAAGAGGAACTTTTAGAGCATGAGAAGTGAAAAGTTATTATTTAGGACACAAGAGGTTACTGCAAATGCTCTAAAGAAGCGTTCTTTAATTTATATACATAGATTATTGGCAACATCAGAATTTGTAGTAATACCTTTACCTTATACAATGATAAAGAGTGGGTAATTCAGCAATTAGTTCACTGGAACTGGCCGAGCTACCACAAACGGCGTGCACCTTTTCGATGGCTTGGACGGTCGACTTCAGCTCATCTTTGACCGGCCTGCCAGGAGTGTGACCCTCACACACACTTGCCGCATATGCCAGCAGATACATGTACTTAGATTTATGTTCTGGGTTTAGTTTGCTTCCTAGTTTGAATAAGGCATCCACTAGAAGTTCTAGAGGAAACAGAAAACATTATTCATTAGCGTAAATAAATAATTATAAACTAGATATGCAATGCAGTTGCTGGTTGCAAATGTTGAGCTGAGCGCGTCTACCCGATCTCAAACTCCCTGACAGTTACTCGCTTAGATAAAACCGAGAGCTTCCATCATGATTCATGACTTTACTTTGAAATATACGGAAATTCAGTTTTTCGGTGTTTATTCCTCCGTGGTATGTCCGTTTTTTTTTAAATCTAAACCATCGACATGCTAAATGTGAGCGTGATCGGTTGAAGCGTTTAGGAGGAGTACGTGGTTTGAATCGATTGATTAAATATAAATATTATAATACTTTCATACATACAGGGCATTATAAAAAAACTCGATTTATGGAGTTCAAACATTGAAATAAAAATATCGCAATATCTGCAAACAGTCTATAAATAATAAATAACGAAGTTATGCACGGATAGCATGATCAAATTTATTTATGTTCTACATAAAGCATCGTCCCTCTCCTAATTACGTATTTGCCAGTAAAGGCGGAAAACTTTATGCCCCACGTAATAGCAATCACCAGTCGAATGGAAAACTGATCGCGATCTTTGGAGGTCTGTTATAATAAAATCAATCAAAATCAAAATCAAATCAAAATCAAATATTTATTCTGCAAATAGGCCACAAGGGCACTTTTACATGTCAAAGCATGAATTTATTTTATTTTATTTTAATAGTATTTTATATAACTTTTATAAGTAATCTAATAGTTTATCAGCTTGAATAATTTCGCTTTTAACGGGGTCTGTTACACGCTTAATATTATCACAATACTGGCGTGTCAATATTAGTGGTTTTCAAAATTGTTTGGATTTTGCGTCAAAATTCATTAAACACCACGTGATACGGATCGGATTGTGATGAGTGTATCGCGTGATAATAATAACCGTGTAACAGGCCCCAATTGGCATCTTGGTGGGAAATCAAAAATATGACACTTCTGGTTTATGGTGTGTTTTGTTTTTAATTTTCTGCACTTGACATCCGAACTAAACTGAATGGGGCCTTTTACGCGGTTATTACTAGTGGCTGTGTAAGCTGTAGACCTCGCAATTTTTTTTTCCAAAAACTGACTATAAAATAATCTTTATAATTATCGAACCTGCTCACAAAATTTCACGAGAATCGGTTGAGAAATGCGACCTGTAGAGGAGAATATCCGGACAGACAAACACAAGAAAGTATTTTTTTCGAAAGCTGAAACGGAGACTCGTCGCTCGCTCGGTCAATTATCACGCGACACAGTCATATTATCAAACCGCGTTGAGAAAGGGATTCGAGTGTACCGTTAGCACAAGTGTACTTAATAAATGATTAAATATAATCATAAACCAATCTTTGATATCTTCATAAGTGCAGACCCTTATAGATAATAGAATTAATAGCTAAATATGATTTGCATATTTAAACTCTATTCTCGGTAAATATTGTCATTTGTTTAATAAAAAATAGTATTATCATATTTGACAAATCTGTCACCAGTCACATTATTTCGCTTTATCAAATTGCCGTAGCTTTTCAAAAATACGTTTGTATAGAATATGAATCGCGGTAAAGTATTAAACGGTCGATGCCGAGAAATTGTCTACAATGTACTAACATATTTTAATAAAGAAAACGATAAGACGAAGGTTCTTTTGAAAACTTTGATGGCCATCTTAAGCGTAAATGCAATCGTCTCTGAGGTAAGTATTCCAAGAGATACATTGCAGGAAATAATTGGATTACTGAACAATAATACCAAAGTTTTGAATCGTGTGGTGGCCGCGACGGGCGTTGGAAAAAACACAGTAACATTAATAAAAAAAGAAGGCAATGTCGCCAGAGCAAATTCTTGTAAATTGAGCACACCTAAAAAAGGAAAACGAGGGCCAAAATTTATTTTGGACAATTTCGACAAATGTGCCTTGCGAAATATTATAACAAATATGTATCGACAAAAGATTGTTCCAACTGTGCAAAAATTTTTAACTCAAGCTCAATTAGTTATAAACTTTCTTGGTCAAAGAACCACATTATTAAATATAATGAAAAACCATTTAGGGTTCCGCTTTAAGAGGTGCACACAGAAACGGTTAGAATTGGTCGAACAACCTCAGATTAAAGCTTGGAGAGCCAGGTATCTAACAAGAATCCGCGAAAATGATGCATTGGGTCGTAATAAAAAACTTGTAGTTTATTTAGATGAGACCTGGATACATTGACACTACACCGTGAAAAAATGTTGGCAATCAATGTCCGAACAGGGCATTCGAAAATATGACAGTGCTGGAAATCGGTGGATTATAATCCACGCAGGTTCTGAAAACGGTTTTGTGAACGGAGCATTAGCTATTTGGAAGGCTAATTCCAAGAAAGGGGATTATCATGGTCAAGTAAATACCGAAAAATTTATTAAATGGATTACTAATAACTTATTACCGAATATACCACCCAATTCGATTATTGTAATGGACAATGCTTCCTATCACAGTACACAGGTAATTAAACCCCCTACTTCTCGAGATCGGAAAGACGTAATGAAGGAATGGCTTAAAGCACATAATATCGAGTTTTCTATGAAGGACACGGTTTCCATTTTATACGAAATTATAAATAAAAATCGCCCGCCTAAAGAACATTTAATAGATAACCTATTAAAAGCACACGGTCATGAGGTACTTCGCTTGCCACCTTATCACTGCGACCTAAATCCGATCGAGTATATATGGCATTTAGTTAAGCAGAGAGTATCTCAAAAAAATGTACTACAGCGTGAAAATGAAATTGAGGCCATAACACTAGAGTCATGTATGTAAATAGCCTCAATCACCGAGAACGATTGGAAAAAAGAGGTGACTCACGTGAAACATATTGAAAATGACTACTGGCTGAGAGAAAACATGGAAATTCCTCGAAATGAAGTAATTGTTAACACTGGTAGGTTAACCTATTAGCATAATATCAAATTTACATTATAGAATCTACTCGTATCAAACACTAACTTATCCATTTTTTTGTTCATACAGGTGATGATACTGAGAGCTCTGATGACAATAGCGTTATGACTGAATAATTTTTATGGTTCTTAAAGTAATTATTTACAACATTTGTATTTTATTTAAGTAATACACCGTGTTTTTTTATTTACGATTAATTCGACACGTCGCTTAGTACATTAACAGCAATCAACTTGTATATGGGTTTCTTTTAAATTAAAAATGAGACTTGTTTTTACTTTTTCATACAAACTAAATCAGAATCGTGTTGATCACAAGTGTGACCTCTCACTTTCACCTCCTTTAGCGTAAATGTAAAATTGCAATTGTGACAGTTTTGACTTTACATCAATGACAACACTTACCAATTGTACATAAATTATAAAATAATACTTAAAATACTTTAAAAACGGTGTTTAAGAAAGTAACTCTATTTGATCTGAAGAACTATCTCTTAATGCTATCGGAAATCAATAAAAACACGCTGTATATAAGTAATTTGATATTTTTTCCATGCTTTAGAACTTCATTGTACCTATATAACAATTTAATTTATCTGCTTACTCTACCACTGACAATGTCATATCATGCATTAGTTCAAAAATTACATATGAGCTCAATCCCTTTCTAAACGCGGAGTTGTAATATCACGATACGTATCGTGAATATTGAAGAAAATGAATGTTGAAAACCGTGATAATATTGACATCCCTGTATTGTGATAATATTATCCGTGTAAAGGGACCCAATCCGAATCCGAACTGAGCTGCTATCGCCAAACAAACGCGAACGAAGTTCGAATTTGGCAAGGTGTGATGTAAATTAAATGCTTTCCTATTGTTATTATATTTAAATATCCTTCATATTGGGTTTGTAATTCGATATCCTTTGTTCATGCAATTAATTATAATCCCATCAAAAAAATAAATGTGAAAATGGCAGCCAAGTTCAATATGCCATGCGTGGTTGTCGTCTTCACCGACAAAATAATTGAGATCATAAATGGATGTCAAGTTCCGTAGATTATCTAAAAAGGTGCCAGGTCTGGCACTACATTGCTTACAGTAAAACTAATTTATTGCGGCTTAATGCATTTTAAGCTTTAATTTGTCAGTTTTCTTGAATATTCAACAGCTTCCATGGTATTATATATAACATACTGCATAGAAAACTGCCAAGTTAAGACTCAAAACGCATTAAGCTGCAATAAATTAGTTTTACTTTATACAATCTAGTGCCAGACTTGGCACCTTTTTAGATAATCTACGGAACTTGACATCCATTTTGATCTCAATTCTTCTGTCGGTGAAGACTTCAACCACGCATCGCATATTGAACTTGGCCTCCTTTTTCACATTTATGTTTTTAATGGGATATCATTACTTTTTGTCAAACTTCATCAAGTGCTGTTTTTCCAGAACGAATGCACGAGTACAAAATACCCAAATTGCTATACCCAAAGGTATTGGTATGTTACTTCAAATATTTTAGGTAGTCGACCTAAAATATTTGAAGAGTTCTCTCGATTTCTCCAGGACCCTATGATCAGATTCGAACCTGATGAAACTGGAACTAACCCGAAAGTATACCGTTTCAAATAAAAAAAGAAATTTCCAAATCGGTTAATAAATGACGGAGTTCTGAGGTAACAAGCATTAATAATAATAAGCATTAATGCCTAAACGTCGTTTTTGTTAGGAAGTGAAATTTCTGTATGTATTATTACTTATTCTGTGGCTAAGACATGAAGGGTGCTTCGTAATTGGCAATTGCATATTTATGCGTTCAGAATAATTAAATTGTTACTAATAGTAATAGGAGTCGCTGGAGCTTTTGCTCAGGGGTGGATGCGGTCACCTAAGTGGCAAGTTGGCTATATGTTTAAAGTCCAGTGCCACCTCTCTACCCCCAGCCCTCTGCACCGGTTTTGCTTTGCTATTTATAGAGGTCTATCTCCGGCAAAGTCACAACAAGTTTGATTAGGCAAACGTCCATCGTCCCACTCAATAGCCCAGCCATTAGTCGATCATATTCACCCAATAATCCGGTTCATTTAGATTCTATCAATCAACAAAAGTCCCTGTACACCCTGGCGGGTGCTGTCTCTGTGTGCGTTCCATGACACGGGCAGGGACAGCATATGCTCGGTGGACCCCTTGCCTTTTTTTTAATTGTCAAAAGGGCCTCTACGTTTGGGCTATGTAATATTTGGTTGGTACTTCGGTACCTCGGTACGTCAGTTCCGCGCACGCCGTCCAAAGATCCGGGACACCATTGTCCCGTGAGCGGAAAAGACATACAATAATAATAATTTTATGTCATAACGTAATCTAGCGTATAATAAAAATGAAACTTAAGTGAAAAGGTTTGCGATCTGAAAAGTAAAAACACGTAATGCGGGGGAACAAAAAAGGGTGTCGTCAATGTTCGCTATTGACATGCTATTTGGCAAGTAGTATAGTCAGTGACTATGTAAATGACAGATAAAAGTATAGGAGTAGAAAAACGTACCTAAGAACTGCGGGATCCTGAGCAGATGCACTGGCGGAGGGTCGGGCTGCGTGTAGACGCGGAACAGCACGGAGATGTCGGCGGGGTTGAGCGCACCGCGCGAGAGCATGGCGGCCAGCGCCGTGCGCGCGCCGCGCCAGCACTCGCCCGTCGTCAGCGCCAGCGTGATCGGCGTCACGTCGTGCCCGCTGCCATATGATTTACATAAATATTAGACAAAAATCGAAACAGCCGCATAGTAGGCTTCTGATAGGTACAAAAGATGTAGTGAATAATCCTTTCCTATCGGCAAAACTCGGAACAACGATAACACCCGAATGGTGCCAATGTGTCTATGAATTACTGTATTATTAAATTACGTGTAGATATCAAATAAATCGCATACTTTATTTATCAATGTCAAATTGCCCGTTTGACGTATATTACACTGAGATGTTAAAACCACCACGATTCTATCATATAAAGAATTCGTTAGGTAAACAAAAATATAACTAGTTTTATTTCAATAAAACGCACTGATAAAAACCAAATTCCGGTTGGGATGATCTAATGATTCTATACCCAAAAGTCTAACTATAAGTCAAAACTACAGTAGGATTTTGCAGACCTTTTTTATAACAATAAATTTTTGTAATTAATTAAAAATACTATGACATAACAAAAAAGACACCTCAACATAAAACAAAACAAACCAGCAGAGAAATTAATATAAATAAATATGATTTTCTGATTGGATGAACGACTTCGATTATGACAGCGGGATAAGAGGAGGAGGAGCGGGGTGGACAGTGTGATGCGAAACAATACTTCCAACTTCCATATCACAGTCAGAATCAGAACTATTTTCTGGTGTATCATCGTCACAGTTTTCATGAACGGTGATTACAAAACTAGCCATATAATTTTCCAACTCAGGTTCGTGTTTTCGGTACTCGTTTTCGCATTTGATGGCGTGGTCACATACTTTGGCCCAAACATCGGAACCAATCATATTAACCTTTTCCTGTACCAATTGTTTCACAGTAGTCATATTCATACTGATGTTTCTTTTGGATACGTATCCCTTTATTTGAGACCATATGTTTTCAATCGGATTGAAATCAGGATGATATGGTGGCAATCTTAGTACGCTGTGTCCATATTCGTTCATAAGTTTATCTATAGAGTATTCTACAAAGTCTTGTTTGTACTTGCAAATATTTCATATATTTCAAGTTTTGTTAATGACGGATCAATCGGAACGTTATGTTTGGATAGCCAATCAATCATGTCTTGCTTACGGGTATTTGAATTAGGAGGTTTTTCTACGTACTTATTATGATATGCAGCATTATCTATTACTAGTACCGAATGTGGAGCTAAGTTTGGAATGAGTTGATTACGAAGCCATTTTTCATAGTTTTCATTGTTCATCGCGTTGTGATAGTCACCTGTTTTATCAGTAGACTGATACATTAACAATGCCCCAGGTATAAACCCGTTTCTACTACCAGCGTGCACTATTATAAGACGTTGTCCTTAAGAAATTAACTGTTTCACTCCGTTTTCTGACGATTCAGCCCAGCTTTTACCTGCCAAATGTGAGGTATGGATGTATGTTTCATCCATATAAACAATCTCTCTCCCTTGCAATCTGTACTTTTTTATCGCGGCTAAAAACTTTACTCTTTTTAAACGAACATCATCTTTCTCGATAAGTAATTTTCTGTTGTTTGCAACTTTTTTTATACCGAAATCCCATTTTTCTAAGAATTTTTCTTAGCGTAAAGTCACATCCCTTAAAATTTATGGCTTCGGATAACTTGGACTTCAGGGCTTTAATTGTAGGTACTTGTTTGTATATCAAATGGAAATTATACACTAATCGGCGTATAACGTTGTAGTCAAAATCGTCAAGACCTAGAAAAAATAATTTATTTGGTCTACCCAACTTTGCCGACTTCGGACTATTGGAGGTAGAGTGATTTATGTATTCTTTTTGCAATATTTTATTTACTGTTCGTTGAGAAATTCCACTGGCCTCCGAAACTCGTTTTTGGACTTTACAGAAGTAAGCAGTATAGTTGGTATGTTTAAATTTATAATTTTCAGTTAAGAAATATAAATAAATATTGAAAATAACTTCGCAGGCTTGCCGATCTAAACGTTTCCCTTTTCTTAGTGCTTTCGGCATGTCTGTTATAAATTGTTAATGTGGATCGAATAAAATCAATGTTTATTATTTACAAAAATGACAGACAAGAGTGACATGTAAAAAGTCTTTAAAAATATAGGTGGCCTGCATTAATACACGAGTCCATGAAGTTTATCACAAAATCTAACATAAATATCAACAAAATATTTCTGTGGTATTAACTACTCTATATATACCTCTTGCAATGCGACCGTTCCCTACGTTGTCTCGATGGGTACTGAGTGCGAGTGAAGTAGTAAGACAAAAACGAACATTTCCGAGAAAATACGAAAGGAAAGGATTATTCACTACATCTGTATCCATAAAGGTCCGTACGCATTTGAGGCAGCTTTAGGTTGCGGCACCCACGGCTCGCCTGTTCAAATGCGAACGCGCCGCGCGTGCCGTGCCGGCCAGAGTCGGTCTTTTGACCGTGCTCGAAGGCGCCTCGGTGTGCGTGCCTCGCGTAATTTGGACGTGTACCTATACGAGCCGCAGAACTACACGACCTAACTTGTTTGTGCTTATGAGGCGCGTACGAATTTGAGCAAAACACTTGATTACAATCTTTTGACGACGACCTGTTAGCCTAGTTGGTAGTGACTCTGCCTCCGAAGCTAGAGGTCCCGGGTTCGAATCCCGGCCAGGGCATTTATTTGTGCATTTTTCACGGATATTTGATCTTGGGTCTTGGATGTTTTCTATGTATTTAAGTATGTATTTATCTATATAAGTATGTATATCGTCGTCTAGTACCCATAGTACAAGCTTTGCTTAGTTTGGGACTAGGTCGATTTGTGTAAGATTGTCCCCCAATATTATTATTATTATTAATCTTTATACATTTGTTTAACATACATACAAGTTTTATACATATTTTTTGTTAATTATTCGCCAAATTAGAATAAGTTCGGTAAAAGTGTCGGCTCGGGGCAAGCGCGCTGCCTCACGAGGGCTCATGTTTATTTGCTAATGTTTTACTCGCGAGCAACTCGCCGCTTGGGGTGAGCACGCCTCGGGCTGAGTAGCTCAAAGGCGTACGCAGCTTAAAATAAGCCAATGATTAATGATTATCACGAAAACCAAGGGTGCAGGGTGGGTGTGCTCGTCCAGGTGTGCGGCGCTGGACTACCGGCACAGCTACTCAAGTCTTTCTTGCACGTCCTCGTCGCCTCTGACTCTGCCGCCGCAGGTCAGGGGCGAGTCTGCTTCTCGAAGAAGTGGACCGTGCACCCTGGAAATACTGGTGGTCGTTAACGGGCGCCGCACCTAGACCATCTACCCCGGATCACCAGTAGCTAAGCAAGAAAGGCCATACCCAGCTGGAAAATCCCACCAGCTGAGTATCCCTATACCTTTATCCTGTGCTCCAAACTTCTCCTTCCTCCTCCTTTCCTCCTCACTCAACACATCCCCTCCACAACTCCTGACACCCCCCTTTCCAATTTCCCCTCCTTGGGAATTAATTTCCACGGCTCTGCCGAGGGTCGTAGGTGACCTCGGCAGACTACCCTCACCTACCTGCGCTGGTCCAGCGCAGTTGAGCGCCGTGAGTTCGGATGAAGGAGTCCTGGAGAGTTGAGCTAATCGGAGTCGGGGTTAGTTACTACCGTGACGCAACACGCTCTCTTTGGTCCCGATTTCAGGCGAAACGGCAGCCCTGTGGCCAGCCATCACAGGGAATGGACACGCGTCCCGTACGGTCGAGGTGGTACGGTCCGCAGGCCAGATATGGGGGGGGGGGGGGGGGGGGGTGTTCTCTGGGAGAACACAGGGACTCAGCCATGCTGACGGAGCAAGGTCTGGCGGAACAACTGGGGAAGATCGGATCGTCTTACCCAGCCGCCAGTCTGCAGCACCCGATGTCGCGCAGGAGTACCACCTCACCATGTCTATACCTCTTGGGTATTCCTGGTGTCCTAAGGGACATCCCCAAAGGTGCGGGCTCCATGGAGGGTGGGAAGCTCGAGAGGTGAAATAGTTTTTGGACAAAATAATGGAGAATCAAAGATCCCTAACCCCAAAAGAAATGGTAGACGGCGCAGCCCCCGCTGCACCCGACACCAAGACAGGTGCGGGCACAGTACCTTGCACCTCGACACGTGCCTTCAGAGATGCGCAGACAACTCCTGAAGGTAACGCCAACACATCTGGCGGCAGCGCTGTTTATACGGCACCGTCGCACAGACCAGTAGACCGTGGGGAGGTCAGGAAGGCCACTGGGAAACCAGTAACCAAGAGGCCTAGCACCCCCCCAAAACACGCTGACCCGGTACAGGTAGAAGGCCGTACCCCGTCAGCAATGCGGAAAGAAGCTGCGACGGACGCTTCAGTGGGGGTGCGACGGACGCTTCAAATCCACCAAACCGAAGCAGACCGCCGCGGTGGAACCCGCATGGGACGAGGCGACATTGCGGCTGAATGCTGGGTGGACCTTGCCGAAAAAAAAGAAGGCGTCGAAGGCTAAACGCGCCAAGCGCGTGGTGCCAGCTCCAGATGCCAAGGCAGGGTACCACAAAAACAACAAAAAGCAACGCCGCAAGATGAGACAGTCGTGACTAGCCGGCCAAGACAGTACAGTCCCGGCGACCCCGCGTCAGCAGGACGACCTCCGAGGGGGATCGGCGCAGGCAGCTGCTGGACCCCCAGCGGCAAACCGTACCGGCCCCCAAAAGAGATCGGCGCTGGGAGCAGCTGGACCTTCAGCTGCAGACCGTACCGTTCCCCAAAAGGGATCGACGCAGGCAGCAGCTGGACGTCCGGCAGCAGGCCGTACTGTCCCCAAAAAAGGATCGGCGCAGGCAGCAGCTGGACCCCCAGCAGCAGACCGTACCGTTCCCCAAGGGAAAGGGGCCCACAAAACACCCAGAGGGGGGAGTACCCAAGCGACCCGACCTTCCACCAAAAGGGCACGTCTCGACGAGACAATCTCTCCAAGAGGCGAGCCAAAAAGGCAGAAGACCGGGTCTCCTGGGGAAACGCCCCGGATTGATTATGCGGAGGCTGTGAAGGCGGACCTGCTCGTGGCCATCACCACTGCCACAGCGGAACATCTGAGCCCGCAACAATCCGCTGAGGTACAAAACCAGGTGGGACGCCTTCTAGTCAAGGAGGCGATGCAACCTGGAAGTAGCGAGTCCGAGGGCCCAAGATTTCGGGGAAAACCGGTGCTCTCCAACGGTTCCCTGAGGCTGTGGTGCGAGGACAAGGCTACTTTGGAGTGGCTGAAGCGCAGTGTGGCCACCATCACCCTGTCCGACGGGCAAGGGCTGGTAGTGAAGCGCCCTAGCGAGCTGCCGAAGCGCGTGCGCATCGGCATCTTGCTGCCTGGGATCCACGACGATCCTAAGGAGGTAGCACACACGCTTTGGTATCAAAACAAGTGGGCAGACATTGACAAATGGCTGCTCCACAGATTTGACAAGCAGGCGACGGAGACGTTCGTCACCCTCAGCATCCCGGAGACGGTAGTGGGATCCCTGATTGAACGCGGGCGCCGGCTCAGCTTCATGCTGGGCTCGGTGTACGTTAAGTTCGAGGGATCCCGAGGCAAGTACGTGGAACACCCACCAGCCGAAACGACTACCACCACGACCACGGATGCAGATATTACAACCCTCCCTCCCACTGAGAACGCCACGGTGACGGTAGCCAATGACCAGGCACCTGAACCCCTAGCTCCAGAGCAGACCAACCCTGCCTCCGAGACGGACGAAGAAGAACTCCTTCTTCGCGACCACTCGGAAAGCGGGGAGGAATGCGTGGAGGAGCTAGGTAAGCTGGCGATACACAGGGAGGAGGACAAGGAGGAGGAGGAGATGCTGACGGAGGAGATCGATGACGATGTCGCCGTCCCGTTCTTCTCCAATCAGTAAATGCCTCTAAGCCAACCTCCACCACAGTCAAACCGCAACGGCTCAAATCCGGAAGTGGTTGGAGGTCAACACAACAGCCATTGTACTGATCCAGGAGCCGTGGGTCAGGAAGGGCTCTGTCTGCGGACTCCCCAATGCGGAAGGTAAGTTGACAGTACAAGTAGGTCCGGAAAACCCCCGAGCCTGCATTTACACTACAAATAACATACAAGCGCACCCTCTAATGAGTTTCTGTTCCAGAGACATAAGCGCCATAAAAGTGCGAGGAGCGCAGGACGACAAACTACAGGAGGTGGTTATAGCTTCCATCTACATGCCGGAAGCGGATGACCCGCCACCACACGACCTGACCAGGCTGGTCAGCTACTGCGAAGAAGCGGGGCTTGAACTCATCGTAGGCACCGACTCCAACGCACACCACACCCTCTGGGGAATGACTACAGGCAACGATAGAGGTAAGAAGCTCGTCGAATACCTATTCACTACAAACCTAAACATAATCAACACAGGTTCAACACCTACGTTTGTGAACAGACGTAGCAAGACAATCATTGATCTGACCCTGGCAACTGAAGAAGTATCGAAGCACATCTCAAGCTGGCATGTATCAAGCGAATTGTCATGCTCAGACCACAGGTGGATTCGTTTCGACATTCAGGTAAATACACTAGCGACGGTGCCCCGAAGGAACCCCCGCAAAACGGACCGTACCCAATACGCT
Source organism: Notocelia uddmanniana (assembly GCA_905163555.1). Classification (NCBI taxonomy): domain Eukaryota; kingdom Metazoa; phylum Arthropoda; class Insecta; order Lepidoptera; family Tortricidae; genus Notocelia; species Notocelia uddmanniana. Next base: position 17,913,201 of record LR991057.1, read on the forward strand.
TTGCGCATAGGCGAGGCCTTACAACGGGAAATGGGTCCCCCTAAAATAATGGGCACTGCGGAGATAGAAAAACAGGTAGGATTCCTCACGGATACCGTCATGGACTGCTACCACCAAACATGCCCTCTATCCATTCCACCAACAGGCGGCGGCAACAAAGCTAACTGGTGGGGACCTGAGCTGGAGAGACTTAGGAGGAAGATGAGGAAGCAGCTCAACAGAGCTATGAACACTGGGGCAGACCAGGATTGGGACAACTACAAGGACACCAAGTCCAGGTACAAAAAACGGCTCAGATACAGAAGCACTAGCTCATGGCGAAACTTCTGCACCAACATTGAGACAACCACACAGGCTAACAGGGTAAGGAAAGTCCTCTCCAACAATCCAACCATAACTTTGGGATCCCTGCGAAAGCCAGACAACACCCTCACCAACTCACCTGAGGAAACACAATGCGTACTCGTACAGACGCACTTCCCGGACTGCGAAATAACGAGTCCAATCGAGTGGTCGGATGAGGAAACCATCCCAACAGAGGAAGGATGGCGACTGGCCAACGAGGTAATTACACCTTGCAGAACACAATGGGCCATAGACAGCTTTGACTCGTTCAAGTCACCAGGACCAGACGGTATATTTCCTGCACTGATGAAGTGGGGTGGGGAGAGACTGACCCACAGGATCACCACCGTCCTGTGTGCCTGTTTGGCACACACGTACGTGCCGAGACAATGGAGAGAAGTCAAAGTCATCTTCATACCAAAACCAGGTAAGGGAGACTACACGGACCCCAAGTCGTTCAGACCAATAAGCCTGACCTCCATTATGCTAAAGACCTTGGAAAGGCTATGTGACAGGCACCTGAGGGAGAAAGCACTAGTCCATCTGCCCCTACACCCGAACCAACACGCATACAGTTCAGGTAAGTCAACAGAGTTTGCTCTTCACGCGGTGGTTACCAAAATTGAAGTAGCGATCAAAAACAAGACCATGTGTCTAGGCACCTTTATTGACATTGAAGGTGCTTTCGACAAAACAAAATTTACCAGCATAACTGCAGCACTGGTGAGACATGGAGTGAGCGCAGTCATGATAAAATGGATAAATAACATGTTGAGCCAGAGAGTCATCAGACTCGGGGAGGACAAAACAAGACAAGCACGTGTGGCAAAAGGTTGCCCCCAAGGAGGTGTCCTTTCACCACTCCTCTGGAACATGGTGGTAAACGACCTGATCACCAAGCTAAACAACAGTCGTTACTACGCCATTGGATATGCCGATGACATAGCGATACTCACCAGCGGCATCCACGCAGGTACAGTTTGTGATGTCACCCGCTCTGCGCTCTCTATCGTGGAACGCTGGTGCAGCGACAACGAACTATCGGTCAACCCAAGGAAGACTGAGATGGTAATGTTCACTAACAAACGGAATCTGGGTAACTATCGACTACCCAGGCTGTTCAATACAGAGCTCCAATTGTCATCTGAGGTGAAGTATCTAGGTGTAATACTCGACAGCAGACTGAACTGGAGCAGCCACCTAAACAACAAAATTGAAAAAGCTACAGTCGCCTTCTGGCAGTGTCGTAGAATGGTAGGTAGAACATGGGGACTTAACCCCAGAATCACTCTATGGCTCTACCAGGCAGTAATTCGACCAATGGTAAGCTACGGCGCCATAGTATGGTGGCCTCGCACCACGCTAACCACAGTCGAAGCTAAACTACAACGCCTCCAAAGATTGGCATGCATGGCGACCACAGGCTGCATGAGAACCACGCCTACCGCGGCCTTGGAAGTCATCACGGACCTACCGCCGTTACACCTCTTTATCAGGCAAGAGGCCCTAGCCTCTGCTATACGGCTTAAGAAACAACAACTCTGGCGGTTGCCTAGGGTACCACATACCGAAATACTATGCGAGGCAATAGGTAAGGAACCTCTCTTAGAGGCGACAAACGATATGATACCCAGACAATTCGTCTTTGACAAAAAGTACAAAATCCAACTGTACGAAACCCCCCACGAGGGTCTTAACCCTAGGGAATTAAGAATCTTCACGGATGGGTCTAAGACAAGGTCAGGCACAGGATCGGGTGTATTCTCCGAAGACCTGAACATAAATATCTCAACACCATTAGGAGTCCACAACACAGTCTTCCAGGCAGAGTGTATGGGCATAATAATGGCTGCCCACGCAATCGTCTCCAGGGAGGTAAGGGGATATCCCATCCGTATACTATCTGACAGTCGATCAGTGCTACAAGCTCTGCAAAATCACACAACAACATCAGGGCTAATATACGAGTGCCACAAGATTCTAACAGAGGTATGTACCGACAATGGAATTACCCTGCAGTGGATCAAAGGTCACAGTAACTCACGCGGTAATGACGCAGCGGACGCACTAGCTAGAGAGGGTTCAGACTCCAGTATGGAGGGTCCAGAGCCTATAATACCTCTACCTCCTGCATGGCTGCGCAGCACACTACGACAGAACACTAAGGTAGAACACCAAAAATATTGGCATAACCTAGGTACCTGCAGGCAAACCAGGGAGGCCCTCCCGACAATCAACCCCGGATTGTCTAGGAAGCTGATGCAGCTGAAAAGGCCAGCACTCCGTCTCCTAACAGGGGCCATAACTGGACATGCCTTACTAAACAAGCACCTCTTCACTTTAGGTGTTACAGATAGCCCTCTCTGCAGAGCCTGCATGGAGGACGAAGAGACAGCCGCCCACGTCATCCTGACATGTCCTGAAGTGGCAGCATACCGGGCAAAATACCTCGGATCCCCGAGGTCGCTGCCAGAAGTCGTCGGCAACATCAAGGGTCTGCTAGGCTTTCTGGTAGAATTGGGTTGGCACGTGTAGCGTCACCAACCCATCACGCAAAATAGGCGCATATGACGTCGAGTTGCGGAAAACCAGCCCGCGTAAACCTATAACCTATCACGAAAACCAATGTTCGTTTAGCGCCATCTCTATCTCTTAATCGCCATTACCGCCTGTAATCATAAGCGTTGTTCGTTAAAATCTGTATGGAAAGTTAGACAACTTTCTTTGGGATTACAGCTACGGGCGCTACAATTAACGTTGATCGCTCTGTGATCGTAAGTTGGTGCAACTCAGCCTAAAAGTTTTATACGAGAAGGTTAAGATAAGAGATATGTATGACTATCTACACCTAACTCATACCAACAGACAGCTGTAGCTGTATCATATAATTTACCTTTGTTGCGCACAGCGAGTTATTTCTTGACTAAGGCGTTTCATAATAGCACCACCTCTAGGTTCTTGGGACAGTATGTGCACAATAACTTGGCTGTACACATATGTGTGAGCACCATGGCACACCATTTTCTGGGGAATTAAGGTTTCATTAAGAATAGTTCAGACAAAAAAATGATTTGCAACAAGTTGAAGAAAAAATGCATGCACTGAATCATTCTAAGCACCCGTTTTGGCAACGCCACAAGGGTTATTGCAGATGTCTGCAAATGAATTCCTAGGTGAATTCTGAGCAAATCTGCATAAGCACTCATACATATCTGTGAATGTGAGCTATGTTATTGGTATTTGGTACCACCTTCTGCAACCTAATATCAAAAATCCATCAGCAATAACCCTGATTCAAACCAATTGATTATTTGAAAAATATTTCCTTTATTATATTGATATAACTTACTGCACATTCATTTACACTGTTTTGCCAATCATCAGAGCTTTGAAGAAATCCAACTATTGCAGACTTGAGCACTCTAGAGAACACCTCTATCTGCTGGGCTGCTGTTGATATACTGGTAATCTCACCTTGGAAACCAGCATCAGAAATTAACTATAAAAATATGTAAAATAATGTTAGAGGAGGTCCTTCCAACTGATCTAATGACAACTGAATTTACATGGATATTATGTACGTTCAGTGGCGGATTTTCTTGGCCGCCCAAGGCCCCAGGCCATGTATGTAATAAGCACCAGCCCTTAGCATTTATTAGCAGCTTGGCCACTAATATCTGGCCGCCCCAGGCCCGGGGCTGTGTGCAAACCCACCACTGTGTATCTTAAATTCAAGCATAGATTGAATTACGATACAAGGCATCCATTTTTTATTAGTCATGACACTATGCACGATCCTTTATGGCCAAAACAGTTACCTTAATTGTGAAGTTGAGCATGAGACAGTCAGGATATTCCTCTGCTAACCTATATATTAGTGATCTCCACGTTGGATGTTCTATCATCTCAGTCAGCCAAGCTGGAGTCTGAAATGTAAGAATAAAGAGAATACTGGAATCCAGACTGTATTCATACATGCCTACCGAAGTGACAACCCTACCTGTGAAATCAAATTTTCAGGTGAAAACCTAAGTTTAAAATCCAGTAAAGACGACCCTGCTAATCAAAATATAATTTGTATAATACTAAATGAATACACAATATATATATACACATGAATACATTACACGAAGTCCTGGCCTTTTCTGATAATGGTGAAGCAAGAATGTCATCACCACTACCTACATTCCTAAACATTAGATGTATCATCTCGTGCATACATTCTACACAGGGCAAATAGGGGAATTCCAGATGCCTATATCACAAGGTTAAAAAAAGTGAATGCGTTATGCTTGTCCATTAAATATTGTTTAGTCATTGCGAAAGCCTGGTTTGATAGGAGCGAATATGCACTTCTGCTAGTGATTAATTGAAAATAGACTTCTATCGGCATCCATATGATTTAACATATTTATAAAAGAAGAGTGTCAAATTTATATAGGTATTCTTTTATTTATTCCTATCGCAACTATAAACAACCAGTATGGAGTTCTTCAAGAAAGGAATGTTTATTTTTTTAAAGGGACGGCAACGCGTATACTGTGTCACCCATGGTGTTAAAGGCGTCCATAGGCTGCGTGACCGCTTCCCATCAGACAAGCCGTGCGCTTGTTTGCCACCGACGTGGCATAAAACAAAGATATCTATTTAACATTGACTCGAGTCATTAATGTCTTTATATCAATATTTAAATTGCATCAAGTCGTTTATTATCATTATAGTGATTATTCCATCGAAATATAATAAGTATGGAAGCATAACCGTCGCTCAAAACTGGTGCCACAAAATCTAGTGCCAAAGGCGGAGCTTACGTTTCCAGCGACGCTTCAGTGCCCGATCGCTGAGTCAACTATCCGACGTAGAGTTGAACGGTTGACATTGTGTCAAATGAAAATATATAATTTAATTTTAATAGTTACCTGCAACAGATATTATTTTATAAGTGTTGACCAGCACTATTAATTGATGCATAAGCCACACGAATGGCAAGCTGGAAGATATTTCTTTTCATGGAGGAGTAGGCTCCTCATACTATCAATACATAGTATCAAAAATTCCAAGAACTACTAGCAGATGAAGTAGGGGAGACCTAAGGTGAAAGTATACCGCGAGACACAATTTACTGATAGCACGATCGTGTTTGCGTCCACTTATCATCCACTTGCTAGATTCACTAGCGAGCTTTTTGTTCTTACTTTCGTTAAGAACGCGATCGTGCTAGCTATATACTATTTCGCGTTAAGCCTTATTGACACACGTACTACGAGAATACATTGCGGGGTTAGATAGATCGATGGAACTAAACTCGCGTGCGAGTCTCGTACGTGTGTACAGAGGCCTTTAGTCGCCTGTGTTTGGGGCAATAGATGTTCCATCTTGACGGTATATATTAGGAGAGAGTAAGGTTTATTAGTGGTTTTACTGGTTAATTTTATCATATAAAACTATTAACACTTAACTGTTATTTTATGCTCTAGTTAGAAGTATCCTTGAATTTGGTAGTGTAATCTGGACTCCGCAGTACCAAGTCCATATTGACCGTTTAGAGAGGATACAAAGGATATTCTTGAAGTCATTATGTTATAGAACAGGTACCTATTTCGAAAAGTCTGCATTAGCGGCAAAGCACTTTGGTGTCCCTTCGCTACTTAATCGTAGAAATTACTTAGATGTTATGTTTTTGTTTAAAATTCTTAAAGGTGTTATCCACTGTCCAGATCTGTTAAAATTAGTTACCCTCAGCAGTCCGCATCATCATTCTTGCGAGAAAAACTAATATGAAAGAGAGATCTAGGGCTCCCTTACGCCCTAGATCTCTCTTTCATATTAGTTTTTCTCGCAAGAATTATTCTAGGCACACCTTTTTCAGACGAGTTCCTAATTACTATAACAAGCACCTATTTGATATTGATCCTTTTCATAATTCAATATCTAGTCTTAAATTACTTGTAAAACTTAAGATATTTTAGTACAACAGTTAATGACTTATGTAGCTATATCAAACTTGTTGAATGAGTATGTTTCCTATTTATTGTACTTTACTCAATTAACACTCTGTTTACACAATTAATATATACATAGTTAACACTATTTAAAATAATGAACCTCCAGGTCGGTTTGGTTTTTGTGTTTTAGTACATTTTTTTATTTTATGTACTGTGAATTTAAAATGTTTAGATGACTGTTTGTGTTCCGAATAAATTAAAAAAAAAAACTTTAATCCAAATTTTAGAATAGGTCCGTTGATAAATATAAATTAAAGATATAAGATTGAAAGAAGATACAAGATATATTATTATATTTCGATGGATTATTCGGAATATATATGAAAGATGAAGATACTACTTTCTTTTGTAAAAAAATAAAAATATAAATTGTATAAACAATGTTTTCCGTATAAATACATATGAAGTCATAAGCACAGACAGTTCATTTTTAGGGATCCGTAGTCCACTATCTATCCGAGGCTTTGCTCTGTGTTTGTTAGTGCTCGAAAGCTGCAATTTGGTATGGATATATAAATCAATAAATACATATGACAAAGTGGTAAAATATGACAAAAAAAATTAAGGTTTCCACCTCTAAAGAGAGAGAGTAAAGTGGGGATGATTTTTTTGCTTCAACCCTATGGTGTGGTGTGTTGTTGGATAGGTATTTTAAAATGAATAGAGGTCTTCATCAAAACAGTTTTAGATTAAGTGAATATTTTCGAAAATAATCACTCCAAAAGAAAAACTAATTGTGTCCCCCCCCCTTTAACTTTTGAACTCTGGGTCCAAAAAATATGAAAAAGGAACATGAAAGTAAAGCTTAATAAGGACTTTCAACGAAAACTATGGCGGACATGATCAGTTAAGCTGTTTTTGAGTTATCGTAATACTCTTCTTTTATATATATATATTCGTAAAACTCTTCTTTTCGTAGTAATAGTCGTATGAAATGCTGCGATACTATTCCCTTTTGCTTGTTAATGATTTTTTGAAATTAAGTTCATTAGGCAACTACGGAACCCTACACTGAGCATGGCCCCACATGCTCTTGGCCAATTTTTATATCATTAATTAATTATAATATTTCAGAATGACTAACTGTGGTAGGTCCATCATGTTTTTTTACGACATTCATAAATAAGTTTTATGGGCCCTCGCACTATTTAAATGTCAGTAGGTACACAATTGGTCCCGTTAAACCAGCAAACCAGCTTTAGTCATTACATGTGTGTGTGGTCAGGTCATAGAATAATAATTAGAAAAAAAGCTAGTTTTCGACCAACCAAACAAAGTTAACAAGTAGGTACTCACTTCACCCTCTTCAGTGAATATAGTATCTGCTTTTTTAGGGTCGAATGTTTTTAGAATCATATCTTTTAAATGATTTTCTACCATTGCCTGCACCTCAGTCACCTTAACACCTGCAAAAAGTATTGAAATAGATGTATATATTACTAACAGATTCGTAAAACTTAAACGTAGATCATGCATATCATTAATTCATTATACATGTCACAAGGATATCATTAAAACGGAGATACAATTAAATCCCTACGGGACATGATCAAATCACGCGGGATGTTAAAATGGCTGCTCCATATCATTATTATGCTGGAAAAATCCAATGATTTGAACAAATTTTTAGAAAAATGATAAAATTGCCTAAAATGTTTAACCCGATTTGTCATTTCACTGTACTAGTCTAATGATTTGTCAAATCCCTAAACCATGTCAGTGAGTTGACAAAATGAACTCGTTACATATTAAACTGACTCGCCCCAGGGACTTGATCAACTAAGTGGATTTTTCTAGGGAAATGATGAAATGGATATGTAGCCATTTTAACATCCTGCGTGAACATGAATATGTTAATTGATCATACCCCTTAGGGATATGATCAAATCTCAGTTCTTATCATTTTCTTCTACATTAAGTGTGCAATACTAGACGGGTCTCAGCGGGAGGAAACACGCATTCGTTTTAAAAAAGAAAACAGCTGGTTTTCATGTAACTCAATAGATTGTTTCTTTGAAACACCGTTCTTACTAAACCCTAAATCATAATTAAATTCCATCAAATCTACCATTGTGTTGCCAGTAAAATGAAACGTTATATTAATAGTAAATATATTATTGGCGAAATAATGCACGTAAGTAAATAATTTATTAGTCATTCTAAATACAACATTTAAATGCTCAGTTTAAATAATCAGACTTAAAAAAAACGGTCCCATTAATTAATATTCAATTATAACTATATTGTGGTAGAAATGTTCCTATTGAAATGGTAATACTTCAGGTCTAAACAACATTTGGAATTCCGTTTTAATACAATACATTATCGTCTTAAGATGTGCATATATTAATATACATTAAAACGTAAATTCGAAAACGATAAGTACAGGATAGTGTGTTACGCGCTTAAGTGTACCATGATGGATTTATGGCGGCCATGACACTCGCTTGTCAAGTCAAGTTGTCACTTCATTCGGCATCGACATTCATTCTGACGTCCGTCTTGAGCGCTCGAATCGAATGAGTCCCTATCTCGTGGTGTTTTCCATTGTTGAGTTTTTGTTTCCTGTTAAGTTTGTGTTGTTTCTTTTAGTTGATACTGTATTAAGTTTGTATCCCGAACAAGACTCTCTCTCTCTCTCTCTCTACTTAAGTAATTTTGTATTAATAGTGAATAAATTTTTACTTAGTATATACAAAAAAAACATCTAAGTCGAAATATAGGCAACACATTTAAAGAAAGCCCTCCATTTATATAGTTGGCAGCGTTTCATTAAAGATATAGAAAATGGTGTCTATATTTTAATAAGTTTAATAATTTTTTCCATTGATAAACGGATTTTATTGTACTTCACCTTCAGTCAAGAATTATATTTTTTAATATTACCAAATGTTGGCGACATCTGATACGGCGCACTGACGTTGACAGATGTCATTGTGACAGTGACATTTCTTGGTAGATTTGATGGAATTTATTTATGATTTAGGGTTATAGACGAAAAAAACAATAAGGATTGACTTTCAGATATATGATTCTTGACTACTTGATTGTTTATCTGATTATAGCCAAAACACGATTATTTTCCTTTTTGTCCCTAGTCAACTAAAACAATACATTAAGCAAGCTAAAATTATGGTATCTAAATTCTCATAAGAGTAACAATGAATAAAATTTCGCAATGATAGATATTTTTCTAAAATTGTCCTAAAACAATCCAAAGAGTGTTGCATCTCAATTTCTCATACATGGATGACATAAGCATGTTTTTCATAGGGGGAATGGTGTACAGAATCAACACATCCCCTTAATACATTTTAATGATTGATCGCTTCATGATAGGTGTGCATCTTTAATTAATTTTTAATTTAACTTTGCTGTTCCTGAATCCAACAACTGTTTTTGTTAATTTATGTTTGTAATTTAAGAAATCCATTTCTTCATCATAGTGTTGTCCCAGTACAGTTGCATCCTGAAGGATACCCCGCGTCTACTACATGATTCCAAGAATTAGCATAGGCATTAGTTTTTACGGAAGCAATTGCTCTGGCCTTCCAACCCAAGAAGGAACTACCCCTTATTGGGATTAGGCTTGTTTAGTGAGTGGATAACATGACTGTTACCAAGTTCTCAAGGGGCCTGTAGGTCTCAAACTTGGCTTAATGACTGCCGTCATAGGCAGACACCGGGCTTAATATGCCTTCCAAAGCACAGGAGCGCTGTTAGTAACCACTCAAAGAGGTCACGACACGCAGTATGGTAAAATAAAATGTATTGTATTAATGATCTTGTGAGGAATAAGTGGAGTAGGTACTTTTTTCAACAACAAAGACATTTATTGAACAGGCACTAATTTGAAAACTAAAGCTGATTAATATTTTAGTTCATATACTAAGACATAAAAAACAAATACCATTCCCTAAATCTTGATAATCATTATTGATCCCTGGGTTGGTTTAATACCTAACAAACTCATTTCAACACACTGATGCAAGTTAGGGATTTTATCAAATCACTAGACTAGTCTAGTGAAATGATGTTGATCAAATCACTACATTTTTCTAGAGAAATGAGGAAATAGAACAGATATTTAAAAATCCTGCGTGATTTGATTATATCCCTGCAACATGTACATATACCACTAAATTCAGTAACAACATAACCAAAAGAGTTTAAGTACCTCCAAGTATAAGCCATTCCGCTAGTAGATTTGCCATTTGGGCAACGGCATTATAGTTGATTGACAACTGTTCAATCACTTGCTCCGGGTTCCCGCCAGCTTGGAAATAACGTTTCAGTTGTCCGAAAATACCCGGCTCCATAATATAGTCCGGTGTTTTGAATTTTTCCAGGCATTCCTGTAGTACTTCTTCGGGATTTTCAATAACATCGTCCCCGCCGTCTTCCTATAATAAAACAGGATTGCGTGAGGATGCACGGAGACTTTAACTTTAGTAATAGCATTTTTGATAACTCACCTCAAAATGGTTGTGATTCCCTTCCCAAACACGCTCCTCTTCGAATTGACTTGGCATATTGTTAGTTTACAAGGCCGAAGAATGACTTCAATTTTATATTTTATTCTAAGAAATAAATAAACAATACATACATTCATTAGAACGCGACGCGACCAATTGACACTTCAACTGTCATTAGTGTCAATGTCAACTTGACACTCAGTTTTTTTTTTATAACGAGATTTTAGAGGTAAATTTAACTCGTCATGGACGCTGAGGTGTCCGGAAGGACACCGCAGGAGGGATTGACACTCAGTGAAAAATAGGAATAGGGTGACATTGACAGCATAGACTAGTAACCCCCTTATTCATAAAACTTAACAAACCTTTGTTAACTAAACTAAAAGTTGTTTTGTCCCTTTCTCACAAACATAAATGTCAAAGTGACAGATAAGGACAAACCAATTTTAGCGGCTTGTTAACTAATAGATAGAGGCTTGATGGACGTTTATGTTATGAATAAGGGGGTAAGGGTTCAGACCGCCATCTCACGAACCAAACATATAGACCGTAAGCAACCATTTTTTTATGGCTATTACGGTTGATTAGCCAGTGTCATGTCGATTTATAAGTAAGAAAAAGAAAAACGGACTCATAAAAGGCTGGTTTCAAGGCAAAAGTTGCTATTCCAAAATCATTAAACTAAAAATAAAACACCACACCACATACTTACTCCGAGCTTCGAAAATCGAACTTCGTATCATGCCGTCCCTTTCCGTCATATCGTGTATAACACGAGAGTGAAAGGGACGGCAAGACACGAAGTTCGATTTTCGAAGTTCGGAGTAGGCCCTCGAGTTAATGAGACAACGGACAACTACAGTGTAAGTACTTTCACCCACCTTTGTGATTAAAAAATAATATTTTCTCAAACATGCAATGAAATATTGATGTTATGTTCCTTATAACAGGCTGCGAAGTATGACGTTTGGTGCGGCTAGGACAAGAGGTCGTTAATGGAATTGTCAAAGCAAAGTCCTCTTTTTTAAGTTCCATTCCACAAATTGTGGCACAGGCACCATGACATTTTGCCACTAAAAATAAATCTTTGATTTTTTTATAACGAGATTTTAGAGGTAAATTTAACTCGTCATGGACGCTGAGGTGTCCGGAGGGACACCGCAGGAGGGATTGACACTCAGTGAAAAATAGGAATAGGGTGACATTGACAGCATAGATTAGTTGTGGCACAGGCACCATGACATTTTGCCACTAAAAATAAATCTTTGATTTTTTTGTTGTTTATTTCATTGCATGTTCGAGAAAAGCACTATACATACCTCGGCGGTAAATATAGCGGTAAATATGGAGTTGCCCGCCTCAGACCTATCCGGCCGTCTATATATGTCTTCGGCCGGCAACCCCTTACGTCCCGGCCTCTGTAGTAATATACTATTGTGTACTAATATACATATATATATAGCCCAATTGCAAGCACGTAGATATAGAAATTGTAAGGGGGGGGGGGGGGGGGGACGGGCGGACGGGCCATCAGGACATCGTACAATAAATGAATGCGCAAGCGTAGCGAGCGCGAAATTTTTCTGTAGCAAAAAAACCGGCCAAGTGCGTGTCGGACCACGCACAATGAAGGGTTCCATTCCCACCACTACCACTCCACATGTAAAACCACTATCCTGTACTTCGAATCAAAAAAGTCGCATCTTCATAGGAAATTCACATGATATCGATGTATCAAAAACTATTAAACCTAGACTTTTTACAGGTTTTCCTGTAATCTGGAAAGTAAGGTAAAGGATTATTCTGTGTGTTCATTTTCAAAATTTTAGGCCTTTCAGTTTCGGAGATCAATATTCGTCTATTTTCTCAAATCTGAAGTGATTGTAAGCACGATGTAGTTTTAGTTTCGTCATGTCCGTCTGTCTGTCTGTCTGTCTGTCCGTATCTCATATGTATTTTATTCAAAAACTACAAACAAACAAAGAAATAAAATTTGGATTAAAGATGTTTTGTAAGCCGCTACGTAGTAAAATAACCAAAAAATAAAAAAATGGAATGGAACTCCATAGTCTCCATACAAGTAACCAAAAATAAAATTCTAGGTTAAGGCGTAGGGTACGGCAGGGCATTCTCCATACAAAGGTTGTGTAAGTTTAATTCGTTAGTTTTGGCACTACAGTATTTAATTCTAATTTTTGTTTGTACATCTATCTAAATATATAAAAGAAGAAACTGACTGACTGACTGACTGACTGACTGACATATCAACGCACAGCCCAAACCGCTGGTCCTAGAGATTCCAAATTTGGCACGTAGGTTCCTTATAAGGTGTAGGGGTGCACTAAGAAAGGATTTTTCAAAATTTAACCCCTAAGTGGGTGAAATGGGGGTCCGAAGTTTGTATGGGGAAACAAGATTAGTTGGACTATTTTATTCAAAACTTCACAGGAGTATTTCTAACGATAAATGAGTAAATACGTGTTTCAGGTTTTTTGAGAAATCAACCCCTAAAAGGGGGAAATCTGGTGACAAATTCTGAAAATCGATATGGGTATTGTTTTTATGATATACCGGGTCGCTGATAACGAAAACAACAATGATTTTAAAATCTCACGCGGAGGACGTGAAATACCATCCCCTCTGTTGGGGTGCGAGGGGGATGAAATGTCTAAATATTAATATGGGTGTTGTTTTTATGGTTTTTTGGGACGTTAATTACGTAAATGGCATCGGTTTTGTAATTTAATATTGTGGACATGAAAAATTTTCAAAAATTGTGCCAAATTTCAAGAAATAACTGACTCACTGAGAGACTGACATATCACCGCACAGAGCAAACTGGTGGTTCTAGAGATTCCAAATTTAGTATGTAGGTTCCATATAAGGTCTTGAGGTGCATTAAGAAAGGATTTTTCAAAATTCAACGCCTAAGGGGGTGAAATGGGGGTCCGAAGATTGTATGGGGAATCAAGATTAGCTGGATTATTTTATTCGAAACTTCACAGGAGTATTTCTAACGATAAATGAGTAAACATGTGTTTCAGGTTTTTGGAGAAATCAACCCCTAAAAGGGGGAAATCTGGTGAAAAATTCTGAAAATCGATATGGGTGTTGTTTCCATGGTTTATTGGGTCGCTGATTACGAAAACAACAATGATTTTAAAATCCCACGTGAAGGACGTGAAATACCATCCCCTCTGTTGGGGTCCGAGGGGGATGAAATGTCTAAATATTAATATGGGTGTCGTTTTTATGTTTTTTTGGGACGTTAATTACGAAAATGGCATCGGTTATGAAATTTAATATAGTGGTCATGAAAACTTTTGAAAAATTGTGCCAAATATCAAGAAATAACTGACTGACTGAGAGACTGACATTTCATCGCACAGCGCAAACTGGTGGTTCGAGAGATACCAAATTTGGCATGTAAGTTCCTTATAAGGTCTAAAGGTGCATGAAGTGCCGTGAGTTCCCTATGAAGATACGACCTTTTTTGATTCAATGTATTGTAGATGGTTTTATTGATCAGTGCCGTCCGATACGATTTCGACATAAATCGATATTTGAGCCTCCGAGAGGACTCTTAATAGGAATCCGAGGTACCTAAACTTTGAATAAAGTAACGGCCATATTGATTTTCTTCATTTCCGTCCCGATTTCGTTAAAAATCGATATCTGAGCGTCCGAGAGGTCTCTTAATATGAATCCGAGGTAAAATTTGGAAAAAGTGGCAGCCATATTGATTTTCTTCATTTCCAACCTGATTTCGTTCAAAATCGATATCTGAGCGTCCTAGAGGTCCCCTAATACGAATTTGAGGTAAAATTTGAAAAAGGTGGCGGCCATATTGATTTTCTTCATTTTCGTCCCGATTTCATTCAAAATCGATATCTGAGTGTCCGAGAGGTCTCTTAATACGAATCCGAGGTAAAATTTGTGAAAGTGGCGGCCATATTGATTTTCTTTTTTTTTATCCCGATTTCGTTTAAAATCGATATCTGAGCATCCGAGAGGTCTCTTAATGCGAATCTGAGGTAAAATTTGGCACTCCATTCATACCTATATGCAAAAAAGTTTAATGTTACTATATAGGCGTGTGGGGTATCTATGGATTTGCTTTTAAAAACGACATAGAGGTTTCGATATTTTTTCCATTTAAATCAACCTTCAATTCTTTTTTAATCGTATGGCATTTATTTACGATCCGTGAGATTTTCGAGAAGACTAGTACGGTTGCCAGTTTTTGTTGCACTTTTAGCACCACCCAGGGGTTCTGTGTATGGTAACGGTGGGTACTCCCTACGGACGCGGTGCAACTTCGACCCCCCTTTGTCAACTGAGTGGGCAACTTGACTGTTAGAAGTTCGCAAGCCGCTCGAAGGCCTCTAACTTGGCTTAACGATTGCAGCCGGGATCAACGGCTTAGCGTGCCTTTCAAAGCACGAGAGTCAGTTAGTAACCACTCAAAGCGGTCACCCATCCAAGAACTGACCTGCGCCCACATTGCTTAACCTCGCACACCGCACGCGGTAGGCGGGTGCCGTTGGGCCACGAGCACTCTAAATTCTTGATAGTTTGTGCCAAATTGCAATTCAATAGGTCCAGTAAAAGCAACTTGGTTGTAACAGACGGACTGACAGTAAGGAGTGCGAATGGAAGTGAGGCCAAATTTTCTTTTTGGATGCTCCAATGGTAACTGGCAAAACCTACCTAATAAATTTAATTGTAGGAAAAATAAATGTTACACATGATATTGAATTAGCCGTATTTCTGTACTTCAAAGGACCAGAGTTTATGGCCGCTGCGCGCTGTTAGGTCGTTTACAGACCTATTGGTGTTACTGTAGTACACAGATACTTTTAGTAAGAGCCATTTAAGACATGCTTTTATTTCATCGGCCCTTTCCCCTTCGGTCTCTCGGAAATGTATGATAATAGTTTTCGATCCTTATTTTTGCCAAAATCAAATGAAATTCAACAGTTTGCCGGTTCTCAGAATGTATACTGACTTTTTATCTGTTCATCTGTTAATGAATCACAATCACCAAACTTCGTATAGCGAAACCCCAGAATGTAACAACTACTTTTCTGGAGACCGCATCTAAATCGGTTCAGCCAAACGCGAGATAATCGTAGACAAACATACGAACCTGTTTTTTGTAGACGGTTAAAAATTTCGCTTAGTACGCGGGCGAAGCCGCGGGCAAATGCTTGTCTATATTAATAATTTCGTGCAGGGGTACGGTAGACCCGAACGAGACCTGTCTCAAATTGAAGAACGTATAAAAATAACGATTTTTGAGTTGAACATATGTATCCGCAAAATTCGGATTGTCGCGTATTTTGCATTTAAAAGTGTTAATTTGATGACAAAACGTCGGCCATATTGCCCACAGACTATATTGCTATATTAAATTTGTTGGTTGACAGTGTCGACTACGTTCGAAAATCGTGAACTATTTTTGCGTCCGGTATGTTGGCCAGGTTGCTGGGCTGCGTTCTGGGTGATGGGCCATCATCGCCCATTGTGTGGATTCGGCTAGCCGCGTCTGCAGCGTTTTGTTTTTGTAGTTTTCAAGCGTTCTATACACCTATCAGCCTAGCTAGCACGATAACTTATACCGTCACGTTATATGGGCCAAATGTATTAAAACGTCACATAAAACGTAACGGTATAATCTATCGTGCTAGCTAGACTGATTGTCACAACAACCGCCTTCAAAGCGAATGTATGGGGCCTGTTACATGGATTCATATCACGATAAGTATCACGTGAATATTAAAGCAGAATCCATACAAATTTGAAAACTGCGATAATATTGACACCCCAGTATTGTTATAATATTAATCGTGTAAAGGACACCACTTGAATGTTTGCTGAGTCTGTCCGCCATCTTAAAGCTGCGTCTCTATTTTGTTTGTGACAAACTACTAGGTGACTTATGGCTTTTAAACGTCTAGCAAAATTCTATCCCTATCTCGCTCTATCTTATAACTTAGTGGTACTGGGGGACTACTCCGAAATTCGAAATCCGAACTTCGTATGGTGCCGTCCCTTTCACTCATATAGTCTATGACAGGAGAGTGAAAGGGACGGCACCATACGAAGTTAGGATTTTGAATTTCGGAGTACACCCTTCAGCTCATGCCGTTCGCCGCGCTCGGACGTTAGAGGCGCTACTGCGAACCGAAAACGAAGTATCTGCCTCTCTCGCACATGTATATTCGAACGACAGAGAGGAAGATAGTTCGTTTTTGGTTCGCGGTAGGCCCTCAGGCGTCAACTTTAAAACGAATAGGGTATTTTACTATAAGAGAAATAAAATTCAAAATGTAATAAAAACCAGCCAAGTGCGTCGGAGTCGCACACTGAGGGTTCCGTACAACTAAAAAACAAATGTGATTTATCCATATATTGATATTTTTGGTAAAATATACTTCATAATAAACATTATCACTTAATTTCAAGTTCATAGGTCGATGGGAAGCTAAAAAATTATATGTGTGACAGACAACACACGGAATGTTCTTTGACTTTCTTCGACCGTCCGCCACGCTCGGACTAAGGTGCTACCAACCGAAAACTAAATATATATGCCTCTCTGTCGCACTTGCATATTCGAGCGCGGAGAGGGAAATACTTCGTTTTCAGATCGTGGTAGGCCCTCTGGTCTGACGGCTCCTATTCCTGGATGGTGGGCGTATCGGAATGTGAAATACCTTTGGCAAAACGGAACAAGTTGTTAAATAGCTTCCATTAATTGGAGAAAATATTACCAACTATTATTATTATCACGTGAAACACTGAATATTGAAGCAACATTCATAAGGGCCTGTTACATGGTTATTATTATCACGCGATATACTCATATCACGATCCGTATCACGTGCAATGTATATTGAAGAAAAATCCATACGATTTTGAAAACCACGATAATATTGACACACCAGTATTGTGATAGTATTAAGCGTTTAACAGACCCCATACAATTTTAAAAATCGCGATAATATTGAGTGTAAAGGGCCCCACTGAATAGAATTTGGCGGAGAATAGAGAGCTTCTATCGCGAAACGAAAACGAACGGACATCGTGTATTTCCCTCTGTGTCGCTCGAATTTGCAAGTGCGACAGAGAGGGAGATACACGAACTTCATTTGTTTTTCGCGTTAGCAGCTCTGACTTCGCACCAAAAATACTGACTGGCACATCAATATTTAACAATGCACATCTGAATTGAATTTTAATGAACGATTAGTATTTTAGCTATACAAATCAGTACTAATTACGGTGTCAAATTTTTTATGTGCCTTTAAATACTACCCTTATAAAAATGCTTAGGATTAACTTGCAAAGATACTAGCTTTTGCCCGTGACGTCGTTTGCGTAATCTTTTACTCCCAATTCCATATAATTCCATTCCATACTTTTATTCCCAATCCAGACTACAGACTATATTTCTATACGATTCGAAGTTTCATCATAATCCGTTGTTGTAATGTTTTTATTTTATACATTTTTGTACACTATTTCTTTCGTCGTTTGCATAACTGTCACGAATAAATGTTTTGTTTATTTCTTTCTTATTTATTTCACCCGAGCGAAGCCGGGCTTTCATCTAGTAAATATATAAAAGAAGAAACTGACTGACTGACTGACTGACATATCAACGCACAGCCCAAACCGCTGGTCCTAGAGATTCCAAATTTGGCATGTAGGTTCCTTATAAGGTCTAGGGGTGCACTAAGAAAGGATTTTTCAAAATTCAACCCCCAAGAGGGTGAAATGGGGGTCCGAAGTTTGTATGGGAAAACAAGATTAGTTGGACTATTTTATTCGAAACTTCACAGGAGTATTTCTAACGATAAATGAGTAAACAGGTGTTTCAGGTTTTTTGAAAAATCAACCCCTAAAAGGAGGAAATGTGGTGATTAATTCTGAATATCGACATGGGTATCGTTTTTATGGTTTATCAGGTCGCTGATAACGAAAACAACAATGATTTTAAAATCCCACGTGGAGGACGTGAAATACCATCCCCCTGTTGGGGTGCGAGGGGGTGAAATGTCTAAATATTATTATGGGTGTCGTTTTTATGGTTTTTTGGGACGTTAATTACGAAAATGGCATCGATTTTGAAATTTAATATTGTGGAAATGAAAACTTGAAAGTTTGTGCCAAATTGCAAGAAATAACTGACTGACTGAGTAAATGACATATCAATGCACAGCCCAAACTGCTGGTTCTAGAGATTGCAAATTTAGTTTGTAGGTTTCATATAAGGTCTACAGGTGCATTAATAAAGGATTTTTCAAAATACAATCCCTAAGGGGGTGAAATGGGAGTCCGAAATTTGTATGGGGAATCAAGATTAGTTGGACTATTTTATTCAAAACTTCACAGGAGTATTTCTAACGATAAATGAGAAAACATGTGTTTCAGGTTTTTTGTGAAATCAATCCCTAAAATATTGCTTTTCTTCATTTCCATCCCGATTTCGTTCAAAATCGATATCTGAGCGTCCGAGAGCTAAATACGACTCAGAGGTAAAATTTGGAAAAAGTCGCAGTCATATTGATTTTCTTTTTTTTTGTCCCAATTTCATTCAAAATCGATATTTGAGCGTCCGAGAGGTCTCTTAATACGAAGCCGAAGTAAAATTTAGAAAAAGTGGCGGCCATATTCATTTTTGTCAGTTCCGTCCCGATTTTGTTCAAAATCGATATCTGAGCGTCCGAGAGAATTCTTAATACGAATCCGAGGTAAAATTGGGAAAAATTGGCAGCCATATTTATTTTCTTCATTTCAACCCGATTTCGTTCAAAATCGATATCCGAGCGTCCGAGAGGTCCCCTAAAACGAATCCGAAGTAAAATTTGGAAAAAGTGGCTGCCATATTGATTTTTTTCATTTTTAACCCGATTTCGTTCAAAGTCGATATCTGAGCATCCGAGGTCCCCTAATACGAATTTGAGGTAAAATTTGAAAAATATATTGATTTTCTTCATTTTCGTCCCGATTTCGTTCAAAATCGATATCTGAGTGTCCGAGAGGTCTCTTAATAAGAATCCGAGGTAAAATTTGTGAAAGTTGCGGCCATATTGATTTTCTTTTTTTTCGTCCCGATTTCGTTCAAAATCGATATCTGAGCGTCCGAGAGGTCTCTTAATACGAATCTGAGGTAAAATTTGGCACTCCATACATGCCTGTATGCAAAAATGTTTATGTTACTATATAGGCGTGCGGGATATCTATGGATTTGCTTTTAAAAACGACATAGAGGATTCGATACTTTTTTTCCATTTAAATCAACCTTTAGATTTTTTTAATCGTATGGCATTTATTTACGAAGATTTTCGAGAAGACAAGTACGGTTGCCAGTTTTTGTTGCACTTTTAGCACCACCCAGGGTCACGTGTAGGGTAACGGTGGGTACTCCCTACGGACGTCGTGCAACTTCGACCCCCCTTTGTCAAGTGAGTGGGCAACTTGACTGTTAGAAGTTCGCAAGCCGCTCGAAGGCCTCTAACTTGGCTTAACGATTGCAGCCGGGATCAACGGCTTAGCGTGCCTTCTAAAGCACGAGAGTCAGTTAGTAACCACTCAAAGCGGTCACCCATCCAAGAACTGACCTGCGCCCACATTGCTTAACCTCGCAATTGCACTCGCAATTCTTGATAGTTTGTGCCAAATTGCAATTCAATCGGTCCAATAAAAGCAACTTGGTTGTAACAGACGGACTGACAGTAAGGAGTGCGAATGGAAGTGAGGCCAAATTTTCTTTTTAGATGCTCCAATGGGAACTGGCAAAACCTACCTAATAAATTTAATTTTAGGAAAAATAAATGTTACCCGTGATATTGAATTAGCCGTATTTCTGTACTTCAAAGGACCAGAGTTTATGACCGCTGCGTGCTGCTTGGTCGTTTACAGACCTATTGGTGTTACTGTAGTACACAGATACTTTTACTAAGGGCCGTTTAAGACATGCTTTTATTTCATCGGCCCTTTCCCCTTCGGCCTCTCGAAAATGTATGATAATAGTTTTCGATCCTTATTTTTGCCAAAATCAAATGAAATTCAACTGTTTGCCGGTTCTCAGAATGTATACCTACTGACTTTTCATCTGTTCATCTGTTAATGAATCACAATCACCAAACTTCGTATACCGAAACCCCCAGAATATAACAACTACTTTTCTGGAGACCGCATCTAAATCGGTTCAGCCAAACGCGAGATAATCGTGGACAAACATACGAACCTGTTTTTTGTAGACGGCTAAAAATTTCGCTTAGTACGCGGGCGAAGCCGCGGGCAAATGCTAGTATTGGATATACGCGGAACTTGAAGTTGAAATTTTATTTTATTTCAATAAAATAAAAAAATACATTAAAAAAATTAAATAAAAAAACAACTAGAAAAAATAGCTAACAGAAAAATAAGCATATTGACAAAAAATAATAACTGTATCGCAAACACAAACGAAGAAAAACGTACACAAAGTTTGTATGAAAAGAGCTTACCTACCCCTTCGCCTTAACATGTGGCACATATCAATTGATCGGTCTTTAAAAATAAATAAGAGTTTTCTCAGCAGTCGGAGATAATCGCTCCTAAAGTCACAATAATATGAAAAAAATCATGGGCACTGTGTCCATAATTTTTTCTTATT
Organism: Notocelia uddmanniana; assembly: GCA_905163555.1. Lineage (NCBI taxonomy): Eukaryota > Metazoa > Arthropoda > Insecta > Lepidoptera > Tortricidae > Notocelia > Notocelia uddmanniana. Next base: position 17,934,695 of record LR991057.1, read on the forward strand.
AAATAATTTCACCGAATAATGATTAGAAAAAGAAAGGTACAATAGTTTCTAAGTTGGGTATCGCTGAAAAACTGCCTCGCCCTAAAAGTGCCGTGAGTTTCCTATAAATAAATACGACCCCTCCTAACTCACAGTACTGGATAGTGGATCTAAACTAAACCCAGTAGCTAGGTACAGAACCCTCCACTGCGCGCCGTCCAAACCGCACTTGGCCGCTTTTATTTAGTATGATAAATGTGTTATGTATTGAATATATAGGGTATTAGCTCATTCATAGATATGTATGTGAGGGTAGGCTTCTATAGCTAAGTCAGTCTGGTATTACACGGATTACCTACCGCACGCTGTCTATTATTTATCAGTGGCGACGAGGATATTTATTTATAAAAAAATGTCAATAGGAAGAATTAGTGAGTTCGATGTCCAAAACGGCAGCTGGAGATCGTATTGTGATCGGTTAGATAGTTACTTTCTCGCCAATGATGTGGCGGAGGAGCGGAAATTGCCAACATTGATTGCCGTGGTCGGGGACGCCGCTTATGAGTTGATAAACAAAAAATTGGATTTATATGTTATCGAGAACGGAAATACTAGCTTACTAGGCCGCCAATGGTTGTCAGAGTTGGGCATAGTCATACCCCCGCTTAATGCATGTGAAAATGTTCACACGAACACAGCAATAAACAAAAATGACATATCTAATTTAATTTCTAGGCATAAGGAAGTATTCGATGGAAGTTTGGGCGCGTTCACCGGCGGGCGGGCCGGGCTGCGCGTGAGGCCGGGCGCGACGCCCGTGTTCTGCCGTGCGCGCCCGCTGTCCTACGCGCTGCAGGCCCGCGTCGACGCGGAGCTCGACGCCATGCTGCGCGCCGGCGTCATCGAGCCGGTGGACCACTCCGACTGGGCCACGCCTTTGGTAATCGTTAACAAACCTGACGGATCGTTGCGGTTGTGCGCAGATTACAAGACCACTTTGAATCGCGTTTTGTTACGAGTAGTTGATAAATTTCCGATCCCTAAGATTGAAGATTTATTTTCGAAATTGAATGGTAGTAGGTACTTCACTAAGCTTGACTTATCGCAGGCGTATAATCAAATACTGCTAGAGGATGACGGCTCGAGGGATTTGACAGTTATAAACACGCACCGCGGGTTGTTTAGATACAACCGTTTAGTATATGGACTATCGTCAAGTCCAGGTACATTTCAGAGGATCATGAGCAGTCTCTTCAAAGACATCCCTAATGTAACATTTTTTCTAGACGACATTTTGATAACCGGAACGACTTTAGAGACACATTTGAATAGTCTTCAACAGGTATTACAGAAATTGAGGGAAAACGGTCTAAAGATCAAGAAACAAAAATGTTCCTTTTTAGCAAGGGAAGTTAAATATTTAGGGTTTGTTATTAGTGAACACGGTGTGAGAGTAGACGAAGACAAAATCAGACCGATACTCGCTATGACGCAACCGAGTAATGTCTCCGAGCTCAAGTCATTTATCGGCATGGTCAATTTTTATGACAAGTTTATTCGGAACCTCAGCGAGTACTTAGCGCCACTATATAAATTGTTAAAAAAGAACACGAGATGGTCGTGGTCGGATCACCATGATAGGGCATTTCGCGAAGTAAAAAAACTATTGAGCTCTGCGCCGGTACTGGGGCACTACGACGCGGCGCGAGAGCTGGTGCTAACGTGTGATGCGGGCCCGCGTGGAATCGGTGCCGTGCTGGCGCAAACAGAGCGCGACGCGCCGGACACCGTCATCGCCTACGCCTCACGTGCGCTCTCGCCGCCCGAACAAAACTATAGTCAAATACACAAGGAGGCTCTAGCGATTATATTTGCAGTAAAAAAATTCCATCAATTTCTGTACGGCAGGCGATATACATTAAAAACCGACCATAAACCACTCGTGAGCATATTCGGGCCGGGTCACGGTATTCCGAGCATGACGGCCAGCAGGTTACAACGCTGGGCTTTAATATTGTCAGCATACGACTTCGATATAGAATATGTTAGATCCGAAGATAACACGGCCGATGCTCTCTCGCGTCTTATAGCGGCACATAAATCGATCGGTCCGCGGGTTGACGAGTGCCCGGAACAAACATATTTACATTTCGCTACAGATGCGATGCTTATAGATTATAATGTAATTAGCAAAGAAACCCGAAACGATGTTTTATTAAGTAGGTTATTAAGCTATATTAGAGATGGGTGGCCTGAACAAACAGAAATTAGAGAGATGAAACCATTCTTTAATCGTAAAGCTGAACTGTATACTGAATTGGACTGCGTGATGTGGGGCCGCAGGGTAGTGGTACCGACGGCGTGTCGCGAACGAGTCCTGCGGGAGCTGCACGACTCACACATGGGTATCGTGAAAACCAAAGCCTTTGCACGAAGCTATGTTTGGTGGCCCGGCCTGGATGAGGCCGTGGAAGCCATGTGCCAAGCGTGCCCCGTGTGCGCGGCGGTGGCCGCGGCACCGGCACGTCACGCGCCCTGCCCGTGGCCCTACCCTAGCCGCCCATGGGCCCGACTCCATGTAGACTTTTTGGAACCGATTGCAGGAACAAAGTATTTGGTACTCGTAGACGCGCATTCTAAATGGATAGAAATAGTGGACATGATCAATACGACGGCTAAAAATTTGATAAAAAAACTGAGGAAAATTTTCGCCACATTTGGGTTACCAAAACAAATCGTTAGTGATAACGGTCCCCCGTTTACAAGTGAGGAATTCAGGCTGTTCTGTAGTAGAAATAAAACAGATCAAGTTTTTTCGGCACCATACCAGCCCGCATCGAATGGAGCCGCCGAGAATGCAGTTAAATTATGCAAAACAGTAATTAAGAAAGCGCTAGTTGAGAACAGTGACATAGACACAGCCCTGGATAGATTCCTATTAATATACCGCAATACTACTCACAATACTACCGGCGACAGCCCAGCAAAACTGCTTTTAGGTCGGGAGGTACGTACCAGGTTAGACTGCCTCAAACCCGACCGCGAGCAGAGAGTAAGAAATCTCCAACGCCAACAACAGGATGATTCAGGAGGAGCGCATCGAGCTTTCCATCAAGGGGACTCAGTGTGGTATCAACGTTTTAAGGTAGGTAATGAGAATAGGAAATGGGACGCGGGTGAAGTACTAGAACGGATAGGCGAGACAAATTACAAAGTAAAAGGTTCAGTAGGTATCATTCACAGACATATCAATCAACTGAGAAAACGCGATTCAAAAGGTTGTGTTAAGGCAATGTCGACGCGTGAGCCTAGTCGGGGATGTCCTCCGGCTTGTATGACCGGTCCGGTATTAGTTCAGGGGGGGTCGAGTTCTGAGTCGGCGGGAAATAGTAGTCGAGAGGTCGACCGGCCTTCTTTAGACCCGGGATCGAATGGACTAGCGGGGCTCGCCCCTGTTAATTCTCCCGCCGCTGAGCGCACACGCCACGAACGATTGCGCCCTAATGTAAATCCACCCATACGGTACGGATTCGAAGATTATTTCTAACACCCTTAAGTAGTGTAGATCTATCGATAATAATAACAATGAGTGTAAAGAATCTTCTGTTAGAGATAAGTAATTTTATGTCCTAGAGGATACGATGTTAGTTAAGAAGGATTGATGTATTACCTGGTACGCAATGGTTGTTGCTAACTACTTAGATTTTGCTATGCCAGGGTTGTCTATGTACCTATGTACTGAATATTTACATAAGGTAATTAAGTACGTAGGTACCCTGGAATTTAGAGTAGAAGCAACCATATACCTCTAGTATAGCTATGTAAAGTTATTGTTAGTAATAAGGGTGGAGGTGTTATGTATTGAATATATAGGGTATTAGCTCATTCATAGATATGTATGTGAGGGTAGGCTTCTATAGCTAAGTCAGTCTGGTATTACACGGATTACCTACCGCACGCTGTCTATTATTTATCAAAATGGATCAATAAGGGAAGTGATCATCCAATTTTGCAAAATCGTAAAACTTGAGCTTGATGTGCACCACGCGAAAAACTGCGATTTATTTTCACTTATTCATGTTCTAAAAGCTAAAAGTCATAAACTGTAAGTTTGTCGATCGAAAAATGTAGTACTTACTTTTTTTAAGTTCATTAAATTTACATCAATTCAAGCCCAACTGTGCAGCTAAGCCTTTTAGCCCTTTTAGGGACAAGGCTATGACCCTTCCAAGATGGTCAGATTTTGCTGTCGAAAAGCGCACGGCTTATGACTTTTAGAATAAGTTGCGAAATTTCGCAGTTCGTCGCGTGGCCGCGGGCTTAAATTATTCGATGCTGCCAATCTAGACTGTTAACACTACCCTCACTGATCCATACTACATACTATAAACCAGAAGTATATCGTGCTTTGCGATAATGACGATTCCACTTGGTATATGGCGAGTGCCAGGAATCGGGACGAGTGAAAATTACATTTCCGCACGCGTATGTTAGGGGGAAAATTCGCACTGATCAATCGCCTCAATTGCGGTCGTGGGTTTCCTTTCCGGCTCTAGGAATAACCAGTGTACCATCAAGACCTAAGGGGGGGGGGGGGGCTCCGGACCCCCCAGACCCCCCCCTTATATACGTCCCTGCCCAATTGATTAAATTGTCATTTCATTTAATTCACAGAATAGGCCCAAACCTACCAAAAATGTCTTTGTCTTTGTGCCTAATTAAATCAATAACACGAGTTGGAAATGGAATTTTTAATTTAATGTTCTCCATATAAATTAGTACTGTTTTAACGGGGGCAAGCGAGAAAGATTTGATTAAGGTCTCCCTCATCCAACCCACATCTGCACAGAGAGGAATCTCGTACGTGAATTTTAGCTAAATGAGAAGGGGATCCGCAGTGACCCAATCTCATTCGGATAATTGTCGAACAATATTGTTTTCGAATGATGATTTTTAAAAGCCATGGTTTTCTTGCAACTGTAGGCTGGACCAGGGAGTATAGCCTACCACGTGATTTGCTTGACCTGGACCATGACGATGACCAGGCGCGGAGTAAGAATTTCGATGCTAAGGGGATTATATCATGGCAATAATTTTTGAAACAAATTTTATCCCCACTCACCACCGCCTCTTTAGCTATCCGATCCACAGCTTCATTACCGACCACCCATTCCCGGCTGGTATGATAGCTTATACCGTCACGTTTTATGTGACGTTTCAGTACATTTTGGCCATACAACGTGACGGTATAAGCTATCATACTAGCCGGGCAGGGATCCATACGAGTGCGACTTCATATCCTTTTTCCTTACAGAATATAAGTTTATCCTTAATTTCATAGACAATTGGGTTATGTAATTTAACTGCAAAAGGGTTAGCAATTTGGGCTTGTAAACAGCTGCGAGAGTCAGATAAGATTATTGTTTTGGCTAAATTATATTGTAAGTTATACTACGACGTTACATTCTCAAGATTTATTGTCCCTCTGTAGTTCACTCTCAATGTATCAGGCATTGCACATTAGTTTAAAGCTAGAATATAGAATAAAAAGTATTAAAATGACTACTTTCCCCCACTCCTGCCCCACCGTCGCCCGGCTCCTGCACCCGAGTTCGTGTCATTCTCTTTCTTTGTGCGGGCATTGCAACATCGTATTACGTAACTTAGTAATTCCAAAAAATCGTATCCTTTTTGTATTGCACAAATCAGACATAATGGGAAAACGTAAACGTAAAGATAAAAATCGTCATTTAAAAGAAAAGATTAGGCGATTAGAAGATCGACTCAACCGTTATTCATCATCAGGTTCGGCAACAGACGAAGGTTAGTGTCTTTCCTTTTTTAAATATAACATTATTAAATACCTCCTTAATCCGAACTATCATACATTAATTATCACTATTAGAAAAGACTGTGGAATGCGTGATAAATAGAATCTACCCCCTACTTTGAAGAAAAAAAAAAATGTTTCGATTCAAACTCAAACAGACCTTTTTAAACAAATATTCTTGTTTGTGACCTTTGTACTGTTACCGGATTGGTAATGTGTTTTCTTTACTTCATTAAAATTAACATTTTACTTAAATCGTAATCGATTTGTAAACAAAAGATTCTCATTGAATGACATGGGTGTTAGATAGTTTAGTGATATAACATAAATTTGTTAAAAGTATTGAAGGGTTACTCGAGCGATTTTAAGCCTAGGTATGCCAACTAACAGTCCCGCGTCATAGCGTGCCTATGCCCAGTGACTCAAAACGTTTAGTCCAGCGATATAGCGAGCCTATACCCAGTGACTTAAAAACACTAGTCCAGCGGCATAGCGAGCCTATGTTCAGAGACTTAAAAAATATTTTTTATCGTATTTACAGAATACAATGATTACGATCGGTACTATCCAGAATCGTACGATTACTCTCACAATCCGGCTAGTGAAGACGAAGTACCCTTAATACCGTGGTCTGATTCTAAACACTCAATTCCCGTGTCTACGCCGAAATCGGTAATCACGCAACCTGCACCAATACCGGACCCAGGTCTTAATTCTGGCACACCCAATGTCAATGAACCGGTATCCGCAGATCCGGGTACCAGCACTAAGACTGATGTATCATCAACGTTACCGTCCGATATATTGGAGGCACTCGGAGACCCGAAGGGAAAAGAGGAAATATATGGGCAAAAAATACCCGACGAAATCTCTAAACGTTGGGGCCGGGTACTCGTTGATGGCCTAGAAAAAGATGTTAAGCAAAAACTACCTGAAAAATACCTGATACCAGACAACTTTCGTTTGGTAAAAGCCCCTATTTTAAATCCTGAGATTATACCAGTGCTTAACGAATCAGTCAGATATCGTGACAAATTATTAGAAAAAGAGCAAAACCAACTGGGCCTAGGTATTTCTGAACTCACAAATCTAGCTTCAGCTGTAATTAAAGAAAACTTAGATAAAGTAGAAATACTAAAGAAACTTTCCGAAGCTAGTCAGATTTTCTTAGACCTTCATCACGATCAGACCACTAGGAGAAGAAAACTCATAACCACAACTCTTGACAAAAAGTTTGTTAACATAATATCCGACGTAAAAAGGGATACCTACCTGTTTGGCGAAAACCTAGGGGAAAAAATAAAAGCCACAAAAACAGCGGAAACATCAGGCCTGCAGTGAAGCGTAAAGATGTCAACGCTATCGCATCTACGTCTAGGAAATATCCCAACCAGGGAAACTGGAGGGGCCCACCCCGAACATATTACCAATATCATCATGTTCAACGAGCACCGAGACAGGGTGGGCCGAGACCGCGCTACCCCTACCAGCAAAACCGGTATCGTCCGCCAGCTCCCGATCGTCAAGCACAATCGACGCGCAGGCCGCCCAACAAGACCCCAAGAGCCTAACAGAGGTAAATCTACCCCATGCGTGTAGACTAAAATACTTTTATAAAGAATGGTGTAATACAGGGTGATTTCGGGGTCGTGGATCAAGAATAAGTTTTACGACTTGGTATCTGTTAGCCACTTCAAAAAAATTGTAGTGACACGAAACAAACGTATTTCTTTTTTAATTTATTTTGATGACAAAAATACAAAATCTCAAAAAATCATGGTTACCCTTCTCTCTTTGACGGATAGTATGGAGAGTTGACAGTGGGATAGGGTGACCAAGTTGTATGAAAAAGTATTATTTTCCATTAGAATTTGAAGACAAAGAGTATTATTTGAATTATAAACCGTCATACCAACTGTGATGTTGTCTACTTTGAATTCTTGACCATGTACAATCATTCCGGATCACGACCCCAAAATCACCCTGTATTACTTACGATCAGACAGTCTTAACCTATGTGAACGGACTAGGCATACCTTTTAATAGTCCGGTCATGCAAAATGTGTTTCCAGAAAATAACAATTTTAGTTTTTTAGAAATTGAGCAAATAAATTGTGAGATTAAAAAATTGAAGGACTTAGGCGCCTTAATAGAGTGTAAAGATATGCCTGGACAGTTTTTATCTAGTATCTTTCTTACCCCAAAACCAGGTGGCTCTAATCGTTTCATACTTAATCTTAAAAACCTAAATAAACATATTACACATCAACATTTTAAAATGGAAGATGTGCGAACGGTTACAAAACTTATGACTTAAAAACTGTTTTATGTCTACCTAGGTACTATAGATCTAAAAGACGCATACTTTTTGATCCCAATCAATAATAAGAGCAAAAAATTTCTGAGGTTCAAATTTCAGGGAAATACCTTTGAATTTCAGTGTTTACCTTTCGGCCTCTCCTTGGCGCCATATATATTTAACAAATTACTCAAACCAGTGATGACGGTTCTAAGAAGCAAGGGCTACGTACTAGTTATTTACCTAGATGATATATAAGTAATATGTTTAGGTGGTACGTATAATGAATGCCTTACTTGCTCCACAGAAACCGTTAATAAACTAAAAAATCTAGGTTTTGTAATAAACCACGCCAAGAGTAAATTAATACCTAGTCAAGTTCAGACTTACCTTGGCTATGAGTTGGACTCCGTTAATATGCGTCTAGGCTTACCAAATAAGAAACGACAAAAAATACTAGATTGCCGCATACTCAAAATAAAAAGTCAATCACTATACGTGATTTCGCTAAGCTTTTAGGTCAATTATGCTCAGCCTGTCCAGCGATTGCTTACGGGTGGGTTTACACCAAACCCTTCGAGCGTGACAAATTTCTTGCCTTATAAAAATCGGGAGAAAACCATGATAGCCTTATTAATATTGGTGCTCACCTTAATCCTGACTTTACATGGTGGAAAAATAAAATTTTAACATCATATAACCAAATCCGAGAAGGCAAATTTATGTTAGAAATTTTCTCAGACGCATCCTTGACAGGCTGGGGAGCATATTGTAACGGTGAAAGAACCGGAGGGTTTTGGAGCCCACAGGAGGTTAAAAGCCACATAAATTTCCTCGAGCTGCTTGCAGCCTTGAACGGGTTGAAATGCTTTGCCCGAAATCTTAACAACGTAGAAATATTACTACGCATTGACAATACCACTGCCATATCGTACATAAACAAATTTGGCGGAGTACAGTATATTCACCTAAATAATATCACACGAAAGATATGGCAGTGGTGTGAGTCACGCCAGTTATACATATACGCGTCATACATTAAATCCAAAGACAATGTTGAGGCAGACGAAGAATCTCGTCACCGCAATGTTGATACCGAATGGAGTTTATCTCCCTTAGCATTTCATAAAATTACTCATTCCTTTGGATTTCCTGAAATTGACCTGTTTGCATCCAGATTAAATAATAAATGCCTTAAGTACATTTCGTGGAAACGCGACCCTGAGGCATTTGATATTGACGCATTTACGCAAAACTGGGCTAACTTTTTCTTTTATGCTTTTCCGCCTTTTTCACTTATTCTCAAAAGTCTGAGGAAAATCATAAATTATTTATAATAAATAATAAATAAATAAATGAAAAAGCTTCAGGTATTATGGTCGTTCCGGGCTGGCCCAGTCAACCCTGGTACCCAATTTTCATGAAGCTCTCAAAACATAAACCGATGTATCTCAGTCCCGAGCCTGAGTTGCTTCTTTCTCCTTTCAGGAAGAAACACCCCCTCTGGACTCGCCTTTCCTTGGTGGTATCACTATTATCCGGGAAGCATTTAGAGGACAAAATTTAAATCCAGACACAATTGATATTTTAATATCATCTTTATCCAAAAACTCTTTAAATCAGTATAATAGTGGTTACAAAAAGTGGTGGGCGTTTTGTTCAAAAAATAACATGAATATTTACTCCACCAATATTCCTGATATTCTTGCGTTTTTTACGGCTGAATATAACTCCGGAGCAAGTTACTCCACTTTAAATACACTCCGTTCTGCACTTTCCTTGATATTGGGCAAAAAGTTCGGTGAAGATGAAAGGGTCGCTAGGTTCTTAAAAGGTGTATTTAAAACAAAACCTGCGTTACCAAAATACCAGTCAACCTGGGACCCTAATCTAGTTTTAGACCATGTCAATAATTGGCATCCTAATGAAGATCTACCTATAGATAAAATTACAAAAAAGTTGGTAGCTCTTCTTGCGTTGTCTACAGGACAACGTATGCAGACGCTATCCCTTATTAGCTTATCCAATATCAAGGTAAATGAAAAGAACATTGAAATTATAATAAGTGATCTTATTAAAACTTCAGCTCCGGGTAGATCTATGCCCCGGTTAATTATTCCTTTTTTTCCTCATAAAGTCGAGATATGTCCCGCTAAATGCCTAATTGCATATATGGAAAAGACCACTCAATTCAGACATTTAACGAAAACGGATAAGTTGATTTTAACAACAAAAAATCCAGTCCACAACGCGAGCCCTTCAACCATTAGCCGTTAGATAAAGTCAGTATTGGCAGCAAGCGGAATAGATACTTCAGTTTTTTCGGCCTACAGCTGTCGTCATGCTTCTACCTCAGCAGCCAGTCGAAAAGGGGTATCTGTAGACCTTATCAAAAAATCAGCTGGCTGGTCAAAGAATTCTCTGGTATTCGCAAAGTTCTATAATAGGCCGGTTATTGAAGAACAGAGCAACGTTTTTGCAGAGGCCGTATGTAATCAGGACAGTGATTAAAATAATATTTTTTGAATACTATACTATAAGTTGTTGATTAGTAGATACCTATCATTAATTTCCTACAGTAGGTACTGTATGTTATTTAACAAATTAATGCCAGATTCGAAAATACAAATTTGATTACACACATATAGTTATTTTATTCGGTCTTACTGCTTCCTACTAAGTGCCATTTTTGCTCGGCGCTAAACATCTACAGAGTGACAATAAATCTTGAGGATGTAACGTCGTAGTATAATTTAAGGTTAAACAAACTTACCTGAAGTGAAGTTTGACCATAATTATACGAGACGTTACATCCGAAAAGATTTATCACCCGCCCTGCCCTGACATTTTTTTTCTCTCTCAGTTTCAAAAAAAAATGTTACTTAAAGTTGTCGCAAAATAGCACTTAGGTATCTCTAAAACAATGACACGAACTCGGGTGCAGGAGCCGGGCGACGGTGGGGCAGGAGTGGGGGAAAGTAGTCATTTTAATACTTTTTAGGGTTCCGTAGTCAACTAGGAACCCTTATAGTTTCGCCATGTCTGTCCGTCCGTCTGTCCGTCCGTCTGTCCGTCCGTCCGCGGATAATCTCAGTGACCGTTAGCACTAGAAAGCTGAAATTTGGTACTAATATGTATATCAATTACGCCGACAAAGTGGTAAAATAAAAAGTGGAAAAAAATATTTTATTAGGGTACCTCCCCTATACGTAAAGTGGGGAGTGTTTTTTTTTTTCATTTTAACCCTAACGTGTGATATATTGTTAGATAGGTATTTAAAAATAAATAGAGGTTTACTAAAATCATTTTTTGATAATGTTAATATTTTCGGAAATAATCGCTCCAGAAGTAAAAAAAAATGTGTCCCCCCCCCTCTAACTTTTGAACCATAAGTTTTAAAAATAAGAAAAAAATCTCAAAAGTAGAGCTTTATAAAAACTTTGTAGGAAAATTATTTTGAACTTGATAGGTTGAATAGTTTTTGAAAAAATTACAAAAATAATTTCTGAACTAAGTTTGTAATTTAACCGTATAAACAGGTGTTTATTGTACCTGTCATTTCTACAAAATCACAATGAAATGACGTGCTTTCAAATAAAATAAAACCGGTGAAAATCGGTTCACGCAATAAAGAATTATTCCATAAAAATCATCTTAAATACTTTAAGCTCGCGCGCAATAGTTTACTTAATTTGCCGATAGATGTCGCTGTACGTGGAACGAGACGAGGCAACCTAAAATAATTCCCACGCTTGCTCCGCCCATCACCCGCGCCAACCCGCCACCCGCTAGATACACTCGTTCGTCATGCTCGTGCGGCGTGTGTAGTTTTCAAAACAAATAGTGGAGCAAGAACATAGAATGAATAGAGATTTTTTTTATTGATATACGTTAACTATTTTATTTGATGGTGCCATTTGAACCAGTTTTTGATGACAATCAAATGTCATTATTGTAGTTGGTCAACAAACAAAGGACAAACCTAGCTCAATGCTAGTGGCCTCCGAAAAGGCTCCTACAATATGACGTCACGTGCCACTTATCAAACCAACAGGTGCCAAGTTTACGCTCAAAATGCATTAAGCCGCAATAAATTAGTTTTACAGTAAACAATCTAGTGCCAGACTTGGCACCTTTTTAGATAATCTATGAAACTTGGCACCCATTTAGATCTCAATTCTTTTGTCGGTGAAGACGACAACCATGCGTCGCATATTCTTAATATTGAACTTGGCTCTCATTTTCACATTTATCTTTTTGATGGGATATCATTCCTTTTTGTCAAACTTCACCAAATGGTACTTTTCACGAGCGAATGCTCTAGTCACGATCTGGACACGCGGCAGCGTGTCCAGCCAAGTTCACCCTAGGAACTGGCGGACAGCAGCCGTGTGTTATATTACACGAACCGTTTGGAGCCACTTTTGAACCCCCAATAACTCCAAATCTATGTAACATAAAAAAAAATTGGTACATGTATTAAGACCCTTTAGAACAACAAGAAACCCAAATTTCATAAATATAGGTTTAATAGTTATTGAGATATTAAATTCCAAAAAACGGCATTTTTATCACTGACTGACTGACTAGTAATCAAAAACCTAACCCACTTCTAGGTGACCTAGAAAGCTATTTGGCATGCAGCTTGATAATTGTGTGTGTACACCAGAAAAAAACCGAAAATAGTGATTGTTTTATTAGTTTTTTTATTATTATTATTTATGCTAGTTACCTCAGAACTCCGTCATTTATTAACCGATTTGGAAAATTCTTTTTTTGTTTGAAACGGTATAGTTCAGGGGTAGTCCCATAGATATCAAGTAAGATTCTGATCATAGGGTCCAGGAGAAATCGAGGGAACTCTTCAAATATTAGAGGTGCACCTATAGCAATTTGGGTATTTTGTAAAGTAACTCGTGCATTCGCTCTTAAAAAGCACCATTTGGCGAAGATTGACAAAAAGTAATGATATCCCATCAAAAACATAAATGTGAAAATGGGAGCCAAGTTCAATATAAAGAAAATGCGATGTTTGGTTGTCTTCTTCACCGACAAAAGATTTGAGATCTAAACGGGTGCCAAGTTCCGTAGATTCTCTGAAATGGTGGCAAGTCCGGCACTACATTGTTTACATTAATATTAATTTACTGCGGCTTAATGCATTTTGAGCCTTAACTTGGCAGTTTTCTATGCAGTATGTTATAATACCATAAAATCTGTAGGGTATTTAAGAAAACTGACTCAAATCTTACACTCTGACCTGATGACAATGGGACCACCCCGAAATTATACCAATTCAAACATAAAAAGAATTTTCCAAATCGGTTAATAAATGATGGAGTTCTGAGGTAACAACAACTAATAATAATAAGAAAACTAATAAAAAAAATAGAGTTTTCTGATTTTTTACACCACGACAATTACCAAGCTGGATGCCAAATTTCAGTTTTGTAGGTCACCTGAAAGTGGGTTAGGTTTTAGATTACTAGTCAGTCAGTCAGTGGTAAAAATGCCGTTTTTTGGACTTTAATATCTCAATAATTATTTTACCTATATTTATGAAATTTGAGGTTCTAGTTGTTCTAAAGGATCTTAATACATGTACCAAATTTCATTCTTTTATGTTAAATTGACGACCTGTTTAGCCTAGTTGGTAGTGACTCTGCCTCCAAAGCTAGAGGTCCCGGGTTCGAATCCCGGCCAGGGCATTTATTTGTGCATTTTTCACGGATATTTGTTTTTGGGTCTTGGATGTTTTCTATGTATTTAAGTATGTATTTATCTATATAAGTATGTATATCGTCGTCTAGTACCCATAGTACAAGCTTTGCTTAGTTTGGGACTAGGTCGATTTGTGTAAGATTGTCCCCCAATATTATTATTATTATTATTATTAAATAGACTTGGAGTTATTGAGGGATCAAATGTGGCTCCAAACGGTTCGTGTAAAATAACACACGGATGCTGTCCGTCAGTTCCCGGGGTGAACTTGGCTGGACACGCTGCCGCGTGTCTAGACACGGCTGCTGTCCGCCAGTTCCTGGGGTGAACTTGGCTGGACACGCTGCCGCGTGTCTAGATATTGCTGTGTCAGTCGTGAAATTCTGCGTTAAGATACATAGTTGTGATACAATTAATATTTAAGAAAAGGATTGTATTGGTACCAATGTATTGAACACATGAATGTATTTAAGATGTCAAACATTCAGTTGAAAAAAAAGTATTTAATCATAATAAGGTTTTATAGAAATATATATTTATTGTAGTATACTACTCGCGTACACTGAAATGTATTCACCTTTTTTGGAGGTTTGGCCGACGTTTCGAATGTATTACAACATCCGTGGTCACGAGCCGACATAAAAAAAAAGTCGAATGCATTTCAGTTGTACGCGATTAATTCGGTTCAGTAATAATGTGTAAAAATCGCCATATCTATTCATTACTATTATTTAGACACGTATATTGACATGATGCGTTTTCTTTAATATGCTTTTGATATGAGATTATGCTTTATATATATACACACGCATAAATAGCTTTTGACTACTGACCGACTTGTATCGACAGAATAGTTGTCCAAATTTAAAACTGTCAATGATGATGACTCCATTGGTTTTTTGCTCTGCTGTGCTCCGTCCGCTTTCATTTACGAAATCAGCGCAATTTTGGCACACATCCGTCGTCGGCAAAAGCCACAGGCGTCTGAAGGCGGAGTCTTGATGAGATAGCGTCAATTGCTTTCGCGCGTAAAAAAAGAGACAAAAGACAGTGATGGCGCTCATGAACACAAAGGCGTATGCGGCATAACTTCCGAATTTATAATATAATTCATATAAAATAAACTACACAAGCAAATAAAATGATATATCCCAGTTTGCTAGATAAATAGTATTACCGTCGTTTCTGAAAATTTCAAAGGTTGGATCCTTATAGTTCCGGAATAATTAGCAAAAGAATAAAAAAATGGACCATAGTTTGGAACGAAAAACTATCGAGAAAATTTTCACTTTGCGTGTTGTCCGATCCCAGTTTGTTAGATTATATAATGAAAATTAACATACCAAAATTTCATATGCGTAGATTAACTGGTTTGCTTACAATATCGAATAGAACACGACCAAAAATTCGAATGCCTCGTCTTAAGATTTTTCCTGATTTAATGGGGTCTGAGCAGGTGCGAATCTATAACTCTTTCTTTAGTTATCACCGTCCTCTGTGGGCCCGTTTTTAGGGTTTTGTGTTTCTGTACTTAATATGTCAACTTAATGTGACGGACGGAAAACTACGGAACCCTACACTGAGCGTGGCCCGACACGCTCTTGGCCGGTTTTATTATTCTATATTCTAGCTTTAAACTAATGTGCAATGCCTGATACATTGAGAGTGAACTACAGAGTGACAATAAATCTTTTCGGATGTAACGTCTCGTATAATTATGGTCAAACTTCACTTCAGGTAAGTTTGTTTAACCTTAAAATATATTTAACACTTTCCAGCACGCCGATGCATTCACCAGTAAATACGGAGGTCTCTGGGGGATATTTTAATTTAAGGGATATATTAGCCTGTGAGTGGAACACGCCCACCCCCACGCAGCCGTCCTCAGATAATTTAGACGCATCGCAGTAAATCGTATTCCAGTCGTGCCACTCGCGAGATAGGATCTGGCGAAAGTATTCGTCTGCATGGGGGTCGTCATGACAAATGTCGAAATTTAGAATTACACGGGGCTGGTAAATGATAGTTTCGTAGTCGAATTCATAAAGAGGGAGTCTTCGATACTGACAGACTGGGTCTTTGATAGATAGGAACTTCGCTATGTAACCCCCCCCTCTTCTTCTAGCCCTAAGAAACCCCAGCAGAAGCCCCTCTTAGAACTAACCCCTTGTACCTAATAAATGCACGTATGGTGTCTTTATTTCCTAAGATAAGCTAAGGTTTAACGAAGATTTGGCCAATGTGATCGTCTGTGGTAGGACCCCGTAATGTTGTGAACCGTAAGAACCCATGATCTTTAATGTGATTACTTGTCAAACCCTTGGACTCCTCAAATACCTAGCTTACCTAGACCTACCTAAAATGAAGCCTATTTAGCCTAGCTACTCATAATCGTTAGTAATACTAACTTTCCTACATATAGAACTTTATTTGATACAGGGAAAACTATTATTGAACTTTGGCTATTCCGAAGTTCATAGAGTTCAAAATAGGATAAATAATTATTGTTTGTGGTAATTTAACCCCAGCCTTAACCTATCCTGGTCTCTTGCCGGTGTCAGTAGCCATTGGGTTTTTAAAGAAAGGCAAAATTTTCCTTAAAAGCCACTCAGTTTCCCTAAAATCAAAATTATTTCCTAATTATTCCCTAATACATAGAACTCTGGTACTTGATATCCTAGCTAGCTAAGAATAATTTTGATTGCTTATTGTTGTATGGAGCGACCTCTGGCTTCCATACCGTGCTACTGGACCGGTAGGATGGGGCATGACCTCTATGCTAAGCTAAAACGATCTAGACTCCCTAATGAGAATAAGCTCATTAGTCAGTCTTGTAGATGATTGCGAATCATCTCTAACTAACCATTTCACTTGGAGGTGCTAAAACCTCTGAGCCCTAGGGGTCCCTAACAGCCAGTAAGCTATAACACTACCAATTCTGATATATGAAGGTCAGAAGCTCTGAGTCTGATCGTGAAGAAGTGAACTGTTACTGGTTAGTCACTGATACGAGCTTTCATCTACTCACAGTAACTAACAACTAATGGATTGCTCCGCCTCACCATTAGGTCTAAATCAATTTATTCCATATTCCAGAATAAATTGGTTTCCTATCTATAATTTATTATGAACACCTTTAGTTATAAATAAAAGAAGACTCAGCACTTCCCACCCTTGATACCAGAAACCTAGACCTCTAATGCCTAAGATCTTAGCTGATATTGTAACTATTTATCCCTACAACTGGTAGTCTTATTCTGATACCTATATTTAGACTACCTAAATGCCTAAGACCTAAGTCTTCATAACTGTAACCTAGAATACCAAATCAGAGGAATACTACGCACATGTACCCTACCGCTACTACACACATACCTATTTGTTCCCTAATCCAACCTATAACCTTGTTTCTCATATTTAGGTCACCTAAATAGCCCTAGAATATAAGTTCTAAATTAACCTGCTTGAAACCCACTACCCAAGCTTTAGTGTGTGAAATTAATCCTAAATCTCTACCCTAAATATTGCCCTAATCTGCTTATTTGAAATTAATACCAATTCTGGATTTTAGCTTCAAATAAGTATGTGTTTTCCCTACTCTAAACTATAAAAGTTCAGTCGGCTAAATTGAGGATTGCAAAAACCATCAGTCTGTATAAATGCCTTCCCTCGCACAACCCAAGGGCATTTATAGATGTATATAAAAGTAATCGATACATAAATACATCAAGACCATACCTCGAATATTGCGAACCTCTGCGAGCGTATCACACACCCTCGCGCCAACCCAAACCATGGCCGCTCTCACCTCCACTCAGCAATCGGCATCGGGCATGGAGGGGCCCAGACGCGCCGTCCACGCTGGCAGTGTTGACGCCAGACGATACCTCCATTCTCGTACTCCTCTGTTACTCCAGGGCAAACAGAGCTCGACACCGTGCACCTCGCACAAGTATACCGCAAACATGGACAGTGATTTGCCCGGCTTATATAAATAATCACAACCACATAAAAGAAAGAGTAAGTAAATAAATTAAAAACAAGGAGAGTTTCCCCACCGAGCAGAGCTTCCGCACCGCACGGGAATCTCGACCTTAACGAATAGGAACACTCCCGTAAGTAACACGAAAATACACTGATAACGCATTGCCAGAGACACTGACAGCCCGACCGACCAAACTCAACTGACCTGCGCCCCGCCCTAATTCCGCCTTTTATACTATCCGACCCTAGACACTGTGGACATCTTGGACACTGTGGACATCTTGGACATTGTGGACATTGTGGACACTGTGGACACTGTGGACATCTTGGACATTGTGGACACTGTGGACATCTTGGACACTGTGGACACCTTGGACATTTTCCTATTGGTGGATTGCGCCACGCCCTCTCCTTCCGTCATTAGAGATTGTAACGCCCTATTCTTACGAGTAGATGCACCTTATGCCCATACTAATAAGGTTGAAAATCGTATGACACCCGACAGGTTCTTTATCTTTATTTGAAGGGAGGCAAGTAATAAGGTAAGAAATAGGTCTTAGGCCTTTACGAATAGAGTTGAAATTCGTTTACCGAGTGCTTTGTCTTAGCTTGATGCGAAGTAAGTAATAACGTAAAAATTAGGTAAAAGATTTGTTTCTAGTGTGGTATTTATATTATGTTATAGATTAAGCTGGTATAAATAAAGGTATTCGGACGTAATGTTAACCATTTATTTCGTATGAATTCTGTTTACAAATGTTTTTTAACGCTAATGCTTTTACTTTAGGTAAACTTCATTTAGATATATAGATCGACCTTAAAATAATATATGGGACACGGCAGTGTCCTCGCCAAGTCTCTCAATTATGCCTTATAACTTAATAATGATTTTTAAGAAAAAATATGAATGTAATCAGCTGTCCCTTGGGAAATTATTTTAATATGAAAGTGACATGACCAGCGAGCTGTGTTATGTTACAGCTAGACTGTTGACGAGACACGGTGGGCTCTTGTGATTGGACCAAGAAGTATCTTTTAAGTCGTAGGCTCTGTGGATAATGGGGTGGTGAGAATATTGTAGCGAACGGAAAAAATAGCTATCGGCTAAAAACTGCCTACGTAATTGAAGAGCGGGGTCAGCGCATTCAACCTGTAAGGCATTGATTGGACTGGATCTCATGGCCCCCGTGATAATTCTTAACGCCTTTGATTGGATGAGGTCAATTTTTCTAAAACTCGTCTTGTTCCCTGGCTCCAGGAGAAAGGTACCGTAATCTAATACGCTCCTAACCGTTGCATTGTATAGTAACTTAAGTGAGGATGGATGGGCGCCCCACCAGACTCCTGAAAGGCATCTCAGAGTGTTAAGGCCGCGTTCACATTTTTTCATCAGGTAATCAAAGTGCAGAGATCCAGACAATTTAGAGTCTAGAATGACTCCTAAGAATTTATAAGAGAGGCTAACAGGGATTACCGAGTTATCTATATTAATTGTGATGCTAGGTATCACTCTTTTACGCGAAAAGATCACCACACAGCTTTTACTCGGAGAAAGGGATAGACCATTCGTTTTTAGCTAGCTATTTAGTGATTGTAACGAGTGATTTATCGATCCGCACGCATTTTCGATATTTCTATCTGAACAGTATAGAAGCAGGTCATCCGCGTATTGTAAGATTTGACACCCACTAATTGCCCTCTCCCCAGATCATAGGTGTAGAGATTGTACAAGAGAGGGCTGAGAACGGAACCTTGAGGCAAGCCCCGCCAGACTGTTCTCGATGAACTAATAGATTCAGATTATTTTATTTCTCAATAGCATGTCAGTTTTCATTAAATACAAACAAAAATATGCATACGTACTGAGATCGTCAAGATTTCAAACGATTATACATTATTTTAAACTATTATACATTATTTCAAACTATTATACCTTATTTTCAATTATTAAACATTATTTTATAGATTATAATTTATAATATATTTCAAAAGAGTTTATAAATAATTACTTATTTGATTAAATTTTAATTCATATACCATTTAATTAGTTATTAATCGATTTAAAAGATAATTCGTTCAGCTTAAGGTCATACATGAATACTCGTATATTAGTACTCGTTATTCAGGTATTCCTTAACGCTATATAGTGTCTTGTCAAGTAGCAGCTGTTTAACTTTTCGACGGAATGTGTTAATGTTAGGCTCAGTTTTTATCTCTGTTGGCAGCTTATTGTATAGTTTCGGTCCTATTATATTGGGACATTTTTTAATCATTTGTAGTTTGCATATATTTTGTTTTATATCATCAGGATATCTTGTCGGTCGTTTACTTACGTCACCGATACGCTTAAATTCTCTGGGGTTATTCCAGACATACATTATAACTTCTAGGATATATGTCGACACCATTGTTAGTATTCCTAGTTTATTAAAATGTTCTCGGCAACTATCTTTATATTTTGCATTAGCTAGGATTCGAATAGCCCGTTTTTGCATTTTTAATACACGTTCAAAGTCGGTTGAGTTTCCCCATAGTATAATCCCGTAAGACAAAATGGAATGTATGTATGAAAAATTGGTTTCTCTCAGATGGTAGTTTGATATGAGAGGTTTCAATTGTTAGTATTATATTATGTAGTAGGGAGCGGCTTTGTCATTCGAAGATATTCAGTTTTCAATGAATACACTCTGCTTAGCCGCACGATAGCTTTTACCGTCACGTTGTAGGGTCGAAATTATTTACTGAGACTATTACTATTAACAGCAAGTCGTAATATATAGTTATTAACTACACATAATTATATAAATATACAATTAACCAAAAAAACCCATTTGACATTTGAATTTTTAAATTGACAGTGATGTCAACGTACCGTGCAAACGTTTAGTTTCACGCAAAATATTTAAGCTTTATAAGCTTATATACACTCCACATCGATAAAATTTCACTCGAATTTTGCAAGGTAGAAGAAGTTGAAAATATACATTCTTCTCTTCCGATGGAGCATTTTATTAGCACTCTAATCTACTATCCATTTGCACGAATAATTGACGAGGCTAAATTAGTACAATGTTGTTGTCACAATGTTGTGTACATCACCTAATTAAACATGAAAAAAATATTAAACCATGAGTTTAGGTAGTAAGCACATCATCTGAATTTTAGGTAAAGTATCCATGACAGAAGTACAACCGCGAAAGATGTGCCTCTTTGTCACTCACAATGTGCAAGTGCGATAGAGAGGCAGGTGAAACAGTACACACAGTGTAATCTGCTGGAGAAAGTATAAACTAGAGTTTGACCAGCGAGTCGCTGCACAAGCGTTTTAAGAGAATTCTATATATGGCAATAATTTAAGCTGTCAAAAGTGTCAAAAATATTGTCAAACGAGTTTACACATAACCTAGATTCTCATGTTAGTTCATTCGTTACGGAAGTTTATATCGTATTATAATGGCTAAACCGATTAGAAGCAGTGTGAGGAGCATGTTATTTACGATAATAGAACCGTTTTTCCCCCGAAGGGTATAAAACGGATATTTAGGTTTCAGCCGGAGCTTGAACCACTGTGAGAATAGCCTTCCTATATTCATACCTATATCTACGTCATACCCGTGAATCTTCATGTGCTAGAAGAGTACACACCGATGACGTCACTATATCTGTCTCTGTCTACCCCCTCCATAGCGGCGCGCGGTGGCTTGTGGCTTCAGTACATTTTAGCCGGCAAGGCCCTTAAAGGGTGGTTCAAGCTCCGGCTGAAACCTAAATATCCGTTTTATACCCTTCGGGGGAAAATCGGTTCTATTTAGGTGTTCGAGCCTTCGCTTGAACCACTGTGAGACGTGTTTATTATCTGCCCGCGCCGCTAGTACCCTGTGTGGGGCTAGACTAGAGTAATAATTAAGCGTACTGTGAAAAGAATGTGTGTTAGCTCATTAGGATATGTGAAAATTAGATGATAATTAAGTAAATAAAATGAGCTCCCTATTTGAAGCTATAAATTATATCCAGTAGTATTGGTCGCTTAAATGTGTTGAAGTCTGATTAGTGTGTCCGTAATCACACTTAGTCATCATACTTAAAACTTCATTTTTGATATATGTTGCACAAAGGTGATGGAAAGTATTTCTAGATGAAGATATCCTTATTGCGATAAAACTGTTTACGGTCCATCCTACCTTACGAGGTAGGATGTCTCTGTTGATACATCTTATTAGATTATTCACGAGAAGTATCTCTGACTGATGCGAGTTATCTAAAACTTGACGCTTGACCTCTGGAGCTACCTGAGGTAATGTCAGAGATAAAATCACCTTTGTACCTGTATGCTACTACTAGCTTCGCCACTCTTGTTTTATTCCATTTAAAATAAAAATTACATACACAAGTCCGACACGACATTTTGGAATCCTACAGTATTCTCAGAAGTCTACTTGATTCCTTGAGATGGTTTAAAGCCGTGATAAGGCTAAGAAATACAATTCGTCATCGATTCAATTCAACAATTCCAAATCAATTCCTCGCCGGGAAATTTATCGTCGGGTAAAGAAAAGGACGCAAATAAGTATAATAATGTCTTCAAATACTTCAGATAGCATTGGGAGTTGAGTTAATATAGGTGGTTAGCCTAGTTGTTCGGTGCCTGGACTTTGAGATGTCCTAGGAGTTCACACTTGCTTGGAAGGATTATGCTAAAGTATATTAACTAAGCAAACTTGAAGCAAACCCAAGTCAAACCGAACCTTTCCATGGAGTCAAGCCTTTTAAAATAGATGGGTATAGAAGATCAATACAATTGATATAGCGCAACAGCGCCATTTGCGCTGCGTTGATAACAAGGAGAAATCGGTGGACTAGTAATCCAAATATACGAGGTTTGATTCCCTGTCTGTTCGGCTATTTAGTGTGATCCTTCAACTTTATTTGTGCCCTGGCTCTCATTTAGGTACACCAAAATTTCCGTGTTTTTCCGGCATTAAGGATACTAAATTACAATATTCCATATACAGGCATATCAAAATTGAGGGAAGAAATCCCGGAATACTAATGATTGTTTGCACTCATATCGAAATCTGCAATTCTCCGAGTAATTCGTAGTAAAACCCGACGTTCGAGTGACAGTTCTCTCGGGTGGTCGGTATATAAACCCCAAATTGTTAAGTCATTTGTCGCTCAACTTGCTGTGTATTACTCAACTACAGTACGAGTAGTATTCTTTACACTCTCACGTCCACTGATATTGACCCAACTACTAATTAGTCCTAGTGAAAGGTCTCTGGACTCCCAGACTTTCCGAAGTAACAAATGATCCTGGGTACCTTGGTCATTATTCCTAGCGTAGCCGATATTCATAGTATCCAGTGAAGACTATCGTTCACCGATGAGCAATCCGTCAGCGTGAGATGAGTTCGCAGACCTGAATTAGTCTTTTCGGGTCTGCTCTCATGGGGGTAAAACAGATTTCGCACCTACCTCGTACTTCAACCGCGTTATTTGGTTGTCTGATTCTAGTATAACCGTTTTAAAGTATAAAGTAGGTGTTAAAGAACTTTATACAACATATCTCTGTGCTAAACCTTTGGCAGCTTCGTTGTGGATCAACTACGAGGCAGCTAACAACAATGCCCCCCCCCCCTCCCTCCAACAGACGTCAGTACTTCTGTTAAAATGGGGGGTTAGAACGTGGGCTTTCCAGAAGTAGGTCGAACAGCCCATATGAGAAATTGTGAATGCCCTATCCAGTTGTGTAAATTTCTGAGTGCTCCAAGTCAATTTCTACGTTGATTGTAGTACTGAACAGTATTTCAGACTGACAATGAAAGTACACCCAAGCGGGGGTACATATGAGCGATGCAAAGTTCGCCCCGACTTGTCCCGGTGTTTGTGTTGTGCCACTCTCTTTTTTAACAGCTTTTAAATAGGTTCTGTCAGCATTCTGAAGTCTGAATCATCTACAGGAGACATGCCCCTATAAATACCCTACCTGGAGATCTCCTCTACGAATTCATTAACTAACGTTAATACTATATTTATATATATTCCCGTTACATAAAATGGTGATGCAGTAGAAAGAAACTGGTACCTAGTTTCTTAAACGCTTGTTTTCTCTAGATCACTTTACTTTCGAGGTGCTAATATAATTAAGGTTATTATACTTTAGGGACTGCTACTAGAATGAGCATTGTAAATATGAATTTCACGTGTCCCTCTACTACCGTCAAGCAAGAACCGTGCTGCTAAATTTAATTGTCGTTCTAGAACCAATTGTTCCTTCTGATAAACAGATGATGTCCTGATAAACCGACGCACGGAAACCATGTTTACTGATGCTGTACGATCGACACAAAAATAGAGGTTAGCATTATTATTATGATCAGATCAGGCTCGTCGAAGAGTCTATTTTACTCATTTAAAGTTAGTCAATAAAAGTATTCATTAGGTAAGTTATCAGTCTACATAATATATGTCCCACCTCCGGAGGTGGAAAGGAGGCCTGTGCCCGGGCACAGGCCTCCTTTCATGGATGAAACACAGTGCAATATGATTTTAGGTACTTCTTTTATTTTAGCCTTGTCATTAGTTCGGTCGGTGACCTTAACAATTCAAATATACAAAGGGAGGGTACCACAGACAAGCGTCATTTCATGTCAAAATGTGTGTGGGATACAGTGGGATAGACCTGGTAAAACTACAGACTAAGAATAACATTGAAATCCAACTGCCCACGTATAGGGAAATACTTGACGTGACGATGACAACGATGTCAAAAGGCGTTATTATTATGTTTTTTTTCCTTGTAGTCGTCATTTTCAAGTTCTCAAATATGATTTCAGGCAATAGTTTCAACCGAAAGAATTCTGCCGCATACCAGACAATCAAAACATCACGCAAGATTCCACTTTTTCATCATTCCACTTCATGCTACTTTCTATCAAGTTATACCATAACTTAGCAATCCATATTCGGAAATTTATACCGTACAGTATATATATAAATATATACAGTAGCGCACCTTCTTGCTATCTTCCCGCGCGTCCATGGCCCATGTTTTACATATTAAGCTGCAAGCGTGTAAACAAAAAGGCTGGATTAATAAGCCATCAAAAGTAAAATTGATCTGGATTGAACACTAAATCTTTTTATGTGATCTTTTACGCATGCCTGTCCTCTATCAGCATTCAAGCGATCTTAGGGACTTATCGTGACCTAGATGGGTCTACTGGACTGGATACTTTGATTTAAAAACCGGGCTTAACGTTCCAGGCGACATACACTGCTGGCAGGGTGTCTAAGTTGAGACGCTGTCCTCTCCGTGGTCGAAAGTTCGTGCGTTTAACGGGGCGAGACTTTCCTTGTTTCACCAAATTCACAAACAATTTCTTTTAAATGATTAGATTGATTAGCCACTCCGTATGAATCGACGCCCAAAAACAGTATAATCGTAATCATATTTATTTCTTGGTAATGAAAGAATGACATATATGGCATGCAGTTCGGGACTACTGGCAATTTGTTTTGAGACGACACTTGAGTTGTGTTACAACGTATGTGAGTCAAAAGGCTCGGACGTCAGGAATTTTTTACGACTAGCTTACTAAGTGCTCGCAATCAGGCTCGGGTACGAGGTGTCGCTTCGATTAATGTAACACTGGATTAGGATGGAGACACGTTGCCTCGATATACTTAGGCGGCCATCTCCCTAGGTTAAATACGCGTCGTTACGATTAAAACGATAACGGCCAGATCGACCATTCATTTCTTTAGTCTAATACGACACCCTCATCAACAACCTTTACAGATTATTACTGTAGTATCAAAGAGGCAAGGAGGTTCATGGGTCGGTGGTCTACATCGCCTCTTTAGCCTTAAATCTCGACACACCTTTCCCCATCGATCGAAAACATGTCGTTTGTCAGGATCAGAATCCTAACGAGGTTTGCCAATATTGCGGAGTGTTTTCTGCCTGACAATTTCTAATCGGACTTTGTCGGGTTTTTCTACCACAAGATTTATTTTAGCGCGCTTCTGCCCGTGGTACAGTTTAACGCTGAAGTTTTCTGCCTCACTTGCAGGAGTCAGTATACCATAATACAGGTAAATTAGTCACTTGGTGTGCGCCAATTGCGCTTACATAACCCTTAAACCATTCTATCACATGGCCAAATCATCATGAGACGACGCCACTCAGGTCGATATAAATCTTTGTCTCGATTGAGATGACACCCTGGCCAAATCAAATACACGTTGTCTGAATTGAGTCACTACCAAGCCTTAGGTAGAGAACATAAGATGTTCCACACTGTGACTTAATAACACTTCGTCTTGATTGAGACGACAGGTAGCCTCGATTGAGATGACATTCTGTCCAAACTGTGAGGGGGCGTCGCCTTAGTTGAGGCGACGTAACACTTAAATTGAGACGACACGTCGTCTCGATTGAGACGACATGCTGCCCGGACCGACAAGGTGCGTCGCCTGAGTTGAGGCGATACTACACTTAGATCGAGACGACACGTCGTCTCGATTGAGACGACATGCTGCCCGGACCGGGAGGGTGCGTCGCCTAAGTTGAGGCGACACAACACAGATTTGAGACGACACGTTGTCTCGATTGAGACGACGCCCAAAAAGTGGTTGGCAACCACATGCGAGACTGAGGTTTGTGGCGACATTATTGTGCCTTGTCAATACGACGAGCTTAAAAAGCAAGGTCTATGACTCATCGCTGGTCCGAAGCGCGCGAGCGGTAACATGGTCTCGTTCATGTCTTCGAGTTGAAAAACTCGGTAATGGTTTGGCAACAAGCTATGTGTAGCTGTGCGAAACTGAGGTTTGAGGCGACATTATCGTGCCTTGTCAATACAACGCGCTTAGATGCGGCGTGTACGACTCGTCGCTGGGCCGAAGCGCGCGAGCGGTAACATGGTCTCGTTCATGTCATCGAGTCGGAAACCTCGTGTTATATTGGTTGGTACCAACGGGAACAGATCACAGCTTTTATGAATATTCGAAGAAAATTTATTGGGCGCGTGCGCACCCATGAATATAGAAAAGCGTACTGACGCCACAAGCCACCGCGCGCCGCTATGGAGGGGGTAGACAGAGACAGATATAGTGACGTCATCGGTGTGTACTCTTCTAGCACATGAAGATTCACGGGTATGACGTAGATATAGGTATGAATATAGGAAGGCTATTCTCACAGTGGTTCAAGCGAAGGCTCGAACACCTAAATCTGTAACCATAATCAAGTTCGACACGACGAAAATGAGAGATTACTAGAAAAGAAGCGAATATTGGACGAAATCATTCAGGCGACCGGTAAGTCATTATCAAACAATGCAAATTTTAATTTACGAGATAGGAACATTTGTTTGTATTACTAAACTTATGATTTATTTAATATTACGGCGTAGATGACGAAAATGTTAGAGAAACTATTGAAAAGCTAGCAAGAGAACTGAAGAATGTTATTGATAATAACGCATCAGAATCAAGTTATTTAGAGAAAGTGTCTACTATGACAGGTAATATAAATAATCTTTATTTTCACATCTAGGTTAATTAATATTTTAGTGTTTTTTTATTAAAATTCCTATTGTTAAAACTGTTTTTTTTTCAGGTGTAAGCATTCGTACACTACGCACAATTAAAAAAGAGGGCTCTATTAACCAAGGCCAATGGAATACGCCAGGGAAAAAACGACCCCGGCCACCAACTGTGTCAAATTTAGACAATTTTGATGTGTCAGCCATCCGTAATAAAATTAACGAGTTTTATTGCGTCAAAAAGCAGGTACTTACCTACTCTAAGAGCCTTACATGCGGATTTGAAAGAATCTATAGGATTCTCAGGATGTTGTGAAACACTGAGGAAAATACTACACGAGAACGGATTTGATTTTTAAAAAAATAAAGAAGAGCGCTCCATCGTCATGGAAAAGTTTGAAATATCTGGGTGGAGGCAAAGGTTTCTTAGAGCTATACATAAAAAACAGCAAGAAGGAAAAAAAATTGTGTATCTTGATGAGACATATGTCCATCAAAATTACAGACCGAAGAATGGCAAGGGCCTTCAACTTCCGGTTTAGTTGAAAAAAAATCCTCGGATAAGCGGCATATTATAGTGCATGCTGGATCAGAGCAAGGATTTGTGCCCAATGCTTTGCTTGGTTTTAGCACAAAATCCAAAGCAGCTGACTATCATGATGACATGAACAGTTCAAATTTTTTAAAGTGGCTACAAGAAATGTTAATCCCAAATTTGACTGAGCCCAGTGTATTTGTTATGGACAATGCCAGTTACCATGTAACACAAATAAATAAGCCTCCAACCATGCACAGCTTAAAGGCTGACATTCAAAAATGGCTAAGGGAAAGTAATATCCCATATGAGTGTTTCAAAAAGGAGGAATTGATGTGCCTCGTCGAGGAAAATAAAATTGGTCCTATATATGCAGCCGAGGAGTTATTGAAGCAGCATGGGCATGAGGTCCTTAAATTGCCTCTATACCATTGCGATGTAAACGCTATTGAGTTGATATGGAGCCTCACAAAGCGAAAAATAGCCAGCAGAAATGTGGGGCTACCGGGTTCAGATACGGAAAACTTGATCCGGGAATGTTTTGCAATGATTACCCCGGAAGATTGGAAAAAATGTACACACCATGTAATAAATGTGGAACGAAAATACAAGTCTAAGGACAACATTACAGACACTGAACTAACTCCATTCATAATAGAAGTTCGGGAAAGTGACAATGACAGTGATAGTTCTCTGTCAGGCATTGAATTTCTTGAATCCGATTTTGATTATGATTCTTAAATAAATAGGCACCTTCTTTAAGGTAAACTAACAATATTAAAACTAGATTGAAACTAGATTGTGTTTTCGTTCACCTTACTACCTTCAGTTCAGCTCCATTATACAATATGTCACTTTTTTATTATTACTAACTTTATAAGTACAACGGGAAGCATAAATATTTCCCTTGTGAAGGTTTACTTTAATAGCACAAGGGAAATATTTATGCTTAATAAATAATCGCCTGTAATTAACCCGAGTTCAAAACTTCAAAATAAAACACAAATGAAGTCATTTTTAATCCTATCAAAAATATAAATGTCATATGAGAACCAAGTTCAATATTATGACATATGCCTTGGTTGTTGACTTCAACGACCAAAGAAATAAGATCTAAAGGGTGCCATTTAATGGTCAGTCCTGAAATTTATTTGTAACAACAAAGTATCATTTTCTATAACTTAGGAATCTTAGGATAATATAATAACTTACTTTTTGTACAGTTGTAGTAAGATATTTATGTTTACTACATATTTTTGTAATGATTGACTGATTAGTCTACTAACAATTCGTTCCTTCGTTTTTTAGTATCTCTGATAATAATGATAACTATTCAATCATATTTTTAACCGACTTCAAGATTTCAAAAGAGGAGGTTATCAATTCGGTTGTATGTTTTTTTTTTAATGTTTGTTACTTCATAACTCCGTCATTTCTTAACCGATTTGAAAAATTCTTTTTTTGATTGTATGTATATATATCCAAGTTGGTCCCGTTTTTGTCAAAAGGCAGTTCTGATGATGGGATCCATGAGGAATTGAAGGAACTCCTCAAATCTTTAAGGCAAACATATAGTGATTTTTGTGTTTTTATCAACAAGTCAAGCATTTGCATCCAAAAATGTGACATTGGATGAAGTGGAACTGCTGATGATGATCAGAACAGAACTCTTCAACGACGAAAAGTTCACGTTTGGCGATTTGTCCTCCTAGCTGTGTTTGTTAAGCAAGTTCTATTTTCACGATTAATTTTTGTCATGCTCGAGTTCTGATGATGGGATCCATGAGGAATTGAGGGAACTCCTCAAATCTTAAAGGCAAACATATAGTGATTTTTGTGTTTTTATCAACAAATCGAGCATTATCATACAAAAATGTGACATTTGATGAAGTGGAACTGCTGATGATGATCAGAACAGAACTCTTCAACGACAAAAAGTTCACGTTTGGCGATTTGCCCTTCTAGCTGTGTTTGTCAAGCAAGTTCTATTTTCACGATTGATTTTTGTCATGCTCGAGTTCTGATGATGGGACCCATTAGGAATCGAGGAAACTCCTCAAATGTGAAAGGCACACAAATAGTGATTTTAGTATTTTCATGAACTAATCAAGCATTTTCATTCATAAAAGTGACATTTGATGAAGTGGAACTGCTGATGATGATCAGAACGGAACTCCTCAACGACGCGTAGTTCACGTTTGGTGATTTGTTCTCTTCGTTTTGTTTGTCAAGCAAGCAAGATTTTTCCATGATTTCATGAGGAATTGAGGGTACTTAGTCTTCTACCATTATAAACATACTTATAGCCATTTTTGTATTTTATTGTATGGAATCTAAGAGTGCACCATCTAAGATTAATAATCTTTCACCGGACTCCCGCATTGAAGTCGGTTTTTTTTTCTTAAAAATTATTAATTTTTAAGTGGGTAAAATTAGAGGCCAGGCGTTATAATTGCATTGCAACGATATCCTCAGTCTGTTTACTGTATTAAATTTACAGTCTGCGACGTTGCAGACTTCAGTCTGTCACTAATCAAAACAAAAAATAATTACGTATGAATTACCAAGTATCAAATTACTTTTTGTGCACTATGCTTCGTGTTACAAGTTAAAGATTTTTTGAATTTGCCGCTTTTTTTTTGTGCAGCCACTCGCTAGGCAAACTCTAACATCTCCTTGGAAAAGCTCGTTCTTCGAGCTGAAAGGCTCCTGCGGGACTGTGACTCTAGGTATTATAAGAGCTCAATGGGCCACGCCTATTTTCTGTTCGAAAAACATGTTAGATGTTTGTAAACATGAAAAACATGGCGCTGTGGATCCGGCTTTAGATCTCGAAGGGTAATAGAGGTAGGTCTAGGAATATATATAGATAAAAAAGTTATTCCTTCTACACGAGCACAAGTTAGGTGAAAATCATAGTTATTACTATGGGGGATTCGAATAGGAGAAAAAGTGAGATGGTCTCTGATGAATAGAGCACACCCGGCTCGTCCATCAGACCGACAGTCTATCAAAGAGAAATAACTAGACTAGGTAGATTGAAGTCAGACTCGTTCTTTAGCCATATTTCTGATATGGCTAAAATACCAGGATTATATTTATTTATTATATAAAGTAAATCGTGCTTCTTATTTGTAATACTACGACAGTTCCATTGAAGAACTACTTGAGCCATTTTTGAAGGAAAGAAGGAAGGAAGAAATAACAGGGGCTACGTGGGATAACAGTGTGGGGTCAGCTAGAGGGCTGGATGGGGACAAGACCTTGACGACAGCAGAAAGCAATTTAATTATTTTCTCAATTGAATTGACTTTAGGGGTCTTTGTTGTTCATCATATACCGGCCTAGATTCCACAACCGGTTCTCTAGTTATAGCCTCGTGGGCGTGTCTATCATAGCCTTTCGTCATGCGAGGTGGCGAGCGTGGTTGGCGGAATACGGTCTTCCTATGAGAGTATGAGCCTTGAGAAGGGGGCGGATGGGAGAGAGCAGCTACATTTGCGTATGTCTTACGGCTGACTTTGATGTGCATATTAGAAGCCTCAGTATAAGAAATGTTTTGATCAGCCATTGTTTTCTTTATGGCAACCTGACGTATGAATTGCGGACATGTTGCGGACATGATTTGCTATTAGCGAAGTGTCCCGTCGCTACCTCCTATGGACAGTTACAGCAATACGCCTCTTGTGCATATATATCAACATCGCAAGAATCTCCTGTATGGGCTCCGGGCTCCCTAATAGCGGGAGAGAGATCGACACTTTTCCTTTGTATGTCCAAACCGACAACATTTGAAACATTGTATCGTAGGGTATTGGTATTGTTCGACCGGGAGGGAATTGCAGAGGAAAATTCTCTTTGGGAGACTCTGGCCGTCAAAAGTAATCACTACAGACTCCGAGGGTAACCAAATGTATGATCCATCAGGTTTAGATTTTTTGTAATTTAACCGCCTAATTTTAATCGGGGTAGCACCTCCCGGATTTTCTGGTACTTGGATATGCTGTAAAACTTCCTCTCGGGTCCACTCAGCAGGGACACCCCGCACCAAGCCCAATCTAGTGACGTTAAATGTCGGAATAAAAGCCCTATATTTATTACTTGGCAAGGTGGGAGAATCCAGAAACCTGTTTGCATCTTCCGCAGAATGGAAGTTAAGTGACGCTCCGTTACGACCTATTCGCTTCATACTGCCTTCTACCACGTTAGGGAATTCCCTTGTCCTCTTCTGTATAAAAAGTCCGAAGGTGACTGGATGTAATATCGCACCCGAATCAGGGGTCGACTCTTCCTTTTGCACATGAACCACATATAGACCCTGGTCCTTCACGTTGTACCTTTCTCTCCCGGCGGGAGTGAAGAGAGAAACAGGTATTTGGTTCAATAATTCCAATGGCGGAGAGGTTACCAAATGAGCCGGTGGTGTTGTAATTATCTGGGACTGGGACACAGACATTTGATTTTGACCCGGAGGTATTTGAATATCCGTCGAGGCTTGGCTCTGTGGAACAGTATCCTCTACCGGGGAAGGGGATCGAACCGCTGTTGCTGGGGATCTAGATCGGGACCTGTCGTCATTTCGGCTGTTATTTATTTCATTCTTACGAGTTACCCTCAGTTTTTTTTTTCTCATTCATTGTCCTCGTCCTAGCGTTATTCCCAGTACAGTTGCATCCTGAAGGATGCCTGGGGTCCGCTACCTAATCCCAAGACTTGGCGTAGGCACGAGTTTTTACGGAAGCGACTGCCATCTGACCTTCCAACCCAAGGGGGAAACTAGACCTTATTGGGATTAAGCTTGTCAAGTGAGTGGGCAACTTGACTGTTAGAAGTTCTCAAGCCGCCCGAAGGCCTCTAACTTGGCTTAACGACTGCTATCATAGACAGCAGCCGGGATCAACGGCTTAACGTGCCTTCCAAAGCACGGGAGCGCTCTGTTAGTAACCACTCAAAGCGGTCACCCATCCAAGGACTGACCGCGCCCGACATTGCTTAACCTCGCATACCGCACGCGGTATGCGGGCGCCGCGGGGCCACGAGCGCTCCAATCCTCGTCATTTCGGCTGTTATTTATTTCATTCTTACGAGTTACCCTCAGTTTTTTTTACTTTTACTCATTGCGGGAGTGAAATTTTCTGCTTGCCTGGACTCAAATAATTCGTGTTGAGATAGGCTAATATTTCTTAACAAGGGGCTAAAACTTCCATCTCCAGAATCATCCAAGTCCTCATGAGTGAGGATGCTGACATCGACTACCCTCTAAATAAAAAATAAACAATCTACTAATTTGTTTTTTAGTTTACCAATGTCAATTGTTTAAACAAATAGTTGGTAATTGATATATAGCTACTTTTCACAATAATTTTACAAATACTACTTACTAAGTACTCACCACCATGTATTAACTAAAGGAAAGGAATAGCAACTAATTATGTTACACTTTTACCAGTTTTATCTAAAATTAACGATCTAAACTTTTGACACTCAACCGACACTGTGGCAATGGAACTTACTGTGAACATCCAACGATAAATATATATAGCTTGTAGCCCGGCTAGCCGGCGGGTGTGTAATTAAAACTAACTTGAAGTATGTACAGTAAAATATAATCGAAATAAAGAAATATATACAAACAAAATGGGATCAGCTTGATCAGTCAGTACGGAGCTATTTACAAACTAAAGTCACTGGCCTGAGTGGTGGTCCTTAGTCCCGATGGTTGAGGTCGTAGAAGGTGATAGGCTCGGTAATATCTTCAAAGCAGCGTGCAGCTCGGACGGATATATTTACATGAGCGCCGATGCACGGTGGAAGAAGCCGTCCGAAGAAAAGTTTTCAAGTATAAAGGGCTGCAAACAATCCTATTTCTTAGCACAGGTTCAAACCTATCCGAGCCTCATATAGTCTAGAGGCCAGTGACGGCTAAATGAGGCTTGGATTAGGTTTAACAAACGACAAGAAATATACACAATATCATAAACTTATACACAACAATTACCTGCATAAGAGGCAGCCCTTGTATGAAACTATGTATTTATACAATATTTACACGATTAAACTTTCTGACATGAACTGTACATTGATTATAAAAAAACTATAACTGTAGTAAGTTGAAAAGAGTGATTAATTATTTTCCAGTAAAATGCTGAGGTAAAATCAATAGTACATTACTACAGAGGCCGGGACGAAAGGGGTTGCCGGCCGAAGACATATAGACGGCCGAGCAAAGCGAGGTCGGATAGGTCTCAGGCGGGCTACCCTACATTTCCCGCCGAGGTATGTATAGTGCTTTTCTCAAACATGCATTGAAATAAACAACAAAAAAATCAAAGTTTTATTTATACTACGCATAGTGGCAGAATGTCATGATGCTTGTGCCACAAATTTATGTGGAATGGAAATTATAAAAGAGGACTTTGCCTGCCTAGGCCTGCAACATTTGTATGAAACTGCATTAACGACCTCTTGTCCTAGCCGCACCTGAAACGTCATTCTTCGCAACCTATTATAAGGTACATAACATCAATATTTCATTGCATGTTTGAGAAAATAGATTTTGAATGCGAACAGCATATTTTTCAGGGAAACTCGGCCAGGCAAACAAAAGACGCCCGTGAAAAAAATCTACTTCTTTTTATTGCTGGCCAGTATACTGGCGTCTGCACCGTGAAGGTTTTGTCATGTTACAAGCTTATTTAAATTTAACTTTGTGTAGAAGCTCACGGCATTTCCAATTGAACACCAACGTCCGATGTAAAATGAAACTGGTGTTCAATTGAAATACCGTGAACTATGTTGAGCCGTATCTTAGTTAAATGAAATTAAACAAACAATTTACTTATCAGCAGATTTATTTTTTAATGTATGTCATCTCATATCCGGGAAAACGATATATCTTCGTCCTTT
Source organism: Notocelia uddmanniana (assembly GCA_905163555.1). NCBI lineage: Eukaryota > Metazoa > Arthropoda > Insecta > Lepidoptera > Tortricidae > Notocelia > Notocelia uddmanniana. The sequence continues at coordinate 17,969,500 of LR991057.1, forward strand.
CACAGAGTTCTACGTTTTACAACCACAACACTCGTACATTTTGCAAAATAAGAACTTGCATGCCATGCCACATACGACGCACTTCACTATCTTCCATTTGTTGTCCAAACAATGGTTATTACGCGCTTCTAGATGAATTTTCGATTAGCTACACACTGTTTCGTTTGTTTACTACATATTAAACTATCAATACTACAATTTAAATAACAATAATTGCAAAAATGTTCAGAGACGACTAGACGAAATTCCGAGGAGACGCCATTTTATTTTTATTTGTCACTTTATTTTGACGTTTAACGTCCAATGGCACTGCCATTATGGTAGTCAAGTCAAGGCAGTAGCCAATCAGAGCCCGGTAAGTCGTCAAAATCTTTTTGACACAATATGGCGGCTATCATACACGTTTCGTTCTACGTAGATAAACAGCCGTGGTTTGACAGTTCCTCTCCGAATACCACATGAAGAATATTCTCCCCATTTATATTTAAGGAACTTAATTATTATGTATATTAGTTTTGTGTTTCATTTTAATCTTTATTAACTGATCCCTTTAACATGTATATCTATTGAGTTGGAAATCTTCAAAAGAAACTCTAAATAAATATTAGGGAACAGTGGAAAATCCTCAGACCAAGAAGAACAGATAGACAGAGCATTACAATCTATATCTGTTACTTCAACCATTTGACACATCACAACACCCATCGAACGTAAACACGCAAGACTTATCGGAATTATAAATAAAATCACGTAATAGTATTAGGGCTTTTCAAGTAAATAAAAATAATATTTTGCTTTTCTTAAACATAATTTAAGTTATGTTACATTTTTTAGTTCATTGTTATTGAGTATTTTACGATAATAATTCAGCGCCCAAACAGTTACGTGTTATGTCGTTTTCTTTTTAAAACTAGTGTTGTGACAAAGTCTGTTGTTTCGATTCAGAAGATATTTCCGTAAATTGATAGAAATCGATTAGGATAACATATATTTATAACGATAAATTTATAACCAAAAGAAATCTGTTGACGCTGTAATCCTAAATATTAGTCAAACTCCGTAACATTGGAAAATATGCGCAATTTTATTGATTGACATAAATAACAGAAAAATCTGTGACAGCTGTAAAAACATATACAACATAAGAGCCACTGATACCTGCCCGGTTAGTATGATAGCTTATACCGTCACGTTTTATGTGACGTTCCAGTACATTTTGGCCATATAACGTGACGGTATAAGCTATCATACTAGCCGGACAGGGCAGGGGCCTTTCAGCTCGAAGTACGAATTTTTCTATGGAGATGTTAGTTTACTTGTTCGTACCAGATGCCCACTCTATCGCACTGAAGTTCAATCAACGCCTTTCGTTGTTTGGTCTTTAGTTTCAGCCCCTTCTTTCGTGCTGACATGGATGTGGATGCGGACGGTACCTTATTATGCGGTGACAGCGGGTGCGGTACACCGCTGTCCCTCAACGATGACGCCTTATTTGACATACGGATGCTGCTTGCCACGAACTTCGTGTCTGCGTAATGACATGTCAGCGATACTGGTGAAGACTGAAGAGCCTGGTGCCTTCACAGGCGTCGACACTTTTGTTTCTGCCTTGAATTCAGCGGAAGTAATACTACGGGTTTTTATTCCAAACGGCGTGCGAAACACATAACATAACATATTTCCCGGTGTACACATGTGTGGTTTGAATTTACACTAGAAACGGTTCGAAGACCACTTTGTTGACGCTGTACACCTAAATATTAGTAAAACTCCGTAAAGTTGGAAAATATCATTATCATCATCATCATCATGTCAGCCGAAAGACGTCCACTGCTGGACATAGGCCTCCCCCAAAGACTTCCACAATGACCGGTCCTGCGCCACCCGCATCCAGCGGACACCCCCGACCTTCACCAGGTCATCGGTCCACCGTGTGGGGGGCCTGCCCACGCTACGCCTTCCGGTACGTGGTCGCCACTCGAGAACCTTTCCGCCCCAACGGCCATCAGTTCTACGTGCTATGTGCCCCGCCCACTGCCACTTAAGTTTAGCGATTCGGAGGGCTATATCGGTCACTTTGGTTCTGCTGCGGATGGCCTCATTCCTGATGCGATCATGAAGTGAAACTCCTAACATAGCTCTCTCCATTGCTCTTTGGGTGACTTTGAGACTTCTTATGAGGCCCATAGTAAGCGACCACGTTTCAGTACCATATGTCATCACTGGCAACACACACTGGTCAAAGACTTTCGTCTTGAGACACTGCGGAATATTGGACGAAAAGATGTGCTGTAGCTTCCCGAACGCTGCCCAGCCGAGTCGGATTCGACGATTAACCTCTTTCTCGAAGTTGGACCTACCTAACTGGACAGTCTGTCCTAGGTATATGTAATCGTCTACAACTTCGAGCGTAAAGTGTCCGATTGTTACGGGAGTTGGTGCGACATGGGCATTTGACATGATTTTCGTCTTGTCCATGTTCATCCTTAGACCAACTCGCTCGGAGGCTTTACTAAGGTCATTGAGCATTGTACTTAAATCTTCCATGGTCTCAGCCAAGATTACTATATCGTCAGCAAACCGAAGGTGAGTGAGGTACTCGCCGTTTATGTTGATGCCTAGCCTTTTCCAGTCCAGAGTCTTGAAAACATCCTCCAGTGCAGCGGAGAACAGTTTAGAGACGACCTGCGAGACGACGCGGACATCGAGAGGGAGCGTAGAGCATTAGCGATCAGGGCTAACATGATAGCGCGCAGGTTCAGCCGATGTGCGGTACGCGTTAAATTAACATTATTTAGGGCCTACTGTTCATCGCTGTATACCTGTAGCTTATGGTGCAAATACACCCAGAGATCGCTCAATGCAATACGCGTCCAATACAATGATGCATTTAGGGTACTGGTGCGGCTGCCGCGATACTGTAGCGCGTCCGGTATGTTCGCGGACGCGCAAGTGGACGGCTTCCACGCGACACTGCGCAAGCGCTGCGCCGCGACGCTCCGCAGGGTATGCGCCAGCCGCCACAGTCTCCTAAACGTAGTGGCAGACAGATGGGACGGCAGTCTCCTAAGACACTGGTCCTCCCTACATTTAAATTTACGCACTAACATAGTTTTATAAGTCTTTTGTAGTACTAACAACATATGGATCAAAAGTTGTCCGAAATAAATGCATTTTATTTTATTTTATTTTTATTTTATTTTAGGAGAAATAACATCTCCTTGCCTGACTCCCCGCTGCAACGGAATAGGCCTCGAGCTCTGGTCCTGGAGTCGGACTGACATAGTGGCGTTCTCGTACAAACACTTCAGCACTTCGATATAGCGGTAGTCTACTTGGCACCGCTGGAGAGATTGTAGTACAGCCCAAGTTTCAATCGAATCGAAGGCTTTCTCGTAGTCCACGAACGCTAAACAGAGGGCAGGTTATACTCCTCAGTCTTCTGTATAACCTGACGGAGCGTATGGATGTGGTCTACGGTGCTAAAGCCTCTTCGGAAACCGGCTTGTTCGGGAGGCTGGAAGTCATCTAGCCTGCGTGCGAGACGGTTCGTAATGACTCTTGAAAACAGCTTATAGACATGGCTCAGAAGTGAGATGGGTCGGTAGTTCTTCAGTAAGGAGTTGTCACCCTTTTTGAAGAACAGGACCACCACACCTCTGTTCCATGCCTTTGGAGTTTTCCCTTCTAGTAAGACGGAATTGAACAACTTCTGAAGGGCCCTAAGGACCGGTTTTCCACCCGCCTTCAGGAGTTCCGCTGTAATTCCGTCTTCACTGGGTGCCTTATGGTTCTTAAGCTGTTTAAGAGCCATTCTAATCTCGTACAGGCTGATGTCCGGGATATCTTCGGTATAGTGCCGGGTTAATCTAGCTCTTCGGTCTTCCGCCAGACCAACTTCGGGTCTGCTAGTTGACGTGTATAGCTGTCCATAAAAGCACTCTATCTCATTCAGAAGCTCAGGTTTGGACGAAACGATTCTACCATCTTCAGTTTTTAATCTGGCGAGCTGGCTCTGCCCAATAGACAGATCTCTTGAGAAAACTTTAGAGCCCTTATTCTGCTCGATGGCCTCTTCAATACGATTTGTATTGAATTGGCGCATATCACGGGTAAGGGACTTGGAGATCTGTTTATTGAGCTGCCTGTATAATGTCGCATCGGCTGAAGACTGAAGAATTATCTCATTCCTTTCCTCTATGAGCCTCTGAGTGGAGATAGAGAGCCTTTTGGCTCTTTGAGTTCGTTGGGCCTTAAAGAACTTAGACCCAACGCTATGGACAGCTTCCACATACCCGTCGTTGAATTCGTCCACATCACCGCCTAAACAATCGAAACGGTTTTGGAGTTCCAGCTGAAAGCTCTCGGGGTTTTGGATTTGGACTGCTGCTGGACGGAGCGTGGACTTCATCAGTCGAGAGCGCTCTAGCTTGGCAAAGCCTCTTGTGCATGTACTCAACTTGTCGCTGGCGCAGGGTAGCTTTCCAGACACTCTAAAGTTGTCGGTAGTTAAGCCTCTCTATAAAAAGGGAGCTAAATTTGAAATGGGTAACTATAGACCTGTTACGCTGATACCTATCTTTTCTAAAATCTATGAAAAGGTAATGTACAATAGATTAATACAATTTTTAGAACGTAAGAATATAATAAATGAACAACAACATGGTTGTCGAAAATCTAGATGTACTTCCTTAGCAACATTTAAACTAATCAAAAGTGTATTAAATGCTATCGGCAACCGTATTCCAGCAACGGTGCTATTCATGGACATGAGTAAGGCGTTTGATTTTGTAAGCCATAAGCGACTACTATACAAATTAAGCCGGTATGGGATACGAGGTCCCGCGCTTGATTGGATTGGGGATTATCTTAGTAACCGAAGTCAATATGTAGAAAGGCTAAAATATTGTCCGAAATCCAAAAATTTAATTTCATATAGATCACCTTATGTCAATAATAATTATGGAGTACCTCAGGGTAGTATTTTAGGCCCTTTATTATTTTTACTATATATAAATGATTTACCGAATTATCTATCTCATGAGTGCATTTTATTCGCAGACGATACGTCAATTATAATTAAATGTAATGAATTATCAAAATATAATTATGACATAAATAGAACATTATGCCGTACAGAAATACGGCTAATTCAATATCACGTGTAACCCTTATTTTTCCTAAAATTAAATTGAATAGGTACGTTTTGCCAGTTCCCATTGGAGCATCCAGAAAGAAAATTTGGCCTCACTTCCATTCGCACTCCTTACTATTTGCTCGTATACAGACTTTTGTTCATCTGTTGATGAATCATAGTTATGCCTGACTAACCACTCTAAAGCTATCACATCATACCCAAAAATCTATTAGGATACGCGGGGCTCGTTCCGTATCTCAAACGCAAAAAGAGACCCTTATTCCCAATTCACCCGTGGCCGTCTTTCAGTCCGTCTGTTACAATCGATTTGCTTTAAAACCACTGGACCAATTGAATTGCAATTTGGCAAAAACTATCAAGCTATAGGAAACTCATGGCACTTAAGTCCTTTTGTTTGGACAAGACGGTTTTTCAGCGATAACTCAAAAAATGGTAAACCTTTTTTGTTGAAACCAAAAGTCGCTGAAAGTATTTACTAATATCATAATATGCACCATTTCAATTTTTTCCGAATCTTAAACTTCATAGTTTGGAAATTACAGTGAGGGGACACAACTTTTACGACTTAGACAACTAATCTATACTAATATTATAGGAAAGATTTGATTGTTTGTTTGTATTTAATAGGCTCCGCAACTCCAGAACCGATTTGAAAAATTCTTTCACTGTTGGGAAGCTACATTAAATTTTCAAAGAATTAAGGATTCTTACTAAAAACTCCAATAATGAAAGCCAAGGTGCATAAAAAAATAACTAAAATATTCTTTACATCGCGTGCGCTGCGAAAACTATTGATGATAAAATAACTATTTGTTAATTATTTGTATGGGCCGGGCTGCAAGTGTGTAATACTAATCTCAAGGTTGATTGAAATGGAAAAAATATAGAAACCTCTATGTCGTTTTTAAAATCCAATCCATAGATACCCCACACGCCTATATAGTAACATTAAACTTTTTTTTACAATCCCTGGCATGTATGGAGTGCCAAATTTTACCTTGGATTCGTATTAAGAGACCTGCCGGACGCTCAGATATCGATATTGAACGAAATTGGGACGGAAAAAAAGAAAATCAATATGGCCGCCACTTTCACAAAATTTACCTCTGATTAGTATTAGGGGACCTCCCGGACGCTCAGACATCGATTTTGAACCAAATCGGGACGGAAATGAAGTAAATCAATATATAGACGTTACTTTATTCATAGTTTACCTCGGATTTCTATTAAGAGTCCTATCGGACGCTCAAATATCGATTTTTGTCGAAATCGTATCGGACGGCACTGATTAAGGCGAAGGGTATGGCAAAACTATGAAATGGAGGTGTTTTTGCTGAGATTTTTTGCTTAAAATACAGCATGTGGAGGTTTTGAAAGTTCACCGTCTGAACACACATATACTCAAGTATTTCCCTTAATTGTTCAAATGTTCCTAGAATTCACTGAAAAATATATAAGTCACATTAAAAGTGCCGTTCTAAGCATTTTTTTGTTTAAGTTTTATTCCCGCTGTGCAAGTTATTTTGTGTCCATACTTTGTAAGTATACTTTTGTAACTTTGTGTTGTGGGCTAGACTTAATTATATCCCTAAAATACTAAATTACGAATTTTAGAGATATTTTATAATTTTTAAAGATATTTCCTATACAATAAGAATGTTAAACATTGTAATAAATGTTTGCTCACATACTATGATCAGGCACTTTGTAACGTACAATAAATTATTATAAACATTAAAATATGATTCAAAGGTTCAAAAAATAAATAAATACGCAGAAAATTATTAAAACTACTTAAAATAAAATTAAAAATCACTGGGGACTATTTTGACAGTTTTTGTGATGTAGGATTTGAACTTGCATTCATAATTGTATCATTGCATTTTTCGAAGTAAGGAAGGAAGGGCCGCCCGTAAGCGGCGTTGCGAGCTCGTTTCCGTTTGCACGAGTGCTGCGCTGTTGCCAGATTTATTGTCCATCCCACGTCCATCCATGGATATTTCTCTCGTTCGTTGTTCGTTGACGTTTGATAATTCTGTGTGGACTGTGTGTTTTGTTTTGATAGTTGATATACGCTCATACGTTCTTTAGAAGTGCGGAATTTGGTGTTAAAGGATTTTTAACTGCATTTTGTTATATTGTGTGTGTTATTTAGTTTAGATAATTAAAATAGGTAGTTCATTTTATTCGTTGATTGTATTGTTTCATGATGTTAGGTTAGATTAGGTGTATTGTTATTGACATTGGATTAACCTATGTGTTTGGTGCGGTGTGTGACATACTTAAACTTTTACCAATATGGGAAATAGGAAGGGGCGGAAACCTACTGCATCAGTCAGGTTGATGCGCAAACGTCGAGTACAAATTGCTGCAATGAAACGACTCGACGCCACAGCAAAGTAAGTTTATATACAAGGGGTATTTGTGCAAAATCCATAAGACCTGGCCTTAGTTGTGTGTGTTCATAATTCAGTGTTATTTATTTCTAAACCCTTGCTTTCCTTTTGTTGTAGCGTCTCTACAGATTTTGACAATGACAATCACGAGTTTAGTACTGACAAAGAAGATATATACTAACGTAAACTGAAGCAGCTAATGAAACTATCAGTTAAACCTGAAACGTAAGTATCTGATTATTGTGTTGCTGAAATGTAACTACTATTATGTAGGCACTCATGGTATTACAAAATATGGAAGAGGCATAATGCAATAGATACAAACTACTGTCAGTGATTGATACAATTACAAGCTGTAATGTTTTTGTCAATCAATAAATCAATTCCAATCCAATCATATCCAATCATATGAACATCAAAAATTAATGAAAGTAAATGTTAATTTATGTAATTTTATATATTTAAATTAGAAGATGCCCACTGCTACATCGATGAACGAGTATCCCTCTTTTTAGGGTTTTGTCAATTGTAAAGTGTTGATTAATTTTACATAAGTTTCATTTGCTATAAAACTGTAAACTCCTTTGGATGTGTTTAAATACTACCCATTAGGTTTGTTTCATACAAATCCTGAAGCCACAGGTCCTGGGTTCGAATCCCGGACAGGGCATTTATTTGTGTGTTGAGCATGAATATTTGGACCGGGGTCTTGAATGTTTTTATGTATTACGTTACAAAACGATAAACAATATTAAAAGGTACATTGCAATTTTTTTTAAATATATGCTTACCAAAATTTTAAAAATAAATAATCTATCCCCCGCAGCATAGTGCCAAAGATACTGGCAGAAGAATTTATTTATGTACATAAGTATGTATATCATCATCTAGTACCCATAATACAAGCTTTGCTTAGTTTGGGACTGTTGATTTGTGTAAATGTGTCACCCAATATTTTTTTATTATCCTAAAATACTATAATCTGAAAAAATAATGTTTATGTAAATGATTATTAGGGAAGATGACTAATAATAGCAAAGACATTTATTAAATGTTTCAGTACTTTGCTATTTTATTATATTACTGTGGACTCTATCTCTGTACTTTTATTTCAGTTCTGTTGCTGTTGATGATGATTCATTTGTAGTGGATGACAATATTGTAGTTGAAAGGTGAGTATAAATAATAAATGAAGTATCAGGATTCCATATTCTCAGGGTACCAAAATTAACATTATTAATAAGTCTACACCGTTTTTCTGTCCAACTTCTAACAAACAGGCTTTTTTGCACGGTAATAGTTAGCAAGTTGAAATTTCCACATAAATATTGTTATGGCGGATAAGTTATTAATTAATGAAAAGTTAAAATAATGAAGAAACACACAACAGTCTCCATACAAGGTTTCGTCGTATATCATCCTAGCACTATCCCAGTACAGTTGAATCCTGACGGATGCCCGCCATGCCCGGGGTCTGCTACCTAATCCCACAAATTGGTGTAGGCACTAGTTTTTACGGACGCGACTGCCATCTGACCTTTCAACCCAAGGGGTAAAATAGACCTTATTGGCTTGTAAAGTGAATGGATAACTTGACTGTTAGAGAATTCAAGCTGCTGGAAGACCTTGGCTTAATGTGCGTTCCAAAGCGCATGCATATTTATTAACCGACTTCAAAATTTCAAAAGAGGAGGTTATCAATTCGGTTGTGTTTTTTTTTTTTAATGTTTGTTACTCCATAACTCCGTCATTTCTTAACCGATTTGAAAAATTTTTTTTTGATTGTATGTATATATATCCAAGTTGGTCCCGTTTTTGTCAAAAGGCAGTTCTGATGATGGAATCCATGAGGAATTGAGGGAACTCCTCAAATCTTTAAGGCAAACATATAGTGATTTTTGTGTTTTTATCAACAAGTCAAGCATTTGCATCCAAAAATGTGACATTGGATGAAGTGGAACTGCTGATGATGATCAGAACAGAACTCTTCAACGACGAAAAGTTCACGTTTGGCGATTTGTCCTCCTAGCTGTATTTGTTAAGCAAGTTCTATTTTCACGATTAATTTTTGTCATGCTTGAGTTCTGATGATGGGATCCATGAGGAGTTGAGGGAACTCCTCAAATCTTAAAGGCAAACATATAGTGATTTTTGTGTTTTTATCAACAAATCGAGCATTATCATACAAAAATGTGACATTTGATGAAGTGGAACTGCTGATGATGATCAAAACAGAACTCTTCAACGACGAAAAGTTCACGTTTGGCGATTTGTCCTTCTAGTGGTGTTTGTTAAGCAAGTTCTATTTTCACGATTGATTTTTGTCATGCTCGAGTTCTGATGATGGGATCCATTAGGAATCGAGGAAACTCCTCAAATGTGAAAGGCACACAAATAGTGATTTTAGTATTTTCATGAACTAATCAAGCATTTTCATTCATAAAAGTGACATTTGATGAAGTGGAACTGCTGATGATGATCAGAACGGAACTCTTCAACGACGCGTAGTTCACGTTTGGCGATTTGTTCTCTTCGTTTTGTTTGTCAAGCAAGCAAGGTTTTTCCATGATTTCATGAGGAATTGAGGGTACTTAGTCTTCTACCATTATAAACATACTTATAGCCATTTTTGTATTTTATTGTATGGAATCTAAGAGTGCACCATCTAAGATTAATAATCTTTCACCGGACTCCCCCATTGAAGTCGGTTTTTTTTTTCTTAAAAATTATATTATTATTACTATTATTACAAAGTAAAAAGGGTAGTTTTTATAAATGTGAATATGTACTAAAAAGCACATTATCAGATAGTAAATGGTCAGAATTTTGAAAAAAAAACACCACTCTTTATTTTTAAAATCATAAATATAATGAAATGGAGGGTAGTAGCATAGTTATTAGATGTTATGACTTTGATAATTCATGCTGTAATGTTATTTTCTTTTCAGTGATAAAGGCAATGAAAACATTGAGAGAAGAATTGTTAATGTTTTCCCATTTTTCAAGCAACTACAGGAAATGTCTTGTCATGGTCCACTGAATTGTGGTTTAAAAGCAGTGGAAATTGTATCTGAAGTTCGCACTGGTTTACTATCTCAATTTCGGCTGAAATGTAAAATGTGCAACATGGATTTTGTAGTTTACAATGATGAGTCCACTAATGAATTGGATCTAAACACAAGCGCAGTGGCTGGAACGGTGGCCATTGGATGTGAGCAGATGAGCAGCACTAAACAGGTGCATATTTTTATTTGGTCCAATGACCAAAAATTTTTTCTCTGCTAAGATGTATACTGTACATTAAACATGGGAAGCAGAGTTCTTCAAATGTATGGCCTCGCCTGTCACACGAATTTTTTCAAATCGAACTATTCTTTCCACATTTGGTGGCATTGTTTCTTGATCAATTTAGTACATTCAGGAAAAAGGATATGTTTAATGGGATTCCACCTATGACCTATGATCTTATTTAGTGATATTGTTTATCAACACTTTCACTGCCAAAGATTTCGTAGCGCTACGCTCGTAGCCGATAACATGAAATAAACCGTATGTAGCGGAAAGCGCCTACCAAACCAGCGCCCACACACCCTAGGGTTACTGGCACTGAAAGTATTAATACGTATATTTTACCAACAAATACCAATAAGTATATTGAAAAATCACATTTGTTTTTTAGTTGTACGGAACCCTCGGTGCGCGAGTCCGAATCGCACTTGGTTGGTTTTATTTTTATGTATTTATATACTTCCAGATATGTTTTCATGAAAAATTGCAAAGAAAATTGTCAAAGTATTTTTAAAAACGAAATAAATAGTTTACTTCTTTTTGATTATTTAAAAGGGTATTCATCCTCCGTATGCTTAAGTATTTTGTCCAATGAAATAAATATCATAATAATAACTGTAAACTAGACTTTTATTTTCTAACCCTGTGCCAAGAGCCCGCGCCGCGTGTTTATCATACAGGTAAGGAGTTCAGCGGCATCTAGTCGGCTAGAAGTACCGAGATTGATGGTAGGTAAGTTAGGTTTTGAACCGATAAATCAACAAACGGTAGTCTTCCTATTCTAGGACAATATCACAATATATTCCTAAATTTTCTTCTTATACTTACATAATAAAAGTTCTATCTCAAAGTGAAATACTAATTCTAGCTATGTATTAAAGTTTGGATCGTGCTGTCTCTTTCGCTCTCCTGGCCATGCTTTGAGCGGTCGAGTTCCTTCGGTGTGCTTCGGTTTGTTCTCGATTGCGAAATACAGCAGTGAGATAACATGTGGCATTGGATTTTCCTTTTTTTTCCTCAATACTATAAATACAGTTATAATTAAATCACCAATTAAAATATAAATGAAATAATTTACGCCATCTATACGTCAATCCGATTAATAATACATCGATAGCCTACGCTCGCGCCATCTAGTATGAACGCCCGCTGTCTGTGGCTAGGCGCCGATGGGGCAAGGTCATTTGCATATCCCTTCGCCTTAATAAAACCACTTACAATACATTGAATGAAAAATGGTCGTATCTTCATAGGAACTCACGGCACTTCATGCACCTTTAGACCTTATAAGGAACCTACATGCCTAATTTGGTATCTCTCGAACCAGCAGTTTGGGCTGTGCGTTGATATGTCACTTAGTCAGTCAGTTCTAATTGAAATTTGGCACAAACATTTAAAAGTTTTCATGTCTGCAATATAAATAAAAATCAATGCCATTTTCGAAATTAACCACCCAAAAAACCATATAAACGACACCCATATTAATATTTAGACATTCCAACCCCCTCGCACCTCAACAAAGGGGATAGTATTTCACGTCCTCCACGTGGGATTTTAAAATCATTGTTGTTTTCGTAATCAGCGACCCGATAAACTATAGAAACAATACCCATATCGATGTTCAGAATTTGTCAACACATTTCCCCCTTTTAATGATTTCTCAAAAAACCTGAAACACATGTTTACTCATTTATCGTTAGAAATACTCCTGTGAAGTTTCGAATAAAATAGTCCAACTAATCTTAATTCCCCATACAAACTACGGACCCCCATTTCACCCCCTTAGGGGTTGAATTTTGAAAAATCCTTTCTTAATGCACTTCTAGACCTAAATTGGAACCTACGTCCTAAATTTGGAATCTCTAGAACCCTCAGTTTGGGCTGTGCGTTGATATGTCACTCACTCAGTCAGTCAGTTATTTCTTGCAATTTGACACAAACTTTCAAATGTTTTCATGTCCACAATAGTAAATGTCAAAATCAATGCCATTTTCGTAATTAACGTCCCAAAAAACCGTAAAAACGACACGCATATTAATATTTAGATATTTCATCCCCCTCGCACCCCATGAGGGGGGATGGTATTTCACGTCATCCACGTGGGATTTTAAAATTGTTGTTTTCGTTATCAGCGACCCGGTATTTCATAAAAACAATACCCATGTCGATTTTCAGAATTTGTCACCACCTTTCCCCCTTTTAGGGGTTGATTTCTCAAAAAACCTGAAACACGTGTTTACTCATTTATCGTTAGAATTTTTTCTGCGAAGTTTCGAATAAAATAGTCCAACTAATCTTGTTTCCCCATACAAACTTCGGACCCCCATTTAACCCCTTTATGGGTTGAATTTTGAAAAATCCTTTCTTAGTGCACCCCTAGATCTTGTAAGGAACCTACGTGCAAAATTTGGAATCTCTAGGACCAGCGGTTTGCGTAGATATGTCAGTCAGTCAGTTTCTTCTTTTATATATTTAGATTAGTGACTTCTTTATATTTGATTCTCTGTAAAGACATCCACATTATGAATAGGAGTTATTTACGCGGGGTTCGTCGTAATTCAAGGCGGCGGCGGAGGCGGATCGCGACACGACGCACGTGCTCGCGCGGCGACGGCCCTCGCCTGACTGATCACCCCGAGGTTTGCAAGAAGTGGGTATAAAACGCGACGCGCTCCGCTCATTGCAAGCCCCTTGGCCAAACAACAAGAGCCAATCGATCGGAGCCAATGCAAACAAACCCACAAAGAGGATGCCGCCGGCCTAAACCCGACTCAGAACATGACCTTTTAAAGAAAAACTTACAAAACCATGCCAGGCGCCTCCCGGAGGCGATGCTAGGCGACCTGACAGATGACAGAGAGGTGGAAGAGGTGATTTCGCAGCTCTCCAGAGCAGGGCGACCATCTGCTCCACCCCAAACGACAGACCTACAATTTATTACAGACCTAATTGTACAAACTGGTCCGACGGCCTTGTCCCATTCTACACAGACAGACAAACTAACATACCGATTGGATCAGGTTAATACGGGCACCTCGGTGCTTGTAAATAACTGTCGACATCGACCCCTAAGGTCGTAGGCACCATTCCTCCTGGGGTAGTGTCTCTCCAGGACACTTCAGCGTTCATGGCGAGAGTTTATCTCTAAAACCTCGATTTAAGAAAAAGGTGCCTTATGTTAAGGAGAAAGAAAATAAACAAAGCTTTGTAGGTTTCGAGGCAGTTTCTATTTCTAATACATAGGTACGTACAGTTAATTGGTCAAACAGGCTGAGTTTAGGAATCAAATCATAATTTGTATTTTCGGTACCTAGTATTTACCATTGGGTACATAGTACCTACTTATTATACCTACAACGTGAAAACTTAAGACACGCGGAGTTTAGATGCCTGAAGTCAGTTAATAGGATATTCTGAATAAATGGTTACGGTTACGGCATTTTTTACATTGTCAATGTTTACCTACATATAATAAGTAGGTACTGGAACTTTTCTACAGAAGTAAAGACGTTTGGCTTAACACATACACGTACCTAAATTAGAAGGAATAGGTACGTCAGTAAAGTGAATGTCAGACCAATGCTAGGACCTACAATCACCATCAAATACATACATCGAGGTGGGCAAAGCCGGGCATGATGCCTAAAGGTCACTTTTAGGCGTCAAGTCGGTTTCATAGTGGTTTCATGGCTTCGCCCGCCGACGAAACCATGCTACGTAACCGGTTACGTGAGAAGAATTGTTTTTCGTGCTACGAAACCAGTTACGTACAAAGAGGTTTTTTTCTTCCTACGAAACGAATTGAATTGAAACTCGATAGTGTAATGTGTGGCAAACAACTGAATACTTTTAACGCATAGCCATAGCATGCGGTAGATATGAGAGGGCACGGGGAATTGGTAATGGCGAAACCGACTCGGATCGCGGATAGGTTAGAAGACGGAAGCGGGAGCTCCCGCTTTCGTCTTCGAGGTTATTTTTTTTTATAAAAGAACGGAATAACTTGTTTTTAAAACTTTTGTAAACCTATATGACGAAAAAATATTTTCGTAGGAAGAAATAAACCTCTTCGTACGTAACTGGTTTCGTAGCAAGAAAAACAATTCTTCTCACTTAACCGGTTACGTAGCATGGTTTCGTCGGCGGCCGAAGGAGGTTTTATTTTATTCAAAATCCAAATGGACACAGTAAGTAGTGTTCGTAAACACTTTGACATTTCGTGGCGACTGTAGCAACTCTAGTTAAAATTATTGACTCCGAATCATAACTATTACGTCAATTGGTAAATATAGGTAATTATAATTAATAAATCGAAAGGAAACTGATGAGACAATGCCGCAAAATTATTAATTATTTTGTAACCTACTGTTCACGACAAAATGGGATAAAGGTTCAATTACGAATATGT
Source organism: Notocelia uddmanniana (assembly GCA_905163555.1). Lineage (NCBI taxonomy): Eukaryota > Metazoa > Arthropoda > Insecta > Lepidoptera > Tortricidae > Notocelia > Notocelia uddmanniana. The sequence continues at coordinate 17,984,750 of LR991057.1, forward strand.
ACAAATGTTTTATATACTTATAGATATCTGTCACATAAGACTTAGCATTTCTTTATTAAAAAAACTATTAATACTTATACCGACTGGACACTGAGAACAATTGATGTAGAAATGTTATTAATCGTAGTCAGTCATCAATTTAAGAGACCTAGGCACCCCTTAAATACAATGATTGCTTATTTACTAAATTGGTGCTTTATAGGGGAATCTAGTAAATTACAACCCTATTTTAAAAACCAACATAACAATTAACGTAAAATCAGTCTATGCTAGTAATAATTAAACTTATATCAAGCATTTTCATTTCATTCGCGTTTATAATTTAGCAATATTGGACATGGCTCAAATCAATTTCACAGCATAAATGCTCACCAATTACTTAAGTCCTATAAAACATTATGCTCATTGGACTGATATTGCCCAATATCAAATAATCATATACACCGTGTTCAATAAGTTCGCATACAGTTTTAAACTTTCATTAAAACAAAGTTCGAATAACAAATGCAATAAAACTATATTTCATGAAAGATATTCTTCTATACAATATTCATAATAAATGTTTTGGGATGACTCCACCTTTAACCTTCATCACCAGCTTCAAACGTTTTTCGAATCTGTCACACGCGGCACGCATTTCCTCCATTGGCATTTCGTCTCAAATTTGCACGTCAACTTTTTTAAATGCCCGAAATTCTTAATTTTATACTTATTAAATTTTAAGAGTATGTACTATACAACAACATATACATATCACACAATAACATATATCATACAAAAAATATAATACAAGTACCATAAAAAAAGTCCAGTACATTTAAATCCGGAGAACTTGGGAACTATTCATTTGTTAGCAAGAAATCCGTTAATTTGGTCTGACACCAAGCTTGAACTGAGTTTGCCGTGTGGATGGAGCTCTGTCTTGTTGGAAACAATAGTAGCCGTCACCAAACATCATTCTTAAATTTGGAGCAACATTTTTTCCCAAGACTTCAGATTTATTGTATTTGGCATTGATTTTTACCCCTTTGTCGATAAATACTAAAGAAAGTTTACCCCGCTTGCAAAATGCTCTCCAAACCATCACTGATGGTGGCACATTTTTTATTTATTTATTTATTTAATCTTTATTGCACAAAAGTAAAACTTATAGTACAAAAGGCGGACTTAATGCCATAAAGCATTCTCTACCAGTCGACCTTAAGGCAAAGCCGAAAAAATTCTCTCCTCTTATTGTCTGGAACATACAAATGTCTGTTCCCCACAAACAACCCTTTTGAGCATTGTGAGATTGCTCTAATACGAAGAGTTTTTCGTCCGAAAAAACGAATACGTCCTCTGCGTGCCAGAAAAGATAGTGTTTGATCGATCAATTATTTTTTTCTGTGTAGCTTCGGAAATGCCGTGTATAAGTACTTTTTTTTATAAAAAAGTTAGTAATGTCTTATTAAGTAAAATTAAAAATGCAATGCAATAATTTTAATACATAAATTCTTCAAAAAACCCCTTAGTATTGTGGGTTTTTACTATATTAGTTCCGCTGTATTGTTGTGCCTGCACAGAATCTTAGCCTATCTTTTAATTTGTTTTTTTTTTGATAGTAGAATACCAATGTACCTAATTGTGAATCGTATTTGTTATTAATTGGAGCCTCGACTGCCAACAAACCGCATTGTGGTTTGGCAGAAGTGTGTGATTACTAAAATTTGTTTTATTGGCGTGAATAAAGAACATTATTATTATTATTATTATTTTTTCTTGTAAGCGGGACACCCGAAGTCTACTCTCATGATGTTGTGTACCTCTGTTGTGATCCTCTTGAAATCTTTAAGTCTGCAGCTAATTTTCTGATCGAACGGTGCTTTTTCCGGCGGACACCCTCCCTCACGATTTTCACGACCCTATCCGTTCTTGCTGAAAGCGGACGACCAGATCTCTTGCATTATTGCATTCTAACGAGGAGGTCTCCTTGTATCTTCTAATTATAGTATAAACTAGGATACGCTTAGTTCCAAAAAAATTCAAATTTTCAATCATTGCACTTGACCTATGGCCTTTAAGATATTTTCAGATAATAAGTTCCCGGAACTGCTTCATCATGGATTAAAAGCGAACGACATTAAATATTTTTAAAATATCGTTATTTGTTCATGACATATAACCTTTAAACTATAATGACAAAAATGTCTTATGTTTTTCAAATCAGTGCTTAAAAAAGTGTATTCGAAATTATTGAACACGGTGAATTTTGCCGCACTATGCCTACCTTCTATGAGTAGGTACATACATCGTGCTCATTCACAAAATCAGTTTCGGCATTGCTGTTGGCTTTGCTGTTAGATTCATAACAAGTAACTGTTCGATTTCGGAAGTCACCATAAATCGGACGACTGACAACCGCCATTTTCGAACTGTATGGGTTGAAATCTTTGGGATAAATTTTAGGCAGATTGCCATACTCGTCGATATAATAAAAGTTAACCAATACGATTGCTATAAAGTCATGTTCATGTCATGTTAAGGAAGGTAGCACTGAGTAGTATTTTCGGTATGGTAAAATGCTACCATACCGAAAATACCATCTCATTCCATCCCAAGTATAATATCAACAATATTCAAGTATGATATGATGAGTATGGTGTGATGGTATTATGTTTGTAGGTTTTATTATCAAGTATGATGTATGATTATCTTGTTTACTAAGAAGGTAAGTGGACACAAGGTGGACTGATGGCCAGGTAAAGGTTGCAGGAGTCCGCTGGATGCGGGTGGCGCAGGGTCGGTCATTGTGACACTCTTTGGGGGAGGCCTATGTCCAGCAGTCGGCGTCCTTCGGCTGATATGATGATGATGATGAAGTACAAACAACAATTGAATGGTTCTAAACCCCTGATTTTGTTAGGTAGTAGTAGTTTTATTAGTGAAATACTTTGTTAAATAAAAAGATCTACATCTCGACCGAAGACCGACCGACCTTATTTTATTTATTATTACGAGTATAACGGATTTCAAAAGAGTTTGCCGTTTGTAAACGTTCGTGTAACAGTCTGTCATCACTCATCATCATCAGTCTGTACATAAATTAGTGAGAGCTTGCTATAAGCATGTACTAAGCACGTATAATATACCTTAATCAAACTTATTTAAGAGGTGTATGCCGCTATTTACCTCACAATTACTTGGTACTTGGTACACACATGGACATATTAAGCTCTCAAGTGCAACTCTTTATGTAGTTTGTAATTTGAAGTTATTAAAAAAATCTGTCGCTAATTTATCAAGCTTCATAAACATTATTAAAATTAAAACGATGTTTAAATGGAGTCGTTTAAAAATGCAATGAGCTTGGTATAATATTGTGACTTGTCCTTAAAAAAACACTCCTATTTTTTATGCTACGGTAATAATTTTATCAAGTCAGTAAAAATAAACTTTTATGTGTAAGTTATTCTTTAATCGAATCCAGAATTTATATCACTTTCGGTTCTTCGATAAAAATAAATTTTGACATGCAAAAGTTAGTCAGAGCAGAACACACTCTGAAATGTCAAATAAATGGTACGTTAAGGTATGTATAGGTAATCTCAGCGCTTTAAAATACAGCACCTGACTGTCGCGAACAGTAGCTATACTTATTATACTTAAGTGCCTATAACATGGCTATTTGGAATTCTATTTTGCATCATAAAAAGATATTGGTAGGTAAAGTCTAATTGTAGGCAACAATAGGTCCCATTGTAAGTATCAATGCATAACTAGCTAGGGGTTGTAACGTTTATTAATTAGTATCCTAGTATTATCATTGCCTAGTATCAACCATTTTGGCTGCGGTGTGTCGAGAAGGATAGGTAATTTAGGTAAGGTTCCTATTTAAGTATACATTATAAACATTAAAATCTTAATTTAATTATTTTTGAATGACAGGCAAATTTTACCCTGCTTTAATCAAGATGTATCCAAAATTTTAAAAATTGGTTCAAGAATAGGATTGTCATTAAGTTGGTGCTGTTGATAGGTACTATATAGGTAAAGGATTTTGCATTGTACTACATCTAAGGAGATACTGGCCAGCTGAGTAGAGATATTCAAAATGTTAATTATTTTCGGCAGTTTCTATTAGAAATTATTGATACTCTTACATCAGTCTATTGCGTGTACTTTATCTCTAGATTGCAATAAGCATTATCTAGGCTTCATAAATTTGAGACTAATTAGGTATGACGAGCTGAAGAAAAGTATTTAAGTACTGTAAATAATATTAAGGTTGTAAAACTGTATATCCCACCAAAAACATAAATGTGAAAATGGGAGCCAAGTTCAATATTAAGAAAATGCGATGGGAAGGTGCACCTATAGCGATTCGGGTATTTTGTTAAGTAGCTCATGCATTCGCTCTTAAAACACACCATTTGGCGAAGATTGACAAAAAGTAATGATATCCCATCAAAAACATAAATGTGAAAATGGGAGCCAAGTTCAATATTAAGAAAATGCGATGCTTGGTTGTCTTCTTCACCGACAAAAGATTTGAGATCTAAATGGGTGCCAAGTTCCGTAGATTCTCTGAAATGGTGGCAAGTCCGGCACTACTTTGTTTACATTAAAATTAATTTAATGTGGCTTAATGCATCTTGAGCAGTTTTCTTAAATATCCAACAGCTTTTATGGTATTATAACATACTGCATAGAAAACTGCCAAGTTAAAGCTCAAATTAATTTTAATGTAATTAATTTTAATGTAATTAATTTTAATGTAAACAATGTAGTGCCGGACTTGCCACCATTTCAGAGAATCTACGGAACTTGGCACCCATTTAGATCTCAAATCTTTTGTCAGTGAAGAAGACAACCAAGCATCGCATTTTCTTAATATTGAACTTGGCTCCCATTTTCACATTTATGTTTTTGATGGGATATCATTACTTTTTGTCAATCTTCGCCAAATGGTGTGTTTTAAGAGCGAATGCATGAGCTACTTAACAAAATACCCGAATCGCTATAGGTGCACCTCAAATATTTGAAGAGTTCCCTCGATTTCTACAGGACCCCAAGATTTGATTCTTACCTGATAACTATCGGACTAACCCTGAACTATACTGTTTCAAACAAAAAAAGAATTTTCCAAATCGGTTAATAAATGACGGAGTTCTGAGGTAACTAGCATTAATAATAATAACAACAATAAAACTAATAAAAAAAAACACTGTTTTCGGATTTTTCTGGTGTACACACACAATTATCAAGCTGTATGCCAAATTTCAGCTTTCTAGGTCACCTGGAAGTGGGTTAGGTTTTTGATTACTAGTCAGTCAGTCAATGGTAAAAATGCCGTTTTTTGGAATTTAATATCTCAATAACTATTAAACCTATATTTATGAAATTTGGGGTTCTAGTTGTTCTAAAGGATCTTAATACATGTATCAAATTTAATTTTTTTATGTTAGATAGATTTGGAGTTATTGGGGGGTCAAAAGTGGCTCGAAACGGTTCGTGTAATATAACACACGGCTGCTGTCCGCCAGTTCCTGGGGTGAACTTGGCTGGACACGCTGCCGCGTGTTTAGATTGTTCCATGACGAATGATCGAATTTACGAAAATTTGTATTGTCTTTAACTTAGTCTATTCCATTTCATTTCAAAAAAATATAATTCGATGTTTATATACTTACCTACTCAACGGAAGAAAAAATGGCCTAAATCAAATTTGGTTCGGATATCAGAAATAGGCTATTTTTTTGCCGCCGAGTATAAATAATACCTACACATTTATGGTGGATATGCTTGCATTCTAAATGCGCGGTGTTGCATATTATTAGTTTTATATAGGCAGCCTTAACAACTTAATCCACCAAAAATTGTAATAATTAAAAGTAAGGTAATCGAATCCGAATGGTAAAGTCGACTGCAGTGAAATGTAGCCACCCTTGCATAGAAATCCCTGAGCAAGGGCGTCTATCGTACTCCTCTTTTCTGATTGGACAGGGCCCATTATTTAGCTTATCGAGGTTATTATAACATAGAAGAGAACTTTACATTATTACATTTGGTACTTCGCTCACTCGTTAGAAGCTGAAATTTTGATGTGTACGCGAGTATAAAGTTTAGAAAATTACTGTCCTTTATTTTCGAATTTTACCTAGCTTATTTTCAATAAAAAAATACAATTTCTTTTATGTACCCCATAAAAATGTAATGTCCATAGGTACGTATTAGATTTTCCTCAAAGGGCAATGTGCTCATTTTCATTCTAGGTAAGTTAGTGTAGTGTAGAATATACCAGCTTGCTCATAATGTGTAATAAAGTAAATCATATATGGGGGCGTACAATGAATTTAAGTGTTCACTAATAATAGGTAGGTATAATTAATTAACGGTAGGTAATTGGTAACATAAGTATAAAGGATGATTCCCACTAGATCGTTCCGTTTCCGGGCCGGGCCGAGACCGGGCTGCTTTGTAGCTAGATCGGCTGTCGTTTATGTTGGCTAAAAGGAGCTGGGCTGGGACGAGGCCCGGCGGCCGGCGTCTTGCCGTCATAGCCCGAAACGGGCCAGCCCGGACGGCGGACAAGGAACTGCCTACTCTGAATCATCCTTAATGCTGACAAAAAAGTAATACGGGTATTATGTGTATATTCTAAACTAGCAACGCCAAGCGTGCACTTCTTAATATTCATAAGGTATCATTTATAAAACACCCATTAATAAAACAGTTAATCACTGTGTCACCTTTAAAATATAATTTGACCTATTAAAGATAACCCGTGAATATTCCCTACCGTTTTGATTTGATAATAGGCCAAGCACACATGACTGATACCTTAGTTTTATTTACAAATAAATTCAAATCGTTTCATAAAGTCATTGATTTTTTCTGTTTCTGTCCTTGATTCGTCTTATAAGTACTTTAAAGTATTTACAACTTATTACTATAATATTCAATTAGATTAGAAGCCAAGCTTTCACTCAACTTATGGATAAAATTCTGTAAAATGTCTTATTCTCTTAATCTAGTATAATTATTTTTAAAAGCAATAGGAAACAAAGAAATTAAGCGTATTATTTACCTACTTGTGCTCGTTCTTATTTGCGATTCAATGAAGAAATGAGTAAAATTTGATAACTCCATGCTACAGTAACCGAGGCGCAGGCTCGGGAGGACTTTTTCCGCTCCGGCCATTTGCATTAAGTATAAATAAAGATTATGTATGCACGCAAACAAACACAAAGACGCATTACCTATTAAACAGCTTGAAATGAATTTTACGTAACGTGGTGGCACCAATAATCGACGCGCCCCGCTGACCGACACTTTTTTCTGTAATAGTTGAAAATAAGGAATAGCAACTATTTTTTTTTTTTTTTATGTATGTTCACCGATTACTCGGAGACTAGTGGACCGATTTCAAAAATTCTTTTTTGTTTGTAAGGGTGTATTTTCTAGTTGGTCACATTGTCACCAAGTCTGGATCTGATGACGGGATCTTGGAAAAATCGAAGGAACTCCTCAAATTATAAACCAAGAGGATGGGGTAGGGCAAAAAATAAGGTACTCAAATTACCAAGAGGATGGGGTCCGGCAAAGTTTGAAGTCAGTGTTTTTTTTGCTAAAAATTTACTTGTTCAATTCAGCAATTGACTTTCATCCAGTGCAATATCATAGGCATCGCCCGTTTTCTTTAAAGACGGTGAAATAAAAATAATGAGATAGCAGTTTTTGGAAAAATAAAGCATGCTTAAGGAAATCGTTACGAGAGTGAATCTAAACATTTCGCGATTACTTTAGTACCATGAAAGATATTTGAATTATAGTTTATTTTATAGCCTGCAATAAATATTCTTCATATATTGTTGGAATGAATCGAAAAAAGGTAATCTTAATTTGTTGAAATTGAGTGTCGATAAAACTATTGCCGCTCAAGTACAGTTCTCCAATTATCGACATAATCGTATATCGGTAATAATGTTTTTTTGATGGACCGCGAATTAGTAATTCGTGGAATAATTGATTTTTTGTGGGACGTAGCAATATATACTGAGATAATAGATACGATACGAATCCACGTATCAAGCACGTAGCCATTTCCGCCGAGGCATATACAGAATGTCCTCGATTATGAAGAGAAAATATCTTATCTCTTATTTATTGAATGGTACGAGGTTTTGACCTATGGAAATATAATTCTCTCAAAGTACCATAAATTAAAAAAAAAGTAAGGATGCAATCATAGTTTTTTATCCCCGTCTCACCAAGGAATTATTCAATCATGAAACTAGAATATAAAATTTTATGGTGTTTCTTGATTTGAAGATACACTGGAAGATACCAAGTTATTAACGAGAAATTATTTATTCTCATTTAATAACTTGGTTGGTTTAGTGATAAAAATTAAATAATGTTTACTATAGAGCAGTTATTTCGTTAATTCAAACAATCAACCGCTTTTTAACCCCTTTAAGGGATGAATTTAAAAATTGCTTTAGACTTATAAGGGTTTTGTTGTGCCTGCAATAAAACATTATTATTATTATTATTGCTGAAAATAGTCTACTTGTGTTATAACAAAGGGTCTAGTCTATTTACGAGGTATTTGAATCTTACTAAAAATACTGGTTCTTTATTCAAATCTTAAACCCCCAGAACCTCCTTCCTCTGCAAATATGTTTTTTAAAACGCATTTAGTTAGTTTGTTTATATTGAAAAAAATTCAACCCCTATTTAATCCACTGCGGGGATTTTAATAAATTGTCGTTTTTTTTTTAATTGTTTCAGACTATTTTCGAGTCTCTTGCTCCAGCAGCCAAAGACTTGTTCCCATACAAACATTTAACTCATTTAAGTTCAATAATAACTAAATAATAGGTTTTATTTTTCATGAATACTTGGAGCATGCTGTATAGGTTCGCGCTGCAGACCGCGCCGGTGACCGGTTTCTTTTGTTTGGCTCGGCCGCCTTCTCTGTTCCTCTTCGTTGCATGTGAGTAAAGTTAACACGGATAGATACTAAAATTAAAATTATAAGTTATAAGTAATCGATAGCTTACCAAACGCCTTTTTATTGTATACTATATTATGTATTTTGCATGTAGGTACCTACTCTTAATCATTTGTTATGAACACTACGATATGTTGCGGTGGAATCTACGTACATCAAGACAAACCTACACTGTTTCGTGATGTACTTTATATAAGCAATTGTATATAATTATAGCATGATTAAATAAAAATAAAAAACTCTTTAAAACCCCCTTTTAGGGATTGTAAAACCCTATCGTTAACGTAGCGTAACGGCTCGTCTAGCATAACCCACTCTGAAAATTTCTACTTCAGTAGTTTCGGCTCCGCGTTTTGTTAGCACAAACAAATGACCTAATATTTGAGTTTATAAATAACTCAGTCAGTACATTATATACACCTAAAATACTATAGTTGGTTTTTATGAGTTTTATTACAATACAAATGATTTATTTCAATTAACAAATAGGGTTTAATTTACAGGAAGGTTGAGGTCTCCTAGAGATACCTGTATCAGGAGATCTCGCTCTTCCAAATATAGTACGTAATAAAAACCTATAGTTAAATATAGATTTAACTGAGATTAGGTAATATTAGAATAGAATTTACTTGTATTTTTATTAAGCTTTGGATCCCCTTATAAATTAAATAATTATACATTAACTTTCTGTTCATTTTAATACAGTATGAGGAACTAAACCAGAAAAGTACCTAATTCAAATCTTTCCACTAACCCTAACCTAAAGTGTCGATTATTGGGGATGTCGCTTACTGAAGCTTTAATGTCTATAACTGCAGATTTCAAATATTTAATAGATGGTCCAATTTTTTCTATACATCATATCATACTCTACGGTTAATAAAAATTAATATAAGTAGGTACATATCTCAAGGCAGTAAATGCATGTTTAGCAACTAAGTACTTGGACTGTTATTATTTCTTTTTGTTGTACATTTACTTCTGTTTGTTTCTCCTAAATGAATAAATTATACACACGTATTAAAGATATATTTAAATGTTTTCACTCGTAATTATTGTTGTAAGTATAAACATATATTTTTTGCTTCTGATATGTACTATTACTTATTCTGTGTTTCTGATCAAAGAATGCCTTAAAGTGTCGATTATTGTTGCCAGTACGTTATACCTACATATATCTAAGTACTTTGACCGGATCGATGACTCGGCGGCATATATGATATACTACGACCAACATTTATTCCCTTCAGCCCGCGCCTCGAAGTCTGAACATAGCACGTATATCGCAATAGCTATCTACTCGTTGTATAATTTGATTATTGTTTCAATAGTCACTCTTTGATTGTTTCAATCATTAACTACTCAATCACACTAAATAGATTAGGCAATTAGGCATATTACGATTTCTATCCCGACGGTAAGCACCTATGTACCTAACAAACGTATTTTCATGTACGTTGGGGCAGGTTTTGCAACGTTAAGTTATGGAATATCAAACGTCCCGTGAAAGATATAAATCAAGAGAGAGGTCCGTTGCCTCGTTGGAGATGGTTCAAACGTCGGGCCGCAAGAGATGGAGATCGACAGCGACGTCGCGTCGCTGCGCGCGCACGATGCGCGGCGCATGCGTCGCGCTCGCGGCGTGGCCGTGCGCGCGCGCCGCGCCCAACAGCGCCGCGTCTTCCGCCAGCGAGTCCCCTGAGCCGTACCCACGCTCCTCGCCGCCCTCGCCCTCTGCCTCGCCCTCGCACCACGACGCCGACCCCGAGCTGCCTGAGGCTCCGGCCTCTGCTTCAGTCTCTACCTCTACTGAACAGCTCGCGCAAACTTCTGAAATTACACAATACCCTTATTAGATATTATGCATTCACCAATCAATTGATTTACAAATAGAACTTGCTGGGCACCCTGCCAAATAAGCTCGGAAACTCTGAATGGAATGGCCTGATACATTCAATAACCTTGAATAATGGGTATGTACGTAGTACTCGTAACATCGGGCGGGGAATAAAACAAATAATATGGCAAAAAAAACTCTTATTATTATTATGTTTCGTTTAGTCCATTTATATATTTATAAAAAAAATATATAGAGATGTTCTGTAAAAACTTTCGCCATGTCACAAAGTTTGATTGTAAAATGAGTTAGGTAAGTAATATTCGCAAGTGTGAGGTTGTATCTCAAGCAAGCAAAAGATACATAAGTTTAGTAGGCGATGACTACGCTGACTGACTTCTTTATCTTATTCTACTGAATATAATTGACTGATAGAATAGTGAAACTGCAACTAACATTGACTAATTAATCTGATTGACTCTTTATTGACCTTACACCGTACTTAATCATCATTTAGTACAAACATTATTACGAGTATGTAACGAAAATTTACTTTTTGAAAGAAATCTTGCATAATAAAATAATCGTCCCAGAAGAGGATTTTTTAAAAGACACGGCATAGCTTGCAGGACTTATTCATTTTACATTCTAATCATATCTCGTAGGGGCACGTATTAGGATATCGATATCGACATAAAAAGATCGATGTACGAAAATTAAAATAACGAATGGTTTCTTGGGTGAAATTCAGAATGTGGAAAGTATAATTTATCTGACGATTGTTATTAAAATTGTTGTTTGAATTGATTGTTAAAAATTACGCGTACCTACTAAGCGTAATTTCTAACCGTCTACAAAAAAGAGGTTGTCTGTTTGTCCCGTATGTATGTATGTACGTATGTGGGTGCGGCACAAAAAAAATTTACCTTAACGTACTGGAAAATGTAACACACAATTTTATTCGCAACACACTGGAAATTCTGTAACACGCTGGAACTCTGTAAAGCTGAGATTACATGAAGCAAGATTCGTTCGAAAATTAACAAAAATATTTATATAATATTTGCTAGTTCTTAATGTATTTAGAAAGGATAAGGGATCAAGGTATGCTTAGCTTTTTATTATGAGTAAAATTTGAATTTCTTCGCAGATGTATGCAGGTTTCCTCACGATGTTTTCCTTGATGAATTAAGAATGTTGAATGGTAATAATTTATTTAAGACAAGGCTAGCTAAATGGCTACAGGACAACTGCTTTTATAGTGTTAAAGACTATAAAAAATTAGCTAAATAATAATCCCAATATTATTGTTATTAATCGCATTATTTTTCTTGACACCTATATTTTAATTAATTTTACTTTATTAAATTTGACTGTAATGTATAACTTTTGTTCCAATAAAGGTGACATGTAATAATTTTAAGATTTATTTTAATAATAATAATAATAATAATCGTATGGCATTAATAGGGTGCCACTTTGTTGCATTTTTAGCACCACCCAGGGGTCACGTGTAGGGAAACGGTGGGTAGTTCCTACGGACGTGGTGCAACTTCGACCCCCCTTAGTCAAGTGCGTGAGCAACTTGACTGTTAGAAGTTCTCAAGCCACCCGAAGGCATCTAACTTAGCTTAACGACTGCTGTCGTAGATAGTATCAACGTCTTAACGTGCTTTTCAAAGTACGGGAGCGCTCAGTTAGTAACCATTCAAAGCGGTCACCCATCTAAGAACTGACCTGGGCCCACGTTGCTTAACCTCGCATACCGCACGCGGTATGCGGGCGCCGCTGGCCCACGAGCGCTCTATTTTAATGTGGAGAATTGTCAAAAACTGTTTAGGTCAAATGTTATTCACAGTGAAAATATAAATGTATAAATAACATTATTTTGCGTGTTGACTCTTATGTCAACTGAATACTGGGAGACCAATAGTTAAATTTTAAGACATAATTATAACGTATTCTGAAAAATATTTCTATTTCTTTACCGAAAAGTTAACAAAAAACATTCCGTACATAACTTCGAAAAACTCATAGGTACGAGCTGGAAATCAAACCCCAACCGCCGCTTGACACCCACATTCGTGAACCGCTAGGCCATCGTAGCTTTTACTCGGACATAAATGGTTTCATGAAATGAGCGGAAACATAACATAAACACGCTCTTTATTGTGACGCAGTCGGGTAAAAGCATTATGTGAACCAACCTTTAACTATCTAGTGTGTTACGCAACACGTAATGTAACACGACATAACACGCTGGAATAAAAACACAACGGGAAAAATGCCTTAATTTAATTATAGAAGCCGCAAATTTGAAGTTATTTAAGCAAGAAATTCGTAATCTAGACCCCATATGAATATCTATTTCGTAGTAGGACTGGAAATAGTGAAAAATTTACACATACCTTGGAAATTTATTGTTGAAAATACATTTAAAATGTATGAAAGTAAATTCCGGCGCACATTTACGCAGTTTTGTTGCTAAACTAAGACGGCTGGCATTTATTGGAATACTTGCCAGCTGTAGCTAATAATGGCCTGGCCACTCTAAAAAATTGCTTCAATGTGGTCATTACTACAAAACAAAAAAGTTAGCCTAATACGCAACCAGGATAACACACTGGAAGATTTTTGGGGACACTTTTTAAATTGATGAATTTTATGTGAAAATAACATAGTTTCTGAGGTTTTCAACCAAAATACTTTAAATTGACTACTCTTCTAACAACGAAGACAAAAAAATTCTAAAGTAAAAGCCGTCTTATTATTTTTTATTACATATATGTATCAAAAAATGTCCTGGGGACATTTCAATTTTGTATGGAGCAAAAAACTTGACGAATTTCAAGTTAATCAAATATCATGTAAAATAAATGGGTAGTTCTACAAATTGGGGAATTCTGGTTGGCTCAGGCCGCAGAAAAATATATATTAATAGTTTGTGTTAAGTAACGCTACGAAATCAAAGTTTATATTGGTTTCTAATTGGACGCTAAAAATCTTCTCTCTGAAGCAAATATTTATGCGACAAATTTACCTACAAATGGTCAAATTTGTCACTTCCCTGTGGGGCGACATTCCAAAATCCAAAATAAAAAACCATATAATTAATTTTAAAATGCAGTTTTATAGAATCATTTTATTATACAATAATAATCATTTATATGTAGTTTCCGGAAGACCTAAAACGGTTTAAAGATCTCTTATTTTCTCCGAGATTTTGTCGACTTAACAAAGGCGACGCGTATTAAGTGTCACTTCCCTGTCACCAAAAATTTAGTTAAAATCACTTTGAAATCGAATAACAAGTAACGTTGCCACTCAACCAATAGAAAGAAAGAGGTGACGACAACATAGTAACGGCTGTCTTTTATTTCACTCGCGCGGCGATCGGTCGTGCCCGTGTGTTTAGTGGGGACAGTCGCGTTCGGGTCAGACAAATTCTCACTCACATGGAACATATTTACATTTCAATTATTAAATATTATTTCATTTTAATGTAACGCAGGTATTTCTTTAAGTTGCAGGAAAGATTTAAGGAAATTGTTTTTGAAATAAAATAAAGCTATCTTCTAGATTTAGTTAAATAACATTCAAAATATCACTTTCCTGTCTACCACTTCCCTGGAAATACATAGACAGGGTAGTGACATCACTACAGGGAAGTGAGAAAAGGCATGTTTTGTCGCTCTTAGCCCTAAATGACCTGTGCACTGCGTCATTGTAAGCTTTCATTTAACTTGCCTTATGTGCTAGTTTGTTAGTTAGTATGTATGGGACAAATATTGCAAGTCAAATTTGATCAACTATCCAGGTTCCAATAGAGTTGAAATTTTGCACACTTGTTTAAGTCAAGTGACGATGCAATGTCTAATGATGGAGACGGATGGTGACGGACCCGGAGTTATTTTAAAATAATAATTTTGGTCCCCCCAACCCATATTCCTTTTTCTCATGATTTAAATATAATTAAATAAATAAATATTGGGGGACAATCTTACACAAATCGACCGTCTCAAACTAAGCAAAGCTTGTACTATGGGTACTAGATGACGATATACATACTTATATAGATAAACAAATAAATGACATCCAAGACTCAGGAACAATATTCGTGATTTGAACCCGGGACCTCCGGCTTCGTAGGGAGGGTCACTACCAACTAAGACAAAGTGGTTGTCAAATTCTAATGTAAGTTATCAAATATGACGTATATTTGGCAATCATTTAAAATCCAAAATAATCTCGAAGTTCTTTATAGAGCCGACATGGGTAAACCAAAAGAGAAATCACAGACTAGAGAAGAAATATTAAGAAAAAACGAAAAAGTGAGATAAAACTAACGCCTAAAATTAACGTCTAAAATTAAAAAAAAAACCGGAAAACCTGGCCGCGTATAAAGAAAAGGACAAACTAAAATATTTAAAGGAGAGAGCTACAGGTATAAGAAAGACCATCTCAGAAATGTCAGATCGAGAAAACGAAAATGTAGAAAAGCATGGTGGGAGAGATCCAGTAAACACTATATAAATAAATGTGCCGCAAATAAAGCTACTGTAGATTTTATGATAGCTAATACACCATCAAGCATGTGCGATGAGGTGTCGATTCGTGCCTCATCAACGCCACCATCTGTAACACAGATTGATAAGAGTTCAGCTGTAATTATCAAATGATAATTACTCGACCTTGCCTTTAGAAAATTTATTTTGTTTAAAATTTCGTTTAATAAACAAAAGTTAATATTTATTGTAATTATTATTTCTCTATAACGACAAAATTTCTTTGTCTAAACTATCAGTTCCCTGGTTGGTATTATAATACACATTTAGATGTCATATTGCATATAAATTGTTCTATTTATTAAATAAATTAAGTTGATTATAAGACCAAAAAATCATCTATAGTCACTTCCCTGTGTCTACTCTCATTTCCCTGTCTACTGCAAATTTAAAAATGCCTATAACTTCTAAATTAATAAATAATTTGACTGGCCTTTTCACATTTAGAATACTCCATCATGTTCTATTATAATAGTTAAATTGAGAATTATTTACGATTAATAAAACGATGGGCCAAAAATAATTCAAATTTATTCCCTTGTCTGTAGAACTAGCCAAATATAAACGAATTTTATACGCAACCATCTATTTGAATGTGGTTTAAAAAAATGAAGGGAACATTTTTTGGGGTGGGGGGTAATCATGTGACCGAAAATTTTGTTCAGAAAGTACATTTTTTTTGAGCCCGACCCATGTATGTATGTGTGTCCACGATTATCTCGCGTTTGGCTGAACCGATTTAGATGCGGTTTCCAGAAAAGTAGTTGTTACACTCTGTGGGTTTCAGTATAGCTAAAATATTCTTTTCTCAACCATGCAATGAAATATTGATTTTATGTTCCTTAGAATAGGCTGCGAAGTATGACGTTTCAGGTGCGGCTAGGACAAGAGGTCGTTAATGGAATTTCATACAAATCTTGCAGGCCTAGGCTGGCAAAGTCTTCTTTTTTAATTTCCATTCCACATAAATTTGTGGCACAGGCATCATGACATTCTGCCACTACGCGTATTCAAACTAAAACTTTGATTTTTTTGTTGTTTATTTCATTGCATGTTTGAGAAAAGCACTATGTATACATACCTCGGCGGGAAATATGGGGTTGCCCGCCTCAGACCTTCCAGCCTCGCCTCGCTCGGCCGTATATATATCTTCGGCCGGCAACCCCTTTCGTCCCGGCCTCTGTAGTAATGTACTATTACATCGCGTGCGCTGCCAAAACTATTGAAGATAGAATAACTTTTTGTTAATTGTTTGTATGTGCTGGGCTGCTAGTATGTAATACTAATCTAAAGGTTGATTTAAATGGAAAAAATATAGAAAAATCTATGTCGTTTTTAAAAGCCAATAGCCCACACGGTTTTTATAACCCACACGCCTATATAGTAACATTAAACTTTTTTTTACAATCCCTGGCATGTATGGAGTGCCAAATTTTACCTTGCATTCGTATTAAGAGACCTCTCAGACGCTCAGATATCGATTTTGAACGAAATCGGGACGGAAAAAATGAAAATCATATGGCCGCCACTTTCACAAATTTTACCTCGGATTCGTATTAAGAGAGCTCTCGGATACTCAGATATCGATTTTGACCGAAATCGAGACGGAAATGAAGAAAATCAATATGGCCGCCACTTTTTCCAAGTTTTACCTCGGATTCGTATTGAGAAATCTCTCGGACGCTCAGATATCGATTGAGAACGAAATTGGGACGGAAATGATAAAAATCAATATGACCGCCATTTTTCCAAGTTTTCCCTCGGATTCGTACTATTACGAGGCCTCTCGGACGCTCAGATATCGATTTTGAAAGAAATCGTGTCGGACGCTCAGATATCGATTTTGAACGAAATCGGGAAGGAAATGAAGAAAATAAATATGACTGCGACTTTTTCCATTTTACCTCGGATTCGTATTAAGAGACATCTCGGACGCTCAGATATCTATTTTGAACGAAATCAGGACGGAAACGAAGAAAATCAATATGGCCGCCACTTTTTCCAAGTTTTACCTCGGGTTCGTACTATTACGAGGCCTCTTGGACGCTCAGATATCTAATTTGAACGAAATCGGGAAGGAAATGAAGAAAATAAATATGACTGCGACTTTTTCCATTTTACCTCGGAGTCGTATTAGGGGACCTCTTGGACGTTCAGATATCGATTTTGAACGAAATATGGACGGAAATGAAGAAAAGCAATATGGTCGCCACTTTTTCCAAATTTTACCTCGGAGTCGTATTACACCTCTCGGATGCTCAGATATCGATTTTGAACGAAATCGGGACGGAAATGAAGGAAATCAATATGGCCGCCACTTTCTACAAATTTTACCTCGCATTCGTATTACGAGACCTGTCGGACGCTCAGATATCGATTTTAAACGAAATCGGGAAGGAAATGAAGATAATCAATATGGCTGCCACTTTTTCCAAATTTTACCTCGGAGTCGTATTAGGGGACCTCTTGGATGTTCAGATATCAATTTTGAACGAAATATGGACGGAAATGAAGAAAAGCAATATGGTCGCCACTTTTTCCAAATTTTACCTCGGAGTTGTATTAGGAGACCTCTCGGACGCTCAGATATAATTTTGAACGAAATCGGATAGAAATGAGGAAAATCAATATGGCCGTTACTTTATTCAAAATTTAGGTACCTCGGATTCCTATTAAGAGTCCTCTCGGAGGCTCAAATATCGATTTTCGTCGAAATCGTACAGCACTGATTAATAAAACCACTTACAATACATTGAATCAAAAAAGGTCGTAACTTCATAGGGAACTCAAGGCACCTGCACCTTTAGACCTTATAAGGAACCTACATGCCAATTTTGGTATCTCTCGAACCAGCAGGTTGGGCTGTGCGTTGATATGTCACTTAGTCAGTCAGTTCTTATTGAAATTTGGCACAAACATTTAAAAGTTTTCATGTCTGCAATATAAATAAAAATCAATGCCATTTTCGAAATTAACGACCCAAAAAACCATATAAACGACACCCATATTAATATTTAGACATTCCAACCCCCTCGGACCCCAACAGAGGGGATGGTATTTCACGTCCTCCACATGGGATTTTAAAATCGTTGTTGTTTTCGTAATCAGCGACCCGATAATCCATAGAGACAAGACCCATATCGATTTTCAGAATTTGTCACCAGATTTCCCCCTTTTAAGGGTTGATTTCTCAAAAAATTTGAAACACATGTTAACTTATTTATCGTTAGAAATACTCCTATCAAATTTCGAATTTCAGAATTTGTCACCAGATTTCCCCCTTTTAAGGGTTGATTTCTCAAAAAACCTGAAACACATGTTTACTCATTTACCGTTAGAAATACTCCTATGAAGTTTCGAATAAAATAATCCAACTAATCTTGTTTCCCCATACAATCTTCGGACCCCCATTTTACCCCCTTAGGGGTTGAATTTTGAAAAACTTTTATTAGTGCACCCCTAGACCTTATAAGGAACCTACGTGCAAAATTTGGAATCTCTAGGACCAGCGGTTTGGGCTGTGCGTTGATATGTCAGTCAGTTTCTTTTTTTAACCGACTTCAAAATTTCAAAAGAGGAGGTTATCAATTCGGTTGTATGTTTTTTTTTTTTTTTTTTTAATGTTTGTTACTCCATAACTCCGTCATTTCTTAACCGATTTGGAAAATTCTTTTTTTGATTGTAAGTATATATATCCAAGTTGGTCCCGTTTATGTCAAAACGCAGTTCGGATGATGGGATCCACGGGGAATTGAGGGAACTCCTCAAATCTTTAAGGCAAACATATAGTGATTTTTGTGTTCTTATCAACAAGTCAAGCATTTGCATCCAAAAATGTGACATTGGATGAAGTGGAACTGCTGATGATGATCAGAACAGAACTCTTCAACGGAGAAAAGTTCACGTTTGGCGATTTGTCCTCCTAGCTGTGTTTAATAAGCAAGTTCTATTTTCACGATTAATTTTTGTCATGCTCGAGTTCTGATCATGGGATCCATGAGGAATTGAGGGAACTCCTCAAATCTTAAAGGCAAACATATAGTGATGTTTGTGTTTTTATCAACAAATCGAGCATTATCATACAAAAATGTGACATTTGATGAAGTGGAACTGCTGATGATGATCAGAACAGAACTCTTCAACGACGAAAAGTTCACGTATGGCAATTTGTCCTTCTAGCTGTGTTTGTTAAGCAAGTTCTATTTTCACGATTGATTTTTGTCATGCTCGAGTTCTGATGATGGGATCCATTAGGAATCGAGGGAACTCCTCAAATGTGAAAGGCACACAAATAGTGATTTTAGTATTTTCATGAACTAATCAAGCATTTTCATTCATAAAAGTGACATTTCATGAAGTGGAACTGCTGATGATTCTTCTTCACGTTTGGCGATTTGTTCTCTTCGTTTTGTTTGTCAAGCAAGCAAGGTTTTTCCATGATTCCATGAGGAATTGAGGGTACTTAGTCTTCTACCATTATAAACATACTTATAGCCATTTTTATTTTATTGTATGGAATCTAAGAGTGCACCATCTAAGTATAATAATCTTTCACTGGCCTCCCCCATTGAAGTCGGTTTTTTTTTCTTAAAAATTATATATATATTAAGATTTTGGTGGGAAATGAAAAACATGACACTTCTTATTTATGGTTTGTTTTGTTTTTAATTTTCTGCACTTGACATCCGAACCGAATTGAATGGGGCTTTTTAAACGGTTATTATTATCACGCAATGCGTACGCGATACGTATCACGTGAATATTGATGAAGATGAATTTTGAATACTGCAATGATTAATATGATTATGAATATGTTTATTTATATTATTAAATAATACAATATACAACTGTTTGATTTGAATACTATAACTATTATTTTGTTTGTTGTTGGTGCCACTGTAAGTATTGAAGAATAATCAGGACCGAAGCCTACTTTAAAAAAAAAATAACAGTACTTTTATGTTATGAAAAATGTAGTGTCCGACCGAAACATGTTTTTTTGGCTCTAGTTTCGACCGAAACCGAAACTTTTATAGACGCGTTAAAATCGTTGAATAAAATGTCAGTAGGCCATTCTTTTTAGGGTTCCGTCAACTAGGAACCCTTATAGTTTCGCCATGTCTGTCCGTCCGTCTGTCCGTCCGTCCGCGGATAATCTCAGTGACCGTTAGCACTAGAAAGCTGAAATTTGGTACTAATATGTATATCAATTACGCCGACAAAGTGGTAAAATAAAAAGTGGAAAAAATATTTTATTAGGGTACCTCCCCTATACGTAAAGTGGGGAGTGGTTTTTTTTTCATTTTAACCCTAACGTGTGATATATTGTTAGATAGGTATTTAAAAATAAATAGGGGTTTACTAAAATCATTTTTTGATAATGTTAATATTTTCGGAAATAATCGCTCCAGAAGTAAAAAAAAATGTGTCCCCCCCCTCTAACTTTTGAACCATAAGTTTTTTAAAATATGAAAAAAATTTAAAAAGTAGAACTTTATAAAAACTTTGTAGGAAAATTATTTTGAACTTGATAGGTTGAATAGTTTTTGAAAAAATTACAAAAATAATTTCTGAACTAAGTTTGTAATTTAACCGTATAAACAGGTGTTTATTGTACCTGTCATTTCTACAAAATCACAATGATGTGACGTGCTTTCAAATAAAGTAAAACCGGTGAAAATCGGTTCACGCAATAAAGAATTATTCCATAAAAATCATCTTCCATACTTTAAGCTCGCGCGCAATAGTTTACTTAATTTGCCGATAGATGTCGCTGTACGTGGAACGCTCATTTCTACATGGCGGTGTTAAGATTTTTCCTGATTTAATGGGGTCTGAGCAGGTGCGAATCTATAACTCTTTCTTTAGTTATCACCGTCCTCTGTGGGCCCGTTTTTAGGGTTTTGTGTTTCTGTACTTAATATGTCAACTTAATGTGACGGACGGAAAACTACGGAACCCTACACTGAGCGTGGCCCGACACGCTCTTGGCCGGTTTTTTATACATATGATCAATGAAACGCCTATTCGTGTAGGTGGTATAAAATAAATAAGTTTTTTTAAATACCACGTCGGTGGCAAACAAGCGTACGGCATTTTCTCATCTTATCACCTTTATTCCGACGATCTTCAAATCTACTCCCAAGGGAATATTAGTGATTTACCTCTGGTTATCAACTCCGTGAATAAAGACTTGGAGAGTATTTCTAACTGGAGCGAACGCTATGGCCTTACTTAAGGTAAACCCTGCTAAAACCCAGGTCATAATTATAGGCAGTCCGAAGCTCATTCCTAGGGTTGATTTCTCTAACTTGCCGGACATAACATTCAACGGTGTTCAAATTCCATTCTCGCACCAGGTAAGAAACCTTGGTGTCATAATGGATCGTATCCTGTCCTGGGTACCTCAAGTGAGCGAGGTCAGCAGGAGGATGTTTGCTTCTGTGGGTTCTCTTCGTCGACTCCGTAACTTTCTACCTCTTGCCAGTAAAATTGCGCTAGCTCAATCTCTCCTTCTCCCTATTTTGGACTATGCTGACATTTGCTATCTGGATCTTTCTGAGGACCAGCTGAATAAACTTGAGCGCCTCCAAAATCTTTGTATTAGGTTCATATTTGGCTTGCGCAAATATGACCACGTTTCTGCTTTTCGTTCTCAACTCAAGTAGCTTCCTATTCGCCTTCGTCGCGATTCTCATATTCTTTCCCTACTTTTTAGTGTACTTTTTGTCCCCACTACACCCTCTTTTCTCAAAGAGCGTTTTAATCGTCTCACTTCCATCAGATCTTCACAAACCCATCTTCTCGCTCCACCACCTTCATCCACCAAGTTTTATAACAACTCGTTCACCTTTCGGGCTGTTAGGCTATGGAATGCTTTACCGTCTTATATAAGATGTGCCAAATCTCTTCCTATTTTTAAAAACCAGCTGAAACAATATTACTTGTCGCTCCCTTAAGTTGCCTTTTATTATATATATTTATATAAGTATGTATTTATGTATATTTATATATAAATCTATATATATTATGTTAATATGTATTTATTTAATATTTCTTGTGAGATGTATGTATGACTCTTCTTCCTGTACTCTTGCACTACCTGTTCATAATTTTATTTTGATAACTTTTCCTGCTACCCAAAGGTTGTCTGTAAGACATCGCTTTAAGCGATAAGACCGCCTGTTGCTACCATTACTAGTTATGTAAGTATTTTTTGTGTAACATTGTTCTCTTGTGTGGTGCAATAAAGCATATTTATTATTATTATTATTATTATTTCATACAAGCCGTAAAAAACTCAAAAAACCGCTGTATTTTTTTCTTTTACAATTTCTAGCAACAGAAACTAATTTCCGACCTAGATTTGCCAGATCCCATTGTGTATACAAAGTTTCATGTTATTCTAGCATGGCGTTTTAAAATTAGAGCAAAAATACGTTTGTATGGAGAGCCAAGCGTACTGCGCCCTCTTAATGGAATGCGATGTTAAACCAGACAATCAAATACGAATTATATTTACACGAGTAGTAAACACGACGCTACTCGTACATACGAGTATTTGGACTGTTTGTCATTTTGTTTGGAATTTAGATATTTTGAAAGTCGCTTATTTATCGGTAGATAAAGATATATTGTGGTTCGAAATGTTAGGTAGGTACACGTCTCCTACTAACTGTCGATATTTTGAACATTCAATATTTTAATTGTTTCGCATTTGAATGCTAGTTTTAAGACTTATATGGAGTTCCTGTGCCGGATATAATCAAACGTTCGCTATATTAATTTTAGATATTTTGATATTCGATGTTTTTTCTATCGATATATTAATTTTCGATATTCTAATACATGCTAAGTTTGTAGTCGTGTAAGAAATTAGGTATCATTACTTAAATATCATTCATGCGTTACTTGATATCATAATCGTAATTTTATTTCCACATAAATAGCTACAATTGATACCTATAGGTACTTAACTATAAGTTATGTGGACCTACTTGTACCTTTGTCCTTTAATTAGTAAAAAGTCTCGGATAGTGAGATCTACTGCATTGAAACTTTTTTTATTAAGCTATGAGCTTCATCACAATCATCACATTCATCCTTCAAGTAATTCTAAGCATTTCTAGTACTAGTCATATTTAAAAAAATGCCGCTGCCGGGGGAGGGGGGTGCCAAGAAGCCAGTCGCCAACCTACTTTTAAAAAATCTACGCGTTTCCATTTGGCTAAAATACTAGAAATGAGTTTTATATCTTCAATTTTTACCAAAATAGTACCAAAATTGCCAAATAGTAGACAACTCAAAAAGTGTAGATTTATTAAAAAGAAGGGGGCAGCCGGCTCCTTTGCAGCACCCCCCTCCACCTCTCACCCTCGGCAGCGCGGTATTTTTAATGGCCCCGGACTAGAAATGCTTGCACTTACTTGTAGTGGTGAAATGCTGTACTATGTGGTGAAGCTCATAGGTTAATAAAAAAATAAGATTCTCTATGAGACCGATGCAGTTCCAGTAGATCTTCTACTAGGATAAAGTTTCATTGAGTGAATCTAAGGTAGATTCTCAGAAGTCTGTTTCAAAAGCATTGAGCAGAGAAAGTGCTCAAAAGCTTTGCTATTAAATTAACCTGTACCTACCTACTACAGGATGGAAAAAACGAGGTATAGTTAGTTACCTTAACCCAAGAGATATAAATATATGTAGGTATGTATATTTATTATTTGAGTACCTATCTAGAATGTCTGAGCAATCTGAATGGAATTAAAAGTGAATCATTCATACGTTTTTTCCAACCTGTATAAGAGGATGAAGAATAAGTAATTGCTCAATATAGTTGAATTTACTAATGCCCTCCAATGATGCCCTCAAAATAAACAAAGTGCCTACCGCGAACTTCGAAAATCGTACCGTCCCTTTCCGTCATATAGTGTATAACACGAGAGTGAAAGGGACGGCACGACACGAAGTTCGATTTTCGAAGTTCGCGCTAGGCACTCTGATTTTACTCATACGTTTTAAGTACCTATCTATGTTGGATGTACATAAAGAGATTTTAACGCATCTGAAAATGTCTAAATGCTAAATCTACTTCACAATAACATGCTGATTATTAGGGTGTTTGCGGGTGACAGGAAGATTAAATAAATACAACAAACTTTACAATATAAGACCTCTGTAGCTTGACACTGAACGAAGACATGTATGCATAAACAAAATCTACTGTTGAGATGCGTGACCAGTTTTAAATAAGTAGTTATTATATAGTTAAGGAAATATTTATATTACGTATGCTGTGTAAAATTGACTGGTCTTACCTTTAGCTTCAATTAATCAATTTTATTATGAACAAACATTACATTTTCTACAGATCAGGTAGGTAATATGAAAAAAAAGGATGAAAAAATAAGAGACAAGTACAATATTACATAGGGATCTATGAAAGACAAAAAACACATTTTTGTAAATAATAAGTACAATATAAATGACGTAAACCAGGGTACAACATCTTTATTAGGTACATTCAAGAGCGAGGAGCGAGTGAGGGTAAGGGCATGGGGCGGAGAGACACTATCATACACATTCCACATTGAAAGGGAAAGGCTGGGGACTCACGCAGCCGGCGGTGGCCGAATACAATGGGGCTCTCCCAAGTTGTCGGTCAGAGAGAGGTCGATGACGAATAGTCTTCATAAGATGCTGCAATTTTGTAACATTCGCATATTTATACCTATGGCAACGATGTTTAATTGGTTAATAAGGAAATATACACTACATCAAGTCGATAAACGACTCGCAACAGAGATTGACTATCTAAAGAAATGTAAGAAGTAGGTAAGAACTTATGTACTTAAGCATGATACAAACATTTAAAAATGGCCTTTATTATAATGTTAATACATAAAAGTACAAGCGTTAAATACTGCAGATACGTGTTGTGTACACGACTGACGGTGGTTATCGTAATTAATGACGGCACGTCAGCTGTATCTGATAAAGCGAGTCGTTGGTGGCATTGTACGAACCGTTCAATATATAATACTCGTGTCAAATGTTACAGGTGACCGTGCTATGTTCAAAGAGGTTATTGTTATTATAACCGTTAAATATACAGGTTAAGTGAGAAGTGAAAACCTCCGCTGGTCGGAATAAACAGAAGTGGCAGATGTTGGTGTACAAGTGTGAAGAAGCGGGTGGTACTGACCCGAGCTGTCGGTAACGAGCCGCGGGGGCGTGTCTTCGCGGTCCGTGGGCACTACGATCACTACCTCGTCGTCTCTTGGAGATCCTCCGTTGCGATTTGATGATGTCCTAAAAAGTACAATTCAATGATGTTCATTTGAAAGGACGTTCGGTTATCCTAATGAGCATTCGTCGATGAAAAAACTTTTTACTCGAGATGGGCTCGGAAATATTCGGGATATATTTACGAGTATATTCGGGCCATATTTCGGCAATCAGGAAACGCTCGCGGTCCGTGGAAATAACCAACCGGTTAGTTTCCGTTATCGAGTAAGCCGATTACTTACATTAGATTTAATTTTCTCTTTCCTTATTGCCAGTGAGTAAACCGATAAAACATTTTTTATTAATATTATTAGTGGACATTTTTTTACACAATTCGGACTAGTTCCCATAAAGTTCAATAAGGCTTGAGTTATGCTATACTTAAATACATAGAAAGCTAGTCTCCGGAACAAATGTTTCAGCTCACCACAGAAACAAAGACCCTTACCGGGATTCGAACCCGGGATCTCTAGCTTCGTAGGCAGTGTCATTACCAAGTACAGGCCGACAAATGTAATGACATTTGGTGTATTATAAAATATATATAGTTCATTGTATTGTATAAATGACCACGAAAAACGCTGCTACGGGCTACGTCGTAGCACGCGTACTAGGTAGTGAGAGTGTTAACAACCTTTAAGTACCTAGAATCGTAATCTATTCTTACCTGACGATAACTTTTTTCCTCATAAATCTAGTCCCTAAATCCGAGTAGCCCCTGTTCATGGGGCGCTTGTGCGGCGCGGCGGGCGCGGCGGCCGGCTGGGGCTCGAAGCTCCGCGACACGGGCGAGTTGGGCTCCGAGCACTGCTTGTCGGACAGCGCGGGACGCGTGCGCAGCGCCAGCGTGCTTTCGCTCGCTCCCCCCTCCCCTCCGCCCGTTCCCGAGCTACCTATCCTTCTCGAGGACCTTCTGTCCTCTTCATACAATTCTAACAAATGATCCAACTTACTCTCTATATCATCTACCTGAAATAAGTTAATGATTAGCAAAAGTCCTACTAATAATTAACATTGATAAAATATTCTACAAATACTTACTTGTCTTTCAATTTTAACTACTCTGGAAGCTAAGCTGATTTTGGATGCGTAGACGTCTTTCGCTTTAGATCCTTGCTTGCCAAGTATTTGGTCTAATCTGAAGTATATTAAAAATAGTGTAAATATTAGTTCGGTAACAATAACATACAACTGAGGTTGGTATTGTATGAAAAATAAGGACTAGGTACCTACATACACACAAAAATATTTTACAAATCCGCTAGAAAAGAACTACGAAATACAAGTATTTATTTTACTGAGTGATTATGAAAAGTATTTGCATAAAATGTAATTATTCAAACTTAAATATATTAAAATATGTCGCTGAGATATGATCAGAGCTGAGATTTAATCAAATCCTTAAGAGATATGATCAAATCATGCTGGAATCGCAGGATGTTAAAATGGCTACTCCATTTCATCATTTCCCTAGAAAATTCAACTCACCGACGTGGTTTAGGGATTTTGTCAAATCACTACACTAGTCTAGTGAAATGACAAATCTATTTTATCATTTCTCTAAACCGACTCAGGGATTTAAGCAATTTTTTCTAGAGAAATGATGAAACGGAGAAGGAGCCACCTTAACACCCTGCGGCATTTGAATAAAATTATGTGTCATTCTAACCAGTTTTTAGAGAAGACTAAATGGCACCAACTACAATATATAGTTGTCATACAATTTCTTTTTTATTTAATCGTGTTAATCCTTTTGGTAGCCTTTGTTTTGATTTAAAAAAAAATAGAAACTTTAAAGTCGCGTATTTTATTATTATTCCGATTTTGTTTTGTAATTTTCATTTTATTGTGTTAATTTGATGGTATATACTATCCATATAACAGCAATATGTTATAAATTTCAACATGAGGAAACTACCCTATTAGAGCAAACCAAAACGCAATAATAATTATTATTAATTTAATTTTATCTTACTCTTGGATGGTAAAAAATCATAGTCTTAGATTTTTTTAAAGTCTCATATGTTTTTATAATTATGTTGTTGTTGTTGTAATTTATAATTTATTATATATTTTGATGCTTTGCTATCCATATAGTGACACCATCCATTATTAAAACACGTCGAAAATACCCAATTAGGTAGGCAATAGTAGATATATGTCATACTTATAATTGCTTTTTATAATCACCCAGTTGGTTCCGCTAAATATGTGTTCTACTAGTAAATGTTTATTTCAAAACAATGTAAAGAGTAATGATAAGCAGAAGTGGATGTAATCCTTAGAACGCCATTCTTCATGACCCAGTTTTCATAAGAGGTTCGAATATAAAGCACAAAGATGACTTTGACAACGTACATATGTGATAACATCAATAGTCGTTATTGGCGGGCACGACATCATGCAATACCTTTACGTCTTTTTGGCGTTCGAAGGGTTAAGTATCATTAAAATATAATTAAATAACTTGTGGCTAATATACTCGTATTACCCAATCAATAGGGCTATTGGTTACTCAGAGGGCACTTTCAAAATGCCCTTAAGAATGCATGTTAAGGCAGATAACATTCTAGCATACTTACTTAGTTGGGGATAGTTAGTATTGAAGTAAAAAAGTAAAATTAAAAAATATATTCTAAATTATTACACGAAATGAGTAAACCGGGATGATTTGAAACTGTGCAAGGATGGTTTATATATGCCATTCAAATAAATTTTAATACATACAAAATATTTACAGATGTGTGACGATGATGCACCTTACAAATAATTAACATGTGATTAAACATTGATCCATAAAGAAAATCAATAAGCGAGAAAGAAAAATATCTACCATTTCATAATTAAACGTTCATTATTATGCGAGTATTCCGACTTTATGGCACTGGAGGGTTATTTATTTTCCCAGTCTCTGTATGATCCTATCAACCTGTCATTATGCTTAACTATTACCTACTGGTAAATATTAAAAATATTGATAAAAGAAGGTTATTTCATGCATAGTGCACAAATACGGAGCGTAAGCTTACGAATGCAGCTCTAATAAAGATTTTAATGCAGGGAAGTGGTTGCTGTGCAATGCAGTTTATGCAGTCAATATTTTGATGAAGGAAGATGGATGGACACACCAAGCGATGAAATAAATTGAAGCTTTACGAAGATTAAATCTCCCTGCCTGCCGATTTCGTTAATGGTTTCAACACTATACATCTTAAAAAGTTATATTTTTATCAAATTCAGACAGTACTACGCGATATCTTATTAAAAAAAAATGTGGTACCTACTAGCCTAATTTAGGCTTTTAGTTGGTTTACTATTAATCCTAAAGCCGAGATTGTTTTAAGTTTATTTAAACATTATGCTGGACATTAAATACCAAGTATACTAAAATTATAGCTACCGGGGTATTGTTGAGATGATTGAAAATCATCATTGTAACAAAATAATAACGTAAAATGTTGACCTAACAGACTCAGTAAAAAGGTTTAAATTGTGACAGGAAGTTTCGTTCATTTCGAATAATTTTCAAGCAAACGAGTACACGGTTTTTCCATCTCTTGCTTTAAGCTCACGTAGCCGCAGTCGCAGACTATTCGACTGAAATGTTTAGGTTTATGCCTTTTTGTACATAACTTCAGTCTTCAGGCAGATCTATATTTTTTACAAATTCAGTCAGATACTTTTACAATCGGCTATTGCCAATTTTTATGTTGCCGTTATCACGAGTATAAGTAGTATTTAGGGAGCATCAAATGTCTACAATTTCTCCGAATTGAAATAAGATATAATTTTTTTGGACGTATGAGGTTACTGCAGATGTTCTAAGGAAGCGCCCTTTAAAGTTTTTGCTCCTATTACAGGCCCTACCCTGTATATAGGGCCGACTAGAGACATTATTAGTATGAAATAAATTAAAGAACACATTCTGATACAAGGTAACGAACGAACCTACTATCTATTTCAGCTATAAAGAGTCCGGTGACAGCTGTCAACCCAGTACAAATTATGTCATCTTTGACGTATGATGGCATAAATTGTACTGGGTTGACAACTGTCACCGGACTCCTTATATAGCTGAAATATATATTACCTGGTTACAACATTATTTGTCTCTTAGTTAATATCGATATCTTTCTTTTTTTTGTATAAGTATGTTTATTAGACATTACCCAGAGGTTGTCTGGAAGAGATCGTCCTATAGCGATAAGACCACCTGTTTCCTACTTCTACCTACATGTTGCTGTTTTGTTTCTGTTTGTAACAGTTTCATTTGTGTGAGGTGTGCAAAAAAGAGTAAGTAGTCGTATTTTATTGTACTGTACCATAGGAGTCTTAAATAATGCCACTCTAGGGAAGGACACAGGTGGAAGTGGGGTGGTCTGATTCGGCTACTACTAGTTGGTTTTGGCTACTACGTTTCCTATGTTTCTTTTTTTAAATTATAATTACGCACATCACTATATTTGTACCTAATCTGTGAAATGTTGTAATCAGTTTTAATCATTACACTTAATGTATGTTATATACGTACTTAAAGAAAATTTAAAGGCGATACGAGTAAATGAATGTTATAGTATTTACATACGAGTATTATACTCTACAAAAATATGCTTAAATGTACCTTGAAAATATGCAGTTTTTCTTTACGGCGACTGAACGGCACCCCGAAAACTAAGATTGAAATGATAAATATCTGCGAAACTACTCAAAATCGCTGAATATACATGGGTTAGCGTTACATCGATCGACTTAGTAAAGTCCTAGGGTTAGGGGACACTAACACCTATCCATTTTGTTTGAAGTTTTTGGTATTTCCTGCTTTATTATCATGTGCAGGTGTATGTCTTTGTATTAACGACTACTAATTCTGATAACGAAAAAATTTGCCTCTATAATTTCCAAATACATAATTTGATTTCTATTTTGTGATAGCCTATATAATATATATTAAAAAAACTCACAAACGGAATAAAAATATGGAATAAATCAGCGATACTTGTTTCTCTTGTTCTTATGATTCGGAGTTAAAAAAAACCCTAATCATCGCAATAAAATAGAATATAATGTAGTAAAATAAAATAATTTGTAGGTACATTTTTTATTTAAAACGCCGGCTTACGCTTTATAGGTACTTCCATGTAAATATTTTTGAACTATCTTATATTTTGTTATTAAATAATCGATTATTTTACGGTACGTATTGTTAGCACTTAAATTTACCTACACATACAAAAACACATGTAACCTACTCTAACTACGAGTACAAATATAAATTTTATTAAAATATTGTGTATGTCAGCTTGCCAGTTACCAGTTAGTGCCACCATGTTAATCTCGCAGGAATGAAAATGTTGTTAATTATCCAGGTTTGGGAAATATTGTATAAATATAAGGGATTGGATGTAACGGTGGCAATTGGCAATGACTGCAAATGAAGGAAGCATTGACGCGTCGGGGGGTCGACGGGCGGCGGGCGGCGGAGCGGCGGGCGCGGAGATGTTGAAGGCAGCAATGAGTGCAGCAGCTGCAGTGCAAGGCCCGCGGGCTCGCAGCCCCGCCGCCGCCGGCGCCGGCCCTCGCCCTCACCTGTACTGCAGGTTCTTTGTGCGGTTTAGAAGGTCGGCGTGCCCTGAAGAGTACTGTTCTATCACATCTTTCACGTCGTACGGTTTCAACGCTTCTCTAAATCTCTTGCGAGCGACAAAATACTTGAGCTACACGGGAAAAAAACATTTGGTTCTCTAAAATTGAAGGTACAGACACTAATTAGCGTCAGTAATCAATTTACACAGATAGCTATTAGGATATACCTATGTGAGTATGTCGTCTGTACGAGAAATGGATGTGCAAATGTCGCATTTACTAGTTCTGAATAGAAATGAATATTCATATTGAAATCATAACCGGCCTCGATAATGCCAGGCATCAAGTAAATGGATGTTTAGAGAACGAGAGAACTTACATTTTGTGGAAGAGATATCATGACTGTTATGTATCGCATTGTCAAGTAAACTTTACCTTTCCCAGTTATTAAATGCGTAAGGATTAACGTTCGCATATCTTTAACAAGAACCGATGTCCATAAATATGCCGTAAAAAAGATCGTTTGGGGGAGAAACGAGATGTATGTGATCCGTTAGTATTTTTCATAAATGTAATGTAAGTATATTAACATCAATCAATGCCTAAATCCGAATCGTTAGGTAATAAATTAACCTGCTTCTCGTGTAAGTTGAGTCAAGTAATTACGTACGGCACAATGAAAGTGGTGTTAAAGATTTTGCGTTAAAAACAGAATAGAAGATATGTAAAGCATGTTTGGAAGGTTGGTTGTTTAAGTAGATACGTGTTCTGTCAGATTGTGCAATATTTCTACCTAAGAAGAATAGAAGTGTGGATCTATAGATAGATACACACAATACTGAAGGTGTTGTTTGAATGCCCAGGGATCATGGAATATTTACGTCCAGGTGATGAATAAATGTTTATAAGAACATTATTATGCACATACTATGCAACACAAACTAGCTACAACAGGATTATTAAGTTATAAGGCCAGATTCCACTACAGAAATCACATAACAAGACAAATTAGGCACAGAATGTAGGTAAATAGTAAATAGTAAATGGTGAAGTGCAAGCGTACGGGCGTACGCGTGGGCGGACTACCTAGTCTGGACGTTTTTCACGCGGCCCAGCAGGTCCACGTGGCCCGCTGAGTACTGTTCGATTACATCCTTTACGTCGTATGGCTTTAGGGCTTCTTTAAACTTACGCCGTGCCACAAAATACTTCATCTGTCAGAATTTCACAACATACATGTATCATGAGTGCAAAACACTACACAATTACAGCAAGGACATTATGTCCATTGAAGTGTATATAGCGACATTCAGTACTATCATTTTTAGGTACAATTCGTGAGAGAGGTTCATGATAGAGCGTGTTATTGTATGTCAGTGTATACTGATATAATAAAACAAATTAATTTTACCAGCAAATAGTCGTGCTTATTTTGTATTAACTTCATTAAGGGATTAGTTCTATGTTAATACGCAATCAAATCATAATGACGACGCGGGCCGACTTGCCGCCAATGAATACAATTAACTTATAAGTATACAAATTATATATACACATCGACAATTATGAAAAACTCATTAGTGCAATTTATATAAATAATGGTATAAAAATATTGATTTATATTTTATACACAGTTTAGTTTTTAGGGTTCCGTAGTCAACTAGGAACCCTTATAATTTCGCCATGTCTGTCTGGTCTAAGTCTTCTAAGGCGTTAAGGGTATTGTAAGAGGGAACTGGTGAAGGTTTTTGTGCACGAGCTTGGTTGTCCGACAGCTCAGAGGCTAGAGCGACTGGCCGCGTATGCCAGATGTCGCAGGTTCGAATCCTGCAGCATTAACTTTTTCAAATTTTCCCTTTAATTTGAAATTTGGAATTTTCGTTAGCAGCGGTACTGCTTGATACAAAATTAATTAAGTCTTCTTTTCTTAGTAATAATACATATGAAACGATGCGAAGGTCTTTTTCATGTTATTTTTTTTAAAGTAAGTTCATTGGGCAGCTACGGAACCCTACACTGAGCATGGCCCGACATGCTCTTGGCCGAGTTTTATTTTTGGAAAGGGTTGAAAGTGATTCCGTGAAATAAATTGGTCCAAAAACAGTCGGAATTCTTCAGTACTATACTAATTTACACTGCTAAACACACAAACACTTCTATAATGAACATTTCACACGATTCACAAATTGAATTTGCATATTTGGTTCTTGTTTATTTTCCTCAAATTCAATATGAAAAGCAGATTGTTAGACTCGGGTGAAAGGGACCCATTTCACACGCGATCTATTATTGTAAACATCTCATCATGGGAGCCATTCATCCTTCGATTAACAATGCTTATACGTACCATTATTAATAAATATTGCTCAAATTATACAAAAAATACCTAAAGTATTCCTCAAAATATTCATTTACCTACATATCGCCGCTAATCTAGACATTCATTGTGTTATTTTATTTTCATACGAAGAAAAACAAAAGAAAGAAACCAAATAGCAATATCATATGATATGTGTAGCGGTAGGAAGAGCGTGCAGATATTTCCGCACGGCTTTTACTGCCAAACCGGGCAACCAACAAGTCCCGTGATGGAGGAGAATGGAGGTTTTATTGTTTACGCTCCCAGGACCGTGTGAACGAACAGTCTCATAATAAATGTATGTATGTGTGGACTACTGCGCCTGGAGATGTTCCGTTCCCGAGGGTTTGCTCCAGATATTTTCCTATAAGTATACGTGTGAGTAAATTGAATCCAATTGTTTGCTCTGTTTATCTTTTTATTGGACCGATTTGACGTAGCCGTAACTTTTAATTTAAAGAGTAATAATAGAGATGATTCTGTGGTTCAACGATTGCAATGAGCTACGGGCGACGTCTTCGTTAATATTTCGTGCGCCGTGCGTTCGCTCGGGATAATTTATCACTCGACATGGTAATTTCATTCACCCTCGAAAAAGGCTCGCCTCCAGCAAATCCGTGTGATTGTGTACAAATTGTATGTTATGTAACGTTCTCGTATTAAATCTAATTGATTTGCTTTAGTTTGTTGTGTAAACCTACCTACAATCAATATTTTATGAGGCGTTGACAAGCAAGTCTCAGACCAAGAAAAAAACAATTTTTTACTTGGTCTGAGGAGCAAATGAGTACACAATTGTATTTAAGAGTCCAAAATGTCGTGTTTGAAATAAATGTCATTAACATGAATTGTCATTATTAAGCAACAAGGCGTCTTCTGTTACCTAATTGAGTACGATCATATTCATACGTGAGTGTTGCAAGTTAAATATCAGCAGATGTATTTGGTCGTTATTATACGAGTATGTAGGTACTACAGGTAGGTAAACTTAAAGACAGGTAAAGTAGAAAAACAGAGTTTACATACCTTTCTTATGAATCGAATGGCCGACTTGTGGCGCGGCGTGAGGTTCACGCAGCGAGGCTCCTCGTCTTCGTCTGTACCAAAATAGTTCACTTTTCAGTCAGTGTTAGTAGGAAGAGAGTTCGCAGATAATGTTTGCACGGGTGCACATTCTCACTGGATGAAGCTGCGAGCAATTTGTTACATGAGTTCAAGGCTGATTGTCGAGGTTCTTTTTTGACAGACCGTGACATCGTAGATGTACGAAAGTACTAATAGCTATATTTTATATAGACGTGGTATCATTATAAGAAGTTCGCCATATAGATAGATAGATAGGTATCCACTTTAATTTTCTATGACTTTGCAAGCTTTGTATGACCACTATTCACGACGCCAATCTGACTTTATTTTATGGTCGCCATGCCACGAACTGTTACTTATTAGAACAAGTCGAGTTTCACCTCAGCATTGTTTACTTGTTCGTATTCGAACGTTCTTTGCATTAACTAATAATCAACCTGAATTAATACCAAGTTCATATAAATTTTCGTTGTTATTAAATTAAACCAAATAAATTAAACCTATGTTTCAAATGTAACCTAAATAGAAACAATAGGAAAAGACTGGAGAGAAGTAGCAATGGACAAACAGACATGGAAGAACATGGAAAACAAGTATTTAAAAAATGGCTATTCGGAAGAGGCCTAGGTCAAAAGACCTTAGGTACAAACATTAGTGTGTCACAAAGTGATCACAAATATGTCAAGCATTTGTTTGTAGAATAAAGGCTTATATAAATAAATAAAAATGTTTCAAATGTTTAAGTATAGGTATTATATAATGCTTAAACAAAAGCGTTTATTTAACTATTAAATTTAACTAAGATACGTTACAACAAAAACAATTGAAATTAAAAATAACTTAAAATATACCAAATTAAAAACTAAATAATAAAAAAAAATAACAAAAAAGGAAACCCCAATTATAAAAAGAACACTCCGTCCAGTGGGTCTGCCTGCGGCATGGTTCCCAGAACGCCAGCCGCGTTACCTCTCTGAACGGCGAGGGAAATCCTCTTCGAGAGGTAAGCGCCAGCCCTGGGGTCACCCGAAGCGTCAACCAGCCGCGACGACAAGGCTCTCATAAAGGCTTTCATGTTAGCCGACCAGGGACCCAGTGACTCTACGGCAAGCGCCGCAAACTCGTAATTACTCAATAAGGAAGAGTATTTGCGGCGCTTAAGAACTTGAGCCTAGTTAGCTGCAGCGCCGGCCTGGGAGCGTGTTGCCTGGATATGGGACTGCGCAAAAGTGTCCACACATGTGGCGTCCCACACCAGGGCCCTCCCTAACTTCCACGGCACCAACGTGACACCGTCGGGACGCTTACCATCGTCTCTTGCCATACCCGCTGGCTCCAGGGTCGCGGGCACAGAGATGGTGGCAAAGCGAGCGGCGGACCAAGTCATTGATGGTGCCGTGGCGGTATAAACGGCCGGCGCTTCTAGGGCAAGAGAGAACATGTCGTCCCAGCTGGTCCACACTCTTGCCGCAGGTACACGTATGGGAAACGCAGACTTTGGATCCAAGTCTCAGGCATATTCCAATCCTTAAAGTGCTTGGATCCAGAACCGTTCCTATTTGACGGGAAGGGAGGACATGCAACCAGTGCCCTGACTCGCTCGCTGAGACGGCCAAAGTACGAGCCCGGTCAGTGTCCTCCGGACTATTATTAATAAGAGAAGCATTAAAGCATCTAGTCCTTAATGTAAGGTAATAAGTAATTATAGATATAACCCATAGATGTACCCACTGTCCCCTAGTATCAAATTGAATAAGTATCCACCTACTTTGTTATATAACTCCTACAATAAATACAATTGTAAGTTAAAATACTTTTGTAATATTTAGGTTAGTCATATAATTTTTACACAGTATTTATATATGGAAGTGTTTTGAGTGTTACAATTCGCCAACAAACTGTCATGCAGTTTGGCGAAAAAAATGAGTTTTTGTATACACTGTGTAATTATTGATATAAATAAAAAAAATATTGGTTACTTTGAGGCGTGGAGTATCCCACGCTCTCTGGACGTGTTTTAAGTTGGGGACGTCCACTCCAGGGCATGAGTCACACCAGGCTCTACTGGCCTCCGCCAGGCTCGCCATCTCCATGTCAGTAACCTGAGAGTGATTTAAGATTAAACTGACAAGAGAAAGCGAGCTGTAGGCGGAGGACAGGAAAGCCGGTAAAGCCACACTAGAAGAGGACGCCCAGTCCACCGAATTCAATAGGGGGAACCGCTTGGGACCACGATCTAGAGTCGATATTTATATTCAAGAGTCGAGATTTATTATACATTTGATTTTATATCTATTTTTTATTTTATATTTGATTTCTATATAATAATAATATCTACGCGTCGCATTGCTTGCGTTAGGTCCCGTTTTGCAGTAGATAGAGATGGGGATATATGGGCATTTCACTCAAAAGTGTATCCTTTTTCTCAGATTTGCCGCACACAATCATGTGTATACTGATTCCGATATTAGATAAAAAAATAGTTCTCATACTCGAAAAGTGTATCATATTAATTTTATCAAGTCCTCACTTGATGAACTCCTTTAGCATCATAAAGGAGTACATTTTGCCCATAGAGAAAATATAAGGAAGGATGAATTAACGATTTACAAAACATATTAGGAGTCGTTATCACGGTCGATACTTCATACAAACGTAGTTTTCTTCTCATTTTAAAACGGCATGATGAATCAATGGGATATGTAGACCGGAAATTGCGCGCCGACTCCACCCGTTCGGTGTGAATCGTCCATAAAACTATACTGTGTCAAAGCAGTTAAAAATACCGATCATGTATCCGTCTCGACCCCATCAATTCAGGAGAAATTGAACGCCATGGGTACAGCGCAACCTTTCGGCGCCTTTTGTTACAAATTTACGCGATTTTTTAAGGATAATTCTTTATCACGTGAACGGATTCAATATGTTTTTTTATTATTCGAAAGAAGGTATTTTTAGATTAAATTTACTAAACAAAAACACATGTAAAGGTGATTAAATTACAAACTTACTTAACTTAAAAATGTTTTTGGAGATAATAGCATATTGTACGACAAGGGTATAGGTAATATGACTTTTAGACCAGAGTTATACACTCTACTTTTCGCTTCAATTTTGAGAAAATAAATAAACAAATATTATCCTCCCAAAAAGAACAATACATTCAACAGCGAACATTATGTATAATTTGTGACATGTTGCTTTTAGGGTTCCGTACCCAAAGGGTAAAACGGGACCCTATTACTAAGACTCCGCTGTCCGTTAGTCTTTCATTTTTTGATTTTTTGATAAAGTGAATATTTGGTCCAAGGCTTTGCTCTGTGATTGTCAGTGCTCGAAAGCTGCAATTTGGTATGGATATATAAATCAATAAAACTAAAAAAGTCGTAAAAAAATCTCGTTTTTTTTAAGGATGTTTTTTTTCTTCTACCCTATGGTGTGGCAGTTGTTGGATAGGTCTTTCAAAATGAATAAAGGCTTTCATCAAACATTTTTTGATAAATTGAATATTTTCGGTAATATTCACACCAAAAGAAAAAAAAAGTGTCCTCCCTATGACTTTTGAACTATGGGTCCAAAAAATATGAAATATCATAAAATTATTAATAAAGACTTTTAACGAAAACTATAGCGGACATGATCAGTTAAGCCGTTTTTGAGATATCGTAAAATTATTCTTTTCTTAGTAAAAGTGGCATAAAACGTTGCGAAAATATTCCCTTTTGCTTGTTATAGATTTTTTAAAAGTAAGTTCATTGGGCAACTACGGAACCCTACCGATGGCCGATTTTATTTTAATTATTGTGAAATAGGGTCTAAGAAAAGTTAAGTTTTTGACTAGTTATTCTGTGGTTTTGAGAAATGAATTATGCCTTACCTTTAATCAATTTTAGTGTAGCTGTATTCTGGTTATCCAATATAAAATTGTTTAATTTTATATTGTATATTATATGTATAGATATCAACCAACCATATGTATTATAGAGTTAAATTAGTGTATTGTGTTTTGTGGATTTAATATGGAGAAGTGTTTTGATTGGTCTTTTTTTTTGTAAATCATAATAAATTACATTTTCCTTCATAAATCGAAATTTATCCACCGTAAAAAAAGAAACCTGCTTTAGAGTGTAATTCAAGCTCTTTCATATGATATCCCACTTGACTTTGAACATTTAACCCCCCTTGTATCGGTAAATTTCATATAATAAAATTATTTAAAAAAAACACGTCAATATGTTTTTCTGGGTTATTATCTGGGCTCTTATTAGCCTTCTCTATAACTGGTTTTAAATTTCAAATCAATAGCATAAGTAGTTCTTGAGATATTTAGCAATGGGACAGACAGACAGAGCGATAAGGGTCCCTTTTTACCATTTTGGTACGTAACCCTAAAAAGAACAGGCCGCCATTGCTGTAAGATTATTCATATGATCGCCGTGAAATATATTATTGATTTTGGGTAGACAATCTTTGTTTATATATTTTGTCAAACATGCAATGAAATATTGATGTTATGTTCCTTATAACAGGCTGCGAAGTATGACGTTTCAGGTGCGGCCAGGACAAGAGGTCGTTAAAAGAAATTTCATACAAATCTTGCAGGCCTAGGCCAGCAAAGTCCTCTTTTTAAATTTTCATTCCATATTAATTTGTGGCACAGGCATCATGACATTCTGCCACTATGCGTATTAAAAATAAAACGTCTTATAGTCTTCGGCCGGCAACCCCTTTCGTCCCAGCCTCTGTAGTAATGTACTATTTCTCAAAATGGAAGTAAAAAGAAGAGCGAATAACGCCTGTCTAAAAGCCATATTAGCCCTTGAACTATTTTTCCGAACGAAGTGAGACCATCTCGTTGTATTATGGTTTATTTTATACTCTAGTTAAACAGTCAACCGTACAATTTATGTTTCCGTTATAGTAAAAACGTCGCATACAGAAAAAAAATGGGAAACTTTTTTTCTTTATCAGAAGCAAGGCGGTTCATGATTCGAAGTAAGAAAACTCAAACATTCCAAATTCTGAGAAATAGAAATGAAGAGCAGGTATACAGGGTGGCCCATTCAAATCGGTCAGTATGGGAAAGTCTAAAACTATAAGACATACGAAGATTTGTTCTTAGGAACCATGTCACCGATTTTACAAGTAGAGAGGTACAAACAACCATAGAGACAATTTTACATGCCTGAACTTGTTGAATATTGTAACGGTGGTCACTTTGAACACCTACTATGATAAATTAAAGTATGTGAAAAAAATGCATTTTATTCATTTTAGACATTATGTTTCTTAGAGACATTTACTGCTTAAGACCTACACAAACGATATCTGAATAGAAATAGTGTAAGTTTATTTTTTCAAAACAACCGGGTTCGATTCCCTAGCTGGGTACAGTGTTTTTTTCAAATGTATGAATGCAGTTTTTCTTTTTATCAAAATCGGTGACATGGTTCCTAAGAACAAATCTTCGTATGTCTTATAGTTTCAGACTTTCCCATACTGACCGATTTGAATGGGCCACCTAGTATATTTGAATGAAAAACCCCATTATTACAATGAAAATAATTTCACACATGATGTGACATTTTACATTTTTAGAGTGTTGGAAAAGAAATAAAGCTTACAGTATATTCATTACAACATATAAAGTTAAAAGTGGTTTATAAATTGATATAGACGAGAAAAAAATATTAAAAACACAAGTTACATATATTTTATAAAGATTCGGCTTATCTGAAGTACGAGTATAAGTAAATTTGAGAGGTTTCTATCTTATAATTTTTGAAACCAAAACGTTGCAAATATATTTGCGTCTCCTTCAAATATCTGGTAAAGGCTAAGAGTAAGGAAGCGAAAATTATCGCAAGTTCTCGTTTGGCGCGTGGCCAATAAAGGCCGAGGCGGCGCGTCGTAGCGGCTACGATATGCGCACCCTCCTCGTAGCAGTAGCTACGCAGAGTGCTACGATTGGTACAGACAAATTGACCGTGAGATATTTATAAATAAAAATAATACGTGTACGTATATTGGAGAAACAATACAATACCAAATCTCTGAATAAAAGGTTCATTAATTGAATTGACTATTTACTTCTTACGTGTATCGCTTCATTTATGTAATGGGCCATTATATTTTAGGGTATCTAAACTATCTAATTTTGACTAAACTCCATATATAAAGATTGAGTTAGCTGAAGCGAGAGTGCACGACAGAAACAAAACCGATTAGTCCAGATTAAGTAAACATTAATTAACTATTAATTAC
Source organism: Notocelia uddmanniana (assembly GCA_905163555.1). Lineage (NCBI taxonomy): Eukaryota > Metazoa > Arthropoda > Insecta > Lepidoptera > Tortricidae > Notocelia > Notocelia uddmanniana. The sequence goes on from LR991057.1 coordinate 18,025,723, forward strand.
TCTCAAGTGAGAAGCGTTCGTGGCCTAGCGGCGCCCGCGTGCCACGTGCGGTAAGCGAGGTTTGTAGGCAACGTCGGCCGGAGTCAGTCCTTAGATGGGTGACCGCTTTGAGTGATTACTAACTGAGCGCTCCCGTGCTTTGGAAGGCACGCTAAGCCGCTGATTCCGGCTGCTGTCTATGCCCGTAGTTAAGCCAAGTTAGAGGTCTTCAGGCGGCTTGAGAACTTCTAACAGTCAACTTGCCCACTCACGTCATCAGGTAGTAGTCACTTCCGTAAAAACTAATACCCACGCCAATTCTTGGGATTATGTAGCGGACCCCAGGCATCCGTCAGTGTACTGGGATAACGCTAGGGTGGCGATGATGCTGAGTTACTCTCAAGTTAGTCAGGGTAAAACATCTGTGTTATTTAAAATTGTAATTTGAAAATTACAAGTCTATATGCGTCTCCACCGCACAAGTCTTGTAAATCTGTAGCATTCCTTTGTTCTTTACTGTAAGCATGATACTTTGTGGTGGAGAGAATAAATGATTATTATTATTATTATTTTCTTATTTATCTTAGAACTTAAGTGATGTTTTTTACAAAACATTTATAAATATAAAATATACAAACAAAATATAAAAGCATTATAAAAAACCTATCCTAGAGTGCCGCCGGTTATTATTATTATTATATATACATCGTGGGCCCCTATAACCCGAAAGATTTAAACCAACGATTCTAGGGCCTCATTATATTATATAACTAGCATTTGCCCGCGGCTTCGCCCGCGTACTAAGCGAAATTTTAACCGTCTACAAAAAACAGGTTCGTATGTTTGTCCACGATTATCTCGCGTTTGGCTGAACCGATTTAGATGCGGTCTCCAGAAAAGTAGTTGTTACATTCTGGGGGTTTTGGTATATGCAGTTTGGTGATTGTGATTCATTAACAGATGAACGGATAAAAAATCAGTATACATTCTGAGCACCGGCAAACTGTTGAATTTAATTTGATTTTGGCAAAAATAGGGATCGAAAACTATTATCATACATTTCCGAGAGGCCGAAGGGGAAAGGGGCAATGAAATAAAAGCATGTCTTAAATGGCCCTTAGTAAAAGTATCTGTGTAACAGTAACACTAATAGGTCTGTAAACGACCAAGCAGCGCGCGGCGGTCATAAACTCTGGTCTTTTGAAGTACAGAAATACGGCTAATTTAATATTACGTGTAACATTTATTTTTCCTAAAATTAAATTTATTAGGTAGGTTTTGCCAGTTCCCATTGGAGCATCCAAAAAGAAAATTTGGCCTCACTTCCATTCGCACTCCTTACTGTCAGTCCGTCTGTTACAACCAAGTTGCTTTTACTGGACCGATTGAATTGCAATTTGGCATAAATTATCAAGAATTTAGAGCGCTCGTGGCCCAGCGGCACCCGCCTACCGCGTGCGGTGTGCGAGATTAAGCAATATGGGCGCAGGTCAGTTCTTGGATGGGTGACCGCTTTGTGTGGTTACTAACTGACTCTCGTGCTTTGGAAGGCACGCTAAGCCGTTGATCCCGGCTGCAATAGTTAAGCCAAGTTAGAGGCCTTCGAGCGGCTTGCGAATTTATAACAGTCAAGTTGCCCACTCACTTGACAAAGGGGGGTCGAAGTTGCACCACCGTACCGTTGCGTATGGAGTACCCACCGTTACCCTACACGTGACCCCTGGGTGGTGCTAAAAGTACAACAAAAAGTGGCAACCGTACTTGTCATCCCGAAAATCTCACGGTTCGTAAATAAATGCCATACGAATTTAAAAAATCTAAAGGTTGATTTGAGTGGAAAAAAATATCGAAAATTTATGTCGTTTTTAAAAGCAAATCTATAGATACCCCACACGTCTATATAGTAACATTAAACTTTTTTGCATACAGGCATGTATAGAGTGCCAAATTTTACCTCAGATTCGTATTAAGAGACCTCTCGGACGCTCAGATATTGATTTTGAACGAAATCGGGACGAAATAAAAGAAAATCAATATGGCCGCCACTTTCACAAATTTACCTAGAATTCGTATTAAGAGACCTCTCGGACGCTCAGATATCGATTTTGAACGAAATCGAGACGAAAAAAAGAAAATCAATATGACTGCGACTTTTTCAAAATTTTACTTCAGGATCGTATTAAGAATTCTCTCGGACGCTCAGATATCGATTTTGAACGAAATCGGGACGGAAACGATAAAAATGAATATGGCCGCCACTTTTTCAAAATTTTACCTCGGTTTCGTATTACGAGACCTCTCGGACGCTCAGATATCGATTTTGAATGAAATCGGGACGGAAATGAAGAAAAGCAATATGTCAGCCACGTTTTTCAAATTTTACCTCAAATTCGTATTGGGGGACCTCTCGGACGCTCAGATATCGATTTTGGACGAAATCGGGACGAAAATGAAGAAAATCAATATGACTGCCACTTTTTCCAAATTTTACCTCGGATTCGTATTAGGGGACCTCTCGGACGCTCGGATATCGATTTTGAACGAAATCGGTTTCGAATGAAGAAAATCAATATGGCTGCCACTTTTTCAAAATTATACCTCGAATTCGTATTAAGAATTCTCTCGGACGCTCAGATATCGATTTTAAACGAAATCGGGACGGAAATGATAAAAATGAATATGGCCACCACTTTTTCTAAATTTTACCTCGGATTCGTATTACGAGACCTCTTGGACGCTCAGATATCGATTTTGAACGAAATCGGGACGAAAATGAATAAAATGAAGATGGCCACCACTTTTTCAAAATTTTACCTCGGATTCGTATTACGAGACCTCTTGGACGCTCAGATATAGATTTTGAACGAAATCGGGACGAAAAAAAAGAAAATCAATATGACTGCGACTTTTTCCACATTTTACCTCGGATTCCTATTAAGAGTCCTCTCGGACGCTTTAATATCGATTTATGTCGAAATCGTATCGGACGGCACTGATTAATAAAACCACTTACAATACATTGAATCAAAAAAGGTCGTATCTTCATAGGGAACTCACAGCACTTCATGCACCTTTAGATCTTATAAGGAACTTACATGCCAGATTTGGTATCTCTCGAACCAGCAGTTTGAGCTGTGCGTTGATATGTCACTCACTCTGTCAGTCAGTTTCTTCTTGCAATTTGGCACCTACTTTTAAGTTTTCATGCCCGCAATATTAAATTTCAAAATAAATGCCATTTTCGAAATTATTAACCCAAAAAATCATAAAACTTACACCCATATTAATATTTAGACATTCCAACCCCCTCGGACCACAACAGAGGGGATGGTATTTCACGTCCTCCACGTGGGATTTTAAAATCATTGTTATTTTCGTTATTAGCGACCATTTAATATCATAAAAACAATACCCATGACGATTTTCAGAATTTGTCACCACCTTTCTCCCTTTTACGGGTTGATTTCTCAAAAAACCTGAAACACATGTTTACTCATTTATCGTTAGAAATACTCCTGTGAAGTTTCGAATAAAATAATCCAACTAATCTTGATTCCCCATACAAACTTCGGACCCCCATTTCACCCCCTTAGGGGTTGAATTTTGAAAAATCCTTTCTTAATGCACCTCAAGACCTTATATGGAACATACTAAATTTGTAATCTCTAGAACCAGCAGTTTGGGCTGTGCGTTGATATGTCAGCCACTCAGTCAATCAGTTATTTCTTGAAATTTGGCACAAACTTTTAAAAGTTTTCATGTCCATAATATTAAATTTCAAAATCAATGCCATTTTCGAAATTAACGACCGAAAAAATCATAAAAATCACACCCATATTAATATTTAGACATACCAACGCCCTCGGACCCCAACAGAGGGGATGGTATTTCACGTCCTCCACATGGGATTTTAAAATCGTTGTTGTTTTCGTAATCAGCGACCCGATAATCCATAGAGACAAGACCCATATCGATTTTCAGAATTTGTCACCAGATTTCCCCCTTTTAAGGGTTGATTTCTCAAAAAATTTGAAACACATGTTAACTTATTTATCGTTAGAAATACTCCTATCCACTCACGTGCTCTCCGCAACTAGGGTTGCGACTTGGGAAAACGTACAGTGCTCTCGCAACACTAGTTGCGAGTTGGAGTTCCAACGGTTTTTAAATTGTTGCTATGCGGAACATGCAAAGAACGCTTTTTAATTAAGTTATATAGGTAGAGTATGAATGTGGCAACTATAAAAAAAATTAAAACGGCAGTCTACGGAACAATTTTTATAAAATATAAAAGTTGTTTTGATGACCATCGAAGTTCGGTACGTCAGCGAAAGAGCTCGCGATTAAAAAATGCTGTAAGCAATCAATTTCGCATTTTTTAGTTGGTATTATATACCAAATTAATCCTGGTTTACTGCTTCATAAGACGAAGCATATATTTCGATACTAATTAAAATGGAATGTGATAAATTCTTCCAACAAAGTACGTTGAGTGATGAAAATTTTGCGAGGTTAAATTTAAATCGTACATTATTATGTGATTATTCCATATTTCTGTACTAGGCTATTAAAATCAATAAATGCGTCTATTAAAATCAACATAAATCCACTTTTAATGAACAATTAGGCATGTTCTATGCAGGATTAGGTGAATGAACTTGTGACGCCTATAAATACTATTGTACGCAACTGTGGTTGCACAAGGCACTTCCGCCGATTCGCGTCGGATCCACGTATTATGTCGTAAGGCGCGGTGCACACTGGGCTATTGTCGCAGAATGGTTTAATTTAGTTTATTTATTTTTGGTAGGTTCTTTTACGCATACTAAGTGGCGGCCCATTACCAATATAACTGCTTACCTTTTATTTATGAATCTATGAAGTAGAGGTAGGGTTCACTTTAACGTGTTTAACTGATCATATAAATTTATAAAATTCACATATTCCATGTAATGGGTCAAATAAGAATGTACCTATGGTTTTTTTTTAAAAAACCAGTTCTGATTATGACCCGTATTGACCGTTATCTCAGTTATTTGTAGCTAGCATATATATTGTCATAGTCGTTTTAACTTAACACCCCAAAATTTCTTCATTGCGGCAGTGAAAACCACGTACCAATAAAAAAATACTTAACCTCACAAATTAAGTGTATGAATTTTGTTGTTACATGTGATTATTTTTTTCAAATATTAATTTAATTTAATTTCTTAAATTTTCATTACAATTTTCCTCTTTAGTGGTTACGTGATGTGTCAGGCAAGGATTTAATAATTATTTGTGCAATAAGAGAGCATTCGTTTTTTTGCGACGAGTGATAATTTCGAATACCGAGGTAGCGAAGGATACCTTAGTGCCTTAATCGAATCACTAGGGAGCGTGGCAAGTGATTCTATGATAGGTTTTATAGCGTATCGAGAGATTCAAATACACGATATGCATATAGGTAACTTTGCTCTCGTGTACCACACACATACCACATCACATAAAACTTATCACCTCAGCAATGAGAACCTGTTAGAGTTAAAATAAACTTGTTGAGGTGCCAAATAAATATATGTCCTATGTCCAGCAGTGGACGTCCTTCGGCTGACATGATGAAATTACAATATAGTCAGTTCTGGTACCGTACCTACTACTACTATACTACGCAACGCAAAAGAGGGGGGTTATAAGTTTAATGTGTATATCTGTCGGTGGCATCGTAGCTTTTATTTAAACTGGTGAACCGATTTGGTTGTCTTTTTTTCAGAGCAGGATTTCCAAGAGAAATTTAGTAGTATCTTATAGCCGTGGATCAATATGACTGAAGCAACTATAAATGTCTAGACACGTAAACACGAGGTCTTTGAGATCTGATATGTCGAGCCAAAAAGTTGTAACTATTATGGTGAAAAAACACTGCATTTTTAACTCCTCGAATTTATAATAGGAGAATAACATAACTTTTCTCTCTGGAAACGATAATATTAGTAAAACATGTTTTATCAAAATCGGTTCAGCCATTGTTGAGATATATAACTTTGAAATGAAAAAATCTCTATCACGACGAGTTATTCTATATCACGACAGCCACTGATATTTAAAATAAAATGCCAAACGTTATTATTACTTCAAGAATATATATAATTAAAGTCACCATGAGTGTACAGCATAAATAATAAGTAATTTTGTATTAGCATTGTATAAGTAATAAGTTAAGGATCTGTAACTATTCGTAATTGATATAATAAGAAATGTAAATTTCGTGATTTCAATATTGACGATCACTGCATGAACTGTGGTTTCGTTGCGCACCAGTGTACCCCGTCCTTTATCGCCGCCATGATTAAATTTTGACAGCGCAGGCCCGCCGGAGTATGTCCGTTAGTTTGAGTCGGGACCTTTACGTGGGTTTTTGTATACCTTTGAAATGAGAACAATAATATAAATCGAGTTGTAATCGGTCGAATATCTATTAAGTTGTGAAGTGTAACATGTGTAGTATATGTGTTAAGTGTTTTATGTGGTTTGAAGTGCACGGAACTATTTGTAATCGGGCGTCAAAAGCGGCCCTCATTACGTTAGGTATGTAAGGCTATTTTTTGTTATTGATAATTTGTGACAGAAATTGCTGCGATTTTGACAAAACTGGCACTTGTTATTTAAAGATTAATAGTGTCTCTATCTACGTCTGACAATATTTTTGTACTCGTTTGCCTAAATTATTCATAAAAAAATCATAAACAAACTACACTGTTTTGCGGCGAATTGCAAAACTGACAATGTAAACATTGCAAATGAAAAAGGTTTTATGATAAATATTTCCCCGGGATCATATACTTTATTTGGTATCAATCGAAGCGTAAACTATTACAGTTTTAAATAAACATAAAATTTACATATGTTATCGATTTAGATTTAAAAATAAAAATATATTTATTGCAAAAGATCTCATTCGAAACGGTAAGTTAAGTTTGTGACTTTTTAAAAAAATATTTTAGTATGGTGACCTATGTAATTAATTATATAAACAAATTGCCTGTTTCTTTAGCTTTATAACATAAAAAGAATCATAGCAAAAAGTTTAGACGAAGCCAGGCAATCGATTTATTAACAACACAAGACAATGCGCTGCTAATGCCCGGTGAATCTTGAGCACTTTAGACCACCTTTTTTTTTAACGCGAGCACTTGAGTGGTTAACAAATTTCGAATAAAATAATCCAACTAATCTTGATTCCCCATACAAACTTCGGACCCCCATTTCACCCCCTTAGGGGTTGAATTTTGAAAAATCCTTTCTTAATGCACCTCAAGCCTACATACTAAATTTGGAATCTCTAGAACCATTAGCTTGCGCTGTGCGTCGATATGTCAGTCACTCAGTCAGTCAGTTATTTCTTGAAATTTGGCACAAACTTTCAAAAGTTTTCATGTCTACAATATTAAATTTCGAAATCGATGCCATTTTCGTAATTAACGTCCCAAAAAACCATAAAAACGACACCCATATTAATATTTAGACATTTCATCCCCCTTGCACCCCAACAGGGGGAATGGTATTTCACGTCCTCCACGTGAGATTTAAAATAAATGTTGTTTTCGTTATCAGCAACCCGGTATATCATAAAAACAATATCCATATCGATTTTCAGAATTTGTCACCACCTTTCCCCCTTTTAGGGGTTGATTTCTCAAAAAACCTGAAACAGGTATTTACTCATTTATCGTTAGTAATACTCCTGTGAAGTTTCGAAAAAAATAGTCCAACTAATCTTGTTTCCCCATACAAACTTCGGACCCCCATTTCACCCCCTTAGGGGTTGAATTTTGAAAAATCCTTTCTTAGTGCACCCCTAGACCTTATAAGGAACCTACGTGCCAAATTTGGAATCTCTAGGTCCAGCGGTTTGGGCTGTGCGTTGATATGTCAGTCAGTCAGTCAGTTTCTTCTTTTATATATTTAGACTAGCATTTGCCCGCGGCTTCGCCCGCGTACTAAGCGAAATTTTTAACCGTCTACAAAAAACAGGTTCGTATATTTGTCCACGATTATCTCGCGTTTGGCTGAACCGATTTAGATGCGGTCTCCAGAAAAGTAGTTGTTACATTCTGGGGGTTTCGGTATACGAAGTTTGGTGATTGTGATTCATTAACAGATGAACAGATGAAAAGTCAGTATACATTCTGAGAACCGGCAAACTGTTGAATTTCATTTGATTTTGCCAAAAATAAGGATCGAAAACTATTATCATACATTTCCTAGAGGCCGAAGGGGAAAGGGCCGATGAAATAAAAGCATGTCTTAAATGGCCCTTAGTAAAAGTATCTGTGTACTACAGTAACACCGATAGGTCTGTAAACGACCAAGCAGCGCGCAGCGGTCATAAACTCTGGTCCTTTGAAGTACAGAAATACGGCTAATTCAATATCACGTGTAACATTTATTTTTCCTAAAATTAAATTTATTACGTAGGTTTTGCCAGTTCCCATTGGAGCATCCAAAAAGAAAATTTGGCCTCACTTCCATTCGCACTCCTTACTTCAGTCCGTCTGTTACAACCAAGTTGCTTTTACTGGACCGATTGAATTGCAAATTGGCACAAACTATCAAGAATTTAGAGCGCTCGTGGCCCAGCGGCACCCGCCTACCGCGTGCGGTGTGCGAGGTTAAGCAATGTGGGCGCAGGTCAGTTCTTGGATGGGTGATCGCTTTGAGTGGTTACTAAATGACTCTCGTGCTTTGGAGGCACGCTAAGCCGTTGATCCCGGCTGCAATCGTTAAGCCAAGTTAGAGGCCTTCGAGCGGCTTGCGAACTTCTAACAGTCAAGTTGCCCACTCACTTGACAAAGGGGGGTCGAAGTTGCACCACGTCCGTAGGGAGTAACCACCGTTACTACACACGTGACCCCTGGGTGGTGCTAAAAGTGCAACAAAAACTGGCAACCGTACTTGTTGATTTAAATGGAAAAAAATATCGAAACCTCTATGTCGTTTTTAAAAGCAAGTCCATACCCTACACGCCTATATAGTAACATTAAACTTTTTTGCATACAGGCATGTATGGAATGCTAAATTTTACCTCCGATTCGTATTCAGAGACCTCTCAGACGCTCAGATATCGATTTTGAACGAAATTGGGACGAAAAAAAAGATAATCAATATGGCCGCCACTTTCACAAATTTTACCTCGGATTCGTATTAAGAGACCTCTCGGACACACATTTATCGATATTGAACGAAATCGGGACGAAAATGAAGAAAATCAATATGGCCGCCACTTTTTCTAAATTTTACCTCGGATTCGTATTAGGGGACCTCTCGGACGCTCAGATATCGATTTTGAACGAAATCGGGTTGTAAATGAAGAAAATCAATATGGCTGCCACTTTTTCCAAATTTTACCTCGGATTCATATTAGGGGACCTCTCGGACGCTCGGATATCGATTTTGAACGAAATCGGGTTGAAATGAAGAAAATCAATATGGCTGCCACTTTTTCCAAATTTTACCTCGGATTTGTATTCGGGGACCTCTCGGACGCTCAGATATCGATTTTGTACGAAATCGGGACGAAAAAAAAGATAATCAATATGGCCGCCACTTTCACAAATTTTACCTCGGATTCGTATTAAGAGACCTCTCGGACACACAGATATCGATTTTGAACGAAATCGGGACGAAAATGAAGGAAATCAATATGGCCACCACTTTTCCCAAATTTTACCTCGGATTCGCATTAGGGGACCTCTCGGACGCTCAGATATCGATTTTGAACGAAATCGGGTTGGAAATGAAGAAAATCAATATGGCTGCCACTTTTTCCAAATTTTACCTCGGATTCGTATTGGGGACCTCTCGGACGCTCGGATATCGATTTTGAACGAAATCGGGTTGAAATGAAGAAAATCAATATGGCTGCCACTTTTTCCAAATTTTACCTCGGATTTGTATTCGGGGACCTCTCGGACGCTCAGATATTGATTTTGTACGAAATCGGGACGAAAAAAAAGATAATCAATATGGCCGCCATTTTCACAAATTTTACCTCGGATTTGTATTAAGAGACCTCTCGGACACACATTTATCGATTTTGAACGAAATCGGGACGAAAATGAAGAAAATCAATATGGCCGCCACTTTTTCTAAATTTTACCTCGGATTCGTATTAGGGGACCTCTCGGACGCTCAGATATCGATTTTGAACGAAATCGGGTTGTAAATGAAGAAAATCAATATGGCTGCCACTTTTTCCAAGTTTTACCTCGGATTTATATTAGGGGACCTCTCGGACGCTCGGATATCGATTTTGAACGAAATCGGGTTGAAATGAAGAGAATTAATATGGCTGCCACTTTTTCCAAATTTTACCTCGGATTTGTATTCGGGGACCTCTCGGACGCTCAGATATCGATTTTGTACGAAATCGGGACGAAAAAAAAGATAATCAAAATGGCCGCCACTTTCACAAATTTTACCTCGGATTCGTATTAAGAGACCTCTCGGACACACAGATATCGATTTTGAACGAAATCGGGACGAAAATGAAGGAAATCAATATGGCCACCACTTTTCCCAAATTTTACTTCGGATTCATATTAGGGGACCTCTGGGACGCTCAGATATCGATTTTGAACGAAATCGGGTTGGAAATGAAGAAAATCAATATGGCTGCCACTTTTTCCAAATTTTACCTCGGATTCGTATTAGGGGACCTCTCGGACGCTCGGATATCGATTTTGAACGAAATCGGTTTGAAATGAAGAAAATCAATATGGCTGCCACTTTTTCCAAATTTTACCTCGGATTCGTATTCGGGGACCTCTCGGACGCTCAGATATCGATTTTGAACGAAATGAGGAAGAAGATGAAAAAATCAATATGGCTGCCACTTTTCCAAATTTTACCTCGGATTCGTATTAAGAGACCTCTCGGACGCTCAGATATCGATTTTTAACGAAATCGGGGACCGAAGGGGAATAAATCAATATGGCCGCCACTTTTTCCAAATTTTACCTCGCATTCGTATTACGAGACCTGTCGGACGCTCAGATATCGATTTTGAACGAAATCGGGAAGAAAATGAAGAAAATCAATATGCCTGCGACATTTTCCAAATTTTACCTCGGATTCTTATTAAGAGACATCTCGGACGCTCAGATTTCTATTTTGAATGAAATCGGGACGGAAATGAAGAAAATCAATATTGCCGCCACTTTTTTCAAATTTTACCTCAGTGTCGTATTTAGGGACCTCTCAGACGCTCAGATATCGATTTTGAACGAAACGGGACGAAAATGAAGAAAAGCAATATGGCCGCCACTTTTGCCAAATTTTACCTAGGAGTCGTATTAAGAGTCCTCTCGAACGCTCAAATATCGATTTTTGTCGAAATCGTATCGGGCGGCACTAATTAATAAAACCACTTACAATACATTGACTCAAGAAAGGTCGTATCTTCATAGGGAATTCACGGCACTTCATGCGCCTTTAGACCTTATAAGGAACCTACATGCCAAATTTGGTATCTCTCGAGTCTCGAACCAGCAGTTTGGGCTGTGCGTTGATATGTCACTCACTCAGTCAGTCAGTTTCTTCTTGCAATTTGGCCCATGCCCGCAATATTAAATTTCAAAATCAACGCCATTTTCGAAATTAACGACACAATAAATCATAAAAATCACACCCATATTAATATTTATACATTCCAACCCCCTCGGACCCCAACAAAGGGGATGGTATTTCACGTCCTCCACGTGGGATTTTAAAATTATTGTTGTTTTCGTAATCAGCGACCCGATAAACCATAGAAACCACACCCATATCGATTTTCAGAATTTGTCACCACCTTTCCCCCTTTTAGGGGTTGATTTCTCAAAAAACCTGAAACACATGTTTACTGATTTATCATTAGAAATACTCCTGTGAAGTTTCGAATAAAATAATCTAACTAATCTTGATTTCCTATACAAACTTCGGACCCCCATTTCACTCCCCTAAGGAACCCCTAAGGGTTGAATTTTTGAAAAATCCTTTCTTAATGCACCTCAAGACCTTATATAGAACCTACATACTAAATTTGGAATCTCTAGAACCAGCAGTTTGCGCTGTGCGTTGATATGTTGGTCACTCAGTCAGTCAGTTATTTCTTGCAATTTGGCACAAACTTTCAAAAGTTTTCATGTCCACAATATTTAATTTCAAAACCGATGCCATTTTCGTAATTAACGTCCCAAAAAACCATAAAAACGACACCCATATTAATATTTAGACATTTCATCCCCCTAGCACCCCAACAGGAGGGGATGGTATTTCACGTCCTCCACGTGGGATTTTAAAATCCTTGTTTTTTTCGTTATCAGCGACCTAATAAACCATAAAAACAATACCCATGTCGATTATCAGAATTTGTCACCACATTTCCCCCTTTTAAGGGTTGATTTTTCAAAAAACCTGAAACACGTGTTTACTTATTTATCGTTAGAAATACTGAAGTTTCGAATAAAATAGTCCAGCTAAACTTGTTTCCCCATACAAACTTCGGACCCCCATTTCACCCCCTTAGGGGTTGAATTTTGAAAAATCCTTTCTTAGTGCACCCCTAGACCTTATAAGGAACCTACGTGCCGAATTTGGAATCTCTAGTACCAGCGGTTTGGGCTGTGCGTTGATATGTCAGTCAGTCAGTCAGTCAGTCAGTCAGTCAGTCAGTCAGTCAGTCAGTTTCTTCTTTTATATATTTAGAAGATGTGGTATAACTTATAGTCCAAATTTAAGAGATATTAATTATATAAAACAAATCACAACTTGAAAAATCTCAAGTCTGACGCACCCTAAATGCGTAACGTAAACCACCTACTACTTTTTTGACTTGACACTTCTTGTCTTGAACACATTTGCAAGTCACGTAACGATTTGTTCACAAAGAAGCGGTCAAGTAATTTGATTTATTTTGTACTGAAATAGTAGTTTAATTAAAACTAAGAATTAGACCCATGTCAATACAACATTATTTACTCGTAGTGTCGTTAGAAATACGTGGTTGAAATATTTTGGGTTATTAGGGCCCGCGGTGTATAATGATTTAAATATCGTTTATTTTACCTATTTCAACACTTGCTGCCATAAAAACAAAGCCGGCTATTATTACTAAATTACTTGTTAAGTAATACAAACCTACATCAATACAGATATTCTTTAAAAAACCTAGAAAAATATCGCTGTAAAATTTTATTTTTTGCTAGTATTGGATAACGCATATGCTATGCAATTTTGTCACTCAGTAAAAAATAATACAGCCACGCTCATACGTCGTAACGTACCAATTCATTATTTAATCCTAATAATATTATAAACGTGAAAGTTTGTGACGATGTATGGATGAATGGATTTACGTTCTTCTTAATTTTAAAAACTACTAAACTGATTTCTATGAGACTTCTCAATCATAATAAAGCATAGGCTACAAGTTATTTCAAAGTTCATACCATTACAGGGTGGAAATTTTGAATGGGAACAAAATTCGTTTTGAAGACAAAAAAATAATACTAGGGTTTAAAACTAAGCATTGAAATTAAAAATACCTTTTTGCATTGTTTGTCGAAACTCGCCTTCTATGAAAAAATATTTTGAAACTAGAAACTTAATACAGCCTATAGAGAGCTAACATTGAACTGTATAATGAAAATAATTGCAGCGTTTCCGCCTTCTGAAAGGGTAAAATAGGGGTTATGTTTTTTTAATTATACCTACTCGGGCAAAATATTATAAGTATAAATAAGTATTTTATTCAAGTGATGAACCCACTTGAAGTAAAATAACTAAATGCATACATACAGAACATTTAGTGCAACAAGAACATTGTGCAAATTCATCTTCCCAGTAGCATTACCATGAGTTTGCAGTGACCGTACTCGCTAGCGACTGCGTAAACAATCAGTATGGAGAATAAGTACAGCGCCTCTGGTGGTCACTCATAGAACTACAGATCGGTACTCGTACCATGAGTCAATTATACGTTTACTATACTCGCTAACGTTAACTCGATTCATCGAGTAGTTTACGTTACGATCGGAGTGACGTGCCTAACTTCACAGCATACAAAGCTCTCTTTCTAACTATACTGAAAAGACAAAGCAAGGACGATATTGGACAAAAGGCTAAGTACCCAAGGCTTCCTTTCAAAAGTATAGAAATAAATCTGCTAATTTAAAGTGTCGTAGAACAGTAGCACAAGGTCAAATGTTAGTAAATCTTGTATTTGCTTTGGTTATTTTTGGTTATTATTGCCATACCTATAAACTGAGTGATGCAGTCTTCCCAGTTTTTATGATGAGTTTTTTTTTTGTTTCATGTGATTAGATGTACATAGATTATATATAATTAATAAACCTAATCTCATTTTATAGTATGTTGAAGTGAATTTTTTCATTTATTTCTCATATCAGCCTGAATTCATCTCTGTTATTTGTCGTTCATCTTCTTATGCAGCCGTCGCTAACATATTCCACACCAAATAATGCCTTGCCGATATTATTTAAATAAATAATTATTACAATAACTTATGAAACAAGATCTCTAATAAGCTTTCACGCTCCAATTTGCTAGTGAAATAGTTTACTACAGTCGATACGGTATTTTTCGAAAGCGACTGTCAAATTGGTGACTCATGGTACCGATCTACGGCAAGCGCTACAAAACGTTAGTCGCTAGCGAATATTACGTTAGCGTATGGCGGGCGCAGTGAACGCGCGGTTGACTCATGGTACGAGCACAATCGAAATCTACTCGAAACGCGTTTATTCGGTAGCGACTGTAGTAACGTAATGTATATTTTCGATAGCATCTCATGGTAGCGGTACAGCTAATATACATAACATCTTGCTTTCGTAAAGTAAAGTAGATATCTAATAAGTGTTATATGTATATGTCGGAACGTGGGCGTATTCCATCAGGGAAGGTATATATCCACGGGCTCATTCAGGGGTTCCTCGGGCTTTTATAAAAGACGATACATACTCATTTTACAAAGTCAACTTTTTACTTCCACTCCAACATTGTTACAAATGTCACGCAAAATACAACGAACTAGTGATTTCTATTCTCATATACCGTCACACGAACTCCATTTCTCCGCTGGAAGCTTTCGTCTTCTTCCTAAGACTTTTCATCAAGAACAATTGACAGATCACTCGTCTGTCTCTTGTTCTGTAATAATCTTTTCCTTTCAACAGCCCTCTGCTGGCGTACAACGAAACTATCGAGCAATCGACTCCACTCAGATATGCTTAAACACCCTTGTTCGTTTGCATTTTAATCAGTGGCATTTGTAGAATGACAGCGAAGTGTAAGATTAACAAAATCACGACGGATTTACTATACCATGTAATCTGTTACTTCAACCACAGATGAAATACAAGTTACTTCGGAACAGATACTGCATTTAAATAAAAAGGGGGCGTGTCGGCGCGGAGATTATGCCCGTCTCGCTCTAACGTTAAGAAGGCCTGCGTGACGTCATTCGACGTTGCGCTAGGGCTGCCTGCGCCTTCGCGGCGAAATGTAAACAATAGTGTTTCTCGCGGCTTTGCTCGCGTGTTCGTATTTAAGATATTGAAAAAATAAACAACAGTGTGTAAATTACGGAAGATCTTGGGCCACTTTTAGCGGGCCGTGCCGCGGGACGAATTCCGGGAATGAGAGCCGAGTTATTGTTTGTTCAAATAACCATTCTAGCGTAACCACAATAAGGTTCCGTTTTCTTTTATAAAACTCTTTGTTTTGATGTGGTGCATACTTGTTTACTTCGAATTGACAATTTAAAAAACAAACAGTTGCTAGCCAAAAACGTATTGACAAAGTGACGTGCACTTTGCAATAAGCTTCGAAACTGACGTTCAGGTAATGACTCTATACCTATATTTACACAGAAATCAATCCTGTTTAAGAGGATTCATAACTTTGTTATCAATATTTAAACTGGGAACCTACTGTTAACAATAAATAAGACTTATTAATAAGCTACGTCTTTACCAGTTATTAGTTATTTATTGCGACTAAGAATACCTAGATAATTGTTTATGCTAAATCATTAAATTATTGGTACCTTGCTAATCAATAACTACCTACTAATGAAATAAAGGAATAATTGTACATATCTGTTTATATACAACCCGTATATGAGCAGAAAACTATTTTAATTTCATTTAAATTAAGAAATAATATCTAAGTTGATTTCAACATTTTTATACTTTGAATTTATGATTAATAGTAAAAAAACTTAACTTTCTATCTCTTTAGGTAAATGAAAAAACGACAAAGTGGTATTGCGCTGATTATTTGTACAACCATACACGTCGCAATATTTCCTTTGAGCAGGCATGGCGCCGACCGCATGCCCGTATTTAAGCGGAAATAATTATTAAGCTCGCTACCGCTCGCAGCAACGTGCGCCAGCCCACTGAACCAACCAAACCAAAAACATTTCAAAAATCGGCTGTAAAATCGATTCAATCAACCATTCGTTAATAATCGCTTCATTTGACAAACGATACGTCTTAGCCTCATCACTACAAACGTCAATTCATAAATGTCAAATGGTTGAAGTAATAGATTACAAGGTATAGAGGGCGCAAAAGATGATATTCCTCTTCGACATATGTATCCATAAACTACATTAATCGACTATTTTCCCTTCTATGAATTCGTTTTGCGAGTCTGACAGAGCCTCATTATCGGTAATTCGATAGTCATCATCATCATCATTATGAATTGTATGAAAATACGTTAAGTGAAAATGGACGTATAATAACGGTTAGCAACGGATCTTAGAGCCGCGCGGCGGCGGGTGCTATGTCCGGCTCCCGAACACGACGCGACTGTAATCTCACATCTAACGTCTGTCATTTCATTACGCCGTCCGTCCATGTGACGCGTCATGCTCATCGAATTAGTCACATCGATAATACCACAATATAACGCTACACACCACTCTACACACTATGTGTCTATTGGTAGAAACATCTAGTCATACAGGGTGCATGTTTGTTTAGTCCGTAACTAATTGATAATTCCATTGAAGGACAAGGACATATTATTTGAGTATTCTAAACTAAGCCAGAGTGCTTATGTTAAAAAGGATAGAGGTTTATATTTGGTTTAATAAAATATTAAGAACGTGTGAAGAATTTTAGTTAGTATCTATGTGACCTTAACGTGCCTACGTTTAATACGTTTCTAGTCAAACGACATATCACACACACACAAAATACCAGTAGGTAAAAGCTACACTAGGAAGGTACTTTTGCTACTGGAAAGCGACAATCAGAGAATTTTGCAGACGAACAGCGCTCTAATATGGAAAGTATTATGTTATGAGTTTGTAGGCGTTTCCGAGACGGGCCTGTGGTCCTCTTACCGTCGGAGTTTTTCTTGGAGAGCTGCGTCTCAGCCACAGAGTCCTCGCTGTGCGCCGGGTTGACGGCACGCACGCGCGCGCGCACCGGGCGCCCGTTCGTCGCCCCTGCCAACCCATACACGCTCACTTCAACAGTCTACTCCAACCAAGCCGGAGGCGTATTCGGCCTTACCGCTCATAATTTAAGTAGCCTTCACTCCAAATACTAAGTAACCTGGTTAAATTCTTAAAACATTAATTTTTTTTCAACCTATACTACCTACACTCTAAACTCTACGAGTATGTCTGTTGTTTCCATTCATATTTTAGAATGGATTATTTAGTTCTAGTCCAAACATTTCGACTTTAGCATTAATTAAGCATTTTGAGTCCGCCTGTCTGCATGTCAGTCGAACGAATACATTACGTAATAATAAATGTGGTACGTAATTTTTCTGTTTGAAATGTTTATATTCGTCGTGTATTGTTCAACAGTTTCTGTCTACAGTGTTAATTTTGAAATGCTGCTAATTCCGTATTTTTTCTTTGATTTTTTATTTCTTATTTAATTGAATGTCCAGGTTGCTTTCTTAAAATGATACTTAATAGTAGTTCGTTTTGATAAACATATAAATGTTTTAATTAAGTTTTGAGAAACATAATCCTACTCGTAAAATGTCTAAAGGTTTATAAACAAAAGTTGTACAAAATAAGAAATTAAAAGTGTATTTTCCACCGGAAACCGCAAATTACTTTTTTTTGTTTTGGCGAAATGCTGTTTGCGTATTGCCACCGACAAAACGTTAGGAAAGTAGGAAATATAGACAACAAAAATATCTAAATACGGACGTCATTAAGTGAAATATAAGAGGATATATGTAGAACTAAATACATAGGGATCTTTTGAGGCCAGTAAGACAGGGATGGATGTAAGAAAGGGGATTTTAAGTGAGTAGAGATCATAGTAAAAAGAGACGTGACTCAATAAAGGACAAAAAAAAAAAGATTAATGTCTCCAATTTCTCCACATTCACATAGGTTAGACTCTACGACATGTAGTCTGGCAATATGAGCCGGCGTGCACACATGACCTAATCTCATTCGTATTATAATGCTAGTTGCTCGCTTACCCAGCCTCAGCTTTGCAAACCAAGGCTTAGTAGAAAGTGTAGGTTGAATTGCATAATAAAATTTGCCCTTTGTTTGGGCACTTTCAGCTTACTATTGATTCCAGGCATCACTTAAATAAGAAGAAGGTCAATCAAGTCATGGTCATGACTATAATTTTTATAAGGAAATCTGTCCCCACACGTCACAGCTTCGTTGGCCAGGCGATCTGCTTTAATATTACCATTTATTTCACAATGTCCCAGGACCCAAGCAAAAGATACTGAAAGCCCATGAACCATACAACCTCTTAATAGTATTAGCGGTAGAGAAATCTCATATCTTCTGTATCTTCTTTGTTTTATCCTTCCGATATTTTACTAATGGTGTTGGACATGGTTTAGAGTTTTCAATCTTGAATTTTTCCAGTATGCTTTTGGGATATTCTTCTTGTCCAATTCTTATTTGTTTTTCTGTTCTCACTATCTCCATTACTAGAAAGGAAGTAGGATCTTCTGTAAAAGTTATCTCTACGTCTTCTTGTACTTGTTTCAACAATAACTGGAAGTAACAAATAAAATTAAAAAAAATGAGAGAAATTTACGATGAAACCTTTTTCATAGTCTTCCGGTATCTGCATGTACAGATCTTCAGTTATTTCTCCGTAGAGAAAAGTAGTTTTTATGTCCAGTTTCATGATATGATACTTTTTTTTTTATTAAAAATGGGATTGCTCTTGGCTAGCATCTAGCCAGGGGGCAAAGATGAGGCCGACGATAAAGCGAGCTCACCCAGAAGATGCCTATTCACTCGTGCCTTAAAAAGGTCCAGGTTATATGAACTCGGAAATACAGACGCCGGCAGAGAATTCCAAACCTTAGAAGTGCGCATTATAAAAGAAGATGCAAAGCGCTTGGTTCGAATTAGAGGAATTTCGACCAGGTAAGGATGGTAGCCAGCCGTACGTCTGGATGTCCGATGGAAGAAGGGGGAAGGCGGTATGAGCTCATGGAGCTCCTGAGCACACTCACCGAAGTACAGTTTGTAGAAGACGCACAGACATGCTACTTTGCGTCGATGTGCTAAGCTCTGCAGCTTATTTCCCACTACCGTACTGCCGCCAATGAGCCTCCTGGCTCTGCGGTCCACCGAGTCGAGTGCGGCAAGTTGGTACTTAGCCGAGCCATCCCAAAGGTGACAACAATACTCCATGCAAGACCGGACTTGGGCTTTATATAAAGATAGAAGCTGCCCAGGGGTGAAGTATCGCTTGACCTTATTTAGGATGCTCAGCTTTTTGGCCGCTGTTCCGGCTTTGGACTCGGTACTGTTTATTTGCAGCAATAGCCAGCATAGTTCTGATAGAACTGTTATTAATTACAAGACTGAAAGTTTCTCCATAGTCAATGTCAGGTTTTTGTTCACATCCTCTCACCACTAGTCGAGCTTTGTACTTTGCTTCACTTTTTTGTTTCAGGACGCATCTTATTGCTCAAGATTTTTATTGTTCCAGCTTCAGCTCTATCAATGAGTTCCCATACTTTGATGTCTTTCAATGATTGTTTTTCAGAGTTGATGGCTTTTATCCATTCTTATTTTTCAGAACCGGTTTTGGCTTCACTGTAGGTAAGTGAAATAGTCATTTAGTTTTGCTGCCTGTTTTCTTATTCTTCCAGGTCTTCGAATTGTTTCAGGTGTTTATTTATTATTTATTTATTTAAACTTAATTGCACATATTAATACAAAACGCGGACTTAATGCCGTAAGGCGTTCTCTACCAGTCAACCATAGGGCCAAACAGAAACTTGTAAAAGTGGGTGTTTCCTCTTCGTCAATGGTTTTTTCTCCTTTTTGGTTTTGAGTTTTGCTTCTTTCTTCTTTATTTAGCATATCTTCTCTTATTTTTTGGTTTATAGTTTATTTTCTTTATTCTTGTCTCGGGTTTTCTTTTTCTTCTCTTCTCTTCTGTATTCCAGATTTATTACTTCCAGTTCTACCACCGGTTGTTGTTTTATATTCTTAGGTTGGAAAGATCTTTGTATTAGATTTGAGAAAGTTACATCTCTTCGCTCTATGATACGTCGTTTTTCTTCATCCCAAAGGCGGTATCCAGTAGGGGAGTATCCAACCATAAGGAATTTCTCAGATCTTTGCCTAGTTTACTCAGGTTTCCAAGTATTTTGCTGTGAGCTTGACTTGCAAAGTAGCTCAGATTCTTCAGATTTATTTAACAGTCCATAGCTCTGAGGGTGTAACCTCTTTTCCATCTGTAGGTAGTCTGTTAATGATATATATCGCGGTTCTTGTTGCGTCACCCCATAAATATTTAGGTACATTATTCTCATACAGCATGGCTCTTACTTTTTCCAGAATTGTATGGTTCAATCTTTCACTTTTTCCGTTAAGTTGAGGTGAGTATGGGATTGTGTAATCCAGTATTATTCCCTGTTGTTTACACCAACCTTCATGTTATTAGAAGAAGAAGAAGTGTATTCTCCGTCATTATCACATCTTATGTTTCTTGTATATATTCTTGGTTCTTTATGGTTCTTTCTGCTTCTTGTATATATTCTTTCAGGTATGCAAATGCTTCATTTTTATTTTTCAACAGGTATATTTTTGCAAAATGGCTGTAGTCATCCATCACAGTGAGTATTCCATCCCAGGTGTTGGGTGTTATAAGCCCACATATGTCTGTATGTATAATTTCTAGTTTTCTTTCAGCTTTTTTTCTCTGGGTATTAAACGGTAAACGGGTTTGTTTGGCTTCTAGGCAGACTTCGCAGTCGATGAGTTGATCTATGTCTTTTTTAGTTATATTAATGCCATATACTTTGTCTACCGTTTTCTTCATTGTTTCTTTTCCCGCATTGACAAGTTTTATATGCCAGTTTCATGCTGTGTCATTTAGTTGTCAATAAAGATGTATATTCTTCTTTAGTAGCAGTTTTATGGAGCACAGGCCATTTTTATTTTACTCACCGGTTAACACTACTTCATTATTTTTAGAAATTATCACTTTGTTTTTAGTAAACATAACTTTCAGTTCGCCGTTTCGCTACCGTCGTCGTGGAGGTGATGCGAATATTTAGTTTCTGATCTGAATGAAGTAAGTAACGAAACTGCCAAGCCATACATATTTACTGATATGTAGAATTTGTTGAAGTTAGGGTCGGTAGAGTTAGGCCGTGTAGATTCAGAAGCTTGGCTCTACATGAGATCTGATATCTTTTTCACAGGGCAAACCTTATGTGGTCGTCTTGGCTACATTTTACATGAAATGTTTTTGGTGGGATTTCAGTTCTTTTTGTAAGTTGCTAGGCAGTCTTATTAATAGGTTTTTTAGTTACTGTCTGCAGTCCCGTGTAAAATTGGTGAAAGTCTCATATAAACTTCCACCCCCCCCCATATTTAGGGGATGGGGGGCGAAAGTTATAAGTTTATGATTTTTTTTGTTGGTTGTATATTAAACTTAGATTTCATACCAAATTTCAGCTTTCTAGCACTTCAGGAAGTAGCCAAACATTTTGATAATCATCAGTGTGTCAGTGAGTGTGTCAATGACGAAATCGGTGTATTTTAGATATCAATAAAATCTAAAGTATTAGAGCTATTCAATTGAGACTTTGTATGTTTAATTAGTCTATTATTGACATCATATCCTGAGGACATAAACTATCTTGTACATCGGAAACCAACTTTATGAGGGTTAAAAAAAACGACGAAACACTTCGAGAAAAGGTAGGCCCTTGTGCTTCGCTTGGCTCGTCTTGGCGTTGTTTTACTCGTCAAGAACCACGCTCTGTTACCATGAGAGGTTTTAAATAATAATTCAGAGGTTTTTTAGCACTTAAATCCTTATTTATTTTTATTTGTTTTACAGATTATTATTTAACAGTCTTGTCTTGTGTTGTGTGTGTCTGTCGTATATCACTGATTTGTCTCTGTCAAACTTATTGATTTGTGCATTAGTGAGAATAGATCAGAAATCTTTCAATTTAAATGAGCGGTACTTCTTTACTCTGATATCCGTGTATGTAATACTAAATAGTAACTACTTAGCCATTTAACTATAAGTTTTCGACACATTTTTTTTAAATACATATTTTGGAATACTTGTCGCTGATTTCAATTTCCTACTTAATGATTGTAAAAGGAGTTGAATTGGGCTACTAGTTTCAATAGTTTTTGTAAATATCTCATTAGGTATTGTAAATATCCATAAATCGAGTAACTCAGTGGTCATCAATTACTTAGTATGAAAATTGTCCCTTACCACCACTGCGTTACTAGTTTTTTTACGGCAATAAATAAGAATAAATAGTCATTTTAATACATGCTTTTACCACTGAATTCCTTTTAGGTAATTGGTTCAGGAACTTTTTTTAACATATAGTAAATTTTTTGTATCTACATAGTTCAATACGTGTCATATTTGTTTTTCGTAAAAGAAAAAAGGCTATTCAAAAGAGAATGGCCACTTATTAATATTTTTTTTTTATTTTGACGTTTTTTAAATCCACGTAAGTAGGCAACACATCTGTATACATTAGTAGTATTAGTATGAAACTTATTCATTTCGTTCAAAAATGCGTAAAAATTGGCAGAAATTTAAGAGAACTTACGGATTAAATAGAATAAGTAATAAAAATACCGTAATCATAATCCTATCGGAGTAATTTGCCGTACCCTGCCCTTAAAGCTTATGCTAAGAAGGATTTTTCCTTCATCTTATTTTGATTACAGGGTTAAGTAAATCCCAAGGGAAAGAGTCGTGGAGCCTTACTGTTTCCATTTTGAGGGTAGTATAAAACAGGTTCAGTGTCAAATCATACGAATTAATGTAATACAAGCGGTATATGTGACATTGTATTCTAAAATACCTACCTACATTCATGTAACCATATAACAAAGCGTGTTTGTGGGTAATGTGTCATAATTATACCTATTATCCGTAAAATAACAGCAGTTTCGAGCCGAAAGATTTTATCTTGACGGTTTACAGATTAGGTAGCCGATTGCATGTCAATTTTAATCGCATAAATTTATTGTACAACTTATAGTATAAATGGTTAAGCCTGAGAATATTTTTCATGTGTCTCTTCATATTTATGTAAAAGGTATGTTCTATGTTGGTAGAAAATGTTTATAGGCAGGAAAAACTTGAAAGACGATGTTATATAAAATGAAGATAACAAATCTGACATTTAATTTAGCCAATTCATAAAGCTGCATCGAAGAAACAACTTAATAATGAGGTCAATGCAGCGGTTGCCATTTAATGTCTGAGCAAACTATCGATCGATGTGTTATCTCTTTCTTGCTTAGGTGCGAATGTTCCCAAAGAGTGTAGCCTTCACAAAGGGTCGGAATGACTTTAATTTCTGTACGTGTTGCTCGACTCGGTTCTTCAGATTGGAAATTGATGCGATCGAGGCAGTTACTTTCGAGAGTTTCGAGGACTTCCATCACTTATTTTTAATTGACAGGTGGTGATAAGTGCGTAGATACGTAATTCCTTTGATGGGCGTTTCAAGTTTGCTTTTTCT
This sequence comes from Notocelia uddmanniana, assembly GCA_905163555.1. Lineage (NCBI taxonomy): Eukaryota > Metazoa > Arthropoda > Insecta > Lepidoptera > Tortricidae > Notocelia > Notocelia uddmanniana. Next base: position 18,049,735 of record LR991057.1, read on the forward strand.
TTGTTGGTAAATTATATTATTTTCAAACCAGAAAAAAGAGAATTCTAATGCAAGTATATAACGTGTATAACAATAATAATAATAATGTGATGGGGCCCCAAATTATTGCAGAGGTTGACTTTACAGTTAGCACCGAGGGTTAGATCTGGGTTCAGCACCCAGCCTAAAGGTGATCGCGGGTCACACGCGATTATTATGTATATACGTAGGTCCTTGTTTATACATAGTAGCTATTGATTTCTTCATTCCATTTGAAATAAAAATAAAATATCAAGGTAGTTTTGTAATATAATGTCGGATATGGGTGCACGAAAATATGTAACGTTATAATCCATCCGGATGGGCCTGGAAATATTATTTTAGTGACAAAAATATAGTAATTTTAGACACCATTATCTTCGAATCAGATACAATTCCTTTAATAGGTACTTATTATCACGTACATATTATACCTGCGTTTATTTTGTTCATTTTATTAAAAATGATTTCGTGTTACTTAAGTTAAAAGTCACGCGTACTTACGTCGAAAAAGAGCTGAATATGGTGAAATAAAGTGACATTTATTTTTATGAAACAATCAATATCATATCGATCGGAGGGAAAAGGATTTGCAAACTGCGGTTTGCTGATGACACAACGCTGTTGGCTTCTAGTGAGGCTGAGATGAGTCAACTGTTCCGACGAATAGAAGCAGAGAGCATCAAACTGGGACTTCATGTCAACCATGCCAAAACGAAGCTGATGTTTGTCCACAGAGACCATTTTCCTCCTCGTAGTTTTGAGCTCTAAAACCTAGAATGTGTCAGTTCCTTCACCTACCTCGGCTCACTTATATCCAACGACAGTAGCTGTGACAAAGAGATCATCCGGAGAATTCAAATAGCTAAGGGGGCGATGAGTCGGCTAGATAAGATATGGAGGGATCGCGCTATACAGAGACAAACTAAGATCAGACTTATACGCTCCCTGATGTTTTCGATCTTTCTATATGGCTCAGAGACATGGACTATTCGGGCCAAGATGAAAAGCCGCATCGATGCGTTTGAGATGTGGTGCTGGCGTCGTCTTCTGCGGATACCTTGGACTGCAAGGCGAACTAACCAGTCCATCCTAGAGGAGCTACGCGTAACTCGCCGACTGTCGTCAGTATGCCACGACCGCATCCTCTCATATTTTGGTCACCTCTCACGACGTTCTTCCGATAGCCTGGAGTCCATTATCATGACGGAAAAAGTTGAGGGCCGGATGTCACGGGGCAGACCACCCGCTAGATGGAGCACCCAAATCACTGCACCCTTGCAACTACATCTGCACGAGGCCATGCATAAGGCGGGTGATAGGAGCCTATGGAGAAGTCTGGTCAGCAATAAAAGGACATGATGTCACGATCCTCAGCATTGAGGGAACGACTGATGATGATGATGATCTGTTGAGTGGTTAGCTCCATACTTATTTTTTTAGAATGGTTAATACTACTCGTGTTATTCTATTATATATAACTTATAAGTAACGATAACTTTATTATTTTACTAGCGGTTCGCCCCGGCTTCGCACGGGTATTTAACAAAAATTTCAAATTTTAAAGTTATAATACATACACATTTTAGTAAGCATTCCCGAATTTTTTTGGAAATATAATATAGCCGATGTCACCCGGGGCTAGTGTTGCGTTAGGAAACCCACCGCCCCCTCCCCAAAGTTAGGAAATCAATCCACAATTTTTTATTTTTTATTTATTGAGGTTATGTTCAATGAAACAAACCTTCCGCCCTTGCGTGTCTGTCAAAACACGGTTACCTGGTTCCGTGGTCCGTTACCAAAAAAAGATAGTAACCGTTATAAAAGTCGGTTCTGGCGCTTCGCCGGCCTCTGGCGCGGCACGCTCGCTTCGTTCGCTCGGCTCGCGCGCTGTAGGGTCGCGGTACACCTAACACTCCTCCTCCCTTCGCTCGTCGTCGTACCTACACGGACCTGCCTTAGAGTAGAACAGGCAGATGCGGTCTAAAAGAAAAGCCAAAACGTCATGAACATCTATACACCCAATGCGTCATAAATATATCTATACGGGTGTGTAATGATCGGTATTCGGAGTCTAATATCTCGGTAATTTTTAACGTATAAAAAAACGCGTCTCCTAGACACAAATGGGGTGTCATTTGAAAGGGGTGACCAACCCCTATAAAATGCTCCCCCCCCCTACCTATAATGCGTGATTGAAATGGCAACCCGTTTCGGAACCTATTCAATGCAAACTATTTTTTTACACCTTGGGTTACATTATTGGAATCTTAGTAAGGATCCCTATTTTTTTTGGACTAATATGTATACATATGTTCACCTTTTTCCATTGGAATTATAGTGGTCGGCGGTTAAGAAGTCAATCCTGACATCTGTCATTTCCATACAGTTTATAACCTAAAAGTCACTTTGAGGTTATAAAATGTATGAAAATGACAGGTGTCAGGATTGACTTCTTAACCGCCGACTACTATAGATCCAAAAATGGATACATATTTATGCCCTCGACTATGTAAGATGTAGTTGTATAAAACCCATCGATTTCGTCATTTTTAGGATTCCGTAGTCAACTAGGAACCCTTATAGTTTCGCCATGTCTGTCCGTCCGTCTGTCCGTCCGTCCGCGGATAATCTCAGTGACCGTTAGCACTAGAAAGCTGAAATTTGGTACTAATATGTATATCAATTACGCCGACAAAGTGGTAAAATAAAAAGTGGAAAAAAATATTTTATTAGGGTACCTCCCCTATACGTAAAGTGGGGAGTGATTTTTTTTTTCATTTTAACCCTAACGTGTGATATATTGTTAGATAGGTATTTAAAAATAAATAGGGGTTTACTAAAATCATTTTTTGATAATGTTAATATTTTAGGAAATAATCGCTCCAGAAGTAAAAAAAAAATGTGTCCCCCTCTAACTTTTGAACCATAAGTTTTAAAAATATGAAAAAAATCTCAAAAGTAGAACTTTATAAAAACTTTGTAGGAAAATTATTTTGAACTTGATAGGTTGAATAGATTTTGTAATTTAAAAAAAAAAAAAAATGTGACGGACGGAAAACTACGGAACCCTACACTGAGCGTGGCCCGACACGCTCTTGGCCGGTTTTTTAATGAAAGGCGCTCTTAACGGTTGTGCAATTGTGGTCACCAACCCTACAACATATTTTACACGGTATAATTCCATAACGTCATAGAAAAAAACGTTTTACGGTTAATATTGTCTTCCCAGCGAAGATAGGCGAAAACTTAAAATTCCAAGCACAGTACGCGACATGGGATAACAATAAAACTCCTCTCGACTTTGGATTTCCTTTTCAATTGGAAATCTTCGCTTACTGTGCACGATAAGGCGCCTGACTTGCAAATGCTTGAGGGTTGAAGAACCTCATTTAATAGATCGGGCGTTGGCTAGCGGATCTCCGAACCACAATTTCAAGCGCTTGTCGTGCAATGCGAATACATATCTAATTATCTCTTTAGAAAGCGAACTGTATTTGTAAACCAACATTGTAGGTATTCCCTATAATGACTATTGTTCCAATATCCCTCGAGGCAAACAATATCCATTACTATCGAGAACGAAGTTGTAATGTACGTAATTACCCGCCGTTTACTTAGGTAGACATTCTTCAAATAACATTACAGACAATAAGTATTTACTATGAAGGCCCTTAACTTGAAACGTAATGTTTATGTTACTTTGTAAGCCAATCGATCTAAGGTACTCGTACGGTATCTAATATCTAGTGGTAAGTACCTAAGGCCTGAATCACACTGGCGCGGCCTGCGACCGCGGTCAATAGTAAATTTGACTGCTAATGACAAGTTTACTATTGACCGCGCGGCCTAGGCCGCGCCAGTCTGTGAGAGGCTTAAGTCAGGTTCATTAAAGTAAATACCAAAGCTCGAAACGCACAGAGCGGCCGTGGCGCAGTGCGGGGCGGAGGCGATTTTGCATTTTAGATCATTCCGAAACTGTTGATTGTCGATTAGTGCTTCATATGTCATACACGCCTCTTCCGCTCTAGCGCGCTACCGAATACAGCGTGGTTTTTCGGTGCGACGTGCTCCAGACCGCGTTCGCCTTACCGCAAAACCGCATTCGCCCCGTAATGCCGCGCTCTGAGCGTTTCAAGCTTAAGTACCAACAATTTTGTCGGAATTGAAAACTTTTCACATGTTGCCTGTAGACATTTTAAAACAAATTTAACGTTTTCGTTTTTTAATTCTTTGTTGCCATTGAGTTCTCAGCGGTCGTATGATGGTTGGCATTTTATCACTTATCGTCGTGGATAAGACGCCCGTCACACTCGCACTCGCCTACTTGTCAGAACGTGATGAATGTCTTATCCACGACGATAAGTGATAAAATAGCAACCATCATAGACCCGCTGTAGTATCTATGGTATTTATAGAATAACAAAGTATCGCTATTTTTTAAATTTGTGGTTTCCTGATTTCTACTATATGTGTCGTTTAAAATAAACGAGAAAAGTCGAAAATCTATTTCAATTAAATAGTGACCCCATGGTCATATATATAACGTTTATGATCTTTGCCCATGATTTAAAATACAACTTTGTTTAAAAAGACAAATATTTTTTACACCGTTACATTATCTTTGGTGTGTCCTATATTTAAAACTATGTTTTTAATTGTTTTATTTTCAACTTGTTACTATGATTTTGTGTTTTAAACTTTACAATGCATCTAGACTGAAAATTAAATAAATATATCTTTTATTTTTATTTCAATGATTAACTTGTTATTGTTACCCCAAAACCAAACCAACCGCAGTGCGCAGTTTTAAGCGCAAAACTGATGCCATCAGCTACGCGTGTATATCTCTAAACACACACACACAAACAAACAAACAAACAAACAACCTCTCACCCTAAACGCATATAGCTTCTCCGTTCCGTCTTGTCGTGGGTAAAAAGGGAAAAAGAAACCGACCGACGTCGCCCAAACCAGCAAAAGTGTTTACCCAAACCACCATAGAGGATGGAAACTTCAAACGTGCCATGCACAAATTATTTTAGAAGATATTTCCTGACTTTCCTGACTCTTATGCTATCAGTACGTATAGTCAGCAAGAAATTAGTCAATTATAAAAACCATTTTTTTATGCATATCGGTCGTATTTCTGTGAATAGTCATCAATCATCATAGATAAAAGCATCGGTTTGTGTTGGGGATACAAGCTTGAAACGCATGCGTCGTTGCGGGGCGGAGGCGGTTTTTCGGTAAAGACAACGCGGTCCGGGGGACGTGGCACCAATAAACCGACCGTGATAGTAGAGCGGATGCAGCGTGTGTGACATATGAAGCAGTAACCGACACTATCAGCAGTTTCGGAAACATCAAAAATGCTAAACCGTCTCCGTCCCACACGGCGCTGCGCCAGCTCTGTGCGTTTCGAGTTTGAATTATATGTATCTTAAGTGGACATTGCCTATCTATTTATTTCCATTAATAATAAAATGACTGTCAATGTAAAATAAACCCGAACACAATAGTGCTTTATAGTATATTTGGTTTGTTTGTTAACTTTATTGAAACTTATACTTTATAATTTTATTAGTCAACTATCTCTGAGAATATATACTATTTAGTTTAGGATGATACACTATCATCTGTCATCATTTCCACAAGAAGCCTTAAATATGATAATGAGCGCGATGTTAAGAGCAGGTAGTTAACCCATTAATTAGCTTACCCTTCTCACTGTCTGAAACTTCGCACACCGTCATTATAATTAATAATTGAAATATTGGTTATGTTTTTATGACAGCAGGGATTTTATAGTTTTGCTTAAGGCTTAAATATGTATACATTTTTTAAACCTAATTTCATTCTAACGAGGTAATAAAATTAATAAATGTATACATATTGTCGTCAATGACTGTACACTTGTTTACCTAAACCTTATTTTGTTGTAATAGCGTGATGATGTATGGCTACATAGTTGTATCGTGTATAATATAAAAAGGCTTTAAGGAAGCTTCTTGAGTCAGATCACTGATATGAGAGACTGTATATTAAATCAATTATAGAAGTTAATTGATATACAAGTACACGTGGTGGGAAGCGTGGGGTGGGTGCTCAAAACAGGTCTGCATGTGAAATGTACAGTCAGCTGCAGAGAAACGTGACCCCCTCTGCATAGAAGTTTGAATGCAGAGGCGGTCACGTTTCTCTGCAGCTGACTGTACATGATGGTGTGCGGGTGAGCTCGAATAATAACGCAAGTGTTTGCAACACCTTAAGTTGTCTTTAAACAATTATTGAAGTCGAGGCTCAGACAGGCGGACGCCTACAATATCGTAACACCCGAGTATATACATATATTACCTACGGAGGTTTTCTGTTCATTATATCGATACAAGGTAAATAAACAATAAGTTTGTCATATTACAAATAAATATTGTACTGATGTCCTATTTGCTACCTGGCATGCACAATAAATAATGCAAAGCGGTGGAATACTTTCGTTTCGTTTGATATTTTGGAACCAAATTCAAAAATGAAAGCCTGAATTGAAGCCATTCCAATAACGTCAGGTAGGTACGCTATTCGCCTTTTAATCATGAATAATATAAAGTTTATCGTGTCAACTCTAGGATACTGTCAAGTTTTAATCGAGTAAAACAATATGTTACTCAATACGTCAGCACTGAAAGTACGCGGAAGCAATCATAACTTTTAGAAGCATTCATCGTTACTCAAAATGTAGAATATAAAGCTTCGGATTGCAATGTATCTTAAAGAACTTCGAAGCGATTTGCTACGCGGGTGCCTTTTAATTAAAATAAAGTGAATGAAATAGAAAGAAGTAGAAGGTAGGGTAGGATGCCAGCAATCGTGTCTGGAGCTAAGAGAGATAGCCAGTAATATAACCGGAAGTCAAATCTCTGTCCGGGCTCATGGTACTACATCATAAACAAATCGCTTTTTGTGTATTCACATTCTCTTTTGAAAAGTTCTTACTAATAAGAGTTTATAAGAAACGCAGCAGAAGTTTATCGATTGTAACTGTCATGCCATGTGCCGTCTAAAAGATGGAGAAGAGAACCTTTGAAGCAGCTTTTCCAACAATGAAGTAGACAACACGCACGGTCTCCGCCCGCTGTGCGATTATCTACGAAACAGGGCAACATCAGGTCATCCTCCATACCATCGCACACTACACAATGCACATCATCAGGGTGGAGTGTCCAGTGGGCAGGTATCTACAGGTGACAACGTAGGTGCTGATTGGATATGTTGGTTGTGTTCGTGGAGAAAGATTACGTTCGGGTGCAGTTTTCTGTCTGGTTTGGAGCTGTCAATTATTTTTAGTCACGCCAAGCATGGCAACAATTTTGTAAAGCCAATTCGAACCTTTAAGTTCGGCCTGATTATTGGATATTGTGGTTACGATTGTTATTAGCCAAGAAATATTGATTTCTCGGTAATTGAATATGAACCATTTCTGATAACTGTTAATTTTTTTTTACTTTTTATATTTTATACTGTACTAAAAATAAAACAGTGGGAGTAAAATGAAAAAAAAAGGTTGTATGAAAAACCAATATTATACCTACCTACTCAAAATCATATGGCGCCACGCAAAAATGAATTATAGTATAATTAATTTAGGAAATCATTAACATCAAATTCTTAACAAAGTTCAGGTACACGATGGATTTCAAAAAAGTCGAGGAACTGAATGTTTGCAATTTTTGTACTCTATTTCGAAATTTAATCTGTCCATGTGACTTGAAAAAGAAGTGCACTTTTATTTTTCCGACACTAGTTCATTTTATTCCATTTTTGACGTTTTTTCATGCAATTTATCTGTCACATAGTGGAAACCTGAAGATAATTATACGAAAATTCATCATCTTAATTCATTTGAAATTTTCTATATTCAACATGTTTTTCTTTACTGAAATGAAAAAAAATGTGATAGAAAATTAAAACTTTAGTACTAAAATTTAAAAGTACAAGTAACTTCATCACACAATGGAATGCCCTAAACTCAATTATAGACGAATTAAAGTTTTTTGTATTTATCCAATATACATATGTTTCAATTAGATACATATTTATAAGATATATATTAAGGTGTTAAACAATTACTTTACAAGATAATCTATACACCATTTGTAGCGCCAGGTTTTTGTTATTATTTAAATGTACTTCTAGAATAGAAAGAAGAAAATCTAAAACGAACATAAATAAATGTGAAAAGTTGCAGTTAAACGGACATTAAAACCAAAATTTTTAGTTATGCTTCAAGCATGTCAATAATTTATGTAGTTAAAATGTTATTGTTTAGTATTCCTAAATAGAAGTAATGCAGCATCCTGACAGTTGCGTGTTAGGAAGTTATAATAACAGTTGCATGAGCTCACCGAGATTTTCTGCACTGGCGTTGACGTCATACCGGTGCGCCGGCTTGGAGTGAGGCGCGGGCGAGTGCAGCGACGTGCTCTTGTGCCGGCGGATTGTCGGCAGCCGCGACACGAATGACGCGTTGTTCTTGAACGAAGCGCTCATCACCCTGCTGTAAAACAAACGGTTCGTCACTCTTACATATTAATCTGACCTCTTAACCGCTATGGAAGTATTTTACCTGGTCTGCGGGCTGGGAAGAGGAATTTGATGTATCTTCCAGGTAGCCACGCTCATCGAGTGCTCGTCAGCTGCGTAACAGCGCCAAAGAGCCTGAATGAGCGTAGCTGCCGGTTGCCTTCTCCTTATCATATGTTTTTGTCTCTGCTGCTGTTGCACTTTTAATGCGAATCCTGAACCTAAGATTCCCTGATGAAAATATGTTACATTTTTATCACGTTTCTTTTTTACAAATCTAGCAAGTAAAGAGTTAATTTGAGTAAACGAATCTCACAGCAGGAAGCGCGAAGAAAGATATTCCGAGTAGCGCGCAGAATGAAGCAATGAACTTTCCTTGCCAGGTCTGAGGCACCATGTCGCCGTACCCCACAGTGCACAGTGTGATCTAGTAACAAAAATATACGACGTAAACATTCATGAACCTTCGTCGCTCAGTGGAGGCTTTTAACGGTTTACTTAAATGACGCGTGCCAAGGTACATATCTGCCTTTATTATCGTTGTTATTAATACAAAGGGTTTGACACTCGATCAATAATCACGAGCATCTTGTAATAACAAATTAAGTCAATCAAAGTGATTTAGATTTAAATACTTCGAAAAAATAACGCCTGAGTAGGCTTATATAGAGACAGTAAATCTAAATTACTCTATCTATATCATAGTTACATTATGCATAAATTTATACTTAGAAAAACATAATAAATATGGCTTTATACTTACTACTCCCCACCATAATGCTTCGGCAAAGTTTTTAAATTTTGTATGTTCGACGTCTTTCTCTGCTAAGTACACCAAAAATGATGCAAAAATAAGGCCCAGGAATCCGATGTACAATGTGGTGATCAGCTCCTGAAAATAAAAATCTAATTAGATGGCAATACGAACACTTATAGCTGTGCTTATAGGTACAGATACATAACATATATCAAGGTATTTGACCGTCTGTCATATCTGTATAGTTCTTTTTAGGGTTCCGTACCCGAAGGGTCCAAACGGAGCCCTATTGCTGTCACTCGCGTGTCCGTCTGTCGTCTGTCATACATTGTGTTCCGAAGATTTTTTAAACTTCCTATGGACCTATGAACTTGAAATTTGGTAATAATGTGTATTGTTACATTTGTTACTTATATGTATTTTACCAACAAATACCAATATTGCTAAATCACATTTGTTTTTTAGTTGTACTAAACCCTGGGTACGCGAGTCCGACTCGCACTTGGCGGGTTTTTTTCAGCCCAGGTTTAAATAATTCCCAATCGGAAACGCTAGTAAATTAACTGTGCTAATATGTTTGAGACATGAATCCTTTCTGTGTTTACACAGTTCGAGATTCGACATTAAAATGTTAACCTATTTACCCGTTAAGTTAAGCGATTTCTTAGTCTTAGTTTTAGGTTACTCATTATAGGACCCACTGAAAATCAGCGTCGTGGCCCGCTGCCTCGACTCATGCTGAGTGGGCTCCTTTTTGGAGACAACTGATACCTTTTTGATCTATGATTTTTGTAAACTGTTTTCTTGTATTGTTGTTGTTTCAAAATAAATTTTATTCATTCATTCATTCAAAATTAGTATAACGTTCTATCGTCAATAATAAAAAATTGCGGTCAAGTTAAGAGTCCGACTCGCGCACCGAGGGTTCCGTTTAACGATCGTGTACCCGTCTCGACTCCATCATAAAAATCTTAACAGCGCGATGTGGAAATTGAACGCCATGGGTACCTACAGCGCCATCTATCGGCGCATTTTGTTACTAATTTACGCGACTGAATAACGTAATAGGTTTGTTGGTTATTCAAGGATGATTCTTTATCACTTGAACCGATTTAAATATTTTTAATGTGAAAGAAGGTATTATTAGCATAATGTCATACCTACATAACATAACATGACTAAAATACATGCAAAGGTGATTAAATTACAAACTTAGTTAAGAGATATTATAGTAATATTAACGTTATGTAATAATTTCATATTTTTTTTCTTGGTAAACTTCGGAGATAAGGGGGTCGGGGCACGGTATTTTTTACATTTCCCTTCATAAATTGAAATTATCCCGCCTCAAAAAAAAACCATTTTAAAATGTGCAAATCAAGCCGTTTTACATGACATTAGACTTTGAATTTTTGACCCCCTTGAATCGGTAATTTTTCAAAGGAAATAAAAAAAAAATTAATGATCATGTTCTCGGTATGTATCTGGTAAAGCCTTGTTCATAATTATATACATACATACATACACACACATAAATTCACGGCTGTATTCCCATGCGGGGTAGGCAGAGCACATGAAATTATACTAACAACTAACTTAATAATTCTAAATATCAAATCGATACTTATGCTGTATTTCTTGAGATATTTAGCGATGTGACAGACATAAGTACAGACTGAGCGGCAACATAAGGATTCCTTTTTTACATTTTTGGTACGGAACCCTAAAAACCTGAACAGTTGGCATCTGATATGGAATCACGTTATTATAGTGGTCGACGGTTACGAAGTCAATCCTGACACCTGTCATTTCCATACAGTTTATAAACTCAAAGCGATTTTTAGGTTATAAAATCTATGGAAATGACAGATGTCAGAATTGACTTCGTAACCGTCGACCGCTATAGTACAAATCTAAAAGCCAATTTATGTCAAAATCAAATCTTAATCGAGCCACGTCAAGTTACCTTATGCAAACCAAGATATCCATAAGTAGTGCCATAATGTATAATACCGTATATCATCAGTACATCCGTAAATGAAAAAGAATAACATTTGTTGTAGCAGTAAATCTATTACTATAACAAATAAATTGGTTTGAGTGTCTGTAATAATTGCGGGGAGAAAGAGAAAAGCGACGTCATCCGCAGCCTAATACATTACGCCTCCCGTCCGTCACACAATAGCCTTTCCGGCCCGTAACGAAATGTTCGTTTGTCGAGGTCGACTCTAATTCATCTCTTTATTTGTTTCATGTCTTCAATACTTGTGCTTAATGTTGTTATGAATTATAATTATTTACATAAAATAAATTATATGTAAGTATTATTATTTAAAATAGTACATTGTTTAACGAGGGGCGTAAGTGGAACACTGCGTCCGAGATATTATAATCACAATGTTTTCATCGCATTTGCGAGGAAATAAATAACTCCCGCACTAATCAAAATTGAAGAAATCGACAACTTCACCCCCAGTATCAGTTCATGGTCTGGCTGCTAGTAAATACTACGACATGTTGGAATAACATGAAACTTTGTATATTCCCATTGAACCGGCATATCTAGGCCGGAAATTAGTTTCTGTTGCTTGAAATTATAATGGAGAAAAATAAAACAGCGATTATTAAGGTTTTCATACAAGAACTAAAAAAAAACACAAACTCGCTGTATTTTCTTTAAAATTTCAAGCTACAGAAACTAATTTCTGGCCTAGATATGGCGGATCCCGTCGTGGGTACAAAGTTTCATGTTATTTCAACACGGCGTTTTAAAATGAGAACGAAATTACGTTTGTGTGGAGAATAGAGTTCAGTCCAACGTACGGGGGACCCGTAATTAAAACGAGAATTATTGATTAAGTGTGTTGTCAAGGTAAATCGCCGATGAGGAGTGAGAGTGAAGATAAGTGCGAGTAAGAGATTGTAAATCATTATGGGCAATAATGTGTTAATATGTCGAGTTGAATTGACCACCACAATATGAATAATTTACTATCATTTTGTGGTCATGAAGTTACGAGCGAATTCAGCTACCGATTGCGTCGACGCAATCGTAACTTCATAGCTAAAAGAGCGATAAAGAAGAAAAAGTCAATTTATAAACACAGGGAAACATATAATTATTTTTTATTTTGTTTCGTAATGTCGTGATAAAATTCAAAAGATATTTTTCTCTTTTCCTATGTTGTAAATAAGATAATAGGTTGCCTCGACGACACAAAAGAAGTGAAAAAGTAACAGCAACAATGACCGATAAAAGTTGTGAGAAGTCGCTCGACGCTTCACTTGCTTCAGTGTTATTGGGGGATGATTTTGTCCCCTTTTAATTTATTTCAACAAATTCCTATTTACATTATACTCTTTTTATTTATCCGTTTGTTGTCGTGATTACGATTACACAAGCCGGAGATCATTCAATTGCAGCACACTCTATGTTTTTTTATGGTTTGTTTGTGGACTTACAAAAAAGGCCGTATAAATTTTAACGTCACAAATTTATACGTTCATTGTTCAATTTATCGATTTAAGGTACGAGACTTAAAAAGCTAATTATATAACTATTGTATACAATACTTTTTCGAAGAGTCAACCGAAGTTAATAAAATAAACTGAAATAATAGAGCAAACTAGTTCTGCGGTACCCCGTTTGTTGATATATTTTGGCGCGCCAACCGCACACGCTCGAGTACCAAGGCAACATGTAATTGGTCGACTAACGGCGACACGTGATTGGTCAATTTTCATTACAATCGACTAAGGTCTGAATCACACTGGCGCGGCCTGCGGCCGCGGCCAGTAGTAAATTTGACAGCTAATGACAAGTTTAATATTGACCACCGCGGCCAGGCCGCGCCAGTCTATCAGAGGCTTAAAGTGTTGTCTTATGAGTTCCACAGTGAAAAAATATGTGATATGATATATTTAAATAATAATTTTTAAGAAAAAAAAACCGACTTCAATGGGGGAGGCCGGTGAAAGATTATTATACTTAGATGGTGCACTCTTAGATTCCATACAATAAAATTAAAATGGCTATAAATATGTTTATAATGGTAGAAGACTAAGTACCCTCAATTCCTCATGGAATCATGGAAAAACCTTGCTTGCTTGACAAACAAAACCAAGAGAACAAATCGCCAAACGTGAACTACCTACGCGTCGTTGAAGAGTTCCGTTCTGATCATCATCAGCAGTTCCACTGCATCAAATGTCACTTTTATGAATGAAAATGCTTGATTAGTTCATGAAAATACTAAAATCACTATTTGTGTGCCTTTCACATTTGAGGAGTTCCCTCGATTCCTAATGGATCCCATCATCAGAACTCGAGCATGACAAAAATCAATCGTGAAAATAGAACTTGCTTAACAAACACAGCTAGGAGGACAAATCACCAAACGTGAACTTTTCGTCGTTGAAGAGTTCTGTTCTGATCATCATCAGCAGTTCCACTTCATCCAATGTCCCTTTTTTGGATGCAAATGCTTGACTTGTTGATAAAAACACAAAAATCACTATATGTTTGCCTTAAAGATTTGAGGAGTTCCCTCAATTCCTCATGGATCCCATCATCAGAAATCAAGCATGACAAAAATTAATCGTGAAAATAAAACTTGCTTAACAAACACAGCTAGGAGGACAAATCGCCAAACGTGAACTTCTCGTCGTTGAAGAGTTCTGTTCTGATCATCATCAGCAGTTCCACTTCATCCAATGTCCCTTTTTTGGATGCAAATGCTTGACTTGTTGATAAAAACACAAAAATCACTATATGTTTGCCTTAAAGATTTGAGGAGTTCCCTCAATTCCTCGTGGATCCCATCTGAGTTTTGACAAAAACGGGACCAATTTGGATATATATACATACAATCAAAAAAAGAATTTTTCAAATCGGTTAAGAAATGACGGAGTTATGGACTAACAAACATTAAAAAAAAAAACATACAACCGAATTGATAACCTCCTCTTTTGAAATCTTGAAGTCGGTTAAAAATTAATTATTAAACATTAAAGTCGACTAAGTAGAAAAATAATCTCTTATATCAAAAATAAGTGTTATTAATTCACAATAATCAATTAGATAATTATGGGGATTTTACCTCTATTTATCACAAAAATTGGCCCAAATTTCAAATTAAAGGAAAAAAAAATCGGATTCGAACTTGCGACATCTGGCATACGCGGCCAATCGCTCTAGCCACCGAGTTATCGGAGCTCGTGCACGAAATCCTTCACTAGTTCCCTCTTACAACGCCCTAGGGAGGCGTTGTAAGAGGGAACTAGTGAAGTTTTGTTTTTTTAGTATTTGTAGTTACGTATAGCGGTAACAGAAATACATCGTCTGTGAAAATTTCAACTGTCTAACTAATACAGTTCATGAGATACAGCTTGGTAATAGTAGGACAGACAGACAGACAGACGGACGGACAGCGGAGTCTTAGTAATAGGTTTCCGTTTTTACCCTTTGGGTACGTAACGCAAAAAACTACGCGGTATCTAGACACGCGGCAGCGTGTCCAGCCAAGTTCACCCCAGGAACTGGCGGACAGCAGCCGTGTGTTATTTTACACGTACCGTTTGGAGCCACTTTTGACCCCCCAATAACTCCAAATCTATCTAACATAAAAAAACAAAATTGTACATGTATTAAGATCCTTTAGAACAACTAGAACCCCAAATTTCATAAATATAGGTTTAATAATTATTGAGATATTAAATTCCAAAAAACTGACTGACTGACTGACTGACTGACTGACTAGTAATCAAAAACCTAACCCACTTCTAGGTGACCTAGAAAGCTGAAATTTGGCATGCAGCTTGGTAATTTTATTTAATCGTATGGCATTTATTTACGAACCGAGAGATCTTCGAGAACACAAGTACGGTTGCCAGTTTTGGTAATTATGTTTTTAATTAGTTTTATTATTATTATTATTTATGGTAGTTACCTCAGAACTCCGTCATTTATTAACCGATTTGGGTATTTTGTATAGTAACTCGTGCATTCGCTCTTAAAAAGCACCATTTGGCGAAGATTGACAAAAAGTAATGATATCCCATCAAAAACATAAATGTGAAAAAGGGAGCCAAGTTCAATGTTCACCGACAAAAGAATTGAGACCTGAATGGCACCATTTCGGAGAATTTACGGAACTTGGTACCCATTCAGATCTCAATTCTTTTGTCGGTGAATATTGAACTTGGCTCCCTTTTTCACATTTATGTTTTTGATGGGATTTAGTATCACGGTAGAGCGAGGCGGCGTGTGTGACTTACTATGAAGCAGTAATCGAAAGTCTACAGTTTCCGAAAGATCAAAAATGCAAAACCGCCTCCGTCACGCACCGCGCCGCGCATGCTCTGTGTGTTTCGAGCTTTTGTTCTCAATATTTACCGCCACTGGCAGATCAAATGTCAAAAAATTTGTGATAAAACAATCTCGATCGCTACTGACCACTTGATGTTTCTCTAACGCTGGGAGTAGACATATCTCGAGTGTGAGATTTCGACAATACGCAAATTGGTTTTCTATCTACATCTGCCATTTCTTTCGAGATATATCTAATAGACATCATGGAACGGCCCGAGAATTGGCATCCAGATCCACGATGTGACTATTTTTAAAATATGATAAAATACATCTCTTACACTGTCATCGCAACAAATGGTGCGGTGAGATAGTCTATATTCTCGGTGCTTTTTTTAAGTTTTTGAAGCTATAAGTTAAGAAGGGAATACCTGGGCCTGCAGAACATTAGCATGCATACTGGCACAGTAGGCGCATAAAATTAGCAAAACCCGGACATAATTCGATAACTGTAGTTTTCTTTTTCTATTATTTAAAGTATAGTTAGTTATAGATAAAATAAAAATAAATTAAACATTTTAGGGTTCCGCGTCAATGTCAAAGAAACAAAAAACTCATTTTTAACACATTTTAATTTCGTAACTACGCCATAATACATAACTTTGTAGAAGTACCTGTAATATGATATGACGCTTGCATTCCCGTTAAAGTAATCAAAATTATACTAATTAATCAATGGGAACTATCATTTATAAAGCAGGTTCAGTAAATTGCACGTTTTATAGCTTATCTTACCAGCCATTATAGATAACTGTAATTCGACATTTTAATTTGAATAGTATGTTATGTCCGGTGATAAACGACTTCTCTTTGCGGATCTCTAAAGTCACAAATATGGCTAATTTTTGAACAAGCAAATTACATAACTACGTCAAAAGTGTCTAATTGATGTCGTCAACACTTTATTAGTACTATAAGAAACATATTAAGAGAACATATGAAGAGAATATATAAAGAAACATATGAACGCTATTTCTTGCAAGATAAGGTCGTCATTTATTTGTGAGTCAACTCCCGACCATGCTGTCGCGAGTCGCGAGCGATGTTCATGTAGTAGCCACGGTTCAGCAAGATCGAAAATTTATTAAAATAGGTATTGTCTTCATTACATCGATAATAATTAAATTGTTCAGGGTGAGATATATGACTGTCGTGGAATCACGTTTACCTATTTATAAGCTCTTAGTTTTCTGTACAGAATTATTTAAATAAAAATAGGTGACATCAAGTATATTATGATAAGCAGACAACATATAGTTCCTAAAAGCAAGGTGATTGGTACGAGATGGACGTCGCTGTCAGGGTAAACGAGTAAGGAAACTCCATACAATACAAAAGATACATCCGCGGCTCAAGCACATACACGCGGCGATGTGTGCACGGCCGCTTGCGCTACGCGCTTAATTAATTGACGTGTCGGCCGGTCACCGCTGTTCTCAGCCGGGGACGCCTCGCCGTCGCGGCAACACGTTTAAAGTGGAGTTAAGCCTGCAATTACTTCGCGCGACAAATGATGTCAACTTATGCCCGTCATTGTTGTGTTTATGGATTTTTCAATTCATAAAGATTGCCGAACATTTTCTTTTGTTATATGTAATATGCGCAATATTAGCTATGAATCACATAGGAACAGATCAAGTAAGAGGACAATGTACCTAAAAAGTTGATTTGAATAATAAATTTCATCGCATTTGTCATACGTCAACACAAATATTTTTTACGTAACTATTTTAATGTACATACGAGGGGTGATCCATAAGTTTTGATAATCAGTATTAAATATGGGAGATATGTAAATCGTTATATTTTTAACACAATATGCACACTTTCTATATTTTCAAATACTTATTAACGTCACTCAATTGTTTTATTTTACCCCAATAAATATAATTTTACTTTTTAAGGTCAAATTTTATACCTTCACTAAGTCATCACCAGCTCTTAATTTTGATGTAGTTGGTTTTGAACATAAGTAAATGAGAAGTAGTAGTCGGAAGTTAGGGCTAAATAACAATAGGAACGGTTATCAGTTCTGATCTTTACTCGAAGAGCAGCACCTTTGTCAATTAGAAGGCTCTGAAGTACAATTTCTCCCGAAAAATCGTGTTTTTTTTTCTTCACCTTATTTATAATATTTAACACAACTCTGATAGAATAATGTTATACAACTCTCCAACAATATTTGAGCTCAATTAGTGAAAGCTAATTTCGCAGTTTTTATTGGTAGGCCTCAATAGTCCAAGAAGAAGTCGAAAAATACTCCCTAATATTGGTGACAGAGCTGGAGATAAAAAAAGACCAAGGCACAGATAACTTGCTTATCCTTTAAATCATAATGATAAACCAAGGTTTTATTTTCAATTACAATATTCTTCATTAGTGCATCAGGACATTTTCAACACCGCTCCAAATAATTACAAAACCAACTCTTATATCCGCCATCTTCTTATTTTTTCAATTCGGATTTTTTTTTCAGCAATTACAGAAAAACAAATGAATAATGTTTATATATTTTTACTCTAATTTAATGTTGATTAGTGTCATGGTACAGCCCACATTAAAAGAATATCATTAACGGGGTGTTTCATACCGATTATCAAAACTTATAGATCATCCCTCGTATGTATCAGACTACTATGTAAGCCTAAGTATATGCCAAGGATATTTGTAGGGTTACGTAGTCGAAGTAAGTAAGTCGTAGCTTATTCATGTCCGTCCGTTTATCCGCAGCTAACTCAGACTTTTAGATTCATTTTAGATTCGGATTAGAAATACAAACTTGCAATTTTATGAATAGCCTGCTCAGACAAACGAACATAAGGGCCGCGACCTTTTTACGAAGATCTATTTTTATTCTATCACTCTTTTTTGACAACATGGCAAAAAATACGTTTTTATAAAAAAAAAACTATCATTTAATCTTGAGTCTCCATGCTTTGACAATAAACTTGCTTTATTAACGGACCAATTTCATACAACTCGGCCAATTCAAATAATTATAAGTTTACATGGTGCTTAGGGTTTCGTACCCGAAGGGTCCGAATGGAGTCCTATTGCTGTCACTCGCGTGTCCATCTGTCGTCTATTACACTATATGTTCCGAAAAGATTTTTATAATTTCCCATTTACCTCTGAACTTAAAATTTCAAACTCAAACTCAAATTATTTATTTGTCAAACGTAGGTATTATGTAGGTCTTATTCATATCTTACAATGGAGTCTCTATGTTTCGCCACATGGTACACAAATAGCTACAAATTAGCATGCAGCATGCATGACAAGAAGCTATGTTACCTACTTGTACTCATAAAAAATAAAATACAATATTAGAGAAAAATAATTTACATTAACAATAATATAAAAATTAAAATGAATAAATTAAAATCCAAAATAAATTAAATTGAACATTCCTACCGATTAAAAGATTACAATTCATATAAATTAAAACTGAAATAAATTAGGTCAAAATTAATTTAAAACAGATTAAATACGAAAATAACTTAACATCGTCAGTATTATAAAAATAAATAACTTATTAGATTTAAAATTTCAAGGTTAAAAGGATTGCGATAAAAATTCATTTACAGAATAATATGCTTTGGCAATTAAATATTCATGCAATTTCATTTTAAACTGACTCAAATCGTTTAATCTAATATTGTACTAGGTAATTTATTATAAATTTTGGATAACATTCCAAAAACCGCCCAGGTGGATCGTCGGACCACGCACAAAGAAGGGTTCCGTACCGACACCTCCTAATCTACATTTATAACCACATTACAATACATTGAATCGAAAAAGGTCGTATCTTCATAGCACACTTATGCCTTTTTGTTTGGGCATGACAATTTTTCAGCAATAACTCAAAAACCCTTAGACCTATCTTATTCAAATCAAAATTGTTTGATGGATTTACTGATGTACATCTTGATTTTATCAAAATTTACTCATACTCATACATATTTATTGCAAAACCATGGTTACATAAGGTGGTAAAATTCTTATATGCTAGGTAAATGGTAACCCATTTTAAACTTCATAGTTTGGAAATTAGAGGGCGGGGGACACACTTTTTACAACTTTGACAGCTAATATCTCGCCAACGGTTGACTTAAATGGAAAAGTTCTTTAGAAATCTCGATGTTTTTTTTGAAGGCCTAATCATAGATACCACGGCTGTGTGCATTAAAAAAAATTGACTTTCCTGTTACATGTATAGGGATGAGTGTTTAATTTTTATTTCGTAATTTCACATCATTACATTTGCTACCGGTACATAGCATGCATCTTCCTACCAAATTTCATAATTGTAGTGCTAATATTGTCCGAGTAAATCGGCTGTGACATACGGACGGCCGTTTTCGCCATTTTGGCTACGGAACCCTAAAAATGCTTTTCGACAGTAACACTGTTTTAAGTGATGTGTAGTTTATTTTATATTTTTGGCGAGAGTTATTAAATTCAGAAAAATTCCGTATATTTTGCTTTACATACAACGTGACCTCGTATTTATAGAGACATGGTAAGGTTAAAATCTGCAATTTGATAAATTGAGGCTTACATGAATGAAAATTTTGCGTACCGCTCACTGATCGCAAGCATTTCTTTGAGCTCTAAATATTAATTCTCTTTCAGTAAAATTACCCCAGAATATAACCCCGTATCTGAGCGTGGATGTTACATAAGCATGATAGGTAGTCAGAACAGCTGATTGACTTAAAATTTTTCGTAAGTTATATAAAGCATATAAATATGTATTTACTTTTTTGCACACTGCATCTTAGTGATTTTGCCACGTTAATTTATTATCTAGGTTCAGTCCTAGAAAAGTCTATACCTCAGTTTCATCGACAATTTGACCTTTATAAATTACTTTTAAATTAAATACCAGGTCTTTTCTTTGTTTGAAATTCAATATTTTCGTTTTGCTTAAATTTATCGATAAATTGTTTTTATTTAGCCATTCAATGATTAACTCTATGGTTTTGTTAATATGTGTTTCATATAATATGTATTATTACGTATATTTTACCAATCACATTTGTTTTTTAGCTGTACGAAACCCTTGGTGCACGAGCCAGTTTTTTTCATTAAATTATTTAGTCACGCATTTTTATATCTCTTCTATAACCGAATAATGTTGGAATTACGATAATCTTATGTAAAAACAAAGAAGACGTTTTGTACAGCCCTGCGTCCGAACAACTACTTATTACCGATGATGTCACACTGCTCCTAACGGCCGCACTTTCCCTACTCGTTTACCCTGTCGCTATCGTGGGCGCAAATCCACAGGAATAGAAAAAAGCTGAGGAAAGTTTTTAATATCGATTAGGATCGATAGGCTGTTGTACATTATATAAAAAGAATGTTTTTTGTGATATTGACAGTTGGCAACATTGTCATGAACACAGATATCAGAGAAAAGCAGATAAGCGCTAATAAGTTGAACGTTTTCTATACTTCCGATCTATTTCCACTAACGTACTTATCAGTAAGTAAGAAAGAAATAGATATCATGTAGTCTGACAGGTCTTCATCTGTCATTGTCTCAACTATTCATCGCTTCGTGACGAGAGTTAGTGCAGTGAAAGATAATTTACTACGAAATATCGACATCGATATTCAATTACTATTGATATTCTAAAGTCGTATATCTTACTCCTATACTTTGTTGAAATATTTATGAAATTAAAAACACAAACTGCATTCAATATCAATAATAAATATAAATAAATATTAGGGGACAATCTTATACAAATCGACCTCGTCCCAAACTAAGCAAAGCTTGTACTAACCATGGGTACTAGACGACGATATACATACTTATATAGATAAATGCATAGAAAACATCCAAGACCCCTGGGTCCTCCCTGGGTATCCTGATAAATGCACAAATCGCGATAAATGCACAAATGTCACTACCAACTAAGCCAAAGTGGTCGTCAAACGTCAAAAGATTCTAATATATCCTACAAATTAAAATTATGTAGTTATGTAGTAGGTAATGACTAATGATTTTAAGCATTTTATACTCAAATGTTTATTTGAAACTTTAGGTTATGGTTGCCTCCAGGGCGCACCGGCCAGAACCCTTTCCCTTCCCCCAGACCCGCGAGGGTCCAGAGGAACTGGAAGAGCCCAGACACTCGTGGAGGTTACCCGACTAGCGCCCCATCGTCGTCTAGACCATAACACCAGCCTTATTGAGCTTACTATGGGACTAGTTTGATTTTTATAAGAAATTGTCCCCTAATATATACTTATTTATTTATATATGCGTTTATAATCCAGTTTTGTCATAAAACAAATTATCTTAGCTCATTTAGATCAAAATATTTCTCTCAGATAAAAAAAAAATTAATGTATGCAACGTCTTAACATATTATGCCTAAACCTAAACCAAACCAACTCATCTGAAGCGGTCCCTGAAAATTCAGTAAATAAATATTGATCTTTCCCAACTTACCTCAAGGGGCATCTGGAATATTGTAGGTATTGCATCTGGCAATAATAATCTTTTATTGTTCTTAGTAACATAAAAGTCACTTTTAAAATGTTTGGAGCAGATTCTGTGATGTTTGGTCGGCGTCCAATTATTGCGTCCTACTGCGTCAATCCATTTTTGAAGTAAATTATTATTCGGAAATCTAAAGTTGACAAATAACCATGTAATTAATAATTTAACGCAATAATATCTCGTCTAAATGCTTACGTAAATAATTCATATCGATAAATTGTCGACATATTTTTTTTTCATTAAGTAACAGCACTAGCCCTGTTCACGACAGATGAATTTTTACCAAAAAACCTTTCTGAAATGAATTTGGAACTACGCAAAAGGTACATTTTGTAGTATCCAGCATCTGTAGTCTATCTCAGACTATTATGTTGCATAATGTTCGTGCAATTTTTGAAATAATAGCAAAAGTTTCTTACCAATGAAAACTGATATTTTCTCCGGACATTTTCACTGATTTTAAACTGCTCCGGCACCATTGCACTACGTACCACATTTCTGCTTACTTGTAAATAAAGAGTTTTGATACATATAATTTCGTAATTTTCACAATATCTATTGCACTTTCGGTACCGTTTTGTTTTTGACGTATCGTTGTGATGTTTACTAAATTCACTCTGGTGTGACATGGTGTGTTTTTTAAATCGGGACAATTCGTTAATATCGTACTAGTTGTCCCATTCTAACTCATTTTGGTGTGCCATAAGGATTAACGAGACAACTATATGAAAAATCGTCTGGCTTAATACTGCGAGTCTGCTTTTATATGATGTCTGTGGTCATGAACAAATGAAAAGTATCTCTTAATTTTTTCATCGATTTAGGAATCACCTAACACATCAAAGCCCAACGCACATTTATATTTTGGATTTCTGAAGCGTGACATTGACATGTATAGTTTTGATGAAAACATGATTATAGTACACACAAAGCTTATTTAAAACAAAAAAATCACGGTTATAATTTTTAATTACTGAGAAATACATTATTATGAAAGCGTTAACAATAAATGTTTAATTTTTGTCTTAAATGTCTAAAAAGACACAATATAGCTTAAACAAAAGCAAATATCATAGTTACCATTTTGAGTTATTAAGATATTGATATCAGATGAAGACTGTAAAAAAAAACGTACATGCGAATTTGGTTTCAGTTTAATTTCACTATCAAGTGATCGCATTTGAATGCACCACAAATTTATACTAACAAGGTATTTGGTTATCTATTTTGCTTTCAGGAAAAAGTTAGGTAGTGTACATTATCTTATGATTTTTATAAGATACGGTGACGACCCCGGATTTTTTACTGTATATATCTAATTAATATTTGATACTTAATATTAATATCCGATAAAATCATAAAAACAACGAGTTTACGAATTATGTCCAGGTTTTGCTAATTTTATGCGCCTACAGTATCGTATTATAACATAATACTTGTTAACGGCATGTAGATCGAAGTAACTGGCACACGGTGAATACTTTTGCAAGTCACACCTTGCATACAATTTGCGTCCTTAAATGACTATATTTCCAAAACGTATACGATTGTAGCTGGCATACTAGCATTCTAGTTCACGTGTCAGATTAACGGTTTTTTTCAAAACGAAAATTGCATGACATTTAGTGTATATACACATGACAATTAAATAAGTGGTACGTGCAAAGAGCTCTTCTGCAAGTGTGCCAGCTACAGGCGCAGGCGTGTGTATTCCAGGCTTAGTCGTCTTGTCGATTTTGCATCAAAACATAGGGGGACTCTACTCGAAACTTGACTTACTAGACCAAGGTTTGAGGGAATTAAGAGACCAGGGAAAAGATTTCGACATAATTTGTCTTACCGAAACGTTTGTTAAAGAAGGTTCGCAACAAAATATTAAGCTCAACAATATGAAGCTTGCCGCGTCATACTGCCGAGATAAGTGCAGAGGTGGGTCGTGTATCTTGTTGAAAAAAGATCTCGAATGTAAGTTGTTGCCCTATGTTTCAAAACTAGCGACTAAGTTTTATTTCGAATGCTGTGGTATTGAAGTAGTGGGTCTGGGATTGATCGTTGTCAATATCTACAGAATACCGGATCCGAGTAAATCGCATGTAGGAATATTTCTTCGAAAACTCGACATCCTATTGAATTACCTCACATCTAAATTTAAAAGGAAAAAAATTGTTATTACCGGTGACTGGAATATTAATACACTGAAACAATGTGTAGCTACTAGAGACCTTTTAGATATGTTAGAAACCTACAATATAACAGCTCACATTAAAAAGCCAACTAGACTAAATTCCTGCATTGACCAAATAGCGAGCAACATAAAAAAGGTAACTGTTGAGATCCTTTATCTTGGGCTTTCTGACCACGAAACTGCGCAATCCCTAGCACTGCCAACCATTAACCGACATAGAGCCTACACTACTTGGTACGAATATAGGCGTGACTATAACCAAGACAACATTCGTAAGTTCTGTGAATGCATGTCTTCTCTTTCTTTTTCCGAAACCATCAATTCAACTGATGCGGCAGGCGCATTTGATAGTTTTTATGATTTGGTGTGTCTTTTTTACAATTTATGCTTCCCAACAATTAAAGTAAAAATTACTGATAGGACCAACAAATCAAACTGGATATCAAAAGGATTAAGGAAATCTTGTAGAAATAAGAGACTTCTTTACTTTCATTTTAAACATGATAAAATCAACAAACAAAATAATAAATTGACATATAAAAGGCATACTAAATTATTAAAAAAATGTTTATTAACTGCCCAACGAATTAAAAACATCAAATACTTAAATAACTGTCAAAATAAAGGTAAGGCAACTTGGGACTTAATTTCGTCCTCCGTATCAAATAAATTACATGAAAATGACATTAGCGCAATTAGATTAAATAATAAATTATATTCCAATCCCAATGACATTTGCAATAATCTTAATCAATATTTTATAGACTTGACTAATTCACCGAACTCATCATCGAGTGTTTATTATAATAATTCCCCTATACCGGAATATAATTCTCATACTATGTTTCTAAAACCGGTCGACGCCAATGAGCTCCATAGAATAATTATGTCACTTAGAAACACTAAATGAAGTGGTTATGACAGCATTACCACGAAGATTTTGAAGCTGAGTGCCTTACACGTATGTCATCCTCTTGCACACATTATAAACTTGTCTTATACTGAGGGCTTCTTTCCGAGAAAGTTAAAGTTGAGCATAGTTAGACCTTTGTTTAAGAGCGGTGACAGGCAAGATCCAAGTAATTATAGACCTATAACCCTAGTCCCGATACTTTCAAAGGTACTTGAAAAAGCATTCTACATCCGACTTGACAATTTTCTGACCAAATATGGGATACTTCGACCTGAACAGTATGGTTTCAGGAAAGGCAGGTCAACAGCACAGGCCTGTTTTGACCTGATCAAATATGTCACCGAGTGTATTAACAAGAACACTCCAGTTGCATCTGTCTTTCTCGATATGAGCAAAGCCTTCGATTTCGTCAACCACGGTAAGCTCCTAAGTAAGCTTGAGAATTATGGAGTAAGAGGTAAAGCTCTTGACTGGGTTGAGAACTATCTAAAGGACAGATTACAATGCCTTGAAGTTGACAGAATTGCTTATTCAAACAATGTCATTACCAAGAATGTTTATAGGTCTGAGTTTAAAACTAATAAAAGTGGAGTCCCACAAGGTAGTATCTTGGGCCCACTATTATTTCTCCTATACATTAATGATTTATCGAAGGTGACAACACAAAAAACAATAATGTACGCTGATGATACAACTCTTGTAGTAAAATGTAATAATAAATCAAATTTCGAACATGACATAAATAATTCATTACAAGACATAATTAATTGGATGTATGTTAATGACCTTCATATAAATATAATCAAAACTAAATTAATACAATTTTCATCATATAATGCAAATAGTGTACCATTAAATATTAATTATAACTAGTTACCCGCGCGGCTTCGCCGCGTCGACGTACTACGAAGAATGCAAGCGAAGCCACGGGATAGAATATGCGTATTCGGAAGGTCGATTTAAAAACATTCGTGCTTGATCATCACGGCTAGTCGTCAAATTTACAGTAAACGTCAGTCTTATTTCAAGAAATAAGATCTACCTACTAACTATGAGAATTTCTATGAAAAATATGCATCTTAGCAACTTCAGTCAATTTGGCCATCTGATAATAATCAGATAATTTTAGTGTTCTGAATGTGTATGCGTTGATTGTTTCAGTGTAATGGTGCGTAGTAATAGGAAAATATTTTGTATGTGTGGTTTTTTATGTGTGTGTTACCTCCCCCAATTTACAAAATATTTTGTTCGGTAATGTGCGCTGATGGCGTCTCTTGTCTAAATAAGGCTCTAATAAGGTACGCAAACTCAGAGTACCCCAGAGAAGACGTCTAATAATAATACCGTTAGCGAGCGATATGATCATATCATATACTTACTAACTGGACTAAATGGACTTAGAGCGACAGAGAGAGATACATCATTTGTAGTCTTTGTCATAGTTCCACTTTTTTATTTGGCTCATTATCTTGTCCACGTCATACATAAATTAACCCCTTGAACGCTATACTTTATGAACGGCAGTGACACTTACACGTCAACTAAAGAACGAAGGTGATTTTGACAACGTACGTTGTAACTCCCATGTTGTCGACAATTAAAGGGATTAATTATTTTTCCGACGTAATAATTTTGTTAAAGTATTTAACCTTTTAAGCGCACTATCAATAGAAATGCATCTAGGTTGATATCGCATTGGACGCCGTCACCATGACGGATATATTCGTCGTTTGGTCGAATCAATGGTGCGCATATACGTCGAATACGTTATTGGCGTCGTAAAGGTTAATTAGTGCAACATTGTTTTCTCGTGGGTTTGATCTGAATCCAGCAATAAGTAACGTATACTGATTGAACTTCTTTGCTTATGATCACCCTACTGGTATGGCAATAGGTGGAAGAGAGACACACTTAGACAAAGCTAGCCTCTTCTCTTTCAAAATGTTTTGCAGCTTATCTATGATTAACTCAGAAACAGTTCTGTAACTCACAAAGTAAAGTTTAATTTGGTTTATCATTGTTTTGGCAGATATCAATATCAGTAAAGATATACGGAACGTATATTTGAAACGTCATTGTTTTGTATATCAACTTCTTTGAAGTATAAACCATGACAATTAAATATTGACATAATTAGAGCACAATAAAAAAAAGTTGACACAATACGTCTGTCATTTATGTAAACTGTAAATACTTAGACCGAATATTATGTATTGTCTTGTAAACAAATTAGTGATTTTACTTTCGTTTATTGTTAATAATATTGAGTATTTCTCGACTCAAAAGTTTTATATCGTAATGCTGTACCAGATATTTCTTACAGGAACATTTTAGTTCATATTAAATTTTATGTCATCCGGAATCATACCATAGCCAGTTCCCAAGTCACGTGGAGGTCACGTGTTAACCAAGCTAAATTTTGACACCTCGTACAATTGTACCAAGGTAAGCTGACCCCTCGCTCGTATGCGGCGTCATCGAACACTATTTTGAGGCTTATATTTGTCGGGGCATCCAGGATTTTTCGTAAATACCATTTTATTAATTTTCCAGGACAAAAATAAAAAAAACTAAGACCTTATTGCACATCTGCAGGATGGGACGAATCCTATGGTATATAATTTATCATAATCGGTCCATAACTGTAGATCTGATGGGCATTATAAAGATCGGCTTCGCGTAATATATATATAGATAGATAATAATGCAGTAGATGAGGTCAACTCGTTTAATTTTCTCGGAATCACAGTTGATAAACACCTAAATTGGAAGGCACACATTGACAAAATCTGCAACAGACTAGGCCGTTTTGTATTTGCACTTAAAAGGCTGAGAGATACTGTGTCAGTTGAAGCAGCTTTGACCGCTTATCATGGATACGTATCATCTGTCCTTGGTTATGGATTGATATTGTGGGGAAACGCAGTGGAAGTGGACAGAGTCTTTAAGATACAAAAAAAGTGTGTCAGGGTCATTTGTGGTTCGTGGTGGGATGAGAGTTGCATACCTCTTTTTAAGAAACTTAAAATCCTTCCTTTGCCTTGTTTATATTTAAGAGAGGTATGTAATTTTGTCAGATCACATCACTCGTACTTTAAAACACGTGGTGAAGTTCTTGACAGGCAAACCAGGGTAAAAATTATGAACCTTCTATATCACCCTCGAAGTCACAAGATGATCTACAGGAGAAACGTATTCAATATGTGCATTGTTATTTATAATCATCTCCCGGAGGAAGTAAAGCTGCTAGAGGGAAACGCCTTTAAACGCAGTCTAACAA
Source organism: Notocelia uddmanniana (assembly GCA_905163555.1). Taxonomy (NCBI): domain Eukaryota; kingdom Metazoa; phylum Arthropoda; class Insecta; order Lepidoptera; family Tortricidae; genus Notocelia; species Notocelia uddmanniana. The sequence goes on from LR991057.1 coordinate 18,078,358, forward strand.
ACTGGCTTTTAGATCGTTGTTTTTACAGCGTAAAGGCGTATCTCGAACACTGAGATTATTACAATTCGTAGTATTTATTTATATAATTGTAATTGTATTAGATTTAATGAATTTATTGTGCCTCTTTGACTTTGATATGCCTAATAATAGTAAACTTTTTCTAGTATTTAAATTTAACATTTTATATTGATTTTAACCTATTTTTTACTCTTTTGACATTTTAATTTACTACTGTATATTTGCACGCTTGCATGCGAGCTAGATACAAGAAACATAATGTACTGTAACATCCATAGCTATACTGTGTCTATGCAAATAAATAATTTCTGATTTCTGATTTCTGATGCGGTCTTAATCAATGTGTTGCATTTTCTGAAACATGAAAATGACACGCATAATTTTTTTGTACAAAGCAGTGAAAAACAAGAACCAAGTCGATTATCGAGTTCTACTTGCAAAGCTTGGATATTTTTATTCACTTAAGAAAAATGGAGCTTGTAAATTTCCCTAGGGCATAATTCCCGAGATATATTTATACCGTAGGTATTTTTGCACGGTTGTTCAGTAAAACTTCATACTCCTTAATTCGATGAGTAAATCGTTATTTTTTAACCGACTTCAAGATTTCAAAAGAGGAGGTTATCAAATCGGTTGTATGTTTTTTTTTTTTAATGTTTGTTACTCCATAACTCCGTCATTTCTTAACCGATTTGGAAAATTCTTTTTTTGATTGTAAGTATATATATCCAAGTTGGTCCAGTTTTTGTCAAAACGTAGTTCTGATGATGGGATCCATGAGGAATTGAGGGAACTCCTCAAACCTTTAAGGCAAACATATAGTGATTTTTGTGTTTTTATCAACAAGTCAAGCATTTTCATCCAAAAGTGTGACATTGGATGAAGTGGAACTGCTGATAATGATCAGAACAGAACTCTTCAACGACGAAAAGTTCACGTTTGGCGATTTGTCCTCCTAGCTGTGTTTGTTAAGCAATTTCTATTTTCACGATTAATATTTCTCATGCTTAATTTCTGATGATGGGATCCACGAGGAATTGAGGGAACTCCTCAAATCTTAAAGGCAAACATATAGTGATTTTTGTATTTTTATTAACAAATCGAGTATTATCATACAAAAATGTGACATTTGATGAAGTGGAACTGCTGATGATGATCAGAACAGAACTCTTCAACGACAAAAAGTTCACGTTTGGCTATTTGTCCTCTTAGCTGTGTTTGTTAAGCAAGTTCTATTTTCACGATTAATTTTTGTCATGCTCGATTTTTGATGATGGGATCCATTAGGAATTGAGGGAACTCCTCAAATCTTAAAGGAAAACATATAGTGATTGTTGTGTTTTTATCAACAAATCGAGCATTATCATACAAAAATGTGACATTTGATGAAGTGGATCAGAACAGAACTCTTCAACGACGAAAAGTTCACGTTTGGCGATTTGTCCTTCTAGCTGTGTTTGTTAAGCAAGTTCTATTTTCACGATTGATTTTTGTCATGCTCGAGTTCTGATGATGGGATCCATTAGGAATCGAGGGAGCTCCTCAAATGTGAAAGGCACACAAACAGGGATTTTAGTATTTTCATGAACTAATCAAGCATTTTCATTCATAAAAGTGATATTTGATGAAGTGGAACTGCTGATGATGATCAGAACGGGACTCTTCAACGACGCGTAGTTCACGTTTGGCGATTTGTTCTCTTCGTTTTGTTTGTCAAGCAAACAAGGTTTTTCCATGATTCCATGAGGAATTGAGGGTACTTAGTCTTCTACCATTATAAACATACTTATAGCCATTTTTATTTTATTGTGTGGAATCTAAGAGTGCACCATCTAAGTATAATAATCTTTCACCGGCCTCCCCCATTGAAGTCTGTTTTTTTTTCTTAAAAATTATTGCATATAAAAATATAGGTTTAGGTATATAGGTATTTAATCAATAAAACTTTACGGAGGTGGCTATACAGACTTCTTCCATTGCTCATTTTAGGCTTCTGTAGTCGGTAACGGTTACTTTTTCCGTTATAGAATGATATAGTTTCGCCATGTCTGTCCGTCCCTCTGTCCCCGACTTTGCTCATAAACCGTTACTAATGGCGAGCTGTTATTTGGTATTAGTGTACATATCAAATTTGGTATTAGTATAAATACGCTGACAAGATGCTAGAATAAAATGTTGAAAAATATATTTTTAAGGCCCCTACACGTAAAGAGAACGTTTTTTACAGATCCTGTTGTGTAGGTTTTGTTGGAGTCAAGTGGGGCTCTAAAGGGGTGAAAAAGGCGTTGAAATTGAAAGTATGATTGAGGAGCAAGTATTTTTTAAATGAGAAACTTGAAACTTCGTACATTTAGTAGACTAAACGTTGAAATACAACTAGGATATAATTTATTCCGCATCATCCTTTAAGCTCGAAACGCACAGAGCGGTGGCGGCGCGGTGCGGGGCGGAGGCGGTTTTGCATTTTTGATTTGTCCCAACTCTGTCGACTGTCGATAGTGTCGATTACTGCCTCGTATGTCATACACGCCGCCTCCGTTCTGCTATCCCACGCGATTTTTTGGCGTGACATCCCCCAGACCGCGTCCGATTTACCACAAAACCGCTTCCGCCCCGAAACGACGCTGCGCCACGCTTCGTGCGTTTCAAGCGTTGTAGGGGTGGAATGTAAATTAAAGCTCTATTTAAGCCTATAATAAATAGCAATTATTTCCCTAAGGCAATAACGAGTTCTACATGGACAAAGTCGCGGACAAAAGCTACTTCATCTAAATATATAAAAGAAGAAACTGACTGACTGACTGACTGACTGACTGACTGACTGACTGACTGACTGACATATCAACGCACAGCCCAAACCACTGGTCCTAGAGATTCCAAATTTGGCACGTAGGTTCCTTATAAGGTCTAGGGGTGCACTAAGAAAGGATTTTTCAAAATTCAACCCCTAAGGGGGTGAAATGGGGGTCCGAAGTTTGTATGGGGAAACAAGATTAGCTGGACTATTTTATTCGAAACTTCACAGGAGTATTTCTAACGATAAATGAGTAAACACGTGTTTCAGGTTTTTTGAAAAATCAACCCCTAAAATGGGGAAATGTGGTGACAAATTCTGATAATTGACACGGGTATTGTTTTTATGGTTTATTAGGTCGCTGATAACGAAAATAATAAGGATTTTAAAATCCCACGTGAAGGACGTGAAATACCATCCCCTCCTGTTGGGGTGCGAGGGGGATGAAATGTCTAAATATTAATATGGGTGTCGTTTTTATGGTTTTTTGAGACGTTAATTACGAAAATGGCATCGGTTTTGAAATTAAATATTGTGGACATGAAAACTTTTGAAAGTTTGTGCCAAATTGCAAGAAATAACTGACTGACTGAGTGACCAACATATCAACGCACAGCGCAAACTGCTGGTTCTAGAGATTCCAAATTTAGTATGTAGGTTCCATATAAGGTCTTGAGGTGCATTAAGAAAGGATTTTTTAAAATTCAACCCCTAAGGGGGTGAAATGGGGGTCCGAAGTTTGTATAGGAAATCAAGATTAGTTAAATTATTTTATTCGAAACTTCACAGGAGTATTTCTAACGATAAATCAGTAAACATGTGTTTCAGGTTTTTTGAGAAATCAACCCCTAAAAGGGGGAAAGGTGGTGACAAATTCTGAAAATCGATATGGGTGTGGTTTCTATGGTTAATCGGGTCGCTGATTACGAAAACAACAATAATTTTAAAATCCCACGTGGAGGACGTGAAATACCATCCCCTTTGTTGGGGTCCGAGGGGGTTGGAATGTCTAAATATTAATATGGGTGTGATTTTTATGATTTATTGGGTCGTTAATTTCGAAACTGGCGTTGATTTTGAAATTTAATATTGCGGGCATGAAAACTTAAAAGTAGGTGCCAAATTGCAAGAAGAAACTAACTGACTGAGTGAGTGACATATCAACGCACAGCCCAAACTGCTGGTTCGAGACTCGAGAGATGCCAAATTTGGCATGTAGGTTCCTTATAAGGTCTAAAGGCGCATGATGTGCCGTGAATTCCCTATGAAGATACGACCTTTCTTGAGTCAATGTATTGTAAGTGGTTTTATTAATTAGTGCCGCCCGATACGATTTCGACAAAAATCGATATTTGAGCGTCCGAGAGGACTCTTAATACGACTCCTAGGTAAAATTTGGCAAAAGTGGCGGCCATATTGCTTTTCTTCATTTTCGTCCCGATTTCGTTCAAAATCGATATCTAAGCGTCCGAGAGGTCCCCAAATACGACACCGAGGTAAAATTTGAAGAAAGTGGCGGCAATATTGATTTTCTTCATTTCCGTCCCGATTTCATTCAAAATAGAAATCTGAGCGTCCGAGATGTCTCTTAATAAGAATCCTAGGTAAAATTTGGAAAAAGTCGCAGGCATATTGATTTTCTTCCCGATTTCGTTCAAAATCGATATCTGAGCGTCCGACAGGTCTCGTAATACGAATGCGAGGTAAAATTTGGAAAAAGTGGCGGCCATATTGATTTTTTCCCCTTCGGTCCCCGATTTCGTTAAAAATCGATATCTGAGCGTCCGAGAGGTCTCTTAATACGAATCCGAGGTAAAATTTGGAAAAAGTCGCAGCCATATTGATTTTTTCATCTTCTTCCTCATTTCGTTCAAAATCGATATCTGAGCGTCCGAGAGGTCCCCGAATACGAATCCGAGGTAAAATTTGAAAAAAGTGGCAGCCATATTGATTTTCTTCATTTCAACCCGATTTCGTTCAAAATCGATATCCGAGCGTCCGAGAGGTCCCCTAATACGAATCCGAGGTAAAATTTGGAAAAAGTGGCAGCCATATGGATTTTCTTCATTTCCAACCCGATTTCGTTCAAAATCGATATCTGAGCGTCCGAGAGGTCCTCTAATACGAATCCGAGGTAAAATTTGGAAAAAGTGGTGGCCATATTGATTTCCTTCATTTTCGTCCCGATTTCGTTCAAAATCGATATCTGTATGTCCGAGAGGTCTTTTAATACGAATCCGAGGTAAAATTTGTGAAAGTGGCGGCCATATTGATTATCTTTTTTTCCGTCCCGATTTCGTTCAAAATCGATATCTGAGCGTCCGAGAGGTCCCCGAATACAAATCCGAGGTAAAATTTGGAAAAAGTGGCAGCCATATTGATTTTCTTCATTTCAACCCGATTTCGTTCAAAATCGATATCCGAGCGTCCAAGAGGTCCCCTAATATGAATCCGAGGTAAAATTTGGAAAAAGTGGCAGCCATATTGATTTTCTTCATTTACAACCCGATTTCGTTTCTAAATCGATATCTGAGCGTCCGAGAGGTCGCCTAATACGAATCCGAGGTAAAATTTGGAAAAAGTGGCGGCCATATTGATTTTCTTCATTTTCGTCCCGATTTCGTTCAAAATCGATATATGTGTGTCCGAGAGGTCTCTTAATACGAATCAGAGGTAAAATTTGTGAAAGTAGCGGCCATATTGAGTATCTTTTTTTTCGTCCCCATTTCGTTCAAAATCGATATCTGAGTGTCTGAGAGGTCTCTGAATACGAATCTGAGGTAAAATTTGGCACTCCATACATGCCTGTATGCAAAAAAAGTTTAATGTTACTATATAGGCGTGTGGGGTATCTATGGACTTGCTTTTAAAAACGACATAGAGGTTTCGATATTTTTTTCTATTTAAATCAACAAGTACGGTTGCCAGTTTTTGTTGCACTTTTAGCACCACCCAGGGGTAACGTGTAGGGTAACGGTGGGTACACCCTACGGACGTGGTGCAACTTCGACCCCCCTTTGTCAAGTGAGTGGGCAACTTGACTGTTAGAAGTTCGCAAGCCGCTCTAAGGCCTCTAACTTGGCTAAACGATTGCAGCCGGGATCAACGGCTTAGCGTGCCTTCCAAAGCACGAGAGTAATTTAGTAACCACTCAAAGTGATCACCCATCCAAGAACTGACCTGCGCCCACATTGCTTAACCTCGCACACCGCACGCGGTAGGCGGGTGCCGCTGGGCCACGAGCGCTCTAAATTCTTGATAGTTTGTGCCAATTTGCAATTCAATCGGTCCAGTAAAAGCAACTTGGTTGTAACAGACGGACTGAAGTAAGGAGTGCGAATGGAAGTGAGGCCGAATTTTCTTTTTGGATGCTCCAGTGGGAACTGGCAAAACCTACGTAATAAATTTAATTTTAGGAAAAATAAATGTTACACGTGATATTGAATTAGCCGTATTTCTGTACTTCAAAGGACCAGAGTTTATGACCACTGCGCGCTGCTTGGTCGTTTACAGACCTATCGGTGTTACTGTAGTACACAGATACTTTTACTAAGGGCCATTTAAGACATGCTTTTATTTCATCGGCCCTTTCCCCTTCGGCCTCTCGGAAATGTATGATAATAGTTTTCGATCCTTAGTTTTGGCAAAATCAAATGTAATTCAACAGTTTGCCGGTTCTCAGAATGTATACTGACTTTTTATCTGTTCATCTGTTAATGAATCACAATCACCAAACTTCGTATACCGAAACCCCCAGAATGTAACAACTACTTTTCTGGAGACCGCATCTAAATCGGTTCAGCCAAACGCGAGATAATCGTGGACAAACATACGAACCTGTTTTTTGTAGACGGTCAAAAATTTCGCTTAGTACGCGGGCGAAGCCGCGGGCAAATGCTAGTTTATGTATATAAGTATGTCTATCTTACAGGCTCTGCTTGCTTCTACTTACTTGCTCCTGATATGGTAAGGCATTTTTAACCGACTTCAAGATTTCAAAGGAGGAGGTTATCAATTCGGTTGTATGTTTTTTTAAATGTTTGTTACTCCATAACTCCGTCATTTCTTAACCGATTTTGAAAATTCTTTTTTTGATTATAAGTATATATATCCAAATTGGTCCCGTTTTTGTCAAAACGCAGTTCTGATAACGAGATCCATGAGGAATCGAGGGAACTCCTCAAAACTTAAAGGCAAACATATAGTAATTTTTGTGTTTTTATCAACAAATCAAGCATTTTCATACAAAAATGTGACTTTTGATAAAGAGGAACTCCTGATGATGATCAGAACAGAACTCTTCAACGACGAAAAGTTCACGTTTGGCGATTTGTCCTCCTAGCTGTCTTTGTTAAGCAAGTTCTATTTTCACGATTAATTTTTGTCATGCTCGAGTTTTGATGATGGGATCCATGAGGAATCGAGGGAACTCCTCAAATGTGAAAGGCACACATATAGTGATTTAAGTATTTTAATGAACTAATCAAGCATTTTCATTCAAAAAAGTGACATTTGATAAAGTGGAACTGCTGATGATGATCATAACGTAACTCTTCAACGACGCATAGATCACGTTTGGCGAATTGTCCTCTTTGCTGTGTTTGTTAAGCAAGTTAGATTTACAAACACAATCAGTTATCAAGCTCGAGTTCTGATGATGGGATACATGAGGAATCGATGGAACTCCTCAAATGTAAAAGGCAGACATATAGTGATTTTAGTATTTTCATAAACATATCAAGCATTTACATTTAAATAAGTGGCATTTCATGAAGTGGAACTGCTGATCAGAATGGAACTCTTCAACGACGCATAGTTCACGTTTGGCGAATTGTTCTCTTCGTTATATTTGTCAAGTAAGCTAGGTTTTCAAGACACATTTTTGTCAAGCTTGAGTTCTGATGGAGGATTACTTGAGGAATTGAGGGTACTTAGTCTTCTACCATTATAAACATACTTAACCTTTTTTATTTCATTGTATGGAATCTAAGAGTGCACCGTCTAAGTATAAATATCTTTTACCGGCCTCCCCCATAGAAGTCGGTTTTTTTTTCCTTTAAAATTATGATGAATATAATCAAAATAGTGAAGATTTAAATTTAATTTCCCACCATATTGGCTAGATGGCCCGACGGACTTACGTATGAAGGTAGGAAATAACATCTTTTTAGGTGGGGTTAATTTTTACTAACACTGAGAAAAAGTAATGGACTTTTTATCATGATTATTTCAATTGACGGCGGTCGATATTACAAGTTAATGAAATCTTTATGTTGCATGAGATGCTGATACTGCGGAAGTAGATATTATCTACTTACGCCGTAAAACTGAATATAAAAACGTCATAAAGCGAGATGTTTTCCCCTTTTCATCAACCCTACTATGAATCCTGTCTTTATTGGTGTATTTTACTATTGTATTTCATGCCGGAATAGTTATTATGTCAAAACCGCTGTACGTTAATTTCGAACGTTCCTTCGAAACCCCAGAAAAGTGCCGTGAGCTGCAGGCAGTGTGATTACTACCGCCACTGAAGCAGAATTCTGTTGCACAGCTATTGAGTATTACTTAGCCGCGATTAGAATACCTTTACAGGTGACCGTTTTTCCATATACTTACGTCAAGGCGTATATGGAATAACAGCTATTCCGATCGTAAACTAATCCCGGTTTTGAATTACTGTAGCTGAAAATGCATTTGAGATAAATATGGCAGCAAACTGGTTCTACCACACCACACATTTTTATAAAATTTCGTGACACTGCTTGGATGCAAGCAAGCCCGGTTTGCAGAGTGATACTAGGTACAAAATAGGGGCGCCCTGTAGCTGGGGCATACGAGTAGAATACGGCTACGGTATCCTCTGCGTCCTGTTGAAGGCGACTAAAACGGGTCCTTGGGGTCGAAGACGGTCGCAGTTAGGGGCTGCGATCGTCTATGAAAACAGATGGTGGGTTGGTGGGACCCACAGAGGTGTGACTCTAGGGCGGCACTGTTGCGTTCCGAAGAAGAGCCACCTGAAATTAGTCGAGGAGGACGATCCTATAATATGATATAGCACACTTTTCGCGCATGAGTAGTGAAAACAAATATAAATAAGTAGCTATAGTACCTGTATATAGGAAGCAATAACAATACGAATTACCTATGAGAGGCAGTTATCTCTATACATATGCTAATAAAGTAGTCAAATAACTTTACTTGACATCTATATGTCAGGTAAAATTATTTGACTACTTTTATGTAGGCAGCTTCAGTCGTTTGTAACAAAAGATGTAATTTATAAAAAAAATCTTCACTGCCCTTCGGCGTTGGCGAGAATAGAAGCAAAGAAAACAATGATCCTCTGTGTTGTAGGATATATAAGTTAAATGTTGCAAATATTTCACGCATTGTTGCCTAAACAGCGCTTATCGGTTGTTTTTTTTGCATAAATTTTCAGCATGACAATGTAAATGTCATGTTTGAAAAATAGGAGGAACGTTTGAACAATTTAGCTCACGATATGAGCACTGGAATACAAGTTTGTAACTAGGTTGTTAGTTCAACTGTTTTGGAGTATCCATACAAAAGAGAGAGAAATGTGGCGGGCACCCCGCTTTATTCTCTGCAATGTGATCATGCAACTTTAACATGAACCAATTGTGTAGACATCGAGTCCGGCTTGTGTTCGGTTGTGCCCCGTCGCGGAGGAAATTGCGGCCAGTCCCGCAATGCTTACTCAGCATAGTTATGGAAGAAAGCGATCATGCCTCACTAATGGGACCTACTGGCTAGACTGAGTAGTGTGTCACTCAAGTAAACGGAACATATATAATATAAATTTTGATTCTCGTTTTTCCTGCCGGAACAACTACCTAAACTTTAGGGCTATAAAGCCAATTTCTTGTTTTGGATTCTAAACTACCGCATACACGGGTCTCTGTTTTCATAAATTGATGTAACAGGAACAGAACTTACATGCATACAAATTATTAACCACACGGGGTAGACGATTTTTCTTTATTTTAATAATCCATATTTAAATCAAGTGCGAGTCGGACTCGCGCGCGAGGGGTTCTGTACCATTATCTATAAAAACCGGGCAAGTGCGAGTCGGACTCGCGGACGAAGGGTTCCGTACTATTATCTATACAACATTAGACACTTTATTATAACCATTTTTAATTCAATTTAAATTATAATATATTTTTTAAGGTTTTTATCAGTAATAAGAACGTTAAATAATATCAAGTAGAATTTTCGTCAAGAGCGAGTCAGATTTTAGATTTTCCAAACATTTTGAGACCCAGTGCCTGATGAACACAACGAGCAACTTTTTTAAAAGTTTTTTTGAATGGGAGCTCCCTTAAGACGCTGAATAGAGCTAAATTGCCATTTTTAAACGGTTATTCAACAACTACCATTTGTTTTGGTAAAAAAATAACAATACACGTTAATATTCATTATTATTTTTCAAAGTTAAAAAAAAAGTCATTATATTTCAAAGGGTGTGGACGATTCCAAAACACGATTTAAGAAAATCGACTCGATCGAAAAAAATCGCAAAGCTATGTCTTAAAATCATCTTACAATAATCATAACGTCTTTATTTTTCAACTGAAACATCTATAATTAAAAACACCGTTCGAATATACTTAAACCTAAAGCATAAACGATTTATATTACACATGCATCGAAATATAATAAGTATAGAAGAGTAACGTCCAACAAAACTCACGTCGAAATGTGGTAAATTTTTCACGATTTTGAAACTAAAACGTCTTATGTATCATTGGCCAATCAAATATTTAAAATAGTTTAAGTAGACTACATTTTCACAAAGGTTTTATACTATTTCACCTATAAAAAAAGTTTCATGTGCCGTGACTGGTTAGAATACATTTGACACGTGGTGATTTTTATTTGTCATTAATTAGTTCAATTCAGTCTTCTTGAACTTGATATAAATACGCCTTCTTTTGACATGGATGGTGTACTACAAAATGACCCAATCTTGTATCTTCTTTTAATCTTATATATTCAATTTATATTTATCAACGGACCTATTCTAAAATTGGATTTAAGTATTAATAGTTTGATAAAATTAACCAGTAAAACCACTAATAAACCTTACTCTCTCCTAAAGAATACCGTCAAGATGGAACGACTATCGCCCCAAACACAGGCGACTAAGACAGGCGGCGAAATAGTGTATAGCTAGCACGATCGCGTTCTTAACGAAAGTAAGAAAAAAAAGCTGGCTAGTGAATCTAGGAAGTGGATGATAAGTGGACGCAAACACGATCGTGCTATCAGTACATTGCGTCTCGCGGTATAATTTCACCTTAAGTCTCACCTGCTTCATCTGCTAGTAGTTATTGGAATAATAGGCTCCTCATAATATCAATAAACTTTTATACTATATACTAAACCTCACCGAGAAATATCAAGCAGTTGTGCAAATGAAATCTTAAACTTGATTTAGGTCCGGTAAATTTTGGTAAATCATGATTGGGTTGATTGACCAAAATTTAATCAAAACACATCCGTAGGTACTAAGATAAAAGTGAATTTATTTTCATCCTAATTATTTATCCATGACAAAACGGAGGAAGAGCCTCCACGCAAGTTTCGATTTCTTCGAAACGATTTGACCAATATTATTGCTTGTCCGTCAGTGAGAAAAGGCGGGGGTGAGTAAGGTCGCCAGAGCTCCCGAGGATACGCTGTGATGAGAGTGTGCTGTGATTATTGTGAGCGAGTTTGCATTATGTCTCTAGCTGTTGATACACCAAATCCTCATGTTAATAAAGGGTCGGCAAAGAGCTTGTGATTATTTTGGAGTCGAAAGCGTCCGTAGGCGACGGTGTCTGCTTACCATCAGACAGGTCGTAAGCTTGTTTGCCACCGTCGTTGTATAAAAAAAGGCGAGCATGCTGTGGTTTTAGACCAAATTACTATATAATCGGCGACAGTGTTCAATTTCATGTATCGCCTCATCTTTTCTTTTTTCTTGCCCGAGAAAAATCAACCTTCACTAAATGCGTTTATTGTACACCAATTTTACGTTGTGCATATCTTAAGATGTTATTAACTAATATCGAGAGCGTACTTATCTGTACGATTTTATTTATATTCTATATACTCTTTCCGAAACATATATTGCATAGCGTCATCCATCACACAAATGTATGGGATTTTTGTAAATTGATTATTTAAATAATGAAAAGAAATATCTTCCAGCTTGCCATTCGTGTGGCTTATGCACCAATTAATAGTGCTGGTCAACACTTATAAAATAATATCTGTTGCCGGTAACTATTAAAATTTAATTATTTTCATTTGACACGATGTCAACGGTTCAACTCTACGTCGGATAGTTGACTGAATTGCGATCGGGCACTGAAACGTCACTGGAAACGTAAGCTCCGCCTTTGCTCCAACCGGTGCCACAAAATCTAGTGCAGATTTTGTGGCACCGGTTTTGAGCGACGGTTATGCGTCCATACTTATAATATTTCGATGTACACATGTGGTGAATGTATTTAATTTTATGATTAAAATTCTGATTATCTGCTTGTATAGCAGGTATATAGTTTCTCTTTCACTCCAGCGCAACTAGACTCAGACAGGCATAGCCAAGATCATTAGCGCTTGTCAGCCTCTTAAATTTTTTTTTTGTTTTGTATTTAATATTTGTTGTTACAGCGGCAACAGAAATACATCATCTGTACGGGTTATGGACAGAGTAGCGGAAGTGTTCCAGTGATAAGTTGGACAATAAAAATTAAGAACACAGAAGTAGGTAATTACACGTTTTCTTCTGATATCTATCAGTTTTTAGGGTTCCGTACCCAAAGGGTAAAAACGGGACCCTATTACTAAGAGTTCGCTATCTGTCAGTCCGTCTGTCTGTCACCACGCGGTATCTGTAGAAATTTTTACAGATGATGTAGGTATTTCAGTTGCCGCTATAACAACAAATATTAAAAAACCGGCCAAGTGCGAGTCGGACTCTTTGTAGTTTAAGTATATAGAAAATGGCACGGAACCCTTCGTGCGCGGGGCCGACTCGCACTTGGCCAGTTTTTTATTACCAAGTCAAAACAATGAGTGAAGTATTAAAACATGTCAATTTAAAGTACGTACTGTATAAAGTTGACGAAACAGTCAGCAAGAAACTTTGCTTGTGATAGAAACCTCAAAATCGTCTGTGAAAATTTCAACTGTCTAACTATCACGGTTCATGAGATACAGCCTGGTGATAGACGGACAGACAGACGGACGGACAGCGGAGTCTTAGTAATAGGGTCCCGTTTTACCCTATGGGTACGGAACCCAAAAAACGGCAATAAAATCACGTTTGTTGTATGGGACCCCCTTAAATATTTATTTTATTCTGTTTTTAGGATTACGTACCCATAGGGTAAAGGGAATCTATTACTAAGTTCCGCTGTCCGTCCATCAGTCCGTCTGTCACCAGGCTTTATCTCATGAACAGTGATAGTTAGGCAGTAGAAATTTGATGTATTTCTGTTGCCGCTACAACAACAAATGACGGCGTTTCTTGAGAGAAATCACGCACCTCATACGGTCCCAAGAGTGAATGCTTTCAACGTCCCTTCAACCTTGTTATCAGTCGCAAAGCAATGTACGGTGCAGTGAAGTAGTGTGAAACACTTGCTCCAACTAACTGATTGTTTGTATCTATGTAGCTTGTGTTTATAGGTACCTAATGCATATTCAGGTTGCGTGTAGCGCAGCGCTCCTCGCGTCAGACTCATACGAAACCACTTCTATTTAAACCGTTCTTAGCTAATGTACTTCGTATTCTGAGCGCTAACTCGTTATCTACGAGTAAGCTAAGAAATAAAATGGAACACTAAAGATGATGACGTAGAAGCTACAGTATAGTGGACATTATGAAAAATGCTTTCACTAATCCACACTTAAGTCTAGCTTAACACAGGCACTCTTAATTTTACTTTTTTATCAATAATCGGTCAAGTACGTGTCGTGACACGGGCCATGTAGAGTTCCGTAGTACCCAGTAACCTTACCCAGTTAAAAGTTCAAAAACTTATATCTACTATGTGTTTGACATGCATAACTAACAACGTTGTCTAAGTACCTAATCAATGGGAATTCCTTTCCCGAAAGTTTGCTTTTCCAAGTACATTTCTTAAGTTCGGCTATCACTCGTTAACTACATAGGTAGTAATATCTACTAGTACCTACTTAGATGTTACAGTTTTCCTTAGAATTCATTATAAATTTAAGATCGTTTCGTCTTATGTTAGGAAATTGATAAATAAATGAATCAATGAGTTGCCCTGAAACCTAAGATTTATTTCGATCATTATAAATTCTACTCTACCATATAATATTACTCTACAAACAACTAAAAATCTCACCTACCTGAAACCAAAAAACGACATTAAATGTTCATTCGTTCATCTATTAATTGTTCCTAATTAAATAGTAATCCACTAAAATAAATGTTTTTGTATACGCCATTATTATTATTGTGTTACTTGATAACCTATATAAACATTGACAGCGCTGCATTACTGACAGAGCCGCGCGCAGGTTTCACCATACGAGTAGAGTCGAGTGCGGCGACATTAAAAATAACAAACCTAAGTAAATACTTTTTACATAAATATACAGGCTGTTCGGCATATGGACAGTCAAAATGTTTCGGGTGCTAGCCGTACCCTCATTTGCTACCTTTCCACCCTTAAACCCCGAGACCTAGGAGTCACGGTCATCCCCCCCATAATTTTCTTTCTTATATGCTTTTAAATGCATAAACTGTTCAAACTTCAAAATATTTATTGCCACAGAAAAACTTATACTAGAACATAACATAAATATTATAATTACTGAGTCTGAGTCAGTGCTGAGCAGAAAGCCCAGCGCTGCCTCAGACTGAGCCTTTAAGTGACAATTTATTTAATTATCTTACGTGTTCGTATGTGTGCCAAAAACACTTCTTTTTTATGAAACACACCACAAAATTAACACATGAGACTTTTTATTAACAAACAAAATGAACGGAAACATATCCAATTATTGAATTTAATAAGAAGTAACAGCAATTGAGAGTAGGGTTCCGTACCAAAATGGTTCCGTACAAAAAAGGGACCCTTATGGTGCCGCTTTGTCTATCTGTTTCCCTGTCACATCTATCTATCTATATACATATAATAAAACTGAAGAGGGTCGAAAGTCTGTACATGGAAGATATTCGAAAAAAAGTTGGCTGGGGATACTTAGAATCGATAACAGAACACGTTCCAACGGTTTTTCGAATTTTTGTCTGTTTATATGAACGCGCATCACGTGAAAACGGCTGAACGGATTTTGATGAAAACTTTACTAATCTGTCGAGTAAATATCCGGTCAGGTTTTAGGCTATAAAAATTGTGCAGATTTTGGTTAAAAGGGGGTAAAAAGAGGGGTTGAATTTTGTATGGGAACTCCTATAATCCATGAGTTACAGATAGGAAAATTGGTAAGCATATACTTGACGACAAAGGAAAAACATCCTCATTCAAAATTTGTAAAATCTTAAGATAGAAACTGAAAAAAAAGTAAACGCAAGCGCTGTGCCGCGGCGCTGCCCAGTGTGCCACCACGGTCTCTTCAAATTTTGAACACTATTATGATTTATTCCATTATAAGTAACTGTGGCTCTAAACCCAAATTTCAGTCCCGTTTTC
Source organism: Notocelia uddmanniana (assembly GCA_905163555.1). NCBI lineage: Eukaryota > Metazoa > Arthropoda > Insecta > Lepidoptera > Tortricidae > Notocelia > Notocelia uddmanniana. Next base: position 18,093,877 of record LR991057.1, read on the forward strand.
TAGATTCAAAAACTAAATATATATAACTTCGTAACCCTATATAAAAAAACATGCAATTATAATGTTACTTTTGCCGTTCACTTCATGTGCACTCACTTTGTACCATAATTCCACTACTTAATATTATAAATGCGAAAGTTTAGACGTTTGGATGTTTGTCACTGAATCACGCAAAAACGGCTGAACAGATTAAGATGAATTGTATGCTAATAGTTTATAATCTAGATTCACTTATATATTTATATGTGTACTTTTTGTCCCGATGATCTTCCATTAAACGGATATTAAATCGTGGATGCAAGTAAGGTCTATGAAACGAGGTGGTTTAAACCCTTATACGCCGTTCTACGATTTAAGTTTCAGCCAATTGGGAGTATAACGGCGTGCCAAAAAATTTAACTTAAAGCATTTACAAATTTAACTTAACAAGTTGACTCTCTTGAAGTCAGTATGTCAAAACCGAAGTATCATAATTCCTTCTCATTGTTGACGCTATTTTTGAGCACAACCTTTTCGCAATAAGTTTTACTTTGCGTGTACATCAAAATGCATTTGCGATACTTTGGTATTGTTTTTATTTATATGCTTAAATACAAAAACAGTTGTTTCAATGCACACTTTGTATCGTCGGTGTACAGTCAGCGTCAAAAGTAACTGAACAAAGACAAACTATCAAAAGTAATATGCATGTGTAGTGTCTAATACACATCATTTAACAATTCAGAATTATCTGAGATTTCAGTTCATAATAAATGATCATGGCAATGATGCAAAAGTAAAATACCAGACATTTCCCAAAAGTATCGAAAACAACGAAATTTCAAAATTAACGGATAGTGCACAAATTCATAATAGAATGAATGCATTTGACGCCTTACAATATTTTCTTTTGTAATTTGACATTCATCGAGAAGAGATCAAATGTCATGCGATACATTCGTCCCTTTCATTTCGGCTCCGACGTCATGGAGTCTTCATTTGTGTTCATTTGGGAATCGCTTATTACACATTTTTATATGTTTACACTTTACTAGACCAAGTGTAGAGTAAGTTGTGACAGATAATTCAATGTAGGTACCAAAATAGTTAAATATTTGCTGAATGTTATGTGAAATGATAAGCATGAAATGAGCGTCGTAGTTCAGTTCCTTTGCTAATATGCAAACTTGTATGCGGCGGCAGCCCGAAGGTTGCCATAGAACCTCGGAAATTAAAGAAAGCCCTACTTTTCAGATGGACTTGGTTAAATTATCTTGTGTATTGAAATATCCAAAAAAATATACAAAGTCACACGCACAGTCTATAATTTTTCACAGCTTACATGTAAACAAAAATATTTCTTTTCTTGTTTACAAGTATCTGACTGCTCTGTTATAAGCTGTGATAGTCTTTAGAACTAATTTGACTTGATAAATGTGCACATATTTCTCATCGAATTGGCGCATGGATATTTTTGACTAATAGATCGTACATATATTTATGAACTCGACTGAACAAAAATGACAATACCATTTGACTCCTGTACAGACATGTCTATGTATAAATAATATATATATATATATATATATATATATATATATATATATATATACAAATGAATGAATATTGGAATGCATACAAATAAATCACTGTTCTAAAAAAAAACTTTGTTTAATTTGATTTTCTTGAAGCTATTTAATCAAATTGGTTACTGACTGACCGAGAGAGCGAAGCATCTCCGTTTCAGCTTTCGACAAAAATTCTTTCGTATGTCTGTCTGTCTGTCTGTCTGTCCGGATGCTCTCCTCTACAGGTCGCATTTTTCAACCGATTCTTGTGAAATTTTGTGAACAGGTTCGATAATTATACAGGTTTTTTTGTCGAGTCAGTTTTTATAGGCCTTCAAAATTGACATAGAGGTTTCTAAAAAAACTCATTTAAGTCAACCGTTGGTGAGATATTAGCTGTCAAATTCGTAAAAAGTGGGGGACACACTTTTTACGAATTTGACAGCTAATATCTCCCCTCTGATTTACCTACTTATGAAACAGTATTTTCAGATAATTATGAAATGACACATTGACAGCGCTGCATTACTGACAGAGCCGCGCGCAGGTTTCACCATAGAGTCGAGTGCGGCGACATTAAAAATAACAAACCTAAGTAAATACTTTTTACATAAATATACAGACTGTTCGGCATATGGACTGTCAAAATGTTTCGGGTGCTAGCCGTGACCCTCATTTGCTACCTTTCCACCCTTAAACCCCGAGACCTAGGAGTCACGGTCATCCCCCTCGAGGGTATGAAGTGATCTATGACAACTATGAAGTGATCTATTTTTGAAATTAAAAATTAAGTTTATTTTGAAGTTAGCGCTCGTCATATATTTTTGACTCAACGGTTGTGTCAGACAATTCTGGCCATTTAAGCCGTCACAATCATTTGATAATTTCATATGCTAAGCTACTTTTGATGCTGACTGTACCATTTAGTTTTGTCGTGCGTTATTTTTTACGTAATTGTTGACCTTTCACACCATAAAAACTGTTTGATATAAGAGATCACTTGAGCTGGGCAGACCAAACGTCAGCATAGACAGTTGGAGCATCTTAGATGTACACTTAGAAGAGGGTCGAAAGTCTGTACATGGAAGATATTCGAAAAAAAGTTGGCTGGGGATACTTAGAATCGATAACAGATATCGTTTCAACAGTTTTAAGAATTTGTGTCTGTTTGTCTGTCTGTTTATATGTCTAGGCATCACGTGAAAACGAACGAATGGAGTATAATTTACCCTCATTAATATGGCAACTGGATCTTCGGCGACGACATAGCTCGGCCTTCGGCCTCGCATGCCTTGCCACTCTTCTTCGGCTTTTCAGTCATTAACCTGACATGAAGAATCTACTCTGTTGGGAGGCTCGGCCTTCAGCCTCGCGTGTCTCGCCTCTCTGCTTCAGGCCTTCGGCCCACAGCCTTACATGAGAAGCCCGCTCTGTGTGATTATTCTCGCATGCCTTGCCGCTCTGCTTCCGGCCTTCGGTCATCATACTTACATGAAGAACTCGCTCTGTTGGGATAACGTTTTACGGCAGAACTGCGTAGCGAGACTTTTTAACCGACTTCAAAATTTCAAAAGAGGAGGTTATCAATTCGGTTGTATGTTTTTTTTTTTTGTTTTTTTTTTTTTAATGTTTGTTGCTCCATAACTCCGTCATTTCTTAACCGATTTGAAATTTTTTTTTTTTTATTGTATGTATATATATCCAAGTTGGTCCCGTTTTTGTCAAAAAGCAGTTCTGATGATGGGATCCATGAGGAATTGAGGGAACTCCTCAAATCTTTAAGGCAAACATATAGTGATTTTTGTGTTTTTATCAACAAGTCAAGCATTTGCATCCAAAAATGTGACATTGGATGAAGTGGAACTGCTGATGATGATCAGAACAGAACTCTTCAACGACGAAAAGTTCACGTTTGGCGATTTGTCCTGCTAGCTGTGTTTGTTAAGCAAGTTCTATTTTCACGATTAATTTTTGTCATGCTCGAGTTCTGATGATGGGATCCATGAGGAGTTGAGGGAACTCCTCAAATCTTAAAGGCAAACATATAGTGATTTTTGTGTTTTTATCAACAAATCGAGCATTATCATACAAAAATGTGACATTTGATGAAGTGGAACTGCTGATGATGATCAGAACAGAACTCTTCAACGACGAAAAGTTCACGTTTGGCGATTTGTCCTTCTAGCGGTGTTTGTTAAGCAAGTTCTATTTTCACGATTGATTTTTGTCATGCTCGAGTTCTGATGATGGGATCCATTAGGAATCGAGGAAACTCCTCAAATGTGAAAGGCACACAAATAGTGATTTTACTATTTTCATGAACTAATCAAGCATTTTCATTCATAAAAGTGACATTTGATGAAGTGGAACTGCTGATGATGATCAGAACGGAACTCTTCAACGACGCGTAGTTCACGTTTGGCGATTTGTTCTCTTCGTTTTGTTTGTCAAGCAAGCAAGGTTTTTCCATGATTTCATGAGGAATTGAGGGTACTTAGTCTTCTACCATTATAAACATACTTATAGCCATTTTTGTATTTTATTGTATGGAATCTAAGAGTGCACCATCTAAGATTAACAATCTTTCACCGGACTCCCCCATTGAAGTCGGTTTTTTTTTCTTAAAAATTATATCATTGTACAATGTACATGTAATGTGTTTGACGAGATTCATTCGTCTAGAATCGGTACATTTGATATTCCAAAATAAGCACTTAATGATTCGTTTTGACAATAGGATTTCTAAGGAATGTCATATTCACTGTAATCATTTCTTAAGGGAGTGTAAAGAAGGGTGAAAGATTGTATCATCATCATCATCTAAGGCGTTATAGCCGCGGGTGGGCACTAGGCTAGCCTGGTCAAGCAAATATCTCCAGTCCGATCTATTCGTGGCTTTCCTTCTCCAACATGTCACCCCTATGTATGGGAAAACAATTCTAAGGCGAGAACGAATTATACGCGGACGAAGTCGCGGGCAAAAGCTAGTTGGTAAATATCTTTAGAACTACCTACTTATGCTATCGATTTGAAATTCGGAATAAACGTTATGGAATAAACATTTAAGTATATTTTTTATGTTCTCTGAAAATTTATCGATACAAGGGCGGAGGGGGGCTCAAAAGTTCAAAGTCTAGTTGACCATGTCAACTGGGATGTCATACATATGAAAGGGTTTGAATTGCCTATTCTAAAACGGTTTGTTCTTTTTTTACGGTGGATAAATTTCGATTCATGAAGGAAAATGTAAAAAAAAAAACACCGCGTACCCCTTATCTCCGAGGATTACCAAGATAAAAAAACTAATGATATTATTACAAAACGTTAATATCAATCTAACTTATACAGGAAAAAATCAATGATATCTCTATGTAGATTATATTATATTTTTAGTTTTTTTTTTGTGTAAGTATTATATATTTTTTATCATCAAAAACCTTTATATACTAAGTTTGCATAATGCTGGATGGCGCTGTACCCATGGCGTTCAATTTCTCCTAAATTAACGGTGTCGGGACGGGTACACGATCGTTGTACGGAACCCTCGGTGCGCGCGTCAGGTGTCAAGGGTGGCGAAAGTCGTACTTATCACAACACGTGCCTATCACATCACTCAAACCGCTTCAGCACGGCTAGCACAAGACGGCGCGCGAGCTATATCGCGCGTGAGATAGACTATCGGTCTCTTTCCTTGTGTACCGATTAGATAGAGGCGGATAGTCTATCTCGCGCGCGATATAGCTCGCGCGCTGTCTTGTGCTAACCGTGCAGGTCTTAAAGACAAAATCCTGTATACGAGTACCTATACAATATACATTTTGAACATTTTGACATACCAAGTAACGACCATGATATTTTAAAGCTATAATCTGCAAGCGGATCCCTGAATCAAAAATTGGTTTTGGAAAACCCATAATATTTTACATGAGCTTTCTAAAGAAGGATATCACTTTATTTCTCTTCTCATGCTCGAAAAGTGTATCATTTCAGACTTATAAATCGAATATAAAACTTTTGCCCCGCTTGATAAGTCTAATATGACACTTTTCAAGCATAAGAATGATCTGAGTTTGTAACGTGACATATAAGCGTTTATGGCAATTCTTCTTTACATAATTTTCCGACACTTTTTTTATATAAGTAATTTTTTTTTTATATACTAAGCCCTCATTTGATATTTCTGTATTGAGAAAGAGGTTTCAATATACGTGTAGTATCACTTTCGATGGTTTGGAGTTTTGATAAAATACTACCCACTAGGCAAAATTTGCCTACAAATGTACCTATTATTTTTCAAATTTTAAGTTTAATTTTGGAGGAGGTAATAACGATTTACCAACGCTGGAAAATAAGTTTTTGTATCGATGTAACGCCAGCTGGTCTTTTCTCTTAATCGTTCGGAGTATAAATCAGTCTACACTAAGCGTTTGTTTTTAATCAGTTTGCTTTGTTAATATTAAAATGTGTGTTTAATCTTTCGTCTAGTAATTACTCGTAGCGACTGACTTTCGAGTAAAGAAATAATTATGAATAATCCAGCAGTAAATGAGTTCATAAATTTTAAATGTATTATACTCGTAGTTTAAAGTTTTAAGACCTGAGGTAGAGTATGTATACATATCATAGATGACTTGTCGTTTGAGTGTTTTATCAATCACAAAAGGCAGAATAAAATGGCTTTAGAAATAAATATAACGGGTATGTACCTATATTTTAGGGTTCCGTAGTCAACTAGGAATCATTATAGTTTCGCCATGACTATCTGTCTGTCTGTCCTAGGCTTTGCTCTGTGATTGTTAGTGCTAGAAAGCTGCATTGTGGTATGGGTATATAAATCAATAAATCTCACAAAGTGGTAAATTTAATATCTTTTTTTCCCTGGTACACGTAAAGTAGGGTGATTTTTTTTGCTTCAACCCTATGGTGTTGGGTGTTGTTGGATAGGTTTCTCAAAATGAATAGAATTCTTCATAAAACTTTTTGATAAAGTGAATGTTTTCGGAAATATTCACTCCGAAAGAAAAAAAATGCCCCCCCTCTCTAACTTTTTAACTATGCGTCACACTTACTACTTAATTATGTAGCGTTTGTACCCGCCATATCGACCTTATTTAGTGTGCCGGTTTGCGACCACTTGGATGAGTTGATGAACTGAAAGGTTATTTACTCGTTTTTTAATGGATCCCTATATTATTTGGTAGCTATTTCAAATAAAATGTACTCCTCACTGTTTCTGTAGGGTGTGTAAAAATATTATTATCTTTAATTGGAAAACCCTCGTCCTTCTAGTGGTCGCAAAATGACGCTGGTCGCGTAGCCGGAGTAGCGATCCTACATATCATTTTCAAAACAAAACACAACGCTCGTACAAAAAAACACATTATTTAGGTGATGTAACTGCGTGACTCCGTTGTGTGTCGCCAACTCCGGTGTAGAACCCGGTAGGTTGCCTCGAAACGAAACCGTCGAAACACGACACCTTTCAGCCACAAATCAGCACACGCGATGGTCTTTTACTTACGGAAAGTTACATAGATGTCAGATGAAAGGGAGGGATAGTTTTCTCGGACTGTTTAGGGTGAGTTAGGTAATTAGTTTTAAGTAAATATACAGGCTGTTCGGAACTACCATGTAGGAAATTTTAGGAGGTGATACACTGGACTGTTATGAAAATGTTGATAGTTCAATCAGCGATCTTTTTACATTGAGTTTTCTAAGTTTTTTTAAGTCGCCCCAAAATCTTATTTACTTTTTAACCGACTTCAAGATTTCAAAAGAGGAGGTTATCAATTCGGTTGTATGTTTTTTTTTTTTTTTAATGTTTGTTACTCCATAACTCCGTAATTTCTTAACCGATTTGGAAAATTCTTTTTTTGATTGTAAGTATATATATATCCAAGTTGGTCCCGTTTTTGTCAAAACGCAGTTCTGATGATGGGATCCATGAGGAATTGAGGGAACTCCTCAAATCATTAAGGCAAACATGTAGTGATTTTTATGCTTTTATCAACAAGTCAAGCATTTTCAGCCAAAAAATGTGACATTGGATGAAGTGGAACTGCTGATGATGATCAGAACAGAACTCTTCCACGACGAAAAGTTCACGTTTGGCGATTTGTCCTCCTAGCTGTGTTTGTTAAGCAAGTTCTATTTTCACGATTAATTTTTGTCATGCTTGATTTCTGATGATGGGATCCATGAGGAATTGAGGGAACTCCTCAAATCTTAAAGCCAAACATATAGTGATTTTTGTGTTTTTATCGACAAATCGAGCATTATCATACAAAAATGTGACATTTCATGAACTGGAACTGCTGATGATGATCAGAACAGAACTCTTCAACGACCAAAAGTTCACGTTTGGCGATTTGTCCTCCTAGCTGTGTTTGTTAAGCAAGTTCTATTTTCACTATTAATTTTTATCATCCTCGATTTTTGATGATGGGATCCATTAGGAATTGAGGGAACTCCTCAAATCTTAAAGGCAAACATATAGTGATTATTGTGTTTTTATCAACAAATCGAGCATTATCATACAAAAATGTGACATTTGATGAAGTGGAACTGCTGATGATGATCAGAACGGAACTCTTCAACGAAGCGTAGTTCACGTTTGGCGATTGGTTCTCTTCGTTTGGTTTGTCAAGCAAACAAGGTTTTTCCATTATTCCATGAGGAATTAAGGGGAACTTAGTCTTCTACCATTATAAACATACTTATAGCCATTTTTATTTTATTGTATGGAATCTAAGAGTGCACCATCTAAGTATAATAATCTTTCACCGGCCTCCCCCATTGAAGTCGGTTTTTTTTTTCTTAAAAATTATTAAATTGGTCGTTGAACTCATTTCGATGTTAATTACCTCCATCGTTATTCCTAATACATAAATAGAATCCATGTCGCGGGTCCTATCTAGACACGCTGCCGCGTGTCCAGTCCAGCCAAATTCACCCCAGGAACTGGCGGACAGCAGCCGTGTGTTATTACCCGACTGCGCCAGAAGGAGGGTTATGTTTTTTGAGAGTATATATGTATAATTGTTTGGCACGCTCTGCAGCCTGAACGGCTCGATGGATTTTAGCTTGAGAGGTGTCGTTAGATTCGTATATACTGTGAGAGTGACACTGGGTATATTAAAAAAAAAAAGGCGGATTTTTGGTGTCGAATTCTAAAATACACAGAAACGCAGTCTGGTTTTTTTAAAGTTTTGGAGCCAATTTTGAACCCTCAATAAATCCAAATCTATTTAACATAAAAAAATTAAATGTGGCAATATATTAAAATCCTTAAGAACAACTAGAACCCTAAATTTCACAAATATACGTGAAATAGTTATTGAGATATTAATAACGGCATTTTTACCACTGACTGAATGACTGAGTAGTAATCAAAAACCTAACCCACTTTCAGGTGACCTAGAAAGGTGAAATTTAGCATCCAGTTTGGTAATTGTGTGTGTACGCCAAAAAAGTCAGAATACAGTGATTTTTTCAGTTTTATTATTATTGTATATTTTTTCGGCTCAGGGGACCATGGTGTCCCGGACCTTTGGAAGGCATGCGCGGATCCGAAGTACCGAGATACCGAAGTACCCACCGAGTACCACATAGCCAACACGTAGAGGCCCTTTTGAGAATTTAATGAAATGCAAGGGGTACACCAAGCGGATGCTGTACCTGCATTATTATTATTATTATTATTATTTATGCTTGTTACCTCAGTACTCCGTCATTTATTAACCGATTTGGAAAATTCTTTTTTTTTTGTAACTGTATTCTTCAGTGGTGGTCCCATGGTTATCAGGTAAGAATCTGATCGTAGGGTCCTGGAGAAATCGAGGGAACTCTTAAAATATTTCAGGTGCACCTATAGCGATTTGGGTATTTCGTATAATAACGCGTGCATTTGCTCTTGAAAAGCACCATTTGGTGAAGTTTGACAAAAAGTAATGATATCCTATTAAAAACATAACAAAATGGCAGCGAAGTTCAATATGCGATGCGTGGTTGTCGGCTTCACCGACAAAAGAATTGAGATCTAAATGGGTGCCAAGTTCCATAGATTATCTGAAAAAGTCTGGCACTAGGTTGTTTACAGAAAAACTAATTTATCTACGAAACTTGGCACCCATTTAGATCTCAATTCTTTGTCGGTGAAGACGACAACCACGCATCGCATATTGAACTTGGCTGCCATTTTCACAGTTGTGTTTGATGACATCTTTTATTAAAACTTACAAGACAGCATCACGGAAGCTAACCTACTTCCATGATCCGTCCTTTAAAGCTAAATTAAATAAAAATCGGCCGAGTGTATGTCGGGCCATGCTCAGTGTATGGTTTCGTAGTTGCCCAATGAACTCAATAAAAAAAAAATATAACAAGCAAAAGGGCATTTCGCGGCGTTTCATACGTCTTTTACTAAAAAGGAAAAACTTTTTACGATAACTCAAAAACAGCTTGACTGATCATGTACGCCATTGTTTTCATTGAAAGTCTTTATTAATCTTTACTTTCATGCTTTTTTTCATATTTTTGGGACCCATAGTTCAAAATTTAGAAGACACATATTTTTTCTTTTAAAGTCATTATTTCCGAAAATATTAATTTTATGAAAAAATGATTGATGAAGACCTATATTAAGGAAGAGCTATCCAACGACATTTCACACCATAGGGTTGAAGCAAAAAATAATTCATCCCCACTTTACGTGTAGGGTAAAAAAACTTATTACTACTTTACTTATTTTAGATTTTATTGTACGACTTTGTCAGATTTATGGATTTATAAATTCATACCAAATTGCAGCTTTCTAGCACTAACAATCACAGAGAAAAGCCTCAGGCAGACAGACGAACAGAGAGACAGACGGACATGGCGAAACTATAAGGGTTCCTAGTTGACTACGGAACCCTAAAATGGCTAATTAAATAATGTTTTTTTATCATCAAGGGTATTTTTTATATAAATAATGTAATGCTAATAATAGTAACATATAATGTATTACATTTATGTTCAATCCAGCATACATCATTATGTGTATGTCATTGTAACCATTGATCTGTAATATCTTATTATCGATTCATTAAGTCTATGTATACAGGGTGTGGCCTGTAATAGGAGCAAAAAATTTAACGGTACACTATTGAGCTCTCCAGCAATTATTTCCAAATGATTTTAATTGAAAAAAAAAAGGTTTTTTTTTTTAATTTTTTCGGTAATGTGGCTTATACGTACTTTTTTACTCTACCGGAGTGATATTAATAACAATTTATTCAAATACCACTAAAAATTTATAAAAAAAAAAAATCCCAAAAATATTCTTTTAAACCAAAAATGCGACAACGATTATGAGTCATAACTTGAAGCAATCTCAAAATCAGCATTGACTGCCGCGCTATAATCTCTGGGTGCCAATATCCATTACTTGGAGGTCATAACTTTAGATCAAAATTTCTCCCAATTAAAAAAATATAAAAAAAAATTTGGACACAAGAGGTTACTGCAGGTGCTCTAAGGAAGGGTTCTTTAAATTTATTGCTCCTATTACAGGCCACACCCTGTATATATTTGAATAGATAACGCGTTTTGAATGTGCCTTTTTGAGGTCACTCGGTAATTTAACATTGAAACAAATAAATAACGCCTCCGTTTCGTTCTATCTGAAATTGAAATAAAAACGTAATGGGGCTTATACAAACTCATAGCCTATTAGTTCCATTAATGAAGCCCTTAAAAGTAATCAGGTTAACCAATCAATGCCGAAGGTTAGCATATTTGCTTTCGACATACTCGCACGATGTAAACGTTCACGCCCAGGGTACCTACTAGAAACGTACAAACTTTTCCAAATGACCCTTGACGTTAATCGAGTCATGTGCAAATTTGTTCGTAATGCCTCTTTGATGTGCAAACGATTGTTTTGAGACGCGCGGTTGTGTGCGTCCCTCTCGCATCGCTTCCATGCTCACAACCGTAATTTCTTCCCAACCCATGTTGGAGTGGGTACATCGTTACAAAGCATCTCATATAGCTGAAATGTACTTACTGTAATAAAGGAGACGTCGCATATACGATATCATAACCTAGCTTTCGCAAGCTTCACTACAATCTAATAACAGCGATTGTTACCAAGGGATGAAATTGAAAGGCACCTACATAATTCATTTTATATGTTTGTTATACCTTAGTCGCGATATCACAGATTTTATACAAATAACAGGTGACACAGTATTTTTTTTATAAAAGGAACATGTTTGTTTCGCAAAGCCCGCATTTACAGAATTTAATATTAACCTCACTGCGAAGTCTGCGAACTGTTGTGTTGTGTATTTCATGGGTCATTTATATAACAAAGGAAGGTCAGCTTTGTTCAGTTCAGTAGAAAAACTTACATAATGCATTCGGCGTACTGGCGCTTATTCGAATTGACCGACCACTGTAGCGTAGTTGGTGGTGACATTTTCAATTTGACTTACATTATTCGTTATGTTATGTATCAACTACTACATATCTATTACTATGCCCGCGCTGCTGCAGAAGAGTGCCGCGGCTACCATACTCACTACTGATATTGCACGTTGGAGTTCCTTCATTGGCCAAATTTAGAGGTAATTTAAAAACCGAGTATGACGCGTATGAAGAGTTTTGTTAGAAGAAAAAAGTCTTGCATTTCGGCAGATGCCCGATTTGCCCGGGAAATCAAGAAAGAAAATGCCGAAGGGATGTAGGTTCTAACTTCAAGCCACGCTATTTAGAGCGAAACATTGAAATTTCTTTACTTCTGTTTAAATTCCTTAAAATCTTTAAAAACTTTTGAATAATGAATTATTTATTACAACAAGATAAAAATAGGTTCAAAAAATAAATGGGTAAGTACGTCATTAATGGCAAGTTTCAAATAAAAGTACTTATTTTTAGGGTTCTCTAGCCAAAATGGCGAAACCGGAACCCTTATAGATTCGTCATGTCTGTCCGTCCGTCCGTATGTCACAGCCGATTTACTCGGAGAGTATGACCACTACAATTATGAAATTTGGTAGGAAGGTGTATTCTACGAACCACTATAAAATATGATGTGAAATTACGAAAAAAATATTAAACTAGGGGGGCACCCCATACATGTAACAGGGGGCTCCATTATTTTAAATGCAGATATAGGCATGTGGGGTAGGTATAGGTCTTCAAAAACGATATAGAGGTTAATTTTGTATTAGGCAGTAATGCTGCTACCGAAAATTCCAAATTTCAAATTAAAAGGAAAAATTTAAAATTTTTATGATCCGAGCAGGATTCGAACCTGAGACACCTGGCATACGCGGCCAATCGCTCTAGCCTCGGAGCTATCGGAACAACGTGCTCGTGCACGAAATCCTTCACTAGTTCTCTTTTACAACGCCTTAGGGAGGCGTACAGTGACATCTACATCGCATCTACCTCCCTACCCTTCTTTATGCGTGATCCGACACGCACTTGGCCGGTTTTTTTTAGATTTAATGGGGAGTAGATATCATTGTATTTTATGTTTAGTCTACTAAATGTCACAATCTTTAAATACAGTCGTGTTTAAATATTGGGGAGCATCTTGTTTGCTCTGATATATCTGATGGCGACTGTACACACTCGATTCTTGTTATTACAGATACAGCCGAACCACCCTTTGATGACGACGATGATTTCATTATTCATTTACAAGTCCCTTCTGGTAGAGACAGACAAGCGGATTGTCTTCCTAAATTGTCACATATATGTACATAACTAATACGCGATCTACTGGTATAATACTATCATCATCACATCATTATGTCAGCCGAATGTTGTCCACCGACCGGTCCTGCGCCACCCGCATCCAGCGGCCACCCGCGACATTCATTTTATCGGACGGATTCCAACAAATTCATTTTATTGGACGATAAGGTAATGAATTATTAGCACTGATACGCTACAACCCCCAAGCCTTGATATTCGAGGAAATTGATAACCTAATCTCGCTCGATCCGTATTTCCATATAAAATTCCTTTGAATTCCACGTCACTGACTATTCTAGACATTTTTTGTGAACAGCAATGGCAGCCGAAAGAAATTGGTATGCAATGAATTGGGAAAAGAATTTGGCAAGAATTTGTCTCTTATATAGAAGGTACACACTAAAGGAATTGTCAGAATGTTGATGAAAGTATCTCATTAAAGATTTTGTTTGAAGATACACTTCGGTACAATATAATTTTCAGCCAAGTTTCAGTGACAAATTTTATAAATTTCTTAAAAAACTTAACATTTGAAACCGTACATCTTTGTTAATATGTTACAAAGAGAGCAAGCGGAGCCCCCAGTTTAAAATACAACATTGCTATATCTATCTCGGAGGTCCACTCAACCAGAGAATATATTACATACTAATCAGACATAATAAGCTTCGAACTTTATCCATTTATAATATTAGCATAGAATAGCGCAGATACATATACATACTTAGATAAGCATGCGCGAGTTAGTTTGTTATGCCAACCGCCGCCGCCGACAGGGAAACGGTCTGAGCGACATCTGGGGTTGATATACTTACTTAATGGGATTTAGTTTGGATTTGTCGAGTGTACTCGTAGAATCAGTTCTCATTAACTTTCGTGTATCCATTAATCAATTATCATTATATAATATATATGTCGAATCGTGAACGTATTTCAACAGGGATGTCTCATATAGGTAGTCATAGGAAATAGTTCCATCTTAATATATGTACTATCTGTTTTTGTCCTTGACTAGTCTAGTTTCATATCATGCAGTTGTTGTAATGATTTGAGTTTCAAATTCGATTAACATGATTAGACTAACTTATCATTATTTTGATATTATTTCAAAGCCCAAATTGATACGAGTCCTGCAGGAAAATTGTTACTGGCTTGGAATTACTAGCAAAATTTAATATCTCTATAATTTGCTCCGCCGCTACAAACACGTTAATGGAATAAAATCCAAAATGAAATGCGACAGCCACTTTGCTACAGCGTTGCGTACGTTAAATATAAATTTATTATTTTGTAAAATTTGACGCAAATTAACAATAATTTCCTGAAGGGATGATTTATTATCAGGCATCGGAAATTCGGATACTTTTATCCCTACAACTAGCAAAATCCCGGAAAAAGCAAAACAAGTATGGAGTCGGCTTTTTAGAATTAATATTTCTATTATCCCGTTTCCAGGATTCCGGGATTGTATAAAGTATAACGAAAAAGTTTTGTTTAGGTCATGACTTATGACTATTTTCAGTAGCTTTTAGCAACATTCACGTTGGTAAACAGTTTTAACGACTTACAGGTTGTAACAAAAACAAAAAAAAGGGGTGGTCCGTTTAAGGGCGTCATATTTATGTTATCCTAATTTTCGGTATTCCGTGAAATCCCGGCAAATTTATTAGTAAAATTAAATTGAGTCCGCTTCCATGCTACTCAACAACAACGCGGTGTAAGTACTGAGGCCGAAGTGTAGGTATAAAAGTATCCGAGTTTCCGATCCCTGTTTATTATATGTAACTGTCCCGGGACCACGCCAGGAGCGAGCGGGCGTTCAATGTTCATATACGTATTTGATCGACTTTTATCTGATTATGAAGAACAGCTCTCCGCGCCGTCCAGCTGCTGGCAGCTGGACGGCGGTCGGACTCGGACCACGGCCTAATGATAGTTTCCAAAGTGGAGTAAAATATACAATATTTTTCTATTGAAATAGCAAAATACAACATCATATAATGTTTTCTCGGAGAAAGAATTAATTGTGCTTTTGCGAGTAATAGTAGACTGTATGACAAATGACAAGGGTCTAAAATAAGAACTCTCTCGAACTCAGTTCCTCACTTCGTTCGGGAAAATACCCATATTGTGGTAAATATGGGTTTTAGACCACACACATACACTACTTTTCACATCGATTGCGAGAATATAAATACAAAGATTGTCCTCACAAAAAGAACAATAAATTCCACATCAAACATTATGTACCTATATGCATGTATATTTATGTATGCGGCAGCAATGGCAGCATCTTTTTAGGGCTCCTTAGTCAACTAGCAACCCTTATAGTATCGCCATGTCCGTTTGTCTGTCCGAGGCTTTGCTCTGTGCTTCTTAGTGCTAGAAATCTGCAATTTGACATGGATATATAAATCAATAAATCTGATAAAGTGGTAAAATAAAATGTATAAAAAATAAGGATATACCTCCCTTAGAAGTGGGGATGATTTTTTTTTGTTTAAACCCCGTTGTTGTGTTGTTGATGGATAGGTATTTTAAAACGAATAGAGTTCTTCATCATTTTTTTTTGATAAAGTTAATATTTTGGGAAATAATTACAACAAAAATCATAAAAAGTCTTCCCTTCTTAGTAAAAGACGTATGAAACGCTGCGTAGTTATTCCCTTTTCCTTGTTATTATTTGATATTTTTAATTTAGTTAATTGGGCAACTACGGGACCCTACACTTAGCATGGCCCGACATGCTCCTGGCCGATTTTTTTAAACTGCTTTGACACGTTCAAAATATAGACACCGGTCGGATTAGATAAAGACATCGCGAATAAACGCCTCTGACCGCTTACTGATTGGTCGATTTTAGAGTACCTGTTTTCTGGTTGGTTGATACGAGTATCAAATTATACAAAGTTTTTTTAAATAGTTAAATTAGTGTATTGTGATTGTGATTGGTGGATTTAATATGGTGAAGTGTTTTGATCGGTCCAATTAAAATGTTTTTTGTTAATCATAAATAAATAAAATAAATAAATATTAGGGGACATTTTTTACACAAATCGAACTAGTCCTATAGAAAGCTCAATAAGGCTTGTGTTATGGGTACTAGACGACGATATATTTAATAGATCATAGAAAACATCCAAGTCTCAGGCACCTTTGCTCACCACAGAACCAAATGCCCTTACCGGGATTCGAACCCCTAGCTATATACATATATATCTAAGGGTTAAATGTACTACTTTAGCCCCGCTTGATAAGTCTAGCACATCGCACTTTACGAGCATGTTTTAGCAAATAATATTTGCAACATAAATTTATTGTAGTTCCACTGTAGGCAATTCATATGAACAAACAGGATTTATTTAGCTTTTTTGGCACGTAGGCTTAGATAAGTCACTTAATCTAAAATCATTCTGTAATTTCATTAAATACGCAGCGATCAAACCAATTGGAGTATTTGCATGGATGAAAACCTATCCGAAACAAAGGGCGTACCGCGAACTTCGAAAATCGAACTTCGTATCGTACCGTCCTTTTCCATCATATAGTGTATAACACGAGAGTGAAAGGGACGGCACGACACGAAGTTCGATTTTCGAAGATCGCGGTACCACCCCAGATGTTTGAAAAGTGACTTGACAGAGATGACTATTGTGTGTGTTATGTTGAATATTACATTAAAGGACGAGATAATTAAATATTATCTAAGTCCCCTGTACGCTCGACCGAACTCGATTCTCAATACAAACGTAGTTACGTTCTCATTTTAAAACGCCATGCTAAAATAACATGAAACATGAAATTGTATACACAATGGGATCCGCCATATCTAGGTGGAAATTAGTTTCTGTTTCTAGAAATTGGAATGGAAAAAAATACAGCGAGTTTTTGAATTTTATAGGTCTTGTATGAAAACCTTAATAATCACTTTATTTTTTTCTCCATTATAATTTCAAGCAGCAGAAACTAATTTCCGACCTAGACAAAGTTTCAAATGATTCCAGCATGCCATTATAAAACGAGAGCGAAACTACGTTTGTATGGAGAACCGAGCTTACTGCGGAGTTGCGGACTCTTAAAAGAGGAGGCCTGTGCCTGCTCGTAGAAGTGGCTATATGTAGGCAGGTGATGAAATTGATATTTAAAGAGGAATTCTACGAGAATATCGCTTTTCTTCTAATACTTCTTTTCTATACTAATTTTACTTCGATGATTTTTGGTTCGATATTATTTGTTGCAATCGCTTAAAATATTTGTTTATTATAATTAGTAGTATTGGGAGTCTGTGATGTCCTACTACTGGGCAAATTCTATATATTGTCAGTCGAAAGCATACTCCAACAACTCTTTTGAAAAAGATTCTAGCCCTTTCCACCATCACCGGCGAAGTCTGCCTCGTCACTGTTTCGGGTTGCCAGTCAGTGGTGAACTTGGCCCACAGTTCACTCTGCATATAGCAGATATGACTGGACTTAACTCTCATTTTAACTTAGCCGCTTTCGAGCTACGTCGAGTATTTGCATCTTGGAGCGCAGCGTAGGTGCACTATAGTAAAGAAAAGGAATCTTAAGCTGGGCGCCCCTTCAAGTGTACTTTCACTCACATGTGACGTAAGCATGTTGGCGCATTACACAGAAACTCATTATCAATGTGATTAGACGCGAATACATACCTTCATGAGTCATGACATTAAGTATTGTGCATGGAATGTCAAAAAATAATATAACTAGAAGTGATAATGTGAATGAAACCTGTCGATGCGCGTAGACGACGGAGCCGAGCAGCTTCCAGGTGCCGCCGCGCCGGTCCATGCGCACCATGCGCAGGATCTGGAAGAAGCGCAGCCCGCGCAGCGCCGACGCTGCGAACACCTGCCCCGACGAGCCCATGCCCAGCACCACCAGCGATGCCAGGATCGTCGTCACATCTGACAATTGTACAAACTGGTCACACGGGGTTGGATTCTTGCAATAAGGCTGGTTATAGCATCACGCTTGTCGTTGGTGCCGACATGCGGGGCGTGGGTACGCTCGTCAGCGCTTGTTGCTCTAAAACGCTTTAAAGCTTGAAACGCACAGCGCGCGGCGCAGCGTCGTTGCGTAGCGCAGGCGGTTTTTCGGTAAAGCGAACCCGGTCCGGGGGACGTCGGTCGCACCAAAAATCCTCGCCGGGTAGACACTCGTTTGTGACATATGAAGCAGTATCTACACTATCGACAAATTCGGAAAAAAACAGAAACTCAAAACCGCTTCCGCCCCGCACCGCGCCGCTCTGTGAGTTTCGAGCTTTAGGGTTTTCATACATATAACATAGTGCCAATGATCAGCTTAAACCAGTATAAAGGTTTAGACACCCGACACCACACGCCTAGGATTAGAAAAAGGGTTACTTCTCTTTAATTGAAAGAATGATTCGGTTCAATGATTTCGTGATCTCTGTGTTTGATGTGTGCGAGGCCTAGGTAGGACCCGATAGGAGGACCCGGGTATATCCTAAAACTACGACCAAGACCACCGGGGGACGGGTAGCAGCATCCCTGGAGTGCGGTGGAGATACTGCGATCGATAACCCGCATGCCAACCTTGGCGATTATGGCATATGAAATATATCCCCGTGAATTTGGGAGAGACTGATATGGTGGTGGAGGTAGAGGCACAGGTATACTACGGACTGCTACTTGAGTATCCGGAGTAGAAATAATAAACAAACGTATATGACTAAATATAGTTTTATTATTTTTCAAAATATTATCCGTGATGTTTGATGCACTTTTACATTCTGAAAGTTTAACACTATTTATTTCTCAAACTTAAATAATCAATAAAAGATAAGGCTGTGTCGTTGCCAAAAAAAATATCTCGCTCGTTCGCTAATGTTAGCTCGATATACGTGCTCGTCACACGTTCCCGAAAACTCGAGAAAATCATCAAGTTCTTTCTTAAAACGGATCATTATTAAAAAAAGTAACCAACGTATTTTACATTATTCTGAAATATAAATATTAAATATATACATAGTGGTTATTTTTTATAATTGCGAGGGCACATTCCTGAGACGAAATAAAGTAATCTTCTCTAAGACACTTATCAGTCTTATCACAATCCCTAGTATTTCAAAGATATTAATAACTCCCCTAGTATTGTATAAAATATCCTTAACAATTAAACAACGTTGTTTTTCTTAATTCTTTAATGAGAAAAAGTTCTAATTCCTTAACTGGCCAGCTACATGAAAAAAGGTTCAGTGTCCGTCTCGAGATTTAATTAATATTTTTTTACATCGTAAAAAATATTACTTTAACAGCACTAGCGAGAACAGAGGAAGGAACGCGCAGCCTCCGCTACCAATGTTTTTTTTAAACCCCAACTACAAATGAAACCCTGCCCGGACGCTCCCCGGACGCCCTCTAAACTAGGATAAATCCGAGGAAACCCGGACGGACATTTTGAGCCTTAACTTGGCAGTTTTCTATGCCACCATCACCACCCACCATATCAGCCGTAGGACGTCCACTGCTGGACATACCCCCCAATTTCATGGGGGGTAAATGCCATAATCGCCACGCTTGGCAAGCGGGTTGGCGATCGCAGTATAGATCTCCACCGCACTCCAGTGATGCTGCTGCCCATCCCCCGGTGGTCTTGGTCGTAGTTTTAGGACATACCCGGGTCCCGGGTTTTCTATGCAGTATGTTATAAATGTTATAATACCATAAAATCAGTTGGATATTTAAGAAAACTGCCAAGTTAAATCTCAAAATGCATTAAGCCGCAGTAAATTAGTTTTACTGTAAACAATGTAGTGCCAGACTTGGCACCATTTCAGAGAATCTACGGAACTTGGCACCCATTTAGATCTCAATTCTTTTGTCGGTGAAGACGACAACCAAGCATCGTATATTGAACTTGGCTCCTATTTACACATTTATGTTTTTGATGGGATTCAATTCACAGAGCACAGCATTGACGCAATTACATGTTGAAAAACAAGGCTTGCAAATTTAAAACAGTGGCAGGGCAATCGATTTAGTTTGTGCCCGTCACGAGTGTCGGTTGGCGCACGATTTATATGTCTTTTACTGTTTGTAATTATTTGGTTAGGTACTTTGTATTGATTTTTATATTCATATCCCCTTGACATGGTATTTTTTTAACCCTATTAATTGTTACCTGTTTTACAACGTACTTATACCTAATAATTATATTTAATAATTGTAATTTAGTAAATTAATATTTATTGTAATTGCTGACTTGTAAAATAGTTATTTTTATCAATAAAATGAATGAACTGAACTGTTTTTTTTTTTATTAAGAATGGGATTGCTCTTGGCTTGCATCTAGCCAGGGGGCAAAGATGAGGCCGACGATGAAGCGAGCTCACCCAGAAGATGCCTATTCACTCGTGCCTTAAAAAGGTCCAGGTTATATGAACTCGGAAATACAGACGCCGGCAGAGAATTCCAAACCTTAGAAGTGCGCATTATAAAAGAAGATGCAAAGCGCTTGGTTCGAATTAGAGGAATTTCGACCAGGTAAGGATGGTAGCCAGCCGTACGTCTGGATGTCCGATGGAAGAAGGGGGAAGGCGGTATGAGCTCATGGAGCTCCTGAGCACACTCACCGAAGTACAGTTTGTAGAAGACGCACAGACATGATACTTTGCGTCGATGTGCTAAGCTCTGCAGCTTATTTCCCACTACCGTACTGCCGCCAATGAGCCTCCTGGCTCTGCGGTCCACCGAGTCGAGTGCGGCAAGTTGGTACTAAGCCGAGCCATCCCAAAGGTAACTACAATACTCCATGCAAGACCGGACTTGGGCTTTATATAAAGATAGAAGCTGCCCAGGGGTGAAGTATCGCTTGACCTTATTTAGGATGCTCAGCTTTTTGGCCGCTGTTCCGGCTTTGGACTCGATGGTAGTGCCGAAGTTAAGGTTTGAGCTTAACGTCATGCCAAGCAGCTCGAGATCGTTGGCTACAGACACGGTTGTACCTCGGAAAGTGGGAGCCAGATTGAATGAGCTCCTTTTTGCGGTAAACAGACACGCTTGCGTTTTGGTGGCGTTGAAACTAACCAGATTGTTATCACCCCATTGGGAGACAAAACTTAAGGTTGACTTAATTCACTCTACCATTGTCTCTCTCTCAGACTGAATTTCATCACGACCAGCCCCCGTGCTGAACAAATATCTCTCCATGACCGTACTGTCATCTGCGTATGCGACCACTCCTGGTAGAAGAAGTTCGTTAATATGAAGCAGGAAAAGGGTCGCGGAGAGAACAGATCCCTGAGGAACACCGGCATCAATGGCCATGAGGTCCGACGAGCAGCCATCAATGACTACTCGGATTGACCGCCCACTCAGGAAATCAGATATCCAGCTACAGAGGCCAGAAGGAATACCGAATGCAGGAAGCTTGCGAAGCAGACTAGCATGCCAAACCCTGTCAAAAGCCTTCGAGATGTCAAGAGACACGGCAAGAGCCTCACCGTGTTTCTCGATGGCCTCGCCCCAGTAGTGCGTAACATACACAAGAAGATCCCCAGTGGAACGGCCCCGGCGAAACCCATATTGCCGATCACTGAGAAGGTCGTTAGCTTCAAGGTAAGTCAGCAGCTTACTGTTCAGAACTCTCTCCATAAACTTACAGAGTATGGAGGTAATGGCGATAGGTCGATAATTGCAGGGATCGGCACGACTACCTTTCTTGGGCACTGGTTGCACATTGGCAAGCTTCCAGGATGCCGGTACGGTATTCGTCTTGAGAGAGAGACGATACAAACGTGTAAGAACAGGAGACAACTCGGGACCACAGTGCTTCAGAACCCTTGCAGGTATACCACCAGGCCCACTAGCTTTGTTTACGTCTAGACTCTGCAGTGCTCTACGGACCTCTTTGTTATGAATCGTGACCTCCGACATCGAGGAGCCACATTGAGGTATTGATGGTGGTAGATGAGAGCCAGTGTCCAGACGCGAGTTACTGGCAAACAGAGAGGCAAAGAGATTGGCCTTCTCTAATGCGGTGAAAGCCAGCGAGCCATCAGGCTTCTGCATGGGAGGAAGCAACGGACGACAGAAATTGGTTTCGATCGATTTAGATAAGGACCAGAACTGCTTACTACCTGGGGGGTAGGTTGCTAGTCTGGCCCCCATTCTACGAATGTGATCGAACCGAGCCTTCACCCTTTTGCAAGATTTGGCGGCTAAGTTGAATGCCCTCTTCCTAGAACGATCCCTTCGAGCTCGAATTTTGCGGTCACGAGCTTGAACCCAGGCCTGGTAGGCAGACTCTTTGCGGGCCTCAGCACGCGCGCAGTCCGCATTATACCATGGCCGGGCTTTGTGACCGAGCGGGATGTCTGAGAACGGAATAAAAAACTCCATTCCCTGCCGTATCACGTCAGCAATCGCGTCAGAGCAGAGCGAGGAGTCGTTCGAAGAAAAACACATTTGCCGCCAAGGATAAGACGCAAAGAAGTGCCGCGTCTCATCCCAATCTGCTGACTCGTATCTCCAAACTCTCCTTGTGCCTCTGGGGCTGTCATCAGGAGGAGATCGGATCGATACGGACTTCACCAGACAATGGTCGGATGACCCGAGGGGGGCGGAAACCGACACGGAGTACTGGTCTGGATTAGTTGTCAGCAGAAGGTCAAGGCAATTGGGTGTATGTCCGTGAACATCAGGCACCCGCGTCGCAACGTTCACCAGCTGGGTGAGATCTAGCGTCAATGCAAGTTTGCGTGCCTCTCTCCCAGCGTGGTCGGTTTCCTGGTACGGGAACAGCCACTCACTATGGTGTGCGTTAAAGTCCCCCAGGAAGACTAGTTCCGCCGTGGGATACCGCTGTTGGGCAAGATCTGCCGTCTCTATAAGATGGTCAAAAAGTCTGGTTGTCTCCTGGTTACCTTTGTGCGAACGGTAGATACAAGCATAGACAGTTTTGTCTATTCCTGTATCCACCAAAATCCAAATTGTAGAAAACCCAGTACCTTCAAAGCAACGGAGACGCAGACAGCAAATGTCATCACGCACGTACACACAGACCCCAGCGTATTTCCTGAATCTGTGTTCAAGTGAGTACCCCGGGTAGTTGAGGTACGACGTGTTTGACGGTGTCGCTATCTGCGTCTCCGTGAGAAAGAATAGGTGCGGCTTCTCGGTCTCGAGGTGGTGATGGACCGGATCGATGTTGGAGTGCAATCCTCTGATGTTGGAGAGGTGCACTTTAAATGGGAGGAAGTGCAGCCGTTTTTTTACTATATTCTTTCTCTTTCTTTGCATAATTTTTAGTGATTATTTGTGGGGAAGTAAGGGAAAAGTCGAGGCGCAGCCCAGTTTGTCCAAAAGGAACCGAAGAACTACACCGAACGTTGGGGAACTCATTTGGAGCCTGCGGGGACGCCCTAACCCCCCCGAAATGGCCACCGAGTCCTCCCCTCCAGTCGCCAACTGGCACGGTGGAGCATTTCGGGATTTTTCGCGCGTTGTGTGGGGCAGCGTTTCACACGCGGCTAACGTGCTAATTGGGCCCCCTACTACCGGCGGTCGGCCTACGGCTTAAGACCGTGCTTAGGATCCCGCTAGCCTCCAGCATGAGTTACCCGATTCAGTGCAGCCTCACAATTTCCAGACCAGACTTGGGCTGCGCAACTGACATCTCCTTTACTTCCCCAAAGGCACTGGTACTCCCACACACTCAGCGGAACGCGGTCGCTTGGCGTTGGACTTCGGTGGGAGGGTGGTCGCGAACCAGGCGGCCTTTTGCGACTGCTTCAGGCCTACCACACCGCTTTGTGGGATCTTCAGCCGCCGCCAATGAGGCGACGTTGCCCGGGGTGGACCGCTAGGAGGTAGATCCCAACCACCCCAAAAACAACTGATGAATCAACTGATAAAAAGCCTGATGGTATATGCCCGTGCCGCGTACGAAAGGGAGTGGCTGAACATACCGCCAAAATTACGGATGAGGCACAATATCAAAAACCAGGGGGGCTACCGCGAACTTCGTATCGTACCGTCCCTTTCCGTCATATAGAGTATAACACGAGAGTGAAAGGGACGGCACGACACGAAGTTCGATTTTTGTAGTTCGCGGTAGCACAGCTTGCTTTGAAATTTTATTTAGCACTAGCGTTTGCCCGCGGCTTCGCCCGCGTACTCTAAGCATAATTTTTAACCGTCTTCAAAAAAGAGGTTCTCTGTTTGACCCGTATGTATGTATGTACTTATGTATGTATGTATGTTTGTCCACGATTATCTCGCGTTTGGCTGAACCGATTTAGATGCAGTTTCCAGAAAAGTAGTTGTTACATTTTGGGGGTTTCGGTATACGAAGTTTGGTGATTGTGATTCATAAACAGATGTATGTACGTATGTATGTTTGTCCACGATTATCTCGTGTTTGGCTGAACCGATTTAGATGCAGTTTCCAGAAAAGTAGTTGTTACATTTTGGGGGTTTTGGTATACGAAGTTTGGTGATTGTGATTCATAAACAGATGAACCGATGAAAAGTCAGTATACATTCTGAGAACCGGCAAACTGTAGAATTTCATTTGATTTTGGCAATAATAAGGATCGAAAAACTATTATCATACATTTTCGAGAGGCCGAGGGGGAAAAGGTCGGGAGAGAAAGAAGATCTGTGTACAACAGTAACACCAATTGAAGGTCTGGTAACGACCAAGCAGCAGTCATAAACTCTGGTCCTCTGAAGTACAGAAATACGGCTAATTCAATATCTAGCGTAACCCTTATTTTTCCTAAATTTAAATTAATTGGTAGATTATGCCAGTTTCCGTTTGAGCATCCAAAAAGAACGATTTGGCCTCACTTCCTTTCGCACTCCTTACTATTTGCTCGTACTTATACTGACTTTTGTTCATCTGAAGTCCGTCTGTTACAACCGATTTGCTTTAAAACTACTGGACCGATAGAATTGCAATTTGGCACAAACTATCAAAAAATGTCATGTCCATAATATTAAATTAAAACCGGCCAAGTGTCGGAACACGCACACAGAAGGGTTCCGTGCCAACACCTGCTAGTTCACATTTAAACCACTCTAGGAAACTCACGGCACTTAAGTCCTTTTGTTTGGGCAAGACTGTTTTTCAACGATATCTCAAAAAATGGTAAACATCTCTTGTTGAAACCATAAGTCGCTGAAAGTATTTACTTAATATGCACAATCTCAATGTTTTTCAGAATCTTAAACTTCAAAGTTTGGAAATTATATACAGTCAGGGGACACAATTTTTACGACTTAGACAGCTAATCTATACTAATATTATAAAAAGGAAAGATTTGATTGTTAGTTTGCATTGAATAGCTACACTATTCTTGGGTGACATTGATATGGGCTATATTATGTTTTCAAAAAATAAGGATTCTTACTAAAACTCCAATAATGTAATGTTGTAAAAAAAAGTAACTCAAATATTCTTTACATCGCGTGCGCTAAGAAAACTATTGATGATAGAATAAATATTTGTTAATTATTTGTATGGGCCGGGGTGCTAGTATGTATAACTAATCTAAAGGTTTATTTAAATGGAAAAAATATAGAAACCTCTATGTCGTTTTTAAAAGCCAATCCTTTTTTTACAATCCCTGGCATGTATGGAGTGCCTAATTTTAGAATAAATATTTTTTAATTATTTGTATGGGCCGGGCTGCAAGTATGTAATACTAATCTAAAGGTTGATTTAAATGGAAAATAATTTTTAAGAAAAAAAAACCGACTTCAATGGGGGAGTCCGGTGAAAGATTATTCAACTTAGATGGTGCACTCTTAGATTCCATACAATAAAATAAAAATGGCTATAAGTATGTTTATAATGGTAGAAGACTTAGACTTTCCATGATTCCTCATGGAATCATGGAAAAACCTTGCTTGCTTGACAAACAAAACGAAGAGAACAAATCGCCAAACGTGAACTACGCGTCGTTGAAGAGTTCCGTTCTGATCATCATCAGCAGTTCCACTTCATCAAATGTCACTTTTATGAATGAAAATGCTTGATTAGTTCATGAAAATACTAAAATCACTATTTGTGTGCCTTTCACATTTGAGGAGTTCCCTCGATTCCTAATGGATCCCATCATCAGAACTCGAGCATGTCAAAAATCAATCGTGAAAATAGAACTTGCTTAACAAACACAGCTAGAAGGACAAATCGCCAAACGTGAACTTTTCGTCGTTGAAGAGTTCTGTTCTGATCATCATCAGCAGTTCCACTTCATCAAATGTCACATTTTTGTATGATAATGCTCGATTTGTTGATAAAACCACAAAAATCACTATATGTTTGCTTATAAGATTTGAGGAGTTCCCTCAATTCCTCATGGATCCCATCATCAGAAATCAAGCATGACAAAAATTAATCGTGAAAATAGAACTTGCTTAACAAACACAGCTAGGAGGACAAATCGCCAAACGTGAACTTTTCGTCGTTGAAGAGTTCTGTTCTGATCATCATCAGCAGTTCCACTTCATCCAATGTCACATTTTTGGATGCAAATGCTTGACTTGTTGATAAAAACACAAAAATCACTATATGTTTGCCTTAAAGATTTCAGGAGTTCCCTCAATTCCTCATGGATCCCATCATCAGAACTGCGTTTTGACAAAAACGGGACCAACTTGGATATATATACTTACAATCAACGAATTTTTGAAATCGCTTAAGAAATGACGGTGTTATGGAGTAACAAACATTAAAAAAAAAAACATACAACCGAATTGATAACCTCCTCTTTTGAAATCTTGAAGTCGGTTAAAAATATAGAAACCTCTATGTCGTTTTTAAAAGTCAATCCTTTTTTTACAATCCCTGGCATGTATGGAGTGCCTAATTTTACCTCGGATTCGTATTAAGAGACCCCTCGGAAGCTCAGATATCGATTTTGAACGAAATCGGGGCGGAAAAAAGAAAATCTATGTGGCCGCCACTTTCACAAATTTTACCTCGGATTCGTATTAAGAGACCTCTCGGATACTCAGATATCGATTTTGAACGCCATCGGGACGGAAATTAAGAAAATCAATATGGCCGCCACTTTTTCCAAACTTTACCTCGGATTCGTATTTGGGGCCCTCTCGGACGCTCAGATATCGATTTTGAATGAAATCGGATTGGAAGGGAAGAAAATCAATATGGCTGCCACTTTTTCCAAATTTTACCTCGGATTCGTATTAAGAATTTTCTCGGACGCTCAGACGTCGATTTTGAACGAAATCGAGACGGAATTGAAGAAAATCAATATGGCCGCCACTTTTTCCCACTTTTACCTCGGATTCTTATTCGGGGACCTCTCGGACGCTCAGATATCGATTTAGAACGCAATCGGGACGGAAATTAAGAAAATCAATATGGCCGCCACTTTTTCCAAACTTTGCCTCGGATTCGTATTTGGGGCCCTCTCGGACGCTCAGACATCGATTTTGAACGAAATCGAGACGGAATTGAAGAAAATCAATATGGCCGCCACTTTTTCCCAATTTTACCTTGGATTCTTATTCGGGGACCTCTCGGACGCTCAGATATCGATTTTGAACGAAAATGGGATGAAGATGAAGAAAATCAATATGGCTGCGACTTTTTCCAAATTTTACCTCGGATTCGTATTAAGAGACCTCTCGGACGCTCAGATATCGATTTTGAACGAAATCGGGAAGAAAATGATGAAAATCAATATGGCTGCGAATTTTTCCATATTTTACCTCGGATTCGTATTAAGAGACATCTCGGACGCTTAGATATCGATTTTGAACGAAATCGGGACGAAAATGACGAAAAGCAATATGGCCGCCTGTTTTTCCAAATTTTACCTCGGATTCGTATTAAGAATTCTCTCGGACGCTCAGATATCGATTTTGAACGAAATCCAGACGGAATTGAAGAAAATCAATATGGCCGCCACTTTTTCCAAATTTTACCTCGGATTCGTATTCGGGGACCTCTCGGACGCTCAGATATCGATTTTGAACAAAATTGGGAAGAAAATGAAGAAAATCAATATGGCTGCGACTTTGTTCCATATTTTACCTCGGATTCGTATTAAGAGACATCTCGGACGCTCAGATTTCTATTTTGAACGAAATCGGGACGAAAGTGAAGAAAAGCAATATGGCCGCCAGTTTTTCCAATATTTACCTAGGAGTCGTATTAAGAGTCCTCTCGGACGCCTAAATATCGATTTTTGTTGAAATCGTATCGGACGGCACTGATTAATAAAACCACTTACAATACATTGATTCAAGAAAGGTCGTATATTCATAGGGAATTCACGGCACTTCATGCGCCTTTAGACCTTATAAGGAACCTACATGCCAAATTTGATATCTCTCGAATCAGCAGTTTGGGCTGTGCGTTGATGTCACTCACTCAGTCAGTCAGTTTCTTCTTGCAATTTCGCACAAACTCTTAAAAGTTTTCATGTCTGCAGTATTAACTTTCAAAATCAATGCCATTTTCGAAATTAACGACCCAAAAAACCATAAAAACGACACCCATATTAATATTTAGACATTCCAACCCCCTCGCACCCCAACAGAGGGGATGGTATTTTACGTCCTCTACGTGGGATTTTAAAATCATTTTTGTTTTCGTAATCAGCGACCCGATAAACCATAGAAATAATACCCATATCGATTTTCAGAATTGTCACCACTTTTCACCCTGTTAGGGGTTGATTTCTCAAAAAACCTGAAACACATATTTACTCATTTATCGTTAGAAATACTCCTGTGAAGTTTCGAATAAAATAGTCCAACTTATCTTGATTCCCCATACAAACTTCGGACCCCCATTTCACCCCCGCCCCCAGGGGTTGATTTTTGAAAAATCCTTTCTTAATGCACCTCTAGACCTTATGTGGAACCTACATACTCAATTTGGAATCTCTAGAACCAGCAGTTTGGGCTGTGCGTTGATATGTCACTCACTCAGTCAGTTAGTTATTTCTTGCAATTTGGCACAAACTTTCAAAAGTTATCATGTTCACAATATTAAACTTCAAAATTGATGCCATTTTCGTAATTAACGTCCCAAAAAACCATAAAAACGACACCCATATTAATATTTAGACATTTCATCCCCCTCGCACCCCAACAGGGGGGATGGTATTTCACGTCCTCCACGTAGGATTTTAGATTCATTGTTGTTTTCGTTATCAGCGACCCGATAAACCTGAAAAACAACACCCATGTCGATTTTCAGAATTTGTCACCACATTTCCCCCTTTTAGGGGTTGATTTCTCAAAAAACCTGAAACACGTGTTTACTCATTTATCGTTAGAAATACTCCTGTGAAGTTTCGAATAAAATAGTCCAACTAATCTTGTTTCTCCATACAAACTTCGGACCCCCATTTCACCCCCTTAGGGGTTGAATTTTGAAAAATCCTTTCTTAGTGCACCCCTACACATTATAAGGAACCTACGTGCCAAATTTGGAATCTCTAGGACCAGCGGTTTGGGCTGTGCGTTGATATGTCAGTCAGTCAGTCAGTCAGTCAGTCAGTCAGTCAGTCAGTCAGTCAGTTTCTTCTTTTATATATTTAGATGATATATTTTTAACCGACTTCAAGATTTCAAAAGATGAGGTTATCTATTCGGTTGTATGTTTTTTAAATGTTTGTTACTCCAGAGCTCCGCAATTTCTGAACCGATTTAGAAAATTCTTTTTTTGATTGTAAGTATACATATCCAAGTTGGTCCCGTTTGTGTCAAAACGCAGTTCCGATGATGGGATCTATGAGGAATCGAGGGAACTCCTCAAATCTTAAAGGCAAACATATAGTGATTTTTGTGTTTTTATCACCAAATCGAGCATTTTAAATGTGATATTTGCTGAAGTGGAACTGCTGATGATGATCAGAACAGAACTCTTTAACGAGTAAGAGCCGTCGTCGTAAGAGGCGTTTGGCGATTTGTCCTCCTAGCTGTGTTTGTTAAGCAAGTTCTATTTTCACGATTATTTTTGTCATGCTCGAGTTCTGATGATGGGATAAATGAGGAATCGAGGGAACTCCTCAAATGTGAAAGGCACACATATAGTGATTTTAGTATTTTCATGAACTAATCAAGCATTTTCATTAAAAAAAGTGACATTTGATGAAGTGGAACTGCTGATGATGATCAGAACGGAACTCTTTAACGACGCATAGTTCACGTTTGGCGAATTGTCCTCTTTGCTGTGTTTTTCAAGCAAGTTAGATTTTCAAGACAATCATTTGTCAAGCTCGAGTTCTGATGATGGGATCCATGAGGAATCGAGGGAACTCCTCAAATTTAAAAGGCATACATATAGTGTTTTTTTTTTTAAATCAAGCATCTAACTTTAAATTGGGGGACATTTGATGAAATGGAACTGCTGATGATGATCAGAATGGAACTCTTCAACGACACATAGTTCACGTTTGGCCATTTGTTCTCTTCGTTATGTTTGTCAAGCAAGCTAGGTTTTCAAGACACATTTTTGTCAAGCTTGAGTTCTAAGCTGATGGAGGATTCTATGAGGAATTGAGGATACTTGGTCTTCTACCATTATAAACATAATTATAGTCATTTTTATTTCATTGTATGGAATCTAAGAGTGCATCATCTAAGTATAATAATCTTTCTCCGGCCTCCCCCATTGAAGTCGGGTTTTTTTTTCTTAAAATTATTTACAGAGCCTGTTCTGCGGCGGGATAGGTTGTGGTGAGATATCGTTTAGTTTAAGGGCTACAAAGACTGATTTTTTGCCTGAAAAATTGCAGACGCGCAATGCAGTTTCACTGTGCAAATAAATAAATAGCTTTATAATAGTTTTATTATAGGTACTTTCGCGCATTATATTTATGCTGTGATCATAAAATAAGTTATAATGTTTGAATGTATGTTAGTTATTATTTAGGTATTTACATATTTATCTATGGGCATTTATTGCCTGAAAATAAATGAAAGGGGGAATTGTATTTATTTATATTTTACTTCATCAATCGTAATGTCTTCACCCTTTCTGATGATACCACCACCACCACCACCACCATATCAGCCCCAGGACGTCCACTGCTGGACATAGAACTCCCCCAATTTCATGGGGGGTAAATGCCATAATCGCCACGCTTGGCATGCGGGTTGGCGATCGCAGTATCTCCACCGCACTCTAGGAATGCTGCTGCCCATTCCCCGGTGGTCTTGGTCGTAGTTTTAGGTCTGATGATACCACATTTGACATACTCACTAGACTTTAAAACTCGACAACCCCCCCCCCCCCCCCCCCCTATCGGTAATTTTTCACAGAAAGCAATAAAAACGGACAAAGAAATCATGTTCAATGAATGCATCTGGGTTAGCCTTGTTTATAGCTATTTAAAATTTTCTAATCGATGTCATACTGTGTAGTGTACCGTACTAACATCCTGAGGTTAAGCAAAATACTAACAATTATGGATAAACAAATGTCCGCGATAAAGATTTTATTATTATAAGTAGTTCTTGAGATATTTTGCGACTTGACTGTCGCTAAATATCTCAATAGAGTCGCGCCTTGTTGTTTTTGGTACGGAACTCTAAGAACGAGGGCTATACTAGGCATGACTTCTTAACAGTAGAAGTCTATTTTGTTCAGCACCGCACGTCGCACGTCAGGACGGAACAATGCCACAACAATGCCGTATGTAGAGGATCACTTTGTCGCCGTCTATCCAACTGTCATGACCCTTTTTCACGATATGGATAGGCTACAACAGGCTCGCTGTACCCTTTTATTTTGGGCAGTGTCAACGACTGACCTAAAACATAAACATGTAAATCTGTAAAAAAACACACTAGGTCTTGTACCTATACTGATTTCATCCTAAGAACTTTTATTTATCGCACTAGCTATCTGCAACTGACATACCTGTAGCTATTTCTACTTATTTTGGGTATACAGTTCTATTATACATCTCTAAGTTAGTAATTCTGTATTTCAGACTACAAAATTAGATTCAGACTTATATCAAATTAGAGAAAATAAACGTAATAATAATAATATGTCGTTGCTTGTCCCACTTTAATTAATCTACTTATGTAATTATTTTGTTTGTGCGTTAATTCATATTGATATTGCATACTATTTGACTTGTTACTGTGGTGTTATTGAAAGAAGTATTGTAATGTATTTTAATATTATTTAGGCAAAAAAATTTTTTTTATTTCAATCACAAGCATATATATCAGCAACGTAAAAATCCATTGCAGGCACGGGAGAATTTTGTTTAAACAAATGTTCCGTGGCAAATTGCTATTCGTAAAACAAAAGGTCAAAACGTTCCGCATTTCCGTTCATGCCTTTTGTTTGTGTCAGCCAACTTCAAACGAATACCAAGATGTTCGTACCTTGGCAGCTAGGTATCTATAAGTGACGATGGGATGTTTAGCGTCACTGTTAATGGTGTGTATTGCTGTTAAGGCCAGTGCGTAAGCGGATTACTGTTAGATTCTGCAGATTGAAGACTGAATGTTGAGATATGGATAGGCGCTAGCAAATACTTATGTAAGTTATGTATGATGTAGCTAACGAGGAATAAACTGTCTTCTTAAAAAAGCTTTCTGTTTTCTTTAAGCAAGGCGCTTGTAACGTTAAGGATGATTCACAGTAGACCGTTCCGTGTCCGGGCCGGTCCGTTTTCTATGACAGCAAACGCAACGGCCGGCGTATTTCTCTAGAAGAAAACGGGCCGGCCCGGACACGGAACGGCCTACTGTGCATCATCCTTTAAGCTGCTTGGTTGTTAATGATTATTTATGAATATATTGTCAGTATTACTTGTCATAAGCCAGCCTGTTTAACCTAGTACCCTTTCAGACTGGAAATCCGCACTGTACCTACGGAGGCAAAATAAAGTATGGTAGGAGTATATTTATATTGACGTATGTTTCTGATTTGACAATTAGGACAATTTGTTGTATTCAACCCGCACGATAGTATTGGCTGGTTTTGAAAGAGGTAGTGAAACTGCTTACGAAGCTGGATGTCGAAGGTTCGAATCATCGGGGTAAAATTAAACAACGTCCTATCGTTCGCAATTGTCACTTTCCATGACATTGACAGTTAGATTTACCTATTGTACGTTCGAAAAGTTACGTGATTCGATTAATTATAATTATAACCTGCCGGTAAAGGCATTTGATTATGCGATGAGCAATAACATTTTGTTCCTGAGACTTATTTTCTACGAGTTTAAGTATCTATTAAATACGAGTGCAGTAAACGTTTATTTATTAGCATTTTTGTAGCATTTTCGGTGCAGCGTAGTGGTGTTAACGGAGTTGGTATGGACAAATACAATTTAAACATCTCAATTCCGTTAACACCACTACGCTGCACCGAAAATGCTACAAAAGTTACAATCACTGTTTATAACATAACAAAGAAACGAGGATAGAATATAGATGTTAATAAAATATTAAATAAAAAAATTGTAAACAGTTTAAAAGTCTTTATTATAAGGGAATAAAAGCTTTTGACACCTTCATATACGTAGCTAGCTACTTTTGATGCTGACTGTACATCGTCGTCTAATAGTCTAGTACATGTAACACAAGCTTTATTTCATTTCATTTCATTTATTTCAATATAAACTTACAGTGTACACCAAATCGCTTATATGAGAACAAGTACAGAGAGCAAAGTCAAAAGAATGTATATCTTAAAAAACAATGAAGTTAAATTTAATCAAACAAAAATACATATGCATAAAAAGGAACGTCATCATGTCATACACATTCAATAAAATAATTATAAGCACAAAATAAGTAAAACAATAATAATAATTTAATTAATCACGAATGACATTAAAATTTGGATACATTTTCTACAAAATTCCGCGAACACATCAACGTCATAACCCTCCACAGCCATCACATTGAAGAGGGCCAGGGCCCGGGGCGTGGGCGCGTTGTCAGTCTGGCGGGTGCGCGCGCGCAGCCACGCAAACAGGCGGTGGCAATATTTATTTATACGCGACGAAGCGATACATAGCGAGTATTTTTTATTAAATTCCCTCGTAAAAGAAATTCGCACGTTGTACCGTTTTCCTATTCAAGTATTTTCGGAGCTTACCTGTGGTTATTATAACACTTTCTCCCATTTTTTCCAATTGATTGGTTTACTTGATACGCTCCGAGTTGAAAAAGATTGATCAGTTGCTATATATCAACGAGTGATAACGGCTACACGCGTGGAGGGCTCGGCACATAAAGGAAACGCTAGAGAAGTTATTGATGAGAGTGCCGCAACTTTTATAAAGTCTAATTTGACTGAACCAAATTTTATTATTCGCACGTTTTTCTTTATCATTTTTAAATTAATTGTTAAAGGGGCACAATTAAGTACTTAGACTTTCTTATAACATCGTGCGTGATAAGGTCAATAAACCACTTTCGTTAAATGCAGCGATTTCACCATCGCACTGGCTTTTTTTTCTATTCCTCATAACCAGTTGAAGCGGAGCGCCATGAACCAAATCCATAGGTAGGTATCTAAAATTGGCGATGTTAAGAATTATTAAAACCATCAGCCGATTGCTTTATAAGCAATTAATCAGCGCGTCCGTCTGCTTCCAGATAATTAACTCGAATCAACCACTACAGCCAAACAACCAGAGCATAGGTGTTTGAAAATAGTGTCACATGAAATAATGCGGAATTCAAACCTGCGCATCCACTTACACAGTATCCATACAATCTGCAACTGGCTGAGCGAGTCGCAGGTTGCGCAAAGTTCATGCATAGAATCTCTACTTAAGTCTCATACTAAAATCATACAGCATATATGAAGTAAGTTTAAACCAAAGCTACGGCATTATATAAATTTCTCATTAGTCGGTCACCAAGAATGACACACGTTAAATCACCGCAGATTTAGCATTAATACATTTTTTATGAAAATCAGAACATTATATATATATATCCATCCCACCATATCAGCCCTAGGACGTCCACTGCTAGACATAGGCCTCCCCCAATTTCATGGGGGGTAAATGCCATAATCGCCACGCTTGGCATGCGGGTTGGCGATCGCAGTATCTCCACCGCACTTTAGGAATGCTGCTGCCCATTCCCCGGTGGTCTTGGTCGTAGTTTAAGGACATACCCGGGTCCATATATCCATACTAATATTATAAATGCGAAAGTCACCCGTCTGTCTGTCTGTCTGTTACCTCTTCACGCTTAAACCGCTAAACCGATTTATATGAAATTTGGTATAGAGATAGTTAGAGTCCCGGGAAAGGACATAGGATAGTTTTTATTCCGGAAATCGTTATTTAGGAGGTGAAAAGGGGGGTAAATTTGTATGGGCGCCTACTACTATTAACAAAAAATAATCGTGAAAATAAAACTTGCTTAACAAACACAGCTAGAAGGACAAATCGCCATACGTGAACTTTTCGTAATTGAAGAGTTCTGTTCTGATCATCATCAGCAGTTCCACTTCATCAAATGTCACATTTTTGGATGAAAATGCTCAACTTGTTGATAAAAACATAAAAATCACTATATGTTTGCCTTTAAGATTTGAGGAGTTCCCTCAATTCCTCATGAATCCCATCATCAAAACTGCGTTTTGACAAAAACGGGACCAACTTGGATATATATATACTTACAATCAAAAAAAGAATTTTCCAAATCGGTTAAGAAATGACGGAGTTATAGAGTAACAAACATTAAAAAAAAAACATACAACCGAATTAATAACCTCCTCCTTTGAAATCTTGAAGTCGGTTAAAAAAATCAATAATGGGGGGGGGCATTAGATTTTATTTTATTACTTTGACAGATTTATTGATTTCTATATCCATGCTAAGTTGCAGCACTAACAATCACCACAGAATAAGGAATAGTACAAGTACAGAAATATCACTTCCTAACAAAAACGGCGTTTAGGCATAAGAAACGTGCCTACTCTCTGCATCTCTGTCTATCGCATAACTTGTATTCATTCACGCGCGGCACGTGTAGCCCTAGGGTTGTCACGCCAAAAATACTTCAATGATGCAAAAAACCTACCTCACCAGAAATCGCTTAAGTATAGTGAACCGATATTAATTAAGTACATGTTTCTTCACAAGAATAATAAATCTCGTATTTTTTTATCGAACCACCTAACGATACCCTACACTGTGGGTTTTGCAATAAAAAAATGCATCCCCATTTTACGTGTAGGGGAAGGACCTTCAAACTACATATATCGTGTTACATTTAAAATGAAAGAGCTCATTGTGTACATCTCAAATATATTTTTTGTAATTTTAAAATAATTATTTTAGAAATGATTTAAGAAAATAGCCAAAAAATACCATACCCTTTCATCTCCGAAACTACCGGGTCTAAAATTAAAAAAAATATACATTTCAAATCATAAACCAGGTTTTGTCGGACATACAAATCAACAACAAACACGTCACAACTACATACAACAGAACAGATCATCTTCTAATGTTTTTCAGCTAGTTATACCTACACTTTGTCCGTGTTTCAAATGCTATGGCCACAATACAGGACAACTACCTAAATAGGACAAAAATTATGTAGCTAATCAAGTAAAATAAATTTAATAACGCGTGTTTCGTTTTGAATAAAATTACAGTTAGGTACTTAATAAATAAATCGTCGAAAATGGTGAGTTTAAGCTATAAGTACCTAACAAGTAACCAGATGGTTCGTATCGTATTCATTTGTATTGTAACTTACAACTTGAAAAATTTAACCCCAACCAAGGTTACAAAGGTTAAGGTTACAATAAATAAGTACTTATTATTACATATACCAAACTAATAAAAATTTACCGTTCACAATTTGTTAGGCAACTGAAAAAAAGATACACCAACGTTCAACACAGAACATGTGTAGCCAGTTATCGGTTTCATCGTGGGTTTTTTAAATCACACTATAAATTACGTAGTAACGCGCGGTTCGTCGCGATCAAGTCGGCGGCGCGCGGCAGCGGATCACAAAACGACGCGCACGTACACGCTCGGACGGCGACGGCCCGCGACTGACAGCTAGCGTCGGGGTTTTCGAGCGTTAGGTTATTAACACGGCGCGCTCCACCCATTGCAAGCCCCTTGCAATCACATACCAAAATCTCGGACAGACAGACGTACATGGCGAAACTATAAGGGTACCTAGTTTACTACGAAATGTATCGTTGACGTCAGGCCCAAAATGAAAAGGATAGAATATTTGACAGTATGGTACTGCTTTCGGTAATTGTCATTATTTAAAATAAGAACCGTGGTTTGTGTCAAACTGTAATAGTACATTACGATATAAGTGCAGAGAACAGGAAATTCGCAACGAGTAGTGATAAATTGAAACACGACCGAAGGGAGT
Source organism: Notocelia uddmanniana (assembly GCA_905163555.1). Lineage (NCBI taxonomy): Eukaryota > Metazoa > Arthropoda > Insecta > Lepidoptera > Tortricidae > Notocelia > Notocelia uddmanniana. The sequence goes on from LR991057.1 coordinate 18,131,548, forward strand.
GTTTTAAATCGACACGAGTTGCGAATTACCTGCAGGGCTATGATGGATCGTCGATAAGAGCTCGATAAACGATAAACGGTAAATTTGTCGATTTATCCACGACATTTATCGATACATAACATGGTTTACCTCGTTATCACGATTTTAACCACTTTTGACAGCGATAAACGACAAACGATAAACGATATCGTTTTGCGAACATGGTCGTTAGTTAATACGATAAATTGTCGTGATTTGACGTTTTGACGTCTCAACCCAACTTTTATTTTATCTGTGCTTCCGATGTCACGTCGTCCTCATATCATATAGCTACGCTTTCACGTGTGTAAAATATTGGTTTATCCAAAATAACAAGTGAGTACTTGATTTCCTAGTGATAATAATATAAATTAGTTTAATACGCTGCTATATTTTACCTACGAGTATAAGTTAGTAATGATTTGTGTATATATGTTTAGGTACAAAATGTGGGAACATTAGCATCATCGACCTACAATTTGAGAAGCAGCCGTATATTTTATCACGAAGAGTCTTCGCGGACACTGTTTGCCAGTTTTGAGTTCCTCAGCCGGATGTTTAGCTGGGTATTACGAGTATAAGTGCACAAGGATGAATCTCTGACTGATGTGCTGTTATCAAAATGGTACGTAAGGTTTGTTTGCCATAACTGTGATAGATTAAAATTCCTTTACTGGGCAGAGCTGCAATTATTTGAATGTTGCTTTCCATTGTACAGTTGGCTACGCAACTCTATAAACTACTTAGGTACTATGGAGAACACAAAGAAATCCATAGTTCCGTATCTTCCTAAAGACAGACCAAGAACTAAAAAGGTTAGATTACAAGGAATGTCATCAATGCCCTGTATACGTTTATGTCAAGTTTTACAGAGCACCTACGTGATTAACTAGATCTAAAGTATAAATAAGACACCTTAATGCATTATGCATACAATATGTAGAAAGTTTACCACAGTCAAATTAATAGTATATTTATGTGGAGCTATGTACATTATTCATCATCATCATCATGATCCTAGCGTTATCCCAGTACAGTTACATCCTGAAAGATGCCCGGATTGCCCGAGGTCCGCTACCTATTCTGTTAGAACTACTTGTCCGTTCCGGACCACTTGTCAGCTCTTCACAGTGAAAATCAATATGAAAACTGCTAGAGATATCACATTGTTGTTGTGTTGTCTGGGACAAGGTATGAAGCAGCCCAGAAATCAAATTCCTCAATGGTACATTATTATTGCCATTTATCTTATTGCCAGGGAACTTGGCTAAGAATGTCTATTTGTATTTGGCCCTCTCTGGTCAGTTTATAGCTTCAAGAAAAACATATTTTTATTGCCATTAAATTAAGAGGATACCCGGTAATTCGTTTTATTATTGAGGTTTAATTTTTCATCTTTATTTTTTCAGATCTTAAAAGGATGAAGATCACCTACTTCAATGTTACAAATGCATAGGAACAGCCAAATCACCAGAAAAGTTCATAATTAAAATGTTGTATAAGATAAAATAAATAAATAAATTGGAGAAGGGTTGCCCAAGACAGGCAACAATGGAAATAATTGGAGGAGGCCTTTGCCAACCGGCACGCCGAACTAAGAGACATTCTGTAGAATAAATTACATTTAAGTTGTACATGTTAATTTCTCTTAGTACGGAATAAAGGGCTTATTATTTTTACTACTATTTTGTTTCATTGGGAACTTTGTTTTGCATGCTCCTTATACATATACAGGTTTGATAGGCGAGTGTTTCCAGAGACCAGTTAATTATATAGACTGTCAAATCTGTCAATGCCTATACATTGTGCAAATCTTTAAAATAATGAGCCAGCCTAGCTAGCATGATAGCTAATACCGTCTTTCATGCGATGTTTTAGTACATTTTGGCCATATAAAGTGGCGGTGGAGCTAGGGTAGGCTGCTGTAGCTAGTTTCACTATGGAGAGGTCCCTGTATAACACTTGGGCCTCTGCCTATCACAATAGTGCCACAACAAAGAAGTTTCTTACAGATGGTGCCAAGTAGTTAGAAAGTGTTTTAAGTGTCATACAAAACGAATGATACAGACCTCTCCATGGTAAAACTACCTACTTAAGGCTAGACTATATAATTTACTAGTCCCTGATGTTACAGAGACCTTCTGTGTGCTGGACTTAGCTAAGTGGAAGTGAAGTTGAAATTTCATAGGGCAAAAGTAAATTTTGTCAGTGATCGAACATAAAGTCTGCATATAACCTCAACCCCTTGTTACACAACATTGTTTAAGGTAATTGCAGTCATCAGGGTGCTCTAAGATATCTGCATATTTACTCTAACATCTGAAGAGAGTAGCACTGTAGCCGAGCATTTGAATATGCATGACCCATTATGATAGCTAGTTGTTTGTTGAAGTATCGCCTGAACAAGCTCCAGGCCCTGCAAAATCGGTTCCTCAGGGGAGCAGTGGGAGCCCCTTGGTTGGAGGAACACTGATTCTGCATAGGAAAGGGCTTGAAAAAGTTAAATAATATATGACACTGGCGTCAAGGCGATAGTTCGATGCTACGCCACACAACATCAATCCCCTCATCAGGGCAGCAGCAAATTACATTCCGGTCGCAAACTAAGAGCACGTATTAATCGACTCAAGACCTACTAAAGAAAATGTTACAAAACGATGCCAGGCGGCCAGGGAGTTGAAGTAACAGACCTCACAGACGACAGAGATGGAAGAGGTGATTTCCCAGCTCTCCAGAGTTGGGGGAGGACCATCACTTTCACCCCAAACAACAAACCGAACAGTATACTAAAGACCTAACAGTGTAAACCATCGGTAGACATCATTCCCCCTGTGGTATCCCTTCATCCACACTGGCGTCCATGCTGAGTTACTAGAGTTTAGCTCTAAAATCACGTATTACTTATTAATCTAAGTCTAAAATCTTAGTAAAAAGAAGTCTTCTATCACATGTCATTTGTCTTTATCTCAGTTTTATCGTTATCCTTACTATGGTTTTGACGTACGATATAATAAAAACGTCGACAGTTGTCACTAATCGATCGATAAGCGACATCTTGACAGCTTCAAAAGTCTTGGGTTTTTAATCCATTTGTCGGTAATATTAGATGAATGTTTGCTCGTCAGTAGGAAGCTTTACTATTATACCATAAATTTAAGATGGTTTAGAAATGTTTGGTGGTCAGCAAACTTAAGTGCCTTTGAAAATGTATGGTTAGTAGTGTGAGGCGAATGTCAATGTCAACTTTAACAAACTACAAAGTAATAAAATAATATCAACATAACATATTTAGGAATATAATTTTTCATAGAAAAGCGTGTAAAAAGTAAAGCAAAGTATCGAATAGAAACATACCATTATTAGCTCAACAATAACTAGTCCACAAGTTTTAAGAAAGTATACTGTAAGTTGTGATACATAAGTACTAAGTTTGTTCGTTTACAGCGACTACTTGTCAGCCTAAAGCAAATTCAGTTCTTTAAATATATTTCAAACCACCGGATCTACCTGAAACACGGATCTATACCTAAACTGAAAGACAAAATAATCTGTATTGTCATGATTATATTGTATTGTAAAAGGTTATCTGTGTATTGTGCAACATTTCACTGCCAAATGTTTCAACTTAAGATTCATAAAAATAAACAGGCAAATTTAAAGCATATGTATATTATGTATTCAACGGCTGTAAAGGTATTCATCTGCCTTCTGCCTTTTTGTTCTACGATTTTGTCTAAATAAATTTCCTTCTGTTACTAATGTTCCTAAAAATAATTTTCAGGGTTCCAAGTTTCAGATGGGAATGGAACCTATATTCAGGAGAGAGAGAGACAAGAACTGGTAGAGATCCCTTAAATAGATAAGTTCGCCTTGTACTTAAACTTGTAATATATAAAGAGTAGCCTATTTATTCTTACTTAGTAATTAAAGTAAAAATATAATAATCATGTGTCTTTAATTGTTCACTGTAATCATTCATTTAAGTGTACAATAAAGTTTTGTTGTATTGTATTGTATCTTACTATACTCAGTTTTTTCTATCTATTAAGTACTGACCATTGTAAAATGTATGTCACACTTATTTGTTTCTTACATATAATTTGTATGGCATTGTACAATACAATACTTCTTCATTGTTCACCAAGACAAAATAAAATAATGGTAGAAAATTGGCAGTCCTAACACTAAAGAGCAATCTCTTCCTTCTTCTTCTTCTTCTTCGTCCCATTACCCTCTGCTGGGGTGTAGGGCTCGAATCAACTCCCTCCATTCGTTTCGGTCTTGGGCAGTTTGGGTTACTTCCTCCCACTTCATCCCGAGCGAGTCCAACTCTTGATCCACGGAACGCCGCCAAGTTGCTTTGGGGCGACCTTTTTTCCGCTCTCTTCCTGACAACCTTAAAACTTAATAGATAAACTGGCTATAGCTTACCTTGCTTAGTTGTACCACAGATTAATATAATAGTTCTTCAAAGTTGTATTCTTACTAGCTTACAAACTATATTTACTGGTGACATATTATATGAAAACCGACAAGTGGGAGTAAATTCACACACAGTCTCTGTAACACTCACCTTCCTCTGCGCACCCCCTGTATATGAGTAGCATTTAGTATATATCTTCTTCGGTAGCATTGTAAAGGTATAAATTAAACAAAATAGTAGGTATTTCATATATATAATTTTATATTTCATTTGGGGTCCATTTTATTACTTCTTCGTAATATTATGTCACATTAAGTGTGCACTAAAAAAAAACTTATAAATGTTCCTGTTAAAGACCGCTCATGGCCCAGCAGTGACCACTTCAAGTGGTTACTAACTGACCACTCCTGTGCTTTAGAGGGCATGTTAAGCCATTGATCCCGGCTGCTATTAAATTTACAGCAGCCATGAAGCCAAGTAAAAGGCCAACGGGCAACAAGCCTAATCACAATGAGGTCTAGATTCTCCCTTGGATTGGAAGGTGAGATGGCAGTTGCTTTCATAAAATCTTGTGCTTACGCCATTTCTTGGGATTAGGTAGCAGACCCTGGGCACTCTTCAGGATGTAACAGTATCGTGATAATGCTATGACAATGGAGATTAATGTTCCTAGATTTGTTATGACTTGGCTGTTTCCTACTTGTTTATCACAATCAAGTAGATAACTTTCTTTCTTTGTAAAATATCTGGAAAGAAAATAAAATTACAGTAACTTAAGAGTCCGCAGTAAGCTAGATTCTCCATACAAACGTAGTTTCGCTCCCATTTTAAAACGCCATGCTAGAATGACATGAAACTTTGTATACAAAATGGGATCCGGCATATCTAGGTCGGAAATTAGTTTCCGTTGCTTGAAATTATAATGGAGAAAAAATACAGCGAATATTAAGGTTTTCAAACAAGACGTAAAAAACCCAAAAACTCACTGTATTTTTTTCTATTACAATTTCTAGCAAGTCCGTCGCACGCGCCGTCCCTTTCCGTCATATAGTATATAACACAAGAGTGAGGACGGAGAGCAAAGAGACGGCACGACACAAAGTTCGATTTTTGAAATTTGGAGTACCTAGGCCCTCAGCTCAGAATTGAACTTATTGAACGTATGACAGCATTGACAGCATGATTGATGGAGTTGCCACATAATGAAACCAGTTTCCGAATTTATACTCTTATATGCCGCACGTCGCATCGTATATACATAATAAAAGACGCCAAGGCCTAAGATTGTATAGTGCAACCACGGCGGCAAACACCATACGACCTGCCTAATAGTAAGCAGACACAATAAGTCTATATGAAGCACTTGACATTCGAGGAGGCAGTGGCGGATTTACCACAAGGCTAAGACTAAAAGCTTATAGCTATTAATAGGTACTTACCTCCTGAAGTCAAATAAACGTTAAAATTATTTAGCCAGATGACCTGACTACAAATGAAACCTTTCATGGCCAAATTCGGTAGAAAACTAAAGCAATATGGCCGATTTTCTACTTTAATGTAAGGTACATGGTCGATGGACCATGCCCTGAATCGGCCATACCTACTGCTTTAGTTTTCTACCGAATTTGGCCATGAAAGGTTTCATTTGTAGTCAGGTCATCTGGCTAAGTAATGTTAACGTTTATTTGACTTCAGGAGGTAAGTACCTATTAATAGTTATAAGACATGGTATCATGACATGATCAAGGAATTAGATAAATCCCAATTCCGGAATTGGAGCCCAATATCGAAAATCAGTTCTGGAATTGAAAACCATCCAATATTGCACGCCCCACACCATACTAAGATGGCAATATGTGAGTGGTAACACCCATTACACAAAGATAAAGCGAGTCTTTTACTGAATAGAGTCGTGCGTGACTAGCTTGATGTGATAGGCCTCTGTCGAACTGTAGATAAAAATTGCCTAAAATGATTTTATGAGTCTGCAATGCAACCTCTACCTCCAAAATATTGACCTTTGGAATTGATATAGCGACATGGTAGACTGTGTTTAGTGTTGAAAATCCTGAGGTGTGCATCATTTTAAATAGAGAAATTAGTCTTCCGACTTTTTTTAACAACATAATTATTTGAAAATAACCGTCTGACGCTTTTTACAATACAGAGATTAATAATTAGATAAGTTCTGTCACAATGATAGTAAAAAAACTGCATTTAGGTAAGTATTGACATATAAATCATATCGACTATTATTTTTCATTCCAATATCTTGATTTTTCGGGTGTGTACAGCACTTGAGTAGAGACTTTTTCAGATTGGACCTGGCAACACTGCGAAAGTTGAGGTTATATTCGGAGCGATGCGTTGTTCGAAAACTAAAATGTCGGGTGGTCGGTTGTTTGTAAACAATGAGAATATAAACAGTACGTTTTTGTTTGTAAGAATAGTGAAGAAGGCCTTTGCGTGGGCCACTATAATAAAAAAAATCGCGACAATGCCGCCGAAAGTGTAAGTTATAATAATTATAAAATATAATTAAAGATTTTCATAGTAATAAAAAAATATTAGCAAATAATTATGTTCGTTTCATATTTCCTTATTTGCATGATGAATACGCTTTCAGCCGCAGCGCTGCTCCGCCGTTCAAAAACAGAAATTAATAGAGCACATGGCTGCAAACCCCCTTTTTGCAAACGGGGAGTTCAACTAGCCACTCGGTGATCAAAAACATGAAGGAAACTGGCAAGCTATGGCCGAGGTGCTGCTGAAGTTTGGCCCGGAGAAGTCCGCGGTGGCTTGGAAAATCGTAAGTAATGGATACATAATAATTATGTATCACTCAATTCCTCCTGAATCCCACCATTAGACTATCACCAAATTTTTATGGGTTATCTGCTTTGAAACAAAAAAAGAATTATCAAAATCGGCCAACATAGTCAAGAGTCATCGGGAAACATGCATACATAAAAAAATAACAACAAACATGCAGACAAACTGAAAACTTTCCTCCTTTTATTGAAGTTGGTTTATGAGGTATATTAGGTAAAAACTTAAGTAAATCTCCTTTTGTATGTAGTTCTGGTGTGTTTGAATGGACAAAAAACTAATGCATATTCGAACATGCCACAACTACATACTTAGATTCCTCAAAGTATGGTTGCTCATAAAATTGTAACATTTATGGAAATATTCAATTTTTTTTATACACAAGCTACAAAAGGGATTTTAATTATGTTTTATGGCTATAAACCATGTTGTGACTTAATCTTGTCTGAATCATATAGTATAAAATAATATTTAAGAGGGCTTTAGTCTTTCTAGCATGACTTATCATGCTATCATATTGTCATGTTTTTTTATATATACCACGTCGGTGGCAAACAAGCGTACGGCCCACCTGATGGTAACCGGTCACTACAGCCTATGTTTTACTTGTATTGTATGTGACGGTTTTTGTAAGAGTACATTCCAGCCATAAAACATGATACTCCTATAGCTTGATGCCCTCAATATATTTATATTGACAGATACTGATACTTGTTTTATATCAATTATTAATTAAAAATTAATTTTATTTTATATTTATTTTCATAAATGTTTCACTAACATAGTTTTGTAAGTTTCTAATTGTTACTAACAAATGTGTATATGGATTATAATCTGAAATAAATTAATTGAATTGAATTGAATTAATAAAGATGTATATGAAGGAACTTAATGAAGGTATATGATATGACCACACACACATGGCATTGTGATATTCACAGACACGGAGGGACCTAAAACGGAAAGTGAGGGAGGAGAAAGCTGTGGCAAAGCGGGCGACAGCGGCCACCGGAAACACTCTCGCCATTCCGCCAGTGGGGGAGGAAGAGTAGATGGTGCCCTCGGTGATTATGCTGGAGTCTTCCGAGGAGGTTGGTCTCCAGAGTCCTGGATCGGTGATGTGAGTATACACTTTTTGTGATTATAAAATCAAGTAAAATAATAAATTAACAATTTATAAATATTTTGGGACCATTTCAAAAGACTGGTACGGTCAACTGCAAAAATACGTATCGATTTAATCCTTATAAATACGTACAGCAACCTTAATCCGCCGACATAAGAGCTATAGGACATATTTTTGAGCAAGTTGTATGCACCCATATTTTTGAAGTTGATTACCTACTATTGGTACCAGAAAACAATAAACATTTGTATAATATTTATATAAAATACATAGAAAATATCCAAAACATGTCAACAAATGATTATCACAAAAAAATGCCCTTATGGGGATTCAAACCCGGGGCCATCAAATTCATGTCACTGCCAACTAGGCCAATGCTGATCTTGTTGTTAAGGCATTTTTAAAATTTAAAAACGAATCTGATGGCCCCGTATTTGAATCCCCGTTAGGACATTTTGTATATGATATATTTAATTGATATTATCGACGGCCTGTTTAGCCTAGTTGGTAGTGACTCTGCCTCCGAAGCTAGAGGTCCCGGGTTCGAATCCCGGCCAGGGCATTTATTTGTGCATTTTTCACGGATATTTGTTCTTGGGTCTTGGATGTTTTCTATGTATTTAAGTATGTATTTATCTATAATAAGTATGTATATCGTCGTCTAGTACCCATAGTACAAGCTTTGCTTAGTTTGGGACTAGGTCGATTTGTGTAACATTGTCCCCCAATATTATTATTATTATTATATAAAAATTAAATAAATAAGTATGTAGAAACCATCAAAGTCTCAGCAACAAATAAATAATTTTTTTTTTTTTTTTTTTAAATATAATCTCATAATATGTTCATACTATCGGGCTGGTTTGATTTGTGTAAGATTGTCCCCCTATTATTTATTTATTTGTCAATATAATCACATAAGAATGTGTGATACTTGGTTATTTATTTATTTATTTGTATTGGTTGGTTCTCGTCTACACAGACAAAATAATTGAGATTTAAATAGGTGCCAAGTTCCACAGATTCTCTGAAAAGGTGCCAAGTCTGGCACTACACTGTTTACAGTAAAACTAATTTACTGCGGCTTAATGCATTTTGAGCTTAAACTTGGCAGTTTTCTTGTATATCCAACAGCTTTCATGGTATTATATCATACTACATAGAAAACTGCCAAGTTCAATGACGGAGTTCTGAGGTAACTAGCATAAATAATAATAATAAAACTGAAAAAATCCCTTTTTTCTGACTTTTTGGTGTGCACACACAATTACCAAGCTGGCTGCCAAATTTCACCTTTCTAGGTCACCTGGAAGTGGGTTAGGTTTTTGATTACTACCACATTTCACCTATATTTATGGAATTTGAGGTTCTAGTTGTACTAAAGGATCTTAATACATATACCAAATTTCATTTTTTCATGTTAAATAGATTTGGAGTTATTGTCGGGTCAAAAGTGGCTCCAAACGGTTTGTGTAAAATAACACTCGGCTGCTGTCCGCCAGTTCCTGGGCTAAACTTGGATGGACACGCTGGCGCGTTAGATATTTTCATCAATGTAACGGATTATAACATTGTCTTTTTTGTTTCAGATATGTTATGGAGGAAATCCAAATTTTAGAAGAACTTTTATAACTTGACATTTGATTATATAATTATATATACATTAAAATTTTAGCCTTTGTCTTACTTGCCTATCTACGTCAAGTTGTGCATTGACTACTTCTTGCATGAGGAACACCCTTAACGCAATAAGTGTACACTCACAGACTTTAATTGTTCAGCCATTTAAAGCTCGCTTTATATTGGGCATCATAGTTAGCTATAAAGTATCCAGTATAAAGTGAGCTCTAGATGGCTCATCAATTAAAGTCCGTGACCATACTACTAATATATAGTTGCCGCAACTAATAGAGGACTCTATTTATACCATTCAGTTGGTATGGCGCATAGAGTGTTTACCACAATAGCGCTTTAGCGCTTTCTATGGCGCACACAGCATAGAGACCTCAGTATAGTGGAATTTCTACAGCAAGCACATAATTCGTGGGCCCGCGTTGTAGTGTAGAGCTGTATGCGTCATAAATTCTGATATAACCGCGCTCGCTCCGCTTCTGGCTCGCACCCGCGCCGCTTTAGTGATACTGTCTAAGGGGTTGTAGAGTAAGGTGACTTCCTGATTCGTCGATGCGGAGGCGGTACAATTTGAGACTGTCCTGTCAGCTGTCAGTGTCAACCGAGACGAATGCTAATGTGCTCGAATATGCAAGTGCGACAGAGAGGCATTGTATTTCGTTTTCAGTTTGCGGTAGCGCTTCAGTACTGCCTCACTTTTGCGCTAACATATGCTGTTAGTATTTCGTCCAATGAGTAAATCGCATATCAGTAACCTCACGTCAAACAACAAAATACCTACCACATATCGATCCCTCCCCGCCAAGTCAGGAAGAAGCCCATGCATAGGTTATCACTAGTGGCTCTGGGCTCTGAGCTCTCAAAAAAAAAATTTTTTTTTCAAATTTCAAAATTTCCAAAAACTGGCTTGACAATAAAATTCTATATAATTATCGAACACAAAATTCACGAAAATCGGTTGAGACGCATTTCTTAACCGATTTTCGTAAGAGGAGTTCTCGTCTTCCGGACATATGAAAGAATTTTTGTCGCAAGCTAAAACGGAGACTTCACTTGTTCGGTCTATAATATGTATATACTCGTAGTAGGTATAGGGCAGCAATTTAAGGAGAGCTGACCCATCTTGTGGGATATGTGTATCTATAGCTGGGAAGAAACAGATAGCAGGTATCATAATTAAATGCAACATTGTTATTATTAATTAGGTACTATTCATGTGGAAGTCACCTCTGCGGTGTAGGCCTCCCCCAGTATCCTCCATCTGTCTCGGTCTCTGGCTTGTCTTCTCCGGCCTGGTCCACATTTTTCTTTAAATATATCTTCCCATCTTTTCCGTGGTCTACCTTTGTTTCTTTGTCCATCTCTAGGTACCCACTCTACTGGCCGCTGCACACTCGCGCGCGAAGTCGCTCCGTGAATTTACGCAGCGATTCGCGCGTGACCTGTGTCCATCCACACTCGCAAAGCTTCGCACTTCGCAGTCTTGTTCGCGACTTGAACGAAAATGGACGTGTCACTGCTTGCCTTAGCGCGAGTGCGAAAAGCGTGAACAACATCTACACTCGCGTTTCACAGCTTTCGCGGGCTGTCGCGCCGCGAGTGTACATGTTGTTCACGTTCGCGCGCCGCGAACCCTTTGTCGCGGGCCTAAAAACCGACACTGGCCTGCTACCGCGAACTTCGAAAATCGAACTTCGTGTCGTGCCGTCCCTTTCACTCTCGTGTTATACACTATAGGACGGAAAGGGACGGTACGATACGAAGTTCGATTTTCGAAGTTCGCGGTAGGCACTCTGATCGGGGAACGGCGCGAAGCGCGAATGCAAAGGCGTGAACAACATCTACACTCGCGTTTCGCAGCTCTCACGGGCTTTCGCGCCGCGAGTGTGGAGCGGGCATACCAGTTTTCTGGCCCATCTATCACATGGCATTCTACATACGTGTCCCGCCCACTTCCATCCAGACAGACAGACATACGAAAGAATTTTTGTCGAAAGCTGAAACGGAGACGCTTCGCTCCCTCGGTCAATTAATTTCCATTGACAGACAGAGATTTGACAGTTGATATGACAACACTATTTCTCATACTTTGTTAGTTAAAAATATAATACCAACATAATATTTCCACTGTGGGAGAGAATCATAATATTAGCATGAACGCCTTTGACAAATGAGAGAGTATGTGCTATGTCCCTGTTATTATATATATTTATCAATTAATAAATCACATATTACTTAACTAACAGTACATTGAGCGAGTGCACACACTTTCTATTTAAGTATTGAACCCCGTGCGGCAGTGGCGGGAGAAATATTTTTAACTTGGGTGCAGTGTATTGCACCCAAGATGTGCGACACCCCATATTTATGCCTGTAAAAAGGCATCCGTTGTGGATCGCTGGGACTGGTCGTCCTGGGAAAACTATCCACCTTCCCATGAGTCTGCAAACAAAACAAAGCATTATTTAAGGAAACTGATATCAAATAAGCATTGGTAATCATGATCCTTCTAGCGTTTTTTCCCGATTGTATCCTAAAGGAGCAATAGTCCCATGGGTTGGCACTACTTTTTTGAAAGTGACTGCCAACCCAGACTTGGGGAAAACTACACCTTATTGGGTTTAGACTGATCTCCTCACAATATCTATTATAAATAATACGTCACATATTATTAATATTTATTATTATCTCAAACCATGATGTAACATAGTTGTAAGTACTTATGAAATAAACTTTATTATTATTATTATTATATTATTCGAATGGTACTTACTACACGCATACTACAGTAGATGGTACAGTCAACAGCAAAAGTAGGTGATCATTTTAGTGCTTTGTCGCTCTAACGTAACAATACTGCGACAGTTGGAATGCGTCAAAGTAGTGAAAGTGACAAGTACTAAAATGATCATCTAGTTTTGCTGTTGAGTGTACTACAATACAACTCATAAAAAAGGTGTCACTGTCAGTTTTAAAATCCACATCAGTGTTTATAGAATGAAGTAAGCGAATTTTGCACTCAATAGTCGCGCCCAACAAATGTAGATACCTACCTTCTATTACGGCGTCCACAAATTGACCTAGGTAATGGCTAACTGTAGATTGTGCGATGGACAAGCCGTCTTGTCCAGCCCCATGCTGGTAGCTGTCATCACCCAGGAGATGCAGCGATGTTAGTACCTAAAACACAAGGACCAAGGTAATGTGTTACTATTTACTGTGTTGTTATTTATACACACTCTATAGCCTACTCCCATACATCATTCTACTCGAGAAAGAATGTACCTAAGTTACCTTTATATGAACCAGCAACCCGTCGGCATGATGAGGCCGGAGGTCCTCGTTCAGTTCATCACATAAATAGAATGCCAGCTCCTTCCGCACTCTATATGTGATGGAACTCAGCGTCCGGCAATTCAAATGGGTTGGAGGCATTCCGGATGGCTCTCCTTTGAATTTTCCTACGCTGCTTTTCAGCAGCAGCAACCTCCATTAGATAAAAATGATATCTTGACATCCCTACAAAAAAGTATCTAAATAATTGTAGAAGTATATTTTAAGCAATTAGCAAATTATTTTAAGCATAGAAATTTCCTTTCCTTCATACCTACTGATTAATGTCGTTGAGGCGCTAGGGGCTACTGTGACTCGCACATATAGCTCCGAGTGATACAATCAATTTAAATTAATAAGTGGTGAACGGTGTTGGTCACACATATTGTAAACCTTTATTTTAAGAAATCTATCTAACTTTTTTTGTAGTGACTGTTTGTTTACCTAAATAAATAAATAAAAAAGTATAATAAACTAATTAATATGATTATAACTAAAATCAAATACTCACTTGTTATTTAATTTGGTAAAAACCAAGATATTTATACGCGAGAAAGCTTATCGTGACCTAAGAAGCACTTAGATAAAATTAACTAAGTTGGTACGTCAAATTACGACAATTTGTCGTTTTAACTAACGACCATGTTATGCAAAACGATATCTTATCGTTTATCGTTGTCAAAAGTGTTTAGGTCCGTTACTAGTCTGTGGTCATAACGAATGGGACCTTGTTATAGGGGCCCAATACACGATTAGTATTACTGGGATGTCAATATAATTGCGATTTTTCATAATTGTATGGATTTTACTTCAATATTCACTTGATACGTGTATCGTGATAATCATCATATATTTTGAGAATAAAAATCAATACAAACACTCCATATATATCGACAAATGCAGAGAACAAATCGACATGTAATAGACTACAAAGAGATATACACTTTTGAACCTTGTTTAAACGTGCGACTTGCCATTTATCAAACACTAACCGTGTATTTTAAAAAGTCACTTAAATTTGCTAACTACAAGGCTTTTCTAAACCGTCTTAATTTACTGGTATAATAATAAAGCTTCCTACTAACGAGCAAACATTTATCCAACATTACATTTTGAAGGTTGTCAAGACTAACTCTTATCGTTCGATAAGTGACAAAGCTATCGACGCCTTTGACAGGAAGCATAGTAAAGGAGACGACAAGATTGCGATAACGACGAGTGATAAACGATAAGTGACAAACGACAAACGATTAACCATCATAGCCCGCCTGTTCGCACGTGTATCGTACGGTTTACTCGTGCGGTAAAGTAGCACCATATGTACTGTAAATATCTTTACAGTACATATGGTGCTACTTTACCGCACTCGTGCGGTAATCAGCAGATTACGTGCATATGTTGAAACTTTAAAGAGCCATATGTACCGTAAAACGTTGTACGATACACGTGCGAACAGGTAATTCGCAACTCGTGTCGATTTAAAACACTCCCTCCGGTCGTGTTTCAATTTATCACCACTCGTTGCGAATTTCCGGTTCTCTGCACTTGTATCGTAATATACTATGATGTAGCAATAGGTGTAATTAAAAAATATATACGCTTGAACGTAAAGTTTCAAGTGCCACTGCTAATGTAAACATAATTATGTCACAATGTGTGAAAATGTTTAATGGAAGACAGATGGTAAACAGAACTTTGGTGCATTACGTGAAAAGTTGAAACTGTCATGTGCGTTGTAAGTATGTTTCTGTCATGTAGTGTGTAAACTTATTTAAACGTAAAGATATTTTTGTAACACTCAATTGTTAAGATATCTTTGACCTCGACTGTACAGCTACGAGCATATTCCCCCTATGCTGTTGGCAAAAAAAAACTTAGTGGATATTATGCCACTTTACGTATTACAGAGAAATGAGAATTGTAAATATGAACGAATACATTTATGATACTGACTACTAGTATAAGAGCTAAGGCATATTTCACAGACTTAGATCTGACTCAAGTTATAAAGTAAGTTTTGACAAGGGTTGAATCAAAGCGACAATGGGAATTGACAAGGTGCGAAGTTAGTTGTTTAACATGCTAATTGAAATAAATAATTCCTGCCACTTAACTGTCGGCTTTCTGACGCTTAAGTATTCACTAGGTGAGACTGAAGGCGGGGTCGTCGTTATTACAGGTTTTTAGATTCATAATTTTCTTACACCGTTTGTCATCTGCATCAAAATAAATCCTTTAAAAAACAAGAACTATGTAATGTATAGACATCTAGTGTCTATTGACTGCTTTGGCAACACCGCCATAACCATTTGTCATTATCTAGATAGTCTGAAATACACGCCGCTTACTTATGATTCCTAACTATTCTTTTAATACAAGAAACCCAACTTTACATGGTGTCAGAAGTGATAATAACGTGTTAAAGAAAAGGAAATAAGTGAGAAAGTTGCAAAATGGCTACAAACGACGCCGTATCTGGAATAAAGCCGCCAGCTAACCTACAAATTGACTCGGACAAATCGACGAGCTGGGAAAAATGGTTACAACAATTTGAGTGGTATGCGACTGCTATTCAACTTGATAAAAAGCCAGCCGAGGTCCAAGCAGCGACATTTATGGCTATAATAGGCCCAGATGCGATTGAAATCTACAACAGTATCAATCTAAGCGATGCCGACAAAAATAACCTACAAATCATCCAAGATAGATTTAAAGAGTATTTTGCGCCAAAGACAAACATATCTTTCGAGAGATATATATTTTTAAAGATCGAACAAAATGAAGATGAACATTTTAACGAGCTTTTGACGAGAATAAAAACTCAAGCAAGTAAATGCGAATTTGAGTGTTTACTTGACGAAATGTTGAAAGACAACATGGATGGATGGATGGATGGATGGATGGTGTTTGGAATTAGATCGAATCAAGTACGAGAGAAATTATTAACAGAAGACAAACTAGACTTGACAAAAGCAATAACTATCTGCAAAACAAGTGAACAAGCTACCAAACAACTGGACGAGTTTGAAAGTAAAAGTAAAACAGATAAAATCTTACTAGTGAAAAATGAGAACGCCAAAAAGAACAAAATAATAGTTTCGACTGCAGAAGGTGTGGCACTAACCACAAACGCCGAGAATGCCCAGCATTTAACAAACTGTGTACTAAGTGCAATAAAGATGGTCATGTTGCTAAAATGTGCAGAACTAAGAAAAAATATGATACTAAACAGAAAAATAGAGTGAATGCATTCGAAGAAAGCTCAAATTCTGAAGATGATGTATACATATCTGCTATAAGTGCCGGAGAAAAGAAAAACTGGACAGAGAAAATACAAGTTGGCAACATGAAGTTTACAGTTAAACTTGATACGGGAGCAGAATGCAATGTATTACCGAAACATTTAATGGACAGAACAAAGGCAAGTCTGCAATCAAGCCGAACAAGAAATTTAATAAGTTATACTGATGACAAAATGGCAGTTCAAGGCGAAGCAGAACTATTATGTAAAATAAAAAATGAAGAAACAAACATTATATTTAAAGTAGTTCAAGAAAAAGTTACACCAATCCTAGGACTTGATACCTGTGAGAAATTAGGACTTATCGCAAGAGTCAAGACATTGAAGGAAAGTCAATGCACAGAAGATATATTTGAAGGGTTAGGCTGTTACAAGAATTATGAGTATGATATCGACCTGATCGAGAACCCAAAACTCGAGATTAAGCCGCCAAGAAGAATACCACATGCTATAAGAGATGAGGTAAAGCAAGAGCTTGACAGAATGGTGAAATTAGATGTCATAAAACCAGAAACAGAACCGACTCCTGCTGTGAGTCCCATGGTAGTCGTCAGACAAAAAGGTAAAATAAGAATCTGTATAGATCCATCAGATGTAAACAAAAACATTCTGAGACGTCACTTTCCACTTACCACAATAGAAGGGATTTCAGCTGACGTCAAAGGTTCTAAATTCTTTGCACTGTTAGATTGCACAAAAGGGTTCTGGCAAATTAAACTATCGGAAAGAACACAAAAATACTAACATTTGCTACACCTTGGGGAAGATATTCTTTCAAAAGACTTTCGTTCGGAGTCTCCTCAGCACCCGAACTATTCCAGGAAATACTAACAAATTTACTCAGTAAATTTAAAAATGTAAGAGTATCCATCGATGATATTTTTATACATGCAAAAAGTAGACAAGAACTACGCAGAACTGTTGCTGAAGTCATCGAAGTACTAAACAAATCTGGCTTCAAACTTAACAAAAATAAGTGCATCCTGGAAGCAGAAACAATTAAATTCTTAGGACACATCATTTCAGCTAATGGACTAGAAGCAGACCCAGAAAAAGTTGAAGCTATACAAAAAATAAAAAATCCGAGTAATAAGAAAGAGCTACAGAGACTACTAGGGATGATCACATACCTAAATAAATTCATTGCTAACATGTCAGACCTTTTTTTTTGTTTTGCGTTGGGAAAATACGTTTACGTATCCCACCCGGTAAAGATCAGGGTGGATATGACGGACTATCCGGTTGGACCGTACTACCGTCTAAAAACCCAACGATTACCGGCTACGCCTTTAGTGAGGCGCCGCAGGATCGCAGATAGCACTCTACTGCGACGCACCGGCGGGTGGCCCGCAAAATTGCAGGCCGCTCTTCATGTCGGGCATTCACCAGGGTGCCCCTAACCTCTATTTCACCCGTGTGAGATGTTATGGGTCCCCCCGCTTCCACACGGTTCTAAGTCGGAGGCAGCAGGTGGGCATATCGCCGGCGCCTGCCTTCTCCCCTGCGCCTGCGTAGCGGGTGTGCGGCAGGATCGCGTTCCCGCAGCCGCTCTGCGGCCTCCTTCTGCGAAATTACGTCTTCACGGAAAGAAGACACAGCTTCCCAGCGCCTGTCGCTGTCGAGCATTGCACCTACTAAACTGAGTAGCGATAGGTCAGCTCCCACCTCGTTCCTCAGTTCGGCTCGACAGGGTTCCCAGGCAGGGCACTCCTCGAGAGTGTGATACACCGAGTCTACCTCGGCTCCACACTAATGACAATTGGGTAGCTCCTCTCGTCCGATCCGGTGCAGGTACTTTCCGAAACATCCGTGCCCGGTAAGCACCTGCACCAGCCTGAACGTGAGAGCCCCGTGACGCCGCTCCACCCAGCGATCCAGGTGGGGTCGGATAGCCTGCACTGTCGTAAGACCGTATGCTACTGTCTCTAGGTCTGCCTCCCATTTTTGTAGCATATTGTTTTGGGCCAAGTTCCGAACTCTTTCCACCTCCTCCCTACTAGGAAACCGTCCGCCCTTTGCCCAGCCTTGAAGGCGTTTACCTCCGCGAGAACTGCGGCTTGAAGCTCCCATGGGGGATCCGCCGCCAACACCGTTGCTGCCGCCCACGAGACTGTACGGTAGGCTCGCACTACCCTTGTATCTATTGCGCTCTGTGGCCTCCTGAGAAGGGCTTTGTTTTTTGCAGTGAGTGAATCTGCCCACACGGGGGCTCCGTACAAAGCCATGCTGCGCAGAACTCCAGAGTACAGCCGCCGGCACTGCTTATCGGGTCCTCCAAGATTGGGCAGTAATCGACGTAACGCTCCGGCGGTGGACATCAATCTTGAGCCAAGGGCGGCGAAGTGGGCCCCAAACGAGCCATCGAGCGTTAGTCCTAGGTAACGCATCTGGCTCCTCACTGCAATGGCTTCACCATTAACTGTTATTTGAGCGCCTCGCGGGGGCCCCCTGCGTGCACCGTGGAAAAGTATGGCATTGGTTTTATGCAGCGCAACGCATAGACCAAGCTGGCGTACGCGAAATGTTACCATTTCTGTTCCTACTTCAGCTATTCGGGCTGCTTCATCAAATGTCCGACCCCTGCAGACGACGAGCGTATCATCCGCGTAGCAGACTACTCCCATCCCGGGCAAGAGTGGCCCCCTTAGGAGCCAGTCAAACCCAATGTTCCAAAGCAGGGGACGTAAAACCGAACCCTGTGGAACGCCACGCTCAACCAGCCTCCGGCACAACCTTCCGTTTGCTCCTTCCCAAAGCACCTGACGATCCTGGAGATACGCGAACAACAACCGCTCGAGATAGGTAGGCACTCTATGATAACGGAATGCCTCAACCAGTGTTTCAGGCGGAATACTGTTGAACGCGTTCTTGATGTCCAGAGAAACCGCCATGACTACGTTCCCTTGCCCAAATGCATCTCTCACGAGATTTTTTAGGTACAATAGGGCGTCAATTGTCGATCGTTTGGCTCTAAACCCATACTGTAACTCCGAAATGTCCGGTCCCACGTCTTCCAAGTGACGGACGAGACGAGCCGCGAGAATTTTCTCAAAAAGTTTGCCCACCTCGTCCAGCAGCACTATGGGTCTGAAACTCGATAGCTGGCCAGGAGCGCGACTTTCCTTAGGAATGAGACATACCCGTCCCTCTTTCCATAGCTTCGGGAATTGTCCAACACGGAAGCACTCGTCAAACAATTCCCGCAGCCATTCCTTTAAAAACTCGGCGACCACGAAAAGTAGGCGTCCCTGCACTCCGTCAGGACCCGGGGCGGTTCGCTTGCCTCGAAGTTTGAGAAGAGCTGCATCAATTTCTCCACTCCTAATCGGGGGAAAAATTGTGTCCCTTTCCTCTGTATCTATACGGAGTGGGGCCATTGACGGGGGGACATGTCCAGTCGAAGCAGGGAATAATTCTCCCATAACCCTTTCTAGTTCTTCATCTGACAGAGTCTCCGTGGCTGGGGTGCTTCGAACTTGAAGCTTCTTCCTGGCTGTTTTGTAGGGACGTCCCCATGGGTTCCGATCTAATTCCGCTAATAGTTCATCCCTGGCCCTGCGTTTTGCTTGGCTGATAGCTTGTTTCAGTGTCTTTCGCGCCTCTTGATACAATTCTCGCAGCTGGTTTTCTATATCTATGTCCAAACCCACCCGTCTACGACATCGGACATATTTTCTGCGAGCTGCGTTACTCGCTGTGCGTAGGGCGCCGATTTCCGGAGTCCACCAGTATACTTGCCGCCTTGCTGGCCGTCGTCGCACTCTGGGCATGGACGCATCACACACCTCTCTTAGGGAAAAGCGCAAGCGGTTTGCAAGCTCATCAACGCTGTTGCTACCTTCTGTGTTTATCCTCTGATTGGACCAGCGTTGCACAATGGCAGCTTCACGGGCCAATTCTTTGTCCATCTTTGTCCAGGACCAGCGGGTAAAATGACTGGGCTCTCTCGGGGCCGTCCCTTGTCCAGAAGAGGATGACACCCTGAAGCGGATGTACAAATGATCAGATAGGGTCTCGACCTCCTCTTCGACTTTCCATCCTACCACTCTTTGAGCAACGTTGTAGGTGGCAAAAGAAACATCCACCACGGACCCCCCCTGATATCGGACGCATGTCTGGGCGCTTTCTCTGTTTAGTAGGGCCACATTTGCCTGAAGAGCCCATAATTGAAGGGCTCTTCCGCGCGAACTTGTAACGGTGTCTCCCCACTCGTTGGACCTCGCGTTGAAGTCCCCAAGAACGAGAATTGGCCTGGGAGACCACCGCTCGATCGCGGCCCTCACAGAATCAAGGAAGATCTCAAATTGGTCCAAGGGACGGTTGGGCGAGAAGTACGTTCCGATGATTACGTATTCCTTCCAGCCGGCCACCACATATCCAGACTGTCTTTCAAGGGATTCCAGTGGAGCCCTCCCATCCGATCGGCTGATGATTGCTACTACGCCATCTAAATCACCCACCCAATGGTGAGTGATTTAGATGGCGTAGTAGTATAGTGAGTGATGACTGAGTGGGAATCAGGTATGGCTCAGCCATCACCGCAACGTCTATCTGCCACTCAGCTAAGGACTGCAGAAATAAGTCCTGAGCCCCAGCACAGTGGTTTAAGTTTCCCTGGAGAAAGTTGACATGTCTAAACTGATTCATTCCGACATTTCACCCCTCTCCGTGCTCCGTCCATCTGTCTCAGCATTGACAGCCCTTGTTAGTGCCACCTTCCCCCTTACCGCCGGGGGGCGACAGACTGTACTCCCCATAACGTGTTCCGATGGCCGCCCAACATCGGCACATACTAGACACCGAGGTTTTTCCGACTTACATGTTGCAGCCAAATGTTCTTTGCTTCCACAACGGTAACAGACATCTCCTCGGTCCGTCGGCGATGGGCACATGGGCCGCGTATGACCAAGACCAAGACATCTAAAACAGCGCAAAGACCGCTTATTCAGTGCCACCACTCGTGCCGAACTCCATCCCACCAGAATATGTCCGGCATCTAGGATAGTCTTGGCCGATGCCATCGGGCAGTGTACTACAACAGCACCCATCCCTCCGGGACCACGTTGTATCGTTCTAGCCTTGACCAGATCAACGGCTGATATATGATCTCCTTATTCCTTTGGATTGTCTATTGGTTCTTGAGTACACGTATGTCCGTCAATGTCAATGTTAAATACTTATCCTAATTTCTTTAGCTGATTAAAGCCAAGTTATGTTTGGTATTTCGCTTATTATATATCAATTTAATCAGCTAAATAATGACGGGTACAGAAGGAAACTCGAAGGAAAAAAAATCATATTCCTTAGCACGATATCTTCGACCAGACAAATTTGACGTCGAGCCTACCGCTCCTGCTGCCGGAGCAAAGTGGTCTCACTGGCACCACACCTTTTCAAACTTCCTAGCTGAAGAAATTCCTGACGGTACTACTGATTCCATAAAACTCAAGCTGTTAGCAAATCACTTGACATCTAACATTTACGTTTATATCAAGGACTGTCAAACCTATGATGACGCTGTAAATCTTTTGAACAAAAATTACCTCAAACCTCAGAATGAAACATTAGCTCGGCACGTTCTTGGGACACGAAAGCAAAGACACGACGAAACCATTTCCGACTATTGCCGTGCATTGCATCTTCTTGCGCAAAATTGTAACTTTTCATCTGTCTCAGCTCACGAGCACAAAGCACAAGCTATACGAAGTGCGTTTATTGCCGGTATCCTCTCACTCAAGATAAGGGAACGCTTACTAGAAAAATCATCTCTATCGCTAGACGAAGCTTTTAATCAAGCCGTTACTCTGGAAACCGCAGAAAAAGACTCCGTAACGATGGGTGTTAACGCCTTACATACGTTGAACGCTTTACCAGCTCAACAACATGAGCCGCCACGACCCTTCGCATCGAACTCTCACAATGCTGCGGTATCTTCACCACAACAATCGGCAAGGCGTTGTTACTTTTGTGGCGGTAAAATTCACCAAAGAATCAAGTGTCCAGCTTTCCACTCCTACTGTCAACTTTGTTCTAAGAAGGGCCACATTGCTTCAGTATGCCGTTCTCATAACAATATTAACAATCCTTCGAGCAACGCCATTCCGAGCCCCGACGCTCTTGTCGAAATCTCACAGACTCCAAGTACGCATGAAACGGTTAGCACCGTTTATTCTGCTGCTTCGCCGTCGAGCTTAGAGAAGGCTACGATTGCCATCATTGTCAACCATACTCGTGCTGATGCTCTGATCGATACGGGCAGTTCTGTCAGTTTTATTGATAGAAACGTCACACAAATGCTTAAATTGAGAATACGACCCTATAAACATACTGTAAACTTTGCTTCACTTAACCATACATCAAGTGTTGACGGGGTCTGTTTTGCCACGCTTGAAATCAACAAACATATATATAAACAACGACCGCTACTAGTAATTAACAACTTGTGCGCGGATGTCATCGTTGGCCACGACATACTAAAGAATCACTCAAAGCTCGAATTCCGCTTCGGAGGAACCAGAGAACCCTTACAAGTATGCGTAGTGGAAGCCTCCGTACCGCCAGCATCAGTCTTCACACATTTATCTGCTGACATTACTCCTATAGCTGTCAAGTCGAGACGTCATAACAACGACGAAGAGGAATTTATTCGAACAGAAATATCGAAACTTTTAAAAGAAGGGATTATTGAAACGAGCGTATCTCCTTGGCGCGCTCAGGTACTTGTCGCTGGTGGTGGATCACATCGAAAGAGGTTGGTGGTCGACTACTCCAGAACTATCAATAAGTTTACGTATTTGGATGCGTACCCACTGCCTAACATTGAGTCGATAGTATCGAAAGTGGCTAAATACAATCACTTTAGCCAAATTGACTTGAAGAGTGCTTACCATCAAGTGCCTATTTTAGAACGAGAAAAAATATATACAGCTTTTGAAGCGTGCGGTAAATTATGGCAATTCAAGCGGATCCCGTTCGGAGTCACTAACGGAGTTGCCGCCTTTCAACGTACACTCGAACACATTATCGAAAAAGAACAGTTACACGGAACGTTTGCTTACCTCGATGACGTCACCGTTTGTGGTAAAGACAAAGAGGACCACGACAAAAACTTAAGTAAATTCATGGCCGCTGCAAAGAAATATAATCTTACGTTAAATGAACAAAAGTGTAATTTTGACAAAAGCTCAATAAGTCTCCTCGGATACACTGTCAACAACAACGTAATTGAGCCCGACAAAGATCGACTCGAACCTCTTATAAACCTACCATTACCACGTAACGCCACTGAGCTGAAGCGAACCTTAGGACTATTTGCCCACTATGCCAAATGGGTCCACAACTTTTCAAAAAAAATTGAACCTCTAATTAACAACTATAACTTTCCTCTGAACGAAATTGCCCAGCGCAGTTTTGAAGTTTTGAAATCAGATATCGAAAAGGCAGCTCTGGTTGCTATTGATGACAAAGAAACCTTGACGGTAGAAACTGACGCTTCTGAGTACGCAATAGCAGCAACACTATCTCAAAAAGGTCGCCCCGTTGCCTTCTTTTCAAGAACTTTGTCAGACAGCGAACGCAAACACGCGTCCGTCGAAAAAAAAGCTTGCGCTATTGTCGAAAGTATCCGAAAATGGCGCCATTACCTCGTACATAGACATTTCCTCCTTATCACCGATCAAAAATCCGTAAGTTATATTTTTAACCAAAATCATTCAAGCAAAATTAAAAATGATAAGATAGAGAGATGGAGGTTAGAGCTGTCATGTTACAAATATGATATTATCTACAGACCGGGAGTCGAGAATACTGCCGCGGGCGCTCTTTCAAGGGTTTGCGCATTTATGAGCAACAATAAATTATACGAATTACATGACGCACTTTCTCATCCTGGAGTTACCAGAATGTATCACTGGATCAAACTGAAGAATCTTCCTTACTCTATTAATGACATCAAACAAATGACTGCTTCATGCCGCGTATGCGCAGAAATCAAACCACGCTTTGCGAAAGCTAAGGGCACATTAGTCAAAGCTCTTTCTCCCTTTGAGAGACTAAACATAGATTTCAAAGGCCCGTTGCCTTCTAACACCAATAACAGATATATACTTACCATAATCGATGAATTTTCACGATATCCATTCGCATATCCATGTCCTGATACAACCTCTGCAACTGTCATCAAATGTCTAAAAGAACTCTTCTATGAATATAGTCAACCTTTATATATACACAGCGACAGAGGCTCCTCCTTCATGTCGGAAGAGATACAAACATTCCTCAAAAATTGCAACATCGCCACTTCTCGTACAACTCCGTATAATCCCCAAGGTAATGGCCAGGTGTAGAAGCTTAATGGTACTCTCTGGAGGACTATACAACTGGCTCTAAAATCAAAGAACCTACCCATTGAAAACTGGGAGCAAGTACTGAAACCCGCTCTTCACTGCGTACGATCACTTCTGTGCACGTCGATAAACGCTACTCCGCACGAGAAGTTATTTAATTTTCCGCGAAGAACACCTGTCGGTGAGTCACTCCCGTCGTGGCTCGTCCCGGGGCCAATATTATTAAAAAAATTCGTTCGCTCGAAAACCGACCCATATGTCGAGGAAGTTGAGTTACTCCACAGTAACCCAAGTTACTCCTACGTGCGACGCCGTAACGGTCAGGAGTCAACAGTATCGAACAGACATTTGGCTCCACTTCCTATGTCGGATGATGATGATGAATATTCACTCCCAGATAATGAAGACGAATCTGATCCGCCAGATAATCCAGTATTAGAAGAAAGGCCTGTTAATGAAAATATTCACGAAGACGAGATTTATGAAACTCCACCGCAAGTCGTTCGACCTTCACAGGTTTTTAGAAGATCTACGAGGCCTAGGAGAATACCGCAACGTCTCAACGACTTCGTCCTCGGCGATGAAACCATAGAGGGGGAGAATGATATATGATCTCCTTATTCCTTTGGATTGTCTATTGGTTCTTGACTACACGTATGTCCGTCAATGTCAATGTTAAATACTTATCCTAATTTCTTTAGCTGATTAAAGCCAAGTTATGTTTGGTATTTCGCTTATTATATATCAACGGCACAATTTCCGGCCTTTGCGACGGCCGCAGCTACCTTTTCGCTAGTGACCGAGTCGTCCAGGTCTAGAACTCTTATATCGACGCGTTTAACCGGTCGAGCAACATCCGCCATACCCTACAGCACGGGTCGCAGTTTTTCCGCAAATCTATCCGCGTGAGCGGGGTCTAAATCTTTAGGTAGCTCCAGAATGCGCGCTCCTGTTATAGTTTGACGAAATCTGAGACCGTTTGCCGAGAATTCAGCTAAATTCACTGCTTTTTCGGCTTTCTCTAATACATCGGCGTAACTGACTCCTTTTTCTACCGCTTCGGGCTGCAGCGTTATGACAACAGCGGCCGTTCTTGGGGGTCTGAGCTTGGGCTTAGCCTTGGGCGTTGAGCCCCGGTCAGGTGCCATTTGCTTGACATTTGTCACCCCCGAAGAATGAGAAGGGTTGGCTTCCTTTTCTTTCCCTTTCTTCTTCTTTTTCTTTTTTTTCTATTTTGGACGGGGATGTACTCCCCGTCATCTGGTTGGTCTCTGTTGGACTCACCATCAATCAGCTGGTCCCTCGAATCGATTGGTCCCCTGGATTCTTTATGTTGTCGTGCAATCGGGGCCGAGGAAGTTGATGGTGCCTGGACAACCTCATGCGCCTGCTGTTTTTTCTGGTTAGAGCAAGACCCCGCTACCTTACCGCCTGACCTTGGGTTTGTAGCCATCTTGGAAGTCTGAGTTGGCTTCGGTGGGGTTTGAACCTTCTCTCTGTTCTTATCCGCCGCTAACGGCGGGCGATACGTCTTCTGGGGAAGAAGTCGATCCTCAATTCCTTCGAATCGGGCATTTATCATAGCTCCAACTGAAGAAATAATCGAGCTTTTCAACTCTTCTAGTAGTGCTTCCTCCCTGGAGGGTTGAGCTGTTGCGCTGTTAAAGCAGGACGCTTTCATCTCCGAAAACTCTCGACGGTGAGCTTTCAGCTCACCCTTGAGGGCCTCAATCTCCCTACGGAGTCGACCATTGTCTTCCCTGAGCCGTCGAGTTTCATCCGCCTCCGTTCTCGCCAATAAGGTATCTACTACCTTTTGTAGCCCAGCTACGCCGTCGTGAATTTTTTTGGCAGAAGCTCCTTTGAGACTCCGCGTTTTCAGTCCAACATCCAGGGTATCAGTTGCACTTCGCCCGGCATAAGTCCGGAGTTCCTCCATAGACAGGTGTTCGGTGTTGACTTCCACCATTATTTCTGTATTCTCCGATGTGACCGGGTTGTGCGCCGTCTTCCGAAAGGCCCGAGCGTGAAGTGCCTCCTCAAACTCTTTCTCTCTAGCCTCAGCATCCCTTCTCTTCAACTCGACCTTTTCTCGAGTGAGAACTGTCCCACGGCCAGATCCCAGGGCCTTACCACGCCGAGCCGTCGTAAATTTTGCCGGAACGGTCTCTGGCCCAGTCGTGAGGATTGCCCTTTTCCGCCGATGTCTCTCACTCCCGAGATTTATCGCACATTGTCGCACTTTGTCCGTTCTTCCATTCTCATTCGTCTCCGGTTCGCTGCTACCCATTGTCTGGTCAGCCTTCGCCTCCAAGTCAACTGTGTTAACCGCATCTATCTCCTCACTATCTCTTTCATTTCCCTCCCCATTCCTCCTATCGTCTTCGTTTACCCCGTTTTTGTTTGTTTTTTTAGAATCACTGTACATTTGAGTCCCACGAGTAGGGTCGAAAAAAAATCTACACCCCCGGGTGACGCCCATTCCGAAGGTGTGGCTACATACTGTAGAGTTCGCCCGGTATCTACAGGTTTTTACAACTTCGCTGTCGGGTTTTA
This sequence comes from Notocelia uddmanniana, assembly GCA_905163555.1. Lineage (NCBI taxonomy): Eukaryota > Metazoa > Arthropoda > Insecta > Lepidoptera > Tortricidae > Notocelia > Notocelia uddmanniana. Next base: position 18,159,111 of record LR991057.1, read on the forward strand.
GAGGGTTTTCCTTCCCGCGGGCCGGCCAATTAAGGCAAGCCCTCCAGTCCGCGCGCTAAACAATTCGATTTCGATTTTTTTCTCTATATCGATAATTATGAATAAATGAATATGAATATGAATATGAATATAAAAGCTGGCACCTCCCATATCCCATACCACCACTGATGGGGGTCGCTGGAAGAGTGCTGCGGTTCCGGGATTTGAGGGGAGCTGGCGTAGACCCTCCTATTAGTAGTTTGGTTAGAACTACGGATTCTCCTCGACCTCCTGGTTGTTACTCATCTCATCTGACCTAACAAATCCACTAAGAGAATTGTAACATAAAAATACAAGTTTCACATGGGAAAATCATCACCAAGAAGCGCTCAACAAAATAAAACAAGTACTCCAGAGTCCTCCAGTACTGAGACTATATGATGTAAACGAACCTGTGACTTTAACTGTTGATGCAAGTTCAAAAAATCTTGAAGCAGCACTTCTTCAAGAAGGACAACCGATAGCCTATGGAGCAAGAGCTTTCAACAAATCCGAACAGAATTATCTACAGATAGAGAAAGAAGCACTCGCTATACTGTTTGGATGTAAGAAGTTCCACGAATATGTTTATGGTAAAGAACTGACAGTGGAATCAGACCATAAACCACTCGAAACAATATTTAAGAAAAATATACAATCTGCTCCAGCGAGACTGCAACGCATAATGCTCAATCTTGCATCATACTCACCAAAAGTCATTTTCAAAAAGGGCACAGAAATACCCCTAGCAGATTTTCTTAGTCGAGACTGTGACGCATGTAACCTGAAATATGAAAAAAAAGAAAACCTAAAAATTGCTGTCATATTACCTATGTCATTAGATACTAGAAAAGAATTAATAAATGCCACATTTACAGTTACTTCTGAAGATAATAATGCAAGGATTTCCAGAAAATGTCAATGAACTTCCTACAGAACTACAGCATTATTTTAACTTTAAAGAAGAACTAAGCTATTTCAAAGGAATTATTTTCAAAGGTGATAAAATTCTAGTGCCAAAATCATAAATCCCAAAAATTAAAGAATATTCATCATGGGCATTTAGGGATACAAAGCTGCTTAAGAAGAGCACGACAATTCCTTTACTGGAAAGGACAATACAATGATGTTATTAAAATGATCAGAAGCTGCTCTGTCTGTGAACAAACACAAAGAGAAAATATTAATGATACAGTACTAGTGAAAAAGATTCCTACACTTCCGTGGCAAATAGTTGCTTCAGATTTATTTGAATTGAAAGGAAAAACTTACTTAGTAATCTGTGACAGTTACTCTGGATATTTAGACTTTCAACAGCTAAAAGGTCAGTCATCATATGAAGTCGTTGAACAACTCAAAAAATGGTTTTCTGCCCATGGAGTACCAGAAGAACTACAAACTGACAATGGGACACAATATATGTCTAGAGAATTCAAGATCTTTCAAAAAGAATGGAGATTTAACCATGTCACATCCAGTCCACACCATCATCAAGGCAATGGCCTTGCTGAAAAAGTAGTTCAAACAGCTAAGAACATACTAAGAAAATGCAGCATTGACAAGTCAGATGTTCAACTCGCTTTATTGAATTGGAGAAATACACCAAGAAATGATATTCTAGGTTCACCTAACCAACGTCTTTTCAGTAGGGCTACCAGATCACAAATACCTACAAGTGACAATAATTTAAAACCGAAAATAATGCAAGGAGTTAAAGCTGACTTACAACGATTAAGAAATAATCAAATAAGCTACAGCAATAAACATACTACTAAACCGATGAATTACGAAATTGATGATAAAATCAGACACAAAGTTGCTCATCGACACTGGGAAGGGGCAAAGGTGATATAAAAGCCTCAAGGTCTACCAAGATCTGTAATCATTAAAACCGATAAAGGCCAAATCTTTCGAAGAAACTTCAGTCATCTGCACAAGACACAAGCAGACATAACCAGCAACAGAGAGGTAGTTCCTGAAACTAGATATACAGATGAACCGGCAGCACTACAGGTTCCAGCACAAGCTCAGTCACCAGCTGTTCCTCAGCAACTTCCAGCATCAATACCAAGCACTTCCAATAATCCACCTCAACCAGCGACAGCACTGATAATTACAATAGTTGCGCTGTGTAATGTCACTTAACTTAAAGACCTAGTAATAAGATCATACTTCTTTAAAACATGGTAAAACTATGATTGTAAAATAACACTATTATTGTTATGTTAATCTGAATTTAATAATAATTACATTTTGTATTAATGTCAACTCAATACCTATATACTATGTGTACGACATGCCAGGCATATGATAAACTTTCAATACCTAACTCATATTGCAATCTCAAAATGCAAGTGTATTATATTGTTAAGCTAACAGACCCCAAATGTAAGTCTAAAAAACTTTAAATGTCAAATCATGTATTTAGTTTTTTCTACAAAGAAAGGGAGATGTAATGTATAGACATCTAGTGTCTATTACTGCTTTGGCAACACCGCCATAACCACTTGTCATTATCTAGATAGTCTGAAATACACGCCGCTTACTTATGATTCCTAACTATTCTTTTAATACAAGAAACCCAACTTTACAAACTACTAGAGTACAGCAGGATAAACACGTAACTTTTCGAACGTACGATCTGTTATGTTACCTATGGAAAATGACATTGAGACTTACCAGTCTCTCTAGTTAATTCGTTCATACACGTTCTAATGTAACAAGGGAACCCGAATGCTTTTCTCGCTGCTCACTGACTGTATGTATCTGCTAAGATAACTCTTACAAATTTTGGTAGGAAATTAAAGTTCAATTGTCTAGCCACCACTGAACTTTAATTTCCTACGTACGTTTTTTTTATTAGGAAGTAAACGAGCATTCGAATCGACTGATGGTAAGCGGCCCCGCCCATGGACACTCGCAACACCAGAGGGGTTGTAAGTGCGTTGCCGGCCTTTAAGATAGGAGTACGCTCTTTTCTTGAAGGTTTGAAGGTCGTATCGGTCTGGAAAAACTGCAGCAGTTTATTCCACAGCTTAGCTGTGCGAGGCAGGAAATTTCTGGAGAAAACCACAGTTGAGGAAACGCACCTGCTCAAATTTAAGATAAATTCTACCCAGAGCTCGCTACCCTGCTTACTGAGTGAATATTATAGCATTTAGTTCCAACTATAAACCAGTTAACCGACAGCCCACAGTCCAACTCAGTCAACATTCAACGTCGTGAACACATATTACGTTATCCGCTTTGAATTAAATACCTATATCAAGAAGGATAAGGTGGACTAACTTAATCATTATGTTTGGTCAGGTTTTATTTCCCAGGCGGGTTGTAGAGGTGAGCCAACTGTTACATTCGAGGGTCAGACAAAAGTAAGTAAGTACTGATAATAACAGAGAATAAGATGGATGGCCTTGTTCATCACGCCATCGCCAACTACGAAGTATTCCGGAGAGTAGGTGAGTTATTTATTGTACAATCAATAAGAAATAAAATTTCCACAACTAATGCGCTACAGCTAAGTAGTTGTATGTATATACACGACCTTATCAAAAACCACATTAAACGATTTCCGTTTATCGATTTGACACCCCTGTCCGATTACCGACGGCATTGATGACATATCATCCAGTATCGGTGCCAGCCGCAGGTCTATTGTGTTGGTCCAGTTATAACGTAATTTACTGACCCCACGAATATTGATTTGCAAAGGAAATTTCTCTCCTGATGAAGGAGAGGTAATTAACACTTTCACATGGATTACCCGAGCCCATTTAAACACACGCTTGTAATATAGGTATAATACGTGATATTTGATATCGTTTATTAGGTCAAGTATACACGCGAACACAATTACGTACGCTATTACTATTAATAACGCTTCGCTTCACATATTTCAAGCTCTTTGAGCTCTGCATTTTGCCGTTCAAATATATTTACTAATACAATAAGTATTAATAATGGCGTAGGGATGTGACGAACCCATCGCCTACTGGTTTTCCAGTGCAATCAGTCAAGGTAGGGCAACTTAGAGCGTATGGTGCCGCTGGGGCGCTGAGCCGCCTGCTGCCAAATGTGGGAGGGCCTGGAATTTCATGTCGGGGCCTCTTTGCGAATGTCATTCGCAGTATGGCAATATACGGGGCACCGATATGGGCGGAGAAGCTGACGCATAAAACGAAGGCCCTTCTCCGAAGACCACAGCGGTTGATAGCCCAACTAGTTAGAAGGGGTTACTCAACGGTGGCTTATGCGGCAGCATGCGCACTCATCAGCTCCTTGCCTTCGGAGCTAGATGCCCAGCTACTGGCGGGACTATACAAACAACGAGGGCAAGCCAGCATAACCGAGGAGCACCTGGCCCCAAAAGAGGTAGAGATGCGGCGGCAGAGGGACAGGTGGGAAAGCCTGGGAAGGGACTGGAGGACTATACTACGGGACCTACACCATAAGGGCGCTCCTCCTGTCCTTTTGACAGCTGGATAGATCGTAAGAGTGGGAGCCTCACATAAAGGCTTGTGGAAGTAATGACCGGACATGGGTGCTTCGGTCACTACCTGCACAAAATACGGAGATAGCCGAACCCGGGTTATCACCATTGCGGGAGTGAAGACGATACGGCCTTCCGCAGTCGATACACGGGATGCGTAAATGCATTTCCTCTGCGTCAACAAAATAAAAAGAGCAACTTGTGGCGAGCGCTTAGGGAGTAGCGACCATACGTACATAACCTTGGAGCCCTCGCTCCTAGGTTAGGGGGTATTCTGTGGGTTGGTTGTATGGACAGGCCCTCCGCCTCTGGTTTGCCTTAGCCGGCTGTCCAGAGTGGAGTCACCTCTCTTCCCCCAGCCCTCTAACCGGTGTTGCCCTTAGGCCTTTTTCTAATGTCGCTATTTATAAGGGCACATAGCAAAGGGCGAGTCACCGTCTGCCGGAGATAAAAATTACAGGCAGTTTTATTAGGCAGGCGTTCGTTGTCTCACTCAGTAGCCCAGCCATCATGGTAGTAGTAGTTGTCCATCATATTCACCCAATAATGCAGTTCATTTAGGTTCCATCAACCAGCATTAGTCCCTGTACATCCCTGTTGGTGGGTGCTGTCTCTGCGTGTATGTGCGTCCCATGACACGGGCAGAGACAGCATCCGGTCGGTGTACCCCTTACATTTCATTGAATTGTTAAAAGGGCCTGTACATCAACAGGCTATGTGGTATTCGTTTGGTACTCCAGCTCCGCGCATGCCTCGTAAAGATCCGGGACATCATTGTTTCCTGAACAGGAAAGTATTAATAAAACAGTTAAGTATCTCATGAACAATGTGTTGAATTAGGTACCTCACTTTAAGACATTGTCAATCTGATATCAATAGGTTTAATCGAAATTTCTCATGCAGATGCGATGCAACTTGCGTGAAAAAGACCCTTTAGAAATCTCAGGTAGCAGTGATAATATTATATTACCTCTATTCATTGTAGATTTTATGCCGCACGTATTTAGTCCCTTAATAAAAAAGCAGCTGCTAAATGTATTTATTTCGGTGTTACGGTAAAATGGAATAAATAATTTCGAAAGATATATTTTTTACTGTATTGCATATCCTGATGGACAATGTAAAAACTCTGAAAATGTAACCACCGGCATAAAGAAAATAAGTAAGAATAGAGAGCTAACTCTATATGACTTTATACATCATTTTTTACTTATTATTTCGTAGTCGACATCTAGCGCGTCAAATAGCGGAATTATCAGAGGGCCTACTCTGAACTTCGAAAATCGAACTTCGTGTCGTGCCGTCCCTTTCACTCTCGTGTTATACACTATATGAGAGAACGGAACGGCACGATACGAAGTTCGATTTTCGAAGTTCGGAGTAGGCCCTCAGTACTGCTACTAGACAATAGACGCCGTGACGAACGAACAATCGAATGCTCAACCATTTTTATCTAATATTATAACCGGATTAACCGGAACTCTGTTTTGAACTCATTCTGCTTAAATATTAGTAGTAAATTGTGGAGAAATACACTTTTCGTCAGTAGCGACATACGTGACATCTAGTATCTTTATAGCAGTACTGATAATTCCGCTATTTGACGCTAGATGTCGACTACGAAATAATAAGTAAAAAATGATGTATGGAGTTAGCTCTCTATTCTTACTTATTTTCTCTATGCCACCGGATACTTTGTGACGTGAGCTTACTATATGCTTATTAGCTACAAATCAAGCGAGTACGACGTACGGAACCCTCGTGTGCAAGTCTTATTAGCCCAATATTTGATATACATGAGTACCTACGTTATATAAAATAAAGCAACCCTTCTGTATTTTCCACAGAGCGCTTCACCCTTTCCCCTCTCTAAAAATTGTGCTCTTTTTGCTTATATATTTTGTGGGAAAACAGTTCACGTTAGTACAAAATGGGCACTTAGGAAATTAATCTGCATAAAGTGATGTATAAAAAGTATCGCATTCTTTGTATACGGTTTAATACCGTTAATTAAAATAAAAACGCTACCACAGACGCGAGGGTAGAACTAGAAGATTCTGCGAATGTCATTATGTGTGTTCCCAGACAATTGTTGTCAGATAGTTTTGAGGTTCGTAACAATGTATGATTACCATAACGTTAGTAAATGGTAGAAATCATCATGGACATGGGTGTTTTTAACCACATTTAGTTTTCAAGCTAAGATATATGTAACTATTACTAAGACTAAATATAATAATGCCGAAACCCAAATGAAATGTATTTTATTAATGTAATTTTGAAAATCTTTTTCATATCTTTCCAGAACCGGTAGCAGATGAATAAATTTTATAAACTGCTTTTTTCAAACGCTTCGTTTTATGTATTCAGATGATGCATAGATACAGACATTATATTGTATTGTTATAGCTCAAAACCTGATTAAAATAAGAAGACCCACAATGTCAACCATAGAACAGCTTGGTTTTGCATAAACAGAAAGCAAACATTAACATACTAATTCCAACTAGACATAATTACATAATTCCAACAGTAATCTAGCAGTGTGGATTCTACGATCAAAAATCACACTCAGCCGTAAGACTGAATAGCACTCAAATAAAATATTCAACTATACCTCTGCGCAAATTAGTTAGAACCCATGACCTCGACATCGGTATTACGGAACGAAATCCATTGGCCCACGAATTTTGCATTGCAGTTACGAATTTATAGAGGTCCGTAGTGCGCGAACCGTAGGTAACTTAATAAGGTAGAAGCCCCTCATCAATTGGTAACGCGGTTTTCTCTAGCTGGCGCAGAATAAGCAAAGTAATTTTCTTTGTAGGAATTTAAATAATCGTAGGAGGCGTTTAAATAATTCGCTTGTTGTTTGTACTGTTGGTCGTCGTGTCAAGTATCGTGCGGTAATGTTTGTCGGCTACAAGGCTGGTCTCGGGCGGGCCGGCTCCCCGGGGGGAGCTCGGTCGCATGAACTAGCGCCAGGGGAGACCGGACGAAAATGTGAAGGTCGCGGCAGATTGGTCGCACCTGAAATAGGGTCACTTCGCCACGGTTTATAGACGGGACGTGACTTTTACTTGGAAATGTTGAGGATGACTCTATACCTACACACAGCCAACAATATTTTTATGAACTCTACTTTATGATATTTGTTTACACGCCGCCCCAACTTTTCCTCGAGGTTATTATTTTCCTGTTCGAAGAAACTTCACTATGGATGTGATAATAAATCTTTACGGATTCTGCTGTTGATTTCTTTTCAATTCGAAATTTTGAAACGAAGTAACAGGTTCTTTTAAAAATGTGTTTGCTTTGATGCCGCGAGCTACGAGTATGTACGCTGTCTAAGAAGAGTAAGTAATAACAGCTGCAGTCGCTCCTTTTGTACAATGAAATTCTATCTCTAGGGAAACCTATTTCAATTGATGCCTCCTATAGGTAGATTACCCAATTACTTTGCAATGCATACATGTTTATGATGAGCAAACCATATTATGTAGGACATCTACTCGTAATGAGACGTTAGGTAGTTATAACGTACTTCGTATTCCTTAGGTAAAATTGTCTTACTAAAATATGATGTATTTGCAACAGCATGCAGTCGGCCCTGTTTTTGGACTTTTGGGTTTGTGTTATCAATGTTACCATACTCGTACAATTTTAAATATTTGATTCTTATTTTTCTTTGTTGTGCAATAAAGAGTATTTGTATTGAATTGTATTGTTGACATACAAATAGTAATTATTTCTACTTCTGTACATTTATCAAATTCATATTTTTCTTGTTGTCAGTAGGAAGAACGGGCATACGGGCAACACATTTTATTGATTTGGCTCTTCAAAATACGAATACTTAAAAATTGAAAATTCATAGAAAGTGCACGATACACGTAACTAGTAGCAACCATGTTTGAGTAAGTACGAAAAATATTTATTTCATAATTTCATAGTAGATACCTATATCATTAAATTATCATGATTAACCGAGCGAACGAAGCCAGCGAAACCTGTCCGCCTCAGCTCGGACAAAAATGCTTTCGTATCTGTTCTGCTTTCATGTTCTCCTCCACAACCAACAAACATTACCGCAGATACTTGACGTCAGCAGCAGCATATGTACAGTTCAACAATACACAAGGTTCGAAAAATAGATTTTATTTTGAGTAAAATATTATAACCAGTGATCGTAACTTTTGTAGCATTTTCGGTGCAGCGTAGTGGTGTTAACGGAGTTAGTATGGACAAATACAATTTAAACGGTTAATTAAGGTTAATATTAACGTTATTAACGCCAATGAATCATAAGATTTTAAATCATTTTTTTTCAATTCCGTAACACTACTACACTGCACCGAAAATGCTAGAAAAGTTAGTACGATCACTGATTTATAACTTACCTATGACATATAACAAGTCGATTTTCTCAATCGATACTCGTGAAATTTTGTGATTAGGTTCGATATATCTGTCTTTTTTGTCAATATTTTTTTAACATGGCGTCACGTAAATAATATCACTTGCCAGGTCTATAGCTAGCAGAGGCACAAGTGTAAAGTTTTTTATGAATGATATGATGGGGGTTTTAAAAATATTGGATTTTTCTCTACTCAGAACAGAATGGGACTAATTGATTCACAGCGATTTCTATTGAAAAATCACAACGGTGTTAAAAAAGGTGCAGGGTTTTTACTCATGATTCTGGAATAGAGACCACACAGTCAACGTTAGTATCACCGATTGCCCTTATGCAGCGTGCTGCAACGACTCCTGCCGTTGCGTGTGTACGGGGGGTAAAGCGTTAGTGTGTCCGCACTAACACGTGTGTGTGTATTTGTAATTAGGCTCGGTCGATCCGGCTCGATAAGTCGTAACTCTTATTTAAAATATCCCTTTAAAAATACGGTCAAAAAGTAACAGTGATCCTACGAATAGTTCCAGTAGATAATTAGAGGAGAAACATTATAAAATAATGAATCCCTATCTATTTATAATTTTTCAAACAGAAATTTCTATGTATATGCTTAAAGCGCACTTACGCATCGTAAACACAGGGACGTGACTCTTGCGTTACGTTTTTAACTCATAAGTTTCTCCCTTTCGTTCATCATCATCATCATCATATGTATAGGTAGTATTTTAGGTTGTATTTTTATTTGTAATGTTTTATTAGTATTATAATTTCCTATCTCAGTATGAATATTTAATTAAGTTTATTGTACATGTATTTATTTCATTATTACATTGATATTACCCAGATTAATAGATAATGGACCACATACATAAACTCACGCCGTTATCCCATGGGGTAGGCAAAGACCAAAAAATGCCAAATAATACGGTCCTTACATACTTCTTTCGCTTCAATCACATCCATACATCTTCTCATACATGCTCGTCGGTAGGTCGTACTTCTGACCTGGCCCTTTTTCAGTAACGCCGAAATTTGATCTAGATAACCTCGCCTTGGTCGTCCCCTTCCGACCCTACCACTCATCTCCTGAACGTAAATCGTCTTAGTCATTTTACTTTCACTCATTCTCTCTACATGCCCAAACCACCGAAGCATACCCTTCTCAACCCTAGATAATGGATGTTATGCTTTTTATTTAATTAAATTTCACATTACCCAATCCACTTAAAAAGTATATGGGATTCCCAACCCAAATCCTATCCATTGCTACCATAGCATAACCATTAGCAACGTTTCGCCTAATAAATTATATGTACCTACCTAGACATTAAAATATACTTATGATATGACAAAACTAAACTGAGTGGGTGCAAAATGAATTGGAACGATAGTGGTTTAAAATAGCCTAGTAAAAAGAACATCGCCAACCATCCTGTCACATTAACTACAACAGTGTCAGCGATCTTGTTTATCATGGCTTTCAATGTGATGTTCTACTTTAACGGCCGACAAACCCGTTTCGCAGAAATGGGAATAATGAGATTCGCACTTACCTATTATGCAGAAAGGCCGCCTCAAGAACTTGAGGCGCCCCATTGAACCCTGGTACCGGGATCGGCATCCTGATGACCATAACCTGAACAAAAACGGAAATGGATAACTATTATGAACTTTTAATAAATGAAGCGGGTTGGGCATTACGCGTTAATACCAACAGCAAGCGAGGGTCAATCTGCGTCATACATCTCGCATTCTAATTTGAGTTCAACTTGTTTCGTGCGCTCGATTCGCTACCGGCGCACGAGGAAGCGACCAAGTGAAGAATACGAGTATTAAAACAAATAAGAATGCTACATTTATTTCTCAGATTGGCCCCGGAGATAAGCTGAGCGAGCGTCGAGTAATTCGTCACTCATTGTGGATGGATCGCTCTGTGTTCATCCCAAAGCCGACGCTCGCCTTACATTAGGATGAACCATTTATTTTTCACTCAGAATTAAGATTGTGAAAAAAGGGATAATCTTATCATTTCTTTTGCTTACTCGTAATGTACTTTTGCAACTAATCTCTTCAACTGTTAATACCGAGGTTGACTTTAAAAAAACTGTCTGTAGAGTTTAGTTTCATTATCATCTTCACTTAGATATATTAAAGTTGGGTTACACCAAACCGCCTGTAATCGTAAGCTGTGTTCGTAAAAATCTGAATGTATGGAAAGTTAGACAAGTTTCTATGGGATGGCAGCTGCCGGCGCCACATGTAACGTTGATCGGTCGGAGATCGTATAAGTTGATGCAAGCGGAGCCTTAACGTTCTCCTATCTACTCAGTCATCATGATTACTCTAAAGGTCTCGAAACATTGGATTTATTTATTACCTGTGTAGCATATTAGACCTATGTTTATTTTAGGTAAATAGGACCATAGTTATATAATTCTTTTCATTGAGGCTTAGTGTAAATGATTCCGGTTATCCCAGTACAATTTTACGCTTAAATGTCAAAAAAAATTACGAAAATATCTTACGTAACAAAACGTCGGAAGCCAGCTTAATTAATGAAAAGCGGGCGGCTTCACCACTCCCTGATCTGAGTATATACTTACGAGTATGTAGAGTTTAGAGAAAATAATTTATTCCAACACATTTGATTGTGACGTGGCTCTTATTACTTCGCTTTCAGGCTAAGTACCTGGGCGATCGAGCTTTGCTCGGCACTTTCGTGTTTTCCCGGAGAATACGATTTTTTCCGAAGATCCACAAAAAGAGTTTTTGCCACCGTTATCTCTGAATTGTACCACCACCACCACCATATCAGCAGTAGGACGTCCACTGCTGGACATAGGCCTCCCCCAATTTCATGGGGGGAGGGTAACCAATCTGAAATCGGTCTGAATTGTACATTTCATTTAAATCGTTAGATCTGTTTCCGAGGTCGAGAGAGAGAGAAAAATACATAAATATACAAGAGTTGCTCTTTGAAACATATTAGACAGAAAAACATATTTTTACAAACCGGGTTTTATTTTAGTCTAAGGTTTATCTTGTGTAGTTTACTAGTCGCTACAATGCGCACCTTCTGTCTCCATCATCAGATTTTCTATCGTATTGTCACTGAACTTACATAGGTACCTATACTACCCAGCTCAATCGGTTGAGAGGAACTGCTTTTAAATTAATTTGTAATATTTGACCCGAACATACAAATAGTGCAAGATAAATAATATCTCGTTAAAACCACGCCATCTCAGGCTTATAAATCTAAAAGGGAACTAAGTTGCGTTTAATTTAAACACGAGGGCAGGTAATAACTAGGTAGTTACGTTACGTCCCCGTTAATAAACATCCTTAAGCAATAGCTTATTACAGTTATTACTCGTATGATCACAAGGTTTATCTATTAATAATCGCCATAGATATTTAAGGGCATAATATATGTATCATAAAGTTTATATTATCTATAGTAGAATAAAATTGTCTAGCAATCATTCCATTCAAATAAAACTACATTCATAAATATTAAACACTTATTAATAAAATCTTGAGCGAGGTCGCTCGGTTATTCCTTTTATAGGTATACAGGTGCTAATACCTAATTCAGACCTACTTGCATTGCTTGCTCCTCACCTCACTAATCGTAATCATCTATCTAAATATATAAAAGAAGAAACTGACTGACTGACTGACTGACTGACTGACTGACTGACTGACTGACTGACATATCAACGCACAGCCCAAACCGCTGATCCTAGAGATTCCAAATTTGGCACGTAGGTTCCTTATAAGGTCTAGGGGTGCACTAAGAAAGGATTTTTCAAAATTCAACCCCTAAAGGGGTAAAATGGGGCTCCGAAGTTTGTATGGGGAAACAAGATTGGCTGGACTATTTTATTCGAAACTTCACAAAAGTATTTCTAACGATAAATGAGTAAACACGTGTTTCAGGTTTTCTGAAAAATCAACCCCTAAAAGGGGGAAATGTGGTGACAAATTCTGAAAATCGACATGGGTATTGTTTTTATGGTTTATCGGGTCGCTGATAACGAAAACAACAATGATTTTGAAATCCCACGTGGAGGACGTGAAATACCATCCCCCCTGTTAGGGTGCGAGGGGGATGAAATGTCTAAATATTAATATGGGTGTCGTTTTTATGGTTTTTGGAACGTTCATTACGAAAATGGCATCGATTTTGAAATTTAATGTAGTGGACATAAAAACTGTGCCAAATTGCAAGAAATAACTGACTGACTGAGCGAGTGACATATCATCGCACAGCCCAAACTGCTGGTTCTAGAGATTCTAACTTTAGTATGTAGGTTCCATATAAGGTCTAGAGGTGCATCGGGAAAGTACTTTTCAAAATTCAACCCCTAAGGGGGTTAAATGGGGGTCCGAAATGTGTGTGGGGAATCAAGATTAGTTGGACTATTTTATTCGAAACTTCACAGGAATATTTCTAACGATAAATGAGTAAACACGTGTTGCAGGTTTTTGAGAAATCAACCCCTAAAAGGGGGAAAGGTGGTGACAAATTCTGAAAATCGACATGGGTATTGTTTTTATGATATACCGGGTCGCTGATAACGAAAACAACAATGACATGACATGAATTTTACAATCCCACGTGGAGGACGTGAAATACCATCCCCCCTGTTGGGGTGCGAGGGGGATGAAATGTCTAAATACTAATATGGGTGTCGTTTTTATGGTTTTTTGGGACGTTCATTACGAAAATGGCATCGATTTTGAAATTTAATGTTGTGGACATGAAAACTTTTAAAAGTTTGTGCCAAATTGTAAGAAATAACTGACTGACTGAGTGAGTGAAATATCACCGCACAGCCCAAACTGCTGGTTCTAGAGATTCTAAATTTAGTATATAGGTTCCATATAAGGTCTAGAGGTGCATTAAAAAAGGATTTTTTAAAATTCAACCCATAAGGGGGTAAAATGGGGGTTCGAATTGTGTGTGGGGAATCAAGATTAGTTGGACTATTTTATTCGAAACTTGACAGGAGTATTTGTAACGTTAAATGAGTAAATATGTGTTTCAGGTTTTATGAGAAATCAACCCCTAAAAGGGGGAATTGTGGTGAAAAATTCTGAAAATCGATATGGGTAGGTTTTGTTTCTATGGTTTATCGGGTCGCTGATTACGAAAATAACAATGATTTTAAAATCCCACGTGGAGGACGTGAAATACCATTACCTCTGTTGGGTTCCAAGGGGGTTGAATAAATGTCTAAATATTAATATGGGCGTCGTTTTTATGGTTTTTTGGGTCGTTAATTTTGAAAATGGCATTGATTTCGAAATTTCATATTGCGGACATGAAAACTTTTAAAAGTTTTTGCCAAATTGCAAGAAGAAACTGACTGACTGAGTGAGTGACATATCAACGCACAGCCCACACTACTGGTTGGAGAGATACCAAATTTGGCATGTAGGTTCCTTAAAAGATCTTAAGTTGCATGAAATGCCGTGAATTCCCTATGAAGAGTCGACCTTTTTGATTCAATGTATTGTAAGTAAGTGGTTGTATTAATCAGTGCCGTCCGATACTTTTTCGATAAAAATCGATATTTGAGCGTCCGAGAGGACTCTTAATAGGAATCCGAGGTAAAATTGGGATAAGTGGCAGCCATATTGATTTTCTTAATTTCCGTCCCAATTTCGTTCAAAATAGATATCTTAGCGTCCACAAGGTCTCTTAATACGAATCCGAGGTAAAATTTGGAAAAAGTGGCAGCCACATTGATTTTCTTCATTTCCAAACCGATTTCGTTCAAAATCGATATCTGAGCGTCTGAGAGGCCACGTAATACGAATCCGACGTAAAATTTGGAAAAAGTGGCGGCCATATTGATTTTCTTCATTTCCGTCCCGATTTCGTTAAAAATCGATATCTTAGCGTCCACAAGGTCTCTTAATACGAATCTGAGGTAAAATTTGGAAAAAGTGGCAGCCATATTGATTTTCTTCATTTCCAAACCGATTTCATTCAAAATCGATATCTGAGCGTCTGAGAGGCCACGTAATCCGAGGTAAAATTTGGAAAAAGTGGCGGCCATATTGCTTTTCTTCATTTCCGTCCCGATTTCGTTCAAAATCGATATCTGAGCGTCCGAGAGGTCCGTAATACGACTCCGAAGTAAAATTTGGAAAAAGTGGCGGCCATATTGCTTTTCTTCATTTCCGTCCCGATTTCGTTCAAAATCGATATCTGAGCGTCCGAGAGGTCCCCTAATATGACTCCGAGGTAAAAATTGGAAAAAGTGGCGGCTATATTGCTTTTCTTCATTTCCGTCCCGATTTCGTTCAAAATCGATATCTGAGCGTCCGAGAGGTCCCCTAATATGACTCCGAGGTAAAATTTGGAAAAAGTGGCGGCCATATTGATTTTCTTCTTTTCTTTAACAATTTCGTTAAAAATCGATATCTGAGCATCCGAGAGGTTTCTTAATACGACTTCGAGGTAAAATTTTGAAAAAGTTGCAGCCATATTGATTTTCTTCATTCCCTTCCCGATTTCGTTCAAAATCGATATCTGAGCGTCCGAGAGGTCCCCTAATACGACTCCGAGGTAAAATTTGGAAAAAGTGGCGGCCATATTGCTTTTCTTCATTTCCGTCCCGATTTCGTTCAAAATCGATATCTGAGCGTCCGAGAGGTCCCCTAATATGACTCCGAGGTAAAATTTGGAAAAAGTGGCGGCCATATTGATTTTCTTCTTTTCTTTAACAATTTCGTTAAAAATCGATATCTGAGCATCCGAGAGGTTTCTTAATACGACTTCGAGGTAAAATTTTGAAAAAGTCGCAGCAATATTGATTTTCTTCATTCCCTTCCCAATTTCGTTCGTAATCGATATCTGAGCGTCCGAGAGGTCTCGTAATACGAATCCGAGGTAAAATGTAGAAAAAGTGGCAGCCATGTTTATTTTTATCATTTCCGTCACGATTTCGTTCAAAATCGAGATCTGAGCGTCCGAGAGGTCTCTTAATTCGAATCTGAGGTAAATTTTGGCACTCCATGCATGCCAGGGATTGTAAAAAAAAGGATTGGCTTTTAAAAACGACATAGAGGTTTCGAAATTTTTTCCATTTAAATCAACCTTTAATTTTTTTTTTATCGTATGGCATTTATTTACGAACCGTGAAATCTTCGGGAAGACAACTACGGTTGCCAGTTTATGTTGCACTTTTAGCACCATTCAGGGGTCACGTGTAGGGTAACGGTGGGTACTCCCTACGGACGTAGTGCAACTTCTATCCCCCTTTGTCAAGTGACTGGGCAACTTGACTGTTAGAAGTTCTCAAGCCGCCTGAAGGCCTCTAACTTGGCTTAACGACTGCTGTCGTAAACAGCAGCCGGGATCAACGGCTTAACGTGCCTTCCAAAGCACGAGAGCACTCAGTTAGTAATTACTCAAAGCGGTCACCCATCCAAGACCTGACCTGCACCCACATTGCTTAACCTCGCATACCGCACGCGGTAGGCGGGTGCCGCTGGGCCACGAGCGCTCTGAATTCTTGATAGTTTTTGCCAAATTTCAATTCAATCGGTCCAGTAAAAGCAACTCGGTTGTAACAGACGGACTAACAGTAAGGAGTGCGAATGAAAGTGAAGCCAAATTTTATTTTTGGATGCTCCTTTTAATAAATCACTATCACCAAACTTCGTATACCGAAACTCCCAGAATATTACAACTACTATTCTGGAAACCGCATCTAAATCGGTTCAGCCAAACGCGAGATAATCTTGGACAAACATACATATATACCTACATACATATATACGGGTCAAACAGTGAACCTCTTTTTTGTAGACGGTTAAAAATTACGCTTAGTACGCGGGCGAAGCCGCGGGCAAATGCTAGTACATATTATAAAACTATTGCGTTACTTCGATAAATCTTACACAAATCGACCTAGTCCCAAACTAAGCAAAGTTTGTTTGTACTATGGGTACTAGACAACGATATACATACTATAACACTTCAAACTCTCGCGCTATGTCTAACGCGAAATTTATTTATTTACCTTAATTGGTAATGTGTACTATGGTAACGTGTACTAAGAAATGGTTTTTGGAAATTCAACCAGAATGGGGGTGAAATAAGGGAACCGTTGTATAGCAACCGTTAATTTATAAATCTTCTACCTGAACTTTGTATCAAATACGTACACTGACTTGAATATTTGTTTAAAGGTTTCTCAGTAAAACATAGTAAACAATACTGCTGACTTAGTACCTAATAATTACGCTAATCTGATATAAGACCTTTCTTAAATTTACTCCATTCTTTTATAAATTTTATAGGTTGTATACCGGAATATTTACTACTACATCTCCTTTATACATTACTTTTATCACTAATATATCCCTCTATACACATATGCACAGACACTCCCTTACAAACACACACACACACACACACACACACACACACACTTAACTGTTTATCTAAAAAAAATATTCTCATAGAATATTCTGTTATTTGAAATTGTAATTGCCTTTTAATAAATGGTCCTTATTTGGTTTGTTATATAGATGGTATTTGCCAACCTTCCGGACTCACTGCGCCCTAAAATACAGGTTTATTCCTAGCTTAGGGTTCAGGGATTCATTTCATTAGTTACCTTCTGCAAGCCACTGAAATGTAAAGTACTATATTTTTGTAATCCTTAGTGAAATAAAGATTATTATTATTATAATATATAGGTTTGTTATAAAAAATCATCCCCTAAGGACGTCAAAAAGGGTCCAAACTTTGTATGGAAAACATGTCGTTTTAAATTACGAAGTTTAAAATTTCGCTCACAAGCTTCTAATGTACAGTCAAAAACATTGATTAGGACATTTTTCAATTCATCCTCTGAAGGGGGTAGCAGGGGTTGAAACTTCACATGGACAATTCGTGATTTTTAAGGATAAACTGTGGCTAGAAACCTAAAATTAGGATAGCAAATTTATTTTTTAATATGTATATATTATGAAATCTATATAAAATAATATATTAAGAAGCCGGGAAACGAAGGGTTGTAGACCAAGTAGATATAGGCGGATAGGGATACGCGGCCTGCAGCCCAACGTTTCTCGTCGAGATTTGTATAATGTTTTTCTCAAAAATATGCAATGAAATGAAAAATACACCACTCGAAAAACAAATTTACAGACGCCATGTTTGACATTAAAATCTATAGTAATACGAGTATTATAAAGCTGAAGAGTTTGTTTGTTTGTTTGAACGCGCTAATCTCAGGAACTACTGGTTCGAATTGAAAAATTATTTTTGTGTTGGATAGTCCATTTATCGAGGAAGGCTATATAACATCACGCTGCAACTAATAGAAGCGAAGACGCGGACGAAGTCGCGAGCAACAGCTAGTTTAAAATAAAATATTTGCCGGCCTAGACCTTCTATTTTGTATGAAATTCCTTTACCGTTCTCACGAGTTGTTCCGCCTGCAACGTGATACTTTGAAGCTTGTTATAACGCACGTAAAGACGAAATTTAATTCATGGTTGAGAAAAATATTTTTCACCTCAGCGGCTCGAACATGGCGGTTTTGCTGCTTGAAACCAGTGAGTAAAATGCAATTTCGCTCCGAGCGTGAAAACTTACTTTTTTAATTTTTCATATCGTAGGTTAGTCGCAGGTCATCTTTTCATACTGCGGGGTGTAATACAAACTTGGAACATTTAAACTTCATTCTCTCTGTCACTATTCCTTTGCGTTATATGTTCTCGCCACTGAAGTGAAAAGTTGTATGCATCACATGAAAGCAAAGATATTTGCATTTCGTGTCTTTGAGTCCCTCGCTACGCTCATTATTATAATTTTCAATTATAAATTCAATTATAGAATCTTTCGCTTGCTCGGGACTCAACATCAACACAAAAATCTACTTTGCTCTCTTGTTGAACAAATAACAATTACATAACTTATCAATGAAAGGGGTGAAAAATAGGGATTATACCGCTGAATAGAAAACGTTCGTTTGGAAACGTGAGAAGATTTGATAGTTCGTATATACGTTCTGTGCTTATAAACAAGATAATTAATATAGCGTTGTAATTAAAATTCATCCCATAAGGGGTCGAAAGGCCATATGGAAAATATGAGATTCTCAAGATATGAGAGTTGGAACTTTGCTCACAGGCTCCTATTACATATATATATAAACATACTTTCATTGAACTGAGTACTTTCTGAAATGCATGCACTAAAAGGGTTAATAAGAGTTGAAAGTCAAACTGGAGTAGATTTAGGAGAGCGTCATTATTTTATGATGTTTAGAGTATCGTCATAGAGTTTTTAACAAAACTCGTAACATATATTGGGGTGAAAAACTTATTTCAAAATTCGTCTCCTTCGGGAGTTAAAAGGGGGTGGTAATTTTATAAAGGAAACATAATATTCTTTAAGAAACAAACTTCCAAGCGTCGTGAAATTTGTGAATAACAGTCCAGTATGGTATTATGGCGCTCACCTTAACACGAACTCGATGGCGAACCAAATAACGACGACAGTTTCCATGTAGAAGAGCACTAGACCGGCACGCGCCTCGTACTCCTCGATGGTGGAGAACACGGATAGCGATAGGCACATGAACACCATCAGAAACCTGCAAAATATAGCCTATTAGGGTCATACGATAGTGTCATCCACGAAAACGCACGCCACTTTTCTTCCTAATCGCTCACAGTACAAGTGTGCAAACTTTTAGGACTTTTTTTCGTTGTCTGTTCACAATAATTAGCTATGAGTACATACGCACACTACGATACATCGACGAATCAGAACTGAGCTATTCAGACTCAAAAAAAAGAGGCGCGCGTCTTCGTGGATGAAAATATCATGGGTCATGGAAGCAACAAAAGTTGGATGCTTTGTCTAGAAAGTTAAGGACTCTGGAGCTTAAACTTCTGGCCATAGTTTATAGGCATAAACCAATCAACATATATATCGTAGTATTAATTCGTATCAAAATATTGTGTGCCACACCTAAAAATACAAGACGGATAAGGGGCTTAGGTCCTACTATTATCGAGAAGAGAAAATTCAAAATTATAATATTTAGTACCTATTTCCATCTGTGCTCATAGAAGCCTTTGATTATTTTTAACCAAAATTCTCGTCATTAACATTTAGTATATTATAAAACAC
This sequence comes from Notocelia uddmanniana, assembly GCA_905163555.1. Classification (NCBI taxonomy): domain Eukaryota; kingdom Metazoa; phylum Arthropoda; class Insecta; order Lepidoptera; family Tortricidae; genus Notocelia; species Notocelia uddmanniana. The sequence continues at coordinate 18,179,205 of LR991057.1, forward strand.
GAGATTGCCTCTAGTCAAAATTGACGCGAAAAGCAAGGAATGAAGCACACTTTTTAAAATTAATAGATGTGATTGTTTGATACATGGACATATTTGTAAAACTATCGCCGAGGAAGTTTCATTGATGGCAATCATACTTACTGAATCCAAAACAAAATAGTTTTTAATACTTTATAGCCAAACTTTCTTTCATTTCTAGATTGGAAATAAAAATAGTTATAGAAAGAGCATGTCAAAGTTGTTCCTAATGTGCACTTTAACTGAACCATCTATTAAAACACCACCCATAAATGTAATATGTGTACATTCAGCTTGGAACTAATCCAAGAATATTAACTTAGAATATGACTGAACTAGTACTGGCTAATAGTACGAGGCAAATACGGTCAGTTGTAATCGTTGTACTATAATTTCATACTTTTACTAGCTCATATTAATCTCGTATTTGTAACTGATTTCCGAATTGAAACACAAGTACGGCTCGGGCGTATCACTTTAACGTCTCATTTCATATGCCATAAAAATAAAGTGCGGGATTCCGATACGCTGCAGGTTGTAAATTGGAGTGTTTACGAATGATTTTACATGTGCGCTCGTTTATCTTGTACGAGGTTAATACGAAAAGTATAATTTGCTATTTAGATAATTCGCAATGAAGATAACATTGATCATAAGGGATAACCAAATAAGTTTTGTAAAATTCATTAAGTTTTATAATATTCATTTATAATGTATTTACAATCGTGTCTTATCCGCTCTATACTATCTTTGTGATATATATCCTAATGGTCGAGAATTGCTACAGAACCAGTTGAAATAAGGACAGCGTTATATGCAAATAAAGACATTGAGAAACTAGGATAACATAAAATACACAAGGAAAGGAGATAAAATAAAACGAAGAGTCTTGTTGACAAGCACAGAGAATTGGGTTAAAGAGGTCGACTTACACAATCATATGATACAGGACAGCCTTAACACCCCTCGGCCGTTCAAGGAAATTGTAGAACTTGGACTGTAGGCGGCGGTAACGCGCGTCGCGACGCGTGGCGCGGTAGCTGAGCGGCTTGCCCAGCAGCGACATCCGCGGCGTCGCCAGCCGGTCGCCGCCGCCAGGCTTACTCTCACTGCGAACAACACCGCTCATCACTGCCACTTCAATATTGTCACTGTACCCGCTCACTTCACAATACCCTTTTATGGTTCTCGGCTAGCCCTCTCTTTGTTTTGCGATCTCCATGTTACGAGTATTCGTATTAACCGCCTTAAAGAGTTCTCGATGTTTTTCAAAAGAAGCTCTTGAATAGACCGTACGTCGAACTTGGAGCGCGGCACCCTACTCTTGTGCTAAGACGCTGTCAATAACATGCGAGCAACCATCGTTGCGACTATTTATACGCGAGCCTGGTTTCACCAAGACTACGCGGATAGTGTTCATAATTAAAGCGACTATCCCAAGATAATGACGTAGTGGTTTCTGCGTTTTATAGCTAATGGATTAAATATATTAAATTCATATCGGTGCTACTGGCAGATTGATGAGTAAATATGTATAATCACATGTAGCACAAAATGGAAAGTAAATAGTGCGAGTACATATTTCCGGCTGTTTGCTACGCTCCCCTTGTGTTGAAACACGGTGTTAGTGTTACTCATACGCGGCCAATTCGTATGCGATTTAACTTTACATCATTTACGTGTCGCTATCAAGTCCATGGGCTGCGACACAAAGTGAAAATTTCTCACTCGATAAACCCGAATCGAATCCTATGACTACACGACAAACAATAACAGCGTTGCTGCTACGAGCTAGGTAGAAAATACGTGTAGATTTTTCCGAAAGGAATTTTAGAGCAGTAGATTTAACCCTTTCAGTGCGCGTGGCGGACATACCGCGTTCAGGTGTGAAGCACAAACAGGTAATAGTAAAAAAACAAAAGAAACGTCTCTCCTGTGGTTCATAGTTAACGGCTTACGTGCATGTAAGTTATGGATTTATAGCAATGGAGACGCCGTTTATAAAGAGTATGAGTCCAACCGAAAATTTGGTTTTTTAGCCCTTAACGGTAGGTATGTGTACAGGAAAGACGCGAAACTATATAAATGCGATGGCCTACCTCAAACTGAAAACGAAGTATCTCCTTCTCTGTCACACTTGCTCATTCGAGTGACAGAGAGAGAGAGATGCTTCATTTCCGATTCGCGGCAGGCCCTCTACGTACTTTTGTAGTCGTGGACCTGACTACAATTCTGTAGGGAAGTTCGCGTATGGAGAATTTATTTCAGAAAAGTTTAGTAGGAGGCTTCGTTAGTATTTTAGACTTGGGTGGACATTCATCATCTGGTACGTTTTCCAGCTATGATGTGATATAAACAAATTAATTTATATATTTAAAAAAAAACGAAATCTATAGTAGCTAGAGTGGGATATCAAATGAAATGGCTTCGTGAGCTGATACCGAGGAGGATATTAAGACTCAATCGGCGTATATTTTAGAAAATACATATTAAGCCGTTTCCTGTCAGGAATAGCCCAAAATGTTAGTTTCTACGATTGCACCTTGAAATAGTAAGAAGTAGTGCTAAGAAGTAATAGAGATTTTCGAGTAGAAATAGGTCTTCATTTTAAAGCTCAAGTTAATACCTACGTATATAGAAATGTGTCCGTTAAATTCAATTTCTATCAAGCCCATGCAGGCAGGCGTTTCTACAGAAGCAAAATACGTAAAAATACGAAGCGTGTGTGTGTTGACGACATTGTCGCATTCCAATTTAATTAAATAGTACATTACTACAGAGGCCGGGACAAAAGGTTGCCGGCCGAAGACATATAGACGGCTGAGCGAAGCGAGGCCGGATAGGTCTAAGGCCGGCAACCCTATATTTCCCGCCGAGGTATGTATAGTGCTTTTCTCAAACATGCAATGAAATAAACAACAAAAAAAATCAAAGTTTTATTTCTAATACGCATAGTGGCAGAATGACATGATGCCTGTGCCACAAATTTATGTGAAATGGAAATTAAAAAAGAAGACTTTGCAGGCCTAGGCCTGCAAGATTTGTATGAAATTCCATTAACTACCTCTTGTCCTAGCCGCACCTGAAACGTCATACTTCGTAGCCTATTATAAGGAACATAACATCAATATTTCATTGCATGTTTGAGAAAATATACTTATGTATCAATCATAAAATCTACTGTCATCAAATGATAAAAAAATGAAGCAATAAGCTATATATGCAACTTATGCGACATACCTATTTCATGGGGTGGCGGGAGCTTGTATAAAAACCATACCCACGGCTCATCGATTTTATATAAATTCCCTACATTTGGGTGTAATTTACGTATTAATAATGTAGTGAGCATTTCAATACATCAACATAAGTGTGGGGTCCACTAAACAAACATAACTGAATTCGGATTTGGTATTGCTATTATTGCGCGCGCTCTTTTGGACGGATTTAATTTTAATATGTCAAATAGACACCGAGAATTATTTTACAAAATAATAACTAGGCCACGTACTTAATATAGTTCTCATGCAAAGTCTAAATTTCGTTTTATTCTTTCGTTATCAATTTCTATATCAAACCCGGTATAACCGTTGTTATTTACCGATTGAAGTGGCAATTATTGACAAGATCAGTGCATAATAATAAAACTATCAACAGCTGTTGTAAAACTGATGTAAAATTAGATACCTCCTAACGTGTGCTAAAAGATCTAACAAATAACCATTGTTTTTGTATAGACAATGCGCGTCCGGAAAAACCCACTTTTTGGTCAAGTGGTGACGTAAAATTGTGTACAAACCACGGGTCGTACAACAGAAAGGCCTCTCTCGCATATTTATGACCCTCGCCTGCGGCTCGGGCCTCAAACGTCTGCGATATCGGTCTTTCTTTGTTTTACAACCCTTGTATCGTAATGTACTATTACAGCACATATGGTGCTACATTACCGCACGAGTGCGGTAATCAGCAGATTACGTGCATATGTTGAAACTTTAAAGAGCCATATGTACCGTACCTACTGTAAAACGTTGTACGATACACGTGCGAATACTTAATTCACAACTCGTGTGGATTTAAAACACTTCCTTCGGTCGTGTTTTAATTTATCACCACTCGTTGCGAATTTCCTGTTATCTGCACTTGTATCGTAATGTACTATTATCGCATGCATCGCCATAGATAAATAGAGCATTGGCAGTTAAGTAATTATGAAACCAAATATGTAATTAAAATTCTCATTATTTCACCGCGCTAATATTGCAACTGGCATAATTGAAAATATACAAAGTACCTAACAGCACAGAATAAGTAATAGTACAAGCTAACAGTAAGAAGCCGGCATAAAATAATATGACAAGAAATGTTTATTGTTACGAGCGAACAAAATGAGCAAAGTCAAAAAATACGAATTGCCTGGGTGCCATATAAACTGGTAATGCAAAATGCCATTAATTTGTCAGGTTTGGAGCAATAGTGTACTTTTAATAATACATAATATACAGGTTGTGGTCTGTAATAGGAGCAAACATTTTAAATGACGCTTCCATAGAGCATCTGCAGTAACCTCTTGTGTCCAAAGGATATGTACCTTTTTTTCCATTCGGAGAAATTTCGATTTAAAGTTACTAAGAAGAAATGGATCTTGGCACCAGGAGATAATAGCGCGGCAGTAAATGCTGATTTTCAGGTAGCATCAAGTTATGACTCATAATAGTTGTTCCTTTTTTTAGTTATGAAGGATATTTTTTGGATTTCATTATAACTAGAACCCCAAATTTCATAAATATAGGTGAATTAGTTATTGAGATATTAAAGTCCAAAAAACGGCATTTTTACCACTGACTGACTACTTGACTAGTATTCAAAAACCTAACCCACTTCCAGGTGACCTAGAAAGGTGAAATTTGGCATCCAGGTGGCCGATTTTTGAGTTTCGAACGCTCGACTCTTTCACTTAAGAACTGTTAAAAACGATGAAATGCTATTTTTGAAATCCCTCGCTACATTTTTTTAGCGCGCGACTATTTTCTACCGCTTGCTTTTATTTTCGAGCGTTCGAAACTCAAAAATCGCCACCCAGCTTGGTAATGGTGTGTGTACACATAAAAAAATCAGAAAACAGTGATATTTTAGTTTCATTATCATTCATATTATTTATGCTGGTAACCTCAGAACTCGTTATTAACTGATTTTAAAAATTATTTTTTTGTTTGAAACGGTATAATTCCGGGATTGTGTCATTGTCATCAGGTTAGAATCTGATCATAGGGTCCTGGAGAAATCGAGGGAACTCTTCAAATATTTTAGGTGCATCTATAGCGCTTTGGGTATTTTGTATATTAACTCGTGCATGGGAGCCAAATTAAAGAATATGCGATGCGTGGTTATCGTCTTCACCGACAAAATAATTGATATCTAAATGGGTGCAAAGACTGGTGGGAGACTGCCCAGGACAGGGATATGTGGAAGATAAGGAGGGAGGCCTCTCCATCTCCATAGGCTACGGTGTCTGCTTACCATCAGGCCGTAAGCTTATTTGCCACCATCTTAGTATAAATAAAAAAAAGAAAATGTCTTTTCTAGCCCGCTTAGAGGGTGTTTTTGTCCCAAGGGAGCAAAATAGTATTTTCCTCCCTGTCGGCAGGACAGAAATGAAAAAAAATTAAAAAATCACATGGAGCAAAATCGAGTTTTGGTCCTTCTAAATGGGCTAGAAAAGACTTCTTTTCGAATAGGAGAAGTGAAAAGTACATCACATTACCGAATACTTTTCGTCCAATATTAAAGAGTAGGTAATTTTTTATAGGTTCATACGAAATTGAGAACTAAACCTACGTTTAATGTAAAAGATAAATAAAAAAGACCCATACCGTTAAGTATAAAATGTATTTCTTTCAAGTAAATAAAGAATTAAACGTATATCCTTCATATTTGAAGTGTGTATGATTTCTAACGAGTCTGGTTGCGATCACAATGACCTTTGAACTTTCACTCGCGGTGGAGTTACTTTGACTTTTAAGACGCCCGTCTCGTCGCCTTCAAGGAACATTATATTGAAATTATTTATATATAATAAAAAATCATTACCTACCCACGATACAGAAAAGATATATTGCATGCATGCAATAATATTCCTACCACCGCCACCACCATATCAGCCCATAGACGTCCACTGCAGGACATAGGCATCCCCCACTTTCATGGGGGGTAAATGCCATAATCGCCACGCTTGGCATGCGGGTTGGCGATCGCAGTATCTCCACCGCATTCCAGGGATGCTGCTGCCCAACCCCCGTTGGCCTTATGGTGTAATATTCCTACGTGAAGCCTTATTTTAATGTAAACCACCACCACCACCATACTCGTATCGGCCCAAGGAGGTCCACTGCTGGACATAGCCCTCCCCCAAGTCCCCCAAAATCATAGGGGGTAATTGCCATAATCGCCACGCTTGGCAAGCGAGTTAGCGATGGTTTAATGTTAACGTTATCTGACAATCCTGGAATGTGAAAAACTCCATCCGTACTAATATATTAATATTTACTAATATTATAAATGCGGTAGTAACTCTGTCTTTCTGTTACCTATTCACGCTCCGAGAAACCGCCACCATTGACCCATTCCTTCGGGAGGAACAGACCGCCAACCGCCCAATATGTACTATTAGTATTATTTATGATATTGGTGTGTCAGTATTATCAGCAATACTCAGTACTGAAGTTGTCTTAGTATCACGAGTCAGTATTAGGTTGATATATTCTGTAATAGTCAGGAATACCTTATAAAAGTTATAAATATACCAATATTCAGAAACACAGAAGTGTTCAGAAAAGAACAAGTACCTAGTTTTATAATAGTATTTTACAGTACATATCGTGCTACTTTACTTCGCACTCGTGCGGTAATCAGCAGATTACAGGCATATGTGGAAACTTTAAAGAGCCATATGTACTGTAAAACGTTGTACGATACACGTGCGAATAGGTAATTCGCAACTCGTGTCGATTTAAAACACTCCCTTCGGTCGTGTTTTAATTTATCACCACACGTTGCGAATTTCCTATTCTCCGCACTTGTATCGTAATGTACTATTAAGATTCGTTTGTTTGTTTTCTCTGTGTCACTATCATGTTATGGCTAAAATCAAAATATTTTTGGCACAATGTTGGTAGGTACACATGTAATTTTCACTCGCTAGCAAATGAGAGAAACAGATGCTTAAAAATAAAATATTGTTCTATAGCCTTATTGATTCAACTAATTCGATCGCTGAACCCAGTTTCGATGACGAAAACACACAAAATTTGACGGAAGGTGACAGAAGATATCGTGATTATTATCGAAGTGCGGTTAGTTGAACAATATTATATAAGCCATGCCCCTTAGGTATAGCGGATTTCAAAATATCCGGATTTTCTCCGATATTATTACGATACTACGATACTCGTCAATATTCGCGTGATACGTATCATGATATGACTGGATCGCGTGATAATAGTGACCGTGTAAAAGGCCCCAATAAGGTCGGCTACGTAGAAGTCGCCGTAGCTAGAGGGCCTACACCGAACTTCGGAAATCGAACTTCGTGTCGTGCCGTCCCTTTCACTTTCGTGTTATACACTATATGGCAGAGAGAGACGGCACGATAAGTCCTCAGCAAACGGCTTTGGCAAACGGCCAGCTAGAAATATAAACCGCTGCGTTCAGTAGATTGAGATGAACGCTGGATGAACGGAGATATTTAGTTTGAGACCTACCTAGCCTAAAATATACACCAACGAAGACGTGGAAAAACGCTGGCTATAGTCAATAGCTATCTAGCCTGACTACATTGTCATATTGATACCACAGAGTATAATTGATATACTACCGACATATATTCAAATAGTATGTACTCAAAATTTCTAATTAAAGGGAACATTTGAAACTCTTAGTGCTCCGAGCAGGAGGCTAATTCTCGGGCCGTTAGAGATGATGTCTATTACGCGGTGTCCTACGTGGGCGAAATCCTTGCGAACGCGAAGCGAAACGACGCGGCACGAAAGAAACAAACAGTCGACGCTATATTGAAGTGTCCTACGTGACCAATACAGGCGCGGGATGGGGGCGACGCGGCGCGGCGCGACGCGAACGCGATCAGTTGGTTTGATATTGTCGTTTTATTTTTAAATAATGTCAGATTATACAGAATTTTTAATTAATGCTATTCAGAAAGGGCCAACAATATGGAATAAAAACTAGCACAACCGGTTATTATAGCACCGCGAATGGGAAAATTTGGCTAAACTAATTGGGACTACAAGTAAGTACAACACATTTATTTTTATTGATATTATAATTACACTCTTTGTAAAGGATCAAAAGTTTTAAAGTCACTATCAGTCGTTCTTCTACAGAGACAGGTCGCTGGTGTGATAGTGAATTTTAAAACAGGTTTTATGGCTTGCACAATATATTCAAAACGTTGTTGTAACTCTTGGTACAAATGATGAAATTCCCCATGTATATACCTGTCTAAATACACAATATTAGTTTCACTTCTCAGTCGGGCATACTTCTTCAGTATTTGATATTTGAGAAATGAATTCTCTGAAAGTATCAGTTTGCGTGCTGCCATGACAAACGTACAAAGAATCGACTCTGCGGTGCGGCGTGGCGAGGCGATTCGCGCGCACGTAGAACAAGGTCGCCGCGTCGCACTGCATCGCGTCGCGTTCGCGCCCCACCGCGTCGCTTCGCGTTCGCGAGGATTTCGCCCACGTAGGACACGGCCTTAGACATATTTCGATAAAAAATGGCGGATGTCGATCGAACACCCATTTGCGTATTCTCAAAATCTCACACTCGTAATATGTCTACTCCCAGCGTTCGAGATGCAACGAGTGGTCGGTAGCGATCGAGATGGTTTTATCACAAATTTTTTGACATTTGATCTGCCAGTGGCGGGAAATATTGACAAATTAAGTAGTTGATCGACTGTTTACAGCAGTACACAAAATAAACATATTTGTGAAAAATATTTCGATTCATTTAAATGATTTAATGGCTAAAGACTTTTAAATATTTTGATACGTTCAGTGGTAGAATGGCTGTTGACGGAAAATATTGACAGCTCTCAAATATTGCAAGTTGGCTTTGACTCAAAACTGTCAAGTCAAAACAGTTTTTATGCGTTCAATTTCACTTAAGTACATATAAACGAGCAAATACTCGTAAATGTGTTTGAGGTGTTAAATCACCATTATTATGTATAGATTATTGAAAAATTAATAATACTTTAGTTTTTGATATAAGATATATTTAATTAAGTGGAAAAACTTATAAAATTACTAATTATCATACACTCGACTGTAAATTAACACAATCGACAAAACCGGCCAAGTGCGAGTCGGACTCGAGCACGAAGGGATCCGTACCAGAAAAAAAAACCGTAAAAGAAAAACTTTTGTTGTATGGAAGCCCCCCTTAAATATTATTTTTATTATATTTTTAGTATATATTATTATTGTGGCAATAAAAATACAACATCTGCGAAAATTTTAACCTCTTTGCTATTACTGTTCATGAGATACAGCAAAAAACGCCAACAACTACTCTGTTGTTTGGGAGCCCCCCTTAATAATTATTATTATTTTGATTTTAGTATTTGCTGTTGTAGCCACAATAAAAATACATAATATTTGCAAATTTCAACTGTTTAGCTATTACGGTTCTGGAGATCTAGCTCGGCGAGTAGTAGCCATGAAAAAGGGCTAAAATATCACGTTTTTTGTATGGAAGCCCCCCTTAATTATTATTATTATTTTGTTTTTAGTATTTTTTGTTATAGCGGCAACAGACATACACAATCTGTGAAAATTTCAATTGTCTAGCTATTACGGTTCTTGAGATACAGCCTGGTGACAGACGGACAGCGAATTCTTAGTAATAAGGTCCCGTTTTTACCCTTTGGATACGGAACCCTAAAAAACGGAACGCGTATTACAATCGACATTGAGATCGTCGTTCGACAGAATCTCGATCGTGCCCTAGAATAAGAAATTTTGGTGAGGTTTTTCAATAGACATTGCGTCAATCGAGGTCATTTTGAATAGACATCGTCTCAAACGGCCCGGGAATTGGCCTCCAGGATTGAGACGTCAGTGCCATTAAAAGAAACCTGAATCTTCTAGGTAGATGTCGCTGTACGCCTTCCTAAAGCGTGTTACACACTAGAGTAGGCTGCGGTGCCGGCCAGTTGCACACTATGACAATCCTACCATCAACCATTCAGACACACCTTATATAGTAATAATACCAACAGATCCGTAGTGTTAAGCAAGATGATTTTTCAAATAGTTGTCTCTTTGAATCCTTTTTTTAAAACCACGTCGGGTGCAAACAAGCGTACGGGCCGCCTGATGATAAGTGGTCACCGCAGTCTATGGACTCATCATGCAACTCCAGGGATATCACATGCACGTTGCCGACCCTTTATAAATTTATACACTTATGGTAAAATTGGGTAACCAAGATGAGTTTAAACAGGACGGATAGTGCGATCATTTGCAGAACGATGTTTTAAATCCCATATAAATCAAAACGTCTCAAACTTCAGTACCCATTTCTAAAGAAGTAGAACTGTGTCACTTTGTAATATTGAAATTAAAAAAAATGATATCATTTTCAAAATTGCTTTCTTCTTGAGGTTAGATATGAGGATATCACGTATCATTTGCGGTATATCATATCATGAAAAAATCTGCCATATTGTATCTGGAGGACCACAAACTTGGTATGCTTTGAAAATTATTTTTGTTTTAATAATAAAATGGCTGAAATGTAATGATGAGGATTTATTTTGAATCACCTTAAAAAGCTCTTTCATATAAAACCACACTCGATAGGTTTCTGAAAAAAAAACATTACTATCCAATCCAAAATCAAATCCAATGTAACAAACGCTAATATCTTCGTGAACATAGAATATTAAGTAATTTGGTTCAGTTTCTCGGAGCTCTATTTCTGTCACTCACGTGTCTTCTTCATCTTGCTGGTATGGCCCAAAGGTATACAAATTGTTAAAACATATTTTTGAATGTATTCAACGAAGGCTCCATACAGCTAAAGGAAGTTGCAAAAAAAAGCGTCAATCATTTTTTTAGGGCAGGTCAAAAGTCATCAAGTAGGATATGGTTGTTTAGAGCTTGTTAAGTAGATAATTATGTGTTAAAAAATATTAGTAAACATAGGAATGAGAAGCCACCAAAGTCAGTTTTTTTGACAAAATTATACCGTAGGATTTTTTTACCATCCTATTGAACTATGAACTTGAAACTTGGTGATAATGTTTATTGATTATGGAACCCTAAATGTTGGTAGTCCGTAGTCCGACACGCAATTGGCGGTTTTTTACCGTTTTGTTTTCCGTAAGTAAATAAGTTTTTAATATTATCACTGTGCTTATTCATAGGCACTTGTTAGATAAATCTTATCAAATAATTGTAATCAATATACCGGCGCGGCGTCCTGATAATAACTCATATTAATATTATAATGCTGAAGTAAGTCTGCCAGTTTAGTACAATTTCATGCTTAGATCGCTGAACTGTATTGATGAGACACATTTAAATCGTATTCATTGATAATTATAATAATAATAATAATAATTTGGTGTCGATTACAGCGGGGGAAAGTAGTAAATTCCACAAATTTACAAATTTCTGAGACCATGGATCTCAGATCACTCTCCGAAGCAGAAACCTATAAATATCTTGGTATGTCACAGTCTTTGGGTATCGAGGGTGGAGACATCAAGCGGACGGTGAAGGAGCGCTTCTTCTGTCGCCTGACAAAAGTACTCAACAGTTTTTTGTCGGGTGGCAATAGGGTGCGCGCCTTCAACGCCTGGGTGATGCCCTTGCTCACATACTCCTTTGGCATATTAAGGTGGACTCAGACTGAGCTCGATTTCCTGGATCGAAGAGTGCGTGTACTGCTCACTGCGCACCGTATGTTACACCCACGATCTTCTGTTATGAGACTGTACATCCCGCGGAAGTTTGGAGGTCGCGGCTTCTTAAATGCCAAAGACCTCCACAACCGCGAAGTGTGCAGTCTCAGGGATTACTTCCTAAACAGTGAGTGTGGGATGCATCGTGACGTAGTGGCAGTAGACGCATCTTTCACCCCGCTCTCCATGGCAAACGAGAACTGGTGCAGACTTAAAGTACTAAGCACCGAGGACCGCAGGGCGGTATGGAAGAGTAAGGAACTACATGGGCGGTTCTACAAGGCTCTTACGGGGCCCGACGTAGACCTGCTCGCGTCGGTGAACTGGTTACGTTTCGGGGATCTCTTTGCGGAAACCGAAGGTTTTGTCTGTGCAATTGCGGACGAAGTTATCATGCCGAACAACTACCGGAAATATATCCTGAAGGACGGTACGGTCGACATTTGTCGGGCATGCCGCCGTCCCGGTTGTGGTCATCTTGCTAACGGCGAGTACTTGCACAGACATAACTTGGTAGCCAAGATTATTCACCAGCAGCTTGCTCTTCTGTACGGTCTTGTGGACTTCGAAGTGCCGTACTATAAGTACACACCTGCGCCAGTTCTCGAAAATGGTCGTGCCACGCTCTATTGGGATCGATCTGTCATCACGGACAGGACTATTATAGCCAACAAACCTGATATCGTGCTGACAGATCGATTGAAGCGCCAGGCAGTGCTCGTCGACATCACCATCCCCCATGATGAGAACCTCGTGAAGGCCGAGAAGGACAAGGTTAGTAAGTACCTAGACCTGGCACACGAGGTAACCGCTATGTGGGATGTTGATTCGACGATCATTGTCCCGATAGTCGTCTCTGCGAACGGTCTAATTGCGAAGAGTCTCGACCAACATCTTAAGAGACTCTCGCTAGATGGCTGGGTCAAGGGTCAGATGCAGAAGGCGGTACTCTTGGACACGGCGCGGATAGTCAGGAGGTTCCTCTCTCTGTCGCCCTAACCACCGGTAGCTTAGGCCCCGCCTCGCTGCCGGCGGCACTCTAGGTTAGGTTTTTTATAATGCTTTTATATTGTGTATGTATATTTTTATATTTTACATTTGATAAATTTATTGTAAAAAACCTAACATGTGAAAAAGAATAAATAAGGATAATAATAATAATAATATTGGGGGACAATCTTACACAAATCGACCTAGTCCCAAACTAAGCAAAGCTTGTACTAGAGGACGATATACATACTTATATAGATAAATACATACTTAAATACATAGAAAACATCCAAGACCCAAGAACAAATATCCGTGAAAAATGCACAAATAAATGCCCTGGCCGGGATTCGAACCCGGGACCTCTAGCTTCGGAGGCAGAGTCACTACCAACTAGGCTAAACAGGTCGTCAAATCATCAATTAAAATCATATTCCGTAGATGGAAGATGGAAAGTAAGAGAGTGTTGTGTTCACCAAGGTCTACGCGTGTAGAGTTGCGGGCACAGCTAGTTATGTATATGTAGGTATACAGGGTGGCCCATTAAAATCGGTCAGTATGGGAAAGTCTGAAACTATAAGACATACGAAGATTTGTTCTTAGGAACCATGTCACCGATTTTGATAAAAAGAAAAACTGCATTCATACATTGGAAAAAAAACACTGTACCCAGCTAGGGAATCGAACCCGGTTGTTTTGAAAAAATAAACTTACACTATTTCTATTCAGATATCGTTTGTGTAGGTCTTAAGCAGTAAATGTCTCTAAGAAACATAATGTCTAAAATGAATAAAATGCATTTTTTTCACATACTTTAATTTATCATAGTAGGTGTTCAAAGTGACCACCGTTACAATATTCAACAAGTTCAGGCATGTAAAATTGTCTCTATGGTTGTTTGTACCTCTACCTCTTTGTAATCGGTGACATGGTTCCTAAGAACAAATCTTCGTATGTCTTATAGTTTTAGACTTTCCCATACTGACCGATTTGAATGGGCCACCCTGTATATCATAACCGAACTCTAGGGGTTGGTAATCATGTCAAGCGTGGCTGTAAGTGCGCAATGTGTAATTAAACCACGATTCTTTTGTGGTACCTAACATAAGTAACGTACAAGTAAGTACGATATTAAGAGAGTTTAATCTTAAATGTAAATATTAACTGACAAACTAATTCATATCTGATGGAAGACTACACCCAGTAGGCAAGCAGTTAATATTTGATTAACATAGGTGTTGGTTGCTTGGGCTCTGAGAGTGGGTCGTAAAATGAAGGTATTTAAGTTACGCCGCTACATGTTCAGTCCTTATGAATACATCATCAAAGTTAATTTTCTTTAGCACGGTAATTAACCTCACTCGACAAACAAGCATATTGTGCATCATATAGGTAATTGTATCTTACAACTTTATCGATGTGTCAGACTTTAGTTACTTGTATAAGAACGTTTACCAAAAAGTGTACCGTTTACTTATTTCCGCAGAATAATTATATTAACTTATATCATCAGTCCAATCCTCGAATTTTACACCACCATACTTTTGTCGAACAGTTTACATAGGATATTGTTTTTTTATACACCTATGTACCTACATGTACATGAGGAACAAGGATTGTGATTTTACAAAGACATCTTTTTCGTAAATGGTACACTTTTTAACTAAACACCCTTACATTCAAAATGAATGTAAAGTATTTTATAGTAAGGTACTTAGCAATCAAATCACATTACACAAAAATATATTTGTGATAGTTACGTATAATTAAGGCGAAAGTATTCATTAGCTAAGGAAATCAAATAATTGTTCTATTAATGTTTTAAAAATCTATCTACGGGTAGCAAATAATAATAATGATCAAGTTATTAATTAGGTATAAATGATTTTTATTTCAAACGAAGAAAACTAAAACCTAGAATTATTTTCTACGCAAGAACTACGAATATTGCGAATGTAATAAAATAAATGTAGAAATATATTACCTATGTCGTATAGCATCTTCATGTACACGAACACGCCTTGCCGATTTCATTTTCACCTAAACATTTTATGCCAATCAGTAAAATTTTATATTATTATATTATAAGTAATCTCATTAAAAGTTGATTCGTTCATTGTTTGTGTAATTTTGTACTGGTAGCGTGTAAATTATTTAGTCGGGTCGTTTATTATGTTCGCGTCGATATTGAGAATTCCCGCGCCGGATAAAATTCTCCGCTACGGCCCGTTGTCTCCAGGCAAAAACAAAGACTGCCCCTCGATTCGGGCTCGTGAATCATGTGCTTATACGCGTGCTATAGACAAGGCGGCTATGTGTACGCAGGGCATATTGCGTGGCGTATATAAATTATACTTTAAAGGCAATACAATATTTATATCGCTTAACATGTAAAGTATCTTGTGTATTAAAACGTAAGTACTCAAAAACCGCAAGCGTAGGAAGTAAAGAGCTAAAAGCGACACCCATTAAAACAACATCACAAGTTCTGTGTTATTATCACTTAACATACCGTATACTCGTAAATTATTATGAATTAGACTTCACATCAAGCCAGTTTGGTACTGAGGTCATTTAAAGAAAAAAATATGACGTTAGGGTCTAATTTCTGCTCTCCTTGTTTAGTAAGGATTTGTTAACAGAAACAATCTACTTGGCTACCTACCCACTACATTTCTGTATTCAAAACATCTGGAGCTGTTATTATGAACACAGGAATCGCATGGACGCGGCGCGGCGGCGCACTGGCCCGCTCGCTATCGTTGTTTTAATCGCGTTTTAAATTACTTAATGCGAAAAATCTGTTACGGAATTCTACATGTCTAGTAATGGCAAACTATCGATCCAAACATCAGAAAGGGTTCGTGCGCCACAAACTGAAATCATCATTATTAGCAATCATTTGGAAGGCACAAAGCACTATGCGATTCCGATAAGTGCATGCTATTTGTTTGTTTTATAATAAACGTTCATTAGTTTAGTTAACGCGTGGTAAACAGCCTACAACAGTGTCGTGCAAAAATCGAAACACCAGACATTACTTACGTACCTTAAAATTCACAGCCAATCTAAACAACTGGAAACTGACATCCATAAATATTTACATTCCGGTAGACGTGAGACGCGTAATCGCGTGTGATATAGGTGGTGATGTATAGGCGGTGGCGGGGCGCGGCGGGCGCGCGGCACGTGGGATGCGGCCCCGGTGCGCCGGCATGGCATACTACCGCGCTGCGGGAGGAGCGCGCAGCAGCACGCAGCAGGGGCGCGCGGAGAGCGGCCGCCGACTGACGTGCCGCCGCCGCCGCCTCCGCCGGCCGCGCCACCGCCGCCCTCGCCCGCCGAAGCCCAGGCCGCCCGCCCGCCCGCGCACCTCTAATTCTAATTGTTGGCCTCCTCCAGCGATTCAGGTCATCGTACCTGCACTCGCATTCGGCCCTAAACGAAAAACTTGGTTGTTATTTGCATATTTAATATCCTGATCTAATCTCCTGATTAAATTTTTTGTTCGGGTATAAAAGTGCAATGTTCGCCTAACAATACTGCATCTACTGCCTACTAATAGTGTACTAGCTATACTAAAGAATTTTTAGAAAGTTAAAGTTTCAAAACTTACAAGGGTACCTATACATGCAAAAAGGACATCGCGTGGCTTTTACGTCCGTAAAATCGTGACTGGACAGTCAGCAGTAGAAGTACGAGTAGCTACGCAGGCCTAGTGCTCAAAATGATCTACACACATCCAGACCACATTCTCTTTACAATAGTGTGTAAATCATTTTACTTCTTGTTTGCTTCTGTCGTTGACTGTACCTACCTCAGCTGCGATTAGAATAAGTACGATTAGAGGTGACAGTTACTCCATATACTTACGTCAAAGTGTATATTAAATGACAGCTATTTCGATCTTAAACTAATCCCGGTCTTCGTCATCGCCAGAAGTAAAATATTTGGTGAAGTAACTCACTCGTACCTTTGACCTCTTACTTAAGAGGGCTTTAACGGGTCCACTAGCGCCACACGTAAATAATTGTGACATTGAAAACAGGGCGCCATTATGAAATGTATGTTGTATTTAAATACATAAGTACCTTTAAATACATCGGCATTTACGCCCCATGACATTGGGGAGGCCTATGTCCAGCAGTGGACGTCTTTCGGCTGATATGGTGGTGGAAATACATCGAACTAGTTTGTACGTTGCTGAATTCATCGATCTATCAGTTCAAAAAAACGGCCGGTTTAACTTTGGGCGCATAAATCGTCGAATCCAGCAACATAAAAACTAGTTCGATGTATTCAAAAGGTACTTAAATACAATAATACATTACACAATGGCCCCCTTTTTTCAATATCTATGTAACGATAGACCCGATTAAGGTCGCGTGGATCCGCTGGATGCGGGTAGCTCCTAATTGATTGTTTGGCATTCTCTGGGGGAGGCCTATACTGTATGACATGATGCCAGCGACTACCTATCGTCATCGCACCCCCATCCCATCCCCACACCTCAAAGCCATTGCGTTCTCGTACAGTACGTTTCAATAGTACTTTATACCCAGAACACTTAGGTTGTGGAATGAGCTCCCTGCCGAGCTATTACCAAAGCGCTACAGCATGGCACTCTTCATCTTCAAAAAGGCGTGAATAAGAGCCAGGATAATCTGGTCCAGTTCAACCCCACCAAGACACAAGTATACGCGTGCACTACAAAAAAACCTCAATCACTGTTGCCCATTCCAAGACACAGCCCTCTCCATCTCAGAGAGTTATTGGGATCCTTGGTGTCGACATTTTCAGCGACGTCTAGTTTCGGAGCCACTAATAAGACAAAGCCAGGCTGGCATCCAAATAGCTGTGCTCAATAGAGCGAAGCGATACATCACCCCTGGACAGAGACTTCAATGATATAAGTCACAAGTCGGTCCCCACTGAGTTTGCTGTCACCTCTGGGCGGGAGCACCTGGATACCAGCTTGGGCCTTTTGAACTGCTGTGCTAATCGTAGACGATGTGCTAATCACGAGCGATATTGAACCGTTAAGTTTAAGGAGAAACTTTGCCTTCTTGTGCGTGTCCTATGACTTGTATAATGGGATGTGCTCCTAAGAACTGTTCAATATGATGCCCACGGCCCCTTTCTACCATCGCACCGCTCGCCGTCCGCAGGGCATTCACCCTCACACCTTAGAACCTAAATGGTCACGTACGGTACGATGTCAGAGGATTTCCCGAGGGACTACAGTATGGGGTTCTTCAAGAAAGGAGTGTATAAAATTTTAAAGGGTCGGCAACGTGCATGTGTCACCCCTAAAGTTACTGACGTCCATAGGCCGCGGTGACCGTTTACTATCAGGGCGCGGACGCTTGTTTGCCACCGACATAGATTAATGCCCACCGACGTGGTATTTAAAAAAACTTGTTTATTTTATATCACCTACACGGATATAGGTGTTTCATTGGTCATATGATTCATATGTCTAAAAAGAACGGCCTACTGACATTTTATTGAACGATTGGGTACATGTTGAAACAAATTGTATTATGACACCAATGTAAACACATGTATATATGCAATAAATTATATGAATATGAATATGAATATTTTAACACGTCTATAAAAGTTTCGGTTTCGGCCGAAACTAGAGCCAAAATCGGTTTTGGCTCGGTTTAGGTTTCGGCAAAAAAACGTGTTTCGGTCGGACACTATTTTTTTAGTTTTTTAGGGTTCCGTAACCAAAGGGTAAAACGGGACCCTATTACTAAGGCTTCGTTGTCCGTCCATCTGTCTGTCACCAGGCTGTATCTCATGAACCGTGATGGTTAGACAGATGATATTTTCACATATGACGTATTTCTGTTGCCGATAACAACAAGTAGGTACTAAAAACAAAATAATATAAATATTTAAGGGAACTCCCATACAAAAAGACTTTTAAAAAGTTACTCGTTGTGTTCATTAGGCGCTGAGTCTCAAAATGTATGGGAAAACTAAGATCCGACTCGCTATTGACCAAAATTGTACTTGATATTATTTAACGTTCTTATTCATTATTACTGATAAAAAAAAAATATTATTAAATAAATAAAGGATAAAGTGTCTAATGTTGTATAGATAATAGTAAGGAACCCTTCGTGCGCGAGTCCGACTCGCACTTAGCCGGTTTGTTTTTTGTTTAAAAAGGTATAATTTAGTTCTTTTTTTCCTTTTTATGGGTTTTTATATTTTCCTGATTAACTCAATACTGGGCGGTTTAATTTATTGCTCCTGTTACATGCCCCACCCTGTATATACATAATCTGACTAGTTTCTCACTTATACACGCAAAAACAAGTCCCATAACACACGACACGCCTATACTTGTATCTTTTAGCAATATCATGTACCTCATAAATCTCTAAAACTCAGCTCTCTGCATTTCGTATCATTTTCATTCATAACATTAAATATTATATACTCGTAAAGCCAACTCATATAGCTAAACTTTTATTGCGTCTATGTAAACAAATGTAAATCTATGTTGTTTGCGAGGTTAAATAAAGATATCATTTTATTATGTTGTAAACTAATCTGTTGGCTCAACACAATAACTGAATTTATTGAGGTCGTGGCCTAGCCTAGTAGCCTTATTTGTTACGATGGTATAATAATAACCTGTTTAATATATAAGCCACTTGACAACAGCAGTGTCGCGGCACAAAAAGATTTTTTTTTGCAATAAATTGAGATGTCTGCGGCCCCTACGTCTTACGGCCTCCACACTAGGCGTAAATCACAGCGAGGCAGCTCAGCGGACTCGCGAGGGTTCTTACAAAGTTTATTACGTCTTTTGGCTAGAGCCCCCACATGCTATACGCTATCTAACTGAACTTGTGTGTGTGAATCAATGTTTTGTCCAATATATCTCTCAATACTCAAAATGCATTAAGCTGCAGTAAATTAATTTTACTGTAAACAATGTACTTAGTGCCGGACTACATTGTTTACACCATTTTAGAGAATCTACGGAACTTGGCACCCATTTAGATCTCAATTCTTTTGTCGGTGAAGACGACAACCCAGCATCGCATATTTTTAATATTGAACTTGGCTCCCATTTTCACATTTATGTTTTTGATGGGATATCATTCCCTTTTGTCAATTTTCGCCAAATGGTGCTTTTTAAGAGCGAATGCAAGAGTTACTTTACAAAATACCCAAATCGCTATAGGTGCACCTTAAGTATTTGAAGAGTTCCCTCGATTTCTCCAGGACTCTATGATCAGATTCTTACCTGATAAGTATGGAACAACCCATGAAGTATACCGTTTCAAACAAAAAAGAATTTTACAAATCGGTTAATAAATGACGGAGCTCTGAGGTAACTACTTTTATACAAGTTGCAAGTCCGTCCCCATATGGAGTATTGCTGTCACCTCTGGGCGGGAGCACCTGGATACCAGCTTGGGCCTTTTGACTCGCTCCAGAGACGTGCTGTGCGAATCGTGGACGATCCCAAGCTCACGAGCGATATTGAGCCGTTGAGTTTAAGGAGAAATTTTGCCTCCTTGTGCGTGTTCTATCGCTTATATAATGGGTTGTGCTCCGAAGAACTGTTCGACATGATGCCTACGGCCGCTTTCTACCATCGCACCGCTCGCCGTCGGCAGGGCATTCATCCTCCCACCTTAGAACCTAAATGGTCGCGTACGGTACGGTTTCAGAGGAATTTCCTCCCTCGGACGCTCCGATTGTGGAATGAGCTCCCTGCCGAGGTTTTCCCGTCGGACTACAGTATGGGGTGCTTCAAGAAAGGAGTGTATAAATTCTTAAAGGGTCGGCAACGCGCATGTGACAGGACCTAGGAGTTGCAGGCGTCCATAGGCTGCGGTGACCGCTTACCATCAGGCGGGCCGTACGCTTGTTTGCCACCGACGTAGTATATAAAAAAAACTAGCATAAATAATAATAATAATAAAACTAAAAAAAAACACTGTATTCTGATTTTTTCTGGTGTACACACACAATTACCAAGCTGCACTGCATGCCAAATTTCAGCTTTCTAGGTCACCTGGAAGTGGGTTAGGTTTTTGATTACTAGTCAGTCAGTCAGTCAGTCAGTGGTAAAAATGCCGTTTTTTGAAATTTAATATCTCAATAATTATTAAACCTATATTTATGAAATTTGGGGTTCTAGTTGTTCTAAAGGATTTTAATACATGTACCAAATTTCATTTTTTTATGTTAGATAGATTTGGAGTTATTGAGGGGTCAAAAGTGGCTCCTGGGGTGAACTTGGCTGGACACGCTGCCGCGTGTCTAGATATCATTCCCCTTTATCTCCGAAGTTTACCAAGAGAAAGTAAAAAATACTTACTCCCGAGATATGGAAAAGACGTACAATCCATACTATATATATATATATATATACCATATAACTATATTATATTATATATTAGTATATTATGTATATATATTATATTATATATATTATTTATATTATATTATTTTATATTATTTATTATTTTTATTATAAATGCGAAAGTCACCCGTCTGTCTGTCTGTCTGTTACCTCTTCACGCTTAAACCGCTAAACCGATTTAGATGAAATTTGGTATAGAGATAGTTTGAGTCCCGGGAAAGGTTATACGATAGCTTTTATTCCGGAAATCGTTCCTTAAGGGGTGGAAAGAGGGGTAACACTTTGTATGGGCGCCTACAATAAATAAATAGCAAATATTCCTATAATATCGTTTGCTAAGAGGGTAATCCCGCTAAATCCATTCCTTAACATTTTTTCGTTTTACCCGCCATTATGTAGCAAAAATAGATACATCGCCTAAGAAAAACAGCTACTGCCAGTTATTTTAACAAATTGCTTAAAGCACATATTGAGTAAAACAGTCAACACCGCGAGTTTAAAGTTATCGGTTAACTTCAATACTCGTATATACCCACCATTTTCGCAAGAATTTCGATCGCCTAGATGTGTGTTCTCGCAAAAGATAACGCTTTGTTTCGTGTTTTTTGTGTAGGAAGAAGTATAACAATGGCAAAGGTATGTACTATTATTGTTTTTTATTAATATTTCGTGGCTTCTGAGCTGTAAATCCAATACAATCACTGTTTTAGGGTTGGGTTTACCTCTTATCAAAATTAATGGGAGTTTTTATTCTGACTATCGCGATAAACGTACTTAGCAGGTATTTTTCATATTCTCAAAAGAATTTTGTTACAGAGTCTCAAGACGAGAATCTTTGACCAGTTTGTGTTGCCAGTGATGACATAATTAGCACTGAAACGTGGTCGCTTACTATTGGCCTCATAAAAGGGCATAAAGTGACCAAAAGACCAGTGGAGAGGGCTATGCTGGGAGTATCTCAGCGTGATCGCATCAGAAATGAGGCCATCCAGAATAGAACCCAATTATCTGACATAGGGTACGTATTATTATGGACCCGAGTATGTCCTAAAACTACGACCGAGACCACCGGAGGATGGGCAGCAGCATCACTGCAGTGCGGTGGAGATACTGCAATCGCCAACCCGCATGCCAAGCGTGGCGATTATGGGCAACTACCCCCTAATGAGAGACACAAACAGGTGGAAGTCTTTGGGGGAGGTTTATGTCCAGCAGTGGACTTTTTTCGGCTGACATGATGATAATGATGATGATGATCCGACATAGCCTTCCGAATCGTTAAACTTACGTGGTATTAGGCGGGGCACATTGCACGTACATAGAACCTATGGCCGTTAGGGCGGAAAGGTTCTCGAGTGACGACCACTGACCGGAAGGCGCAGTGTGGGTAGGCTCCACACAAGATGGACTGATGACCTGGTAAAAGTCGCTGTAGTCCGCTGGATGCGGGTGGCGCACGACCGGGTATTGTGACACTAATTGGGGGAGGCCTACGTCCAGCAGTGGATGTCATTTGGCTGATCTCCGACTGATATGATGATGATGAATATTTTCGCACAACACCCAATTATGTAAAATTTACATGAAGATCTATTTACTTTCTTTTTCTGGCAAACTGCTATATCCATAATTTAAAACGTTGTTTGATTGCAAAATACAGTTACGTTACAAAAGTCATCGTAAAAAATAGATAATCAAATCGCTTTACCTGTCTTTTATTTTGGAATTAGGGGAAAAAATAACCCATTGATATTTTTCCCGTTTTTCAGGTTGCAATATTTTAATTTCAATATTTTTTTGTCCCTCCTGTAAACTTCCATAATATAATGTTAGCAGGTTTACACTATTAGCCGACGATATAACGAGTTGCACGCGGACGGAGTCGCGGGAAAAAGCTAGTAATAATAATATATACATCTCTGAGATATTAAATTCATTTTGTATACCTTGCAAGTTTATTTTCATTGAATGAAATACGTAAGTTTGTTAATCACAATCAGTATAGTTTTATCGTACTTGTCTTCTCGAAGATCTCAAGGTTCGTATATATAAATGCCATACGATTAAATAAATAAGTATAGTTTTGAATTCATTATTATTAAGTATTGTCAGTATTTTTTTTTATTGTACTTTTTGACATGTAAAAGTGCCCTTGTGGCATATTTGCAGAATAAATATTTGATTTTGATTAACTATAACTCTATCTAGATTAAAGATTTATGGACAATCCCAAACCGATCTAGGCTGGGTTGCACCAAACCACCACCAAACCGTCTGTAATCGTAAGCGGTGCTCGTTAAAATTTGAATGTATGGAAAGTTTAAAAAGTTTCTATGGGATGACAGCTACCGGCGCCATATTTTTTTAATCGTATGGCATTTATTTACGAACCGTGAGATCTTCGAGAAGACAAGTACGGTTGCCAGTTTTTGTTGCACTTTTAGCACCACCCAGGGGTCACGTGTAGGGTAACGGTGGGTACTCCCTACGGACGTGGTGCAACTTCGACCCCCCCTTGTCAAGTGAGTGGGCAACTTGACTGTTAGAAGTTCTCAAGCTGCCCGCTATATTGATCGGTCTGTAATCGTAAGTTGGTGCAACTCACCCCTAGTCCCAAACTAAGCAGAGCTATTGGTGGGTACAGTCAGCAGCAGGAGTAGCTATACTGAATAATATGTTTAGAAATATCTACACTGAACCTTATTCTTTTGATATTGGAGTACCTGTGTAGATAACTTTGAGCACTAAGCCCGCGTAGCTACTTCTGCTGCTGACTATACTAAGGCGAGGATGTACATATACCTTCATACACAGGGTTTTTTTTAATTCCGTTAATTGCGAGCTAAGACACTATGTAGTATTTCAATTCGTACCATTTATGAGATACCTATTCAAGAATTCAGTTTCGTTAATTTTCATCACACGTGCTCGTAAAGGGCCTTATTGTACGCAGGCGTATAGAACAGCTATAGCTGATTTACCTCCCGCGGGAGTTATAGATTTTCATAGCTCCCGAGGGAGTTATAAGTTTGTGTGTGAACTGATTTGCTTAAAAAAATCTAGTTGGCCGCTCTCCACAAGAATACTGCATTATGATTGATTGAAAAATTGAAGCTGAAAGATGTAATTGGCTGTGCGCCGCAAAAATACTGCTTTGTGATTGGTTGAAATTTTGAAGCTGCGCGCTTCTCTCGCATGGACGCCCCAGTGATCGTGCCCTGATACTGGAGCTAAAGTTGTCGATTTCGTCAATTTGGATTGTCGTTATTTATTTCTTCGCAAATGTGATGAAAAACATTGTGATTAAGTCGGACGTAAGAAAATACAAACTCAATCGAATATAGTTAGACTTCCCAATTACAAATTCTATGCCATTACACAAATAAATGGCCTGACCGGGATTCGAACTCGGGACCACCAGCTTCGTAGGCAGGGTCGCGAGGTACACCAACTAAGCTAAAGCGGTAGTCAATATATATATAACCTATATACTCATAGACATACAATACATGTATGTACATACATTCTAGTTATTATTTTAGAGATAAGGTAAGGTTCCTTGTGCATGGTCCGACACGCATTTGGCCGATTTCCTTAGAGACTTAGGAGGGTGAATTTGTTTAGTAAGAGTGAAAGTCGCTTCGTAAATGAGCCATTACATCTCGTAAAAAGTAAAGGATAAAAATCGGCCAAGAGCATGTCGGGAAATACTCAGTGTAGGGTTCCGTAGTTGCCCAAACAACTTTAAAAAAATCAATAACAAGCAAAAGGGAATACATCCGCAGCGTTTCATAGTAAAAGACGTTACTAAAAAGCGAAGACTTTTTACGATAACTCAAAAACGGCTTAGCTGATAATATCCGCCATAGATCTCGTTGAGTCTTTATTAAGCTTTACTTTCATGTTTTTTTTATATTTTCTGGACTCCTAGTGTCTCTAACTAGACACTATTTTTTTTCTTTTGGAGTGAATAGTTTCGAAAATATTCACTTTATCAAAAAAATTTTGATGAAGACCTCTATTCATTTCGAAAGACCTATCCAACAACACCCCACACCAAAAGGGTTGACCAAAAAAAATCTTTCCCAGTTAAGGTGTATGGGAGAGGTACCATTTAAAAAAAATGAGATTTTATTTTACGAGTTCTCAGTTTTATTGATGTATATAGCCATACCAAATTGCAGCTTTCTAGCACTAACAATCACGGAGCAAAGCTAAAGCGTCGGACACACAGACAGACATGGCGAAACTATAAAGGTTCCTAGTTGACTACAGAACCCTAAAAAATGGTTATTGTGAGTTCTCCCTAAGAGATAGACATATCGCGGACTTTTTTGTAGACCATTTTAAGGTGTACAATACTGTAGTACATTATTTTGATCTATCTCGTAGCCAGCGTTAGCAATGTAAGCGTAAAAAAATTGTTTGTTTACGACATCACATTAGAAACTTCTAAACTTATCAGTGTTTTTCTGCTATATTATGCATACATGTATGCCATGTATACATATAAACACTCCTCTTGATCACTCTATCTATTAAAATAACCGCATCAAAATCCGTTGCGTAGTTTTAAAGATCTAAGCATATACGTACATAGGTAGGGACAGACAGACAGCGAGAAGGGACTTTGTTTTATAGTATGTACCTAGTGATAATTAGAAAAAACACTTTTACCAGCCTCCGTCAAACCACTCTTCGTAGCAAATTTCCGCTACACGGTAGAAAAACTTTGTTAAGGTGTGAAGTACAGGCGATACCGGTCTGCTTGAAAGTAGGGTTCCGCTAGATTTATTCCTCCATGCTACAAGCTAATTTAGTACCTAGTTATTCAAAAAGCTTTTTCTATTTCTTTACTTTAGTAAAATTTTAAAACCCGATTACCCATCATTCGCAAGATTACACCTACATAGAAATAAAAATAAAATTGAATTACTACCTTCTTAAGTTCTTTGTAGCTCAGGGCAAATCAGACTTAAATTAACTTCACTTGCCACTAACTAGCTACAGCAGACTCGTAGAACTGCGTCGTAACCGCATAATTTCACTTAGTTAATGAACAAGCGCTGATGAAAAGTTGGAGGGGCTTGCGAGTCGGGATAAAAACAAAATAAAACTTTGTCTCGTAGTGAGCCGCACTGCTACTTAACGGTTTCCTTTTCAATCAAAGCTTTGAACGTAAAAGCAGGCTTATAGAGACATTCTTGCTTACTAAACAGTGCAGCGAACTATAGTCTAATAAGGAAATATTTGCAAAGGAAGGTCCAGTTTAGAAATTAGTTTGGGAAATCTCCACCTTGCGTTTGATTGTATCGCGCCATTTATTGTGTGGACTTAGCGCTTATCCTTACCCCACTGAAGTTTTAAAAGTGGGATTGAAATATGTCCGAGTAGGTACCTAGGTTTTGGATAGGGACTAAATAACGCCATCACTTTTAAGCAGAATACCCCGTTCCTTCAGTTTTTATCGGAACACTGCTCTAGTCTAGAGAAATTATGTTGAGTAAGAAAGATAAAGATAACCCTAAATTATCATTACCCTAAAAAATTCGGCAAATCCGACAAGGAAGAAAGAGACATAACATTGATAACATAATGTCAACAAAGGTAAAATAAAATATACAAGTAAAAAAGTAAACCGAAAAAACTAATGCAACTCCCATTAGAAATCCTCAAAATAGTTAGAAATTAATTAATTCCAGCCGACAATGGAACTTATTATTTGTAGTTGAATTGTCCCTCGGTGGGATAATTTGTATGGCAAAAAAGTCTTGAAATCAAAAAGTGTTAACACGTTCCCTGTCCGAAGGCCCCCAATGTGGGGACATGAAGCTTTTTTTCAGGAGTCCGTGTCCCCACTGTGGGTCCACGGGTTGTTCACGGCTACGAACTACAACTGTCACTTGGACTGGTGATATTGAAGGATAATTTTGTATGGGGACAGGGAACGTGTTAACACTGTAGTGTCGTCCCTTTTTAGGGTTCCGTAGTCAACTAGGAACTCTTATAGTTTAGCCATGTCCGTCTGTCTGTCCGAGGCCCGAGGCTTTGCTCTGTGATTGTTAGTACTAGAAAGCTGCAATTTGGTATGGATATATAATATAAATCAATAAAACGAACAAAGTTGTAATATAAAATCTAAAAAAACAAGGGTACAGTCAGCATCTAAAGTAGCTACGCATATGAAGGTGTCAAGTTCTTATTCCTTTATAATAAAGACTTTTGAACTTCTCAAATGCGTAGCTACTTTTGATGCTGACTGTACCTCCCCTACACGTAAAGTGGGGATGATTTTTTTTGCTTCAACTCAGCAGGCTGATATTTGGGAGTTCGGTACTAAGCATGTGTCATTGTGCACTTTTAAGAATGACAGAGAGGTAGGGGGAGAAGACGCAGCAGTTTTATGGAAGCCCAAGAATTTAGTTTTGTCTGCATTCAGAGTCAGAAGGTTTTGGTCTAACCACCTGGACACGATTTGAAGCCCCCAAACAGCCGCATCGTGAACGTGTTGCCAAGAATCTCCATGAAAAACTATTGCTGTATCATCGGCGTAACACAAGACCTCGCTGTTCCTTAGTTCAAATGACATAATGTTTTGCATTGTGCTTGTAAGTTATTGGACTTTTGTAATGCTACCCGCAGTATGCTACCTACATATAAATTTAGCAATTATAGTTACAAAAAATGTCTTAATTTAATTTTTATATGCTTTTATTTGTATTGTATATCTGCGATGCTCACTGTTTCAACTTAGTTTTAGTTTTAGTATAGATTCTTATTAAGTGAAATGTAGAATTTCTTTTGAGAAATAAACTTCTTTAACCAGACATAATATCGTTTATGTATGCAATGAACAGCGTAGGACCCAGAATACTTCCTTGTGGTACGCCAAATGATACAGACTGCGCTGCGCTTATCAAGTTACCGATTTTAGTTCGCTGCCTTCTACCAGTGAGCGCTTTTCCTCGAATTCCGAACGCTTCTAGCTTCTTAAGCAATATGGGAATCGAGACCGTGTCAAATGCCTTGGCCAAATCCAGGAAGACACCAATACAACTTTTACCTTCATCAAGATGAGATACGACGATGTCAGTCAGAAGTTTTACTGCTTCCTCCGTGGACCTACCCTGCCGGAAGCCAAATTGACGATCAGACAGGAGCCGGTTTTTTTTCAAGAACTGGATGAGTCTCTTGTTTACTATGCGTTCAAGCAATTTGGAATAAGCGACTAGGAGTGAGATAGGGCGATAGTAACACGGTGCGTCTTTAGGTCCTCCTTTATGTATTGGAACTATCATAGCGGTTGTCCATTCCTTTGGAAAGTGGCTCTGAAATGACATCGCCGATAGCCCTTAAAAGTCTATTACTCACCCCATCATGACCTGGTGCACTATTGACATCTAGTTTGTTTATGAGGCTTAGGACTTCATGGCGGTCCGTGGGCTCAATATAGAAGGAACCTGAGAATTTATTACTTTTTGCTGTAGTTACTTTCATGGCCAAAGCTTCTTGGTTGTTTTTTAAACGTGACATTACTGATTCAGCGAGCTTAGAACCAACTGTTGAAAAATACATGTTACATTCGTTAAGGGATTCTAGAGCACCAGAACTAATGTTTAGTAGGTCATCGGATGGTTTGACAGGAGGGTTTCTGTGTGTGATGGTTTTAATTGAACTCCAAAGCTTTTTAGGTGCGCCCATATTTTGTGCCAGTTCCTTGCGGTCATGATCAGTCTTAAGGTTCCTGAGGAGAGTTATATAGAAGTTCCTGTAGCGAGTATAAACAATCCTCTTGGTATCATTTGAAGGGTCTTTTCGCTGTTCCATATGCAGCTTATCTCTATGTTTAGCACATCTAAGCAACCCTGGAGTCATCCAAGGCTGAAGAATGTGTTTGGACCTGTTTAGCTTTACATTTTTGGAGTTATTGGCCACTGCCGCTGAGATTCTCGTGGAAAACATATCTACAGAGTCGTCGAGGTCACAGCTATTTAAGATTGGGGTCCAATCTACCGCTTGCAGCTCAGATTTCAGCGAAATGTAATCAACAATGGTTCTATAAAGACTATGCACATTGCGTTGCTTTTGCATTGTAAGAGAGATTCCAGCCAAGGTAACATCATGATCCGTCAGGTCAGCAGAACAGACAATCGATTCTGCCCCACAGTGTCTGGACACGAAAATATGATCAAGACACGTTTTATGGTGAGTCACAGTATCAATGCAGGAGACGAGACCATGTTCTGCAAGAACACACAAGTACTCGGATGACTGCGCCTGCGGATTGGTTTCAGCCGTGTCCAAGATATCAATATTTAAGTCACCCGTTAGTACAAGGCATGAATATGGGGAGATAGAGTTAAGAGCACAATCGAGGGACGCAGTAAAAGCTTCAGTATTGTAAAAACTAGGAGACCTGTACACTCCCACGACCCTAAAGTTGTTTGGAACCTCCACTAGTATACAGTTGGCATCGTTGACCTCTAATTCAGAGAAAACTGGGGACCATTTGTTGTTAATATACATAATCACCCCACCGGACTTGTTTATAAATTTCTTCGAATTGAATGAGGTATAAGCCTTGAATCTGATAAATGGTGGAGGTTTCATTAATCCAGCACTCAGTAAGCACAATGACGTCGAACTCAATACCCATTCGTTTCAAAAAGACTAGAAAGCTGTTAAAGTTTTTCTGAATACTTCTTATATTAACATTAACTATTTTCAAGGTGTATTGAGAATAAACGAACAGTGTGGCATTTGATCTTATATGAATTATCAACATCGTGCAACAGGTTTAGGGTAGCCATGGATAAATCGTTGCAAGTACGCTGATTTGCAGTATGCGCTCGAAACGGCCACACCAAGAAAAGTGACATAAAATACTAGAGTTATTAATAAGGTTTTCTTACCATTCATGCGTAGCGCTCGACACCTATTGTGTTTATGTTTGTAAAGTGTAAGTGAGAAGAAGTCAGTGTGTGTAATAGCAATATACAAAGCCCATTGTAGCAGATTGAGAAGAAAAAAAAGGGAATTATAACATAAGCAATGGGCAAGTGTTACACAAGTGCGGACTACTACGAGATACTCATAGATGCGCAGGCTGCTCGGTGGGGGTATCCCGGGCCGTCGATGCATTTTGAGATAGTTTGGTGAGGTCCTCTTCCCTGCAGATTCGTATTGCGGGGCTCCCCTGTGACGCATCTCGCTTTCTGATGTAGATAGCCCCATTTCGGGTCCAGCAGTGTTTGTATTTGTGCGTATGAGCGAATATTTTGGTGCTACGAAATAAACGTCGGTTTTCGCCAGTAAGACGCTCATTTATATACACCTTTCTATCAGGGCCTTGTCCCACTATGTCCTTGCTACTAAGATTACGACGTGCATTTGCTTGCTTTAGAAAATCATCTCGTATGCCACGACGGGTGAAAGCCACCACTAGAGGGCGCTGTAGCTGCTTGTTGTTTTCCACACTGTCTTTGATATCCTTGCGTCTTGGGCCAGCTCGAGAAGCATACACCAGGTCAGTGTCGTGTAAGGTTACACCGAGTATTGTCGCCGTTGTCAATGCCAGATGGCAGGGGTTCTCATTTGAGTTCTCCTCGAGGCCAACAATTTCCACCTCGTTCCTTAGAAGTGATTGCGCTTGATTGCTCAGCTGACTTTGCAAACTAGAAACGGTTTCCTTTAGTTCAATATTTTCAATCCGCAATGCCTCAAGAGATTTAATTCTTGAGTCATAGTTTGCCACCTTTTCGCTTATGATATCGAGGCGAAGTTTAAAGGAGTCCCATATTTCCGATGCACTAAGCCGCAGCAGGTTAATCTCTGATGACAGCGATTGGAGCTCTTCCGCCGGGCTCAGCGGGCTAGGATCGGAGGTAATGTGAATGTTGCCTATGTCAGCCGCAGCGGGAGGGATGGCAGCGTCGTCAGCAGCCTTACGAGTGTCAGCGGAGAGTAGGCGCCACAACAGAGGCGGCGGCGGCGGTAGGCGCCACAACAGAGGCGGCGGGGGTAGGCACCACAATAGGGGCAGCGGTGACCCTGGGGCACCGGGTGCGGCGCCGCAGGCAGTGTTTGCTACACGGTGTTGAACTTTCTTCCTCTGAGTTACGTTTTCGGTCATGGAACGTATAGGAGTGTGCGAATTATCACCGCCTTTTCTAGTTCTCGCGGCGCAGTCTGGGCAAATCCATATTTTGATCTCGTGTGTTGTGAGAAGCTCAGCCTGTGTGCACGCAGTATGAAATGTTTGCTTGCATGATTTGGAACTGCAGGTAATCCCATCTTCATCCTGCCGAATTTTCTGGCGACATGCGGCACAGATCATGTTTCCTGTACCAAATTACAAGCGACAGGATAGCGATAGATTAGCGACAGTATGCCGACCGCCTCAGCGCGCGCGTTGTGATATTTTCTAGACTCGACACTTCACATCAAAAATACACTTCGAACGTAAACTTTTTTCAATGAATAACACTTTATTTGTCTTGTTTACACAAAAAACTACACAGTGATATATATTTAGTGCTAAACCGTGTTTGTTTACTAGTTTTAATGACTATTACAAGCGGAGCGACAGACACAAAATTCTTGATGCCATCCCAAGAAAAAAGCACCTAATTAGCTTTTTTCTTGGGATGGCATCAAGAATTTTTAATAAGTTACCAAGAAACATTTTAAACGCTGAAAATCAAATGCTATTTAAAAAGAAACTGTTTGCTCTTCTAGCGGAAAAGGCATATTATTCAATTGACGAATATAGAAAAGACGATTTTTAAAGTCGCACTAATTATGTTATTATGTATTAGGAAAAGCACGTTGCATAAAAATTGGATATAACATTAATTTAAGTACTTACTATATTTTGTTACACCTTCGGGTAAGACATAGTGACACCAAGCTGCATTTTATAACATCTGTATAACCTATGTTTAGCAAATAAATACTTTGTGTTTGTCTTTGTCTTTGCTTCTAGTTCGTCGCCGCGCGGGTAGGTCCGCGGACTCTTGGCTGTGATAATTTTTATTAACCGACTTCAAAATTTCAAAAGAGGAGGTTATCAATTCGGTTGTTTTTTTTTTTAATGTTTGTTACTCCATAACTCCGTCATTTCTTAACCGATTTGGAAAATTCTTTTTTTGATTGTAAGTATGTATATCCAAGTTGTTCCCGTTTATGTCAAAACGCAGTTCTGATGATGGGATCCACGAGGAATTGAGGGAACTCCTCAAATCTTTAAGGCAAACATATAGTGATTTTGTGTTTTTATTAACAAGTCAAGCATTTGCATCCAAAAATGTGACATTGGATGAAGTGGAACTGCTGATGATGATCAGAACAGAACTCTTCAACGACGAAAAATTCACGTTTGGCGATTTGTCCTCCTAGCTGTGTTTGTTAAGCAAGTTCTATTTTCACGGTGACATTTGATGAAGTGGAACTGCTGATGATGATCAGAACAGAACTCTTTAACGACGAAAAGTTCACGTTTGGCAATTTGTCCTTCTAGCTGTGTTTGTTAAGCAAGTTCTATTTTCACGATTGATTTTTGTCATTCTCGAGTTCTGATGATGGGATCCATTAGGAATCGAGGGAACTCCTCAAATGTGAAAGGCACACAAATAGTGATTTTAGTATTTTCATGAACTAATCAAGCATTTTCATTCATAAAAGTGACATTTGATGAAGTGGAACTGCTGATGATGATCAGAACGGAACTCTTCAACGACGCGTAGTTCCCGTTTGGCGATTGGTTCTCTTCGTTTTGTTTGTCAAGCAAACAAAGTTTTTCCATGATTCCATGAGGAATTGAGGGTACTTAGTCTTCTACCATTATAAACATACTTATAGCCATTTTTATTTTATTGTATGGAATCTAAGAGTGCACCATCTAAGTATAATAATCTGTAATATAAAATTGTACCAACATAATGTGACCCGTATTCAGCAAATAAATTTCATTTCATTTCATCTTTCACCGGCCTCCCCCATTGAAGTCGGTTTTTTTTCTGAAAAATTATTTAGCTAAATATTCTAGAATTTTATTTATGAGAATGTTATTTATTTTAATAAAGAGCAATGGAGAGGGCTATTCTGGGAGTTTCTCTGCGTGATCGCATCAGGAATGAGGCCATCCGCAGCAGAACCAAAGAAACCGATGTAGCCCTCCGAATTGCTAAACTTAAATGACAGAGGGCGGGGCACATAGCACGTAGAACCGATGGCCGTTGGGGCGGAAAGGTTCTCGACTAACGACTAAAAATACAGGCTCGCGAGGTCTACATATCAGAGTCAGAGTCAGTATTATCGACCGAGTGAAACGAAAGTCTTCGTTTTTGCTTCGACAAAAATGATTTCGTATGTCCGGATTCCTCGTTGTCCTCCTGTACAGGTTGTATGTCTCAACCGATCCTCGAGAAATTTTGTGAGTAGGTTCGATAATGTAATGGAACTAATGGAATGTTTGTAGCAAAGCGTCACCGTTTCAGCTTGGCCAAAAATGCTTTCGTTGTATTTTTCAACCGATTCTCGTGAAATTTTGTGAGCATTATTCGATAATTATATTCGTAGTAGGGCATAATTTCCAAATTTCGCAGGATTCACGTTGCATACGTAGAATGTTATTTGTCTTGGTTTCGCACAATGTAAAAAAATACATGTGAGGTCTCCTTGTACACTACCAATGTGATCAATCGTGACTTTTTTCAAAGAAAATAAATAAGACCTTGCGGTATATGTAGGTAAAAAAGAGATGACCTGTTGTATATAGTTGTAGCGTGTTCGAATAGGTGTTTTGTTTGTGTTGCTCTTTTTAAATATGTAATGTCTATTCGAACACGTCACAACTATATACAACCATCTTAAGTTTTTTACCTATAAGCAGTTATAGTCCGCAGTATAACCAAAGTAACCGATATTGCCCTCCGAATCGCTTAAGTGGCAGTGGGCAGGACACATTGCACGTAGAACCGATGGCCGTTGGGACAGAAAGGTTCTCGAGTGGCGACCACGTACCGGAAGGCGCAGCGTTGCTAAAACCGCCACAAGGTGGACTGATAACCTGGACCTGGTGACCGCGGGAGTCCGCTGGATGCGGGTGGCGCAGGACCGGTCATTGTGGCATTATTTGGGTGAGATCTCTCCAGCAGTGGACATCCTTCGACTGACATGATGAATTGATGATGATGATGACTTGCGGAAAGCCTAATTTCATCACAGGCCAAAAAACTGCCAAAGTATTTATTGAAAAAGGTTTATTATTCCACAGTTAGGAGAACATTAACTTAGTTTAGGTAAGAATTAAACTAAATGGGTATTTCATTATTATACATATGTTATCCCCCTTTCTTCCATTTTTCTCCAGGTGTGTAGTTAGTCATAGGCTGGCCGGAAATGCCGCAGGTACCAATGCCCACTCTACCAGTCAAGTTATCAGGTGATGCAAAAATGCTTTTTGTCCGCACTCCAGGCTTTTTAGATGCTTTGGTATGAAATGAGAGCCATTTATTTTTTTCACTTTCTCTGTCTTCCTCAATTTGTTTGAATCGCTGTTGCTTTTTTTGTTTTTTCTTTTTTAAATATTCTCTATTGTAGCCTTTTCCATGTCTGTGGAAAAAAAACATGTTCTCATTTATAACATTATAGAGAGTTCATCGGTAAAGTTCTGACTGATGCCAGAATGAATGAAAATGGACACGGTTACACGATCAATTCCAGACTGACAAGACTGATAAAAGTACGACACAGTCGCCGTTTGGACACAAAAGGCAACAGAGTCAAGAATGGATATTATAAGGAAAAAAAAGGCCATGTGCTATAATAATTATATATTTACTTTAAAAAAACGCATAAAAAGAAAACGGTGGATGAGCCCCACTTCTTTACCCACTTCTTCTCGAAATTCAACTAACGACGCCAAAGCGATAAGTTTCTCGTTGTATTTTTCTAGTCACTATACTAAAACACATGAAGTGCACAACATACTGTATACAAAATACTTATAAATATGGACACATACTTATGATTTATAGGCAGGTAGCAGAGTTTAATAGAGTAAGCAAACCATTGAGGTATATTGTAAACAATGCAGCAAACAGATTTTTCATCCCACTTGCTCGTAAAGGGTCTTATGGCACGGTAGGTAGTGCAAGCAGTAGATCTTGCGACACGTCTTCGTCTTGATCCATTTTGGCGTGGACGGTGACTGACGCGAGAATTACACAATCAGGTTACACGATCAGTCTTCTGTCATTCAAAGCTGACTGACGAAATATTTAATTTTCTTCAGTCTGGTTCATCAGTCAGTCGGTTACACGATAATTCTCTCGTCATTCTGACCAGAATGATGGACTCAACTGACGCCAGAATGAGCGTGTAACCGAAGTCTTATACCTCAATGAATTTGAGTTTTTTTTTAAATATTTTATCTGATACACAACTTGAATTATCGATACCCTAGTCCACAATCGTACTAATTACGGTAGGAAAGGTGGAGAAAGTAAGACTTTATGATTTGTGCACTATCATCCTAATACTGTAAATTTTTCTCTGCCATTAGTACAATTGTGAACTAGGGTATCGATATATTAAATCATAATACTAACTTGCTTTCATCAGTGCTTAAACGTCTTTTGAGTCCAGAGCCCACTGGCTTTACATCATAGACAGACACTGTCTCTAATGTTGTGTAACCATCAAACTTTACTTTGTAGCTTTCTACCGTTATCTCCTCAATAATAGCATCATAGAACCTGAAAAACAAAAAAACATATATAACTATCTAATTCCATAGGTTGTTACTGCTTGTTAGTTTTTTTTTTAAATACCACACAAATAAGAGAAAAAATTCTAGAAATGATAATTTGCAGCTGTAAAACGTATTTAGTTTGAAATTTTGAAACATACAAATTTGGCAGGTAAGGGTTCGTTTTTCCCAAATTAAAAACGGGCAAGTGTTTGGAAGGCTACCCATAAGGTTGTTAAGGTTGTATGTTTACATACCTAAGATAAAAAACCGGGCAAGTGCGGGTTGGACCACGCACGACTACTGGGCCAAACTTAAAACCACTATCCTATACTGTGAATTAATAAAGGTCGCATCTCTATAGGAAACTCACGGCACTTACATCCGTTTGCTTGGGCAAGGTAGTTTTTCAGTGATAGCTTAACAACTGTTGGACTTATCTTGTTCATTTTACGTTGAAAGTGTTTATCAAGCACTATATCCCTGACTTTCTTCCTTTTTTTTTTAATTCCATGGTTCAAAAGTTAACAGGACAAGGAGAGTTAGAACTTTAAGTTAAAATATCATGAAAAGAGAGGGATGATAAGCATTGTACAAATTGATTCTTATTATCATCACTGAAGTGTCTTCTGTTTTCGTAACACCATTTCAGTGGCAGAGAACACTATTTCTTAATTGGTATGTGTCTGGGCAGTGTGATCATCATGATCAAACAAACCAAGATCCAGGTTACTTGCTATTCCACACAGGGCATAAGCACGCATTAGTGGCTATGTGACTGATGCATGTTTGTGAATCTGCTGTGATTCTGTTGTTGCCTTTTAACAAGTTGCAAGTTGTAGCACAACTTTACATCAGGGGGCACAGCAGTGCCCCCGCCAAGTTTAGAAAAACAGCGGCACGGCGGTGCCATACTTTTCTCGAAGCAGTTCACGCCATATTCGACCCCCCTATAACTTCGTTGTGGATAAAACCGTGACCGATCATG
The DNA here is from genome assembly GCA_905163555.1 of Notocelia uddmanniana. Lineage (NCBI taxonomy): Eukaryota > Metazoa > Arthropoda > Insecta > Lepidoptera > Tortricidae > Notocelia > Notocelia uddmanniana. The sequence goes on from LR991057.1 coordinate 18,216,343, forward strand.
AATACAAACTCTAAGGCACATCTAGCAGACCTAGAAGCTTCAAATTTAGAATACAATTGGTGTAGTGTATAAATCAAGGGAAAACTAAAATATTTTGCAATTTCGGTCTAGTTTTCTAGATACACGAACTGCGTAAATAACTTTGTAATCCAATCTAAATATATAAAAGGCAAAGGTGATTGACCGAGGATCAACGCACAGGCCAAACCCTAAGGGCTAGAAACTCAAAATTTCGCACACGTATTCCTCCTATCACGTAGTGGATGCCACTAAGGAAGGATTTTTCAAAATTCAGCCACCGAGGGTATGAAATAGGGGGTAAAAGTTTGAATGAAACTTGTTATACCTTAGACATATTTGTATTAAATTAAATATTAAATAAGTACGGCAAAAATAATGACTCACGTATGTTTTAAAAAACTCTACCCTCAAAAGAGTAAAATAGGGGATAAAAGTTTTATATAAACGCACAGGCAAAACCCTTAGGGCTAGAAACTTAATGTTTCGATTCGAACACGTATTCCTCTTATGGCGTAGGTATCCACATAGGAAGTATTTTTGAAAATTCAACCCCCAAGAGGATTAAAGTTCAATTGGGGATAAAAGTTTTTATGATTTTTTTTATTCTTTGTAGATATTTGCATAAAATTTCGTATGAATTGAGTACGCCAAAAATAATGAGTTACGTATTTCAGTGACTTCCAAAATTCTACCCCGAAGAGGGTAAAATAGGGGATGAAAGCTTTACATAAACGCACAGGCCCAACCCTTAGGGCTAGAAACTTAAAGTTTCGCACACGTATTCCTCTTATGACGTAGGCATTTAATAAGGAAGGATTTTTGAAAATTCAACCGTCAATGAATTGGGGATAAGTTTGTATAAAACTTTTTATTCCTTGGACATATAATTTGCATGTAATTTCATATGAATTGAGTACGGCAAAAATAATGAGTTAAATATTTCAGCATTTTTCAAAACTAAACTCCTAACAGGGTAAAATAGGGGATGAAAGTTTTATACAAACGCAAAGACCAAACCCTTAGGGCTAGAAACTAAAGTTTCGCACACATATTCCTCTTATGATGTAGGCATCAATTAAAGATGTTTTTTTTAATTTAACCCTTAAGGGGTTGAATTGGAGATAACAGTTTGTATTTTATTTTTTATTCCTTAGACATATTTGCATGAAATTTCGTATAAATATAGTACTAAAATAATCTGTTGTGTATTTTAGCGTTTTTTCAAAATTTAACCCCTAAGAGGAATAGAGGGTAAAATAGGGGTTGAAAGTTATAAATGCACAGACCAAACCCTTGGGGCTAGAAACTTAAAGTTTCGCTCACGTATTCCTCTTATGATGAAGGCATCCAATAAGAATGATTTTTTTATATAGTATATAAAGAAATATGATTTACCCTAGACAACATAGAGATTTTTAAATAAAGTACCTATAAAGAAAGGTTAAAGAAGTCATAAAGTTTACGTACGCGAGTGAAGCCGAGTGAAGAGCTAGTATAAATATATAGGATTACAAAGTTACATTTGCAATGAATGGGACAAAAAATTCAATAGCAAGAATGGGACTGCATTCATAATTTGTATGTATTGATAACACAATAACCTACAAAAAGAAGTGAGATCCCATAAAAAAACATTCCATGTTAAACAGAGGCCAAGTCGAAACTCTTCCACCATGAAAAGTTGTGAGATATTTCGTAGTATAAAGTCTCCGGCATTCTTATTATTCTTTGCTAGCTAAATAAAATTATGTGACTTGGCAATCAAACAATACTACATAGTTTTAGGTATGCAAAAATCCATAAATGCAGTAAAGTTGTGTGATTGCCAAGTTGCAGAATTTTATTTAGCTAGCGAATAAAGAATAATAAGAATGCCTGAGACTTGATACTATGAAATATCTCCCAAATTTTTACAGTGGAAGAGTTTCGAATTGGCATCTTTTTTGCATGGAATGTTTTTTATGGGATATAAAAAAATGCATCAAAATCTGTTGCATTGTTTTAAAGATCTAAGCATACATAGGAACAGACAGGGAAGTGACTTTGTTTTATACTATGTAGTGATATTAACTGCACAGCCAGCACTCAAATATCTGTGTCAGTGACAGGTTTTCAATTACATTTATCAAAGTGAAATCCAAAATGCTTTTCAGAAGAATTGCCACAATACTCATTTTTAGGAATTGTAATGGCTTATATCCAATTAAGGAAAATGTAATAGGTATGGGTGGGCAAGATTGATGCATGTGATAGTTACGGATAGGTACTTGTTTTTCAAGAAATTAAAAATGATTATTTTTACTATTACCTGATTTTGGAAAATGGGTGAACCATACTGTTTTCAAACTGTGTAAGGATGGTTTTTATACCATTTAAACTTGAATGTGAAAAAAATGTCACAAATACAGTCCACTTTTCAAAAAATTAACATGTTTTTAAACATTGATCCAATAAGATGGGGTTAGGAGGTAGTTAAACCCAAATATTCAAAAGAAAAGGGTCTAGCAGGCTAAGCTAACAAGAGTGGCCCCCGCAAGGGATTTGGTTGTAATTTGAGGTGCTGTAGTGGCAGGACCTAAGAACACCGTATGCGTAATATCAGCCTTCGATCTTCTTTTGTTTCAGACTTATTCGCGAAAATGTCAAAAAATCAAGGTAATTTTTAAACTGTTATTTTAGCTAAACCAAGCAAGCGAGAGTAACCAAATAAATTCAGAATTAAGGAGCATGAAATTGGGTTTATAATTACAGACATTCATATCTTTGAACTAGGATGAAAAAAAATTAAGTTTTTATTTGCTTCATTTTTTTGGCAATTCTCGCGGAGACACAACTATCAAAAAAATTACTTAATAAGCCACAATTGTCAACTACGTACACATTTAAAAACATTTTGAAAAATCATGGTGCGTCATATCAATAGAGTAGTAGTGGCAAATCAGTCTGCACGGCTAGCACAACTTGGCGCGCGAGCTATCTCACGCGGCAGATAGACAATCCGTCTCTTTCTGTGTGTACCAATTAGAAAGAGGTGGATAGTCTATCTCGCGCGTGAGATAGCTCGCGCGCCAAGTTATGCTAGCCGTCCTGTAGTAGGTATAACATCCTCTTTCGTTCATTATGAAATAATTAATTGACATTGATCAATGTGTAGTTGTAAATGACGACCTGTTTAGCCTAGTTGGTAGTGACACTGGCTCCAAAGCTAGAGGTCCCGGGTTCGAATCCTGGCCAGGGCATTATTTGTGCATTTATCACGGATTTTGTTCTTGGGTCTTGGATGTTCTTTATGTATTTCAGTATGTATTTATCTATATAAGTATGTATATCGTCGCCTAGTACCCATACTACAAGCTTTGCTTAGTTTGGGACTAGGTCGATTTGTGTAAGATTGTCCCCCAATATTTATTTTTATTTATTTATTTAAATATATGACATACGTCATTGATCAATGTCACGAAAGAGGATGTTATACCTACTACAGACTGATTTGCCACTACTACTCTATTGATATGATATAGTAAACATATGTTCGTAAATGTTTTTTTTTTGACATGATGCACCATGATTTTTCAAAATGTTTTTAAATGTGTACGTAGTTGACAATTGTGGCTTATTAAGTATTTTTTTTTATAGTTGTGTCTCCGCCAGAAGGGGCAAAAAAATTTAGCGAAAAAAAAAACTTATTTTATTTTCATCCTAGTTCAAGGATATGAATATCTGTAAAAATATGAATTATGGACCCCATTTCATGCTCCTTAGTTCTGAATTTATTTGGTTACTCTCGCTTGCTTGGTTTAGCTAAAATAACAGTTTAAAAATTACCTTGATTTTTTGACATATTCGCGAATAAGTCTGAAACAAAAGAAGATCGAAGGCTGATATTACGCATACAGTGTTCTTAGGTCCTGCCACTACTGCACCTCAAATTACAACCAAATCCCTTGCGGGGGCCACTCTTGTTAACTTTGTCCATCATGTATCATGTGTGTTGTTAATTTCAACATGTGGTAGAAATGGAACCATAAGCAGGGCTTGAATTTTATGATTAAAGATTGTTAATTACTACAGCACCAATTGGAATCACCTATATGCAGTGTGACGTCAATGGCATGAAAAGTTAGAGCCCTGACCATAAGCAATGAGACAGTGAGTTTTCCAAAAAATGGAAATAATAATTATACCTACCTTGCTCAGCCTCACTCATGTGACATGCTACAGCATATTATTACTCATGTAACTTAAGTTATACTTTACCAATGTTAAAGGATTACTAAAATTTTACAGATTTGTAGAATGAGTTTGAGGGGGCTACAAACAAAGATCCACGGCCCAGGAATGGTACTTGTAAACGTAAAATGAACTTACATTCCATCAGATTTCCATTTGGCGAGGCATTTGTCTCCAACATGCCACTGTGTGGGGCTGTGCAGCTCTGCCTGCTCCTCGGCCGCCAACAGCGACGCTGTAACATCATCATCATTACTAGAACCATGAATATTCGTGGCTTTAGATTCACCCTCCTGTGTTTTTATAAGATCTTGAGTCAACTCAATTACTTCTTCCAAGTCGCCTTTCAATTTCAGGAGCTCCTCATTTTGAGGATCTGTTAATAATGCTGCTTCAACCTGAAATGGAGAAATTATTAATTGATAAGCAATTGTATTAATTTCCGATATTTAATATCACGATGCTGTTCCACCTTGACGTACCTGCTGTAACTGTAGATTATAGTTTCTTAAGTCTTCAGCCATTTTATGGGATACGTAATATTTTACGAATAAAGCAATCTACAATGTGAAGTGCAAAAATAGGAACATATCAACATTGTTTTACTACGAAAACGGCGTCCATCTTTAACTTTATGCACACTTTATGACAACCATCAACCATAACCTCAGAGTACCGAGTAGACGTCAAACTTTGACTATGGAGTTCAATGGACCGGGCGTATTGTTCTATTTGTACCAAAGCTACTGAGGCTCAAAATCGCCATGTTATGTTCCCCGGTACGTCAATCATACGTCAATTGAGCAGTACACGACCTGTCAGTGAGTGGAATAAAAATTGAGAAGTTATAAAATGAACAGTGTTATTAAAATAAAAACCGCACAAGCAGGGACGTATATAAGGGGGGGGGGGGGTCCGGACCCCCCCTTAGGTCTTGATGGTACACTGGTTATTCCTAGAGCCGGAAAGGAAACCCACGACGGCAATTGAGGCGATTGATCAGTGCAAATTTTTCCCCCTAACATACACGTGCGGAAATGTAATTTTCACTCGTCCCGATTCTTGGCACTCGCCATATTGGCTATGTGTGAAGTAGGTGGTGGGGGTAAACTAAGCGATCGCAGCGAACACCATGGCAGAAATGTGCAATTTCCGGGGACTTATATGTCAAATTTACTTCGACGTTTCCTATTGGTTTCCTACGATTCGTTTCGTTTGTATTTATTTATTTATTTTCTTATTTATTTCAGTCAAATTTCCAGTAAGGGGTCTTTCTCGCTTACTAAAATAAATAAAATATTCATGTGTCATTATTTGACATCTCTGAGTTTGACATTGCCTCGGGCACGGATCTATACCTAAACCGGATTGAGTACAAACTTTTATGAGCCAGTCAAACTTGAACCTTATTCTCGCGTAATACAGTTAATATCCTGTTATGACAGACAGACTAGAGAAAGCGGTCCGAGCGAGAGCAACCAACCGGAGGGCGGTGTCCCACTCGCACAACTTGCCAGTGTAAAAAAAAAATATGTTGTGGTATTTTAGAATACTGAAAACAATTACTTGCTTGTACTAACTAGTACTGCATGTATCAGGCATAATTTACATTTGACCTCATTCGTAATTGTATAAAATATCAACATTATTAACTGACTAAAACCTAGTATTGCAATAAATATAGTAGTATTGTTCAAATATTAATTGGTATCCCCAACCTTAATGGTGTCAAATTTGAAATTATAAAAATAAGCGGCTGATGAAATAAGTTGAAAATAGTGAAAACATGTTGTGTAAAGGGTTGTAAAAGTGAAAGTTTTATTAATTGTGGAATATCATTTCACAGGTAAGGAACAATTTGTTATATTTTACGATAAAACGACAAGACAAATGTCAAACTGATTAGGGTGACTATGACTTGGGCTGATTTTGCAGAAATATTCGTTATTAAGTGTTTAGTGAGAAAACCTTTTCTAAAGGTCAGTTTAAATTCAATCTTTTAACAATTTTGTTATCATTATGAGCTTTTGTTTAACTTGGACTTTATGTGATTAAACTGTGCAAGTACTAGTTGTCGTTCCAATTTTTTAACCATTTTACAGCTACTTTCCGGTATCCAATTGAGCTGAAATGTAGCATACTTATGTACAGTATGCGTGAAAATTAGCATACTGTACATAAGTATGCTAAATTTCAGCTCAATTGGATACCGGCAAGTTCGGTAACAGTTATATTGTATTGTTACCTACCGAACTCGTGTACGAGGGTAAAACTGAAAGTTTCGGGAATAGAAGAAAATATGCAGTATAAGTGAGTTTATTTATTTTTATTGTTTTTCAAAATATTCTCCTTTGTATTTCATGCACTTATGCATGCGTTCAAACCAGTCCATAAAGCACTTTTTGAACTCTGAAGTAGGGGTCGACAAAATGGCTATTTTATAGGCCTCCACTGCTTCTTCTGGCGTCTGAAACCGCTGACCACGCAGTTTGTCCTTGATTCTGGGGAATGTAAAAAAGTCGTTGGGACTTAAGTCAGGGCTATATGGAGGGTGGTCCAATATTTCGACTTTTTCACCGTCCAGGTACTCAGTTGTTGTCCGAGCGGTGTGTGGGCTGGCGTTGTCGTGGTGAAGGATGATGCGACGACTAGGGTTTGTTTTTCGGAGTTCAGCAAAGACGTTCGGCAAACAAATAGTGGTGTACCAATCAGCATTGACTGTTCTACGATCCTCAAGAGCCACAGTAGCTACGTGACCAGATTTAGAGATAAACGTAGCCACCATCTTCTTAGCCGTACTGCGAGAACGAACAACTTTTGTGGGTTTGAGCTCGTCTTCGAAGACCCATACTCGGGATTGGTTTTTAGTTTCAGGCTCATAAGCGTATATCCACGACTCGTCACCTGATACTATGCTAAAAACAGCATTTGAGCGTCCCTTGTTAAATCTTTTCAAAGTTTTGCGGCACCAATTGACACGGACTAATTTCTGCTCGTCAGACAATAGGTGAGGTATCCAACGAGAAAATAACTTTTTCACGCCTAATTCTTCTTTTAAAATAATTTGTATTTGACTCATTCCAATACCCAGGTGCTCTTGAATTTCCCGATATGTCACATGTCGGTCTTCATTTATCAGACGACGCACAACATCGACGTTTTCTTGCGTGACTGCCGATTTTGGTCGACCTTCACGCACTTCGTCGGTGAGGGATACACGGCCACGTTGAAATTCTGAATACCACCTGTATATTGTAGTCTTTGAAGGAGCTTCAATATTAAAAGCAGCAACCATCCGCTCTTCACATTGTTTTTCTGTTAGTCCACTTTTAAAGTCATAATAAATCATAGCTCTGAAATTTTCACGGCACAATTCCATTTTAAGCAGTGACTCGACGACTTCAATAAACAATTGAAACCGAACCATACTTTTTTTTTTCTAAGTGGCCAGTGTGTTGAGATAAGGAAACTTCAGAGATTATAAAAAGGTATAATACATGTTAAAAATAAATTAATAAGTATTCGATTCCCGCCACTTTCAGTGCAAGCCTCGTATCATGGCACCACCGTGCTGATCTGTTGATGGTGAATTAAAACTCGTCCTCGTCTTTTTTTAATTTACGCATGGCCCATCACGGGAGAACACATTTGTTAAGAGATTTGGAAAATAAAGTAGGGCTTAGGCAAAAATTACACAAGACTATATTGTTTAACAATGTATGGATAATTGGATACACAAACTTGTGATTAGCCAAAATAAATATTTCTTTGAAAAATATTCTTATTTTATTTACTACCTAATTTAGTTTAAATTTCATTGTACATAGAACCTAATTAGAAATAATCCTCATATCCACAGATGTACTTGGTCACCCTAATTAAAACGAGATGCAATCCTCGAGTTTGGCTTCTCTGTCGGTCACACTTTTTCGTCACAGTACTCAATCCGGTTTAGGTATAGATCCGTGGCCTCGGGAGCCGTGACGTTTGACGTTTCTGACGTGCACATAGCCAATATATATTTATTGTTGGATGTTTACAGTAAGTTCCATTGCCACAGTGCCATTAAATAATTAAAAAAAAGAAACGTCAAAAATCTACCAGCGGGTACAGATTCAATATAGTTGCTTACGGTCTATATATTTTCTTCGTGAGTTGGCGGTCTGAACCCTTACTAGTCTGTGTACGCTACGGCTCGTTCTATATTATCCTCTTTCTACGCTCTTAGCGGTATTATTATTTGACGTCTACTCTAGTACTCGAGATTGAGCTACAATTTTAAATATTTTGATCTCAGATTTTACTAAATATTTGGCTATGTGCGAAGTAGGTGGTGGGGGTAAGCTAGGCGATCGTAGCGCACACCATGGCAGAAATGTGTACTTACCGGGGACAACTGTTAAATTTACTTTCACGTTTTCTATTGGTTTCTTAACGGTTTCCTACGATTCGTTTCGTTTGTATGTATTTATTTATTCTCTTATTTATTTCAGTATATTTTCCAATACGGGGTCTTTCTCGTTTACTAAAGTAAATAAAATATTCATGTGTCATTATTTGACATCTCTAAATTTTGACATTGTCTCGGGACCTTTGACGTTTGACGTTCCAGACGTGGACATAGCCAAAGAGAATATAATCACTGCGCACATAGCCATATGTAAGTAATAATAAAAGCTGATGAGTGAAATAGATTGTTATTGGAATTAAATATTTATAAGTTTAAAGGTTTTATCATAACAGATGAATATGATGTGTTAAATTGCAAAGTAAAGCATATATTTTAATTAAGTAATGAATTCCATGAAATCTTAGACGAAGTTTATTGATATTTTGGGAATAAGTTTATTTCGAAGATTATCATATCAGCATTTATCAGTAAGTATTTGAAAGTTTGAGGGCTCTGCTCTATTTCTTTAAGGGTAACAAATTGATTTGTCATTAATTGATTTGTCATTTTTGATATAAGTATTCGGGGATTTGCATGTTCGAGTGTTTATTTGTAGACAAATTAAGTTAATTATTTTCCTTTCAGACTCGAACTCGCCATCAATAATGATGAATATACTTGATTTGCCTGAAGAAATCAATATTATTATTATAAAATTACTGGACATTCAATCCCAGCAGAATGTTTATGAGACATGCACATACTTTAAAAACTTAATAAGAACATATGGTGTGGCAACCACTTGCAAATTTAGCATGAATGTTATGGCCACTGCAAACTCACTGAAACTGGACTTCTTTAAGGACATTGCGGGACACTTAAGAGAACTTAATTTATCAACTATATGTGATTTAAATAGATCGTCACTGTTACCTGCTGTTAAGAAATTGAAGAAACTGATTGTTTTAGATGTTACTTATACTAAGATAAATATCATGGATTTACTTGATGTATTCCAGGCCTGCCCTACTATAAAAGATGTCTCAATCAACTTTGTCTTTGACAAATCTGTACATGTAAAAACTCCAAAAAATATCTTGGAAAAATGCCAAAACATGTTTAAACATTTTGAGAGAGTTAATTTTGTAGGTACTTTAATAAATCTATTTTACTCAAAACTGCCCTTAAGCATGTTACAAAAAGCTAAATTGAATGAGTTACAATTCACTATTACAGATTGTGCGTTTTTGGGATCTACCTATGAAACCGAAGCAGAAATTAGTAAAATGGTCCAATTCAGGCTACTGAAAATATTTCTGCTAAATTGGCATAAAGAAAGTCAATATTATGGGCGTCTAAATGAGTCTATTCTTCTTTCTATGATAGATTTTAGTAAATATGAGCTTATCATTGTTACACGATGTACCATGGACATGATGCAGGTAATGGTGACTCCCAGGTTCAAAGGCTTCTTTGAAAAACATTTTGGTGTTAAAGCAGAAATACTTACAACATGGACACGAGAAGAGCTTGGTGGCAATGTTGCCTTCATGATCTGGAATACTGAATCAACTGTGTTTGACAATTCTTTTTTCAGTTGTTTATCAAACCAGTTAAACCAGTATTTTCCATATCATTTATCATCAGTTTGTAGAGAAACTCAAGTACCAACTAAGAATGATTGGTTTTACACGAAACCAAATCAACATGACTTTGGCAGGTTGGTGAGACGGATTGAGCCTGAATTTAAGAGACGAAGGTTAGCTCCACAAGATATAGTTCTGAACTATGACAATGTGTGTAAAAATATCAAAAAGATAAAATTAAGTATTTTGTTTGATAATCCTATTAGATGTCCTGTGACACTCTCACATAGTAGCCAATTCTTAAAGAAAATAACTCATTTAGTCTTGACTGGAAATGTGGTATATAGTCCCGATTTTTTTAGGATATTATTTTTCAATTGTAATAATCTTGTTGCAATCAATTGTACCACATCGCCGAATTGCTCTCAAGCATTAGGACGATACATTTCCTTGTGTAAATATATTAAACATTTGCGGTTGGTTGCTACCACTATTGATTTCAAATCAATGTTTATTTCATTAAGTCAGTGCAGATACATGGAAAATGTCCATTTATACAATTTAACATCTACTGGTGATATAACAGAACCAAAAGAAATGTTCGAAAGATGTTTCCGAATGTATAATTTATCTCTCTGTATGCCCTTGTCTGATTCATTAAAAGCAAAAAAATTGCAGATGCTTAATAAATTTAAGTCTATGTATTCAAGAGATCATTTAAATATAGAATTGTGTACTACACCTGATACTAAAGCTTATGGCTATGACCCTTTCATCGATGTTTTCAATTTGAATCCAATAAGAGTAGTATAGTAAAATACAATATGGTTTTTATTTCACTTATCTGTATATCATTTTTTATTCCTTATAGGTGACATTGAGACACTAGCTTTAAATTATATAAAGGCCCCGGTATGTAGGTATGTCGTAGGTATAATATAATCGGAGGCTCGTAGAAAGAGGATTTGTCCTTGCTTCATGCGGAGGCCAGATTGGTTCACCGGAGAGTTGATTTTTCAGCCTAGAGGAAATTAGTTTGCGTTGTGAATTCTGACTGGCCTAACGGACTCTGAGAGTTTTTGCTGCGCGAGGTTGGCAATCAATGTGACTACTGATTGTGGACGTGCAGGCGCTGCAGCGTAAATAGTAACTGATCGTATATATATGTCGCAGCCGAATTGTTTATGTCGCTGTATTACATTACAGCTAGCCGTTTTACAAAACAGGACCGCTTTGTATTACGGCGTACAACGATTAGCCGGACTGAGTACGGCTGAACGAAAGTCCGCCGTAATGTGTTCATCGCGTTACGTTCTTCAATTTGGCTAGCTGTAACGTAAAACAACGGTTTACGACGGCTTTCGGCATAGGTATTACGATGACGAGCGAAGCGAGGAGGAATATTAGAAAGATACCGCGACCCTACAATGCGCAAGCCGAGCGAGCGTGCCTCGACAGCGGCCGGCGAAGCGCCAAAAACGAAACTGCTAAAGCTTGAAACGAACAGACCGCGGCGCAGAGTCGTTGCGGGGCGGAGGCGGTTTTGCGTTAAAGTGAACGCAGTCCGGGGGACGTCGCACCAAAAAACCGCGCGGGATAGCGGAGCGGAGGCGGCGTGTGACACAATGAAATTAATGAAGCAGTAATCGACACTATCGACAGTCGACGGAGTCGGAAAGTTCAAGAATGCAAAACCACCGCCCGCGACTGCTCTGTGCGTTTCGAGCTTTAACGAACAATAACGTTTAATGACAACGAAATCTAGAACTAATCAATTATTAGATCTTTGTTGAATTAATAAAAACCGGCCAAGTGCGAGTCGGACGCGCCCACGAAGGGTTCCGTACCACTATCTATAAAAACTTCAACTGTCTAGCTATCGCGGTTCTTGAGGTACAGCCTGGTGACAGACAGACGGACGGACAGAAAGCGAAGTCTTAGTAATAGGGTCCCGTTTTTACCCTTTGGGTACCTACGGAACACTAAAAACGGTTAACTTCGTTCAACACGAACGAAATCGGCTAGAAAAGTTTTTGTTATAAACCGGTAACTGAAATAAAAAACGCTGATGCGTTTCCGTTTGGGGTCAATGGCCAAATCCGGTGTGAAGAAAAAACTCGTATCCGACTCCTGAAGAAAACACTGGTATCCAACCACTGAATTACGAGGTACGTGTTGAACAGAAAAGTTACCCAAGGGACGATACAACAAGCAAAGTAAACACAGTAACATTATCGTTTAGGCTTGTAATTCATTAATAGTATTAATTCCAAAGGTAAGTCTTATTATTGATAATGATTAGTACTCTGGCTCAATTTCATAATAAATTATCGTCCTTTTGCCTATGTACGTAAAGTGTTTGTATGGACTTGTTATACTATTGGCCTCAGTGGCTAGCCAATTACACAGTATTCCTTATTCTGTGATTATACCAGAATAGCTAGCGCAAAAATTTCACCTTTGCCGCGTCAGTTAGTGCCAAATTACTTTAATCTTCCATTGTAATTTTACAGACATTTAATTATGTACGTATACTTAGGGAAAAACTTGCAAGTCAGACCTACTGCCTAAAGTCAACCTGCTTTGAAATTGTGTACACTTATATAAAGACAAATTAAAATGCAATGTTGTATTAATAGTGTAGGTTGTCCATCTTTAAAATTATCTATCTTGATGAGTGTCTGTGACTAAACCAGTCAGCAATAAAACTTTTGTCAAAAATACATTTTGGTATTCAGTCTCATCAAACCAGTTTGCTGGTATCATTATATTGCATTTCTAGTTTATAATTTGTCGATAACTTGATGCGGCGTTACATCATAAATAGTATAATAAAATTGTCGGCAATACCTATTTGTTATTGTAGCCAGAACAGTATTCATTCTGGTATGATTCTGGAATAAAGAATTCCACCTTTACATACTCACAACCTTAGCAATTATTGTTGTTTATTATCAAATATCCAACCTAAAACTGCTGGGTACTTAATTTTTACCAAAGGAATCAACTGCACTTAAGACTTATTCTATGTACATTAAAAATGTTAATAAATAAGTAAGTCTCTTAGTTACGTAAAAATATTACAAAATAAGTATCATTACCATTAGGAATGGCGCTTTACACAAGGGGGCCTGCATAATAGGACATGACGAATTCGCCCCATTGTGAAGAGGAGCCATAAAGCTTATACCTGTTCCAGCCCGGCTAGTATGATAGCTTATACCGTCACGTTATATGGCCAAAATGTACTGAAACGTCACATAAAACGTGACGGTATAAGCTATCATACTAGCCGGGCAGACGAATAATTTTCAGGCCCAATTTGGTCCAACGTCCGATTGTCTGCTAATAAATAGTAAGCGACGCATTAGCCCATAAAAATCTGTCACATTTTCCACACAATCAGATTCTAACGAACACCGCTTACACTACAGACAGTTTGGTGCAACCCACCTTAAAGCCTTATTTACACGTACGGTACTCGTATGCGAGTTTCCACTACATTGCGCGGTGTGACAGATTGAGTGAACTTATACAACGGTAACCTGCAATGTAATTAAACTCGCATGCGAGTCTCGTATAGCCTGATTAGGGGGCACCTTTGTTGCAAGAAAAACTATAGTATGCTTCATATGGCTATAAAAGTATCGGATGCAATGAAATAACGTGCAAGTTCACTATCATTCAGTTAGCACTATTATTCTAGCTGTTGCCCGCGACTTCGACCGCGTCTTCGCTCTTATTGGTCGCAGCGTGATGTTATATAGCCTGAAGCCTTCCTCGATAAATGGACTATCCAACACACAAAGATTTTTTCAATTCGAACCCGTAGTTCCCGAGATTAGAGCGTTCAAACAAACAAACAAACTCTTCAGCTTTATAATATTAGTATAGATTTGTAAAATTGTTTTACATGTTTTCGGCAGTTGGGTAATGGAAAACACCGTGAGAAAACCGGTCTAATCTTAACAAGGTCAAGGTTTTCCGTCTAGTTCGGAATAGGCCTTTTCATATAAACTTTTATTGCAAATGGAAGTCTATTTTCAACTCCTTTTACAAGAAAGGCCCCTTGCAATACAAATTACGAGTTGGCAGACCCCAGATGGCAGTCGCTTTCATACAATTTTTGTCTACGGTAAACCTTGGGATAACGTGGCAAATCGGGAAAACGCTAGGATGATAATATTGATGATGATCACTGATTAGGTTTGTGAAAATGATCATTGTCTGGAACGTAATCGTTGTGTGGGCTAATCACTGATTAGGTTTGTGAAAATGATCATTGTCTGGAACGTAATCGTTGTGTGGGCTAATCACTGATTAGGTTTGTGAAAATGATCATTGTCTGGAACGTAATCGTTGTGTGGGCTAATCACTGATTAGGTTTGTGAAAATGATCATTGTCTGAAACGTAATCGTTGTGGGCACTGATTAGGTTTGTAAAAATGATCATAGTCTGGAACGTAGTCGTTGTATGGGCTACGTGTCGACGCTGACGAGATGGCCCTGCACGGCCGTGGACTGGTGGTAGCGGCGGCGCGACGCGAAGTCCTCGTTGTCGTCGTTCAGTCGCTGCTGCTCCACGCGGATATCCGAGTGCACGGGCGTCACCACCAGTTGTTCGTATTCGAGGGGCCGCTTCCTGCAACATATTTGCTGTAGGTATTATCCAATGGCTTGGTCCTGTATCAAAATTAGTTGGAGGGCCCAATTCAAGGGTTTTGCTTACAAACGTTAGGGGCCCGGGGAACCCGTATCATTGATAAGGCGGTAGCTATGTCCCTAAGTATTATCAGATACCTGTGTAGCGAGTGAATATTTAGCGTTTTTACGATATCGGTTCCGAGTCTTATTTTATCAAAGTTCGCGCCGATTGCCCTTTGTGTAGATGATTTGTTACATGGGTACCCCAAACGTATTTTTAACGGTTTATTTTTACCCCCATTCGCATTTTGCCACGATAGTGTTTTTTTCTTCACAAGTAGTATACATACACGTAGAAAGAGGATCTTATAGAAGAAGGATTAGCATACTACCAAAAGGGACTTATAGTAACCTGACTAAATTGAAATGTATCAGAAGACAGACCCATCCTTTAGCACGATTATGACATCCCATCCTTAGTCGTATTATATGTGCTGACAGCAATGGCATTCATCGATGACGGTGACAAATATAACGGCCTACGAACAGTGCGAGAGTCATGTGTAGAAAAACGATACTAACCCTATCGCCTGCAGAAACGCGATCTTCAGCCAATAGAAGAACCTGAACTCGCAGGCGACTACTTCGATGGAACAGTAATGACGTTAGCACAAGTGAGTGTCAATCGAGATCGTGTAATTTAACTGTTAAGAGAAAGCAGTACGAGAGAAAAAAATCATCCGAAGCGCGCAAGTGGCACTGACCACACGTGTAGAACATCGATACTAACCCTATCGCCTGCAGGAACGCGATCTTCAGCCAATAGAAGAACCTGAACTCGGAGGCGCGACCGGGCTTGACGGCGGGGTTGGCGGCGCCGATGTACAGCCACAGCAGCCACAGGATGCTGAGGCAGCCCAGTGCGTACGCCCAGTGCACCAGGAACATAAGCAGCAACTTAATTGCCACCTGGAAACAGTACGATTTGACCACAGGTTTAGCCTAGTCGTTAATGAATGACCCTGCCTACGACGCTGACGGTTCTGGGGCGCTGCCGCGAACCGAAATGTCTGCCTCTGTCACACTTGCATATTCGACCGAAAGAGAGGGAGATACTTCGTTTTCGATTCGCGGTAGGCCTTCTGGGTGTTTAAAGTCTTGGATGTTTTTTTATGTATTTATGTAATTTTTATAGGGCTACGTTCGCCTTTGTACCTTTTAATGTTTTCTTATGTGCAATAAGTCATACCACTAACCAACCATATCAGTCAAAGGACGTCCACTGCTGGACATAGGCAAGTTCGGTGACAATGCAATATTGTGGTACCTGCTGATCTGATAATGGAGACGGAAGGTGGCCATAGCAACTCCTACTACACAAGATAAATCTATTTGGACTCATTGGAATCGACTCAATGAAACGAGTAATGAAGGTAAGATGAGAAAAAAGTCGGCAGTAAAAGCTTGTACCAATAATGTCATACCAGAATTTTTTCTCAAAATGGCAGAGCTATGGGTGTTGAAAACGTTATAGTACATTTCGATGCTAGTGCGGAAAGTATGTCATTTCTTCACGAGTACCGAGGGATGCCACGAGCCGCAGGCGAGTGGCAAGACTCGGGACGAGTGAAGAATGACATTTCCGCACGTGTATTGAACGACGTTTTTTAATACAGTTGCGAAAAAATAAGAAAAACAACAAGTAATATTTATAAAAACAATATCGAATGTTGCCTTTAGAAACTTAAAACATGCTTGCAGTAAGTAAAAACGCCTCTTCTTTGACAGGCGTTTCGGCAGCTATTCCGTTCCACTCAGACAACTTATTAAGAACGATTTTTCAATATTCAATATTTAAAAAAAACGTGTTATAATGATGAAGAGGTAAGTAATAAAATATGAAATGTGTATATTTTTCGTATTCTGATATTAACAGTAGGTTTTTATGTTGATTACGTCGTTTAAAGGAAACTAATATTTAACACCCAGCAATAAGGAGTCATGCATTGGAACAAGCTAAATTTAAAAAAAAATGGAAAAGTGAAAAGCACTAGTGCGCGAAAACCAACTTTCCGCACGCTAAACAGCTACGTAAAGTAGCACTTTTTGAGCAACTGTATTAAAAAATATATTACTCGCGAGGTCTACGTACAGCTCACAGAGCCACTAGTTTAACCCTTTGGACGCCAAAGACGCATATATCCGCACCATCGGTTCAACGCCAACGACGGATATACCGGTCACGACGTGCAGATATCAATCTACATGCATCTCTCTCTATCGGGTTCAACTTCGTCTTTGACATTTAGTGCCAGCTTTTTTGACAGAGCGTTGAAAAGGTTAATGCTTCTTTGAACATTTTCGGCTTGATTCATTATTTATTTATTTCATGAAACGCTCGGGCCTCACGCGCGCAATAGGAAGCAATCTCATGGCCCTCACAACTCTCACAAACATTGAATGTGTACGAAGACTGCAATCCTTGAAGTCTTGCCCGCTAAGAGGGTTATGGATCGTCTGATGATTGAGCAGCCATCATATCCTCAGTCTGATTGCTAGTAAAGTTGTGTTGGAGTTTTAAGTTGTAGTGGGGTAAAAAAAATACGAGAATGTGTGTGCCTTCTCCCTTGTTCTGTGCGGTTGTGTTGTGTGGTGGAAGCACCATGCATTTTTTTAGCAGGTACTGTTGATAATTTCTAATCCTAGTGTTGTGTACATACCTTTTTAATGTTGTAGATTTTATGACGCTTCAGTGTTAATACAGACAAGAAAATCTACCTAAACTTTTGATAGGAAACAAACGTGTCAATAACAAAACGCGTCTACGAATACAACCATACTATTTTATGAATATGTCATAAACCTTATCAAATGTAACAAAGGCAAATTTCTTTGTTTTGTTTCGATTTTATTTTTATCGGGCGTTACGAGGAATGTTTCGCCAGTCAACAGTCTCATTGTAAACGGCAGTAGAATAAAAACAAAGATTGAACTAGGTACTTACACTAATGGCTGTGTGAGCTGAACCGCGCAATATTTTTTTTTTCAAATTAAATTTTTTTTAAAAATCGACAGTAAAAAAAATGTATATTTATCAAACCAGTTTTTTTTAATTGCTGTAGAGGAGAACAGTCGGAAATCCAGGAATCGCAGGCCGGATAAAGGAAAACAATTTTGGCGAAGCTGAAACGGACACCTTCGGTTCATTCGATCAATAAGAGATTTTTATGTTCGATTTCTGGCTCCATCAGCAGATCAACTTTATGGTACGAAATTAGTGTATAGTCACTATATTTCACATACGAGCAAGTTTCAAATACAATTAATGATAATGGGCGAAAAACGATCGAGTGACTTGCATTACACGTCAATTTAATACACAAAACAGTTAATAATGATGTACTGACCCCGACCAACGAAAGCCATCTGTTGCACAGATGCGAGTACCAGTTCTTGTCCTTGGAGTGAACACTGACGCTGGGCCGGCGCACGTCGTCGCCCGCGCGCCCGTTCGCCAGCGCCGGGTCCGTTGGCGACGGGGTGAAGTCCTGTAACAGGAATTATATATCGATTTACCCCCTTATTCATAAAACTTAACTCTGTTACCTAAAATTTGTTTTGTCCCTTTCTCACAAACATAAATGGCAAAGTGACAGATAAGGACAAACAAACTTTAGCGGCATTTTAACTAATATAGGTGAATGCGATAAGTTAAGTGGACTGTAGACGATATTATTTTCGAATAATTAACACATACGAGAGTTACAAACCGCGGTACAAAAGACAGGCTTAGATCAGTTGTTTGAAGCACTCACCTTGCTGGTCTGCAGATGTTGATGCAGATTAATTAAAACGACAATTTGCGCGATACCGCGCCGACAGTTTCGATACGACTTTCAAACCGAAGTCACGAAGTAACTTTTTTTATTACTTTTTTTTAATGCTAAACGATAATGTTGCCAGGCGAAAATATTTAAAAACTACGTTTCTTAACAATAGGTTTGATGGACGTTTATGAATATGGGGATTGATCTATACGTTCTCCGACAAAATTGAGATGGCGAAAATATAACCCTGTGACTCGATGTGTTCGTTCATGAGAGTGGACAGATTTAAAAACATGTCTCTACTATTTGGTATGGAAGAGCGGGACTTCCTGAGACAGGTATTATTTACTTAATATGAAGTCTCAACCTTTCCGCCATTGTGTGTAACATTGAAGGAAATTCAAATTATCACAAGGAAGTACTTATTTTAGAGTAGAATAGAATATAAATCTTTGAGCAATACTTACACCAACATTTTTATGCCTTATTCTTTCAGGGAATAATAGATCCAAGTCACTGCCCGTAGCGCCATACACTTGGGTATCTCTTTGTGAATGTCCCTGGAATCTAGAAATCAAGTATTCGTTAAGTACATTACATTTCTCAAACTACCATAAGTACTTAATTATGTAAATACAGCGGATATCAGTTACTAAGACGTTACGATTATAATAATTATAAATATTACATTTCATAGTCTTTCTTTATTCCGATTTTGTGTTATTCAAGAATAATAATAATAATAAAAGTAATGAGTCGATTGGTACCTAATGTAAAAATAAAAACGGGTTTTTTATTTCACAATTTAAAATCAAAGTAAAGTCTCCTTTCAGCAAAATGCTCTTCCTTTCTACAATTTAAGGTACTTCCCCTCCATGTGGCATAGCCGTGGGACACCCTGTGTACGATTATGTGACTTATGTCCGTATAATAAAAATAAAACAAAGATATAAAGAGTCAGTATATAGGAAGGTGAGAAAAAATCTAAAAAAAATAGAAGAAATATCATACCTCATCTCACGTCTATGTTGCAAATCAAACGTTTGAGCAAGGGCAAAGTAAGAATAATCAATACTAGCGTAAGTGATAAGAAACGGCATGGTAACGATGGGTGCAAGCTTGTTTATATCTCCTATTATGATGAATGTTATGGTGACTATGGCTACTACCACCATTGAGTATATAGGAACCTTATTAGGACCTCGCTGTAAAAAAAATAAGATGAGAAATTATAAAAATGACAACTTGTGCTAGACTTGCTGAGCCAGTGAAGTTTTTAATGATTTGAAAACTGGATGTTATATTTTTATTAATATCTTGAAAATATTATCAATCAACCCTAGTCTGATGATGAAGAGATTTGTACAATGGAAATAGATAGCAACAACAGATCTACAAGCTATTTTTTTTAATTCCTTATATATATATATAACTAAATAAAAAAAAATAAAAAAAATAACTACAACAAATCTAGGATTTGAAATACGATGGGTTTCAAAAACTATAGAAAGTGCTAAATTTAAACTTACTCCATGTCCAAGACTTTCTATTCCTGGTATAACTTTCTCATTTGCAATACTCTGTAATACTCTAGGAGTACCATACATGGCCCCTAGACATGAGCTCATAGAACTGACATACAAGCCTGCAAGGAGCAGGATGGTAATGGCGGATATATCTGTTGCAATAGAGAAATTTGTGAGTAACACTTCTCGGCTCACAGTTGCGGCTAGTGTTATAACAAACATCAGATATAGGAATGTGCTGGAAAAAATGCATTATAATAACATTAACTTCAATAATAGCAATGTTTACACAACATTAACCCCTTTAATAATACTTAATGACGCTATAACCACTTGCTGTTAATTCACTTAAAGTTTCAATTAAAAATATACAGGTGGCTTGACGAGGAAAAACTATTCTGGAGCAAGACACTTTTTTTATATACCATGTCGGTGGCAAACAAGCTGACAGCCCACCTGTGGGACACATGTTGTGATGTGTTTAAAAACCATATACATACAATATACGTTAGTCTTGTTTTCACGTGTACTAAATGGAAACAACTCACCCTGTGCCAATAGCTGCTAATGATCCATTAGGAATATTCATAGAGGGATTTTTCAAGTCTCCACTCATATTGATACCAGCCAGTATTCCAGTGATGGTGGGAAAGAACACACCAAAGCATTTGAACCATGTATATTCTTTATATTCCGGCCACATATTGTGGGATATTGTACTGTTTAGCCATCCATTGAATCCAGGTACATCTGCAAATGATGGAAAATAATGGGCCTAGATTGTATGAAGTGCATGTGAAAATTATATGCAAGAAACATAACTGCAATAGCTGCATTTAAAACCTTCTATTGTGTACATTATCATACTAAAAACCGGCCAAGGGCGTGTCGAATAACGCACAAAGAAGGGTTCCGTCCCGACACCTACTAGTCCACATGTAAAACTACTATTCAGTACATTGAATAAAAAAAAGGTCGTATCTTCATAAGGAACTCACGGCACTTACATATTTTTGTTTTGGCAAGACAGTTTTTCAGTGATAAATCAAAAACCGTTAGACATATCTTGTTGAAACCAAAAATCGTTGAGTGTTTATTACTGTGCACCAGCTCAATTTTTTGCAGTTATAAACTTCCTAGTTTGGAAATTAGAGAGGTGGGCGGGGGAACACTTTTTACGACTTTGACAGCTAATATCTCAACAACGGTTGACTTAATTGGAAAAGTTGTTTAGAAACCTCTATATCATTTTTATCCCTATGGATATCTATATACCCCACACGACTATGTGCATTGAAAAAAAAAATCATTCCCCGGTTACATGTATGGGGTGCCCCCCTAAAATAATATTTTCCCCTAATTTCACATCACTATTATGTAGCGGTTCAAGAATACACTTTCTTGCCAAATTTCGTAACTGTAGTGCCTATAGTCTTCGAGTAGGTACATCGGCTGTGACATACGGACGGACGGACAGGCATGACGAAACTATAAGGGTTCCGTTTTCGCCATATTGGCTACGAAACCCTAAAAAGAGAATAATTCAATGTTTATTATTGAATTTAATGCAGATATATGCTTAGGAACACTGCCGTCTTTTTTATGTGTAACAGCTTCAGTGTTATAACCAACTATTAGAATTTAGTTATAAGATCATCTGTGTGCTCTAATTGGGTGTCGAGGAAGCCTTTCTGTAAAAATGTATCATCTCATGTGCAGGACATTAAAAATAAATAAATATTACTCAGTTAACAGACATTCGAGATAATGGTGGATAATCATTTTATAAGGAATGATAATAGATTTAGCAAAATACTATACCAACCAGTGTGAATTGTAAATGAACCAACAAAGAAGTCCAAAGCAGCCATTAGAATGATTAACAGTAGGAGAAACTGCAACTTGATGACCCATTTGACACCAGCAATGTTTATGGTGCCCAATAGCAGTACAGCAGCTATAGCAAATCCTCGGGCTGCCCAAGTCTCTTCCGTCCCAAACAGCTTAGCCATTGATTCACCAAAACCAAACACATTCAATGCACAACCTACAGCCTGCAAATATAATGTTATATTGGTTAGAAATGAGGTTAACTTCATAGGTTAAATTTTTAATAGACCAATATTGAAATTTTTTGAGTATATTGTCAATCTTACGCAAAATAATTAAGATACAGGCTTAACTGGTATGTTGTTTGATACATCAACTCTGCCTGTAAGAGTTGAGAAGAGAAAGAGAGACTGAATTAAGTTTTACATAAATTTTGATATGAGCGCCGATGGTCAAATCCGCGGCGGCGGCGTGATAGGCAAAATTCTGCGGCGGCGGCGGCGTCACGGCGGCGTGACCATGAGCTTTAGATTTTTACTATGGCGCTATTTATGAAAAAATACCTCGTTTTTGTTACTATAAATCAAATCAAATCAAAAATTTTATTCTGCAAATAGGCCACAAGGGCACTTTTACAAGTCAACACATGAATTCGCACACCTAGATCTAAAGGGAGCTAACTCAAAAATCTGAAGTTTTGAGTTATGCACACCACCGAATTCCTTACAGCAAAACCTACATACCAATAAAACAGATATAAAACTAACTCCACTAGTCGCCGCTAGATGGCGCCAAATGCCGCTTTAGTTGAATGAGCGAGTGTTGCTTCCTCCCCAACAAAACAGGGACATCGCCAGTTGCAACCAGCATTACAAGCGGAGCGCACGTGCTCGTTGCAAACAGAAGGGAGTTATTTTGAGTTGTACCCTTACTGTTGAAATTTGAAGCAGTATTATTTTGAAAGGTCGCCATTTTGGTGGTTAGTGTTCATTGATTTAATTTAATAAAACATTTTGAGTTGAACCAGTATTGCTGGCGGGGTGAGTAAAGTTTTTCTTTTAATTTAGAATTGTTACCGTATTGATGATTTATTTTTGAATTTTTAGTTGAGTCTGTTTTGTTGAATCGTTTTTTAATCTGTTATATTTCTTTATAAAACAAACGAAATTGATCTTTTATGCTACTAGCAATTAGAGCCTTTTTATTCATATAATTTTATTCTCATCCTATACAACTACAGAGTTAGTTCCGTTTTAACTGATCGATTTTTGAGTTAGATCTCTTTAGATGGGCTCCGCCAAATCTAACTTTACATCATCGCTAATGAGATCCGAATCGTTACATTGCTGGCTTTTAAAATCTACTTGGCGCAAAGGATCCTATAAGTTAGTAAAATATACATTTTCTATTTCAGGCAAACAATGAATTGTGGACGTATTTTAGTAAGTAAATATAGTAGAAGAAAGGGGCAAGGGAAACATCACTCCTCCTATCGTATTTAGGTATTTACTCAACATTCAACTCTGGAAGATGACTTCGAGATGATATCAAGTGATAAAGTGGTCCGACTACTGCATGACAACATGCTATGCTGCGAAAGTGTCGATGGCAAGCAATCAGATTTTCTTCCCTTCAGCTGTGGTGTAAAGAAAGGGTTCGTCCTTTCGCGAAAGCTGTTTGCTTTGTACTTTGCAGTAGTAGTTCGGCACTACAAACTTTCTCTGAGGGCATCTGTATCCGCTACCGCACCAATGGTGGCATATTGAACGCCCGGCTAAAGTGCCAGCTCTCGCGATAGTCACGGAAATGATCTATGCAGACGATTTATGTTTTGTGACGGAATCCCCAGGAACTCTACAACAGCTTTTGTCGAGTCTTGTTAAAGATTTGGCCTTAAAATAAGTGTCAAAAATAGCCAACTCTTGGATTGACATAAAGCTCGGCTGGGACTCATTTAAGCAAGTAGAGCACTTTTAAGTACTTGGGGAGTACAATTACAATTAAGTACCACCTTGATAACGAAGTCAACTGCAGAATAAGAGCCGCTGCAGCAGCTTTCGGCAAACTTCGTTCTAAGGTGTTCCATTCTCATGACATAAAGCTCCCTACTAAGGTAACTGTATGTATACGCGTGACATGAAGAGGGCCTATATAGGGTATATCCCAATTGGGAGACATGATCAGTAATTCGGTCACAGTGGAGGAATACTGTACATATACAAGTGCGTGAGTTTGAAGCCAGGCGGCGTACAGAACTAGACGCTCAGCGCGACGAACGGAAGACCAGGCCAACCTGCGGCCATTGGATATACCTAATTATGTCGGAAGGGTGCTGACTTGAACGAGTGTGAACTAAAATCAGCTACGTCAGTCACCAGAGAGCACATCAGCGACGCTCTCAAGAGTGTTAACAGTCGCTGTAGCCTGTGTTTTATATTGTGTTAACATTTATCAGAAAATTTTGTTAGTTAGTAATATACTTTTTATAATTAAAAATAACAAACAGGACATACTTAATAATAAATATTCAGGGACAATCTTACACAAATCGACCTAGCCTCAAACTAAGCAAAGCTTGTACTATGGGTACTAGACGACGATATACATACTTATATAGATAAATACATACTTAAATACATAGAAAACATCCAAGACCCAAGAACAAATATCCGTGATAAATGCACAAATAAATGCCCTGGCCGGGATTCGAACCCGGGACCTCTAGCTTCGGAGGCAGAGTCACTACCAACTAGGCTAAACAGGTCGTCAAGGCTTATAAGTTAAATGTGATTATTGAAGTACATTTTACATTGTTTTTCATAGAACGGAAGAAAACTGTATTCTGTAGTATAAACTTTTATAATTAATATTAATATAATAATATGTCACTACTTTATATATTTTTGAGTAATATAAATAAAACTTAATAATTGATTTCGGCACTTCTAGTGTTTTCTTGCTAATTCTCATCCGATATGTACCCCTACTGTTGGTCACAGACTGCTCTATGAATTGGACTAATTTTTAAATAATACGAAATGCTTTTACGTTTTTGATATAAGTTGCCTCTTCAAAAGAGAGCCAACTAAAAATTAAATTCATCAACACTGGCTCAACTCAAATTATAAAAACAAATAAACATACATTGTTAAGCAATAGGGAAACAACTACAAAAATTCACATATCTGCTCCAAAACGTGATTAAAACATAAGATTCCAACAATATATTTCTTCTAGTTGCAAATAAAAAGCATAAATCTATACAGAAAGCTCCTGCAGTGCACAGACACATCATAATCAGTTTTTCGTCTTTTCAGAAAAAAGCGCTTTTTTGAGTTTATACCTGTTTAGATCTAGGTGTGCGAATTATACAATTAAATAAATTGACAATGATAATTATAATGTTTTCAAAACAGAATTGCAGAACTAAAAAAAAGTAGACAATAATAATAATGATTTTATAACTATAGTGATTAACAAACTCACAATATTCAATTAAACTTAACTTATAATACATTATATAAAGAAAAAAAAATTAGTGACCTATATATACGGTCTCTGTCCGAATACACAAAAGTATATACAATAAATTTAATATCTCAGAGATGTATATGGTCTCTGAGCGTCCATTATTCCTAAGTCCTTAGAGATGTACATGGTCTCTAAGCGTCTAAATTAAAATAAGTAGTAAATGAAAATAGCACTTAAGTAATTTAATATTCTCAGAGATATATAAGGTCTCTAAGCGTCAATAACAATAAAATTAATCCAAAACAGGATGATGTCTCTCGTCAATCTCCAATAAAATAACACTAGTATTAAGGTATTAATCATGCCCTTGCAAGCATGAACAGACCGGACTCCACAAACAGCACCCGATCACGAGTATGACGCGTATCTCAGCCATCGCCTCCCTCGACCATTTGTTAGGGAAGGTGGCGATCCGATCAACGACGCCACCGTAAGCAAAGCCTTTTAAGCGAGCATGACATATTCAGGCTGCCGGACATTAATAAATAATATAAAAGATTAAAACAACTGTTCGGCAAGAAACAGCATCATGTTTCATAAAACGCAACGAAAGAGCTGTACAAGGAAATAGGCTAAGTGAAGCATAGGTATATATATTTTAACTAACAAGATTATACTATCACTGGCTTAAAAGCATTTTTATCATTTAAGAAATCGTTGACAGCATAATAGGCCTGGCTTAGCAAATAACGTTTAATATGAGACTTAAATTTACTCAGTGGCAGATTAACTATTTCGGTGGGTATTTTATTATAAAATCGTATACAGTTCCCCACGAACGACGTGCTAACCTTCCGGAGACGACTGGCTTTCACTGCAATCTTGTGTTTACTTCTAGTGTTGTAGTCGTGGATATCACTGGTAAGTTTGAACTCATGAAGATTTTTCCGAACATACATAATATTTTCAAGAATATATTGAGATGCTACAGTAAGAATATTTGAATATAAAGAAAATTACGAGTATATAAATAATCATATTTTTGACAATCGAACTTTTTTTAACAATCATATTTTTAGCCTAGTTGGTAGTGACTCTGCCTCCGAAGCTAGAGGTCCCGGGTTCGAATCCCGGTCAGGGCATTTATTTGTGCATTTTTCACGGATATTTGTTCTTGGGTCTTGGATGTTTTTATCTATATAAGTATGTATATCGTCGTCTAGTACCCGTAGTACAAGCTTTGCTTAGTTTGGGACTAGGTCGATTTGTGTAAAATTGTCCCCCAATATATATTTTTTTTTTAAATTTCACACCAACTTAACAAAATAATCACTCTTTCTTTGAAAGTTATCATAGTTATTTTCCAAATAACATAAGAAGCAGTTATAATCATCACAATCTTCACTTAAAAACATGTCTATGTTTTAATGCAAGTCTTAATGTATAGAAAATGTATCCTAAGTATAAATTAGTCAAAGAATACGTTTCCAGAAAAATATTCATATTAAAACTTAACAAACGTACGGGTACTACCTTTTCTAACTTCACACAAATTTTAATCACAGCGCTTAGTCACAATCTATCTCAAAAGCTAGTTTGCGCCAGAAAGTTAAAACATTATAAGGACTCATCACCGTGACTCATAAGAGAACTATAAATTTAGCTCCCCTATGTGTGTTTATATTTTAGTGACAAGGCTGTTTTGAAAATGTACCTATCCTAAATATAAATCGAAAATACCTGCATCGCAATTACAAATGGTTTTTAATTAATAATAAGTTGGGAATGTAATAATTTTATATTAAAAATAATAACACGCGGACACGTCTTCACTCGGCAAAATACGTAGAAAGAGGATAACTATTCATCCTTACTTAATGGAGAAATACTTGAATCGACTGAAGCCATCGTGCGAACGAACGCGGGTGGGATACGTTACGAGTGCGAGCGAGAAAGTAAATCGCAACTGGTTGCGCCGGCGCGCCGTGTATTTCACTCGGCGGCGGCGCGCCGGCGCGGCGCTCATATCTACATAAATTTCACAAAAATACAAGTACTATACCTGGCCAAAACAGTAGACAATTCCCAGTGCTCCACCCATCCTGGAGCCTAATGTGTGAGCAAGTAAGAAATATACTCCTCCACTTTCTATCCGACATCTCTCACAAATACCTACCGCTGACAACACTGAGATCAAGGCCACAAATACTGAAAATAATAAATACATTGAATACAAAAAATACTATAAAATATAATATTGTGTGTGATGTAATCTCAGAGGGCCTACTCCGAACTTCGAAATTTGAACTTCGTATCATGCCGTCCCTATTTGTCATATAGTGTATAACACGAGAGTGTAAGGGATAGCATGACACGAAGTTCGATTTTCGAAATTCGGAGTAGGTCCTCAGGCAACTAGTCCTAGACCCCACCCATGGTTTCTTTGAGGGTTTTTTATTTCACTTATAGGTGTGAGATATGAGTCTTAGTTTACATTACAACTTTGATATAGTAATATTACCTGTAAAAAACACAATTAATACAGCATGAACTAAGCCAGCCTGTGCCACTATCCAGCCAGAGCGCAGGAATACAATGACTCCAAAGATATTGATGAGGCAGGATGTAAACACCCCATCCCAGGTGCCGAACAGGACTGGTTGTGATATAAAGAAGTTGGATTTCCACCATGGTACATCTCCCTGGTAACATAAATTGTAAAATGAGGACTAAGTATTTGTGGACAGTCTTACGCAAATCAACCTAGTCCCTAGTATGGGTACAGTTAGCATCAAAAGTAGCTAAGCATATGAAGTGGTCAAAAGCTATTCCCCATTAATGTAATATTATAGAACTAGATTCACAATCAGCCCACAAAAATGGCCCCCGTGAAAGTACCGCCCGCACGACTCGGGCGGTACATTCCTGTTTAGTCGTGTTTGGACCGCAGACAGTGACAGTTGTCCAACAATGACGAAATGTGCAGTGAAAAACTGCTTTAATAGCTACAAAAAAACGTGAAAAAGGATGGATATTTCTTTAGGTTAGTTAATTTGATAATGTCACAAAATGTATGTAAAGTCCTGGTAAATTCATGGTTTTTTTATAAATAATTTTGTTAGTTCAAATTAAAGGTTATCAAGAAACAAAATGTAAGGAGTCGCTATTAGGTCAATATTTTTTTACATGAAATTTGTAGGAAATAAATTTATGTTTTAATTCAAGATTTCCACAACATCCTCAGCGACGTTCAGAATGGACCGCTATTATAGCGCTAAATAGACGTGACGCACTTTATAAACCAAGCCACACGAGTGTTGTGTGTTCGGCCCATTTCCCTAATTCCGACATATACAGGACCAATAAAAACTTAAATCGACTAACTGCAACTGCTAAACCTGTCTTGAACGTAAGTCCGTTCGTTCCAGATTCAAACAACATTATTCAAATTCTGTTTTATCATATAATTTTATCGTGAAAAATTATGCAGGGGAAAACATATTCATATACTTATATGAATTGATGTAATAAAAATCAATTTAAGGTTAATGTTTAATTAATTTATCTTTCAAGTTCATCGTCGGTATCTTTGTTTTATAGATGTCAGAGATAGATGACGATGACTTGCAAAGCAATAGTTGTAAAAGTACAAACGCTGCTCCAATAGCAGAAGTCAGTACTTTTGAAATAACTACCTATAGTCTTGCTCATGAGTTTCATGAAAGTAAACATCTTTATCTCTAACACAGAAAAAGAACAGTAACTATCACAGGATTGTACGCGAATGTGTGTTAATATTGAAGTGGAATGTTTTATTTGTTATTTATATTTTTTTATTTAAAAATATTATTAATATAAAAATAATTTAAATAACCAAAGCAACTCCATTACTTTCAGTATTCACTTTTGACGTTTATAAAGAAAACATTGGTAGCCAGTATACGATAGGCCCATTTTACTAAAAAGTTTTAACCATGTTGGTTCTTATGTTTGCAAATTTGACACTTGACGCCAATGCCTGTAAGTTCTTTTTTGTACGCAGTTTTTAGCTTGACTCGGACTATAAAGAAGCGTTATTATCAGCTACTGGAATGCAACTATCAGTGTCATCTTGCGCCACATTTTTAGTTATTTATGTTTGGCATTGTGTGTCTATTTCTATATCTTAAGTCAATGTTATTCCCTTATAAAAAGGACTTTTGAACTTTTTAAAATGCATAGCTACTTTTGATGCTGACTGTACTAGGTGACACATACTTATAAATAAATACATAGTCAACATCCAAGACTAGGGGACACATATTTGTGTTCTTTACACAAATAAATATTCTGACTAGGATTCTGGAGGTCGAGTACATTATCTTAGCATGTAAATAATACAATGGCTACTTGACTATTTTTTATATTGTGATATGGGATCCTGTCACTTAACCTACTAACTTTTGCCCTAAACTTTTACTAGATCTAATGCAATGTAAACATTTTTTTCAAGAGTGATTTTTTCGGGTTTCCTTAGAATGTAATAAAATAGAAGTCATTAGGTTAAGTTATGTTTGTTTTGCAATAATCTTATAAAGTTTACTTTTTTTTATGTAGTCGGCCTGTTTAGCCTAGTTGGTAGTGTCATTGCCTCCGAAGCTAGAGGTCCCGGGTTCGATTCCCGGTAAGGGCATTTGTTTCTGTGGTGAGCAGAGACATTTGCTCCTGAGACTTGGATGTTTTCTATGTATTTAAGTATTTATCTATTAAATATATCGTCGTCTAGTACCCATAACACAAGCCTTATTGAGCTTACTGTGGGACTAGTTCGATTTGTGTAAAAAATGTCCCCTCAAATTTTTGTTTCTTTATTATTTATTTAAGGAAAAATGGATTAGATCTAATGAACCATTATGTCAAAAGAAACATTTAGGGCTAACATAGTTAGGTCTAACAAGGGAGAACCTTGTCATACAATTATTATTTTATTTTCACAAAAGGATTCTATTGTTAATGAATTATCATTTAAATTAAATACTCTTGGATGATAAAAAAAACAATGTCTAACATAAAAGCTTTTCAAAATATATGCAATTAATATTGCATTAATAAAGGGATAAACATGAAGTATGATTAGGTGGGTAAATAAACTAAAGAAAACTTGCTTAGAATCAATATATTAATATTAAATGACATCCAATACCTAATCTTAATCATCTTAATCGAGTCTTTTAAGGCTTAACAATGAAAGCTATTTACGAAATGTAATTTCTGACTATGCATATAAAATTAACGAAGAAGTGTTTTACAAACATCAATCGTTACCTGAATATCTGCAAATATTTCGTTAGCCCCTGAAGCCTGGTGTCCGCCTGTCCCATATTGTGATTCATTTCCTAGGTCCACGAAGCCACCCGATTGTCTTCTCATTCGAGCCCTATCAAACCCTGTCTCGTCACCCCTAAAACTATCTATATCTAGCTCGTTCCTTCTTCCGCGACTATTTGGTTCCATTTTGAAATATAAAATAAATACTAAAGACTATTATGTTTAACTCGCGCTACTTTGTATAGACATCTTACAAATACTATACGTAAACGTAAACTACGACTGTCAAGCAAGGCAAGTGTCAAGTCAATCCACAAACTACTAAGAAGATAGTCAATGAAGACATTGATGTCATGTCATGTCATAGCTCAGAGTAAGGATTTCTATAGAGATCCTATACGAGTTTCACCAAGGGGGACAGAAAAGCTCTTATGCAGCTAAATTGAGAACTAGTCTTAAACGTTTGGCGGCTTCCAATAAACAACCTCTTTAATTTGGCCGGGTAATCGTTTATTTGCCTCAAACTATTTGATTTGACGTTTAGATGACATTGAGGCAAATAAAGAAAAGCGAAACTATGACAAGGACAACAAATGATATTCAATTTAGTATATGATCTTCTCGCTTTTAGCGGTATTATTATTTGACGTCTACTCTGGGTACTCTGAGTGTCATAGGCAGAGAATGTTGAAAGGAATAAAAATTATGTGATTGAACCGTTCCTCTACACGCATTGCTGCGAGATACCATCTTCATTGGATTCATTGCCTAGCTAGCTAGAGGGGCTCTTTACATGAATTATATTATCACAATCAACCCTTACTAGAAATAATAAATAATACTCACTATAATACTCACTAATGATAAGAACGATAACTCCATACAAAAAATATTACACACTCCCGAAACGTCAAAAAGTCGTTTATACTACTAGCGACATCGCTTTTGAGCAGTGAACTAAAAGGTGGCTTGTTGGTAGGCAGGTTGCCTCCGGAGATTAGGGCCCGGGTTCGAATCCCGGTAAAGAAATATATATATTTTTTTACTTCGGTTTCGTAGCATTGTATTTATCTATATAGATTTAAATAAAATGCAGCTGTGTATGTGTGAAGAAATATTTATTTTGTACTATTGTTGATTTTCTCTTTAAAAAGAGATATTTTGTTCGCCTCTTCCGGCAAATAGATCCCGATTGTTAGGCTATGGGAAATAATGCAATCGAACTTATTCTTGATCTTGGGCAGCAGCTCCACATTTAGCACACACCGTGTATTCATTTGTGGATTTAAGTACATCTTCCATCTAACAACCACTGGAGAAAAACTGAAGGTGGCATAATCCACAAACGTGACGCAAGTGGGTACTATCTTCCAAGGCCCAACTAAAGTCCAGTATAACACACAAAGTATAATTCTCTTCTTTGCTTTGATTTTGTACTGAACACTGAATATAATGCAATGCATTAGTAGCTTTAATGTTCCATCGATGTTAACTTATGCTCGTGGATTTCTATTACCAACAGCATGCCACAAGAAAAGCAAAAAGAACGTTTGTAAATATAATTGTTTTGTTTTTTTTTTTTTGGCTTTTAAAAAAAATGTTTGTTTTCTTGAAATACGTTTTGACAATATTTATATGGTAGTTTGACACAAGTGTTATTTCAATATATGAAGTTTCCATGGTAACCGAACCATAGAGTTCACTTGCTATACTTCACAGTAGCGCTACTATAACAATACAAAATTTAACACAGAATACACAGAATTAATCATGAAATAATGAATATCTCGCGCGACTAAAATGCAAGAGCAAATTTTACATAAATTTAAACGATTTTTCAAATGCGTGGCACCATTGATAAATCAAATTAAGCCCCACACAGACGTTCAAGCATTGCAGTTGTGGGATCTATAAGATAGAACGAGACAACCGAGGTCTATAAATCTTCCTATTTTGCTCTATCTTATAGGTTGCTTCCCACGGCAGACTGCAAGGTGGACTGCTATGTTGCACTGTCTGGATGCCCTTGAAGTATTACTGGTAACAATTTAATTCACTACAACTCACACATACGCAATTACGAAGCACCCTACATGTCTTAGCGTAGTTAATACCTATACGCCTTGGCGGAGTCTTAGTAATAATAGTGTCCCGTTTTACTCTTTGAAAATGTAATGGAACTGCAAACTTTGTAAAGGGATTTTTTTGCCGATGGCATCACTATACGCATATGTCATGGCGACGCGCAATATAACGATTGAATTTGAATAATACATTTTCAAACGCAGATAAATATTTGTGAATATGTACTTTATCTTGTAGTCACGGCGCGATTAAAAGTGTGCTTGCGCCATTCGTGTTTTTAACTTTTTCGTATAGTGAAGCTTTTTAATCCTGGCAAAGGAAAGTTGCGGTGGAGTAGCTGGGTAAAGCACCGGAGCGGTTTTGTGTGGATATCACGCTGTGGCCTAGCTGTAAGTAAGTCTCTGATTTTCTCGATTATATATTTTTTTCTCATCAAAAACATTTTTAAACCAAGTTTGTATAATACTCCGATAGAAGGCGCTGTACCCATGGCTTTAAATTTCTCCTGAATTCATTGGGTCGGGATGGGTATAAAAACAACATTTTTACACATTATAATAAATAAATAAATATTATGGCACAATTTTCACACAAATCGAACTAGTCCCATAGTAAGCTCAATAAGGCACATATAAAACCTTAAAGTCTCAGGAACAAATGTCTCTGCTCACCACAGAAACAAATGCCCTTACCGGGATTCGAACCCGGGACCTCTAGCTTCGGAGGCAGTGGCACTACCAACTAGGCTAAACAGGCCGACAATTTTTCAATTATACACGATCATTGTACGGACACGGGTATGTCCTAAAACTACGACCAAGACCACCGGGGCAGCAGCATCCCTGGAGTGCGGTGGAGATATTGCGATCGCCAACCCGCATGCCAAGCGTGGCGATTATGGCATATACCCCCCGTGAATTTGGGGGAGGCCTATTTCCAGCAGTGGACGTCCTTTGGCTGATATGGATGTGGTGGTGGATTCTACGGAACCCTCGGTGCGCGACTCAGACTCAGACTCGCACTTGACCGGTTTATTATTTAAGCTTTGGCTACCAGGGCCGTCAGCTATAAACCAAATTACAAATTCAGAATTAGGGTTTCTGATAGCTCGACCTTCTTTCTTTCATGAGTTTCGAGAATTCTCGAGTAGGGAACGCAATCTCGATCTCGCAAGATCTCGAAATCGCGTGATCTCGACCGATTTTTCGAGATTCAATCTCGTCGGCAGAAAATCTCGGTCGAGCGATCTCGAACGAGATTACAAGTTCATGCCGTGCAGGAATTAATTGAGCTGATTCATGTTAGGTAGTGTTGCCGTGTGTAGGCGGCTTTAAAATAGCTGATTATTGGCTATGTGCACGTCAGAAACGTCAAACGTCATGGGTCCCGGGGCATTGTCAAACTCAGAGCTGTCAAATAATAACACATGAATATTTTATTTATTTTAGTAAGCGAGAAAGACCCCTTACTGGAAGTTTGACTGAAATAAATAAGAAAATAAATAAATAAATACAAACGAAACGAATCGTAGGAAACCAATAGGAAACGTCGAAGTAAATTTGACATATAGGTCCCCGGAAATTGCACATTTCTGCCATGGTGTGCGCTGCGATCGCTTAGTTTACCCCCACCACCTACTTCGCACATAGCCAATAGCGTAGCGCAGTGGCGCAATGTTTGCGTGAATACCTATTCACTGTACTGTAGAGTGAACCAGTGTCGAGCGGGTGTTCCCAGCTGCTGGTCTTTTAGCAACTAACATTAGGTGCCACATGGCCGACAACGGCGACATCACCTTGGTTGTACTATTCCTTATTCTGTGATAGAGGTTTCGATATTTTTTTCCATTTAAATCAACCTTAATTTTTTTTTTAAGCGTATGGCATTTATTTACGAACCGTGAGATTTTCGAGAAGACTAGTACGGTTGCCAGTTTTTGTTGAACTTATAGCACCACCCAGGGGTCCTGTGTAGGGTAACGGTGGGTACTCCCTACCCACTCACGTGCTCTCCGCAACTAGGGTTGCGACTTGGGAAAACGTACAGTGCTCT
Source organism: Notocelia uddmanniana (assembly GCA_905163555.1). Taxonomy (NCBI): domain Eukaryota; kingdom Metazoa; phylum Arthropoda; class Insecta; order Lepidoptera; family Tortricidae; genus Notocelia; species Notocelia uddmanniana. The sequence continues at coordinate 18,251,312 of LR991057.1, forward strand.
CGCAACACTAGTTGCGAGTTGGAGTTCCAACGGTTTTTAAATTGTTGCTATGCGGAACATGCAAAGAACGCTTTTTAATTGAGTTATATAGGTAGAGTATGAATGTGGCAACATTAAAAAAAATTAAAACCGCAGTCTACGGAACAATTTTTATAAAATATAAAAGTTGTTTTCATGACCATCGAAGTTCGGTACGTCAGCGAGAGAGCTCGCGATTAAAAAATGCTGTGAGCAATCAATTGTGCATTTTTTAATTGGTATTATATACCAAATTAATCCTGGTTTACTGCTTCATAAGACGAAGCATATATTTCGATACTAATTAAAATGGAATGTAATAAATTCTTCCAACAAAGTACGTTGAGTGATGAAAATTTTGCGAGGTTAATTTTAAATCGTACATTATTATGTGATTATGCCATATTTCTGTACTAGGCTATTAAAATCAATAAATGCGTCTATTAAAATCAACATAAATCCACTTTAAATGAACAATTAGGTATGTTCTATGCAGGATTAGGTGAATGAACTTGTGACGTCTATAAATACTATTGTACGCAACTGTGGTTGCACAAGGCACTTCCGCCGATTCGCGTGGGATCCACGTATTATGTCATAAGGCGTGGTGCACACTGGGCTATTGTCGCAGAATGGTTTAATTTAGTTTATTAATTTTTGATAGGTTCTTTTACGCATACTAAGTGGCGGCCCATTACCAATGTAACTGCTTACCTTTTATTTATGAATGTATGAAGTAGAGGTAGGGTTCACTTTTACTTGTTCAACTGATCATATAAATTTATAAAATTCACATATTCCATGTAATGGTTCAAATAAGAATGTATGGTTTTCTTTTTTCAAAAAACCAGTTCTGATTTTGACTCGTATTGACCGTTATCTCAGTTATTTGTAGCTCGCATATAAACTATTGTATAGTCGTTTTAACTTAACACCCAAAAATTTGCAGTGAAAACCACGTACCAATAAAAAATACTTACCTCACAAAATAAGTGTATGAATTTTGTTGTTACTTGTGATGTATTTTTTTCAAATATTAATTTAATTTAATTTCTTAAATTTTCATTGTAATTTTACTCGTTAGTGGTTATGGGATGTGTCAGGCAAGGATTCAATAATTATTTGTGCAATAAGAGAGCAGTCGTTTTTTTACGACGAGTAATAATTACGAATCCCGAGGTAGCGAAGGATGCCTTAATCGAATCACTAGGGAGCGTGGCAAGTGATTCTATGATAGATTTTATAGCGTATCAAGAGATTCGAATACACGATATGCATATAGGTAACTTTGCTCTCGTGTACGACACACATACCACATCACATAAAACTTATCACCTCAGCAATGAGAACCTGTTAGAGTTAAAAAAAACTTGTTGGGGTGCCAAATAAATATATGCCCTATGTCCAGTAGTGGACGTCCTTCGTCTGACATGATGAAATTACAATATAGTCAGTTCTGGTACCGTACCTACTACTACTATACTACGCAACGCAAAAGAGGGGGGTTATAAGTTTAATGTGTATATCTGTCTGTGGCATCGTAGCTTTTATTTAAACTGGTGAACTATTTGGTTGTCTTTTTTTCAGAGCAGGATTTCCAAGAGAAATTTAGTAGTATCTTATAGCCGTGGATCAATATGACTGAAGCAACTATAAATGCCTAGACACGTAAACACGAGGTCATTGAGATCTGATATGTCGAGCCAAAAAGTTGCAACTATTATGGTGTGTATGTAAAAAATACTGCATTTTTAACTCCTCGAATTTATAATAAGTTAATAACATAACTTTTCTCTCGGGAAACGATAATATCAGTAAAACATGTTTTATCAAAATCGGTTCAGCCATTGTTGAGATATATAACTTTGAAATGAAAATATCGGCGGTTTTCCAACTTTTCTACTTTGTCAGTTATTCTATATCACGACAGCCAATGATATTTAAAATAAATTGCCAAACGTTATTATTACTTCAAGAATATATAATTAAAGTCACCATGAGTGTACGGCTGTTAATTTCGTATTAGCATTGTATAAGTCATAAGTTAAGGATCTGTAACTATTCGTAATTGATTTATAAGAAATGTAAATTTCGTAATTTCAATATTGACGATCACTGCGTGAACTGTGGTTTCGTTGCGCACCAGTGTATCCCGTCCTATATCGCCGCCATGATTAAATTTTGACAGCGCAGGTCCGCCGGAGTATGTCCGTTAGTTTGAGTCGGGACCTTTGCGTGGGTTTTTGTATACTTTTGAAATGAGAACAAAAATATAAATCGAGTTGTAATCGGTCGAATATCTATTAAGTTGTGAAGTGTAACATGTGTAGTGTATGTGTTAAGAGTTTTATGTGGTTTGAAGTGTATGGAATTATTTTTAATCGGGCGTCAAAACCGGCACTCATTACGTTAGGTATGTAAGGCTATTTTTTGTTATTGATAATTTGTGACAGAAATTGTTGCGATTTTGACAAAATTGGCACTTGTTATTTAAAGTTTAATAGTGTCTCTATCTACGTCTGACAATATTTTTGTACTCGTTTGCCTAAATTATTAATACAAAAATCATAAACAAACTACACTGTTTTGCGGCGAATTGAAAAACTGACAATGTAAACATTGCAAATGAAAAAGGTTTTATGCAAAATATTTCCCCGGGATCATATACTTTATTTGGTATCAATCGAAGCGTAAACTATTACAGTTTTAAATAAACATAACATTTACATATGTTATCGATTTAGATTATAAAATAAAAATATATTTATTGCAAAAGATCTCATTCGAAACGGTATGTAAAGTTTGTGACTTTTTTTAAAAATATTTTACTATGGTGACCTATGTAATTAATTATATAAACAAATTGCCTGTTCCTTTAGCTTTATAACATAAAAAGAATCATAGCATAAAGTTTAGACGAAGCCAGGCAACCGATTTATTAACAACACAAGACAATGCGCTGCTAATGCTCGGTGAATCTTGAGCACTTTAGACCACCTTTTTTTTTAACGCGAGCACTTGAGTGGCTACGGACGCGGTGCAACTTCGACCCCCCTTTGTCAAGTGAGTGGGCAACTTGACTGTTAGAAGTTCGCAAGCCGCTCGAAGGCCTCTAACTTGGCTTTACGATTGCAGCCGGGATCAACGGCTTAGCATGCCTTCCAAAGCACGAGAGTCAGTTAGTAAACACTCAAAGCGGTCACCCATCCAAGAACTGACCTGCGCCCACATTGCTTAACCTCGCACACCGCACGCGGTAAGGAGTGCGAATGGAAGTGAGGCCAAATTTTCTTTTTGGATGCTCCAATGGTAACTGGCAAAACCTACCTAATAAATTTAATTGTAGGAAAAATAAATTTTACAAATGATATTGAATTAGCCGTATTTCTGTACTTCAAAGGACCAGAGTTTATGGCCGCTGCGCGCTGCTTGGTCGTTTACAGACCTATTGGTGTTACTGTAGTACACAGATACTTTTACTAAGGGCCGTTTAAGACATGCTTTTATTTCATCGGCCCTTTCCCCTTCTGCCTCTCGGAAATGTATGATAATAGTTTTCGATCAAATGAAATTCAACAGTTTGCCGGTTCTCAGAATGTATACTGACTTTTCATCTGTTCATCTGTTAATGAATCACAATCACCAAACTTCGTATAGCGAAAGCCCAGAATGTAACAACTACTTTTCTGGAGACCGCATCTAAATCGGTTCAGCCAAACGCGAGATAATCGTGGACAAACATACGAACCTGTTTTTTGTAGACGGTTAAAAATTTCGCTTAGTACGCGGGCGAAGCCGCGGGCAAATGCTAGTCTAAATATATAAAAGAAGAAACTGACTGACTGACTGACATATCAACGCACAGCCCAAACCGCTGGTCCTAGAGATTCCAAATTTGGCACGTAGGTTCCTTATAAGGTCAAGGGGTGCACTAAGAGAGGATTTTTCAAAATTCAACCCCTAAGGGGGTGAAATGGGGGTTCAAAGTTTGTATGCGGAAACAAGATAATAATAATAGATAATAATAATAAAATAGTCCAACTACTATTTTATTCGAAAAATCACAGGAGTATTTCTAACGATAAATGAGTAAATACGTGTTTCAGGTTTTTTGAGAAATCAACCCCTAAAAGGGGGAAAGGTTGTGACAAATTCTGAAAATCGACATAAGTATTGTTTTTATGATATACCGGGTTGCTGATAACGAAAACAGCAATGATTTTAAAATCTCACGTGGAGGACGTGAAAATACCATCCCATCTGTTGGGGTCCGAGGGGGTTGGAATGTCTAAATATTAATATGGGTGTCATTTTTATGGTTGTTTGGGTCGGTAATTTAAAAAATGGGATTGATTTTGAGATTTAATATTGCGGATATGAATTATGGGCCCTACGGAAGCGCCGGCTGCAAAGCCTGCATATATGCTGAGTAGGTTCCCTTTCGTAACCACGCCTTTGTGTGTTATCTAATGTTAATATTGTGCTTGTTACGAATAAATTTTTGAATCTGAATCTTGAATCTGAAAAGTTTTAAAAGTTGGTGCCAAATTGCACGAAGAAACTGACTGAGTAAGCGAGTGATATATCAACGCACAGCCCAAACTGCTGGTTCGAGAGATACGAAATTTGTCATGTAGGTTCCTTATAAAGTCTAAAGGTGCATAAAGTGCCGTGAGTTCCCTATGAAGATACGACCTTTTTTGATTCAATGTATTGTAAATGGTTTTATTAATCAGTGCCTTCCGATACGATTTCGACATAAATCGATATTTGAGCGTCCGAGAGGACTCTTAATAGGAATCCGAGCTACCTAAACTTTGAATAAAGTACCGGCCATATTGATTTTCTTCATTTTCGTCCCGATTTCGTTCAAAATCAATATCTGAGCGTCCGAGAGGTCCTCTAATACGACCCCGAAGTAAATTTTTGAAAAAGTCGCAGCCATATTGATTTTCTTCATTTCCTTCCCAATTTTGTTCATAATCGATATCTGAGCGTCCGAGAGGTCTCGTAATACGAATTCGAGGTAAAATTTAGAAAAAGTGGCGGCCATATTCATTTTTTTCATTTCCGTCACGATTTCGTTCAAAATCGATATCTGAGCGTCCGAAAGAATTCTTAATACGAATCCGAGGTAAAATTTTAAAAAAGTGGCAGCGATATTGATTTTCTTCATTTCCAACCCGATTTCGTTGAAAATCGATATCCGAACGTCCGAGAGGTCTCCTAATACGAATCCGAGGTAAGATTTGGAAAAAGTGGCAGCCATATTGATTTTCTTCATTTCCATCCCGATTTCGTTCAAAATCGATATCTGAGCGTCCGACAGGTCTCGTAATACGGATTTGAGGTAAAATATTTGCACAAAAGATCCCATTGGGTCGAAGTGCATCCGCAAGGGCCCTCATATATAAGATAAGAAGTAACATTTGGAAAAAGTGGAGGCTGTATTGATTTTCTTCATTTCCGTCCCGATTTCGTTCAAAATCGATATCTGAGTGTCCGAGAGGTCTCTGAATATGAATCCGAGGTAAAATTTCTGAAAGGGGCGGCCATATTGATTTTTTTTTTCGTCCCGATTTCGTTCAAATTTTTTTTTTTTTATTGCCACAAACTTAACCTAAACATTACAATAAGGGATGTTTGAACTTAGCACTTAATTTAAAAAAATATATACACAAAAAGAAAAAAAAAAAGAAAACGAATCAATTTTGAGTTGAGGCAATGGGTCCCAATCTCAGCATATGCTGGGCATGGGGTACCCAGCGCTGGTTTTCAGATTGGTCCCTGGGAAGAGGGTCGGTCGCAGTTGTTCACACATTTTTATTTATAAACAAAGTAACAAATAAAAAAAAAAGAAGCTTAACTCTAACATTAAAAGTAGTGTGATGTTTTGTGCGTGTGTGTGATGTGACTACATGTCTATGTCGCGCGCCGTGTATTGTGTTTGTGCATGACAACATTGTAATGTGGTTGTAATGAGTTATCCTGTTGTAGTGTGACGGGGTTATAGTTCGGTTTGTTTGTTTAGTAGGTGTGTCCTCAGTAAGTTTTTTAATTTTGCCACCGACATGGGCTCACGCAAGGGCGGAGGCAAGTCATTCCATATTTTCGCAGCCGCATATTTAAAACCCCCTCTGAAAAATTTGGTTTTATGTTTAGGAATTGCTAGTTTTGTGCTTTTTCTTAGAGTTTTGACCCGCCGCGTATCTTCGACCCATTTTAATTTTGCAAATAGATAATAAGGCTTCTGATATTCTATCACCTTTCGAACTGTAAACGCTAGGTGAAGCTGTCTTCTGCTATCCATATTTAAGATTTTCCTTTCATTAAGGAATGGGGTGATATGAGCACGCTTAGGTACTTCGTAACAAAAACGTGCACAAGCATTTTGTACGCGTTGTATACACCTTTTTGTTTTCGCCAATAGTCGTGGTCCATAAACTATATCACCATAGTTTAGTTGTGATAAAACTAGCGATTCAACGAGAATTTCACGAATTTTCTCTGAGCGGTATTTCCGAATATTATATAGAACTTTAAGCCTGTAGAAAGCGTTCCTTATCTTGCTCTGGATATACTCCTCATAACGTAGCTCTCCGTCTATGATCATTCCGAGATTTTTTGCATTTTCAACTCGAAAGATAGGTTCCGTTCCAATATAGATTTTGGGCTCTTTGTGTATAATTTTTTGGCATTGCCATTTATTCCCCAATACGACAAATTGCGATTTAGCTGGGTTTAATGCCAGATTATTATCAGACGACCACTTGGCAATCCTATCTAAGTCTTCATTTATTTTAACTATTGCTTCGTCCGAGTCATGTGGTAGGAACGAATAGTGTATTTGGGTGTCGTCAGCGTATAAATGTACATTATAGTATTTTAGTTGGTTTACCAGGTCTGCTGTGTATAAAATAAAAAATTATGGACTCAGGATTGATCCTTGCGGTGTTCCGCGACTGATATTATGTATATTTGATTTTACCAATACGCCTTGATCTGTTTGTATTTCCACATATTGTTTTCGACTTGTGAGGAACGATTGAAACCAATTACATGTTCTTTTCGAGATCCCGTAGTACGCCATTTTTGCCAGTAATAAAGTAGGATTAACACAGTCGAAAGCACGGGAAAAATCTAATAACACAAGAATGGTTCCCATTCCCTTGTCTGATGAAGTAATGATCTCATCTGTGACTTCGGCAAGAGCGGTTGCAGTGCCGTGCCTTCCTCGGAACCCTGACTGTGTACGTGGTAGGACATTGTTAATTTCGAGGAAATTTGTAAGCTGTTCACTTACAACCCTTTCTAATACTTTGGAGAGTACCGGTAAAATGCTAATTGGTCTTAAGTCTTTGTATGACTCGGTCTTACTAGACTTAGGTATAGGTTTAACTCTAGCGAGTTTCCACGCTTCAGGAAAGGTGTCTTGCGCGATCGATGTGTTAACAATATCCGTTATCACTGAGAGAGTCACATCTAGTGTAAGCCGGATCATCTCTATTGTGATATCATCATTACCACTTGCATTTGTTTGTATTGATATAATAATTTTGCTAATTTGATTTTCCGTGTATGGTTTTATGCTAAAAGATTGCCCGTACGGTGTTTCATTTTCAAAGAAGTCTTGAGTTCCACGATGGGTATCAGAGTCCCCCGGGATCGTCAGAAAAAATCTATTTATTTTATCTGGGTCACAAAGATGCGATGGTATTCTGGGCTGGTCTGTATTACCTAAGCAGGAAGAGGTTTTAAGGTGCTTCCACATTTCTTTTGGATGGGATTTGTTTTTATTGACGTAAAACGTGAAATAAGCCTTTTTTCCCGCTCCAGGGCTGCTGTTGTGTAGTTCCTTAGGGTCTTGTAGTAATCGCGACTTGATTCATTTTTCTTTTTCTGTGCTTTTTTCATTGCTTCATCCCGTAAACTCATCATAGTTTTAATAGTGTCCGTGATCCACGGATAAGACTTACAATCGGTCCGTAGCCTGCGCACCGGGGCGTGTTTATCAAAGATGTTACAGAGTAACTGATTAAATCTGTACACTTTATTGTTAATATCCGGAATGTGTTTAATCTCGTCCCACGGTGTAAGCCTGAGGTCTGTATTAAATTTCTCTATATCAATCTGTCCTAGGAGCCGTTTGTAAACATATTGTGGTGTTTGTTTTGGTTTTACAATTACCAGTTCGGCAAGTATCATTGCGTGGTCGCTGAGCTTCGGGTTGTGGTGTACATGTATTTTTTTACATATATTAGGCCTGTCAGTAATAACTAAATCCAGTAAGGAAGAGGTTTTTTCTGTGATTCGGGTGGGTTCCTTTACCAGTTGTTCTAAATTCCGCTGTGTTAAAAATGTTTTTAATTGTATTGAATTAGGCTTATCTACTAAGTTAAGATTAACGTTGAAATCTGTTAGCAGTATAATATTTTCATATGATGCGAGCATGTCAAGTGAGTCGCAAAGCGCGTCAATGGCGGTCCCAACAGGTACAGACTCGGGCCTGTACGCCGTTCCTATCGCAAGCCGTCCCACGCCACGGATTTGCAGATCTAACCACATCTGCTCTAAGGAGGATGAGGGGTGTTGTAATATCTTAGTCTTTAAATTTTTTCGCACATAGAACCCTACTCCGCCCCCCCTCGATCCGTCCTGTCGGGGGCTGCTCTTGATAGTATAGTCTGGTATTTTAGGAATGAATTTGTCTTCGCCCATACGCAACTAAGTTTCATTTAACGCTATAATATCCGGATTATAGTGATTTAAGGATGCGATAAATTCGTCATGTCCAGTATTTAGCGAGCGGATGTTCAGTAATCCTAAAGTTAAATAATAAGTTTTTTTACGCGTCATTTTTGATATAAGCGGAATGATGGATATAAGCGTGCTATTGGGGTGTTGTTAAAATAGTGTATGTACGTGTATGGATTGAAGATGTGATAGTTATGTAAAAGACCATTGCGCGATACTCGATTTTTATTTGAACGTAAACATTCGTGATTCATTATTAAAACTATATCACTAAAGCGCCTCAATCGATTTTGATTACTTAAAAGCGCAGACAAATTTTTATATATATAATTAGTACTAAATTCTAGATTACGGTAAACTTTAAACACCAGCATATCATAGGTACACAAAAAACCTTTCCCGACATTTATTCGTAAGTTATCATAAGTGGAACAATGTACATTTTTTGTAGTAAAAATTAAACTGTAGGCGACAAAGAGTTCATTCATTAAAATAAAATATTGTTTTTTTATACCCAAAGTCACATTTGACCCTTTTAGAATGTTTCCATCGGTTAAACAGTTATTCACAACAACTATACAATTGAACGTCTATATAGTCAAAGGGTTTGAGAAACAGCTTAGAACTAATTAGTTTTAGTAAAAGGCATACTACTAACAACATGAACCATAAACAACGCAGACGATTAAACATTACCGTGTAGCTATATTTATGTATTTTTAGATACCATAGGGTCCATGCCGAAAACCCGCGTAACATCCTTTGCATTCCGAAATCGCACCGTTTTACTGTCACTGCCTTCTGTTCTCTTAGCGTATATGCGCCCCTCTTGTGTCCACACAAATTTCCAACCTGCAGCACTTTTTGCTTGACGTACTAACCATAACAGCTTTCGATTGTCCTTCGTGAGTCTCTCATTAATATAGATTTTACAGACAGGACTTTCAGGTAGTCCGAGGCCAGTAGTATCTATCGTCCGCCGCACTCGAGCGTTGCGTAAAACTTCGTCCCGGAGCGCGCGCCTGGCGAGGCGCACGACCAGGGGGCGGGGGCGCGAGTTCGTGCCCGTGCTCGCCCCGATGACAATTGTTCTCGTCAACCCTACCCGGTCCGCACTGACAATGTCCCGAGGCTCTAGTGACATACCTATTTTTACGGCTATGGCCTGTGTGATGTGCTGGGTCGACTCTCCTTGGTGTTCTGGTACCCCCATAATTTCCACGTCGTTCAGTAGGAGTGCCTGGTCCCTGTCGTTCAACTGCTCTTGCATCTGGTCTATAGTGTTATGTAATTCCGCAACGGATGTAGGCGAGTATTGATTAGATTTTATTGATGCTAATTCCGCGGTGAGACGCGAGTTCTCCAATTCAAGATTTTTTATCTTTTTGTTTACTGTTCCAAGGTCCGCCTGAAAACCCCTAATCTGCTCACTTAAGAAATCTGTCGTCTCTGAAAATTCTTTTTGGATCCGATCAATGACGTGCGAAAATTCATTTTTCATTTCATCGAATATTTCCTTTTTCGTGGTTCCCAATTTCGAATCTAACTTTGCGAGATCATTTTTTACATCGGCTAGTTTTGTGTCGAGCAGACTCGCTATGCTTTCCATACTTAATTCCGTTGTTCTGAACTTGCCTGAGTTACCTGATGTTTCGTTAAGGTCCGGCACGTATCTGTTAACGGTGCGAGGGGTATGCTGCGGCTCGTCGCAAATCGACATATCTGCATCCGACTGTCAGAACAGTCAGAACGGTCAGAACAGGCGACGAGCTCTCATAGTGTTTTCTAACCGGGGTGTTTATGGCGCCTAGTGACGTTATCGCACGGCGGGCATCGCCAACTGCTGTTTGTGTCTTGCACTATTTTTTTATAACGATCGTTTGGCACACCTAGGCACTGATAGTGATAGATACCTTTACATCCCTTACACAGGAGAAGCTCTCCTCTGGATACAGACGTGTGACAAGCTTCGCAGTTCATATTATTTTCCGCACTAAATTGCGTACTACGTAGGTAGGTACGATGCGATAACGAACGCCGCCGCTTGTGCTCCAGCTGATCGCACGGTTGAATGACCGCGCTACCCACAACGTTAAATTTCAAATTTTCACCGTAACTTCACACACGATTTTCTTTTCACAATAAACATATAATTCCAAACGGTTTTTACGATCACTTTTCTGGTTCTGTCAGCTTCATTTTCGTATATATGTCGATTATAGGCGTAACTATTTTCCCACTGTTTCGTAATAAAAATGGGACATTACCGCCGTAAGGTGTTAACTGAGTGAGCGCTGCGCTCCGACCCTCCGAATCGAGATCTGAGCGTCCGAGAGGTCTCTTAATACGAATCTGAGGTAAAATTTGGCTCTCCATGCATGCCAGGGATTGTAAAAAAAAGTTTAATGTTATTATATAGGCGTGTAGGGTATCTATTGATTGGCTTTTAAAAACGACATAGAGGTCTCGTAATTTTTTCCATTTAAATCAACGTTTAGATTTTTTTTAATCGTATGGCATTTATTTACGAACTGTGAGATCTTCGGGAAGACAAGTACGGTTGCCAGTTTTTGTTGCACTTTTAGCACCACCCAGGGGTCACGTGTAGGGTAACGGTGGGTACTCCCTACGGACGTAGTGCAACTTCGACCCCCCTTTATCAAGTGAGTGGGCAACTTGACTGTTAGAAGTTCTCAAGCCACCCGAAGGCCTCTAACTTGGCTTAACGACTGCTGTCGTAGACAGCAGCCGGGATCAACGGTTTAACGTGCCTTTCAAAGCACGAGAGCGCTCAGTTAGTAACCACTCAAGCGGTCACCCATCCAAGACCTGACCTGCACCCACATTGCTTAACCTCGCACACCGCACGCGGTAGGCGGGTGCGGCTGGGCCACGAGCGCTTTAAATTTTTGATAGTTTGTGCCAAATTGCAATTTAATCGGTCCAGTAAAAGCAACTCGGTTGTAACAGACGGACTGACAGTAAGGAGTGCGAATGGAAGTGAGGCCAAATTTTCTTTTTGGATGCTCCTTTTAATGAATCACAATCACCGAAACCCCCAGAATGTAACAACTACTTTTCTGGAAACCGCATCTCAATCGGTTCAGCCAAATGCGAGGTAATCGTGGACAAACATACATACATACCTACATACATATATACGGGTCAAACAATGAACCTCTTTTTTGTAGACGGTTAAAGATTACGCTTAGTACGCGGGCGAAGCCTCGGGAAAATGCTAGTAATGTATAAGTAGTGTTATTTTGTCATAGAAAAATTAAGCGGGCGTTATGTTGATATTCCAAGTGCCACAAACCTACTACAGGGAGTAACCTAATTATTCAAAATTAAGGTAATATCAGCAAAATACCGCATTTTAAATTATGTTGCTAAATCTCGATATCGTCCGTTTGACTGACGAGATCTCGAATCCCCCAATCTCGACATTGGATATCTCGCACGAGATCTCGAATTGCCAATCTCAATTCGAGATTGCATTCCCTATTTTCGAGGCCATTTTCTCGAGTCTTCTCGGGTATCGAGTCTTTTTATAAAAACCGATGAAAATTGCTTAAATATGATGAAACTATCATTTCTAGGGTTCCTTTGCCAAAATGGCGAAAACGCAACCCTTATAGTTTCGTCACGTCTGTCCGTCCATCCGTTCGTCAACCCTATGGTACAGCCGATTAGGAGACAATAAGCACTATAATTATGATAGGTAGGAAGGTTCTTGAAAGACTTTTAATACACTTTTGCATTTAAGTCAACCGTTGGTGAGATATTAGCTGTCAAAGCCGTAAAAAGTGCCCCCCCCCCCTAATTTCCAAACCTAGAAGTTAAGAAAAATTGAGGCGCTGAACATTAATAAATACTTTTAACGATTTTTGGTTTCATTAAGATAGGTTTAACGGTTTTTGAGTTATCGCCGAAAAACTATCTAGCCCAAATAAAAGGACGTAAGTGCCGTAGTTCGCTATAAAGAAGCGACCTTTTTAAATTCAATTTATTATGAAGTGGTTTTAAAACTGTGGGTAGGGTACACACACATATACATACATAAACTCACGCCTATATTCCTCCCAAAAGGGGTAGGCAGAGCACACGATAATTAATATCAGTGCCACTTTCAGCTTCTTTTTTTTCAGTGTAATTTTTTTAGTACTTTTTAGGTGTCGGTACGGAACCCTTATTTGTGCATGATCTGACACTTGCCCGGTATTTGCTACTTCGGCTTGTAGAAATCGGCAGATTATATTTATCCTGTTGTTCATAAATTATTTAATTTAAAATAAAAATAAATCAAACGCGCTCGAAAATGTCAAGGTTACGTTTTTTTGCAACTTTGGCTCTTCCACTCAACGTTTATTTTACTTTAGAATTGGTAAGTTCAATAATGTGTTTAGGAATTTTGTTGTAGAATCATACGTATTTCCGAGGATAGTTTTTTTAACGAATTTGGCGGGCTGCCCTGGACACGCGATGATATGTAGAGGGTTTATAAATTGGTGGAAATACTCAAATCAAAAGACTGCAAGGTACTGTTATATGTTAATCAGCCGCGCTCGAGTAAATCCCAAAATCCCTTCTTGGGCTCCCCTACTAGTGTTCCTTTGTGTTCTTTATTTTACTTCTACTAGTATTCCTATATGTGTTCTTTGTTTAAAGTTGACATAGACCTAAAAATAATAAATGAAATCGAGGTGCTATAGGTCCTTATGAAGTGACATGATATTATTTTTAACATTTTGATCCCTTATTCAGTAGTTATCGCCCAATTTGACTGAACAAACTAGAAGTGACAGCACACAAGAAGGTATTCAACTATTTATATCTGATCTAAAGCCTATTATTTGACGAGTAGTTTTAAACAGATATGTACAAAAAACCACATACCACAGTAGAGATGTTTTTGTTGTATTGGCTATGTGCGAAGTAGGTGGTGGGGGTAAGCTAGGCGATCGTAGCGCACACCATGGCAGAAATGGTCACTTACCGGGGACAACTGTCAAATTTACTTTCACGGTTTCTATTGGTTTCTCAACGGTTTCCTACGATTCGTTTCGTTTGTATGTATTTATTTATTCTCTTATTTATTTCAGTAAAATTTCCAATACGGGGTCTTTCTCGTTTACTAAAGTAAGTAAAATATTCATGTGTCATTATTTGACATCTCTGAGTTTTGACATTGTCTTGGGACCTTTGACGTTTGACGTTTCAGACGTGCACATAGCCAATACACCTACCTGGTAAGACATAACTGAAAAGAATTTCACTGATTTGTTTGTATTTATTAGTGGTGATTGGGTACGGTCCACGTACGGTCATCGAAAACACCAATTACTGTAGGATTTTTCCGACTTCAATAGAAGGAAGGAGGTACTCAGTTCGTCTGCATCTCAGAGTACACGACGAGTATAGTATAGAATAAGAGCGATAGAGAAGAATATATCATTTATTGTTCTTGTCATAGTTCCGCTTTTCTTTATTTGCCTCAATGTCATCAAAACGTCATGTCAAATAGTTTGAGGCCTCGTTTGAGGCAAATAAACGATTACCCGCCCAAATTAAATTATTGCTTATGGTAACCCGCCAGACGATTAAGTTACGTTCTCAATTTAGCTGCATAATAGCTTTTCCGTCCCCCTTGGTGAAACTCGTATAGGAGCTCTATAGAAATTCTTACTCTGAGGTCTGCATGGTTGCTTGTTCTTTTTTTTATTCTTTTTTTTTTCAAAGTAGGTACCCCGAAATTGGTTCCATATAAATTTGGTGAAGGTCTGATGATGGGATCTAGAAGGAATCGAGGGAACTCCTCGAATTTGATAGGCACGCATATGCCGATTTCGGTATTTTCTGTAGGTAACCAATAGTGTCCGACCGAAGTTTCGGTTTCGGTTTCGGCCGGTTTCTGCCTAAAAATCATGTTTCGGCCGAAGGTTCGGCTTCGGCCAAAAAAGGGCCGAACCTTTCGGCCGTGCCGAAACTTACAACATTGTACCTACTTTCGGATCGTGAATTCTAATTAGTCTTTCGAGGCTGGCTGATTGTGATCTGTTAACATTAAAGATCAAAATATTATTTTTGTTAATTTTATATCTACTTTAGAAGCTGTTCGATTTAGTCATTCTATGGGACAGGAGTTTGTTCGTTCTTCTTCAAAACTGAGACCATGGAGAACTTAAGGCAGCCTACTACGAGACGCCTACTAGAGAGGAACTACGTGACCAACTTTTTACAGTTTTTTACCCCCCTCCCCCCCTCCGGTGACCAAGCGTAGTATATGCCAAGACCCCCACCCTCCCCCTCTAGTTTTCACGTAGTATAATTTTTTAATCATTTTTTGCGGAAATTTAAAAAAAATAGCTTTTGTTTGTATTTTCTCATATGGCCCCTACTAATGCATGACGTCGAAAGTGCATGCGTAGTTAAATTGTGATTGTATTTAAGTCGAAACTGGAGAAGTCTTAGTGGTGGGGTAAACCGTGGCGCGTGAGTCTGCTTCAATTAGAATGTTTCTCAAAAATGGTGACGAAGAGTGGTATTTTGACGACCACCCCCTAAACGAGTCACGTAGTTTGGGTACGTTCCCTAAGTACTATACTCGATGATCTAATATGATCTAATAGGCTTCTGTTGAAGTTGGGCTTAAGATGAACATGGACCAAACTAATGTCCATGTACCTACATAGGTATGTAGTACGCGCTGGATTGTTTTGGCATACTCTGGGGGAGGCCTATGTATGACATGATGCTCGCGTTTACCTATCATCATCGCACCTCTCGCCATCGAGCTCATCCCCACACCTTGGAGAACTGCCAAGTTAAGGCTTAAAATGCATTAAGCCGCAGTAAATTAGTTTTACTGTAAACAATGTAGTGCTGGACTTGGCACCATTTCAGAGAATCTACGGAACTTGGCACCCATTTAGATCTCAATTCTTTTGTCGGTTAAGACGACAACCAAGCATGGCATATTCTTAATATTGAACTTGGCTCCCATTTTCACATTTATGTTTTAAATGGGATATCATTACTTTTTGCCAATCTTCACCAAATGGTGTTTTTTAAGAGCGAATGCACGAGTTACTATACAAAATACCCAAATCGCTATAGGTGCACATTAAATATTTGTAGAGTTCCCTCGATTTCTCCAGGACCCTGTGATCAGATTGTTATTTGATAACTATGGGACCACCCCTGAAGTATACCGTTTCAAACAAAAAAAGAATCTTCCATTTGGAATAAATAAATGACTGAGTTCTGAGGTAACTAGCATACATAACAATAATAATAAAACTAATAAAAAAATCACTGTTTTCTGATTTTTTCTGGTATACACACATAATTACCAAGCTTCATTCCAAATTTCAGCTTTCTAGGTCACCTGGAAGTGGGACCCGGGTATGTCCTAAAACTACGACCAAGACCACCGGGGAATGGGCAGCAGCATTCCTTGAGTGCGGTGGAGATACTGCGATCGCCAACCCGCATGCCAAGCGTGGCGATTATGGCATTTACCCCCCATGAAATTGGGGGAGGCCTATGTCCAGCAGTGGACGTCCTAGGGCTGTTATGGTGGTGGTGGTGGAAGTGGGTTAGGTTTTTGATTACTAGTCAGTCAGTCAGTCAGTCAGTGGTAAAAATGCCGTTTTTTTGGAATTTAATATCTCAATAACCATAAAACCTATATTTATGAAATTGGGGCTTCTAGTTGTTCTAAAGGATCTTTATACATGTACCAAATCTAATTTTTTATGTTTGATAGATTTTGAGTTATTGGGGGGTCAAAAGTGGCTCCAAATGGTTCGTGTAATCTAGACACGCGGCAGCGTGTCCAGCCAAGTTCACCCCAGGAACTGGCGGACAGCAGCCGTGTGTTATATTACACGAACCGTTTGGAGCCACTTTTGACCCCCCCAATAACTCCAAATCTATCTAAGATAAAAACAAGAAATTTAGTACATATATTAAGATCCTTTAGAACAACTAGAACCCCAAATTTCATAAATATAGGTTTAATAGTTATTGAGATATTAAATTACAAAAAACGGCATTTTTACCACTGACTGACTGACTGACTGACTAGTAATCAAAAACATAACCCACTTCCAGATGACCTAGAAAGTTGAAATTTGGCATGCAGCTTGGTAATTATGTGTGTACACCAGAAAAAATCAGAAATGTAGCGCCTATAGCGGTTTGCGTATTTTGTATAAGTAACTCGTGCATTCGCTCTGGGAAAGCACCATTGGATGAAGTTTGACAAAAAGTAATGATATCCCATCAAAAACATAAATAAATGTGAAAATGGCAGCCAAGTTCACCGACAAAAGAATTGAGATCTGATTGGGCGCCAAGTTCCGTAGATTATCTGAAAAGTTGCCAAGTTTGGCACTAGATTGTTTACAGTAAAATTAATTTACTGCTGCTTAATGCATTTTGAACTTTAACTTGGCAGTTTTCTTAAATATCCAGCAGCTTTATGGTATTATAACATATTGCATAGAAAACTGCCAAGTTAAGGCTCAAAATGCATTAAGCCGCAGTAAATTAGTTTTACTGTAAACAATCTAGTGCCAAACTTGGCAACTTTTCAGATAATCTACGGAACTAGGCGCCCATTTAGATCTCAATTCTTTTGTCGGTGAACTTGGCTGCCATTTTCACATTTATGTTTTTGATGGGATATAACCCAAGGCTACTGTCCGCCAGTTCTTGGGGTGAACTTGGCTGGACACGCTGCCGCGTGTCTAATATTACTTAGTCTTAGGGCGGAAGTTGCTAACAGACGATCCGTATATATGTAGGCATTCCGTGAAAAAAAAAAACTTCGAAAAAGTTTTATTAGGCATATTTTGACATAGTTTGAGCCTGAGTTCTTTAACATTGTTTAGAGATGCAAGAATAAAAGTTACGCATATAATAGGCATTTAATGTTTTACCCGTAAATCCGTGAGCGCGTTTCGGGTGCTATCTTAATCGCCAGAGTAGATATATTTACGTCGCAATAAGTTATCAGGAGCCTAATTACGGCCGCGAAACCACCTGTCCGCTATCGTCTGTCGGTACATAGGCCTTCGCATATACTTCCGTGCGTCTTACGCGCGGTCCCTCCCCCGAGGCGCGATTGGTGGAAGCGGGAAGTGCGCGCGCAACGGCCCTCCTCGCCGGCTGGAGCGATGCTGCGACTCCGGAGGAGCCGGTCGCCGCCGCGATGTGTCGCGGACAGTGCTGTCGCGACCCCATCGCATCGCAGCGCGGGCTACCAGACGCTCCGCACTGTCGGCCGAGACCGCGCGCTCACTATTCAAAAACTATACAGACATTCCTTCACAAATACGACTTTAAACCATGATTAAGTAGACACTTTGTAAATAATAGTTGTAAAAGTTCATCAATACTTTTAGAAAGATTCAAAACTTTTAAAATAGACCTAAAAATTTTTTTTTCAAATTGGTGAATAACACTTGGTACTTTGGTGATGTGAAATGGGTTGGCATCGCAGGCAGGTCGGCTCGGTGTCGCGACCGCTGGGCTGGTGCGCTTGGGCATGCGCGCTGCTCGCCGCCGCCGCCAGCGCTCACGCTGACGTCGACACTTCGACGGGGCTCGGAGACAACACATTAACTAATTCAGGTACTTTACACTGGTCAGATAGGAATGTGTGTGCCTTCTTGTCAGATTCATCTAAGGGAGCTGGGGAAAAATACGGTGGGGGAGAAGAAGCTACATCAATTGAAAAGATTTTAGGAAAAATCAAAGTGATTATTTATAAATATCTACCTACATACCTGATGGCAAAATATTATAAAGCAAACTGAATATAAAATAGGGAATTGTGAATTAAAGTACGTTTTGCGTTCAAGAGGAAATCAAAAGAAACTATGGACAAATGCCAAATCGGAATTCTACTCGTAAACGCGTTTGTGCTAGATACCTAATTGAGCACCTACAGGCTAGGCGTTCGTCTCGTAGCACAAGTCACCGGGTGTTATGGACGTAATCGAAAAAACCTATATCAAAAGCAAATCTTGTGTGTTACAAGTTAAGCGGTTATGATTTGTATTATGTAATATGTCTTTTAATACGACCCGTAGTTAGTTTGTTCGGCAAATTCCTTTGTCGGAAGATAGTAAGCAAAATACGTAATTTGTAATATCAGGAAAGGGACTTTTCCAATTCAGGGTACTGCCGTTTGGATTGATAAATGCCTCAAAAATACAACAACGCCTGATGGATATACTATTATGGTGAAATAAAGATAAAGTGTGGGCTTCTTTGGACGACATAGTCGTGTGTTTAGCAGACTTTGAGGAGCATTTGTAGATCAGTACTATTGAAGAAGGTGATGCATACTTTACAACTTGTTTGTATCCTACTTCCTTAAATACAAAGAATAGCCAAACATGCGGTGCTTAGTGCTTGCAGCATCCGAAATAATGAATAAAACGTATACCTTTATGTCATTACTTATTTATCCAATACTGAGTTATCATCCAATTGTTTTATTAATCTCGGTGGGCGGTGACGGAATAGAACAACACCTTCTTATGTACGTAATCTGAGATCACTCAGTCTTTCTCACCGGAGAAAAAAAGGAAATTGCTTTTGTCGTTTACTATTTCTCTCTATGGAGTTAGTTTCTTAATACCTAGTAAATACCTAATATGTTATTTTTTACAAAGAATCATTCATACCTGATTTAAATAATGCCTCATGCTATAGTAATAATAAGCTCTGAAATCTGTATCGCAACTTGCAGTGTATAGGTAATATATAAATATCTTGTTAAATTACACTATATTATACTATTGAATTCTAGGTTTACGCGTCTATATTAAAACCTGTTAGAGTTCTTTAGAATACATTTGAAAAAATTATCCTTTTTCATGACACGATCACAAACGTAATATGTATTTGATATAAATAACACCCAGATACTTTCAAATGTAGAACAAAACAATAAAATATACAAAGTATGAATGTTTTAAATCTGGATTATGTGTTAGGGATAAATAAGGTCTAGGTATGCTTAGTTTACTTAAAGTTCTAAGTACCTATAAGATAATAAAAAAGAAAACTTTGAGAATTTTAGAAAAAAAATGTCCACCCTGATTTTTCATTTTTATTTTAAATTACGCGTAGTACTTACCTAAATCCTTAATAGAAGTTGCGAGTAAATCCACGCTGCCCGGGCGGGGTTGGTAGAAGTTCCAAATCCACTCCACTTAATATGATTGAATGCTTCCATGGGGTAGCGCGGGCAGGTAACTTTATAACTCAATTTGTATAACAGTTTAAAACAATTCTTTTGTGCTCATTATAAAATCGCAAGTGCGTGTTTGACTCCCTCACTGAGAGTACCGTACTTACTATCTTTGTAAAGCTCTTTTGATAATGATTAAAAAAGTAGCCTAGATAGAGATGAGCCATTTTTCCTGTAATAGATACTTTAATCAATAATTTTCCAACGTTTCAGATAAATGGGGGAATGAAAAATTGTTTCAGAATGCGCAGTTCAAGCACTTTCATAAGATAAACGATCCCATACGCTACCCCACTTGACCAAGCTTGCCTTTGACTCCCCTTCATGGGTATTGGTCACTTTTTATAGAAAATAAAATATATATTTATCAATGCGACAGACAGACCGATGGACACTGGACAGGCTGTTATTATAAGGGTTCCTCCTGTACCGTTTTGGCACGGAACCCTAAAATTTAAGCATGGCAACTACCAAAAGCAATATTATCTAGACACGCGGCAGCGTGTCCAACCAAGTTCACCCCAGGAACTGGTGGAAAGCAGCCGTGTGTTATTTTACACGAACCGTTTGGAGCCACTTTTGACTACCCAATAACTTAAAATCTATCTAACATAAAAAAATGAAATTTGGTACATGTATTAAGATCCTTTAGACTACTAGAACCCCAAATTTCATAAATATAGGTTTATAGTTATTGAGATATTAAATTCCAAAAAACGGCGATTTTACCACTGACTGACTGACTGATTAGTAATCAAAAACCTAATCCACTTCCAGGTGACCTAGAAAGCTGAAATTTGGCATGCAGCTTGGTAATTGTGTGTACACCAAAAAAAACAGAAAATAGTTATTTTTTTAATATTATTATTTATGCTAGTTACCTTAGAACTCCGTCATTTATTAACCGATTTGGAAAATTCTTTGTTTGTTTGAAACGGTATACTTCAGGGGTGGTCCCATAGTTATCAGGTAAGAATAGAAGGTCATAGGGTCCTGGAGAAATCGAGGGAACTCTTCAAATATTTGAGGTGCACCTATAGCGATTTGGGTATTTTGTAGTAACTCGTGCATTCGCTCTTAAAAAGCACCAATTGGCGAAGATTGACAAAAAGTAATGATATCCCATCAAAAACATAAATGTGAAAACGGGAGCCAAGTTCAATATTAAAAATATGCCATTCTTGGTTGTCGTCTTTACCGAGAAAAGAATTGATATCTAAATAGGTGCCAAGTTCCGTAGATTCTCTGAAATGGTGCCAAGTCCCCTAAAACTAATTTACTGCGGCTTAATGCATTTTGAGCCTTATAACTTGGCAGTTTACTATGCAGTATGTTATAATACCATAAAAGCTGTTGGATATTTAAGAAACCTTTTTTGACCATCAGTAATGTAAGTAATTATAGGTACTTCGAAATGATATACAGGGTGTTTGGTAACTAGGTAAAAAGACTATCAGGGATCATAGAGGAAGTAAATTGAAATATTTTAGACAGAACATGCGTTAGTACAAAGCCTTTTATTTCCAAGATATGCACCATTTTATTTTGAAAATAGTATATTATCCATACTACTATACATTTGGAAAATGTTTAGATTTTTTTTATTATTCCCTTTTTTTCTGGCTTATCGTAATTTTTCAGTAACTGTAGGAACTAAGGAAGTTTTTGAAATGAATTGAATTGGGACTAACGACTTTTCACTGCCTGTATTCACATGGTATTCAGATGCGAATTTCTCTCCATACATTTTCATAGTAAGAACGAAAACAATTTACCCGTTAGTTTCTAAGTTCTTCTAGTTCGAAGTAAGAACCTAATCACTTAGGATAATTTTGGAGTGATTAGGATTTTGATTTTTTTATTTGTTTTTCCGTTTCTATGAAATGTATGGAGAAAAAGTCGCATCTGAATACCATGTGAAAACAAGCAGTAAAAAGTCATAGTCTTCGAAATTTAACAAATGACATTTGGCGGTTTCCATGTAAAAACGGGTACGGACGAGTCGGTCTGTGAATAAGAGAAGGCAGTTATTATTAGGATGAATGATTGCTTAATGTGGTTTACAAATGAGCGATCCTTTCTCTTGATAAAGTCTTAAGTTTTCCCTCGGGGCAAAGAGAATATATTACTAAATATTCCCTTTGCTCGGGGTAAAGGTCAGCATACCTAACACCTTTGCTGATTGTACATCCCATTATCTAGAAAATGTATCAAGGACGCAACTTGTCACGTGCATGTAGGTAATAGAAGGTTCACAGTTCGTCTAATAATGCAGAAGTGCATTGCTGTTAACGCGCTGATAGCCAGTCGTGGTCATGTCAGTAATTTGGCCAGCCATAAATTACTCGTTTAACTGAATTATTCGGGTCGAAAGCATTCCTCTGCTATCCAACGCGATCCATTTTCATTTCCCTACAACTCTCGCGCGGCCACTGATATGTAGGCATCCGGGTCTCTTCACAAATGAGCTTTGAATCAATGACATTTAATTAACGGGTAAATTGGTGACGGGGTTAGCATCGGAAAATAAAATGATTTTGCCGGCTTAAAACGTGTTAAAGGCTGGATGGGTTAAATTTTATATATGTGCAAGTTGTATGTGACACCAGGAAAGTATTTCGGTATCTTTCATATTTCTATAACCTCCTTACGACTGGGCATAAAAATCTGCCAGAATAAATTATACTCTGTCAAATTGACAAAGAGTAAAGCCTAGGCAGGTAATGAGAATGTAGAGAGTGGGTAATTTGAACGTATACTGTACTTTAATTCATGGCATTTTTCGACGTCTAAAACTCACGATTATTATAATCTATACATGTTACCAAACTCTTGCGTTACTTAGATAACGATTGACATTGATCTTTCGAAATTTAACCCTTAAGGGGGTAAAATAGGGGTTGAACCGTTGTATGGAAATCGTTCATTTGGAAAGCTATAGACTTGAATCTTTGTACAAAGGTTTCTTGGTAAAAAACAAAACAAATGATATACGTAGATTTGACAGTTTTGTTTTAAAATCTCATCCTCTAACCCCTTTCAAAAAAGAGTTGAAATTTGTATAGGGAACAAGTCGTTTTTAAAGTAAGCAGTTAAAAACTTCCGTCACAAGCGCGTACTCCCATCTTAAAGGCCGGCAACGCACTTACAACCCCTCTGGTGTTGCGAGTGTCCATGGGCGGCGCTAATCGCTTACCATCAGGCGATTCGTCTGCTCGTTTGCCACCTACGTCATAAAAAAAAAAAAAAAAACAAGCTCGTAGTGTACAGTCAAAACATTGATAAGGGCATTTTTTTTAACCGACTTCAAGATTTCAAAAGAGGAGGTTAACAATTCGGTTGCATGTTTTTTTTAATGGTTGTTACTCCATAACTCCGTCATTTCTTAACCGATTTGGAGAATTCTTTTTTTGATTGTAAGTACATATATCCAAGTTGGTCCCGTTCTTGTCATAACGCAGTTCTGATGATGAGATCCATGACAAATTGAGGGAACTCTTCAAATCTTAAAGGCAAACATATAGTGATTTTTAAGTTTTTATCAACAAATTGAGCATTTTCATCCAAAAATGTGACATTTGATGAAGTGGAACTGCTGATGATGATCAGAACAGAACTCTTCAACGACGAAAAGTTCTCGTTTGGCGATTTGTCCTCCTAGCTGTGTTTGTTAAGCAAGTTCTATCTTCACGATTAATTTTTGTCATGCTCGAGTTCTGATGATGGGATCCATTAGGAATCGAGGGAAATCCTCAACAGTGAAAGGCACACAAATAGTAATTTTATTATTTTCATGAACTAATGAAGCATTTTCATTCATAAAAGTGACATTTGATGAAGTGGAACTGCTGATGATGATCAGAACGGAAATCTTCAACGACGCGTAGTTCAAGTTTGGCGATTTGTTCTCTTCGTTTTGTTTGTCAAGCAAGCAAGGTTTTTCCATGATTCCATGAGGAATTGAGGGTACTTAGTCTTCTGCCATTATAAACATACTTATAGCCATTTTTATTTTATTGTATGGAATCTAAGAGTGCACCATCTAAGTATAATAATCTTTCACCGGCCTCCCCCATTGAATTCGGTTTTTTTTTTCTTAAAAATTATTTTAATTTATCATCATAAGCAGGGTTAAGCAGGTGTTGAAAGTTCACTTGAGTAATGTGTGATTTTTAAGGCTAAACTGTGACTAGAAACTTGAAATTAGGAGAACAGTTTTCATTTTTATAATATGTAGACCTATCTAAAAAAAATATTTTTTTAATACTTATCCCCTAAAGTGGTGAAATAAGAATTCTACCGTTGTATAGAAATCGTTCATTTGGAAACGTTAGAAATTTGAAAGTTCGTATATACGTTCTTTATTTATAAACAAGATAATTGGTATAGCATTTTCGAGTCGAGTCGAAGAGGGTTGAAAGGCCATATGGAAACATGAGACAAGATATGATAGTTGAAACTTTGTTCACAGTGAAGAGTACGGTGTTCGAGGGTTGTAAATGATACTTCGAGAGTAGAATAATTAATGAACTTTATTTGGTAAAATACATGCCGTATATACTAAGAGGAAGAAATCATCTGTGCGTTATTAATGCCCATTTACGTCATTTACAATGTGTCGGTACGTTTGATGTGATGGCGCTTCCTTACTCGTATATGGAAGAATAAATCATTGTCTGTATTTATTGAAGCGTATTCATTTACTATCTGGGTCAGGGATCAGCTGCCAGTTTCAAGTGTGTTGTGGGCGATGGGCTAGCAACCTGTCACTGCAATATCACATTTTCTCCATCTACTAACTTGCAATTACTAAAAGTGGCACTGAAAATTAATTTTCATTTGCTCTGCCTACCCCTTTTGGGAATATGGGCGTGAGTTTATGTATGTATGTATGTATCAGCTGAGAGCTTCGTG
The DNA here is from genome assembly GCA_905163555.1 of Notocelia uddmanniana. Taxonomy (NCBI): domain Eukaryota; kingdom Metazoa; phylum Arthropoda; class Insecta; order Lepidoptera; family Tortricidae; genus Notocelia; species Notocelia uddmanniana. The sequence continues at coordinate 18,276,267 of LR991057.1, forward strand.
TGTGGTCTATAGGTCCATCTACAACAGGCTCTTTTTATATAATCTGTTATCGCTAGTCATTTCTTCACGCTATTGCTGAACGGATTAAGATGAAATTTGGCATGGATATATTTTGAGACCTCGGAGAAGACAAAGAATAGTTTTTATCCCTGCAGTCATACCTTAAGGCGGTAGAAGTGAAGTGAAGAAGCAGCTATTATTAAGCCTGCACCCAATTTAATAGCAATTATTTGTTGTAAGGCGATTACAAATTCTACGCGGACGAAGTCGCGGACAAAAGCTAGAGCTATTCTAAAAGAAAGGAACGACAAATTTATTATACAGAGTTTTATGCTTCAGTAACATGTTACACGGCACAGGTCGTCCACAAATCTCCAAAAATGCTAATATAACCAATATTACCCTCAAGGTCACCATATTTGACTTCTTCTGACTTTTCTATTGGTCTATCGAAAGCTACATGTATGTGTAAGCGCTGAAACAGTAAATCCGTTCGACTCGTCAGTACACTCGGAATTGCGAAAAATCATAGCAAGAATACAACACAGGGAGATGGATATTTGGTTTCCATCCATATTTACCAAGTCTATTCTATCATTAAAAAAGTAACTACGTATCTTTTAAGTTATATCGAATTAAAATGTGTGTTAATTTATTTGCTCAGCCTGTAGGTTCGGTAGGTCGATGCAAATGTGTAAGAGTTTTTATTCAACTTCACATGTTAGCATGTTACGTATGTATATAAAATCAATATGAAAGCTGAAAGGTACGAAGTGGCCCAGAAGGCCAGAAATGAAATTCCTCGACTGTACCTGAATAGTACACGCGATAAAACATTTAATTTTGGGGGTCCGTATAGATATTGGACGTAAACGGTAAGTACCTTATAGTTAACACGTGTGTTTTACCTATTATCACATAAACTTTACTAAAACGCCGTTGAGGGCATACAGTTACGAGTATATATATAATTTGTAATTAAAGTCCTGTATTTTTAGGTTCCGTGGCTACTGTAAAATGTGTTCACGACGGACAATTCTTTCTACTCTCGTAATAATTGGCCACACTCCTATTCTTCAAACTGCGCTAGAGAAACATTAAGAGATAATCGAGGAAAAAATTGCAGAACATTCCACAAAACGGACTCTAACAATAAGTTTTCACCTAAAAATTTACCTTTTCAAACAAAAAGCTTTAGCGATATATAGCCCTACCAGAGTATTTTTGGGCCTGGTCGTGGTCATGTTGCGGATTTTTAGTGCTACTAATCTATTTTAATGGCAAGACGACAAGGCAAGACATACTATTTGACAACAGACGTTAGAAGTCTTCGAATGTCTTCGATGTAAACAAATTTGCATCAAGACGAAATATTTCGTGATTATAAAAAGAAATAAATAAATATGCCGCAAATCATTTAAAACAATGTCAGGAAGTCTAATGTGAATATTAATAATTAAATAAAACAAAAAAAATGGGCCAAGAGCATTTCGGCCCATGCTCAGAGTAGGGTTACGTAGTTGCCGAATGAATTTAATAAAAAAATTACAAAAATAAGCAAAAAGGAATACCATCGCAGCGTCTTTTACTAAAAAGGGAAGACTTTTTACGATAACTCAAAAACAGTTTAACTCATCATGCCCGATAGAGTTTTCGTTGAAAGTCTGTATAAGTTTTACTTTCATGATTTTTTTGGCATTTTTTATCTTTTGTAGTTATTATTCCCGAAAATGTTCCTTTTATCCAAAAAATTTTATGAAGACCTCTATTCATTTTGAAAGACCTATCCAACAACACACCATACCAAACGGGTATTAGCAAAAAAAAACATGGTCACTCTAAGTGTACCAATTAATATACTTAACTATATTTTTTGGTTTTATTTTACCACTGTCAGATTTATTGATTAATATATCCATGTCGAATTGCAGCTTTCTGGCACTAATAATCACAGAGCAAAGCCACCAGACAAACAGTCAGACGGGCATGGCGAAACTATAAGGGTTCCTAGTTGACTACGGAACCCTAAAAATGAATACTGAGTTTTCATAAAGTTAAAGTTTTCATTAAAAAAGTACTTAAAAGCTAATTCCGAGTCGAATGAGACACACCAAAGGGTTCCGTAAAAATACATATCTATCTTCAGAAGCTTATGCCTAAGTATTAAAGCCTGACCAGTGCCTATTTGAACCTGAGATAATGTCGCTGCAAACAGCATGTAATATACGTATGTATATTATTGCCATATAAGAATAACGAAAACTATAGCGGACATGATCAGTTAAGCCGTTTTTGAGTTATCGTGAAAAGTCTTCCCTTTTTAGTAAAAGAAGTATGAAACACTGCGAAAGTATTCCCTTTTGCTTGTTTTTTTTTAGAGTAAGTTCATTGGGAAACTACGGAACCCTACACTGAGCATGGCCCGACATGCTCTTGGCCGATTTTTATTATTTCAGAATATGTTTGTGATTTTAGCACAAATTTATGTCACTTCCTGGGTCCATTTGAAATTTTGTAATTGGCCACTTATACTAACTATATCCCATGAAATATAAAAAACCGGCCAAGTGCGAGTCGGACTCGCGCACGAAGGTTTCCGTACCAGAAAAAAAAAACGCCGATAACTACTCTGTTGTATGGGAGCCCCCTTAATTATTATTATTATTTTGATTTTAGTATTTGTTGTTGTAGCCACAATAAAAATACATAATCTGTGCAAATTTCAACTGTCTATTAGCTATTACGGTTCTTGAGATCTAGCTCGGCGAGTGGTAGCCATGAAAAGGGCTAAAATATCACGTTTTTTGTATGGGAGCCCCCCTTAATTATTACTATTATTTTGTTTTTAGTATTTGTTGTTATAGCGGCAACAGAAATACACAATCTGTGAAAATTTCAACTGTTACGGTTTTTGAGATGCAGCCTGGTGACAGACGGACGGACGGACGGACAGCGAAGTCTTAGTAATAGGGTCCCGTTTTTACCCTTTGGGTACGTAACCCTAAAAATGGAAACCCAAGGAAAAACCAAAGTTCCCAAATTTTGAGAAAAATATATAATGTAGTGTACATTATATTCATTGAAAACACCCGTTTAGATTAATTTTAAAACTATAGGTATGTATGGATAACACTCTTTGTGAATAAATGGGAGCCACGCAATTTGTCTCGATAGGGCTGTAAAAGCGAAATAAATACCTACGGGCGTGGATAATTACTAACCTATAATCGGGTATTTTCACTGAGAGGACTATCGATCTAGTTTCACGGTGCATAGCGCAATGACATTCGAAACTATTCCAATGCAATTATTTTAAAGCTACCAAAGTCCTTTCATCATAGTTTCTCGACTGGAATTACCGATAACCGGGAACAGCATAACGAATTAATCAAAATTTCACCTCGGGCCTAATATGAGCCACGATTCTAGTTGAACAATGGGCCGAGGCGGAGTCGAAGGCGCATTCGAATTCGAGTTAAATCAGTACGTAGATCTGGAGAGTTCCTTTGTTGGGAAACCGAGTAATGAAAACGCTGGCTGATAATAATTTACGAATAGCAGAAGTGTCGCAATTTAATGGCAATGAAAGCAGGGGTCCGAGAAGCATTCCAACGGGCGCCGGGCGCAGGGCTAGTCTTCACAATGCTTCCTGGCAACTCGCCCGAGGCGAACTAGTATAAGTGTGACCTTCGATAACGCGCAGTTGTAACAAATCTTCGGGTCTTGATATACTAGGGGTGAGTGATGAGGTGAGTCAGGGCAGGCCGTGAATAGCGGTGCGGGGCGGGCGCCGTGCGCTGACAACCGCGCCGACAGCAAACTAAAATAATTATCATCATTGTCCCTGGCCCCTGCAAACGCTTTAATTGTTCATTTACATTTGCAACGATGATACCAGTTCCGAACTATTTTGCCCGCCACGTTTATTTTGCTCGCCCATTCTACTCGTGTTATTATCCAGAGTTAATGGGCTGAAAAATAGTAATGTGCTACAATTTGTTTAATGTTTTAATACAATACTCGTACACATTTGTCATTTGAGCCAATTTAGCCAAAAGTTCAATAACATTAAACCGTTACGCTGTAAAATGTAATGTTGTCCGAATTGTTTTCAATATTTACATTAGTACCTATTTGACTTATTATTACTTAAGTATGTAAAAACTAAAAGTTCATGTCGCTAATGGGTTTTTAATAGTATATTACGATACAAGTGCGGATAACAGGAATTTCGCAACGAGTGGTGATAAATTGAAACACGACCGAAGGGAGTGTTTTAAATCGACACGAGTTGCGAATTACCTGTTCGCACGTGTATCGTACAACGTTTTACAGTACAGATGGCTCTTTAAAGTTTTGACATATGCACGTAATGTGCTGATTATTATTGGAAAATTGTTTTACAGTACATATGATGCTATATTACCGCACGAGTGCGTTAATCAGCAGATTACGTCCATATATCGAAACTTTAAAGAGCCATCTGTACTGTAAAACGTTGTACGATACACGTGCGAACAGGTAATTCGCAACTCGTGTCGATTTAAAACACTCCCTTCGGTCGTGTTTCAATTTATCACCACTCATTGCGAATTTCCTGTTCTCTGCACTTGTATCGTAATGTACTATTATGAGTCGCTCCTTCCTTACTCAGTTTTATTATACATATCAAAAATATTTTCTATTAAAATCCTAGTTCTCTCTGGTCTTCGCCGTCCACATCCACATCCAGACATCATCTTCTAACCCACAGGAGTGAATTTTTTTTGGTATAGGGTAAATGTTGCTAGTTTGTGCCCTATCTAATCCCAGCCTACTAAATTTCAGCTTCTTAGGACTTCCGGAAGTATCTGAAACACTTACCCAAATTAAGCCTCTCATAGCTAAACTTGTCATTAGCTGTCAAATTTACTATTGACCGCCACCGCAGGCCGCGCCAGTGTGATTCAGGCCTTAATGTTGTCCTTCATGCAATATTGCACTTTCCTTTATGAGATGAGGGCCGGGAGAGTGAACGTTATTTGTAGGCTAATTCCAATCTGTGTAGTAAACTTTAAAATCAGTTTTCTAAATAGGACGTTAGCTAGTACCTAAAATAAATCGATAATCACCAGCCTAATTAGCATAATCACGTTTTCTCATAAAATCTGACTTTCAGCATAAAAAGCTAATAGACTCACGAAACTTTGTGTGTTTCAGTAAGTTGCTAAGGCCATCTTATCCTGTCTGTAAATACAGTCTGGCAAAAAAGTGTAGAAATTAAAAAGTGGCAACACTGTGGTGTCGTCCCTTTTTTCACTGTTGCCACTTTTTAATTTCTACACTTTTTTTGCCAGACTATAAGTAAGGGGTGTCTTAGTGTGCCAAGACTGATATTTGACAACATTTCAAATTTTGAAGTAGTATGAAATAGAGGTATTAACTCATTTCGTTAACTTGTCAGCAAGAAACCCAAAAATATTTTTTTAATATTTTATTTTATTTTTTATTTTATAGCTATTCGTTTTCAAGATATTCACAGAAATGTGAAGAAAGCCTATATGCTACCGTCGTCTATATGACGTCACAAGGCTGAGTCGTGACAGTCACAAAGCACAAAGAGAACAGCAGGACGCTTTCTTTAGTAAATCCGCCTTATTAAGAGAGCTACTGTACGATTTTTTACGCTGTGACGCCTTACTTGTCACTTACTCTCTTTTAGAATGAGAAACTTTTGAAATTGTTTTTTTTTTTAATATGAAACGGGGGCATTATCGAGATATTAAAAATGTGGTTATGTTTAATTTTATATCCTCTACTAGCTGCCCCGCGCGGCTTCGCTCGCGTATTACAAATAACGCGGATTAAAATATAGCCTAAGTTTATCCATCCAAAAGGTCCATTCTATGCACTCATCAAAATGGAATGACTCATTCCGTAGATATTTATTACCTATTACTTTTTTTTACCCATTTAGGGGGTTGTTCAAAGTTTTTATATGAAACGTCATTGCGCATAATTATGTGAAAATCCGTGATCTTAGTTAGGTTTTGTTGAAAAATATGCTACAAATATGAACGATTTATAAATTTGTATGTACAGTCAGCTGCAGAGAAACCTGACCCCACCTGCGTACAAACTTTTATGCTGTATACACAAAATTAATTTTTTAGACAACTGGATAATATCTTGAAAGTTTTAAAAGCTCATACGTATTACTTTTGTGATACAACGTCTACAATCCGTTTCTGACGCTTCTCCTTACCAAAAGTAAGACAAGACCCTTAAGTCTATGCTATTTCACACAATAATTATCATTGCCGAAAGCGTATGTGTACGATGGCCACAATGCCTTCCGACGAATGAAGTGTTGGCTGTGTTGGTCAATTGAGCCTGAACTTTTGCTTATATTTTTATATTCATACCTAGTCAACTCAACCCACGGATCGAAAGGACTACAATGAAATACGTTTACATTTATGTCAACTTATAGTGTGTCCGACTCCGAACTCGAAAAAAGAGGGAAATATTAAACAGAATTTGAGACCTGTAGCATTACCATGAGTTTGCAGTGACCGTATTCGCTAGCGACTGCGTAAACAATCAGTATGGAGAATAAGTACAGTGCCTCTGGTGGTCACTCATAGAACTACAAATCGGTACTCGTACCATGAGTCAATTCACGTTTACTATACTCGCTAACGTTTACTCGATTCATCGAGTAGTTTACGTTACGATACGGAGTGACGTGCCTAATTTCACAGCATACAAAGCTCTTTTTCAAACTATACTGAAAAGACAGAGCAAGGACGATATTGGACAAATGGCTAAGTACTCAAGGCTTCCTTTCAAAAGTATAGAAATAAACCTGCTAATTTAAAGTGTCATAGAACAGTAAGTAGGACAAGGTAAAACGTTAGTGAATCTTGTATTTGCTATGGTTATTTTTGGTTATTATTGCCATACCTATAAACTGTGCATCACTCAGTCTGTCCCGTTTTTATGATGAAATATTTTTTGTTTCATGTGATTAGATGTAGGTACATAGAGTATATATAATTAATAAACCTTATCTCATTTTATAATATGTTGAAGTGGATTTTTTTATTTATTTCTCATATCAGCCTGAATTTAACCCTGTTATTTGTCGTTCATCTTTTTTACGCGGCCGTCGCTAACATATTCCACACTAAATAATGCCTTGCCGATATTATTTAGATAAATAATAATTACAATAATTTATGAAACAAGATCTCTAATAAGCTTTCACGCTCCAATTTGTTAGTGAAATAGTTTACTACAGTCGATACGGTATTTTTCGATAGCGACTGTCAAATTGGTGACTCATGGTACCGATCTACGGCAACCGCTGCAAAACGTTAGTGGCTAGCGAATGACGTTAGCGTCAGGCGGGCGCAGTGAACGCGCGGTTGACTCATGGTACGAGCACAATCGAAATCTACTCGAAACGCGTTTATTCGGTAGCGACTGTAGTAACGTAATGTACGTTTTCGATAGCATCTCATGGTAGCGGTACTGTCGTTTTTGGAAGTTCGAGTTTTCCATTCAATTTAAGCGGAACCTTTAGGTATCAAAGTGTACAATATTTATAAATATTTATATATTTATAAATCATTGTGTACCAAATTTGTTTTAGGGTATAAATTATTGTTGTATATTTAATTATAAGAAGACTGTAGTAGATTAGAGGCTTACTGGAGCCGACATCGTTATATAAGTCAACTTAGCCCGCCGGCCTGTAGTCGTCACTATGACATTTTTCTTTTTCCCGTAGTCATTCCATGCCGCAGAGGCCGCATGTCCTGGAAATTAACCATAAAAACAAACATATTTTATAGTATTCGTTTAGGCCCGCAGGCTGATGTGAGCTGAGTAGACCAACACTTCCGACGAACGATGAAGAAGTAGGCTAAAATGAGCTTGTATTTAGTAAAGATGATGTGGAGATGACAATTTAATATTGACATTTATTAAGCCCATCGGAGCCTTTTACGCGGTGAATATTATCGTGCGTTACACTCATATCGCGATCCGTATCACATGAATATTGAACACAGATATCAGCAAAGTAAAAGATCATATTAAGTTGAACGATTTCTGCACAATCAGTAAATTTGAGAGAGACAGATGAGTCATATATGACAGGTATTCACATGTCAGTGTCTACGTTTTCAAAACTGCAAGTTGTACTGAAATAACATTTGAGACATTTTGGTTTGTATGCGATTTGACATTTCTGTCCTTCTATACGAAGACTCAACAGTCGAAAATGATCGTACTATCTGCCCCGTTCTAACTCATTTTAGTTTACCATAAGGATTCAAAGAGACAACTATATGAAAAATCTACTTGCTTAACACTACGAATCTGTTGGTATTATGAATCTAAGATATTGAAGCAAAGTACAAACAATTAGGAAAACGCGATTAATATTGACACCCCCGCATAATTTAATTGTAAATAAGCTAATTTGAATCGTGTAAAGGTCCCCATTAAAAAAAAATAGAAAATGACACACCATGTCTGTCATTTATGTAAACAGACCGTTTATTTGGTGATTAGTTATTTTACTGGTATTGCGGATACATAAAGCCTATCAAAACTCATATTTTCTTATGCTGCAGAACTTACTACAGGTTTGAGTTTTATCCCATTTCCTCAATTTATTTCAAAAATGTCAATGAGGCTAAGGACCTGCGTATGTATTATTGCGTACCGTACGCCAAATGCCAAAGAATTGATATCAACGCCATCTATAGTACAGAATTGTTCAGCAGATCCGTTTTTTCATGAAAACGCGATAACCACGCCACCTACCGGGTCCAATTGTATTTTCAAACCATCCAGGAATCCACCCGAACATACACACAAAATTTCATCCAAATCGGTCCAGCCGTTTAGGAGGAGTAGGGTGACAAACACACGTACAGAAGAATTATATATATAAAGATTTGATTTAATCGGAAAAAAGCCCGCTTAAAAAATGAAATGTGGTCAATTTCAAAATTCGACGGTTAAAAGGAGTTTAATTTAAAGAGTAAAACCATGGTAAAACCATTGCTGCCTCGAAAAAAAAATACTTTTATGGTTCCTATAATTTCCACGAAAAAAGTTTGATTCCATCATCTGCACCAAAATGCAGGTTTTTTTCTTTCCTGAATAATTTTTATTACTACATCTGACTAAAAACATTTTAATCAGTAGGTCGCAACAAAAACAATCAGTCAAGTGTGAACCAAACTCGCGCACTGAGGGGTCCGTGCAAACTTTCATACAACCATTATGATTTTTTTAACAGCGTGTAACATTGGTTACTAAATAACTTGCAAACTGTTTGTTTTTATGCGATATTTTTGTATCACGGGAACCGCTTTCGATAGATTTTGTTTGAAAGAAGCTTCATATCATTCAGCATGATTAATTCCGTAAGTATAGAAAATAAACTGCATATAAACATGTAAGAAATAATTTTTAAGAAAAAAAACCCACTTCAATTGGGGAGGCCCGTGAAAGATTATTATACTTAGATGGTGCACTCTTAGATTCCATACAATAAAATAAAAATGGCTATAAGTATGTTTATAATGGTAGAAGACTAAGTACCCTCAATTCCTCATGGAATAATGGAAAAACTTTGCTTGCTTGACAAACAAAACCAAGAGAACAAATCGCCAAACTTGAACTACGCGTCGTTGAAGAGTTCCGTTCTGATAATCATCAGCAGTTACACTTCATCAAATGTCACTTTTATGAATGAAAATGCTTGATTAGTTCATGAAAATACCCAAATTACTATTTGTGTGCATTTCACATTTCAGGAGTTCCCTCGACTCCTAATGGATCCCATCATCAGAACTCGAGCATGACAAAAATTAATCGTGAAGATAGAACTTGCTTAACAAACACAGTTAGGAGGACAAATCGCCAAACGTGAACTTTTCGTCGTTGAAGAGTTCTGTTCTGATCATCATCAGCAGTTCTACTTCATCAAATGTCTCATTTTTGGATGAGAATGCACGATTTGTTGATAAAAACACAAAAATCACTATATGTTTGCCTTTAAGATTTGAGGAGTTCCCTCAATTTCTCATGGATTCCATCATCAGAACTGCGTTTTGACAAAAACGGGACCAACTTGAATATATATACTTACAATCAAAAAAAGAATTTTCCAAATCGGTTAAGAAATGACGGAGTTATGGAGTAACAAACATTAAAAAAAAACATACAACCGAATTGATAACCTCCTCTTTTGAAATCTTGAAGTCGGTTAAAAACTGCATAAAACCTGCACCATTAAATTACAAACTTCGTTAATAAAGGTAAATATCATACAACTAGACTTAGACCTTTTACCACCATATCCGTAAATTGTCAAAGAAAGTAAAAATGTAGTGGATTAGTGTACTCGTAGTTTACAACTATTCCATATTCCTAATTGATAGCATGATTACTTCTTGAGATGTTCAAAGTTGTGACAGATAGATCTTTTTAACCTTTTTGGTACGTGTTTCTCAAAACAGACAAAAGACTTTTAGGTAATTTTTGTATTGTTATAAGGTAATTATTGTATTGTTATGAGATAATTATTGTATTGTTTTTTAATGATTTTTATTTATTGATTAATTTAAGCTTTATTGCACAAAAAAACAAATGTACAAATGGCGGACTTAATGCCAAAGGGCATTCGCTATCAGTCAACCACTGGGCCAAACAGAGACACTTAAAATTAGTGCTGGGTAAATGTAGAAACTGTGTGTGTGTGATGTGTGTGTATTTTTCATAATATATAAGATTATTTTCTTAGACTCGCTGCTTAATTTTAAATTATTTTTCAAGTGGTGTCATCTTGCCTACCAAGGGATGCAACTTTGGTAGCATCGAAAAAATCTGTGTAGCTGTTCCGTTTGTAAAAAGCGATTGACAAAACCTAGACAAATAAACACCTGTGTAATACCTACATCACTTCTACCAACCTAACTTAGATCACTAGCCGCTTCCTATTAATGCACCCAATGTAAAACTTAAACTACTAGGTAAGTATATTTATAACTTATGTTACAGATATATGTAAAAATTCGGCTACGCAGAGTACTTTTGTTACTTAAATTACAAAACATCCATTCAAGTAAAACGCCTTTTCTATCTATTTTCATCAAGTTTCATCAGAATATAAAGCCATAACCTGGTATTTAGCGCGTTGGAGTTAATTCAACACACGCACTTGAATTTCTGTTTATTCTTACTCATGTGTTCTGTAGGGGCGGCGCAGTGTAATGTGAAATGAAATTACAAGAGACGTTCAGGGAGTCGTCCTATGGCATTAATTTGTATCAAGAATTTGTAGAGATTTAGCTTGAGCCGCCAGTCGAGCCAGCAGCGAGTGTTCATCGCAGCCGGCGAGCGTTAACACTTATTAAGGGGTGCATCCCCGCGACAGATGTAGGGGAGGACCCGCCATTTGCGTAATGCCAGGAATGGTTACACTCGATTTAATAAAACTCCGACAACATTTCATTCTGAAGAATTTAAGAGTCAATTCGTTTTAAACGCCACAGTAGCATAGCGAGAAAAAACCGTGAGCTGAAACGTGCTCGGAATACATTGCCAAGGATTTCTTATCGGCGGCAATTGAGATGAGTACTTATGGCTTTTCGAGTGGCTCGGCTTCGTTTAATTTGTTGTTTCAGCGTGGAATTTTTATTAACGTCTCCCCTCACTTTACAATTTTAGGGACGCGCAGTTGTTATTGGCAAGGTGAGGACGAAGTTCACATTGCTTTATTCGCGTTTCGCGCAGGAAAAAAGGCAAACATTGCCTTATATGGCATAAATATTTTGATAGTTTTTGTTTCGTAAATTTTACGTAATTCATTGCTTTCGACTTGCTCAAGTTACAAGTTAACAGAGATCAATAAAATGTAATATATAAAAAACTTCTCATTTATATGTTGTACATGGTCAAAATTAAAATAAAATGTTTATTCTGTAGAAGGCTCAAGGGATATTTTACAAGTCATACCATAGAATTTTTTATAGTATCGCCAAATCCAGAGATGAGTTTGTAATGTTAGACTAATACAGATAAAAATAAGTTATTACAGAAATGTATAGAGTCCCTAATGTCAGACGATTAAAATTAAATAGGCACAGAGATGTTATGCGCCCCCTTTACCAGTATAAAACACCAACTTTTTTCTTGTAAGTATATAAAACAAATAACCACAAACAAGTATCAGAGCCAATATGACACCGCAGTAAGATTATCAAAGATTCGGACCCTCTTTCCCTTTGAAACAGAGGATAGTAGTGAATTTTACTTGCAAATGTAACCACATTACGTTCAAGCGCGTGTATTAGCTTTGTGACAAGATTCAGAAATTAATAGCAACCCTGAACGTGCGTCGATCGGAAAACACAAGGGGACCACTCTGCAGATACTTATCTCCACGCTCGCTCCGTCAACATTCCAGTTCCTACATATGCAGTTCCTTGCCGTCATAATTCACGGATGTTCATTTTATCTAGGGAACTTACAATTAATATATAAATGTGTAGTAATTTCAGCACAGCAAATAAGTTCACAGTGTTTTCGTTTATTAGACTATTTCTGTTTAATAGTTATTTGTTACTGTAAGGATGCAAAGTCGTTTGGCGCGAGTGCTTGTAGTCGTGCCAGCGAAGGATTGTAAGATTGAAGTACGAGCGAAGCGAGGCTTTCAAGGCACGAGACACTAAACAAATTTGCTGCCGTACGAAACACACAACTTTTCACCTCACCATCGCGAGAAAAATTGTTCATGTTTAATACAAGTCGTAAGTCGTATGTAAGTTTTACTCATTTTCAATTAAATGTTATCCAAATGAAAGCGTTTCATGATTCTTAACATTAAAGTACATAAAATAGTCTATATTCCTAGGTATCTATTTCGGATTCATCGAGTGACATGTTACAGACTCATCGAGCGACATGTTTCGGAGTCATCGAGCGACCTTTCGGATTCATCTATATTACTTTCAACATAAATTAGTGTATTTAGATCCTTTTGTTTTTTATGGTGTAATTTTTTAAAAGGATTTTTTTGGTTTATGTTCGTTGCTGGTAATTTTTTCTTAGTTTTTGTTATGTTTTTGTATTTTTTGTTTGTTTAAGTTTAGTTTTTTTTTATCTTGATATAATATTTTTTTTTATTTCTTTTGATTTTTCTTGTTTTAAATACCTTTATGTTGATTTTTTATTATTTTATCTTGTTTTTTAGTTTGTTTTTTTATTTGTTTTTTATAATAAACTTCTTTAGTTTTAATATTTCCTGACATGTTTGAGAAAAGCACTATACAATACAGCACTTAAAGCTGAAAGAAGTGCGCCCAAATTGCGTTGAGAGAAAGTGCACAGATCTTTCTTTCGACATTTTAAAGATCTATCTCACGACCAATAGCTGAAATAGAAACGTGCTGGTGACTTTTTTACGACATAATTTGCTAGTTGGGAATCCTCGGCCGGAACAGGGATTACAGGTCCCGTTTTATCCCAAACTCGTCTGGCAATCCCTTACTTCACGGCCTCTGCTACTGCAGCCCCGGATAGACAGACAGGCATTCGCATGGACATGGCGAAACTATAAGGGTTTCTAGTTGACTACGGAACCCTAAAAAGTCACTCATGAAGTCATTAACGAACGCACTACGTTACTTTCGAATTTTAAAATCACTTTAGCCGCTAGCGATTAAAGTATTACAAAACAGGTGTTAGTTTACGATTGGAATAGTTGTCATTTAATATGTATTTTGACGTAAGCATATGGATAAACTGTAAACTCTCATCGTGTTCTAATCGCGGCTGGGTATTATTACCCAAGACTTACCGAGCTGGTGCAATGAGGTAAAAAATATTGTGTTGTTTGTTATCAGTCAGATAATTATTAAACTTAGGTCCTGACAATTTGGACTCACGATTGCATTCAAAAAAATGAAAACACAGAATAAAACGTATGAATTATTTTTGCACCATTCATAGACGCCTAAAGGTGTATGTCCGCACTGTCAATAACGACAATTATCTTGGATTAGGTACATAGTAAGACAAATGTCGTCGGCGGTGAAAGGGTATATTTTAACCTTTATAGGAATTTGTCTTTCATTCTTGATATAACTTACCTTTATCAACAAGCAGCATATTATGTATTTATGTATTTCATATTTATGTATTTCACCCAAGTACCTAATGAATAAAATAATTATAGAATAATATCCGCATTATGAAATGCTCGTTAAGTGTAGGTACTATTTTTGGCGTAGGTCTTACCCAAAGTTACTCGAAAGGTTATTTTTTATTTTGAAGAGAAATTTGCTTTTATTTTTGATCATAAGGCACATTCATACAATAAAGGGCTCACATTTTTAACTCACATAGAATGAATTAAACTGGCTTATGAGATATGCATTAAATTTGTCACTACCGAAACTGCCACGTCATTATTTGTTGGTAATAGAGGGCTTAGTCATCTTGGTGTAGCCGAGTAACATTTGGCGCGTAAATGTGACTGAATGTAATTAATGATTGATCGGAGCTTGTGCGTGGAGAGCCAACCCTCCGCAAATCTCACCGACTCAAATAGGAGTCCCCTGTGACCACCGTGCCTTTTAATTTGCAAGCATTTTTAAGGGTGCCTGCTCACTGCTACGCTCCTAACGTCCCTTGATCAGTTATGCTTTAGGTAAATTTTCACGTTTTTTAAAATTTTGTTTTACTATTCATATCTTTGCTTTTTTTAAGAACTTAGAATACCCACTTTGATAATTTACTGAGAATAAATCAACAATCAATAAATCAATATAAAAACAAGGAATAATTTGTAGAAAACGTTATACCTATCTAGTTGATTATTAAACTAAAATAAAAACTAAACTATCTTAAAAAATTGTCTTACTATATGCCTAATCCAAGATAATTGTCGTTATTGACAGTGCGGACATATTAACTCACAACACCTTTAGGCGTCTCTATGAATGGTGCAAAAATAATTTATGCGTTTTATTTTGTGTTTTCAATTTTTGGAGGCAATCGTGAGTCCAAATTGTCATGACCTGAGTTAAATAATAACCTGACTGACTGATAACAAACAGCAAAATATTTTTTACCTCATTGCACCAGCTCGGTAAGTCTTGGGTAATAATACCCAGCCGCGATTAGAACACGATGAGAGTTTACAGTTTATCCATATACTTACGTCAAAATACATATTAAATGACAACTATTCCAATCGTAAGCTTACACCGGTTTTGTAATACTTTATTCGCTAGCGGCAAAAGTGATTATAAAATTCGAAAGTAACGCACTATCATGACTTCATGAGTGACTTTTTAGGGTTCCGTAGTCCACTAGAAACCCTTATAGTTTCGCCATGTCCATGTGAATGCCTGTCTATCCGGGGCTTTACTACTGCAGAGGCCGTGAAGTAAGGGATTGCCAGACGAGTTTGGGATAAAACGGGACCTCTAATCCCTGTTCCGGCCGAGGATTCCCAACTAGCAAATTATGCCGTAAAAAAGTCACCAGCACGTTTCTATTGCGGTTTTCTATCACTAGCAACTATTACAGAGCAAAGCCTCAGACAGACGGATATGGCAAAACTGTAAGGGTTCCTAGTTGACTACGGAACCCTAAAAAGGCGAGACATGGATGGGACTGTGAACACTGAACAAGGTGCAGTTGAATCGTCTGTATTATTAAGTCGTTTTACTTCCAGAGCGCCGCACCTCCTATTGATCGTGTTCTGTAAAAAAAATCGCCGTGGACACACTTTTCTTCGATTTGCCTCGCGCGTACGGGCAATAATCTCGCGAGTGACGCTTGCGCTTCGATAACACTGGGCGTACGTGGTTCAGTCTCCCTGCCGAATTTTTAATCGCGAGCGCTGATGTCGTTTGTCTGGGGCCCGGGGCCGCGGGCGCTCCTTGTGGCGCTACTACACACCCCTACGAGCAACGCCAATTTAAAATTCATATCATACTACCACCGTAAATTACTTTTCTTTACTGCGAGAAAATCTGCTCGTTTTGGAAATTGTTAGACGGGTTAGGAGTTGTGACGTGGTTTTACTTTTAAATTTTAACTTTGAAAGTGATCAAAATCAAAAACCAGGGAGGAAACGGTCGAGACCGCTTGTATGGAAAAATGACTTCTAATGGTTTCTGTTAAAGTTTGTCGGTTTACTCGTTACTACTTATAGAGGATTATCAATTACTTAAAAAAACTATAAAATGGACCACAATTTTATTGAATACAGAGTATTTGAAATATAAAAAAATCTTTAAAAAAATCTTTGGGTCCAAGTTAATTTTTCTTGTGCGTCACCACGTAGCAGATACCCTAATCTATCCGCTATATACGTATGCCCATCCGTCTGCCAAGCCAAACGCCCTGTATAAACAACCTAGATTATATGACGACCACTTTGACTTAGTTGGTAGTGACCCTGTTTACGAAGCCTGAGATCCCGAATTCGAACCCCGGTCAGGGCATTTTGTTCCTGAGTCTTGGATGTTTTCTATGTATTTATGTTTGTATTTATATAAGTATGTATATTGTCGTCTAGTACCCATAGCACAAGCTTTGCTTAGTTTGGTCGATTTGTGTAAGATTGTCCCCCAATATTTATTTATTTATAAACGGTACAATCCCAGTCTAGCACTAGCCCGCGACGCCTATTACTATAAGTTCTACCACGTCGGTGGCACACAAGCGAACTTGGACGCCAGGAACGCCTAAAAACGTGCACACGGCCCCAATAACGACTACAAATAGGTAATTATGGCGTACAATGTCATAGTAACCTTCGAGCTACGAGTACGTACTTTCAACTGAGGGTCGTATTCAAATTGTTATGGAAGAAAGTAGGCTTATAGTGTTTCTGTAGTAGTACCTACTCGTACGTAAATAATGGTGTCCAAATTTTACGTGAAAAATGGGGTTCGAGTTGCACTTTGCAATCCATGTGAAATTAGTACATAGATTGTATGACTAGGGTCTAAAATAAGTCATACCACCACGAAATGGTTATTTTCCCGGACGAAAGAAGGGAAAATAGTGGTAATATGGCTTATATGGCTTTTAGACCAGAGTTATAATATACTATACTTTTCACTTCGATTGCGAGAAAATAAATAAACAATAAATTCCACAGCGAACATATGTATAATTTGGAATGGCCAATGGTGGCATGTTTTTTAAGGTTCCGTAGTCAACTAGGGACCCTTACAGTTTCGCCATGTCCGTCTGTCTGTCTGTCTGCCTGTCGTCTGTCCGAGGTTATGCTCTGTGATTGTTAGTGCTTTAAAGTTTCAATTTGGTATGGATATGTAAATCAATGAAACTGACAAAGTCGTAAATAAAAAAAAAAAAAAAATTTAAAGGTTACCTCCCCTACACGTAAAGTCCATGCATATTTTTTTGCTTCAACCCTATGGTGTGGGGTGTTGTTGGATAGGTATTTCAAAATGAATAGAGGTCTTCATCACACATTTTTAGGGTTTCGTACCTCGGAAGGAAAAACCGGAACTCTTATAGGATCACTTTGTTGTCAGTCCGTCTGTCTGTCTGTCAAGACCATTTTTCTCAGGAACGCGTGGAGGTATTTGTAGGTAGGTAGCTGGAATGAATATCAAATACTCAGTTCTACTGTCCCTTGGAGCTGTGAAAAAAATCATACTTCTAAGCCAACGCGATCAAAAGATATGCTGCAAATTTCCGCAAATTTTCAACACTCGCATGGGAACCAAAACCTACAGGGTACTTCCCGTGAACTCAGAATCTTGAAATTTGATATGAGGCAACGTCTTATAGCACAGATAAAGGAAAAATTGCGAAAACCGTAATGTTTGTCTACGATTATCTCGCGTTTGGCTGAACCTATTTAGATGCGGTCTCCAGAAAAGTAGGTGTTACATTCTGGGGGTTTCGGTATACGAAGTTTGGTGATTGTGATTCATTATCAGATGAACAGATGAAAAGTCAGTATACATTCTGAGAACCGGCAAACTGTTGCATTTCAATTGATTTTGGCAAAAATAAGGATCGAAAACTATTATCATACATTTCCGAGAGGCCGAAGGAGAAAGGGCCGATGAAATAAAAGCATGTCTTAAATGGCCCTTAGTAAAAGTATCTGTGTACTACAGTAACACCAATAGGTCTGTAAACGACCAAGCAGCGCGCAGCGGTCATAAACTCTGGTCCTTTGAAGTACAGAAAATACGGCTAATTCAATATCACGTGTAACATTTATTTTTCCTGAAATTAAATTTATTAGGTAGGTTTTGCCAGTTCCCATTGGAGCATCCAAAAAGAAAATTTGGCCTCACTTCCATTCGCACTCCTTACTGTCAGTCCGTCTGTTACAACCAAGTTGCTTTTACTGGCCCAGCGGCACCCGCCTACCGCGTGCGGTGTGCGTGGTTAAGCAATGTGGTCGCAGGTCAGTTCTTGGATGGGTGACCGCTTTGAGTGATTACTAACTGACTCTCGTGCTTTGGAGGGCACGCTAGGCCTTTGATCCCGGCTGCAATCGTTAAGCCAAGTTAGAGGCCTTTGAGCGGCTTGCGAACATCTAACAGTCAAGTTGCCCACTCACTTGAGAAAGGGGGGTCGAAGTTGCACCACGTCCGTAGGGAGTACCCACCGTTACCCTACACGTGACCCCTGGGTGGTGCTAAAAGTGCAACAAAAACTGGCAACCGTACTTGTTTTCTCGAAAATCTCACGGTTCGTAAATAAATGCAATACGATTTAAAAAAATCTAAAGTTGATTTAAATAGAAAAAAATATGGAAACCTCTATGTCGTTTATAAAAGCAAATCCATAGATACCCCACACGCCTATATAGTAAAATTATTATTTTTTGCATACAGGCATGTATGGAGTGCCAAATCTGACCTCAGATTCGTATTAAGAGACCTCTCGGACGCTCAGATATCGATTTTGAACGAAATCGGGACGAAATAATTTTTAAGAAAAAAAAAACCGACTTCAATGGGGCAGGCCAGTGAAAGATTATTATACTTAGATGCCACTCTTAGATTCCATACAATAAAATAAAAATGGCTATAAGTATGTTTATAATGGTAGAAGACTAAGTACCCTCAATTCCTCATGGAATCATGGAAAAACCTTGCTTGCTTGACAAACAAAACGAAGAGAACAAATCGCCAAACGTGAACTACGCGTCGTTGAAGAGTTCCGTTCTGATCATCATTAGCAGTTCCACTTCATCAAATGTCACTTTTATGAATGAAAATGCTTGATTAGTTCATGAAAATACTAAAATCACTATTTGTGTGCCTTTCACATTTGAGGAGTTCCCTCGATTCCTAATGGATCCCATCATCAGAACTCGAGCATGACAAAAATCAATCGTGAAAATAGAACTTGCTTAACAAACACAGCTAGAAGGACAAATTGCCAAACGTGAACTTTTCGTCGTTGAAGAGTTCTGTTCTGATCATCATCAGCAGTTCCACATTATCAAATGTCACATTTTTGTATGATTATGCTCGATTTGTTGATAAAAACACAAACATCACTATATGTTTGCCTTTAAAATTTGAGGAGTTCCCTCAATTCCTCATGGATCCCATCATCAGAAATCAAGCATGACAAAAATTAATCGTGAAAATAGAACTTGCTTAACAGACACAGCTAGGAGGACAAATCGCCAAACGTGAACGTCGCCTCCTTTTCGTCGTTGAAGAGTTCTGTTCTGATCATCATCAGCAGTTCCACTTTATCTAATGTCACATTTTTGGATGCAAATGCTTGACTTGTTGATAAAAACACAATAATCACTATATGTTTGCCTTAAAGATTTGAGGAGTTCCCTCAATTCCTTGTGGATCCCATCATCAGAACTGCGTTTTGACATAAACGGGACCAACTTGGATATATATACTTACAATCAAAAAAAGAATTTTCCAAATCGGTTAAGAAATGACGGAGTTATGGAGTAACAAACATTAAAAAAAAAACAATGAAAAAAAAAACATACAACCGAATTGATAACCTCCTCTTTTGAAATTTTGAAGTCGGTTAAAAAAAGAAAATCAAAATGGCCGCCACTTTCACAAATTTTACCTCGGATTCGTATTAAAAGACCTCTCGGACACTCAGATATCGATTTCTAACGAAATCGGGACGAAAATGAAGAAAATCAATATGGCCGCCACTTTTAATAATAATAATAATAATAGACGCAATCTAGCGTTAATGGGAGCCCTGAACGATCTCCTAGTCCCGTATTAACGGGCTAGCGAAGATTTGATTGATACGCACTCAATTATGTACTGCGGGGCCATAGCGGCGTGCCGTGTTGCTCGCGTCAAGTTTCCGGACGGTGACCGTGCACCTAGGACCGCCGGGAGTGTCCCTACTTGGCAGGTACGAATTGAGCGGCGTATTGACACGTATAGGACTCTCATTGCAAAGCTGATCTGCTTCAGAGGGGGCAATAGCCGCCCCCGAGTAATGCGCCTCGTAAACCAGGCCTTCCGGGGGGTTTGGTGTAAGACCCCGTGATTACATGGCCTGTGTCACGGAACGCATTGACTTTCTGAAGCAGAAAGTTTATGCATGGGCAAGCCGTATTCGTCGCTACAGAGAGCGTGTGGACCGATACCAGCTGAATCGCCTTTTCCAAAGCGACCAAAGGAAGGTACACCGGAAATGGGAGGGAACCGACCATCGTGTGTCTGACGGACAGCGACCGGATGCTACTGCCATGGTTAACTTTTGGCGTAGTATTTGGTCGGTGCCTGTTGAACACACTGAGGGTCCCTGGATCGGTACTGTCGAGCGTGAGTGTGAGTCCATCGAACCCATGGGGTCTGTCAACATTACCCCCGAAAACGTTAGTTGTGCCATCCGTACGGCTCCGAACTGGAAAAGTCCCGGACCGGATGGATTGCACAACTTCTGGCTGAAATGGTTTCGATGCTCGCACGCACGTTTGGCAGCGCAGTTCCAGGAAGCCCTGGAGCTGGGTTCCATGCCACCTCCCTTAACAACTGGTATTACTTCCTTGCTCTACAAGTCCGGTAGTACCACGGAAGCGAAGAACTACTGACCCATCACGTGCTTACCTACTATACAAGCTCCTTACATCCATTTTAACAATATTTTAGCCCCTGCTCAAAATGGATGTAGGGTTGGGTCACGTGGTACTAAAGAGCTCCTCCTCATAGACATGACCATTTGCCAACAAGTCCGGCGGAACAAAGGGACCCTCTCGGCCGCCTGGATTGACTATAGGAAGGCCTATGATTCGGTGCCTCATTCATGGTTGGGGAGGGTCTTGGAACTGTATAAAGTTGATGTAGCTCTGAGATCCTTCTTAAGTGCTTGCATGAGGCAGTGGACCACTGTTCTTCGTCAACCAGGAGGGGGAGATGGTCCCTCTAGCCCGCAAGACTCTATCAAGTTTGAGCGAGGTATATTCCAGGGTGACAGTCTGAGTCCCTTATGGTTCTGCCTAGCGCTGAATCCGCTCAGTACTCTGCTGAAGGATTCAGGATTAGGTTGCCAGCTGCGGAGAGAGGGTGAGGTCATTTCTCATCTGCTCTACATGGACGACCTTAAACTATTTGCACCAAATAAACATGACCTGTTGGAGCTACTCAAAACTACAGAGGTCTTCAATAGTGCCATCAAAATGGAATTTGGTGTCGATAAGTGTGTGGTCATGCATGTACAGCGGGGGAAAGTTGTAAATTCAACAAATTTACAGCTTTCTGAGACAACATCACTCAGATCTCTCTCTGAAGCAGATACCTATAAATATCTTGGTATGTCACAGTCTCTGGGTATCGAGGGTGAGGGCATCAAGCGAGCAGTGAAGGAGCGCTTTTTCTGTCGCCTGACAAAAGTACTCAATAGTTTTTTGTCGGGCGGCAATAAGGTTCGCGCCTTCAACGCCTGGGTGATGCCCTTGCTCACATACTCCTTTGGCATATTAAGGTGGACTCAGACTGAGCTCGATTTCCTGGATCGAAGGGTGCGTGTACTGCTCACTACGCACCGTATGCTACACCCGCGATCGTCTGTTATGAGACTGTATATCCCGCGGAAGCTTGGAGGTCGCGGCTTCTTAAATGCCAAAGACCTTCACAACCGCGAGATGTGCAGTCTCAGAGATTATTTCCTAAACAGCGAGTGTGGGATGCATCGTGATGTGGTGGCAGTAGACACACTCCTCACCCCGCTCTCCATGGCAAAGAAGAACTGGCGCAGACTTAAAGTGCTGAGCGTCGAGGACCGCAGGGCGGTATGGAAGAGTAAGGAGCTACATGGGCGGTTCTACAAGGCCCTTACGGGTCCCGATGTAGACTTGCTCGCATCGGTGAACTGGCTACGTTTGGGGATCTTTTTGAGGAAACTGAAGGTTTTGTCTGTGCAATTGCGGGCGAGGTTATCATGACGAACAACTACCAGAAATATATCCTGAAGGATGGTACGGTCGACATCTGTCGGGCATGCCGCCGTCCCGGAGAGTCACTCAGGCATATTATTTCCGGTTGTAGTCATCTTGCTAACGGCGAGTACTTGCACAGACATAACTTGGTGGCCAGGATTATTCACCAGCAGCTTGCTCTTTTATACGGTCTTGTGGACTTCGAAGTCCCGTACTGTAAGTGCACGCCTGCGCCAGTTCTCGAGAATGGTCGTGCAACGCTCTATTGGGATCGATCTGTCATCACGGACAGGACTATTGTAGCCAACAAGCCTGATATCGTACTGACAGATCGATTGAAGCGCCAGGCAATACTCGTTGACATCACGATCCCCCATGACGAGAACCTCGTGAAGGCTGAGAAAGACAAATCCAGCAAGTACCTGGACCTGGAACACGAGGTAACCGCCATGTGGGATGTTGATTCAACGATCATTGTCCCGTTAGTCGTCTCTGCGAACGGTCTAATAGCGAAGAGTCTCGACCAACATCTCAAGAGACTCTCGTTAGATGGCTGGGTCAAGGGTCAAATACAGAAGGCGGTACTCCTGGACACGGCACGGATAGTGCGGAGGTTCCTCTCTCTGTCGCCCTAACCACCGGTAGCTTAGGCTAGCCTCGCTGCCGGCGGCACCCTAGGTTAGGTTTTTTATAATGCTTTTATATATTGTATGTATATTTTTATATTGTACTTGTATAAATTTATTGTAAAAAATCAAACTTAAGACGAAGAAATAAATAAGGTGAATAATAATAATAATAAAATGATTTATTCTCGCAAGAAAACAAAACAAAAGTACAAATGCACAAAGAAAAAATAATAATTAATAAACAGGAACGGTGCGACAATAGGCTCGGGTTCAGCGTTCGCTGCGAGCCTGGTCGGCTGTACAGTGCTGATTTTCAGCACGCACCTATTTCACAGCTCAAACAAAAAAAAAATGAATAGCTGGCTGTAAGGGGAGCATTCGCTTGACTACCAAACAGGAACTTTATACTTGAGTGTGTATAATTATTCCAAATTTTACCTCGGATTCGTATTAGGGGACCTCTCGGACGCTCGGATATCGATTTTGAACGAAATCGGGTTGAAAGATGAAATTCAATATGTCTGCTGCCACTTTTTCCAAATTTTACCTCGGAGTCGTATTAGGGGAGTTCTCGGATGCTCAGATATCGATTTTGAATGGAATCGGGACGGAAATGAAGAAAAGCAATATGGCCGCCACTTTTTCTAAATTTTACCTCGGAGTCGTATTAGTGACCTCTCGGACGCTCAT
Organism: Notocelia uddmanniana; assembly: GCA_905163555.1. Taxonomy (NCBI): domain Eukaryota; kingdom Metazoa; phylum Arthropoda; class Insecta; order Lepidoptera; family Tortricidae; genus Notocelia; species Notocelia uddmanniana. Next base: position 18,300,045 of record LR991057.1, read on the forward strand.
ATATCGATTTTGAACAAAATCGGGACGGAAATGAAGAAAATTAATATGGCCGTTACTTTATTCAAAGTTTAGGTACCTCGGATTCCTATTAAGAGTCCTTTCGGACGCTCAAATATCGATTTATGTCGAAATCCTATCGGACGGCACTGATTAATAAAACCACTTACAATACATTGAATCAAAAAAGGTCGTATCTTCATAGGGAACTCACGGCACTTCATGCACCTTATAAGGAACTTACATGCCAAATTTGGTATCTCTCGAACCAGCAGTTTGGGCTGTGCGTTGATATGTCACTCACTCAGTCAGTCAGTTTCTTCTTGCAATTTGGCACCTACTTTTAAGTTTTCATGCCCGTAATATTAAATTTCAAATCAATGCCATTTTCGAAATTAACGACCCAAAAAATCATAAAAATCACACCCATATTAACATTTAGACATATTCCAACCCCCTCGGACCCCAACAGAGGGGATGGTATTTCACGTAGTTTCCTCCACGTGGGATTTTAAAATCATTGTTGTTTTCGTAATCAGCGACCCGATAAACCATAGAAACAACACCCATATCGATTTTCAGAATTTGTCACCAGATTGAAACATGATCTGGCAACACTATTATATTTTGTAAATGGCAATTCTCTCGCTACCCTCTTTGATTTGGTACGGACGTATACTTGCTTCCAAGTGGTGTTCAATAAATGTCGTTCATTATTCAATTCTGCTCAAATAATCTTTAATTTGCTTTCCATTGCGCCAAACCTCTAATAGATTCCCCTTACAAACTTCGGACCCCCATTCAGCCCCTTAGGGGTTGAATTTTGAAAAATCCTTTCTTAATGCACCTCAAGACCTTATATGGAACCTACATACTAAATTTGGAATCTCTAGAACCAGCAGTTTGCGCTGTGCGTTGATATGTCAGTCACTCAGTCAGTAAGTTATTTCTTGAAATTTGGCACAATTTTTCAAAAGTTTTCATGTCCACAATATTAAATTTCAAAACCGATGCCATTTTCGTCATTAATGTCCCAAAAAACCATAAAAAGGACACCCAATACACCCATATTAATATTTAGACATTTAATCCCCCTCGCACCCCAACAGGGGGGATTGTATTTCACGCCCTCCACGTGAGATTTTAAAATCATTGTTGTTTTCGTTACCAGCGACCCGGTATATCATAAAAACAATACCCATGTCGATTTTCAGAATTTGTCACCACCTTTCCCCCTTTTAGGGGTAGATTTCGCAAAAAACCTGAAATACGTATTTACTCATTTATCGTTAGAAATACTCCTGTGAAGTTTCGAATAAAATAGTCCAAAGTAATCTTGTTTTCCTATACAAACTTCGGACCCCCATTTCACCCCCTTAGGGGTTGAATTTTGAAAAATCCTTTCTTAGTGCACCCCTAGACCTTATAAGGAACCTACGTGCCAAATTTGGAATCTCTAGGACTAGCGGTTTGGGCTGTGCGTTGATATGTCTTCTTTTATATATGTAGATACTAGCATTTGCCCGCGGCTTCGCCCGCGTACTAAGCGTAATTTTTAACATTCTACAAAAAAGAGGTTCGCATGTTTGTCCACGATTATCTCGCGTTTGGCTGAACCGATTTAGATGCGGTCTCCAGTAAAGTACCTATAGTTGTTTCATTCTGGGGGTTTCGGTATACGAAGTTTGGTGATTGTGATTCTTTAACAGATGAACAGATAAAAAGTCACTATACATTCTGAGAACCGGCAAACTGTTGAATTTCATTTGAGTTTGGCAAAAATAAGGATCGAAAACTATTATCATACATTTCCGAGAGGCCGAAGGGGAAAGGGCCGATGAAATAAAAGCATGTCTTAAATGGCCCTTAGTAAAAGTATCTGTGTACTACAGTAACACCAATAGGTCTGATAACGACCAAGCAGCGCGCAGCGGTCATAAACTCTGGTTATTTGAAGTACAGAAATACGGCTAATTCAATATCACGTGTAACCCTTATTTTTCCTAAAATTAAATTTATCTAAGGCTAACCTATCTAAGGTTTTGCCAGTTCCCATTGGAGCATCCAAAAAGAAAATTTGGCCTCACTTCCATTCACCCTCCTTGCCGTCAGTTCGTCTGTTACAACCGAGTTGCTTTTACTGGACCGATTGAATTGCAATTTGGCACAAACTATCAAGAATTTAGAGCGCTCGTGGCTCAGCGGCACCCGCCTACCGCGTGCGGTATGCGAGGTTAAGCAATGTGGGCGCAGGTCAGTTCTTGGATGGGTGACCGCTTTGAGTGGTAAGCCGCTAAGCCGTTGATCCCGGCTGCAATCGTTAAGCCAAGTTAGAGGCCTTCGAGCGGCTTGCGAACTTCTAACAGTCAAGTTGCCCACTCACTTGACAAAGGGGGGTCCAAGTTGCACCACGTCCGTAGGGAGTACCCACCGTTACCCTACACGTGACCCCTGGGTGGTGCTAAAAGTGCAACGAAAACTGGCAACCGTACTTGTTGATTTAAATGGAAAAAAATATCGAAACCTCGACGTCGTTTTTAAAAGCATATCCATAAATACCCCACACGCCTATATAGTAACATTAAACTTTTTTTCCATACAGGCATGTATGGAGTGCCAAATTTTACCTCAGATTCGTATTAAGAGACCTCTCGGACGCTCAGATATCGATTTTGAACGAAATCGGGACGAAAAAAAAGAAAATCAATATGGCCGCCACTTTCTCAAAATTTACCTCAGATTCGTATTAAGTGACCTCTCGGACACTCAGATATCGATTTTGAACGAAATCGGGACGAAAATGAAGAAAATCATTATGGCCGCCACTTTTTCCAAATTTTACTTTGGATTCGTATTAGGGGACCTCTCGGACGCTCAGATATCGATTTTGAACGAAATCGGGTTGGAAATGAAGAAAATCAACATGGCTGCCACTTTTTCCAAATTTTACCTCGGATTCATATTAGGGGACCTCTCGGACGCTCGGATATCGATTTTGAACGAAATTAGGAAGAAGATGAAAAAATCAATACGGCTGCGAATTTTTGCCAAATTTTACCTCGGATTCGTATTACGAGGCCTGTCGGACGCTCAGATATCGATTTTGAACGAAATCGGGAAGAAAATGAAGAAAATCAATGTGCCTGTGACTTTTTCCAAATTTTACCTCGGATTCGTATTAAGAGACATCTCGGACGCTCAAATATCGATTTTGAACGAAATCGGGACGAAAAAAAAGAAAATCAATATGGCCGCCACTTTCTCAAAATTTACTTCGGATTCGTATTAAGTGACCTCTCGGACACTCAGATATCGATTTTGAACGAAATCGGGACGAAAATGAAGAAAATCATTATGGCCGCCACTTTTTCCAAATTTTACTTTGGATTCGTATTAGGGGACCTCTCGGACGCTCAGATATCGATTTTAACGAAATCGGGTTGGAAATGAAGAAAATCAACATGGCTGCCACTTTTTCCAAATTTTACCTCGGATTCATATTAGGGGACCTCTCGGACGCTCGGATATCGATTTTGAACGAAATTAGGAAGAAGATGAAAAAATCAATACGGCTGCGACTTTTTCCAAATTTTACCTCGGATTCGTATTACGAGGCCTGTCGGACGCTCAGATATCGATTTTGAACGAAATCGGGAAGAAAATGAAGATAATCAATATGCCTGTGACTTTTTCCAAATTTTACCTCGGATTCGTATTAAGAGACATCTCGGACGCTCAAATATCGATTTTGAACGAAATCGGGACGAAAATGAAGAAAAGCAATATGGTCGCCACTTTTTCTAAATTTTTCTTTCAATTTCTTCTTGCAATTTGGCACCTACTTTTAAAATTTCATGCCCGCAATATTCCATTTCAAAATCAATGCCATTTTCAAAATTAATGACCCAAAAAATCATAAAAATCACACCCATATCAATATTTCGACAATCCGACCCCATCGGACCCCAACAGAGGTATTTCACGTCCTCCACGTGGGATTTTAAAACTATTGTTGTTTTCGTAATCAGCGACCCGATAAACCATAGAAACAACACCCATATCGATTTTCAGAATTTGTCACCAGATTTCCCCCTTTTAAGGGTTGATTTCTCAAAAACCCTGAAACATATGTTTACTCATTTATCGTTAGAAATACTCCTGTGAAGTTTCGAATAATATAATCTTACTAATCTTGATTCCCCATACGACCTTCGGACCCCCATTTCACCCCCTTAGGGGTTGAATTTTGAAAAATCCTTTCTTAATGCATCTCAAGACCTTATATGGAACCCACATACTAAATTTGGAATCTCTAGAACCAGCAGTTTGCGCTGTGCGTTAATATGTTGGTCACTCAGTCAGTCAGTTATTTCTTGAAATTTGGCACAAACTTTCAAAAGTTTTCATGTCAACAATATTAAATTTCAACACCGATGCCATTTTCGTAATTAACGTCCCAAAAAACCATAAAAACGACACCCATATTAATATTTAGACATTTCATCCCCCTTGGGGTGCCCAACAGGGGGGATGGTATTTCACGTCCTCCACGTGAGATTTTAAAATCATTGTTGTTTTCGTTATCAGCGACCCGGTATATCATAAAAACAATACCCATGTCGATTTTCAGAATTTGTCACCACCTTTCCCCCTTTTAGGGGTTGATTTCTCAAAAACCTGAAACACGTATTTACTCATTTATCGTGAGTAATACTCCTGTGAAGTTTCGAATAAAATAGTCCAACTAATCTTGATATAAACTTCGGACCCCCATTTCACCCCTTAAGGGGTTGAATTTTGAAAAATCCTTTCTTAATGCACCTCTTGACCGTATATGGAACCTACATAATAAATTTTGAATCTCTAGAACCAGCAGTTTGGCCTGTGCGTTGATATGTGACTCACTCAGTCAGTCAGTTATTTCTTGCAATTTGGCACAAACTTTCAAAAGTTTTCATGTCAACAATATTAAATTTCAAAACCGATGCCATTTTCGTAATTAACGTCCCAAAAAACCATAAAAACGACACCCATATTAATATTTAGACATTTCATCCCCCTCGCACCCCAACAGGGGGGATGGTATTTCACGTCCTCCACGTGAGATTTTAAAATCATTGTTGTTTTCGTTATCAGCGACCCGGTATATCATAAAAACAATACCCATGTCGATTTTCAGAATTTGTCACCACCTTTCCCCCTTTTAGGGGTTGATTTCTCAAAAAACCTGAAACACGTATTTACTCATTTATCGTGAGTAATACTCCTGTGAAGTTTCGAATAAAATAGTCCAACTAATCTTGATATAAACTTCGGACCCCCATTTCACCCCTTAAGGGGTTGAATTTTGAAAAATCCTTTCTTAATGCACCTCTAGACCGTATATGGAACCTACATACTAAATTTTGAATCTCTAGAACCAGCAGTTTGGCCTGTGCGTTGATATGTGACTCACTCAGTCAGTCAGTTATTTCTTGCAATTTGGCACAAACTTTCAAAAATTTTCATGTCCACAATATTAAATTTCAAAATCGATGCCATTTTCGTAATTAGCGTCCCAAAAAACCATAAAAACGAGACCCATATTAATATTTAGACATTTCATCCCCCTCGCACCCCAACAGGGGGGATGGTATTTCAAGTCCTCCACGTGGGAATTTAATATCATTGTTGTTTTCGTTATCAGCGACCTAATAAACCATAAAAACAATACACATGTCGATTTTCAGAATTTGTCACCACATTTCCCCCTTTTAGGGGTTGATTTTTCAGAAAATCTGAAACACGTGTTTACTCATTCATCGTTAGAAATACTTCTGTGAAGTTTCGAATAAAATAATCCAGCCAATCTTGTTTCCCCATACAAACTTCGAACCCCCATTTTACCCCCTTAGGGGTTGAATTTTGAAAAATCCTTTCTTAGTGCACCCCTAGACCTTATAAGGAACCTACGTGCCAAATTTGGAATCTTTAGGACCAGCGGTTTGGGCTGTGCGTTGATATGTCAGTCAGTCAGTCAGTCAGTCAGTCAGTCAGTTTCTTCTTTTATATATTTAGATTTTTTACGGAACCCTCGGTGCGCGAGTCCGGTTCGCACTTGGCCGGTTTTTTTTGATAAAGTGAATATTTTGGGAACTATTCACTACAAAAGAAAAAAAAAGTTTCCCCCCTCTAACTTTTGAACTATAGGTCCATAAAATACGAAAAAAATCATGAAAGTAAAGCAATAAAATTCTCAACGAAAACTATAGCGGACATGATCACTGATTAGTTTAGCTCTTTTTGAGTTATCGTAAAAAGTCTTGTTACGCGTTAATTTCATTCCTAAATATCTCGTTTGAGACTCACAGCGCCATCTACCGGCGAAGGATGGCGAGCAGTGACATAACGTCAATTTCTGGTTTGCCCTAAAGCTGCGTTCTGTTGTAATGTTGGTACGGTGAATAATTAATGTGTTTTCTAGTACATTATAGGTATTTTAAGCCTACACAGTTTATTACTTTGTTAAAAGTTATCGTGGTAAAATTGGAGAATAATTTTTTTTGTCTTCATGCGGTGAGCGCATTTGGTGTAAATGGCCCATACTCTCTATGGTCTTGAAGTGGAACGCGGCGGAACGCATCCGTTCTGATTTTGACATCTGGAGAAAGAGCGGTGAGGCCTGTCACTCTCTGTCAGGATGCCGTGAGCAGTGCACACGGATTTCTGAGGGCACTCGCTAAGGCTTCGGCCATTTTTTTTATAATTTAGAGATGGGTGCTTAGACCCAAACGCATCTCGTTGAAAATAACTGCAACGACACAGTGAACAAAAGCCTAACTTTGACATTTTAACGAAATGAAGTGAGGACATCGTGGTCGCGTGTGGACCGTCACCAAGCCTAGACTTGTACTCTTGCCAGTGATTGTTGTGCTGGCCGCTACCGGCGGGCCAACATAGGCAATTGAGCGGTCGAAGGGCGTGGCGCGAGACTTTGCTGACATCTCTGCATGCCCCACCGAAGTCACCGCGACGCGGAGTCACTTCTTGAGGCTTCGTGGACCGAGGAGAGACAGGCAGAGGGTCTGCATGCTGGCGCCGCAATCTTTCAAGGTGATATCCATCCGTAACTTTTGTTCCGTTCTCTTGAACATGCCACGTGTCAACGTAGTGTTACGAAATATCTTGCTAGTGTTATTAGTCATAACAAGCTTCACACAAACACAATTCACATTAGATTAAGGCGCTAAGCCGGCCTCATCTGATATTTTATTTTTAAACTAAAAGTTAATCCTTATCCGTCCTCGGTCAGAGACATAGTGTAAATCTCCAGGTAGAAAGCCCTGCCTAAAACATTGTGACTTGCATGCTAGCATTAAGCCTACATTAAGGTACTTTATTTCTTTGTATAAGCCGAGAATGTGTGTACTGATTATACATACCATTCGGTTTGAACACTAAGCTTGTTTGCATTTCTCTCACCTGTAAGTAATTCCTATATAAACTCTTTCATAGTTTTGAGTGATAAACTATGTGGCGCCCTCTTCTAGTAGCACTATATGGTGACAGCTGAAAACCTGAAAGTACCTACCTCCTGAGATTCTCTACCTAATCTAGCTAGTGCGGTGCATGACATCAAGTGTGGACGACTCTTACGAGCCCGTCAAGTCGCTCTCACACCCAAGTGACTGACAACCGTCACAGCTTGCTATCATATACGGTTGCACGTTACATTCTAGCGGCCCAACGTGGAGCTTCCAGGTTAAAATTTGAACGGTTTTCACTGTATAGTGTTTTTTTTTGGTACTATTTCTATATCTATATCAGATGAAATTGGATTTGGTTTGTGTGAGGCTTATCTTTTGTTACTGAAACAAAACTCTTACTATATAATCTGTATCATATATTGATATCTACTGTTCATTGTGTCAAAAATATTTACCGTACTGTGTGAAATATTTAGCATTAGTGTCAACGAGTTGTGTCATTTCTTTTACCTTTACTTTGTAGAGTAAAGCATGTGTTAGTGCTCCAACTGGACACAATATATGTACTGTATGTTAGTACAATAACTGTCAAACTTGACACTTTAATTTTCTGGACCCGACTTAAAATATATTTTTATCGGACTTGTATATGAAACTCACTTAACATAACTAAGTAGGTATCAGACCTATTGTATATTTCTAAATAGAAAAGATAAGTGTGAATATTGTAATCAGCTGTTTTTACTTATCTGTTTTATTTTCTTACTGAGTGTTGAACACTACTATATCTTGTCAAACATGGCTTTACAAATTGAAGTGGATAATCTGACTAAGGACGAATTATTATTTGAATTACAAGCGAGAGGCCTAGAAGTAAATTCTAATAATACAGTAGATGAACTAAAACAACAATTTAAATCTGCCAAAGGCACTTCTCTGGATAACACAAAAGCGAACACTTTCATCTCAGGCTTGTCCATCGATGACGAATTTCAGGTCTGCGAGGGAAAACTGGATGCAGTGTTAATGGCTGATCACTCATCGTCGTCGTGTCGAAGGAGGTGTCTGTCGAAGCTATCTCATGTCATTCTGAGGTTAGAGAAATTGGTTTTAATAAATTCTGAACAGCGGCTTAGGAAGATAGCGCTTGTGTCTAAGGCGTTCAATGCCATTGAAACTTTAAAGTGTAATCAAACACCTGGCTCATCTTCTCAAGGCGCTGGCACGAATGTTGTTGAGTCTATTCCGTCTGTAGTGTGTCAAAGGCACACTTCTCAGGTGCTCAAATGGGGACTTGTGTATGATGGTAGGGTACCGCCTCATGACTTTATTTTCCGTTTGCAAGAGCTTAAGTGCTCATCTGAGGTTTCAGACTCTGAACTGTTGAGGAATGCGGTTCACCTTTTTTCTGGGGAAGCTTTGATGTGGTTTCGCACGAATAAGTCACATTTTAACACTTTTCAAGATTTTGTAGAGTCGCTCAAAGATGAATTCCAACCGGTAGAATATGAACGGTGTCTATTGAACCAGATTAGGGCTAGGTTGCAGGACAAGAGTGAGTCGATTAGGTCTTATATCAACATCATGGAAAGTTTGTTTTTGCGTTTGTCAGTACCTATCACAGATGCGGAGCAACTAGATATTATAATGACCAACATGAACCCTTATTTCATTTCGCGTCTAGCTTTAACTGAAGTACGTACCGTGCGGGAACTTAAGAATATTTGTGCGCGTTTAGAAGTGTCAAAGTTTAAATGTGAAAACCGCGGATTTTTGAACACTGGTAGAGAGCTAGTCATTCCTAATTTTTGTAGTGGGATCTCAAGCCACATTCCCTCAACTTCTAATGCCAGACCTCGTATCGTTAGCCAGGGACAAGATAGGGCTACTGTGTCTTGTGGAAAATGCGGTGGCAATCATCATCACTCTCATTGTGACGCATATCCTACAACTATCTGCTTTAGGTGTAAGAGGCCCGGAGTCCTCACTAGAAATTGTCCTTGTTCAAAAAACTAGGTAGTAGGTCAGAGACTTCTAACAATAATAATAATAATAATTTTAGAGTCACTCGTGTCTCTGACCAATCTACACAAACACAAGTATGTATGTCTGACTCGTTAAAACAGAGTTCTTACCGTCCTCTATTTAAGGAAAATGCAGGTGACCCTAGGCCATTTCTGTCTGTAGGTATTTTAGGCTTAGAGTGTAACGCGTTGGCTGACTCTGGCGCCGCGATCTCTTTGATAAGTGAATCCGCTTACTTGCTATTGCAAAATGAAGGCTTGCAATTTCCTTTACACGCATGTGTGAAAGACTTAGCTGTAGGAAACGGTGCACGCTTGACGGTCTTGGGAAAAATAGAAATACCTATCTCTTACAAACATGACTTACACTATATCACTTTCTTTGTATGCAGAGATGTAAATACACCTCTCATATTAGGCGTAGATTTTCTGGCCAAATTCAACCTTTGTTCTGACATTTTGGAAACTAAACGCTCTTGTATGGCGTCCTCTGATATAAACTTGTTGAAAGACTCTGGTGTACATTTGCATGATCTAGAGGATCTCACTGACCAGCAAAAGGTTCAGTTGAATAGAGTTGTATCTGAATTTGAGTGCATCGCGGCTACTAAAGATCGGTTGGGCTATACCCCGTTAGAAGAACATGTCATAGATACAGGCGATCATCTACCTGTAAAACAGAAATATTATCCAATTCCGTTTCACCACCGGGAATATGTTCGAAAAGAAATTGACGATATGTTACGAATGGGCATCATAGAAAAGAGTAATTCAGCCTGGAATAGTCCAATTTTGTTAGTGCCGAAGGCGAACGGTGAACTTAGAATGTGCTTAGATAGCCGAAAATTAAATAGCATAACTAAAGTGGATACATATCCTATGCCAAGGGTTCAGGAAATATTGGATTCCCTAAATAATGCCAAGTATATGAGCTCTTTAGATTTAAAGGCAGCCTTTTTCCAAATTAAGTTATCAAAGGAGTCGAGAGAGAAGACTTGTTTCTCTTTGCCGGGGCTCGGTAGTTTTCATTTCCGTAGAATGCCATTTGGGTTGGTAAATTCGAGTGCCCGAATGATGAGGCTCATGGATAAGGTATTTGGACCAGAGTTTGCACATAATATTTTCTATTATGTTGATGACATAATATTAATTTCTGAGACCTTTGAAGATCACATGACCTTATTAAGGAAGGCTTGTGAAAAGTTGAAACAAGCCGGACTCACTATTAATCTGGACAAATCTGTATTTTGTCGCTCCTCTTTGAAATTCTTGGGATATGTGGTAGATCGTAGGGGCTTGCGCACAGATAGTGATAAGGTACGTGCCATAGTGGATTTTCCCACACCTTCTACACAAAAGGAACTTAGACGCTTTCTGGGTATGGTATCCTGGTACCGTCGATTTATAAAGAGCTATTCTTCTGTTTGAGCTCCTTTGAATAAGCTCACTAGAAAGCTTCCAAAAGGAACTTCTTTCCAATTCACACCTGAAGCTGACGAGGCATTTAAAATAGTTAAGGAACTTTTGGTAACAGCTCCGATCCTGTCTATTCCTAAATTTGATAGACCTTTTATAATTTCAACTGACGCTTCTGATGTAGGCCTAGGCTGTGCCCTATCTCAGTTAGATGACGAGGGTCATGAACATGCCGTCGCTTATGCTAGTAGAACCCTTACTCGCACAGAGAGAAATCACTCTGTCTCTGAGAAAGAGCTTAACGCGCTTATTTTTGCATTGGAAAAGTTTAGAGGGTACATAGAGGGTTCTCCTTTTCAAACGAAAGTTTACACCGACCACAGCAGTTTGCAATGGTTAGTTAGTTTAAAATCACCAACTGGACGTTTGGCTAGGTGGGCTCTCAGACTGTCGCAATTTAATTTTAACATTCAGTACAAGAAGGGGTCTGAAAATAAAATAGCGGACGCACTTTCTAGAGCTCCAGTATCACCTGAAACAGTTGAGCTTGTCTGTCCAATAAATGACGTAACTGACACTTGGTACACTGATACATATAACCGTGTCGAAAAGTCTCCTCAGAAATTTCCTGATTTTAAAATTTTAGGTAATAACTTATACAAGCGTATTAGGAACAAAAATCCATTATCTAGGGATTCTGAATGGAAACGGGTAGTGCCCAGTGAGCTGAGACAAGATATACTAAAACAGTGTCATGACAGACCGGACGCTGCACATTTAGGTATTTTTAAAACTTTGAAACGGATAGCTCAAACTTACTTCTGGCCTAAAATGTTGAGTGACATTAAAAGGTATATCAAAAATTGTCAAATTTGTTTAGCCTATAAGAGTACTAATGAGGCACCGGCAGGTCTTATGGAGAACCCCAAAAAGGTTCAACGACCTTGGCAAGTTGTATGTACTGACATCCTTGGCCCTTTGCCCAGGAGTTATAAAGGCTTCAAGTTCATTCTGATAGTATGTGATTGTTTCACTAAATATACCTGTATTTTTCCGATGAGAAACTCATTAGCGAAGACGGTCGTAGGCCTAATTGAAAATAATGTTATCTTGAAGTATGGTGTTCCTCAGTGCATTATTATGGACAACGGTCCACAGTATGTGTCTAAACACATGCAGTCATTGAAGGAAAAATACAAGATACCTAAATTCTTTTTCAATTGTCGTTTCACGCCACAGAATAACCCTGCTGAAAGAAGCCTGAAAGTCATAGGTACAGCTATCGCATCTTATGTGGGTACAGATCATCGCACCTGGGACCAACAGGTCAATGCGATTGAGTTTGCTATAAACACAGCTGTTCACGAGGTCACTGGTTTTAGCCCTTATTTTCTAAATAGTGGACGAGAGGCCATTCTTTCTGGCGAATGGTATCCCTCAGGACCTCCTAGTGGTGATGATTTACAGTTTACTAATAGGAACTTATATTCCTCTTTGCTGTCGCATCTTAAGCCTATTTTTGAGAAAGTAAATGACTGTTTACAAAAATCTTATCAACGTAGCCGAGTGTACTATAACAGGGGTAGGAGACGCTTAGAATATGACGCGGGTCAAGTGGTTTGGAAAAGAGAATTTCCTCTCTCCGACGCAAGCAAATTCTTCGCTCAGAAACTAGCTCCCAAGTTTAAGAAATGTGTTGTACTTAGAAAAATATCTCCAGTAACTTATGAGCTTCGCGATTTTAATAGTCAAAAGTCTGTAGGTATTTGGCATGTCAAAGATATAATAAAATCTCAGCCAGACTAAACAGTCGTGTTAAGATAAATTCTCTTTTGCACAGCTGATGAATAGCTATTAGGTATTTGCTGAAATATTTTTGCAATTAAAACTTTGACAATAACATTTCTAGCTAACTCAATGTGTAAATATGAACTTTTATTTCATATTATGATTGACGGATGACCGATGTTTATCTGTAGCACTTTGATAAAGCATAATTTGACAACTGCTGATTAACAAATAATCCAAGTAGGTATTTTGGTAATAAACGAACCGTTATGTACACATTGCGTTTGTCAATGTGAAGCCTAACATGGATTTCATATAAATAAAGAAACGTTCTTAAATGAGTCGTATATAGGAACGTAGCCTTTCCTAGGTAATTGCTTTCAAGTAATTATTATGCACTCAAACGCAGATTCCCGGACTGTACAGTCGACCTCAATATTAGGATACATCTTCGAAATGGCCAATCGAAAATGTTAGTTAAAATTGCATAGGGTTAAATTTTAAACGGATAAGTATATGCGCTAACTGTAGTTCGTTAGGTAAATATATAGGTAGGAATATAACTGGACTCGTAGTCAAGATCATGGACGTGGGGACGCTCACGGACATGTCAATAAGAAATAGATTAGGAAAACGCGTTAGTTTAAGTAGGTAACTGTCGACCTTAAGTTAAGCTGCTTGGAACTTAGAGATCCATCTATATCTCATTCTGCTACTAAATAAAATAGTCGTTTTATCTAAAGACAATAAGTCTTCTTATCTCTGCTCTTGTCATGTAGACACATCTGTCTTTGTTTATTTTGATAGTCGTTATTTAAGGATACCTGGGAGGAAAAGGTGTCTTTGTCGATTCTGTCGGATTTATGCTTTGTGCATTGAAGTGAATAGGTATTCTATCACAGGTATGTGTTTTCTTAACATATACAAGCGCTGGTTTTAATCATAGACAGAATCTCTTTTAAAGTTCTATTTCCATGACTCATGTTGTTTTATCGTGCTAATTGAAGTTGTGATATTTCAGGACATTGTGTCAACGTGTATAACCTCATGTACAGTCGGCGAAAAATTTATTTCGTTATGGAACTCTTTTCCGAAACTTGTGAAAGTCTAGCGTAAGATTATTGTTGTGTTGCAATGACACCTGTCCCAATACCTCATTCATCGTAAGTTTTTTTTGAGTATGAACTCATATGTAAGTTCAAGGGTCGATGACCTCACATGGGGTCATGTTAGGTCAAATGTCAAATGGGTTAACTAGGGGCAATATGCTTTCTCCGAGTGGTGGCTTTGTTTGGAGTTTGATTACTTCACTGTCTCTGATTGTTTTAGGACTTTATTTAAAAAAAAAAAAAAAAAAAAAATTTTTTTTTTTTGACTAACTGAAGCGGTAATGTTACGCGTTAATTTCATTCCTAAATATCTCGTTTGAGACTCACAGCGCCATCTACCGGCGAAGGATGGCGAGCAGTGACATAACGTCAATTTCTGGTTTGCCCTAAAGCTGCGTTCTGTTGTAATGTTGGTACGGTGAATAATTAATGTGTTTTCTAGTACATTATAGGTATTTTAAGCCTACACAGTTTATTACTTTGTTAAAAGTTATCGTGGTAAAATTGGAGAATAATTTTTTTTGTCTTCATGCGGTGAGCGCATTTGGTGTAAATGGCCCATACTCTCTATGGTCTTGAAGTGGAACGCGGCGGAACGCATCCGTTCTGATTTTGACATCTGGAGAAAGAGCGGTGAGGCCTGTCACTCTCTGTCAGGATGCCGTGAGCAGTGCACACGGATTTCTGAGGGCACTCGCTAAGGCTTCGGCCATTTTTTTTATAATTTAGAGATGGGTGCTTAGACCCAAACGCATCTCGTTGAAAATAACTGCAACGACACAGTGAACAAAAGCCTAACTTTGACATTTTAACGAAATGAAGTGAGGACATCGTGGTCGCGTGTGGACCGTCACCAAGCCTAGACTTGTACTCTTGCCAGTGATTGTTGTGCTGGCCGCTACCGGCGGGCCAACATAGGCAATTGAGCGGTCGAAGGGCGTGGCGCGAGACTTTGCTGACATCTCTGCATGCCCCACCGAAGTCACCGCGACGCGGAGTCACTTCTTGAGGCTTCGTGGACCGAGGAGAGACAGGCAGAGGGTCTGCATGCTGGCGCCGCAATCTTTCAAGGTGATATCCATCCGTAACTTTTGTTCCGTTCTCTTGAACATGCCACGTGTCAACGTAGTGTTACGAAATATCTTGCTAGTGTTATTAGTCATAACAAGCTTCACACAAACACAATTCACATTAGATTAAGGCGCTAAGCCGGCCTCATCTGATATTTTATTTTTAAACTAAAAGTTAATCCTTATCCGTCCTCGGTCAGAGACATAGTGTAAATCTCCAGGTAGAAAGCCCTGCCTAAAACATTGTGACTTGCATGCTAGCATTAAGCCTACATTAAGGTACTTTATTTCTTTGTATAAGCCGAGAATGTGTGTACTGATTATACATACCATTCGGTTTGAACACTAAGCTTGTTTGCATTTCTCTCACCTGTAAGTAATTCCTATATAAACTCTTTCATAGTTTTGAGTGATAAACTATGTGGCGCCCTCTTCTAGTAGCACTATATGGTGACAGCTGAAAACCTGAAAGTACCTACCTCCTGAGATTCTCTACCTAATCTAGCTAGTGCGGTGCATGACATCAAGTGTGGACGACTCTTACGAGCCCGTCAAGTCGCTCTCACACCCAAGTGACTGACAACCGTCACAGCTTGCTATCATATACGGTTGCACGTTACAGTCTTCCCTTCTTAGTAAAAGACATAGAGGTATGAAACGCTGCGAAAGTGAAAGTTTTCCCTTTTGCTTGTTATTGTTTTTTTTTAAGTAAGTTCACTCGGCAACTACGGAACCATATACTGAGCATGGCCCGACATGCTCTTGGCCGATTTATTTTAATTTACTTTGTTTGACACATACCTATACAAAATATAGACACCGCTTTGAGTACCTAAAAATACAGCGAATAAACGCCACTGACCTGCGGTGGAGCGCATCAAAGCGTTGCTCAAACGATTGAATAACTTTTTGAAATATTGTGAAAGTGTTAGTAATAAAATCTGTTTCCTGATTGGTCTATTTTAGTGTACCTAGCTGTTTTCTGGTTGGTTGATAACAACTACTTATACAAAGTTTTTATTAAAGATTTAAATTAGTGTATTGTGATTGGTGGATATAGCGAAATGGTGGCATATGGTGAAGTAAAATACTTGTCTAAACTACTAAAATAATGGTCAAATGAAAATGTTTAGTAAATCATAAATATATACAAATATTTTCCCTAGGGGTATGTAAAATGTTAAATTACTACTTTAGCCGCGCTTGAGAACCTTTTCAAAAAATATTTAATGAAGACCTCTATTCATTTTGAAAGACCTACCCAACAACAACCCACACAACAGGCATGAAGCAAAAAAAAAATCACCCTACTTTACGTGTAGGGGAGGTAAATATTTTTTTTTATTTTATTTTAGTTTTGGTTCTTGCGAATGTATTTGTCCAGTACGCTCCCTTTTCTTAATATCTTTTCTATAATAAAACAATTTAGTTGCAAAAAATGGCTTTATCTTTATCGGTGGATTCGCACGCGCGGTGTTTGGGGCCCGAGGAGCCGCGGGCGCGCGCAGGGCGCAACTAATGTTTATTTGATACGTGTAATCGTGGCGTGATGTATGAGACCGATCGGCCACCGCGTGTCGCTCGCCTTTCGCCTCGCTCGCCACCGCGGACGTAAGGTTTATGATGATTATTCTCTAAGTTGTGATTTATTACCGGATTAGGAAGGCACATGGTCCATTTTATGGGGAGATTGCCTTTATTTATTGTATAATGCCAGCTTTCCATTAAATAGGGTAAAAATCGGTTTTGTTGAATATAAATGACTCGATTATCGTTATAAACGATACGTGGTCAATTGAAATATTTGATATGCGAGCGATTTATTTAAAATCGCATGTGTATTAAGTGTATTATATTTAACACTATTATAATAAAGCACTTAATCTACTTGGATATTTCTATAATGTTTACTTTGGGTTAATGATTACACTTTTAATTTAAATTTTTTTTACTATAAAAATAAATCATATCCCCATGCTTTAAGAATTTAATATTGGCAGCAGCAGCTTGCTTCAATAGACGGATGCTTGTGTTCGTTACCATAATTTGAGCCGGGATAATCAAATTATATTTTAACAAAAACGCCCTAAGAGAAAACGACAGAATTTCCTTTCTCGTGTCGAGCCTCTCTCTAATAAATGATAATTATTCAAAATTGATTTACTACTGAAAGTAATTTAATTTTTGGATTAAAGATGCCTGCTTACATGAACATAATGTGCTTCGTTGTCGGCCTGTTTAGCCTAGTTGGTAGTGACACTGCCTCCGAAGTTAGAGGTCCCGGTTTGGAATCCCGCTAAGGGCATTTGTTTCTGTGGTGAGCAGAAACATTTGTTCCTGAGACTTGGATATTTTCTATGTATTTAAGTAAATGTATATCTATTAAATATATCGTCTTCTAGTACCCATAACACAAGCCTGTTTGAGATTACTATGGGACTAGTTTGATTTGTGTAAAAATTGTCTCTAATATTTATTTATTTATTTATTCCTAAAAATATAAATTTGCAATATACCTCCAAATTCTCCTTAATATCGTCTATTGAGGACTTTCATATCACTATAATGTTGTAATTTCAAAATTTCTACGCAACAGAGATCCTTAACGGCGTCCATAACAAAAACCTCACATCGCTGACGAATTCAAACAAAAAAATTAAGAAGGTATTAAATTCCAAGCTTCAGCCAGAATCAAATAAAGCACAACCAACGTGCTTTTTAAATAACTTTGGAATAAGATTGTTTCTTTGAATCGCGGCAGAGGCCAATTTTGGGAATTCGCTTTAAAACATTTTCTTGCAAAGACAGCTTCCGACGCTCGCGTAGACAGCCACAATGGGCGAGTAAAAAACAAACGCGTATGCTCTAGGGTTCTGTGTTCAAGAATATTCCAACGAAGGCATACTAATAAAACTGGCCCTTTCTTCATCAAAATGACAATCGTTTCCTGACAATGAGAATTCAACATACATTTCTGGGTCCGCCAGTAACGATCGTGAAAAGGAACCGTCTTTCTTGTACACCCAGCAACGTACGGCAATTTTCGTATTGGTGAAATGGGGACCAGGTAAAGCAAAATTTGGACGTTGTTATTCGGAAGTTCTTGCTGTTTATTAGAACAATTAAAGATTGGTTTGTGACTGGAATCATCACATCTTTGTTGAAAATACGTCTCGCTGCAGACCACAGCAGATAGAAATGTACATAATAAATAGATACAAGGTGACATCGAAGACGGCAATGTGTGCAAATTTATAATTAACTAGCATTTGCCCGCGGCTTCGCCCGCGTACTAAGCGAAATTTTTAACCGTCTACAAAAAACAGGTTCGTATGTTTGTCCACGATTATTTCGCGTTTGGCTGAACCGATTTAGATGCGGTCTCCAGAAAAGTAGTTGTTACATTCTGGGGGTTTCGGTATACGAAGTTTGGTGATTGTGATTCATTAACAGATGAACAGATGAAAAGTCAGTATACATTCTGAGAACCGGCAAACTGTTGAATTTCATTTGATTTTGCCAAAAATAAGGATCAAAAACTATTATCATACATTTCCGAGAGGCCGAAGGGGAAAGGGCCGATGAAATAAAAGCATGTCTTAAATGGCCCTTAGTAAAAGTATCTGTGTACTACAGTAACACCAATAGGTCTGATAACGACCAAGCAGCGCGCAGCGGCCATAAACTCTGGTCCTTTGAAGTACAGAAATACGGCTAATTCAATATCACGTGTAACATTTATTTTTCCTAAAATTAAATTTATTACGTAGGTTTTGCCAGTTCCCATTGGAGCATCCAAAAAGAAAATTTGGCCTCACTTCCATTCGCACTCCTTATTTCAGTCCGTCTGTTACAACCAAGTTGCTTTTACTGGACCGATTGAATTGCAAATTGGCACAAACTATCAAGAATTTAGAGTGCTCGTGGCCCAGCGGCACCCACCTACCGCGTGCGGTGTGCGAGGTTAAGCAATGTGGGCGCAGGTCAGTTCTTGGGTGGGTGATCGCTTTGAGTGGTTACTAAATGACTCTCGTGCTTTGGAAGGCACGCTAAGCCGTTGATCCCGGCTGCAATCGTTAAGCTAAGTTAGAGGCCTTCGAGCGGCTTGCGAACTTCTAACAGTCAAGTTGCCCACTCACTTGACAAAGGGGGTCGAAGTTGCACCACGTCCGTAGGGAGTACCCACCGTTACCCTACACGTGACCCCTGGGTGGTGCTAAAAGTGCAACAAAAACTGGCAACCGTACTTGTTGATTTAAATGGAAAAAAATCGAAACCTCTATGTCGTTTTTAAAAGCAAGTCCATAGATATCCCACACGCCTATATAGTAACATTAAACTTTTTTGCATACAGGCATGTATGGAGTGCCAAATTTTACCTCAGATTCGTATTCAGAGACCTCTCAGACGCTCAGATATCGATTTACAACGAAATTGGGACGGAAAAAAAGATAATCAATATGGCCGCCACTTTCACAAATTTTACCTCGGATTCGTATTAAGAGACCTCTCGGACACAGATATCGATTTTGAACGAAATCGGGACGAAGATGAAGAAAATCATTATGGCTTTTTCCAAATTTTACCTCGGATTCGTATTAGGGGACCTCTTGGACGCTCAGATATCGATTTTGAACGAAATCGGGTTGTAAATGAAGAAAATCAATATGGCTGCCACTTTTTCCAAATTTTACCTCGGATTTGTATTCGGGGACCTCTCGGACGCTCAGATATCGATTTTGAACGAAATCGGGACGAAAAAAAAGAAGAATCAATATGGCCGCCACTTTCACAAATTTTACCTCGGATTCGTATTAAGAGACCTCTCGGACACACAGATATCGATTTTGAACGAAATCGGGACGAAAATGAAGGAAATCAATATGGCCACCACTTTTTCCAAATTTTACCTCGGATTCGTATTAGGGTACCTTTCGGACGCTCAGATATCGATTTTGAACGAAATCGGGTTGGAAATGAAGAAAATCAATATGGCTGCCACTTTTTCCAAATTTTACCTCGGATTCGTATTAGGGGACCTCTCGGACGCTCGGATATCGATTTTGAACGAAATCGGGTTGAAATGAAGAAAATCAATATGGCTGCCACATTTTCCAAATTTTACCTCGGATTCGTATTCGGGGACCTCTCGGACGCTCAGATATCGATTTTGAACGAAATTAGGAAGAAGATGAAAAAATCAATATGGCTGCGACTTTTTCCAAATTTTACCTCGGATTCGTATTAAGAGACCTCTCGGACGCTCAGATATCGATTTTTAACGAAATCGGGGACCGAAGGGGAAAAAAATCGATATGGCCGCCACTTTTTCCAAATTTTACCTCGCATTCGTATTACGAGACCTGTCGGACGCTCAGATATCAATTTTGAACGAAATCGGGAAGAAAATCAATATGCCTGCGACTATTTCCAAATTTTACCTCGGATTCTTATTAAGAGACATCTCGGACGCTCAGATTTCTATTTTGAATGAAATCGGGACGGAAATGAAGAAAATCAATATTGCCGCCACTTTTTTCAAATTTTACCTCGGTGTCGTATTTGGGGATGTCTCGGACGCTCAGATATCGATTTTGAACGAAATCGGGACGAAAATGAAGAAAAGCATTATGGCCGCTACTTTTGCCAAATTTTACCTAGGAGTCGTATTTTAAGAGTCCTCTCGGACACTCAAATATCAATTTTGTCGAAATCGTATCGGACGGCACTAATTAATAAAACCACTTACAATACATTGACTCAAGAAAGGTCGTATCTTCATAGGGAATTCACGGCACTTCATGCGCCTTTAGACCTTATAAGGAACCTACATGCCCAATTTGGTATCTCTCGAGTCTCGAACCAGCAGTTTGGGCTGTGTGTTGATATGTCACTCACTCAGTCAGTCAGTTTCTTCTTGCAATTTGGCACCTACTTTTAAGTTTTCATGCCCGCAATATTAAATTTCAAAATCAACGCCATTTTCGAAAGTAACGACCCAATAAATCATAAAAATCACACCCATATTAATATTTAGACATTCCAACCCTCGCACCCCAACAAAGGGGATGGTATTTCACGTCCTCCACGTGGGATTTTAAAATTATTGTTGTTTTCGTAATCAGCGACCCGATAAACCATGGAAACCACACCCATATCGATTTTCAGAATTTGTCACCAGATTTCCCCCTTTTAGGGGTTGATTTCTCAAAAACCTGAAACACATGTTTACTGATTTATCGTTAGAAATACTCCTGTGAAGTTTTGAATAAAATAATCTAACTAATCTTGATTTCCCATACAAACTTTGGACCCCCATTTCACCCCCTTAGGGGTTGAATTTTGAAAAATCCTTTCTTAATGCACCTCAAGACCTTATATGGAACCTACATACTAAATTTGGAATCTCTAGAACCAGCAGTTTGCGCTGTGCGTTGATATGTTGGTCACTCAGTCAGTCAGTTATTTCTTGCAATTTGGCACAAATTTTCAAAAGTTTTCATGTCCACAATATTTAATTTCAAAACCGATGCCATTTTCGTAATTAACGTCCCAAAAAACCATAAAAACGACACCCATATTAATATTTAGACATTTCATCCCCCTCGCACCCCAACAGAAGGGGATGGTATTTCATGTCCTCCACGTGGGATTTTAAAATACTTGTTATTTTCGTTATCAGCGACCTAATAAACCATAAAAACAATACCCATGTCGATTATCAGAATTTGTCACCACATTTCCCCCTATTAGGGGTTGATTTTTCAAAAAACCTGAAACACGTGTTTACTCATTTATCGTTAGAAATACTCCTGTGAAGTTTCGAATAAAATAGTCCAGCTAATCTTGTTTCCCCATACAAACTTCGGACCCCCATTTCGCCCCCTTAGGGGTTGAATTTTGAAAAATCCTTTCTTAGTGCACCCCTTGACCTTATAAGGAACCTACATGCCAAATTTGGAATCTCTAGGACCAGCGGTTTGGGCTGTGCGTTGATATGTCAGTCAGTCAGTCAGTCAGTCAGTCAGTCAGTCAGTCAGTCAGTCAGTCAGTCAGTTTCTTCTTTTATATATTTAGATAGGTTCGCTGACTTACAGGTAAAATTCAAATAACAGTCTTTAATTAAAATTAAGCTTACACGCAAACTTACTGCCAAACTAACAATATTCCCAGAACGGAACCCTTTAGATAGCTATCTATTCCCCGTAATCGCTAGAAACGTTTGCTAGTTATGTGGATGTCGGTTTTGGTTAGATGTTCGCTTGCGCTTTGATCGCAGTTCGAGCTAATAAAAAGTTTAGAACATTAGTAACTTAGGTAACAACTAGGAAAAGTGCAAATGAACCATCTTTAAAAGAAAATAAAGTAAGACATATCCTTGATATTCAATAATTTCCTTGCGTCGGAGGCGGGATTGACTAAGAAGGTACAGGTTGTACGGCATGGCCAGCATTTCAGTTAGAGTTGTGTGTCAATATCTCACTAGAGGCGTCGGAGATTTATTTATTTGTATTTCAATGATTATATATATATATATATATATATATATATATATATATATATATATATGGGATCACCATCACGTGCAGCTAGCTCAACACAAATACTTAGATTTATCAAAAGTGGACTCTGCGCGCTAACACGGACCTAAGTTATGTTTTTTAAATTTTAATGCCCTTATTCATAAACAAGGTTTGTGTTAACTAAAAGTTGTTTTGTCCTTTTCTCACAAACATAAATGTCAAAGTGACAGATAAGGACAAACCAACTTTTGCGGGTTGTTAACTAATAGAGGCTTGATGGACGTTTATAAATAAGGGGGTAAAAGTTTATGCTCACTAAGAAATATGTTGACCTAGAATATTGCCATTAGATTCGATGGTAAAGCTATAAAATAAGCTATCAAATAATTTATAACTTTTATCACTCGTACAAATCTCAAGTGCAATTTAAAGTGAACACGACATGCCTGCAGCGATCAATGATTGATTCAAAAGAAAGACAAGTAGAAAGTTTCCCGCCAAAGACATGAAATCATAGAACGATTCCTTTTACGACTTCGGTTTCAACTTCATAGCGATGAATTATGCAGAAAGGAGAGAGATTTCCTGCGATAAAAGTCGAAGTACCCCAGAGTGTTCTAAAAAGAGCTCTTAGGATATGATAGCAAAAATATATATCCTCCGAATATAAATTAACTTTAGAGATATGAACTCTTCAGATCGGTTATTTAAATGAATATGGTTTAAATATACCGTTAAATAATAAAATTGGCACCTGTAGGCATTACATTGTATATTGCTTTTAATCAAGTACATAATAAGCCTGGACTATCTTATTCAAGCCATCGAAGTTTTCCGCAGCAGTTCAATTCCAAAGATAGAAATAGCAAATATTGACTGAATGTAGACTCGTTTTATCGAGATCTGCAATCAACGGTCAAATTTGAGCGTGCGGTCAGCAAATATCGTTGCAACGAAGTGGGCCCAAGATGCTGCGTTGCATAGCTGAGTGGCAGCGGAAGCGGGCCGCGGCCAGACGCACGGGGCGCCCGCGCGCGCTCTGAATACCTAATTGACTAATATTAGTTGCTGCTGGGGGAACTTCCTTAGAGGTGAGTACAACTTGAGACAAAGAACACGTACGGGCCTTGTAAGGGATACTTTTTAAGTTTTAATTCGAGAACTTGGCCAATCCCCATGGTCGTCTATTCTGGATTTTAGGTTCACTAATTAAGAATTTAGAATTCACTAATTAAACGCCAACGTTTAATTAGTGAATTACTTGTACATTGTAATTTCAATTATTTTTCGAGTTGTTTATATGTCAGGATACTTAATGCAGAATGTAATTGTGATTATGGTGAACAAGATTTTTATTTATTTACTAGCATTTGCCCGCAGCTTCGCCCGCGTACTAAGCGTAATTTTTAACCGTCTACATTGTAGACGAATAATAGACAAAATGCCTTTGTCTTTGTCCACGATTATCGCGCGTAGCGTAGCGTTTGGCTGAACCGATTTAGATGCGGTTTCCAGATAAGTAGTTGTTTGGTGATTGTGATTAATTAACAGATGAACAAATGAAAAGTCAGTATACATTCTAAGAACCGGCAACCTGTTGAATTTAATTTGATTTTGGCAAAAATAAGGATCGAAAACTATTATCATACATTTCCGAGTGGCCGAAGGGGAAAGGGCCGATGAAATAAAAGCATGTCTTAAATGGCCCTTAGTAAAAGTATCTGTGTACTACAGTAACACTAATAGGTCTGATAACGATCAAGCAGCGCGCAGCGGTCATATAGTCTGGTCCTTTGAAGTACAGAAATACGGCTAATTCAATATCACGTGTAATCCTTATTTTGCCTAAAATTAAATTTTTAGGTAGGTTTTGCTAGTTCCCATTGGAGCATCCAAAAAGAAAATTTGGCCTCATTTCCATTCGTACTCCTTACTGTCAGTCTGTCTGTTACAACCGAGTTGCTTTTACTGGACCGATTGAATTGCAATTTGGCACAAACTATAAAGAATTTAGAGCGCTCGTGGCCCAGCCGCCAGCGGTATGCGAGGTTAAGCAATGTGGGCGCAGGTCAGTTCTTGGATGGGTGACCGCTTTGAGTGGTTACTAACTGAGTGCTTTCGAGCTTTGAAAGGCACGTTAAGCCGTTGATCCCGGCTGCTGTCTATGACAGCAGTCGTTAAGCCAAGTTAGAGGCCTTCGGGCGGCTTCAGAACTAAAAGTCAAGTTGCCCACTCACTTGACAAAGGGGGGTCGAAGTTGCACCACGTCCGTAGGGAGTACCCACCTTTACCCTACACGTGACCCCTGGGTGGTGCTAAAAGTGCAACAAAAACTGACAACCGTACTTGTCTTCTCGAAGATCTCACGGTTCGTAAATAAATGCCAAACGATAAAAAAAATCTAAAGGTTGGTTTAAAAAAAAAAATATCGAAACATATACACCCATACACCATGTACTATTATTAGTACATTACTACAGAGGCCGGGACGAAAGGTGTTGCCGGCCGAAGACATATAGACGGCTGAGCGAAGCGAGGCCGGATAGGTCTAAGGCCGGCAACCCCATATTTCCCGCCGAGGTATGTATAGTGCTTTTCTCAAACGTGCAATGAAATAAACAACAAAAGAATCAAAGTTTTTTTTTTAATACGCTAGTGGCAGAATGTCATTATGCCTGTGCCACAAATTTATGTGGAATGGAAATTAAAAAAGAGGACTTTGCAGGCCTAGGCCTGCAAGATTTGTATGAAATTTCATTAACTACCTCTTGTCCTAGCCGCACCTGAAACGTCATACTTCGCAGCCTATTATAAGGAACATAATATCAATATTTCATTGCATGTTTGAGAAAAAAAATTTCTATTTCAACATACCTTAAAAGATCACACACTGAAGAACTTACTGCTCTACCTGTTAGTTCTACATATGTAGACTACATAATTATTGCCCTAGTTAGTAGATTGCTACAAGTAATTTTATTTGTGTAATCATTTTACTACCCAGATATAATTACTCAATTTAAATCACTAGTTGTTTTCTAATTTATAAAGGGAATCGTCTAGTATTGAGGCAGATGCAATATGGGTCGCAATAAGTGCACTTTGGAGCGAGTGCACAACGTTGACTCTAGTCCGAGAGCCATGAGTTTGAAATCAAATAAATTGCATTAGAGTAATTGGTAGCGGTAGAGTGATCGTGCTCCCGTCGCTGAGCACTCCCCAGTTTAGTGCCTTCGCCGGCACGGGATGCCATGGACAAAAGGGACACGCGCGATCCACCAAAGAGATAGACTAAGATTCAGCGTAAGAACTTAATAGCCTCAACTGTTATTCAAAAAAAATGGACACATGGTTTAAGGCATGAATATGTATACATTTTGGATCTTATTTTAAAAGAATGAGGTGACAAAATCTATACATATTGATGCCCTTGAATATACCGAGACAAAAATACGTAAAAATAATCGGTCTATCTGTATTGATTTCCTGCCTTACGAGTATATTGTACATCTATTGATATTTCTGTGAAATATATTTATATTGTTGGTATTTAAATGTATGAGAAAAAGATCGGTTACTAAAGCGTCAACAAAATACGTATAAGTAAGTAAGCACACATATGACACTTAATAAAAAATGCAAAAGATATCATCAATTTTGTGGCCCATATACCTATTTTCCTACATGTCATAGCTCGCAGCAATATTAGGGGTTGGTGTTGTTGTTGAAACGAACCTTCCTTTGATGTTTGTCTTTAATTAAATGCGTTGTAACTCAGTCACAATGTAAAGTAATGTCAACGTTACGACTAACAGACGTTTTTAATATTCTTAAATAAAGCGTGTAAAAAGATTTTCGAGTTCCGAAAGGCGACGCATTCCCCGAACACAGTTTCAGGTTACTTTGTTATGCTAATCTTCATAATTCTTTAGGCGGGGGGAACTTTCAGGCAAGTTGCTTTTTTAGAAATAACTTGTACCTAATTCTGTCGTAATTTGTTACGCCTTGCTGAATACTACCGAAATAAAGCAACACATCGGCAAGTAAAATATTTGTTGCATTCTTTAAAATAAATATGTAAAGCATAGTGGTTAATTGTAAAAATTACGAGACGATGTGTGATAATCTGAGTTACAAGATAGGTACCTCCAATTCGGAAATGTTCAAGTCCAGTAAGTAATTGTAATCTCGTCTCGACTTCAATCGGGGAATGATGTTCCGTAAACTATTCTGACAGTTTTGTGAGGCTCCGACTTGTGTAAATTAACGAAGAAAACTTCTCGATCTAAGTCCGTCTACCTGAAAACACAAAGTAAACTCAGTGCCTTCGCAACTTATCCATTAGCTTAAGTAGAATCTGTAGACAGCACCGACAACAGTTCCTTTGCCGTGTTAGTAGTTTGAACGTTTAGCTAAATTTATGATATTAACTTGTTATGTTGGATGTTTGTGAATCTTTCTACTTGTCATCGCTGATTTATGTTGAATCAAGTACTACATTTGGCTACTCGTCATAAAATGGCTTCAATACACTTTTTAGTCTAAGAGATTGTGTTTTCGTAGCGTGATATTTTTTTTTTGGGCGAACTGAGACACATCTTGACTATTTAATACAAGTTACAGAACGAAGTTTTGTAAATTTTGATAAGAGATATAAATAGAGCCTACTCGTAAAGTTAACTCTTCAGCAGAATTCTGCCCTCCTGGCCTAAAGTGCAATAACTTAATTCGAAATATAATTCAAATGTTTCACATTTTTAACGAAGTTATTACACTGTACGTAACAAAAGCCAGAATTGCAAAATATGCATTACTTTCGAAAGTTCCCGTGACTTGCGGTTCCAAAATGAAAAATTATTTCTTAAAATTTAACTTCACTTAAAAATCCGCACAACGTTGTAGTCGTCGACCGCTTTATTATTTATGACAAGGAACACGAAACTCATCTCGAGTTATAAACTTCTTGGAATTTCTCCTGAAGTAATACAGAGCTATTATTATGATGTCCCCACAAAAAATATTCGTTGTGTAGGGCAGCGCAGGGCACGGAAGGGGCTGCCGAACAGGGCGGGCGAGTAGTCGCGCCGAGTGCGCACGGGGGGCGCCCGTGCGGCCCTCCGACCTCCTTGCACTATCCCATGCTTGCA
The DNA here is from genome assembly GCA_905163555.1 of Notocelia uddmanniana. Lineage (NCBI taxonomy): Eukaryota > Metazoa > Arthropoda > Insecta > Lepidoptera > Tortricidae > Notocelia > Notocelia uddmanniana. Next base: position 18,327,585 of record LR991057.1, read on the forward strand.
GAATATAAATACACTGTCGGACCACGCGCAAATGCAAAAAATACTTTTTAATTTAGTACATTTGTTTATATTTTTATATCCTGAATTATTTTTAATATTAAATAAAAACATTTTTTAATTACTTTATTTTAATTTTAATTACCAAAATCGGCAGTAACGCATGAGTCAACTAATGTATTACTTTATTTCCAAGCGACTAAATTATGAAAACTTTCCTTAAATTCTTGTATTAATATTTACTTAATACATTGTTGGTCTTAAAGCGTACTTTCGCAGGCCAACCAGAGCGATTATTATAAATATGCTTTCAGTACAAAGGCGAAGAAAGCAAGATCCTTTCATAATTTATGAAGAGCTACGGCAAAGTCGCTTTGAGGTATACTTGTAAACTTGGTGAAGTTTCACTTCAAGAATTACAAAGGTTATTATTACGTCACAACAAAAAACTGACTTGGGACGGTTTGCCAACTTCTCGACTCGAGGGGCGGTGTTGGACTCCGTTTTTACCCGCTCCTGTTTTATAATTTATAAGGTCTCGGAGATGGCGAGTAAAAATTTACTTAAAGATTCTGCTTGTTGGACTTTTCAAACAAAGGTAAATTGTCAAAATAACTTATGGCGTCTATTACGTGTCGAGTCAGTTTACCCGCGGGCGTTTATCTTATGTGTGATCTAAATATGTGAGGGAACCTATTGCTTAAATGGCTTACGATAATAAAAAAGTTTCCGAGATGTTTTTCTTCCAAACCACTTAACAAGCTTGGCGCACGTAGACATGTTTGTGTCTTGCTTGCATTATGACGGCGTGTTGCTGGGAAGATTTAGAGGGGACAAAAGTGAGGAGACAAACTGGCGCCGGTGCCTTATGTCACTACTTACCTTGCCGCGTGCAACTTTAATGCGCAACCCTAACATGTGCAACTTAGCGTCTCACTTCATACAGGCTTAGCTTCCAGATTCACATGGTGAATTTGTTAATGACAAGTTCGCTAAGCAGTAGTGTAATATTTTTTACCCCTCACTAGCTCGGAAAGCCGTCTTTTAAAACAAGCGAGTAAAAACGCATTTTATCCACAAGTGGGGAAAGTAATTTGACCTTGGAGCGTGTTTGAGTAGCTTTTGACAGATAACAAAACGCTCATAATAATGGTTCGTTTGATATCAATTATCATTAAATAAATGGTTTGAGAATTTAATAAAAAATACCAATTTTAACTTTATTTAATGATTTAAGTCGTAAACCTTAAAATTCTAGAAGTATATTTTTTTATAATGATATTGAGTATAATTTTAAACGCACAAGTTGAGTCAATGCAATTTCAAAACGCATCGTCAGAAATGTCATCGTTGTCAATGTCAACTAAAATATACACAACTTGTCACCGACTCCGCCTCACGTAAATATTATACACAAGTTCCAGAGTTTTCTGTTATAATATCGTAAAAAAATCAGTGATTCCAGTGGTGAAAATCATGCCTGTGGAACTTTGTTTTTTTGCATATAAAACTTTCCTCGCTATAGTGAGGAGAAAAGTTTTGTGTTACACACGGGTGCAAAGTGGTATGTTCCTTCTCGTGTATTGAAACACTCGCTACGCTCAGGATTATATTTTTCAACTATAGAATCCTTTCGCTGGCTCGTGTTTCGATTCCACACTCGCGGGTAAAATACAACTTTGCACCCTTGTATAACAAATAACTATTTTTACTTTGTTGTTTAATAAAGAAAAAATACAAATGGCGGCCTCAATGCCATAAGGACTTGCACTTGAAATTAATACCTAATGTGGCTTTGAATGTAAATTTAAATTAAGTAGAGGACTTTGTAATTAAATTTCTACGCCTTACCAGGGCCCATATGAATCCAAATGTACCTATTTATAAGATCTGTGCAAACTATGTTTGCAATAAATGCTAGGCATTCTCTATTAGTCAAACATAGGGCTAATAAGAAGAACATTTGGTGCAGGCATTTAACTTTGTACGAAAACCCAACACAACATTCATTTAATTATACTGACTGAAATACACATAAACATATACAATAACATTGTATCTAGTTAGTCGGTTACAAATTAATAGGTACGCATGTAACACCCTCGACTTATCATCAGGTGAGAAAGTTTTCAAATGTTGTTGTTTTGTGTAATGTATACATATAAAAATACAGTACCTACTTAAATACAGTTAAGAAGGTAAATATCATTGAATAGTCCTGCAGTTAATTATTTTTTAAATTATTTAAATGTAATTCTTTCTTACTACTTATTTATACTTATTTCATAATTTTATCCTATTCAAATCCACATTCATATTTTTGCATTAGTATAATATACCTAATGTACACAAACTACTTGCAAATATGAACCCGTGAAAGCCTTTAAAACTTGTTCTCGTCTCGTTGTTTGCTATGACAGCCAAATCTCCGGATGGATCAAAGGAAACCAACTCCGGAATAAGTTTTAACGCGGGAGGAAGATTTGGAATTTCAATTTGAGGCATTCTAATTTCAGTTCTAGCGAAAAAATATATTCTTGAATTTTCCAAGATTTGCGTTAACTTATTAAATCTTCGTTAGTCTAAATTACAATTTTTAAAGTTCTTGGCACATACGAGTACATTTTATTTTTGTGGGAACGGCAATTTTTTACTTCATACCTACTGGCAATAAGTAGAGGGGAAGTTGTGACGCAGCTAGGACAAAGCTCCCCGGGTCCAGCAAATAAAATATTCGATACTACGCTATTACTCAGAGGATGTTGTCTTTAAACTTCTACGTTACTCTCTATTTATATACGAGTATCAATCAAAACGGGGAGGCAACGGGCGACCCTCGCGCGGGCAGCTTTCTTGCGCAGAGGATTGCTATTGCAATCCAGCGCGGGAATGCTGCCTGCGTGATGGGTACGCTACAGAGGGGACCAAATTTGGATAGCCTTTTTAATTTTTAGTTTTAGTTATTTTAATTAGTATTAGTGTTTTACTGTCTATGTTTTTTACTTGTGTATTTAGTTTAAAGTTTATTTCGTAAATAAATGTCAAAGGGAATCAAAACGGGTATGTTTGTTTTGATACAGACGTGAGCTAACTTTGACCACGAATATGACAGATTTTACTGACACTGGTTTCAAGCAGCAACACCGCCATGTTCGTGCCGCTGAGGTGAAAAATATTTTACACCACACCTTGCCAAAAAGCGCGTTTTTCCGCACGCTGCGCGTCCGGGAATACCCACTTTTTGGCCAAGTGGTGACGTAAAATTGTGTACAAAACACGGATCGTAAAACAGAATCTCTCTCATATTTATGACCCTCGCCTGCGGCTCGGGCCTCACACATCTGCGATATCGGCCTTTCTTTGTTTTACAACCCTTGTATCGTAAATAGCTATTACAGTACATATGGTGCTACGTTACCGCACGAGTGAGGTAATCAGCAGATTACGTGCATATGTCTAAACTTTAAAGAGCCATATGTACTGTGAAACGTTGTACGATACGCGTGCGAACAGGTAATTCGCAACTCGTGTCGAGTTAAAACACTCCCTTCGGTCGTGTTTTAATTTATCACCACTCGTTGCGTATTTCCTGTTCTCTGCACTTGATACTGATATGTAATATCGATATTATTGAAGTAATATTATTTCGGATAATTTTAGGCAAATCACAATGAAAATAACGATGATATAGGTACTACGGTAAAGTTAACTCAAACGTGCACCTTTTTAACCCTTATTGTCATTGGGGGAGGCCTTTTTCCAGCAGTGGACGTCTTTCGGCAGATATGATAATGAATGTTGCCTTGAATTTTGAATACCACGATAATATAGATATCCCATAATGTAAAATACTTACCGTGTAAAGGGCCCCATACAGTAATTTTAACTCCATCTAATAGTTTGAGTAAAGATACCTGACGATATAATTACTAAGCATTTGTTTTGTAAATTGGCTTACTTAAGATCGTGCCCGCCCACTGGGTCACTTAATGACTCGGAAGTATTAAAAAGAAACGATATTAAGCTATTGTTTTCAATCAAGATCGGGTAGTAGCGCACGCTGCGTCTAATAGCAAGCGAGAGAAAACACATTTGTCTTGTCCCGCCCGTTAGCGTATATTACGGTGGAGCGTCGCCTGCTGCGTGCTTTCCTTGCCGACCTAACTTAACTACACATTTTAGCTAAAATTGGCTACGTTGACAATGTAAATCTTTGCTAGTATTTTAACTAAATTGTGGTGCCTTTGTTATAAAAAAATACGTGGATAAGAAAATCATCATTGTAATAACTTGACAAAAATATTTAAGTAGTACCAAAGGACGACATTTTTTTTAGCACAGGTGTTTAAGTTATAATCTATACTATAATATTATAAACCTGAAGAGTTTGTTTGTTTGCTTGTTTGAACGCGCTAATCTCAGGAAGCACTGGTTCGAATTGAAAAAATATTTTTGTGTTGGGTAGTCCATTTATCGAGGCAAGCTTTAGGCTAAGTATATAACATCACGCTGCGACCAATAGGAGCAAAGACGCGGATGAAGTCGCGGGCAACAGCTAGTGTTTTAATATAAGCTCAATCATTCATAAGACGTCATTAAATTTTTAACAAGTTTTTCTCATAAATACAGCAGTATTCAGTATTAAATTATAGTAAAAGGGAGCGGAATCGTTAGTTGGATATATCATAAAGACAAGAGGGGCCAGCATTCACGTCGCAGCTAGTTAGCAGCGCAAACTGGCTCGTCGCCGGCGTTGGAGCAAATTGAATTTGTCTCGAACGCTCTGTCAGGGCGAACCGGTGACTACCGTGCACCGTGTCGGTGCTCGCCGCCTCACTCCAATATAGACAATACTAAGGCCACATCAAGACGCTCCATCTACTCCTTTGTTGCGTACGATTCACCTCGGTTTACAAACTTGGAACAGGGTTACGAGGACATTCAATTTTCAGTTTTTTAAGTGAAACTATTATGTAAACAGATTTTTAGAAAGATTTGTATTTCTTGAGGAATCCTATTCGTAAGTTTGCAACTCGGCGTTTATTTACTCGTATTTTACTGATTTTGCTCTTGTGTTTACCGTAAAGGGTAGGTACGGTAAACACAAGAGCAATCCAATAATCATATCTACCTATAAAGTGTGTATATTCAATACGAGCAAAAAATACCAAACCAAACAACAGGGCATACAGTCACGGACTTCAATTGTTGAGCCATTTAGAGCTCACTTTATACTGGAGACTTCATGGTTTAACTTTTAAAATAACAAAATTAGTCTGATACTAGTACGCTGATTATTAAATGGCTCAATAATCAGCGTACTAGTGTAATAATTAATGAAAATAATTATATTCGTTACACTAATTTAAGACAACGAAAAACAACAAACATGCATTCAATATAGGATACAATAGCTTTCCATAAAGTATTCTTAGTTAATGATGTATTTAAAAACGATTGAGTATTATTTGCACAAAGAAATCACTCAAACAATGTTTCGGTGTAAACTAACCCACAAAACACACAAAAATCACTTACAAATTATGAAAAATAACTAATTAAAAATTTAGACATAACGTAGCAGATCCCAGAACGGCAGGTACCTGGTGCAAATGTGCCCAATATGCTGGCGGCATTGCCTCGCTGCACTGCCAACGATATTTATTGAAGCAGGTACGAGCCATATTAAACCAGCCTCCTCATTACCTATAATAAAAAAAAATGTAAAATAAAAAAATCACTAATCCCCTTATTCATAAACGTCCATCAAGCCTCTATTAGTTAACAAGCCGCTAAAGTTGGTTTGTCCTTATCTGTACTTTGACAATTATGTTTGTGAGAAAGGGACAAAATAACTTTTAGTTAACAGAGGTTTGTTAAGTTTTATGAATAAGGGGGTTAGTTATTAAAAAAATATTGAGTGTTATTATTTATTTACCAACAAGAATAGTACATTACTGCAGAGGCCGTGCAATCCCTGTTCCGGCCGGGGATTGTATAGTACTTTTCACAAACATGTTAGAAAAAAAAAAACAATAAAAAAACTACAATGTAAAAAAAACTAAAACATACAAAACGTCCAAAAATAGCAAAGCATCGCGACAAATAACGGAAATTAAATAAAAACATGAAAAATGCTACTAAATACAAGCACCATTTAAAAAAACACGAAAGAACTAAAAATTCACAAAAAAACACGTAAAAACTATAAAAAATACTAAAAAACATGGAAAAACTAAAAAAAAATGTCGAAAAGTACAAAAAAATACGAAAAAACTTTTAAAAAGCCCAAAAATATCAAAAAAACGCTACAAAATATCACGAAAAAACTAAAAAAAAATACATAAATACTCGAAAAATTTGAAAAAAAAAACAACAAAACACAAACATACAAGAACGATAAAAAAAACCGGAAAAACCTAAAAAAATACCAATTTATATAACAATTTAAATATATATATACAAAATCGTGGCGGTTGGCTCTATGTAATATTTCCTTTATCAGTTGATTTTAGTAAGCAAATTTAAAAAGTTAGAGCAGCGGACAATAATGTCAGTTTCATACATTCTCCATACATTACTTCTTGGCCGCCGGCAAAACATCGCCGGCGGCCGGTTATTTACACAACTAACAAGCTACTGTGGGAGCACCATTTGAAATCAATGTAAATTGTACGAAAGGTTGCTATTCCAAGTACATTTCTTAAGTTCGGCTATTACGAGTAAGTACTTACTCGTTAACTAGTAATCTTTGCAGTGATAATTTTCCGTTTATATGCATTATATATACTGCTACCAATACTACCATGAATTTTTACAGTACACAGTAGCCACCGTTTAGCTGGCGGGGGATACATGACTCCAAGAAAAAAAATGTATTTTAAAGTTTTAGCACCTGTGCGACCGAGCTTGGCTCGTGTTTTCCCGGATAATACATTGTTTCACCCTGGTAAACCCCGATATTGTAAATTTCATACAAAATCGTTAGAACGGTTTTCGAGAATTCAATTACAAATAAACAAATAATTGCTCGTTTCATAGTGTAGCATGGTATAGGATAACACACAAACGGATTCTTGTATGGTTAAAGAAAAGTCACATTACTCTTAAACAGCTATCCAACGATACCCCACACGATGGGTTTTACAAGGAATAAAAATTGCAGCACCACTTTATGTGTAAAGGAAATGCACTAAAATATATTTTTTGTTTACTTTATTCTACCGTTTTGTCAATGCGATTGATATGTATACCTTTGCCAAATTACAGATTTACGTAACTAACTACTAACCGTACGAGTATTACCGTTCCTTACTTTATTTACCTATATATATTTTGCTGCCTTTATGGTTAAATTACACCGGTTACCGCATCCTTATCCACATCTATAGCAGTCTATATGTACTTGCAAGCGAACGAGCCTTACGGTACCTATCATGGTTGTAATCAATAATGTCAGATTCATTGACTTCATGATAATTAATAATGCAATGTCTGTTTGCATGTCCCTGTCGTAACAAATTCTAACAGCGTAGTCGATTATGCTTGGAATAGAAATAGCAACACGAAATAAACAAGGAAACGCCGCACACATTACTTAAGCCGGAATGGTTGAACGAACTTTTTCACACGTCGAAAGTGAAGGTATTACACTACCCAGTGACTTGCGCTTTATCGAGAGTGGCGGCGAGATTAATGGCGCCCGCGCCGCGCGGCAATTACGCGCGCAATGTGACAAGCGCGATCATGGTTTTGTTGCTCTCTAAATGACGCGAGTAAACGTCGGGAGCGGCGTGTGACTGTGGCTCGCATCATGCGTGATACGCGCAACTTTATTGCTTTATTGGATAAGCTTGCGTGAGTCCACAGGAAGCTCGGTTCTCTATACAAACGTAGTTTCGCTCTCATTTTAAAACGGCATGCTGGAATAACATGAAACTTTGTATACACAATGGGATCCGGCATATCTAGGCCGGAAATTAGTTTCCGTTGCTTGAAATTACAATGAAGAAAATATACAGCGATTATTAAGGTTTTTATACAAGACTTAAATAACTCAAAAACTCCCTGATTTTTTTTCTATTACAATTTCTAGCAACAGGAACTAATTTCTGGCCTAGATATGGCGGATCCCGTTGTGTATGCAAAGTTTTAGGTTTATTCAGCACGGCGTTTTAAAATGAGAACGAAATTACGTTTGTATGGAGAATCAAGTTCAGTCGAGCGTACGGGGGACCCTTAAGTCCGTAAAACTGGCAACCGTACTCTTCTCGAAGATCTCACGGTTCGTTAATAAATACCATACGATTAAATAAATAAGTCCGTGTTGTTCAACATTGAAGGTGTGAGCATGGTCTCAATTTATGGGTTTGTTGTATCGATAGCTAGAGACAAATGATGGTCCGTCGTTCGCAAACAGCGCATTCCCAGGAGGTTTATTACTGTATCTGACAAAGTTATTTTACCACGTTTTTAGTATTGAAGGTAAGGTCAAGGTTTTGTTGCTCTTTATATAAGTGCTGCGAGTAAGATAAAGGCGGGCTGTATGTAATTGTCTCGCGTCAGCAGGTTAAACACGGGTATGTATTTGCTATATGGGATTTTAGTAGGAACTTGTTGTCCGCTTTGGCCAAGAATGAACACGGGACCACGTTGCTAACCAATGACGCTGTAGCGCGATGACTACAGCATGTTTGGTACTTTGGGGTTCTATTTGGAAACGTCTTGCATTAGAATCAGTTTTGAATTGGCCGTGCGCCCTCTTTCTGACAATTGGCGGGTGTAGTAGCGAGAGATCGCGACATACACAAATCCCCTTTCAAATTCAATACCATACCGGAATAGACGCCCTACTTTGTTATTCAGTAGGTATTATCTTACGTTGGCAAATTCAAGCATGAATTACTTTTGCAATGTGTTTAATACAACACATAGGTTCATATTTTAGTAAATACTTCTACGCGTTTAATTTAAAACTTCTTAATGCCAAGTTTTACGGAAGGATACTTTCATTACACCAGAAATAGCTACATATTTATACATCTAAGCTCATCAATGATGCAAATTTATATGATTTCCCTCTAGTAGCCATGTCCTCATACATATGAAATATTCATAAAATATTCAAAGTGGTTTCAATGCTGCTTAATTATCTGTGCTTGTACGCCGTTGGAGGTTCACATTTGTGCCGTAATTTTTTTTTTGTGGGGAACATATTTACAATTGCTAAGCTAGTAAGGTTATCTTGATCTAGTGAGCAAATAGTGATAACAAATATATGAGCAGTAATAACATACTCGTAAGCATGATAGTAATGAATTGAGAGATCTGCTTGTAAATAAACGCAAACGAACGCTTTGGCGTTTAGTCTCAATTTGTATGGCGTCTGGTGGCCTTGGTGGTAAGTATTTGTTGCCATACAAATTGAAACTAAACGCAAATTTTACCAGGGCATCATCTCGATTCATTTATTTCATTGTTCCATGGTATTCGCAAACCATACCTATTGAAATATCAATAGGTACATATGGTTTGCGCACTCTGTGTAACATGCCAGCATAAAATGTAATTGGGATGTGAAGCGAATAAAATAGACCTGCAGCATACTAGTAGTCTTGAATACCCTTACCAATATTTCATTTTGAAACACGATGAAAAATATTGTACAATAGTAATAATACGAGTAGCAGAGTTCGCTACATTCCGTGCAATATCGACGGCGTAGCTCGTGCTTGTAGCCGCGTAGCATGTGTCGCGTCATCTGGCGTAGCAATTACACGACCGATGACAAAGTCTAATAGTACGTACGTACGCATTCACTTTAATATTCTGTTTCCACGATCCCTTAATAAAAAACATGGTATTCGTATATGTATTGGTAAGTATGTTGTTATTACGTTTCTAAATCGAAAAGCTGACCACAAACATTACCCCTAAAACGCACATGCGTAAGCGTGAGCCATTTACAATCCCTTTCAATAAACAGCTTGCCGAAATCTAAACACACGCTCAACGAAATCTGCTAAGATTCCCATTTCGGCGCAAAGTGACTGAATCGAAAAGATTTGTCCTACTAAATCCGTAGCTCTATCCACACGTTTGGCGGACCAGATGAAGATAGCAGTCCCTTCCAACAAATTGACGAAGTAAATCCTTAATATTTAACTTAATCTTGAGGTTTGCTTACTAAACGGAGATAAATGTACTTTATGAAATATGCTTCGATGATAATTTATGTACATTACGGTGACGTTTAGATTTATTTCAATAAAATCAATTAAGGAAAACTCAGGCCCACAAAATACGTTCCGCCGGTTGCCTTTGAAAGGAAATTGTAATAAACGAAGCTTTTGGTAAAATCACTGGGAAAATAATGAAAACGAATCGTAAGTCAGCGTGCGAGCATCGCCCCGCGAGGCCGGCAGGTGCAGAGATGTGCCATGATTTAATTTGGGACTTAGGGAGCTGCTCTATTGAATCGAACAATCTTTCCATCGCACTCGCTGCCTGAACTCGCTCGAGGCGCGGCATTCTTTCCCGACACGCTTCACGCAGCCTACCACAAGTTTGCTAAACTGCTACCTTGTGTGTAATTATTCTCTCATAGTACTCGCCGGCAGTGATGATGATACTCTGAACATTTTTATAACTCGATTTATTTTTGATTAACGTTTAGCGTAGGGTCACTAGACCCGGCCTACGAAGCTGACGGTATTGAGTTCGAAACCCAGTAAGGGCAGCTATTTGTGTGATGAGCATGAATAATTGTTTCTGAGTGTTGGATGTTTTCTATGTATTTAAGTAGGTCCCGGCACCGAATATAAATTTGTTCCGTTTGGTGTAGAGACCCTCGGTTCGTGAGGTCCCAGGGCCCATGACCTCTTCTAAAAAGTGCCTAAGAGGTTAGTGGACACCACTGGTAACCAAAGGGCCCACAGCTTCCTCGCACAACGCATCAGCATTGCCACACAGCGGGGAAAAGCTGCCAGCATCTTTGGCACTATGCCCCGTGAGGACCCTTTATTTAAGATTATTTATTTTTTAAGTTTTTGGTAAGCGTAGGTTATTTTGTATATTAGTCATTAAAAAAAAACAATGAATATTTTTACTGAATGAATAATGCCTACCCATAACACAAGTCACTGAATTGTGTACCGCTTTAGCTTAGTTGGTAGTGACACTAGTGACCCTGCCTACGAAGCTAGAGATCCTGGGTTCGAATCCGGGTAAGGGCATTTACTTGTGCGAAGAGCACGAATACGAGTATTTGTTTCCGAGTCATGGATATCTTCTATGCATGTAAGTATTTAACTATCTATATAAGTATGTATATCGATGTCTAGCACCCGTAGCATAAGTATTGCTTAGTTTGGGCTAGGTCGATTTGTATAAGATTGTCCCCAAATACTTTTATTTATTTGAATTTATTAGCGCTGTCTTGGGTCTAAAATTGTATGAACTTGGCTACTAATGCAATGCATAGCTGTAATGGTTCGCACAGAAATGGGAATCGTAGCCCTTTCTAAGCTATCAAACCAGATTTTAACCTGTTATGTACCTATGATGGATTTTTTTTTTTTATATGGGTAGTCAAAAAATAGTCAAAATAAAAATCCAATATTGCTACTCACACAACCACAGTAAATTGCGCAGAGTGAGCAAACGCACAAAAACAAAATCACGCATGGTTGGGCTCGGCAAACTGGCGGAAAAATGAATGGCTATTTTGCAATAATACCTCTGCCAGACAAACCGTATCAGAGATTCATTAATAATGCTTTAACAGTTTTTATGGTAGTAAAACTAGAATAAAGATGTAATTCCAATTTTACAGTGGGTTTATTTTATTTTGTCACTAAAAGTTATTGGAGCTTTGTGTAATAGTAGTTGCGTATTTGAATAGTTAACAGACTGAAAAAAAATATTTGAGTTAAGCTTACCTATATTTCTCCAACTAAGTTATTTACATAGGTCAAGAGTTCCGATACGTATTTGAGTACTGTCCAAGTTATACCCACTAATCGATATACTGTCATGCTCGTTAATTTGGAACCAAATTCGCAAAAAAAATTGATTCTACATATACAGTTTGATAGGGCTATCGACCTTAAGGGGGTCCCAAAGGCCTTGACTGGACATGGTAGTTCAAAGTACACAAAACGGGTGTTTTCCATTACTGCCTCTTCTTTTTCTTAGCCTTTTTGACCACGTAACTTAGACTTAAGTAGGAAAATTAAGGCTGTTTCTATAGTAATTAATACCAAAGGAAACCCTTCAATTTTGTACTTGGCAATGTCATACACAGACACATTATCACTTATCTTTTTCATTTCACCTCATGAATTGCTTTCCGCATACAGTGGTTACTGCAAAAAATTGCCATGTCGCTATACACGGGCCGATATTTTTTTAAAGGTTCCGTCGATCATTTGTTAGTCTTTTACCTCAAAAGCAAAAATTTCTTGTGGCGATTCACCTAATCGCACTTTACCTGGGCAGACCCAAATCTCAATAGAATGTCTTACTTGAAGCAATTTTCCGCGTGGATTTTACATTATACATTAGTATAATTAATTGTAGTGTTTCATTTTCCTAACGGTGGTGGTGGCATTTCGCAGTGATCTATGTTTGTTTGAGATTCTATTTTATTACGCGTAGTTCACCTTTGGCGATATCTTCTCTTCGTTTTGTTTGTCAAGCAAGTTAGGTTTTCAAGACACATTTTTGTCAAGCTTGAGTTCTGATGGAGGATTCCATGAGGAATTGAGGGTACTTAGTCTTCTACCCTTATAAACATACTTATAGCCATTTTTATTTTATTGTATGGAATCTAAGAGTGCACCATGTTTTTTTTCTTAAAAATTATGAAATCATGAAGACGGTTAAAAATAAACGATCGCACACAATGCGATATTTAAATACACGATCGAAGGGAAACCACAGGGTGTAACGTTACAAGAAATTCGCCGTGAGGCCATTATCATCGGTTCCACATCATCCAAATTTGTAGTTTCCGAGAGAAAATACATAGTTCACTATAGAAAATACCGAAATCGCCATATGCTTGCTTACTATCATATTTGTCATATTTTATAAGTGCTTTCGATTCCTCCTGGAATCCATTGTAAGATATCTTCACCAAATTTATACAGGACCAACTTAAGATTACTTGTTTAGAATAGAACTCATTGCTTTCGAATGCATGTCAGCCGAAGGACGTCCACTGCTGGACATAGGCCTCCCCCAAAGGGAGCCACAATGAAATTCTGCATGGGGAGTAAAATGCCATAATCGCTGCTTTCGAATAAAAAGGAATTATCTAACTCGGACAATATGCTAAAGAATTATCGCTGAATATACATAAAATAAAAAAATTGACCCGGGTATGTCCTAAAACTACGACCAAGACCAACGTGGGATGGGCAGCAGCATTCCTGCGATGGAGATACTGCGATCGCCAACCCGCATGCCAAGCGTGTCAAATATGGCATTTACCCCCCATTAAATAGTGGGAGGCCTATGTCCAGCAGTTGACGTCCTTGGGCTGATATGGTGGATACATAAAAAAATAAAAATGATGAAGACGACTTGATGTGTTGAAGAAGATGGGGACTATGGGAAGTTGTCTGATGATAGTTCTAACACAACTGAGTGACAATTACTGATATTTTTGCTTCATTTTCAAGACTGATGATATTTCTTACACAACTGCATGACAATTACTGATATTTTTGCTTCATTTTAAAATTGAAAATTAAGCAGAAATATTAGTAATTGTCACTACTTGAAAATGAAGCAAAAATATCAGTAATTGTCACTCAGTTGTGTTAGAAATATCATCAGTCATCACAGTTGTCATTAAATAAAGTGGAACGAACTGATAATTAATTTAATTAAATGTTTACATTATACATGCTCATGTATGGTCACATATATTAATTTGTTTTGACTTTTGCTATCAGTGTATGGCGTAATCAAACGAGTTTTGTTAGAAAGGTAAGTAAAACAATATAGGGTACATACAGCATTAGTAAGTAGTAGGTATGTGACGCAGCCCATTATTAGCTGGGCCCTGGGCAGGTATTCATAACCCACACAGCTCGCTTGAAGCGAATCAGTATAAGTCGGACCGACGTGCACTCGTAATTGTTACGAATCTCTGGGTGCCGATATACTAGTTCCGGTGAGGTAAGTCGAGCCAGGTTGGGAATAGAGCAGCTGTTTGGTATGCGCCGCGCGCCGCCGCTGTCCGCTCGGCGCGCTCGCGCCTCCGACATTAGCTTCTACTAGACAAAGCACTATGGCGCTATACGTTATTGGATATATAACTTTTCGACGCAGGAAAACTACGTACAATACGAGAACTGTGAATGAACGGCTGCAGTACATATTCTATGTATAAACTTTCTATTGCATCGGAGGGTCGGTCAGACTTTTGGAATTCTAATTTGGATTCAAAACATGGGCATATGGTACAAATAGGTAATTTTCTAAAAATATAATAGAAATACATGTTTGATCACGAACACATGCAGATATTAAAAAAATGGCATGTATACACATGCCATTTTCCTTATGCTAATTTGCTTTGCGCAAGCATAATTTGCTTATGCTAAGAATCAAAGTCATTAAAATATTCTTAAATAGAATAATACGCCTCAGGTACCAGGTGTTCAAAATTATAAAATGCAGTTTTATATTCTTTACCGCTTTTTATGGTCTAAGATCCCGCTATACAACGACCTTCACCGAGCTGGTTAATGGATGAAAAGTATTTTATATTCAATTAAATATGTCAATAAGTATATTGCAAATGGGTTGTCTAAATAATTTCAGTCCAGAATATGATTAATTACCAATTAAAAAAAACATTTTTTTAAAACATTTCACTGGTTTGGTTACTGGACAAATTCCATACCAATCGAAAGTACGAAGCCCATAGAATATGCAAACGTTAGGTTGACTATTTTTTTCCCGTCACAACTCATCATGATTCATCATCATCAGCCTATGTACTCGTACGTCCCACTGCTGCGCACGTGGGCACCGGCCTCCTCTTCTTTGATAGGAGGGATTAAAATTATATAAAATACAGATACATCACATACCATCGTCGTAATGACGTCACAAGGATAAATTGTGATAGTCACAGCGCACAAAAAGAATAGCAGTTCACTTTCTTTAGTAAGGCTGGGTTACACCAAACCGTCTGTAATCGTAAGCTGTGTTCGTTAAAATTCAAAAGTATGGAAAGTTTGACAAGTTTCTATGGGATGACAACGTCCGGGGTCATATTTAACTTTGATCAGTCTGTGATCGTAAGTCGGTGCAACCCAGGCTTAGGCTGGGTTGCACCGACTTACGATTACAGACTGATCAACGTTAAATATGGCGCCGGCAGCTGTCATCCCATAGAAACTTGTCAAACTTTTCATACATTGAAATTTTAACGAACACAGCTTACGATTACAGACGGTTTGGTGCAACCCAGCCTTAATCTGTCGTAGTAACAGTGCTTCTGTATGATTTGTTACGCTGTTACTTACTCTCTTTTAGAACTAGGAACTTTTGAAATGGATTTCTTTATATGAAATTGGGATATTTTCGAGAATTTAAAAATTTGGTTTTACTTAATTTTTTATCCTCTATTTGATTTCATTGGCAAAAAGCATGCCTGTAAATAAAATATTGTCAATTAAGACAATATTTTATTTACAGGCATCAACCCGAACTGTATATTTTAGCTTAAGCAATGCAGAAACAATTGAAATAAATAACTATGATACGTACTCTAAAGCAATAATTTAGTCAGAAATTACCAGAAAACATTAATTCAGTTCGGAAAATCTTCATTAGGAACCAAACATATGCATTAAACACTTCATATCTGTTGCTATATCGGTAGTTGGTTTCAGAGATAAGGCAAAATCGATGAAATTACAGTTTGCTGCTGCCAAGAAGATATTATAAATAAAGTGTGGACACGAAAAAATCTGGTCATGATATGGCAAATCTTTAAAATTAATGTGGATTTTCAGGCACCGCTTTTTAAAAATAATTTGTGAGTATCAAAGTAGGTACTGCAGCATTTTTATACAATGTTATTACATTACATCGTAAATTTATTAGAATAGTTTTATATAGATCGCTCTCACGTCAATCCTCTGCGTTGTGATTCCTTCGTATGAAACTGGCAGGTTACGAAAAAAACATCACCGTTCGAATTTATCTTCTGGAGTAGTTTGACTTGACGTGAAAATTTTCCTGTCATAATAACAACAATGTGAACGTGAGGCATTCTTGGAAATATCTTCGTTCAGGAAGCAACTTTAATTTTTTTGGGCAATTTCGTGTTTGTGGATGTGCGAATAAGCAATTTAAATAAAACCGATTGGTCGTCGAAAGTTTTAATGTTTTGTACGTTTGGGTTCATCCCAGTTTTTGCTTGATACCAGCCGGGATCCTTATCCTGGATTAAGCCGCGCCTACCAGCTCTTTGCGGGTAAGTTTATTGAGCTAGTAATTGCAATCGCGTTATCTCTCTATAGGAAACGTTAGTTAGGTTCGTTGCTCATATCGTGGTTTTGAATTGCAGCTTTACCTTGCGGGGATTTCCGCTCGGGGATCTATTACCTGGAGTTATCGACAGTAGAGGCTCTGCGCGCTGTCAATCAAGCCTGGTGGCAGCCACTACAGGAAACGACGCTTACTTAAATTTCCGTGCTCGGATTCAGCACAACGAGTGGCGTATTCTCCCTTCTATCCCTTAAGATAAGCACCGGACTTTTGGAGGTAACCTCCAAGTGTGATTAAGTGATCTATGCTACAGACCCGAATTCTGTGCGGTGACTGACGCGCATATTTTTTAACTAGCTTAACGTCATTTTATTTTTAAAATACTCTTATAACCGTTATTTTTCATTTAATATTAGCTGGAAAGGCTATAAACGTTATTGGGTTCCATACCGATTCCTGTTGATTTGCGAATCTCTGAGATACTACACTGAGTTCTATTTATTTTTGACACCGTAGCCATACATAATTAATTATCTGGTAGTCTTACCTCTACAATAGTTAATTAGTTATAGATAGTTATTCTCCTCTCGTGCACCATCGTTCATGTTTCATCATTTTCTCTTTCTAAATTCAAAAGGAGCATTTTGTCCGCACTGTCTCATCACGTTTCGGCCACTATTTATCCACTCCGCACTAGCACGAACCATTAAAAACATTCCAGTTTTAACATTATCGTTTCATTAGTGTCTCAAATAATCTTCCAACAACAAATTAGTCCCGGGACGTTTAACAAAGTAGTGTCAGTGTTCGTATACAATCGTGGGAGCGTGGGAACGCATTTATTAACCCATTGACGGCACGCCGATCCTTTTTTGTACAATTCACCGAAACGCCATATCGATCGAAATTTTTAATACGTTTCACCGAAAGTATTTTCTCCAGCTATCTGTACTGTTTTATATCATATTAAATACGTTTGTTTGGTTGACATATAGAAATTTTTAATACGATTCCCCGAAAGTCGGTATTCAACAATACGCGTCCGGTATTATTTTCTCCAGCTATCTGTACTGTTTATTATTATATTAAATACATTCGTTTGGTTGACATATTTTGTCGACAATTGTGCTGCTAGGATATTAATCTTTCTAATGTTAACCTAGCTTTAATTTGAACGTGTGTTTTATACAGCATGTAAATGTTGAACTCCATTGTGTCATAGGTAAGTATTATTCCTGATTTTAATTACTTGTTTAATTTAAATAAATTATTCTTGTGGCTTTCTCTATTTTTATTTTATGCTACAGTACATAATAAAAATACAATCATAATATAACGTTAAGTTTTCTGTGTCTTTCAGCATTATATATTCCACCGTACCGATATTTTGTTGAACAGCGAGCGGTTACTGATAATCTTCACTCGCTTCCAGCTACAAAGCTACAATTGTATTTATATTTTTACAAGTTGTTTTAAGCTCATCAGAATTTCATCTTTCCAAAAACATACTTGTTTGAACTCTTTTCTACTTGAGGCAGTCAGGGAGACTTTCTACTCCAAGCATTGAAAGTTGTTTTATATGGGAGGCATATAAAACAACTTTCTGTAAAAAAGGCAAATAAACCAAAATTATAAAAAAAAACTAACTACGTCAATCTGAAGTCAACTAGAAAAATTTTAGCTATTGTGAAAGGATGATGTAATAAGGTAAATTTTGAAATATCCAGGTAAAAATAAAATTATTAACAGGAAAGCTTGGCTTGGCTTGGCTGTCCGAAGGCGCTGTTCAACAAAATATAGGTATGGTGGAATATAAGTATACTCGTAATGTTGAAAGTCACAGACAACTTAACTTTATATTATGATTGTATTTTTATTATGTAGTTTGATAACCACAAATTAATTAAAAAAGTGCTGCTTGAAAATCCACATTCATGGACAAGATTTACCATATCATACATTCGTGTCCACGCTTTAGGTATAAATGACTACTACTTGTGCTATGCATTAGATTATCATAATCATGTTATTAGAGTATATTGCGTTTGATTTCACCATTCCTATTTTTGATTAAAATTTAAATTGCATTCATGTGTGACGTGTTCGTCGATGAGTGGAAATGTTTCGATATTCAAATTGGCTAAAGTTTGCCATATGCAATATTGTACGAGGCATCTCTGCATAATTTTGGTATGCTAGTTATACGTGGCCATATTATAGTGTATGAGTCAGTGTGCATGAGAGGTATTCAAGACTTGCACGTAATTGCAACCGCAGCGTTAATATCATATTACAATAGCGGCATACTAGACGGTATGTAGCTCGTTGTGGTTCTATTATAATCCTACTGTTTTTGTAAAAGTATAATTATTAATATATGTATTTCTAAGCAATTTCATTTAGCAGTTGAAGCCATTTCCTTCATTAAGCTGGATTTGACCAAACAGTAATAAGGATTAGGTGGGATAATGTGAAATTAGTCTAGACTAATCTTGGGATATATTCTATTTCAGTTTGTAGGCTCCGGCCTAAGTATAACTATAGTCTGACAATAAAGAGTAGAAATTAATTGAGGTCGCCACTGTGCCACACTGTGCTTTAACGGGCAACATTTATACTAGGACTCGATTAATATTCATACTTGCTTATGATAATAATTAAATACAAAATATAGTACAATTTATACATATAGTACAATATATTAAATATTTTATACTAATATATACGTTAGTCATAAAAATAAAAGCCAGTGCTGCGCGAGGCGGAAAGGGTACTCAAATGAAACCAGTAAATAGTTAACACCACATTTATTGCCGCTAACCGCCGCGAGCACACGAGGAAGTCGTAGGATCTGAGTTCAGATAAGCCGTCTAATTATGCTCCCGGGAACCGAAGGGGGTGCTGCCGCCACCACGCTAGTACTTCCCTGGTTCACGGAGCTCGGAGTAGCCCGAAGAGTGATGATCTGAGGGACGTCAGCTAGGGTCAGCGTCAGCGCGCGATCGGTGGGCTTAGGCCTTAGCCCAGGACTAGCAAGTTTCGTCCAATTTATTGATAAATAAAAAAAGTCATATATCAAAGTCACCTTATTGTTTTTGAGGACGCCTTTTTCTGTGCTCTGTGGGCGTTCCAAATTTGCCGTTATTGTTACGTACTTTTTTATTCACTATTTTCTTTAAATTACTGTCTTCCCTGAAACAATGTACATTTTAAAGTTTTATACTTATTTATGATCATATCAATAAGTAGTACTCAAAGTTATTTGGGTATCAGATTACAAGTGTATTAGTATCTATGTACAAGTGTTACTATTTAGTATTTTAGGTCCTCATTATTTAGTAATAATTATTTAATCTTAACAGGCTATATGTACTAAATCGTTTTACACTGATAAAGTTGCAACCTGTACAAATAATATAAAGATTTGTTCGTCTCATTTGCTTCCTTTATGTGATCGACTAGTAAAATATCAAGAAGTGGTATTTACGCTATATGACATTTCAAGATCGAACATTATTTACCTAATCTCAAATTATTTACAATAGCGAAATTAAATCCAAATAATGATTATTAAGACAATAGCTGTACATCTTTGCCTCGATTCGTAAATATGAAATAAAGTTTTTAGTAGTACGTACCCGTCATATTAGCAGTTCGTTTGTAAACTTCTTCTAAATCTAGCAATAACTTTCCAGCTTGAAATTCGGAAAATCACGTCAAAAGCACCTGATATTTTACTTCCCGTGCTTCACTATGAATTGTTTTATTCATTTTCACTTTATTTAGATATTTTCATCGAACAAAAACTGGGTAAACAACGATAATACTTACCAGCAGCAAATCAATGTTTATTTACGGACCAATATTTGACAACTTTGACATGACACCTGGTGCTGCCATGTAACGTTCTATGTTAGTTCCATTTTCTAGACACGCGGCAGCGTGTCCAGCCAAGTTCACCCCAGGAACTGGCGGACAGCAGCCGTGTGTTATATTACACGAACCGTTTGGAGCCACTTTTAACCCCCCAATAACTCCAAATCTATCTAACATAAAAACATGAAATTTGGTACATATAATAAGATCCGTTAGAACAACTAGAACCCCCAATTTCATAAAAAGTAAAAAAGTAAAAGTAGTTTATTCTTCAAATTAGGCATATTACATGCACCTATGAACGTCAATAAACTACCACCGGTTCGGAAAAATAAACCTCTGCCACGAGAAGAACCGGCGTAAGAAACTCGGCGAGGTGTCATTTTTTCAAAACAATATACATTGTATAGTTAAATATAAAATTACAGTCTCAGTTACTACAAAAATAACAAGCTACAGTAGAAAACCTATTTTCGCGATAGATTAGCCGTGCAGTACACTCACTGCCAAACATCCCTGTCCATGATGTAATCGTTTACCTTATAATATGCTTTTGAAATAAGTGTTTGTTTTACTACAGATTTGAATTTAGAATTGCTAAGTTCAGTAACGTGTTTTGGAATTTTATTGTAGAATATAATACAATTTCTCAAGAACGACTTTTTCGCCTTTACTAGTCTATAGAAGGTTATTTTCAGTTTCCCAGTGTTTCTGGTGGCTATTGGTTTATCAGCGTTCGTTGGGAAATTGTACAAATTCTTCCTAACATACATTATTATTTCAAATACGTATAGGGACGGCATGGTTAGAATATCTATTTCTTTGAAAAATTCTCTTAATGAGTCACGCGACCCCAAGCTATAAATTGCCCGGATAGCCCTTTTTTGCAAAATAAAAACAGTTTCAATATCTGCAGCTGATCCCCACAAGATAAGACCATAAGTAATTATACTATTAAAATAAGCAAAGTAAACTAACCGTGCCGTTGCCACATTGGTAAGCTGCCTTATTCTCCTGACTGCAAATGCAGCAGAGCTCAACCTACTTCCTATCGCTGTTATATGGGAACCCCACTGCAATTTTGAGTCCAATGTAATACCTAAGAATACAGTTGACGTAACAAATTCTAATGTTTGGCCATTAAGTTTAATATTTGTATCTAAGTTTCTATTTGATGAGTTCGCTAGAGAGAATTTCATACATTTAGTTTTTTTCGGATTCAACACTAAGTTATTGGCAGCAAACCAGTCAGATATCATGCACAGGGTATTATTTGGTTCAATGAGTTCAGTATCTTTCCTATTTACCTTGAACAGTAATGAGGTATCGCCTGCGAACATTACAATGCCTGATCTTCGGCTTACCATATACGGTAGATCATTTACATAAACAAGGAACAGGAAAGGGCCTAGAATAGACCCCTGAGGTACTCCCATCTCTACCACTGTCTCTGACGAAAGGGCTTTTATTATAGCTACCTTTTGATTTCTCTGTGTTAAATATGATTTCATAAGATCAAATGCATGTCCTCTGATACCATAGAAATTAAGCTTACAAATTAAAGTTCCATGATCTACACAATCAAAAGCCTTGGAAAGGTCACAGAACACTCCAATGGCGTCATATGACTCTTCCCAAGACTGCAAAATAAATTTTATTAAACTTGCACCTGCATCAGTAGTTGATCTACCTTTCGTGAAACCGAACTGCTGTGCGTGCAAAATATTGTGTGAATTAAAATGAGAAACCAATTGCGTAAGCATTATTTTTTCGAATATTTTGCTAAACGCTGGTAGGATACAAACTGGACGATAATCAGAAGGATTATCTCTATGACCTGATTTGAAAATAGGAACTACTTTACTACACTTCATTAAGTCAGGAAAAATGCCATTGTCTACACAACTATTAAAAATGAGTGCTAGAGTGGGTGCAACGACCTCGAGAATAGATTCCAGTACCATGACTGACACGCCCCATAAGTCCTCAGTCCTCTTTATTTTTAACATTTTAAAAGACTTCAGTACATCTAGAGGAGAAACATGATGAAATTTGAAAATGTTTAGTGACTCTAATTTTACATTCTCATTCAGAAGGGATTCTGCTATTGTGGTAGATGATGCCAAACTTTGAGTCGTGACTATAGGAATTTTGGAAAAGAAATTATTAAATTCATCGGCTACTTTTAGTGCATTAGTAATTAAATTATCCTCTATTTTCTAAGAAATTGTGGACTCTTTATTATTTCTCTGCCCAGTCTCTGTGTTTATTATTTCCCAGACAGTCTTGGCTTTGTTATCTGAGGACTTTATTTTATTATTCAAGTGCATTGCTTTTGCCTTTGTGCACACTGTTTTGAATAATTTGGAATAATCCCTAACATACTGATGGAAGCGTTCGTCAGTGGTGCAAGATCTCCTTTCATAAAGTTGGTATAAGTTATCTCTACTCTTTCGAATTCCAGTAGTTGCCCAATCATTAAATCTCATTTTATTGTTTATTTTAATACGCTTGTTACTACAAGTCCTATTAAATTCGTTACACACTGTATTCAGAAGCATTTTGAACTGATCATTCGGATCATTTGATTCTACCTGGGTGTTCGGCATGGCGACTAGTAGATTTGACTTTAGTAGTTCTAGTCTACTTTTACTCAGGGGTCTTATTTCTATAACGCGATCTGGAGGTTTTACTTCGCAAGGTAGCCTGACCATCTGAGCTTTATGATCCAACCGGACTCCATTCACTATGCTTCTGTCTAGATGAGGACAGTTTAACTAAATATTATCTATGCAAGTGGCAGAGGTCGGAGTAACTCTGGTAGGTACTTCAAATAAGTAGTCAAAATTGAACGATTTAAAAAGAGTGATGTACTTATCTTTTTCGACTGATTGTGATAAAATATCGATATTAAAGTCGCCACAGACCACTACTGGTTTTTTACCACTTATTGCTTTACTAAGTACTTCCTCCATAATTTCTATAAAAGATATTAAGTCACCTGATGGTGGTTTATAAATGCAAAATATCAGATACTGATCCGTCTCTGCACAAGCAATCTCACAAACACGATCAACAGAACAACCTGCGAGGTCTTTACGTTCTTTAAAAGTTAACCCATTTTTCACTAAAATAATAGAGCCACCACCCTCTGCGGTAGTTCTGTTGAATGCGCTGGCCAATACGTAATTATTTACATAAAATTTTATCATATGATTCTTTAACCAAGTTTCTGTTAAGCAGACTACATCTACATTAAGCTCTTCTGTAAATAATTCTAAATCTAGTATTTTGCCAGTGAAGCGATTTATATTTTGGTGTAATAAAATTACACTATTTTGCTTCTCCGTTGTCCCAACAGTCAGTTTAAAGACAAATCCGCTATTGGAGATGTCGTCCTATCCAAGGGGGAGGGGGAGCGTATATTTCCAAAAACGGAATTAATAAAAGATGCTAAAGATTTAGCAAGTCTGTCAGTTGTAATACGGTAATCACTAATAGCATTATTAGTGTCAAAAAATATAACGTCACTATGACGGCACGTCAGCTTATACATAAGCTTATTGAGATTACACGCATGACTGTTAGCACTGCAAGGAGAAGCAGAATAGGGTAACGCGCCTATAATAACATTTTTAGCACCTAGCTTTGACAGGCATTCGAAATCAGTCTTCATCTCAGAGTACCTAATATTTGAGCAATCACCTAACATTAATACAATTGTGGTCTGTTCATTTATATGGGCATCTTTAATATTATTTATGATTTTTTCAAATGAGGCATCGGGCATACAATAATTTATCGGGCATACATAAATATAGGTTTAATAGTTATTGAGGTCATAAATTCCAAAAAACGCCATTTTTACCACTGACTGACTGATTGACTAGTAATCAAAAACCTAACCCACTTTCAGATGACCTAGAAAGCTGAAATTTGGCATGCAGCTTGGTAATTATGTGTTTACACCAGAAATAATCAGAAAACAGTGATTTTATTATTAGTTTTATTATTATTATTATTTATGCTAGATACCTCAGAACTCCGTCATTTATTAACCGATTTGGAAAATTATTTTTTTGTTTGAAACGGTATATTTCCGGGGTGATCCCATTGTCATCGGGTCTGAATCCGAGCATAGGGTCTTGGCGAAATCGAGGGAACTCTTCAAATATTTTAGGTTCACCTATAGCGGTTTGGATATTTTGTATAGTAACTCGTGCATTCGCTCTGAGAAAGCACCATTGGATGAAGTTTGACAAAAAGTAATGATATCCCATCAAAAACATAAATGTGAAAATGGCAGCCCAGTTCACCGACAAAAGAAGTGAGATCTAAATGGGCGCCAAGTTCGGTAGATTATCTGAAAAGTTGACAAGTTTGGCACTAGGTTGTTGACAGTAAAACTAATTTACTGCGGCTTAATGCATTTTGAGCTTTAACTTGGCAGTTTTCTTAAATGTTGGATATTTATGGTTTTATACATGCTGCATAGAAAACTGCCAAGTTAAGGCTCAAAATGCATTAAGCCGCAGTAAATTAGTTTTTGTGCCGAACTGGGACTGTAGGGGCAGTCGGCACGCTTCGATTGCTCGAGAGTGTGAAGGAACAACGGGAAACAACAGGGAACACTGAATTTACTATTGAACTTTAATACTGAATTACAAGACACAAACTATTTTACTACATTAATTATTAATTTAAACACTGAGTAACTATTTTTATACAAATGAGAACTTGTTGACAGAGATTGTTTTCCTTCTTCTAGCGAGTGCTCATGCCGGCGTTCAGTAGCGGTATATTAGCGCTCTTTTTGTTTTTTTTTGGACCTGACTGTGACTTTATAGGCCGAGCCCATTAAAGCGATAAGAATACGCGGTGGGAGAGTTGCCTGGGGAAAATCCAGGGGAAAACCTCCGACACGACCGCGTGGGCGGTTTAAACACTGGAATACTCTAAGAGTTTGCGCTCCAGTGAGATTGGTTGAACGGTTTCAACCGAATCTGGGGTGTGAGTGGAATCGAGCTACTGGGAGTTTTGTCGCTGGTTCACTAAACCTAGCCTAGCTGAGAAGAGTCCAGCAAGAAACTCAGCTAGGCCCGACCTGCGTCGGACTGACTCTACCCGGTATGCGGCGGTACCGAGACGAATAGGGACTATATGTGTCTGTGTTGTCGCGATCGCGTGGTGGACGTCCCCGCCGGCGGGAAAGCCTAAGTGTACGCGTCGTGTCTGAGTTGAACGCCGTAAGCGCAGCGTTTCACCTTTCGATGGACGCTGTGATTACGTCGTCCGGGTCCGTGAGTGTGTGCCTAGGACGCCGGACCGTGCGGTCCCTAATCAGTGATCGCCGAGTTACGACAGAGGGGGGAGGGATGGGAACGTAGTCGACACCCATGTCGTGGTGCAGGCTAAGGTTCGACTGGTACCACGGGACACCAGTCGCCCTTCGGAGAAAACGATTTTGAATGACCTGAAGCGGCTTGAGCGATGTCATAGGCACGTGAGCAAAAGCTACACTTGCATAAGACATGATTGGACGAACACAAGTTTTGTAAAGTGTCAGCTTATTTCTAAGTGACATTTTACTAAACTTGTTGATCGTCGGCCCAAGCCTTCCTAGCACGAACAAGGTACGGTTGCGTACCCTACGGATGTGGCTGCGGAAAGTCAGTTTCCTGTCGAGGGTCACTCCAAGATAGTTGACCTCGTTGGCCCAGGGGATAGGCCGGTCAAACATTTGGATCGGAGCCACCCGCCTTTCTGTGCTAACGCAGTCAGAAGGGTGGAAGACTATTGCAGTGCTTTTTTTCCGGATTGACTTCGATACGCCAAAGATTAAACCAACGACCAAGGTCGGTGATTGCCTCCTGGAGATATCGCCGGATAAAAGCGTACTTACAATGAGTCGTAAAGAGCGCGGTGTCGTCCGCGAACAACCCCAGATGCACTTTAGGGTGCCTGGGAATGTCATTCGTGAATAACGAGTACAGAGTGGGAGAGAGCACGGAGCCTTGTGGGACTCCGGCTCGGATGGGGTGTGGGTCCGAGTACGTTCCCTCTAGTCTGTAACGAAAGCTTCGATCCCTGAGAAAATCTCGTATTGTGAGTACGAGTCTGTCCGGCATGCCGAGCAGATATAACTTGTATATCAACCCGTTATGCCAGACTTTGTCGAAGGCTTTCGCCACGTCGAGAAAGATCGCACCGGTCTTGAGCCCCTGGAAACGAGAGAAACCGTCCAGCACGTGCTCCGTGACGCGGTGCACTTGTTGGACACACGAGTGCCCGGATCTAAAGCCGAACTGCTCGTCGATGATGACGTTATTCTCAGCCGTAAATCTGAGAATTCTAGTGAGTAGGATCCGCTCATATAGCATAAAAGAACTAAGCAAGCTGATCGGCCTGTAAGAGGCATGCGAAGTCCGAGGTTTGCCGGGCTTCGCTATCCCTATGACCGATGCTCCTTTCCACGCGGCTGGGAAGTGAGCATTGGTCAGCGCGGCATTGAAGATGCCAACCAAAATGAGGAGGAGGGTTTCGGGGAGAAGTTTCAGGATACGATTGGATACACCATCCGCACCCGGAGCCTTCCTAACACAAAGACGCCTGACGAGGTCACTGACTTCCTTAACCGACACCGGTAAAACGGGTGAAGTTACGGGGAGACGCGATTTCCTGTCCACCTCGGAATCGACCCATCTAATATGGGCTTCGTCGGTGTGCAGGAGACTAGGCGAACATTGGGACTCTAAGCTACTCGCAACGCATTCGGCTTTCTCACTATCCTCGAACGCAGGGGTAGGGTGATCCGGACGATCCAAGGGGGGTATAGTCCAACAGGTGTCTGATTTGAGAGATCTCGCTAGTTTCCAGTAAGCCAGATGACTAGGCGCGATCTCACCCATCAGATCGCTGAACGAGTTCTCCCGAAACTCGGCAATTCTCTGTTTGGACTCGTTGCACAAGTCCCTCAGGATTTGACGGTTTTCAGCAGAAGGGTGATTAGAGTAGGTCCTGATGGCACGATTTTTCCTAGTCACTAACTCTCTCAATTCCCTAGGTAGGGGTCGGTTTTGGATATCCTCCGCCGATACCTCCCTTGAGGCCTCACTTCGAACAGTGTTGAGGTAGTTGGTGAAAGAATCGATCGCTTGGTCGGTCTGTTCAGTAGTAGTTATACTGTCGGGGATGTCTCTAAGCAGGGGAGGATCTGTCTGTAGGAGACCTGATTGTACCTTGTCCCAGTCCACGAGTGTTCTGGTACGAGGTGTACTATTGGGGTGAGGTCCTAGTCTCAAAAGGACTGGCCTATGGTCCGAGTGAAGTTCGTGTATCACTTCTATAGAACGCAGAGTTAACGCTACGTTCTTTAGAAGTGCAATGTCGAGTATGTCAGGTCGGTGCTCAACGTTATGAGGGAAATCGGTCGGTTCTACGGGAGCGAGGAGATCGAAAGGGAGGCTGTCGATCAAAAGGTGATGAAGCCGATTGCCGTTGGGATTGGTTGCCGTGCAACCCCAGTTAATGTGCTTACTGTTTAGGTCCCCGGCCACGATGACCGAAGGACCTAGGGAGGCTAGCGAGTCGAGGTCAGTCTTAAGTAAGTCACGTTGAGGTGAAAGGTAGGTTGACGGAATCGATATCGGGGGGTGGCCCTCCATCGATATGCGGCAAACTGACACTTCCATATTTGTCAGGGGTGGGGGAGTAAGACTTATGCAATGTAAGCTACGTTTATAGAAAATGAGCATGCCCCCAAATGGCCTACCATCTTGCCTATCATCTCTAATCTGATTGAATCCAGGGACGCGAAAGGCTCTAGTACCGGATCTGTAAAAGGTCTCTTGGAATATATCTACTGAGTGATCGCGAAGGAAGTTTATCACCTCGTCCTTCATACCCCTCAAGCCTTTGGCATTATAAATACCAATGGTAAGCGAAGTAGGTTTAAGCTTTAGGGCCGTACGATCCATACTAATAAGCACCGAGATATTAGCGCTCGCTGGGAGCCGCCATTTTATTCTTGCGTGTTGGCACGCAGAAAGGCCTGTGCGAGTACGGTTCCCACGCACCGTACTCGCACAGGCTTTTCAGGCGCGTCGTCCAATGAGAGCGCGGGACGAGCACGCGCTTTACAGTGTTAGGAATGCTAACGAGTCCTATGTTATAGTTGGCGTGGTAGCCTGATCGTTGTATGAACTTAGGTCCTATACATTTGGGTTTACTATATTTGGCCGTTTTACAGGACTTTGAAGTGCCAGATGGGCTTGTTAATTACCCTAATGTATTTATTCGCCTGAAGGGCAGTAATTATTGTGTAGTTAGCCTTAAGGGCCATTAACTACTTCTTAGTTTTATGAGACTAATTAGTCTAGTCTAGTCTAAGTATTCGTAGCCTTATAGGCTTATATTGTGGGAAATGAAAGAACGCCCGTGGTATGCTTTATTACCTAACTTTAGCTTATAGCCTTTTAGGCTTTGTGGGTAATTAGTGAACACTTATCTTAATTTATTGCTTAACCTACTATTCTAGATATTACATATGTATGACACTAGATTAAATTATATATATATGCGTGACACGTCCGGCACAGTTTTACTGTATACAATCTAGTGCCAAACTTGGCAACTTTTCAGATAATCTACGGAACTTGGCGCCCATTTAGATCTCAATTCTTTTGTCGGTGAACTGGGCTGCCATTTTCACATTTATGTTTTTGATGGGATATTTTA
The DNA here is from genome assembly GCA_905163555.1 of Notocelia uddmanniana. Taxonomy (NCBI): domain Eukaryota; kingdom Metazoa; phylum Arthropoda; class Insecta; order Lepidoptera; family Tortricidae; genus Notocelia; species Notocelia uddmanniana. The sequence continues at coordinate 18,356,709 of LR991057.1, forward strand.
TTTCTACTCTTTATTGTCAGACTATAGTTAGTACCAACTTTGACGTGAAACATATTGTTTACCTTTAGGGTTTTCCTTGTTAATTTATAAATGCGTACGCCACTACTTTTTCTTTATAATCGACCCTGTCCCCATTGAATTTACTAGGCAAATCGGTCGCTAAGGCGAATCGATCCGGATAAAGCAATTTATTGTATGAGATAAAATCGGAAAGTCCGCAGTCGAAGAAGCAACCCTGTCGCGCTGAGCCGCCGAACAGTGCGTTAATCCCGATGAGAATATAGTCGGGTGTAACTTCGCGCTTCTTTATCGCACCGTTGAAATTGTACTTCTTTGTGAGTAATCCCTCCACGTCCCGGCCACGTCGCGACGAAGATAGAGCACGATCTTCACAAATAATGTCACATGCGATTCGTTTCAGGCGACGTGACTCGCATCACCGCGGCTGCCCGCCGTGCCGTGCATAATGGGATAAATATGCTGCGGTTATGTCCCACACATGGCCCTCGAATTAAGCGAACGCTATTTACTGCACGCGCGAAAACTTCCTTACCCACTTGATTAACAAGATTGTGTTTACATTCCCCGCATAAAGTGCAAGATGTTTGCTGGAGATGAGCATTTTCCATGCCGCGTCGTCCGCATTATGCTAATTCTCCACCAATGTCACTTTGAGTGTGTACTTTGATTTTGTATCTAATCGCAAAATTCCTAATATACCTACTTATATTATATAACTATAGTCCCCTTGAATTAACTGGCCCGTACACTGGACAAGCTGTCAAAAGGGATCTAAAGGGGATTTATCTAAAAATATCTCGCTTAGGAGATCTCGGAAGACACGTTGTCTAACATCAAAGTAACCAACTGAGATATTATGTTACATCAGATACGAGTATTACGCTTTAACTACTCGATTAGCTTGTGATCAGACACTGTATTAGGCATCTGATATCATAGATCTGAGTATGCCCATGTAATGTAAAAATGAGACAAGTCGTACGTGTACGAACTGGGATAACATATATGAATTGCCTATTAATATGTTAAAAAAAGAACAAAATCCAGAGAACGTCTCAAGTAAAATATGTAATTTGAGATAAAGCGGCATCCCATTCCAGATAAGACGCAGCACGACCCACGTCGAGAGTCATCCAACTCGTTACGAGCCGCCCGAAGCGAGGTGTGATACAAAATCATCAATCTTGCCCGAGATTGTACTATTAAATGCCTCTTCGCTCTTTTCTCTCGAACTCCAGACCAGAAACAAATGTAAAAAGTTGTGTGATAAGTTCAATTTGAATTTGTAAAGCCCCTTTCAGCGTTTCTCGCCTGTTTATCTCGGCGAGGAAAGAACGGAAAATACAAAAGTAAGAGATAGGAAATGAAGAGGCGGAAAAAAGTGTCGGGTACGGAACAAATGCGGAAAAGTTGGCGTTATCCGGGAGACAAGTTAAATCGCAATTTATTAGGGCGTGCTGGCGGGCTTAGCGCCGCCGCTGGCGTGCGGGGCTCCCGCGCCGGCCGCGACCGCGCGCTGAGACCGCGCGCACCGCAACACGCCACGCCGCGACGCGCCCGCGCCGATCTCATAGCTATTATTCTGCTATTACTCACTGATACGGATTTCACCGTATTTGGTGGTTGGCTTTCACCATCGTATTGTTCGCGATTTAATACTACTGCTAAGCTATTGGAGAACCGTAGCTTTGGCGGGCTCGAGTCCATTCGAAAATAAATTAATCTTGCTGAAGGTTTAAATCTCATTGAATAAGCGCGAAGATAATTTTGTATGAGACTGTTATCATATTTAATGTGCGAGTAAATCAAATTGACTCTACGCCATTCAAGGCCCATGACCACACTTCTGATTCATAGCATGACTTTACTAGGTACTATGTGCGAGTAACGCCCTTGACCGGTGTCTGTAAATTATTACTGCTACTCGGAGTTTCGGGCAAACTCAAAGAGACGATTATTTTCACGACCGAGGTGTTAACCACTCCACTCACTGTTTGACGTGGCACGACATGCGGTGGCGTCGTAGATTAACCCTAACCGCAGCGCTACCCATGGACAAACCGCGGAAAGCGCTGCTTCCAATGATTTAATAAATGTCAACCCGTTAATTATGGACCGGAGAATTATAACTATATATAAGTAAAAAACTTAAGAATATGACCTGTTGTATATATACACGTAGTTGTGACGTGTTTGAATAGACATTCGGTTTGTTCGTGTTACAAATTTTAAATATGTAATATCTATTCGAAGACGTCACAGGTATATTAAGTATAACAGGTAATTTTCTTAATTTTTCGGCGTAATAATTTGTAATTTTTATTATACTCGTATGACCTATTTAGATTTTCTAGTTTTTCAATTCTTATTGTAACACAGATGGTTCCACTAAATCCTACTGTGACATGTGTACATAATATACTACACAATATAAACTAAAACGAAACAATATAGAAGATAATCAAGTCATATTAAGTAGATGTCAGAATACAAAACGTACAGTTGATAATGTAACGTGTCAAACGTATATTTTAGGTATATCTGTCGAATTTGTCGTCAAAAAAAAAAAATTAAGAGTACCACCTCTACACGTGAAGTGAGAATGATTTTTTTTGCTTCACCCCTATGGTGTGTGCGTTGTTGGATAGGTCTTCCAAATTAATAGAGGTCTTCATCAAACATTTTTTGATAAAGTGAATATTTTCTGAAACATTCACTTCAAAAGAAAAAAGATTGGTGTCCCCCTCTAACTTTTGAAATATGGGTCCAAAAATATGAAAAATATCATGAAAGTAAAGCTTAATAAAAGACTTTAAATGAAAACTATAACGGACATGATCAGTTGAACCGTTTTTAGTTATTGTTAAAAGTTTTCCCTTCTTAGTAAAAGACGTATGCAACGCTGCGAAAGTATTCCCTTTTACTTGTTATTGTTTTTTTTTAAGTAAGTTCATTGGGCAACTACGGAATCCTACACTAAGCATGGCCCGACATGCTCTTGGACGATTTTTTTATATGGTTATAGTTGTTAAATTATAAGTACCCTGTTTTTCATGTTTGTTGAATAAATCACCTATCTGGCATATAATGGAAATACCTACTCGACTCATCCCGATTAGATATCTCTTTATATCTGTAAATAATACAATATTTGTTTAAAAAAAAATTATACTACGACGGTGGCAAACAAGCTTACGACCTGCTTGAAAATGATAAGGTTTTTTTGTATTTTTTTTTGTATATGTCACTGTAATTGTTATAATACGAGTATAATAAAATCAACCTTACTTTTATTTAATTAGTGTTTCACAACTACAACAGAACACACCACTTAACACCACACGACATAACACTTTCATTGCCGCCTAGTGGTACGCGCTACGCTCGTAGGCCGTAGCCATGTATTCTCCGTATGTAGGCCGTAGCAGCCGCTACCGCCGTACTGCCTTAACCAAGAAACAGTAAAAAAAAGAGTACGCAATCGGGTTCTCGGCGCTGAATGTTTTAATATCGTGATAAACAGTGTTATTGAGTAACAAACATCCAAACATATCTGTCACATTTCTTTTATCTTATTGTTTACTACACTTTATTGTTTACTTTATTTTTATTCAAAAGAAGTTTACGTTGCCGTAATTGCTGTCAATAACAAACTCATTTTTTCAAAAACCATTCAGTTGTTTTCACTGGTGACAGGCTGTATTAGAAGGGCACATTAAGTTTGTAAAGAAGACAGTCCCACCACCACCTGTACGTACCTCACCAGCACGTGCTTATGGCGGTGTTCCACTATCGCGGGCCCCCAGCCTCGCCCGCTTCTTTATTTACATACCCCATGTTTGCGTCCTCCGCGACCATGCTGCCGTCAAATATTTACACCCAAATTTCAAAATAAATAGGTACCTGCTTTGGTTAATACTAATGCACTTATTACTAATGCAAAATAGACTAGCACGGGAGAGTAAGGTGAAGCATAGTTACAATTCCATTTATTAAACAGTTTTGCTCAGGTATCGACTGAATTGTTTGTAAGCTTAAAATTAACTGGTTATATATATATATATTTACAGTGGATTATTAGTTTCAAATTTAGATGAGCATTACCAATTTCTTGTGTGTGCTATATACAGCCGATGTCTAAAATACGCTAGTTTTCGCCGCATTGCAAAAGAGATAGGATGAAGGCAAGCTATGGAGTCGATATTAAGACTAAAATGTATCTCTAATTTACTCATACTCATTCATTTAAATAATACCGAAAGTAAATTTTACGTGAAATAAATAATTTCAGTTGAATTAATTATATTATAATAAAAAAACTAACTGTCACACATTAGAAAAAATATTGAGAAAACTGGAATGAGTGCTTCAAAATGTTGAAAATAGATGGCGTATCTATTGTCCATATCAAAATTACGATTGTAAAATGAGTATATAATGGTGACTTTTTCTATATTGGTTGAAAATCCACTTGTGACTTGAAAAAGATTGTTCTATGTTAATAGACGTTAGCTTAGTGAATTCAAGAACCCACTCAAATTTTTGAGTAAGTATGTACTTGCCATCTGCCTTATTTCTATGAAGTCCAGATTTCTATTGAGTACTTTGAGTAAATTGGAAAAAGTACTTGCGGATCAGACATTGTTCGCGTAATAATGCACGCACCGATTGCAATATAATTAAATGACACGTCGTTAATGATTGACATACGACGCGCATGATATTTGATAAAGCAGCCAGCCTAGCATTACGTCTACCGCAACAAAATAATCTGTATAACTATGTACTTAACTAAGTTGTTAAAGTTACGTGATAAATGTAACCCTATACCGAGCTCAGGGAATAACACTTCCCACATCGTACTACAAAAAACATTTTAGTTACATTAAGTAAGATTAACTTTCGATTGACATTTTCGATCTGTCAGTCTGGACTGAGAAAATGAGTGAGTATGAGTATGATTATGAGTCTTAATATCGATTCCATAGTTTTCTTTCATCTTACCGTGCGATGAAAAATCCGAGCCCTGATGATAATTAATGTACTATGCACACTACACCTCGTTTTTGTAAATAATACCAACTCGTAGGGCGCCCAAGATACAGGCCCAGCCTAGTTTGGGGCCCGCTGTACAACTATGTTAATGTTACTGTTTTTATGTCTCAATAAAGATATTTCATTTCATATGCTGCAAAAGTATAAATATTTTTTAAGAAAAAAAACCGACTTCAATGTGGAAGGCCGGTGAAAGATTATTATACTTAGATGGTGCACTCTTAGATTCCATACAACAAAATAAAAATGGCTATAAGTATGTTTATAATGGTAGAAGACTAAGTACCCTCAATTACTCATGGAATCATGAAAAAACCTTGCTTGCTTGACAAACAAAACGAAGAGAACAAATCGCCAAACATGAACTACGCGTCGTTGAAGAGTTCCGTTCTGATCATCATCAGCAGTTCCAGTTCATCAAATGTCACTTTTTTGAATGAAAATGCTTGATTAGTTCATGAAACTACTAAAATCACTATTTGTGTGCCTTTCACATTTGAGGAGTTCCCTCGATTTCTAATGGATCCCATCATCAGAACTCGAGCATGACAAAAATAATCGTAAAAATAAAACTTAACAAACACGGCTAGAAGGACAGATCGCCATACGTGAACTTTTCGTCGTTGAAGAGTTCTGTTGTGATCATAATCAGCAGTTCCATTTCATCAAATGTGACATTTTTGGATGAAAATGCTCAACTTGTTGATAAAAACATAAAAATCACTATATATTTGCCTTTAAGATTTGAGGAGTTCCCTCAATTCCTCATGAGTCCCATCATCAGAACTGCGTTTTGACAAAAACGGGACCAACTTGGATATAAATACTTATAATCAAAAAAAGAATTTTCCAAATCGTTTGAGAAATGACGGAGTTGTGGAGTAACAAACATTAAAAAAAAAAAGAAACATACAACCGAATTGATAACCTCCTCCTTTGAAATCTTGAAGTTGGTTAACAAAGACCTATATGTTTGAACTTACGAGTACATACCTACACATGACCTACGCTAACCAGTTTATGTCGTGGGCAACACCAATACAAATACTTTTTATTGCTCACCTCAACTTTACTGATGTTAGCTTATGATTTTATTATTTGTAAGGTATACTCTCCATACTTAAAACCCGGGGGTAATGACCCAGCAATTTATTAATAACTCAAATAAAAAATACGAATGTCATTATTCATTAAATAACCGCCAAGAACTTTTAATATAAAATATTCGACGAAGAATCCGCTGCTAGTTTTGAACTTTTAAATCTTTTTGCGCTCCGCTAATTGTGGCACCGACTAATCGGATCCGCTTCCGTGTGCAGATTCCATTATCTGGAGGATCGTGTCCGCCGCCCATACATATTCATATTACGCTTGCCGACTCGCTTGCGACTGAATCAGTGCCGTTATGCACTAATGTCTGTGTTTTTATTTTCAACAATAATTGTATTATAAGGATGGCCAACATCAAAAAATTAGTAATTAGTAAATCTGTACACACTAAACATACATTTTCATATGATAAGGAAAGCACTCCATATAGGTACAATTTTCATTTTTTATAAACTGTTTTTTAAAATGTTAATTAAGATAACTATTAGTGACTCAGAGAGAGTCACTAATAGTTATCTTAATTAACATACGTAAGAATATAAAAGCAATATGGTCAACGTACCCGTTAGTTTATGGGCGAGATACCTACCTGTCCTGCCCACTACGACGCCCAAAGTGAATTGTAATTGCATTACGAATAAGATTCTAATTATACCGCGATGTTAAATGGGGACTCTGCTGCGACGGCACTTCACTCCAAACTTCAGCAAACAAACTTTTTAATTAGTCTGCCAGGACAAACAAGCTGTGTCGTCCTAGTTTCTTCGATACATTATGTAAGTATTTGCTTTCCTTCGAATAGAACTCTGCAACTTGCTCAGTGTCTGTTGTGAATGATTTATTGGACCAAATATATTATCTTAGGGGGACGAGTAAATGCAGTTGTTTGGCAGAATACGCGTTTGAGTATATATGTCCCAGGTGATTTAATTAATTAACAACAATTTAAATTTATTAGCATTTGTTACTCAGACCGTAGATTTTCTGACAAAATCATTTAAGTTCATATCATATGACACTACCTACGGTGCGGAATTTGACCTGACGATATTCAAATTTTACAAATGCAAAGGGAATATTTTTGCCTCGTCCTTCATCATGCCTGTAACTCCATTTTTGTATCCAATGTAAATTTAGCGAAACGAAGAGACAGCAGAATGTAGAACCGATTTGATCAGTCTATCACAATAATGATTATTATGAGCTCTCGGTTTTATTCCTTCAATATGCCACTGAATTGATCGTCTGTAAATTTAAATTTAACATGTAATTAATATACATAACTATATAGTAGTCTCAGGTCGCAGCCCACTTTCTACACTAAAAGCCGAGCCACAACAAATGCGTGCGCAGCACGTGCGCGTTCGCGTGTGCGTGGCGTGCGCTTTGTATCGTATGAAATATCATAGTAGATGACATACCGCTTGCAAGTCACGCGCACGCACTCGGTGTGTCTCGGCCTAAAGGACTAAACTTCTATTAGGTAAATGCGAAAACATTAACGAGGCGGTAATACTCGTAAAACAATGATCGAGCTGCTCAACGTCGCAGGCATGTTGACTATTCATTATAACATTTCACCGTAAGACAAACAACCCTCTATTATCTATTATGTTATTAGATTTCCGGCATGGTCGTAGCGAGTTGTGTACGCCCACGTGGTTAATTTAATTGGCTAGAAATATTGTTGCCCATGTTATGAAAATGAAAAAATGAAAAATATTTCTTTCTTTCTTCATGGGGCAGATACAAGGTCGGTTGAGACTTCCTATTAAGTAATAAAATATACTTATATCAGGAAATCCCGCTCTTCCACTTAAATTTTGGGGATAGCATACGTTTAAAAATAAATGTATTTTAAGTTACAATATTTGATTAAGTAATGAAAACTTACACTAATAGTTCTATTTATACCATTTTTGCGTAATGCCGTAATGCTATGAATACAATTAAATAAATAAAATCAAGCTAAATTATGTGTATGTTCGCGCGCGCGCGCGCGCGCGCGCGTGTGTGTATGTGTATGTGTGTGTGTGTGTGTGTGTGTGTGTGTGTGTGTGTGTGTGTGTGTGGTGTGTGTGTGTGTGTGTGTGTGAGAGAGAGAGAGAGAGAGAGTGTGTGAGTGTGACTGTGTGTGTCACGAACGTTACTTTACAACTTTACACTAACTGGTTCTATACAAAATTGACTCGTGACTGTAAGTTAAAGTTTTTAAATACTCAATTACAGCAGTTTTGCACTTACGAGTATGTAGTTGAAGTTCATAAATATTAGTTTTTACATTAATTTTATTGTATACATATGCTGATTGACTTAAATTGCCTTTTAGCAAAAACGGATCTGGTCCTTACAGGGGGAGCGACATTGCCTGTGCGTCTACGTGATAGCAAGCTCGGCTTAAATCTAATATTTTTGTGTAGTTTCAGTATAGTATTCAAGATACACAGTTTCCTCATAGACAGCTGACCACTTGTCAAGTAAAGCTCGTTTGTGGGAAAACTGTAAGGCTTGAAGTTCTTATGATATACCTAACTCGATTGTTTAAATACTGAGGAAAAGGGCCTTTCGAAAATACACTACAGATTTATCTTTTGTGTGGGTACTTACCATTAGAATCATAAAAATAGGTATGTTACGTTGAAATATGGAAATTTATACTTTTCATTGCATTGTATAGAGGACATTCATTTCAATGGAACGTTTACGGACACCATTATAGTGCTTAATAAAGCACTAAGCGGAAATGAGCGTAGGTAGCTATCCAGTGTTAATTGTGTCGCGTCAGCGACAGGGCGAAGTGGCAAATGAGGGGGGAGTTTGTATTTAATCACAGTAGATACTAGAATATTACTACTCAGCAGTACTTTTTGTTAGCCTATTAAAATCTCGAAAATAACACGTTCATACGTATGAGCAAATGCTATTTCCAGTTTATCTAATAAATCCTGAGAGCTAGTATTGATTGAAGCGTTACAAATGATAAGGTAATGGTTGGAGGTACTGGTCATGATAGGTGTACTGTGAGCACGTCGCAGGCCGCGAGAGCCGACTGCCGGGCGCCACAATTACACCAGCCCCCGTAAATCATAAACATCAACCCTCCATTTAATCCAAATAGTCCCTCGTTAGAGCAGCCTGCGTCTAATTTGTCTCCTGTAACTGGAGATTAATTTATTAACATTAATTACATGACAATAGCTATTGCTTTAGTTTGTGACTTTCATGGCGTTTCTGTAGCAGATGAAAGGATTGTAGTCAGGCACCGCGCTATAATTAATCATTTTCATAGTTGATCGTTAGTTTTACTATTTTGAGGCCCAAGTGAATTAATTGAAACATAAATATGCCCAGATATGGCTCAGTTTTGAATCCACTAAAACAGTACGATGACTGACAGACAAGACATAGCCTAAACAGCTGGAGAGAGAAAACTAAACTTGTTAAAATATTTCCCGATCAAGACAATGACAAACACTACACAAGGATTATTCACAAATGAATTCAATGAATTATAATTGTGTTGACGAAAAAGAGTCACTTAAGTGGTTATTTAACCAATATACATATATATTATTTAAGCTTATCAAAAAAACATAAATACCTTAAATAATGCATACCTATATTGATACAAAATCTTTATATATATAATTCTTCTGTACGTGTGTTTGTCACCTCCTAAACGGCTGGACCGATTTGGATGAAATTTTGTGTGTATATTCGAGTGGATTCCTGGATGGTTTGAAAATACCATTGGACCCGGTAGGTGGCGCCGTTATCGCGTTTTCATGGAAAAACGGATCTGCTGAACAAGTCTGTTCTATAGATGGCGTTGATATCAATTCTTTGGCATTTGACGTACGGTATGCAATAATACATGTGCAAGTCCTTTGTCTCATTGACATATTTCGAATAAATTGAGGAAATATGATAAAACTCAAACCTGTAGTAAGTTGTGCATTGTGCAGCAAAAGAAAATATGTGTTTTGAGTCGGCTTTATATATCCGCATCACCAGTAAAATAACTTATCACCAAATAAACGGTCTGTTTACAATGTTTACATGAATGACGGACTTGGTGTGGATTTTTTAATTTAATTTTAATGGGGACCTTTACTCGATTAATATTATCTTATCTCAATTATGCTGGGGTGTCAATATTATCGCGGTTTTCCTAATTGTTTGTACTTTGCTTCAATATCTTAAATTAATAATACCAAGAGATCCGTAGTGTTAAGCAAGATGATTATTCATATAGTTGTCTCTTTGAATCCTTATGGTTAACTAATATGAGTTAGAACGGGACAGATAGCACACCAAATGTCAAATATTTAATCGCATGCAAACCAAAACGTCACAAACTTCAGTTCAGTATAATTTGCAGTTATGAAAATGGAGACACTGACATGTGAAGACCTGTCAGATATCACTTATCTGTGTCTCGCAAACTTACTGATTGGGGTTTAGTGAGAAAAGATCAGATGTACAGAAATCGTTCAGCTTAAAATGAGCGGACCTGCTTTGCATACTCTGATATCTGGTGTTTAATATTCATTAATATTCACGTGATACGGATCGTGATATAAGTGTATCGCGAGATAATATTCACCGTGTAAAAGGCCCCAATGGGCTTAATAAATGTCAATATTAAATTGTCATCTCTACATCGCACCACACTTAAAGCAAATAAATGTGATTTCATTTCATTTCATCATCTTTACTAAATACAAACTCATTTTTCACATATATATATAGTGAAATACTCCACATAGATCGTAGCGACATGTATAATTGTAGTCTTTGGTAGCGCCGAGGTGGTATTTAGTAAGAACTAACCGCACGACCACTGCATCTCTGTCACTTCAATATGCAAGTGCGATAGAGATAGTACAAAGTGACATCTGTTACAAACAAGTTAAACTAACAACTCATTAGAAAGGTTCGCACTTCGAGCAGTGAGGCTCTGCCTACTTCTTCGTCGTTCGTCGGTAGTGTTGGTCTACTCAGCTCACATCAGCGCGCGGGCCTAAATGAACACTATGAAATATGTTTGTTTTTATGGTTAATTTACAAGACATGCTAAAATTTAATGGAAAACTCCAACTTCCAAAAACGAGTGTCCCAAATTCTGTTTTATATCTCCCTCTTTTTTCGAGTTCGGACACACTCTTAGGCTGGGTTGCACCGACTTACGATCACAGACCGATCAACGTTAAATATGGCGCCGGCAGCTGTCATTCCATAGAAACTTGTCCAACTTTCCATACATTCAAATTTTAACGAACACAGCTTACGATTACACACGGTTTGGTGCAACCCAGCCTTAGGCTGGGTTGCACCGACTTACGATCACAGACTGATCAACGTTAAATATGGCGCCGGCAGCTGACATGCCGTAGAAAAATGTCAAACTTTCCATACATTCAAATTTTAACGAACACAGCTTACGATTACAGACGGTTTGGTGCAACCCAGCCTAAGGCTCCAATTAAATTGGGATCTGGTCGTTTTTCACAGAAAATAATATTATATGATAGCATCAACGGGTTCTAAAGTATCAGTGCACTAAAATACCCTTGTATTGCTGTACGTCGATTTATTCCCGCGTATGAAGCACTTTATTTTGAAACGGGAAATATTTCCAAAGTGCTATCAATACTTTTCATTCAATTAGCATGAATTTTAGTCCACTACAGAGCTTCCGCTTTTGTCCGTTTTTATTGCAACGCTTAATTGTCTGTGGTTAGGCCTCGCACGTATTAAAAATAGCAGATATTTATCACAACAAATAACAATAATTCTTGAAAAGTTCATACTCTACTTTGTGGTAGCAAAAGTCTGTACTTCAGCACACTATAGCATCAGTCATAAATGTAGTTTATAGCTGAAATCAGTATTCCTTTAGCATATTATTGCTAAAGGAGATGCGCAACAATAACCAGCGACTGTGTTATTATTTCATGTTTACAGTGATATACCCTCGTTAACCTTCTGGAAATAACGTATTCAGATTACATTATTCATCATGTCAGGGAATCAACACGCATGTTTTTATGCGCACAAAAGCGCGCGATACATTCGAGCGTTTACATTTTGCACGCTTTTAAATAAAGGGAGAGGGCAAAACGGTGCTGATGGTTGTTTGGGAATTGCGGAAAATTGCCGGCGGAAAAATTGCGTAGAGAACCGCTGGCCACATGGCGCGCGACGATACGGCCTACATAACTGATGACTTTCCGATGGCTATTCATTCGCGAGCCGCCGGCCACCGGTCGCCGCCCGCCTTACCACCATACATAAATTCATGGCGTCGCTCGTGTGCTCAAGCGTAAAACAATTATACCCGCGTATTATGATAAAAAATGGTGTAGACAAGCCCAGGGATTGTTATTATTTTACTTAGTTGGATTACACATGCTGCCGGCCACAACATTACGTAAGTACATTGAACTTGCCATTCTTTGAACGGTTTAGGTAAATATTTGAATTTCTTTTATACCACGTCTGTGGCAAACAAGCATACGGCCCGCCTGGTGGTAAGCGGTCACCGCAGCCTATGGACGCCTGGCAACTCCAGCGGTGTCCCATTCGCGTTGACGACCATTTAAAAATTTACATAATCCTTTCTTGAAGAACCTCATTCTGCCAAGCACGTGTAATTTTCAACGGGTATGGGATTTACTATAAGTATATTTAACATAATTACGGAAGTTTGCTTTTCCAAGTACTTAACGGTTACTAAGACCGGACAGACGGAGAGACGAATGGATGGACGTACAGTCGTACATGGTGATACTATAAGGGTTCCTTATGAACGGAATCGGAACGGAATACGGAATCCTAAACAAGATTTTTAGGCAAGTTGCTGGAATCGGCGTACTATTATGTATAGATGTTTTTAGAAATAAAATTTAAATTAAAGGGAAAAATTAAAAATAGTTTTGTTTTAAGAAATATGTACAAAACTATAAAATGAACTATAGATAAATTATTTATATAGATAAATTACTTACTTGCGTGTTTCTGAAATGAATGATTTTCGCTTACCCAATAAACTAAAGGCACGAGTTTGTAAGTCATTATAAGTAGGTAGTACTTACCTAAACTATAAAGTTTGCTTATATTGTAATAGCTGGGGGACGAAGATTGGAATTAACAAGACAGTGTTCGATTGTTGCCAGTAAACCAATTAAAAAGTTGCGGGTTGATCGCTGGTGACGGCGTGGGCTATTGATGTATTGGCGCGCCGCTCGTATACGTACTTGGGTAAATAATACCTCGTGTCCGCAGCGATAGCAAATTAAGTAAAAGGTTTGCTTGATTTATTATAGTGCCATTAATTGGTTGAAGTTACCTTCAGTCACCATACGTGTGTTATTAACTTATTAATTGAACAAGGGGTCGATTTAGAATTATTTGTTATAGGTATTCACGGAAAGAAAAGCTGAAAATTGTAAGCATTTCACTCGTACATTTCCTTAAGGCTGAAAGTTGTTCATTCCTGGTCCGGTGCCGGGAATGTGCCGTCCACTCATCCAAACAGTGGCTCACAAAGCAACGGTAACGGCCATTCACCCGCTCCGCTGAACCGTTTTTCCACCCTCGACCTTTAAATTGAAACAAAATCATTCGCGCCGCCCAATTTGTTCTATTCGCATACCATATGTGATACGGACATGAATATTGATAGGTGCAACTAATATACTGATGCCTTAGGCCTCTTATGTGTGATCACCCATGAGCTAGAACAGAATAAGTATTATTACTTGGTTGGTTACCAATTCGCCGTCGCAGAGATGTACATGTTCTGTCGTTGCTTTTTAACGTGTTATTCAATCCTGCATCAACACAGTACCTTCCCGAAAGATTTAGGTTTATGGCCGCCGCCAGCGGTCACCGCCTGCGGTCTAGTGCCAATCTCTCGCTTGCCGTTCCGTTAATCGCGAAGTTATTCTAAATCCTTCACTGCCTATTCTGTTACATTATGGAATGAGTTGCCAGTATCTATCAGGCAATTACAGTCTGTTGCCTCGCTTAAGGACAGACTAAAAAAGTTGTGGCTTTCGGAATCCTGACCATGGATATATTGAATACTAATGTTTATTTATTATTTGCTATAGGTATTTATCCTGCATTTATGTATAAAACGTATATATGTGTGTATTTACATGAATAAATACACACATAAAATCAAAAATCAAATATTTATTCTGCAAATAGTCCACAAGGACACTTTTACATGTCAAAGCATGAATTAATACAATTTAAAAAACTGACAATCTTACTTAATAATAATGATTAAAAAAATATACTGATTAACAATACAATGAAAATAAATTTACAAATATTAAGGACGTATTGAATACGATCTGTGTCCGAATAAACAAAAGGAATATAAAATTAATTTAATATCTCAGAGATGTATATGGTCTCTGAGCGTCCAAATATGATTAATAACAATTATTTCAAAGTGCTTAGAGATGTAAATGATCTCTAAGCCCTAAAATTAAAATAAGTAAACTTAATATTGTTAGAGATGTATAAGGTCTCTAAGCGTCAATAATAATAAAACTAATCCAGAACAGGATCATGTCTCTCGTCAATCTACATACAATAAAATAACACTAGTATTAAGGTATTTACTATGCCCTTGCAAGCATGAACAGACCGGACTCCACAAACAGCACCCGATCACGAGTATGACGCGTATCTCAGCCATCGCCTCCCTCGACCATCTGTTAGGGAAGGTGGCGACCCGATCAACGACGCCACCGTAAGCAAAGCCCTTTAAGCGAGCATGACATATTCAGGCTGCCGGACATTAATAAAATCAAAGATTAAAATTACTCTTCGGCGAGAAACAGCATCATGTTTCATAAAATGCAACGACAGAGATAAGTATTTATACAAGGAAATATGCTAAGTGAAGCATAGGTATATTAAAAGTAACAGGATTTAACTATCACTGGCTTAAAAGCATTTTTGTCATTTAAGAAATCGTTGACAGTATAATAGGCCTTAACAAATAACGTTTAATATGAGACTTAAATTTACTAAGTGGAAAATTAACTATATCGATGGGTATTTTATTATAAAATCGTATACAGTTCCCCACAAACGACGTGCTAACCTTCCGGAGACGACTGGCCATCACTGCAATCTTATGTTTACTTCTAGTGTTGTAGTCGTGGATATCACTGTTAAGTTTGAATTCTTGAATATTTTTTCGAACATACATAATGTTTTCAAGAATGTATTGACATGCCACAGTAAGAATATTTGCCTCCTTAAATTTTTCTCTGAGAGATTCTCTGGCCTTAAGTTTGTAGATGGAGCGTACAGCTCGTTTCTGTAGCACGAAAACGGTCTGGATGTCAGCCGCTTTTCCCCACAACAGGATTCCATAGGACATAACACTATGAAAGTAACTGTAATATACCAGCCTGGCCGTCTCAACATCAGTTAACTGTCTAATACGTCTTACTGCATAGGCCGCAGAACTAAGTTTGCCGGCCAGAGTGGCAATATGCGCATGCCATTGCAGTTTTGAATCTAAGGTGACACCTAAAAACACTGTTCTATCTACAAATTCCATTTCATCCGACTTTAATTTGATCTTAGAATTGTTTGCCTGCTTGACATTAGGCATAGTGAATTTGATGCACTTTGTTTTCTTGGAATTTAAGAGCAAATTATTTGCTGTAAACCAGTTCACAACAGTACCTAGTGCCTCATTAATACCGTCAAAGTTTTTGTCTTTGCGGCCTACCTTGAAGATAAGCGACGTATCATCTGCGAATAGCACTATATCATGTTTATCTTTTACAAGGTTTGGTAAATCATTAATATAAACTAAAAACAGAAATGGACCCAAAATTGATCCTTGAGGAACTCCAAGAGCAACCGTTGTCCCTGCAGATTGAATCCCGTTGATGACTACCCGTTGAGTTCTCTCTGACAGATACGATGTAACAAGGTCCAGGGCACCGTTTTTTATCCCATAATGGCTTAACTTTCTAATTAAATTCTCGTGATTAACGCAATCGAATGCCTTTGATAGATCACAGAACACTCCAATAGCATCTTGAGCCTCTTCCCAGGCATCAAAAATATGTTTAATTAGTACCACACCGGCATCAGTGGTAGAGCGACCTCTAGTGAACCCGAACTGATTGCTATTGAGTAGTTTATTGCGATTAAAATGGGACATCAGCTGATTAAGAATGACTTTCTCAAAAACTTTGCTTAATGCCGGTAGTATTGAGATTGGTCTGAAGTTGGTAGGGTCAGTTTTTGATCCTGATTTAAACAACGGGATGATTTTACTGTGTTTCATCAGGTTAGGAAAAATTCCAGTATCAATACATTTATTGAAAATATCAGCTAAGAAAGGTGCGATTGATTCTACAATGGAATGTAATACTTTTACTGAAATACCCCAAAGATCTTCAGTCTTTTTTAAGTTTAATGATTTAAATGCTTTAATTACAATATGTGGGTTCACGTAAGTGAAGCTAAAGATTTCTTTACATTCTGTTACATTTTCTTTCAATAACGATTCAGCGACATCTGGTGATGAATTCAAAGACTTCGTGGTATCGACGGGTATATTAGTAAAGAACCGTTCAAAATGATCTGCTACTTCGTGGTCAGAACTCACCAGAGTGTCATCGACTCGCAGGCTGAAGTGCGCATCTTTTAACTTACTTTTCCCAGTTTCATTGTTGATAACTTGCCATACAGTTTTAATCTTATCACTGGAGTTCTGGATCTTTTTTGACAAATAATCGGCTTTAGCAGCGACACACATTAACTTAAAAGATTTTGAATAGTTACGTTTTATACATAGTAAGTATATATTTACATGAATAGTTATGTTATAGTGTATACAAGCTTATTAGTTTTACGTGTATTCATAATCTGTCATTGCTTTCTTAAATATCCGTGTTTGTGCAAAATGAGTTTGTCGCCTTTGTGTACTATATTTATTTTTCTCATTTTCTCGAAGGTTAACTGGAAGAGATCCCTTATAGGGATAAGTTCGCCTTTGTACTTTTACATTTTGTTATTTTGTTTCGATTGTTATTGTTTTTTATTGCAATAAAGTGTTATACATACATACATACATACATACATACATTATTATGTGAGCTCGTCTGTTCACTTTATCCAGCCAATACCTCGGGTTCCCGAGGTAGGTACTCGTTTATTTTAAGTATTTTAAGTCTGAATGGTACTGCTAGGAAGGAGAAAACTTTGTTTACGATGGATGATATTTTGCCTTCTCGTTACGACACTCACGATCCAATAGGCTTGCACAGTTAAATTTATTCAATTTCCATTGCAGAGAGTCACTTACAATATTAGCAAACGATTTTTTTCATTAGGAAAATCCACGCAGAGTTTTGGTTAGCTGAATACTAGATTAGTTCCATTAATAAAAAGGTTAATACAGATAGTTCAACTCAGTCGTGCGCGCGGCTGCATGTGTGAGTGCTCTTGTAACTTTCGCTGTGTGTGTGCGAATGCTTGTAACAACGACTGCCGTGTCACTCGCACACAAACCAAACCCGTATAGTTACAAGCGCACGCACACATAGCGCCGCGCGCACAACTGAGTTGAACTATCTGTACTTCGATACGTAGTGCAGGTTGCACCAACTTACGATTACAGACTGATCAAAGTTAAACATGGGGTCGTTAGCAAAGCATTAGATTTTAACAAACACACTGTTTGGAGCACCAAACCCGCACCCCGAAACCCGCACTTTTTAACATACACACAACATGCATGTTGGCTACATAACATGTATGTTATTCTGTAAGGTAATGTTAACACTAGCATTTGCCCGCGGCTTCGCCCGCGTACTAAGCTAATTTTTTTACCGTCTACAAAATACAGGTTCGTATGTTTGTCCACGATAATCTCACGTTTGGCTGAACCGAGTTAGATGCGGTCTCCAGAAAAGTCAGTATACATTCTGAGAAGCGGCAAACTGTTGAATTTCATTTGATTTTGGCAAAAATAAGGATCGAAAACTATTATCATACATTTCCGAGAGGCCGAAGGGGAAAGGGCCGATGAAATAAAAGCATGTCTTAAATGGCCCTTAGTAAAAGTATCTGTGTACTACAGTAACACCAAAAGATCTGTAAACGACCAAGCAGCGCGCAGCAGTCATAAACTCTGGTCCTTTGAAGTACAGAAATACGGCTAATTCAATATCACGTGTAACATTTATTTTTCCTAAAATTAAATTTATTAGGTAGGTTTTGCCAGTTCCCATTAGAGCATCCAAAAAGAAAATTTGGCCTCACTTCCATTCGCACTCCTTACCGTCAGTCCGTCTGTTACAACCAAGTTGCTTTTACTGGACCAATTGAATTGCAATTTGGCACAAACTATCAAGAATTTAGAGCGCTCGTGGCCCAGCGGCACCCGCCTACCGCGTGCGGTGTGCGAGGTTAAGCAATGTGGGCGCAGGTCAGTTCTTGCACGCTAAGCCGTTGATCCCGGCTGCAATCGTTAAGCCAAGTTAGAGGCCTTCGAGCGGCTTGCAAACTTCTAACAACAGTCAAGTTGCCCACTCACTTGACAAAGGGGGGTCGAAGCCAACCGTTACCCTACACGTGACCCTTGGGTTGTGCTAAAAGTGCAACAAAAACTGGCAACCGTACTTGTCTTCTCGAAAATCTCACGGTTCGTAAATAAATGCCATACGAATAAAAAAATCTAAAGGTTGATTTAAATGGAAAAAAATATCTAAACCTTTATGTCGTTTTCAAAAGCAAATCCATAGATACCCCACACGCCTATATAGTAACATTAAACTTTTTTGCATACAGGCATGTATGGAGTGCCAAATTTTACCTCAGATTCGTATTAAGAGACCTCTCGGACGCTCAGATATCGATTTTGAACGAAATCGGGACGAAAATAAAACAAAATGGCCGCCACCTTCACAAATTTTACCTCGGATTCGTATTAAGAGACCTCTCGGACGCTCAGATATAGATTTTGAACGAAATCGGGTTGGAAATGAAGAAAATCAATATGGCTGCCACTTTTTCCAAATTTTACCTTGGATTCGTATTAGGGGACCTCTCGGACGCTCGGATATCGATTTTAAACGAAATCGGGTTGAAATGAAGAAAAAATGCATCCTGAATTATTTAAAACGAACAAAGATACGTGTAAAATTAATACTAGATACCCAAATCGTCTTGTCATACCTCCAAAAAAGACGAAATTATATGGTAAAAACGCATATTGCATGTCTATTAGCATTTACAATCGTCTGCAAGATGACATCAAGGATTTGCCGCTTAGATTATTTAGACGTAAGTTAAAAAACTGGCTAATACAGAAATGTTTTTACTCCATTCATGAATATTTTGATTATTTTAAATATATGTGAAGACTCTTTGTGATTAGATATGGATGGACTTGACTTTGCAATTTTATATTTCTTATTATCCACTTTGTAATTATTCTGTATATATAAGTATACATGTGTGACATCGTTTGTAATTAGATATAAGTAGGTACAAATTAGTGGTTTGTAGAAGTAAATATGACTTTGACATTGTTATTTTAATGATCATTCCTCCTTTTTTATTGCTATTATTATTATTGTTTTATTATTTGAATTCCATTTCTCTTTTTCACTTTTGCATGCCAGTTGCTGGTAAAATGTGCGGTTTTATATTTAAACAATATTACCATCTAATGTACCACATTTTATGCAGAATAAAGATATTTGTATTTGTAAAATCAATATGGCTGCCACTTTTTCCAAATTAGGAACTTACATGCCAAATTTGGTATCACTCAGTCAGTCAGTTTCTTCTTGCAATTTGGCACCTACTTTTAAGTTTTCATGCCCACAATATTAAATTTCAAAAACAATGCCATTTTCGATATTAACGACCCAAAAAATCATAACAATCACACCCATATTAATATTTAGACATTCCAACCCCCTCGGACCCCAACAGAGCGGATGGTATTTCACGTCCTCCACGTGGGGTTTTAAAATCATTGTTGTTTTCGTAATCAGCGAACCGATAAACCATAGAAACAACAACCATATCGATTTTCAGAATTTGTCACCAGATTTCCCCCTTTTAGGGGTTGATTTCTCAAAAAACCTGAAACACATGTTTACTCATTTATCGTTCGAAATACTCCCTTAGGGGTTGAATTTTGAAAAATACTTTCTTAATGCACCTCAAGACCTTATATGGAACCTTCATACAAAATTTTGAATCTCTAGAACCAGCAGTTTGCGCTGTGCGTTGATATGTCAGTCACTCAGTCAGTCAGTTATTTCTTGAAATTTGGCACAAACTTTCAAAAGTTTTCATGTCCACAATATTAAATTTCAAAACCGATGCCATTTTCGTAGTTAACGTCCCAAAAAACCATAAGAACGACACCCATATTAATATTTAGACATTTCATCCCCTTCGCACCCCAACCCCCCCTGTTGGGGTATGGTATTTCACGTCCTCCACGTGAGATTTTAAAATCATTGTTGTTTTCGTTATCAGCGCCCTGGTATATCATAAAAACAATACCCATGTCGATTCTCAGAATTTGTCACCACCTTTCCCCCTTTTAGGGGTTGATTTCTCAAAAAACCTGAAACACCTATTTACTCATTAATCGTTAGAAATACTCCTGTGAAGTTTCGAATAAAATAGTCCAACTAATCTTGTTTCCCCATACAAACTTTGGATCCCCATTTCACCCCTTTAGGGGTTGAATTTTGAAAAATCCTTTCTTAGTACACCCCTAGACCTTATAAGGAACCTACGTGCCAAATTTGGAATCTCTAGGACCAGCGGTTTGGGCTGTGCGTTGATATGTCAGTCAGTCACTCAGTCAGTCAGTTTCTTCTTTTATATATTTAGATGGGTCTGTAGTTGCCTGAAGCAAATAAATAAATAAAATAACATTCAAATACCAATCAGTCAATCAGGGATCGATTAGGAATCTTAACGAAATATGCGATATCAACGCAGACAAGGCCTATGTCTAGCAGTGGACGTCCTAGGGCTGGTATGGTAACGCAGACATTAAAATTTTACGAATGACTGATGACAGATCGATTCCGAATTCCGCAATGTTCGAAACACATTTGCGTTACTTACCTATATGTTATAGGTGTTTATTTCGTTAAGTATACAAGTATATTTACGAGTAGTTACACGAGTATGTAGTCCATTATACAAACTTTAATATCTACTTCCGCTCTTAAAAGCTTAGGTATTTATTTTTATTCCGGTTTATTGACGCAGTAAACGTAACAGTACGTATAAGTGATGGCATGTTTATTTATTAGCAGCCAGTAGCTCTGTGGAGGGTGGAACCAGCGGGTGTGAAGCAGCGCAGCGAGTCTCGGAGACGCGCTCCCGAGGGACGCGGACCGTTCGGGACTCTTTTGATAAATATTTTATGCTCTTCGCAGTTCTGCAGCTCGTCACTTAATACTTACATAGTTCACCTTACAATAGAATATAGTTTTATTTGTGCGGGTTCATAATAAATAAAAACATAAAATTTAAATTAGCAATAACTGGTCTATTTGTATTGTTTGTATTGAATGTGTTTGTTTGTTTGTTTGTATGTCTGTTTATCCGTTAAGTTCTCATAAACCACACAACGGATTGGTGCGGTTTTCTGTTAGATAATTTTTCACGGAAAGCTTACACACACATATATATATTTTCATTATATGTTACCATATATTCTGTTAGTCTTGAAAGGTCTCAATTATTCACACTAACTGATGGTATTATATGAAAACCTTTCGGAGAGTACTTATAAAAGTTACTCAAAAACTACACATGAAGGTTGTGTATGCTACTCGTAATGTCGTGCGGTAATTATAGGTGATCCTATTACACCTGACATAGTATATTTACATTTAGTTGACAAATCGATTTTCTTTTTCCTAAATCTGACGGAATATGACGAAATTTACAGCTAGTAAATAGATTTATTCAAACTGGCTTCGCTATCACTCGCAATTTATGAATTGTTTATTATCACAATTAAATTACCTTGTTTACTGGCGTGAACACAACGACTAATTTAGAGCATTCAAAATGCATGTGCTCGTTTTTTATGTCGCCTAGAACACGTGTCACACCTTATATAATTTGGTCTAACTGGCTCAAAATGAAAGCCTGTCATAAGATTCATTTGGCAACATTATTATTCGGGGTACTGAATACCGAGAAGCCCGGCTATCTTTATCGAAAACTGACTTGGCTCAAATAAATATAAAATGCAAAATAGTAAATATGAATGTAGAGGCTCTTCATACCGTCTTACAATATCCCGTCACGATAGCTACTTCATGGTAGTTTCAAATACGATGCTACTAAGTGCTGGGAGAACCAACCTCCACCCACTCGTAGTTCTAAAATGCTTGGAAGTTTCAGGCATAATTATAAAATTGTACTTCTTGCCGAGCAAAAAGCTCAACATACCTGAGTAGCATATCTGTACAATTGTTCCAATCTGTTTTAGAGTCGGAGTTATTACTTTCTTTTGGCATCCCACCACCACCATATCAGCTGTAGGACGTCCACTGCTGGACATAGGCCTCCCCCAGTTTCATGAGGGGTAAATGCTATAATCGCCACGCTTGGCATGCGGGTTGGCGATCGCAGTATAGATCTCCACCGCACTCCTGGGATGCTGCTGCCCATCCCCCGGTGGTCTTGATAGTAGTTTTAGGACATACCCAGGTCCCGTCCGGACATGTCTGGGTTCATTTGGCATATTACTTTGTAAATATTAAGATGTCCTGCTAATATGTGACTATGTTGTTCTAAGTTAGGTATATTGTCCAAATTCCTATACTATATGTTTTTTTATATATATATTTTTTTTTTAGGTTGAATAGTTTTTTATTATAATTGGTAATATTTTAATTGGTGTTAATTAGTTGTTAACTATTTTGTGGTATTTTAAATTATTAGTGGTTTGATGTCACCCACAGGAATCAGCTCTGCAGCCACTAGAATGTAGCATCATTTTGAGCCTGATCCTGTTTGCTGGCATACAACTTAGGTATATTTTTCTTTTTATTCTTGTAGGTATTGTGTGCCTATGATGCAAATAAATCATTTATATTTACAGGGTATCTAAATAACAACATCATGTCATTTGTTTCAGGTATATTCGTCTATAATCTTCTCTTCCTCTGGTATGATTGTATATTTATATACTTATCACTTTATTTCTTGCTAACTTCCCTGTTAGGTTGGACATAGATTTAGGTTCACGTCTATCCTGTGGATATATCAAAAGTTAAGGGCTAGAAATCCCAGATTAAGGCGGTTGTACCCATAAACCGCATGGTGTTTCAATAAAAGCAAATAAAGACCAATTTAGGACCTCCTCCTTTTTTGAAGTCTGTTTAAAACATAGCTCACATGCACATAAGCCGTTAACTTTTGACCACAGGAGAGATTACTTAGGTTTCTTCTACTGTGTATTAATTTTACAATCAAAAAGTTTTCCTTCGAAAACTAGTTAGCGAATAACAAATATTCCTCCAGCCAACTACAAGTTAGGGCGCGCAGAACAAGCTTGTTTTCGATGCGGCTTCTAACGGTTAAATAAATTAGATAAGACGGGGATACACGCTGACGAGGGCACTTAGCAACTTTCTGTGTTGTCAACACTTTTATGTGTGTGTTGGTCCATTACGCCGGTCTACACTTACTAACACTAATGGAATCACAGCTAAATTGCAGAAATCAGATCATAGGTTTAACGTTAACGAACATTTTAATCGTAAGAATTCTTGAGGTTTACTTGTTTGCCCGAAATATTGTGTAGGTGTGTTATGTGAATATTTTATTGTAAGTACTCAAGATTTAGGTGAAACTACAGCCTTATTATAAATACGAAGCAAAGGTAGATTTAAGGCTTAACTGTAACTTTTGAACATTGTAATCATTAATAAATGAAGCCAAGCTTCTTTTTAGGGTTCCGCAGTCAACTAGGATCCCTTATAGTTTCACCATGTCCGTCGTCTGTCCGTCTGTCTGTCCGAGGCTTTGCTCTGTGATTTTTAGTGCTAGAAAGCTGAAATTTGGTATGGATACCTACATATATAAATCAGTTTAACTGACGAAGTCGTAAAATAAAACATATTTTTAAGGCTACCTCCCCTGCACGTGAAGTGGGGGATGCAATTTTTTTTGCTTCAACCCTATGGTGTGGGATGTTGAAGAAAAAATATAAACCAAAACCAAAACTTATTAACTATGGGTCCAAAAATATGAAGAAATCATGAAAGTAAAGCTTAATAAAGACCTCCACAGAAAACTATAGCGGACATGATCAGTTAAGCCGTTTTTGAGTTATCGTAAAAAGTCTTCCCTTCTCAGTAAAAGACGTATGTAAACGCTGCGAAAGTATTATTGATTTTTTTGAAGTAAGTTCATTGGGCAACTACGGAACCCTACACTGAGCATGGCCCGACATGCTCTTGGCCGATTTTTTACGATATGTCTCATCTGGTTATACTTAATATTATTGATTTATCATGGTATAGGTAAAAACTGGTCAAGTGCGTGTCACTACATCACGCACAAATAAGAGTTCCGTACCGACACCTACTAATCAACATTGAAAACTACCATACAGTACATTGAATTAATAAAGACCGGCCAAGTGCGTGTCGGACTACGCACAATGAAGGTTTCCATAATTACTACTACTACTCCACATTTAAAACCACTATCCTGTACTGTAAAAAGGTCGTAACTTCATAGGAATCTCACGACACTTACGTCCTTTTGTTTTAATATGGCAATTTTTCAGTGCTAACTAAAAACTTTCGGACCTACAGACTTCTTATAGGTTTTCCCGTAATCTATAAGTAAAAACTACTTACTATTTTTTTTCAAAATTTTAAGACTAGTAATCATCATCCTCCTAGCGTTATTCCCAGTAAAGTTGCATCCTGAAGAATGCCTGGGGTCCGCTACCTAATCCCAAGAATTGGCGTAGGCACTAGTTTTTACGGAAGCGACTGCCATCTGACCTTCCAACCCGAGGGGGAAACCGACCTTATTGGGAATAGGCTTGTCATTTTAAGACTAGTAATGTCGGAGATAAATGTGGGAGAAATGGTCGTATTTCAAATATTTTCTTAAGTAATTCAAAAACTGTTTGTCATTTAATTATAAAAAATAGATTTGAGATCCTCATCACGTGGAGTCTTTTATTTGATATGTCACACGATATAGTTTGCTAATTTGTATTTTACCCTTTTGCCATTCTTCTTACTTATTTTATAAGAGTTTAAATATGGGCGATATTTAAAACTTATTTATTTACGTATTTGGGTCACTGATTAACATGTGTGCCAAATTTCAACTCAGTCGGTCTACTAGTTCCGGAGCAAATTTTCTGTGACGGACGGACGGCCGGACTACCACACGAGTAATTTTTACGAGTTTGACAGCTAATATATATATATATATATATCACCAACGGTCAACTTAAAGTCGAATGTTGGAAGAGTTTCTTAGAAACCTCTATATTATTTGTAAAGTCCTAAATCCATAGATACCACACCACACGCCTATGTGAAATATTTTTTCATGTGATCGGGGACATGATTTTTCTGTAGCGTTTCTTAGAATACACCTTCCTTCCAAATTTTATAATTATAGTGCTTTACATTCTCCGAGTAAATCAGCTCTACCATACGGACGGACGGACTGGATGATAACATGAGGAAACTATAAGAGCTCCGTTTTTGCCATTTTGGCTGCGGAACCCTAAAAAACGTCGATACCTATCTACTAGCCTGCATAAATCTGGATACCAGAGATTTCTTTTTATCAGTTCCTCGGGAATGCCGCAAAGCCCAGGGGAGAGCGCACGCGGAATATTGTCTGCTAGCCTCGCTTTTAAAACTTGGTCGCTTCATTTAATCAAAACCTTATTTTTTTGAGTACCTATTTATTTGACCATTGTATCAACGACTTTGTTGTTTCTTGGTATGTTATTTTGAATTATACTGGAACATATAATTTGAATAAAAATATTCGTATCGCACGGGTAATAAAGTAAGGTAAATGTGCCAGTGCTCGACACTGACCCGATACATGGCATTTTCAATGTTATGTCATAATGACAGAGGTGATCAATAGGTGTCATCTATTGGGCATTAAGGTATCGAGCATTGGGACGTTTACCTTATTAGGTCATGAATTACAAATTGGAGCATTGTAAAGTAATTATGGCTTAGGTAAACAAGTTACTACGTTTTTAATTTTTAATTAGTATTATGATGTCTAGTATGATTAAATATGTAGGTACATTCGGGGTAAGAAAAGGTTCGTCACCTTATTTTTTTTCTACTTTTTGTATTTCTTCTAGAAACTGTCTAAACTTCTATTGTAAATTTAACTAGATAATATTTTCTTATATTGACATACGTACAGCAATTCAATATTTCATTAAAGAGCATCAATAAATTGCTCTATTTAACTGACGATTCTAACGTGCTTGTTGCAGGCCTGTTTGAATAAAGAATATTTTGAGTTTGACTTTGACACAAAATCGACATTTGCTTGCACCAAGGCAATTATCAGTCCTGTTAACGTTTTATTTCAAACGAAACAGGAATATCGCATTGACGTTTTCTAATAACAGGGTAATCGACTGATAGTGTCTTGTCAACTAAATTATGAAATTTCGCTAATGTTAAGCTACATGGTCTACAGTAATTGCATGTCTTTTGTGAACATACTTAAATCCAAGCCTCTCACAGCCTGGCGCGGCCTGCCCGCGGCGGCGGTCAATGGTAAACATGTCATTAGCTGTCAAATTTACTATTGTCCGCCACCGCAGGCCGCGCCAGTGTGATTCAGGCTTTACGAGGTTGTTTATTTGATTAGGTTATTAAAAAAGTTTGATATGAAACTAGGTATAGGTCTGACCCTTGTCATTATATCAAGTAAGCATTTAATATGCACTTGTCTACTTAGTACTACTTAGTTGTTGTGTTACTTGTGTAGTTTGGTTTCAAAAGGTACTAAGAGTCTATGACTTTATAAAGAAAATAGCTGTTGCCCGCGACTTCGTCCGCATCTTCGCTCCTATTGGTCGCAGCGTGATATTAAATAGGCTAAAGCCTTCCTCGATAAATGGACTATCCAACACAAAAAGAATTTTTCCATTCGAACCAGAAGTTCCTGAGATTAACGCGTTCAAACAAATAAACAAACAAACAAACAAACTCTTCAGCTTTATAATATTAGTATAGATAAGTATAGATTAATTTAATAACTGACGAAGGTGTTTGAACCCCGACTATATCAAAATAATCACGCCGATAATAATAATTATAGTGATCACTTTCTACGACGTATTAGGTATACCTATTTCAATGGAAACGGTTAACCCATTCAATGCGCATGAGATAATACCGCGGACACAGCTAAGTCTAATACTCTGTATACACGCCTGATTTCGCATGTTACGGGCTACGGCATAGCCACCACCACCACATCAGCCCTAGGACGTCCACTGCTGGACATAGGCCTCCCCCAATACGGCAATACGGCATAGCGCTACGAGTATAATATAATTATATAGTTATATACTCGTACGTGAACCTATACAAAAATGGCAAATTTCTGGCATGGTTCGATGCGGTAGTAAGGACGGTTTTAATATCTATTCCGATTAGATTCAGTGTCAGGAAGGAACGCAGATAGCGTCGGCGGAGTTGGAAGGAAATATTAGATGGATCGGGCTTCGAATACAAATATGGGGAGATAGGGAAATCGGATTCTCCGGCGGTCCCAGACGTGTCGTATTATCGGACTCTTTTTGTTACACATAGCTGACACGTCTAATAACATGGTGGCCTTTATTAATCTTAAAGTAGTCTGAGGAACTTATTTTATTAATTTATTAATTCAATAGTTTATACCGAAAATGCTTTCAATATTCACCGTATCGTATATAGTATTTTATAAAACAGTTACATAATAAGCACTAAATAAATAAATAATAAGTATTTATACCTAGTTAATAAGATGACATTGTAATGGCCTTACAGGGTAGCATTTGTACACTACCTCACCACTATGTAACATCATGTATTTATATGCATTGAAATTGTACATGTACACAATAAATAAATGAATAAATGAATAAGGGTTCTTAAAATTAGAGAGTCGCTATAACAAAGCGAGTGTAGTGAGTTTTGTTGTTAATGACTCGAGTATTTTAACACCTAATTATGTAACATTGCATACATTTTTTTCCTGCGACATCAAATCTACGAAATCAAAATAATTTGATTTAAATTACAAATCGATATGGTGACAGAATACGGGCATTGACGTGTGCCGCTAAAAACAGTTGTGTAATATAATAATGTATAGATATACATTTTGATTCTCCTACCAGTCATATAATGACTTGTCTATGGTACAGACTTGCATTTGTATAAAAACTTAAAAAGTTTATTGTTTTAATACTGCTGTCAGTCATTTAATGGATACATAATGATGCTGGAGTAGAAAAAATATTTTACACAACATTTAAAAAACACCAAAAATAACCACCACCTAACCTACTTGTATGTGAAAATACTTACAGTTTGTATTCACCTTTTACCTTAAAATTGATATGTGCAAATCTCGTCAATGCTTAATCCTTAGTTTTTTGAGAACTTATAGAAGGATGACTGTGATGAAGTGAGTAGCCAAAGCGACGCTTGACGCGACGGCAGGTTGCGGTGCGGCTGCGCGGCGACATAGAATAGAATCTACGGTCGCCCGGCCCGGCGGCGGCGGCCGGCGGGCGGCACGGTAGCCGCGCCTGCTGAATTGTTCGCTCACTAATTAAATCTCGCCGACGACATCGCGGTTTCAAACCGCCAGCCTCTTAATTATTGTTTCCGCTCTTAACATCTGTCTTAATGTCACTTTCAATTTAATTTAGAAATTCTTTAACTCTGCTGTATAAAAGTTTATTACGACACTTGATAAGGAATGTAAGTATTGTTGTAAGGTAGCAAAGTGAAGCGGCTAAAGACGCAGATAGCTCGTAAGACTGGAAAGTTTTACTTCTCTCGCCGTTACATATACAAATTGGTTTCTGAAGCTACAAAAGGAGCACTCCCGCCATTCGGACGGCCCGAGGGCCGAATACAAATTAAGAAGCAAACTTCGTTCTCAGCAAATTGGTTAATGTGAGTAACGTCTGGATTTGAGGTAGTTCCAAAAACTTTGTCTGAATCGTGAAAACCATCTCAAATATTAAGTAAAATTCTCTCTTAAAAAAATTCATCACTTTCTATAATCAATGAAAACCCTATTACAAATCGTTTTAAAAGTTCACCATATTTTATATAAAATATAAAAGTTATACATGACTATATGTATAATGTATACAATTACTAGCCTGTCATAATTGGTGTATAATGCACAGAACAGAGCAGATATTTGTTCCTATAATGTACGAGTATTGTACTGTATACATTAAGAGGGCGCAGTACGATCGGTGCGGATCGGTTCTCCATACAAACGTATTTAGGCTCTTATTTTAAAACGTCGTGCTAGAATGACATGAAACTTTGTATACACTATGGTATCCGGCATACCTAGGTCGGAAATTAGTTTCTGTTTGCTAGAAATTGAAAAAGAAAAAAAATACAGCGGTTTTTTGAGCTTTTTACGGCTTGTATGAAAACCTTAATAATCGCTGTATTTTTTCGCCATTATAATTTCCACCACCACCATATCAGCCCAAGGACGTCCACTGCTGGACATAGGCCTCCCCCAAATTCACGGGGGGTATATGCCATAATCGCCATGCTTGGCATGCGGGTTGGCGATCGCAGTATCTCCACCGCACTCTAGGGATGCTGCTCTCTAGGGAACATTATAATTTCAAGCAACAAAAACTAATTTCCGCCCTAGACAAGATGGATCCCATTGTGTATACAAAGTTTCATGTTATTCTAGCATGGCGTTTTAAAATGAGAGCATAAATACGTTTGTATGGGGAACCAAACGTACTGCGCCCTCTTAAGAATAGTTCTTTGAAATTAGTACTCATTTGGGCGTGCCGGCGCTGCGTCGAACGCCTTTTTAATTATTTATGCGCTGCAGGCAGGATAAGGAACACATTTGCTTCGCTGCGCCAAAATTAAAAGAAGAGAGAAAACGTTTACAAAGTCTAATAAATCTACCCCCTTAGGATATTTGATTAAGCAAAAGTAATTTAAAATAACCTAAATAAAATTTGTTCAAATTACAGCGATGGAATGAGCTTATAAAAGAAAATTCAATACGTAACGTACAGGTTCCAGATGGCTAATTGTGTAACTTTTAGATTGTTCGTTAGGACAAATAATTTGAATCGAAATATCTATACGGACTAAGTACCAAAAATGTAGTAACGTAGTCTTAATACAAGGAGGTAAATGCGTACAGAAAGTGTTTGTCGCTATGGTAACGTATATAATTAATTATACATATACATACGTGCTTTGACTGTATGAAACGTTACGCAATCTATCTGCAGGCTTGTATCAATTTAAATTCAATCCTATTGACAAGTTTTGAAAATTACTCATTTCCTAGCATGCTGCGTTGTTTTTAGTGGCTAAAGTTCAAATGTTAAGAGATAGCGATTTCGGAAACAACGGGTCCTTATCCACGTCATGATTAGTTAGTAATACCACGATTTCAGGAACACTTGGATTAAAATTCCTTTATTCTATGTAAAAAAAAATTTGAATATAGAAAAAAACAAGTATGCGCTTTAAATTCATGGTATATATTTTTATCTACAGTACCCGCCAGCCTCAGTGTAAAGAAGTAGACGGTATTTTAAGGATAAGAACGGATTGGGTCAAGACCGGATTTTATCCCAACGTACCTTACACCAGTTACACCTGCAGGGTAATCACGTATTTTTTATAACGAATAGATCTGTCATTTTTACAACGGAAAAAGACATGTTGTTCAGTCAGCGTCAAAAGTAACTGAACAAAAACAATCTATCAAAAGTAATAGTCATGTGTAGTGTCTAAAGATACACATCATTTAACAATTCAGAATTATCTGAGATTTTTAGTGTTCATAATAAATGATCATGGCAATGATGCAAAAGTAAAATACCAGACATTTCCCAAAAGAATCGAAAACAATGAAATTTCATAATTAACGGATAGTGCACAAATTCACAATAGAATGAACGCATTTGGCGCCTTACAATATTTTCTTTTGAAATTTGACATTCATCGAGAAGAGATCAGTAATGTCATGCGATACATTCGTCCCTTTCATTTCGGCTCCGACGTCATGGAGTCTTCATTTGTTCATTTGGGAATCGCTTATTACACATTTTTCTATGTTTACACTTTACTAGACCAAGTGTAGAGTAAGTTGAGACAGATATTTCAATGTAGATACCAAAATAGTTAAATACGAGGGCTGCCTTTTAAGTTCTGTCGTTTGCAAACCTCCCGTGATTGCATAAAAAAGAACTAGTGCCATCTTAAAATATTTGAATTTAGAATTCGAAAACAAAAGAATGACTCGAAATCGGCCCAACCGTTTTAGTACAGCGTTCGTTCAAAGTTGACAAGTCAGTTGTGAAAACGAAATTTCGAAGGAAAATTTACGTGCGATAATTTTTTACAACTTCAAAAGGGGCTTAACGCGACTTCAGTGCTTCGAAGAGTTGACTACGGTTTTCAATGATAAAGCACAATACCTCCGGACTGTGGAACGCTGGTATTTAGAATTTCAACGTGGTTGCTCTAGTCTTGGTGATAGACATCGTGAAGGTCGACCAAAAACAGCCGTAACCCAGGAGAACATGGAAGCTGTACGGCAACTGATCATCGAAGATCGCCATGTGACATACCGTGAGATAGAAGCTTCCTTAAGTATTTCAGAGACCAGTGTTCATAGTATTTTGCATGATCACTTAGGCGTAAAAAAGTTGATCTCACGCTGGATACCACATTTACTCAGTGAAGACCAAAAAACGGCTCGCGTTCGATGGTGTCGCAAAACTCTGCGGCAATTCAACCGAGGAAACTCGAAACATGTTTACGACATTATCAGTGGTGACGAATCTTGGATATATGCCTACGATCCCGATTCTAAACAGCAGTCGACTGTTTGGGTGTTCCAAGATGAGCCAAAACCGACCAAAGTAATAAGCTCACGGAGCACTTCGAAAAAAATGGTCGCCACGTTTGTGGCGAAAAGTGGCCACGTTGCCACCATCGTGCTCGAGGATCGTAAAACGGTTAATGCTGACTGGTATACCACTGTCTGTTTACCAGAAGTCATCGGCGAGTTTCGAAAAAATAACCCAAGACGTCGTATAAGACTGCACCACGATAATGCGAGCTCGCACACCGCCCGGCAAACAATTGCGTTTTTAAAAAAGCAAAACGTCGAAATTCTGGAACACCCGCCGTACAGTCCAGACTTAAGCCCTAAAGATTTTTTTACTTTTCCAAAAATCAAGCAACGACTTCGTGGTCAACGGTACCAGACGCCTGAAGAAGCGGTTGAGGCATACAAAACGGCCATTTTGGAGACCCCGACTTCGGACTGGAATAAGTGTTTCGAAAATTGGTTCGATGGAATGAAAAAGTGTATTACATATCACGGTGATTACTTTGAAAAACAATAAATACCATTTAACACTTAAATTGTCTTTAGTTTTTCCAAACGACACAACTTAAAAGGCAGCCCTCGTATTCGCTGAATGTTATGTGACATGATAAGCATGAAATGAGCGTCGTAGTTAGTCCTTTGCAAATATGCAAAAAAAACTTGTATGCGGCGGCAGCCCGAAGGTTGCCATAGAACCTCGGAAATTAAAGAAAGCCCTACTTTTCAGATGGACTTGTTTAAATTATCTTGTGTATTGAAATATCCAAAAAAATTTACACAAGTCACACACACAGTCTACAATTTTTCACAGGTTACAGGTAAACAAAAATATTTATTTTCTTGTTTATCTGACTGCTCTGTTATAAGCTGTGATAGTCTGTAGAACTAATTTGACTTGATAAATGTGCACATATTTCTCATCGAATTGGCGCACGGATATTTTTGGCTAATAGATCGTACATATATTTATGAACTCGACTGAACAAAAATGACGATACCATTTGACTGCAGTTTCTACGAAGTTCGAAATTCATGGTGGCCCTCCTGTACAGACATGTCTATTAATATACTTATATATATTTATTTATATTTGTTCAGTCGAGTTCATAAATATATGTACGATCTATTATAACTATATTTAAATTATATATATATAATTTAATTCGGAATTTAAGTGTGAGAGATTTTTAAACGTGACCGTATCTTGTGTTTGGACTTATAAAAAACCGGCCAAGTGCGTGTCGTACCACGCACAATAAGGGTTCCGTACCGACACCTCCTAATCTATTTAAAACTACTATACATTTAATCACAAAAGGTTGTATCTTCATAGGAAACTTACGACACTTTTGTTTTGGCAAGACAGTTTTTCAGCAATAACTCAAAAACCGTTAAACCTATCTTGTTAAAACCAAAAATAGTTGAAAGGATTAATTAATATAACATCATCGTGATTTTTTTCAGAATTTTTAACTTCATAGTTTGGAATTCAGAGGGGGGGGGGGGCACACTTTTTACGACTTTGACAGCTAATATATATCTCACCAACGGTTTGATGAAATATTTTTTAGAAACCTCTATGACATTTTTGAAGGCCTATCCATAAATACCCCACACGCCTATGTACATTGAAAAAAATATTTGACCCCCTGTTACATGTATGGGGTGCCCCCCCCAGTTTAATATTATGTTCATAATTTCATATCATGTTTCTGTGGCGGTTCATAACATACACCTTCACACCAAATTTCATAATTGTAGAGGTCATATTCTCCGAGTTAATCGGCTGTGACATACGGACGGACAGACCGACAGACATGACGAATCGGTAGAAAGAATAAATTATACAGCAGTCAGCGTTATTAACTTACGTAAATAAAGTCACAAATCAAACGTACGTTTTTTCATGCACGAAATATAAAAACTGCCTCGACAAAAAAAACCTGTATAATTATCGAACCTGTTCACAAAATTTCACGAGAATCGGTTGAAAAATGCGACCATAAGAGGAGAGCATCCGGACAGACGGACAGACATACGAAATAATTTTGTTAAAAGCTGAAACGGAGACGCTTCGCTCGCTCGGTCAGTAACCAATTTGATTAGATAGCTTCAAGAAAATCAAATTGAACAAAGTTTTTTTTTATTTTAGAACAATGATTCATTTGTATGCATTCCAAAGAGTTTTTAAAACTTTTAAGTACTTATGAAACAGTATTTTCAGATAATTATGAAATGACACATGGTCAAATAATTATGACAACTATAAAGTGACCTATTTTTAAAATTTAAAATTAAGTTTATTTTGAAGTTAGCGCTCGTCATATATTTTTGGCTCAACGGTTGTGTCAGACAATTCTGGCCATTTAAGCCGTCACAATCATTAGATAATTTCATATGCTAAGCTACTTTTGATGCTGACGTTCAACCTTACGCACGCACGCTCAAAAACGTTGTGTAAGTAAGATAATAAGCCCGCTGCATTCAGCTTGAATATTCTTTTTAATATCTTATAATCGTATTTTTTCAATATCATAATTATTGTCCAAAACAATCATCTTACGTGACCATATTCCAAATTCTTTGTACCATGAAAATCTTTCAGTAAATATTATGGGCCGGTACTGTAAATAAGTAATTGAACTGCAAGACATCTCCACAAATTCTTATTTCTCCTTTATTAGCGATTTGTAAATTTAAATTAGCTCCATGCATCTTTAAAAAGTCGCAAACCGATGGGAGTAGGGGCGCGCTGCGATGCCGACGGGGCGCAGTTGGTACAAAGGGCCACGGCGAACGGAAAGTTTTAATATACCTTTCGATTGGATCCAGCCGCAGCCAGGGAAGGGACGAAGCATTGAAAGAAAATGTTGTATTGAACTCGAATACGAATAAAGAACGATATAGAAATCGACTAATACCCTTTTTGAAGAAGTCATCGAAATATCTTGTCGTTCCGAGATTTTTAACGAGTTCTATTTTAATTATATTTGAATGCCTAATCTTTACTGAATATGCATTTAGATATTCGTGTTTAGTTGCGCTTTTATAAATTAAGATTATAATATGCAAATTTACGTCCCGTGGCAAATGTAGGGCCAATTTAAATCTTTCAATAGCGTTATTTTCACGTTATTTTAGTTTCGCTACGAGATCATGCAGAGTTTTTTGTATAATAATGCCTAATGAAATACCTATAAATTAATTTTCGTTTTCTCCCCAGGTTATTAAATCGGGTACATTTCGAAATCTAAGCACAGAACATTAAGCGTGTAATGAATAAAACTTAACACACCTCTGTTAGCTAAAATGTCTTTTGTCCCTTTAAAACAAAGTGAAATATGAAAGGGACAGACAGACAAACGAATTTTAACGGCATTTTTAGTAAAATAGGATTGATAATTTTATGAATGAGGGCGTAGGTGTATTAAGTCATCTTCGTCGTTGTTATTATTATTATTAGTCAGAGATTACGCTTCGGCTGTCGGACCGCGTCGGTAGGGCACGAGGGTGCGACGGAATGGGGAAGACTCCAAATCCATATTCGATCAGCGGGTTCTGAGCCGATCTGACAAGCCGCCGATCTGTTTTGCATTTATATAAACAGCTCTTACCTTAATATACGCTGCCTTGCTGACAGACACATTTTGGTATCGGAGGTGTCTTTTACAAGTTTATTCTGCTGGAATAATATTTTGTGTGTGAACGTAGTCTTCAAACTTTGCAATTATAAATAAATATAAAGTATTTTTAATATCGTAGCAAACTTGGATTAGATTTTTAATATAGGATTTAATTTAATTACAAATAGTTACATTCTAAGAGAGAATTATTTGTGAATATGGATGTTATTTATTTATTTAAACTTTATTGCACAGTAACAATTTACAGATACAAAAGGCGAACTTAATGCCACAAGGCATTCTCTACCAGTCAACCTTCAGGGCAAACAGAGAATTAATATAGTAGGTGCATGTTATGGTGCCCGAGACGATCTAAGTGGCCCTTGGCCGGTTTTTTTTTATTAAACAAGTGTTAACCGTCAATAGATTTTGTCACTAAAATAACTATACAGACGTGTGAAATGTATTGTATTTTTCTCGATGAAGGATCATTTGTCATCGAATTCAGTCATATGAGTTGAGAACACGGAATTGTAAAGCAGTATAAAATAATGAAACGAATATACATAAGACAATTTAATGTATAAGTAATAGTAGTGGCTGACAACAGGAGCAGCAGAAAGGCGCGCGAGGGTGCGGAGCCGAGGGCTGGACCTTCATCAAGCGGTTGACTGGTATAAGGGCGTGCAATTGTTCCGCTGCGCCGCATTCCACGCTCTACACAACACATATTTCACACTGTGATTTCGCACATTAACACCCTCGTCTGCGAAAGGTGTCTGAAAGCGAACACTTAACTTTGATTCAAAACTATCTTTCATTAGTAATATCTATGGATCCTATAACCGATGTCTGTTTAAAATATTTACAACACTTTTACTTTACCGTCTCTGACAAAACTGTTTGTAGTGTAATTTACACGATCCCTGTTGTTTTAAATTTCCGGACGCACAGAATACGTGCCGTAAAAATAATTCGACGCTCCTCCGGGATCGTTTGTAAAACGTCACGCGTAAAACATATTATAAAGCCAATAAAACGTGTTTACAAGGGTGAGTAGAGCTCGGAGTCCCGGCGCGCCCGCGCGATATCCGTAAACATTTTAGCACTGCAATAAATTTAACATTATCCAACTCACGAGACATTCTGTTTTCTTCCGTCCCGGGATCAGTTGGTTAACGGTTGTAATCTCGGCTGACTCGGATTTTCCGCTCTCTGGAAGGAATTATACAATTATGTGGTATCCGTTTTTTTACACACAGGTTTACGGAATACCTACTTTGTACTCTCGTAGCTTACGCGACAGGATTAGCACCTGGATTAGTACCAATGATAGAAAAATGTAACGAAGAAGTGCACTTAATAGTACTATAATAAATATATTATTAAATTAACCACATGATATAATATCCTTGAGGTTCGACAAGGTTGTATACGACAATCGTAATCAACCAGAATCAAAGGTGGCATAAAAACAACTCCTGGGAATAGCTCTCTAAGTCAAGGGAGCCGGAACAAAACACACTGACCGCGAATTCCGGCGCCGTCAGTCAAACAGTAACCTCAAATTAGCCCGGGAAAATAAAAACCCCTGTACCGGGGCAGCTGACAGGGGTGCGTGGAGAGGCTCACTCGGAACTTTCGTCAATAGCACATCTATCTGCTGCCGCGCGTTGTTGTGAAAACAGTTTCATGGATTTGGAACGAGGTACATATCATTAAACGAATACTTAATTAAGTATCATAGATGATATTTCATAGTAGGTTACAAAACAATCACCTCTTAAGCGTTTGTGAGATTGGTAACAAAATTGTACGAATGAGCAAGTAAGTACCGGTAATAAATCTTGAATAATTAAAATTAAATATGTATTTATTTTTTTCATATCTACAATAGTCCTTACAGGCTAATGATTATAATTTAACAGTGTGAATTTTTCAAACATGTTTGCTTATTTAACGTTGCCAACAATATTTTATCAACGACACCAACAAAATTTGATTTTAATTAAAAACCGAAATGGTGGCAGAATACGGGCATCGACGTGTGCCTCTTTTAAAAATAAAAAAATAACAGTAGTTTAAGCGTGTCACACACTGGAGTGGCCTGCGGCCGCGGTCAATAGTAAATTTGACAGCTAATGACATGTTTACTATTGACCGCGTGGCCTAAGCCGCGCCAGTTTGTGACAGGCTTTAAGCGTGTCACACACTGGAGCGGCCTGCGGTGGCGGCCGCGCGGTCAATAGTAAACTTGTCATTAGTTGTCAAAATTACCATTGACCGCCACCGCAAGCCGCGCCAGTGTGTTTCAGGCCTTACAAAAAAATTATGTATGGAAATCCATTATGATTTTCCACAGATATCGGAGTAAAGGGGATCCGCTCATTTAAGTTGAACGATTTCGGAACATCTGATCTATTCTCACTAACGCACAAATCAGAAACTTCGAGAGAGACAGACCAGTGACATCTGACAGGTCTTCACCTGTCAGTGTCTCTGTTTTCATAACTGAAAATTGTACTGAACTGACATATTGGTGTGTTAAGTTTATATGGGATTTAACATCCTGGTGTGCTTTCAAATGGAGACAATTCGATAACAGTCGAAAATGATCGTAATATCTGTCGCAATCTAACTCCTTTTGGTGCACCATAAGGATTTAACGAGACAACTACATGAAAATTCATCTGGCTTAATACTGCGAGTCTACTTTTCTCTGATGTCTGTATGATTTTCCGACCAGTCACATAATGAATTGTCTATGGTATAGATTTGCATTGGTAAATAAATTTTATTGTTTAAATAATGCTGTCAGTCATTTAATTGACAGATTACAATGCTTGAGAAGAAAATAATATTTTATGCAACATTTACATAATAAGGGTTCTTAAAATTTTAGAGTCACTGTAATTATCAAAGATTCAAGACTTTTAAGGTATGTAACGTTGCATACAATACTTTTTCTACGATGGCAAAATAAATTGATTAAAATTATAAACGATATGGTGGCAGAATACGCGCAATGACGTGTGCCTCCATTAAAAATTTAAAAAAATAACAGTTGTATAATAATGTATGAAAATCCATTTTGATTCTTCCAACAGTCATAATATAATGACTTGTCTATGGTATATACTTGCATTTGTATAAAAAGTTTATTGTTTTAATACTATTATTATCAGTCAATTAACTGACATATTATAATGCTGAAGTAGAAAAATAAATAAAAGGCCTCTAGCGTGATCCTCGTGAATTCGTTCAACGGGCTAGAGAATAGATCCAATTCGAGCGCTACTAGAATAAGTGTTCGCTTTATACATTTTATTATACTACTAGCTGCCCCGCGCGGCTTCGCTCGCGTATTACAAATAACGCAAGGGATGCTGCGGATTAAAATATAGCTTTGCCGGATAGGGATACGCGGCTTGCCGCCCAACGTTTCTCGCCGAGATTTGTATAGTGCTTCCCTCATATATATACCATGAAATGAAAAAATACACCCGGACCCGGGTGTGTCCTAAAACTACGACCAAGACCACCGGGGGATGGGCAGCAGCATCCCTGGAGTGCGGTGGAAATACTGCGATCGCCAACCCGCATGCTAAGCGTGGCGATTATGGCATATACCTTCGTGAATTTGGGCGAGGCCTATGTCCAGCAGTGGACATCTTTTGGCTGATATGGTGGATGGTGGTAGAAAAAATACACCACTCAAAAAACAAATTTAACAGACGTCATGATAGACATTAAAATTAAAAAAAAATACCTCCCGGCCTAGGCCTTCAATTTTGTATGAAATTCCTTTACAGTTCTCCCGAGATCTTCCGTTTGCAACGTGATACTTTGAAGCCTGTTGTAACGCACCCAATGACGAAATTTCATTGCATGTTTGAGAAAACGTATTATTTCATAGTGTTCATTTAGGCCCACGCGCTGATGTGAGCTGGGCGTCTACTCCGAAATACGAAATCGGAACTTCGAATTTCATAGTAGACCCCCTGAGTAGACCAACACTTCGGATGAACGACGAAGAATTAGGCAAAAATGAGTTTGTATTTAGTAAAGATGATGTGGAGATGACAATTTAATATTAACATTTATTAAGCTCATTGGGGCCTTTTATACGGAGAATATTATCACGCCATACACTCATATCACGATCCGATGAATATTAATGAATATCGAACACAGATATCAGAGTAAAAGCAGATCCGCTCATTTTAAGTTGAACGATTTTTGTAAATCTGATCTTTTCTCACTAATGCACAATCAGTAAGTTTGAGAGAGACAGATAAGTGATATCTGACAGGTATTAACATGTCAGTGTCTCCGTTTTCATAACTGCAAATTGTACTAAAATGACGTTTGTGACGTTTTGGTTTGTATGGGATTTGACATTTGGTGTCCTTCTATATGGAGACAGTTCGTCAACAGTCGACAATATAGATCGTAATATCTGTCCCGTTCTACTGTCACTCATCTTAGTTTAACAGAAGGATTCAAAGAGACAACTGTATGAAAAATCATCTTCCTTAACACTACGGATCTGTTGGTATTATTAATCTAAGATATTCAAGTAAAGTACAAACAATTAGGAAAACTGCGTTAATATTGACACTCCAGCATAATTGAGTTAAGATAGATTTAATCGTGTAAAGGTACCCATTAAAAATAAATTAAAAAATGACATACTCACTACGTCTGTCATTCATGTAAACATTATAAACAGACCGTTTATTTGGTGATTAGTTATTTTACTGGTGATGCGGATATACATATAAAAACTTACTACAGGTTTGAGCTTTATTATATTTCCTCAATTTATTCTAAATATGTCAATGAGACCGTTATTGGACCCGGGTATGTCCTAAAACTACGACCAAGACCACCGGGGAATGGACAGCAACATTCCTTAAATGCGGTGGAGATACTGCGATCGCCAACCCGCATGCCAAACGTGGCGATTATGGCATTTACCCCCCATGAAATTGGGGGAGGCCTATGTCCAGCAGTGGACGTCCTAGGGCTGATATGGTGGTGGTGGTGGTGGATGTCAATGAGGATAAGGACCTGCGCATGTATTGTTGCGTACCGTACGTCAAATGCCAAAGAATTGATATCAACGCCGTCTATAGTACAGAATTGTTCAGCGGATCCGTTTTTTCATGAAAACGCAATAACGACGCCACCTAGCGGGTCCAATTGTATTTTCAAACCATCCAGGAATCCACCCGAATATACACACAAAATTTCATCCAAATCGGTCCAGCCGTTTAGGAGGAGTAAGGTGACAAACACACGTACAGAATAATTATATATATATGTATAAAGATTATTCCTAATAAAAAATTAACAAAGTCAATATAAAACACACAAATAAACAACCGTTTAATTCATTTATAGCATAGGTAAATACCTATACAATCAATAAATTAGAATAATAAATTACACATAGTAATTCAATGTACTTACATCCTTCTAATTGCGTAGTGGCTTAAAAATAACTCTCCTGACATATAAAGCTACATTTTCCAAAATATTTCATGTATTTAAAAGAAACGAATGGATCCCACCAGAAGAAATTATTTTCAATTTTCTCAAAGATAAAAATCAGATGTCTGCTGAGAAAGTCCTTTTCATTCATTTTCGCATTTTGTGTGTCACTGCTATTAGAAAGAGGCGCTTCTGCAATTCAGTGAACTAGCTATGAGGCTCCTTCTCTGGGTGGCTGAATGGTTGGACAGTACCCAGCTACGCAGGTATATTTTAAAATTATGTTGCACTTTTGCAAACGTACACAAACGTAAACATTAAGAAATTAGTACAGATTCCAAATAAAACATACACTTAATTTTTTGGGGTTCCGTACCTCAAACAGAAAAAATGGAGCCCTTATAGGATCACTCGTGTGTCTGCCTGTCCATCCGTCCCTCTCCGGAATTTAATTCGCACGTGCCTTGTTTTGTATTAGGGTTCCGTAGTGAACAAAGAACCGTCCGTCCGTCT
Source organism: Notocelia uddmanniana (assembly GCA_905163555.1). Classification (NCBI taxonomy): domain Eukaryota; kingdom Metazoa; phylum Arthropoda; class Insecta; order Lepidoptera; family Tortricidae; genus Notocelia; species Notocelia uddmanniana. The sequence goes on from LR991057.1 coordinate 18,398,726, forward strand.
GTCCGCAGCTTAGCTCAGTAACCGTTACTACTATAAAGCTGTAATTTTGCATAGGTATACAATATAAATATCAATCACGCCGACTAAAAGGAAGAAAAAATGGACCTTCTCTACACGTGGGTTTTCTTTAGCCAGTTTTTGATTTTGTCAGTTTACAGTTGAAACTATATAAAATATCGAATTGTATCAAATTAGTCCGTTCAATAAGCGACCATACTGCCCAATCAAGATGGTTCAAATTCTAATGGCAGTTTTTTTTAAGTCGGACATATATATTTCAACTATACTGGTTACGACAGTAAAATCATGGTAGTATAGTATATTCATATATTTAAAGAATTTAAAACAAAAGCTATCTAAGTAGAAATTCCGTAAAAAATGTATGAAAAAATTGCTTTGTTTTATACATTTTCCCGATTTTTTTCATTTGTTTTTTACAGTCATTCTGCTATTCGGAGCGAAAACGAAACCAAAAATCGAATCATAAATGGTGTAACTAACACGACTGTGTTTTATATGTATAATATAGATTTAAAAAGAAAATTATCTTAGCTAAATAGACATTACTAGTTAACGAGTAATACATGAACTTGAGCAATGTACTTAGAAAAGCAAACTTTCGTACAATGTCCACTGATTATTTGGATAAGTTTTTAACTGTGTCTAATATACAGTAAATATCAGATTTATGATTGTGAGATTTTTAAGTCCGCGTAACTTAACGGGTGGACAGCTACGGAACGCTACACTGCGCGTGGCCGATTTTTATCAAATTCATATAATTTTGCTACTAAATCGCTTAATTGATATCAATAACGTGACGAAGTTTATCATCAAAACTTGGTTCGTAAAACATAATTCACTTTTTAGGTTTTATTTGTCAAAGAGAAGTGCACCAGTTGGAGAACTGGTTTCAATGCGGAAACTAATACGAACTAATTCTTATTAAAGAGCACATATTATGTTCAGAAAAATGTTAGTAGTAGCGGAACTCAATTCTGCGGCATGTCCACATTACGTATGTATCAAGGCGCGCTTGGAGCGCGTGACATGCGCTTATTCCGTATTCGGGTAGAGAAACTTGCTCAAACTGTATGTTTTTTCTTTGTTTGTATTGGAAATATTTCTGCTCTCTATAATAATTTCTCTCGACCACACAGCTTCGAGTGATGGGTTTCATGCAAATGTTATCTGCGGCGTTATAAAACGAAAGTAGGACTTGCTATTCGAATCAGATTTCATTTGGCAACATATTTTTGTTTTTGTTTTATGGGGGACATATAATGTTACTGCTTTGTATTGATCGGTAAATATATTTTAGTTTAGAAGTATAATATTCTGAGTAGGTATAAGACATTCGTAAAATAACCATGAACCGCCTTGATACCACACAATCGCTAAACAAATGTTTGGAAATATTCTATACCCACACATTTGTGATTTAGGCACATGGTGTGGTCATGAGCATTTCCTTAATATGTTACACATTTTGCGGCGCTTAATTACTTTTAAAAAACGTCACCTACTATTTAGAATCATACGTAGTCAAAGCTTTTCAAATAGCTAGAGTTCGTTACAATCAAAAGAAAACACCTTGCTCTGACATGAAAGAAAAGTGCGATTTAAAGAAAATCTTTAAAGGAGTAGTTTTTACTAACAAATCTGTTTCAGAATCCCGTATTCTGATAGGTACTGACATTTTGCATTGTTTGCAGCGATGCTGGAATACAATTTGGCTAAAAGCTCGCGTCAATTGAGAGATTGCGACTTCACATTAATTTAATATTAGCGATAATAACAGCGCACCGACTTGCAATTGCACAATACATTAATCAGCCGCTTGCCTGCAATGCAATGCCCCTTTGCAACGCTTATCCACTTTTCTACGGATGCGAGATTAAAGGGGAGAGTAACAAAATGAGAAATGAAACGATTTCAGGACGCATTGTTGGAAGGCTAGCCGTGGCCGTTGTCGGATTTATGACAAAGAACGCCGGATGATTCAATCAGCCGGCCAGTTCTTTAGTTTGTTATATTCATGTTTCAGCCGCCCATCTATGAGCCATATTGTTATCACCATGTTTTGTTGCCCCATTCACCGCTCTAGCTCGTTACAATGTTTTTGTATTGTTCGACCACTATTGTATATTGCGTAAAGGAATGTGATTTACGTGCATGTGCCAATAATAAGTTATTAAATGTGACAATTATGAAAAAATAAACAATAATTGCCGACAATTGCGCGGAGCCGTGGGACAGAGCAAACATTTGCCAAATAGGTATTCAGTACAGGAGAGTAATTTACAATTTAAATATTCTTAATGTCTCCAAGTCGTCGCAGAGGCGGGGGCTCGCGGGCCGCAGTGCTTCCACTACATCAATCACTCGCGGCCGCTGCTCCTGAACATTTCTAATTATTCGCCTCGCTTTTGCCAGCGAGGTACTATTAACACGTTCACGCCGGCCCGATTCGCGATCGTTTTGTGCTTTGTCCTAGACGAATTCGTTGAAACCTGCATTACCTATAGATATCTCGATTTTATAAATTAATATGGTCTGTACTATAAACTTGGTAAACTGAAAACTACTCCATAACATTTTTTACAATATTAGAATCTCGGAAACTCTTATTTTCTCGTTAGGAAACTATCTTTAGTACGTACAAAGATAGACTGCACTATTATGATAAAAAATTAACATTCCTTCATTTCAAGTAATAGGTATAATATTCATGCTAACTTGTTATACTATGATTGGTATTTAAAGGTAAACAGCGAGATTCTAGGGATAGGTCTAAAATTAACATTGGGCAACAATTTAATGCCGAATATAATCGAAGTGCGTTATTTAGTCTAAGTATTTGTTGAGAATGTTTGTCGAAATGTCGCGAGGGCTCGTCTCAAGGGCCTCTCGGGCCGAGCGCCCTCGGCAGGTGGCAGCTCGCCGCTGTCTAATCGTCACATCCAGCGGGAGGACAATATAGAGCTTAAGTGATAAACTGCTTCCAATTATTTTGTTATTTTGGTATTTATGGTATTCCGGTAAGGTACTTTAAACATTTTGGTGGGAAAATAGAAGGCCAGAGAGGTAAAATGAAGGCAGATTTATCTGGACCATATGTAGGAAATAGTGGTGGTCGCGTCTTATGAGGACGTCAAGGGATTGCCAGTAAATAGAGAAGAGTGGCGATTACTATGGCGACCAAGCCTAGCTCTTAAATACCTCCTATCTATTATTTCTTTATGGTAGTTCTCTGTTTACACACTAGGTCACAATAATAAAGATAACATACGTGAAGTATATTTATAACTAAATAAGAAGTCAAGGAGCAAATCTACGAAAGGTAACATCCCCAAGCGCGGGCCGGGCCAAACAGTTGCTTTTGTGCAGCCTCCTTTGTTGCGGATATAGAGTCCGCGACTCGCTAACCATACTTTACTCCCTTACTAACAAAATTGTACTACTACACACATTTGAAACTGTTCGGAAATTAATCACATACCTTAAGTGAAAAAATGTTGTTTAAATTAATATATACCTACAAATGTATAATCGTATAAGCTGTAAACCTCGACACTATTAACATGTAACGTAGGTACATGGTTTTAATATTCCTGTTGCTATTCGGACAATTTTAAATTATTATTTTGATCAATATTTAAATCCCGCCATTTTGGTGTAAACAGCATTACGTGTATTCGTATACCCCGCATACCTTCATTATTAAATAATGGAATAATGTTAGGGGTTAAATCAATTTTATTAACTGTGCGAATTGCATTACGCGAATGCGGCATTAACACCAATGCCCAATCCAGATATGAACCAAATAGAGTTACATATATTAATTATACATACATATATTTACCTAACAGGAACCTAATCTAAAACAAAGTCGTGTTAGTTAGGTACACCATTTATTGCTCAATAACGGCTGGGGCGGCAATAATCTTTGATTCTTTGGATTTGTCTTCGCTCTGAATAGCGACTAAAACTATTTAAATGTTGGTAAAATATACGGAAAAAAAACATTTTCTCATACATTTTGTATGGAACGGGTCGAAGGCGGAACGAAGTTCGCCGGAACAGCTAGTTTTAAATAAAACCTATTGGATAGCTACTTCTATTAAACTTGACTAAGGAATTAATTTCTTAATATTGTCATACCTCCAGCAATTCAATGTTTTTAAAGAATAATAATAGCATCAATAAATTGATCCAAATACTTAGCTTAAGAAAATGTTTTAACTGCTGACGATTTAAAAGTGCTTATTGCTAGGCATCTTTGAATAAAGAATACATATTTTAATTTTGACTATGAAAATAAATAAGTAACTATGTACGTTGTTAATCAAATTGGATTTTTGATAGAAAACGATTGCTGTATTAAATTTAATAAAACGAAAAAGGTTAATATAGAAGAGAAGAAGGTACTCGAAAAAATATTTACGTAAAACCTAAAAACCCAAATGAATCAGCAAATCAGATAGCAAGTTAGGTAGGTACTGAAAGATATCATTCGCGGTCTAAGCACTTCAGAGAGCATTCAATGCACTTGGAAGTGCTTCTTGGGCGTTTTACCGAGGAATCGTAAACTGATTGCTATTTAAAGAGCTCCTTTAAGCCTGCACTTTCATTCAATTTCAGTAACCATAAGTTAGGAGAAAGCGACCAGGTTGTGTTCAAATAAAAACATAATACTGGTTTTTGATTTTGTTTTTGCTGTGTAATGTTTTTCAGTCGGTTAGTCTATATTGTACTGTATTCAAAATGATCCGAATTTGGTTCGGTTTTCAGACATTTTGCTACGATTTTGGACCAAATGTTGTGCCGCTGAGTATATATCATTAACATTTGTTATATATATATATATTTCTGTATCAAGAAAATATATACAAGATATTTAAATAATATAAATGTACTGTAAAAACTAAATTAAATCTGAAACAGGCCCTTGAAGCACTATACCTATACCGAGGATGCTGGCGGCATTTCCTCGCTGTATCGCAATGCTGATACATTGCGAGGGAGTCGCCAGCTTTTCGGTCACCAGGGGGCGTTTAATGGTTGCAATTTTATCACTTATCGTCGTGGATAAGGTATTTGTCACAGTTTGACAAGTAAGCGAGTGCGAGAGTGACGGGTGTCTTATCCCCGACGATAAGTGATAAAATGGGAACCATCATACGCCCGCAGTTATGTCAACCAGACGCTTCGTAACTTCTGCAAATAACTTGTGCGCGCTGGGACCCTATGGACCTAGAGTTTTGACGCCACAAGGTACAAAATTGTACCCTTAGCCGATGCCCTTGTATTTATTACGCTTTACAATTTCGGCGTTTTCCGCCGCTGCACCCGCTTTTACTGTAGTCCGTTGAAGGTGGGACGGTGCCAGTGTGTCTACACAGGTAGCATCCCACACCAACATCTGTTCCAAACTCCAAGGACACCCCATCAGGTCTCTTACCATCGTTACTAATCATGCTAGTCGGCTCAAGAAGAGCAGGCACATTGACGGTGGCAAGAGACTGGCGGCACAAAGAATGCATTTTAATTCTTGTTTTTCTTAAAAATGACCGAAAAAGTTACATTACTTGCTAATACGTACCTATTTGAGGGTGAGGTGTAGGTTAGATATATTAAATAATTACATTGTAGGCACGCACCCCGCACCTGAAATGTTACATATACAAATTTCATTATTTGTGAAGTTCCAAACTTATTAAAAAGGCTAAACAGCTTTATAGAAAGAGGGTACAAGACATATATACGTAGGTACAGCCACTTCAAAGGCCAAATTTTTTTTTTCTGTTGGAACTACGACTTTTTTGTTTGTGACTGTAATAGCTTGCGGTTTTAGGTGAGAAAAATAGACGGGCGATACTGTTTACAAATAAAGCTATGTTTTCAATTCTTAATTTAGTTTTCGTCTTTTTCCCCTAATTACAAAAAAAAAACAATATGTTAGATTCGGCTGGATGGCCTGAAATTGCCATCGTATTAAGTAAACGCACTCCTAAGATCGTCCGTTTAAAACTCATGACCAATAACACAAAACTCAGGCTCAGCTTCCACTTTCTGGCTTAGACTCAAAGTCAGTCTGCAATTGTGTCTTTCCATGCCTCGACAATAATGTACTATTTTCTTAGCATGGTGGTAGCAGTTAGGAGTAAGATGGATTTGTACACAAAACATATTATGCACGCTCACGTTATATTAATGTAGTTGAATAACAGGCTTGTAATAAGTTTGAAATAACATTAATACACATTAGCATTTAGAACCCCACCTGTCTAGATTGAGTTGATCGCATATCGTATAATGAAATCGTGTCACTGAGACATGTCGCCGTATCTGTATTCACATAGAGTTCGAGTAGGCATTATGAATACTGGCATGTTGTCGGCATTATCTGCGTGCTCGGTAATGTATTCAAATATGTATCAAGCCCCATCCTCACCATGCTGCCGATGTTATTTTATTTCATACGCGTGATGCCGCCGCACCGGCTTTATTTTTTCGCGATACTCGAATATCATATTGTCCTGCCGGTTTATGGTTATATAAAATAAAACGCAATCTGAGTTAGTTTCGAGTTTTCCGACCCCCATTCTTTTGTTAAAACTATATTTGTATTTAATTGCGCTAGCGCAGTCGGTAGGTACCATAGGAAAAGTTGTCGCAAACTGAAGACAGCGCTATTCGTTCGTGGCAAACGGATATTGATTACTTGTCTGTAAGGAATACAAATGTATCAGGAAGCTATATGGAAGCCTCTACGAACACCATCCATTGCGCTGACGGCAGGCATTAAACTTCATAGCCGCCCACTGTTTAGTTTTCTAGTTGAAACTTATATTTGGCAAGCACGAGAAAAGTTCTAAAACGAATTAGATAACCATGGCGACACATTTTATGCTGGTAGTTCAGGATGGATGTTGTTAGCCAACTGCGACTATAATGGTCTTACTTCTAAAGATAACATTACAATAACTGTCTACACAAATAATACCGCACGGGTAACGTCCAAATCGGAATAGGTATAGGTAGTATATTTTACCCGACTTATTTCTGTTGACTGAAAGTCTCCGAAAGTCTACTTAATACTGGTATTAATATATAATACATAAAATATAATTTATCAATAATTAAGTGTTAATTAAAACCTATTAATGGAGCAGATACCTACGTACATTCAGCATCAGAAGTATAGTTATGGTTACGCATACGAATAGGCTTAAACTATTGTAAAGTAATAAGAGCTTTTGACCTTTTCGTATTCTTGGCTACGTCAGACAGTGACTTCGTTTGAATGCCTATACTACGCCTTTGCGACAATTTACCTGTCATTATCAGTGTCATAGTACGTTAAATAAGTTTAATGACAAAATCAGGAGATTCAAGTTAAAATTAGTTCATTACTAATCCAATTTTTTATTAATTAAAGCTAAAGATAGCCTTTCTGGACCATACAAGGAAAAGTCCAGTTAACATTGCAGGAGCAATGAGAGCCCACGACGGCTAACTAGCAGGTGCACGTTAGCAAAGAAAAATGAAATAACGCAAAAAGGAGAAGTCGACGGGGGGAGGCCGGCGAAACCGAGGGGGCTCTTTCGTAGAAAAGCCAGTTTCCTTTAGTGGAAACAGATAACGATCCGCTGCCGACGACAGAAAACGTAACTGCACTCACTAAGCATAGATCTACATACTAACAGTGTGTTATACGTTGTACTATCAAAGGTATCTAACACAACAGATTTTCTTTCACGGAGAAAGAAAGCGCTCAGTCACGGTTGTCTCTAGATTGATATTCTGCTCCATTTGCTTCACCGCGTCACCGTGGAGAGTAGCTTTTTCGCATTTAAATATTGTGCTGTAGTTATTTTCTGCGGAATCTGTTAGCGAATGGAGTGAGATCCGTTTTATTTCATAAAAGTAAAATCGCGGCGAGCGTCCAATTCTATTCATTAGTGGAGCTTTATATTTGCCGAGTCGAGTGAAACAGAAGAGTACACAAGTAAAGTAGTTGGGAGCAGGAGCGCTGATTCCACAGAGACGCCGCGCCGCGTCATGAGTTCGTGCGCGGAGTCACAATGCCGGCCGCGACTCCTGTGAGAATGAATGCGATCAAGCTACTAAACAAAAACCACAGCCTTACCTTAGTGCAATTACCAATATATACTAACGCAGGCTATACCCCCGAGTTCACGCCTTTTAGATTTTTCGTAATTCGATTTCATTCCATCGTTAGGGTGGAACGAAGACTAAAAATGCACGTAGAAATGTGATTTTTAAAAACATCGCCTCCGATGTAAACACCGAACACCGGCGGGCAAGCGAGGGCCGTGCTTCTGAATTGTTTTTCTAGAAACTTGCGAACGATCACGATGCTCGTGTACATTTGCACTCGGAGACGTGTTGCAGCATCGGGGAGTTCGATTCTTTTTTGCTTTCTAATTCGTTTACGTTTTTACAAATTTGAGAAAAAAAGCTAAATCTAGCTAGTGCCAACGTTATATCCCTTTCAAGGCTAGTCATATTTTCCTTTAAATTAACAATGTAAAGGGGATACAATGGATATTATTCGTATCGGCATTGTTCACAAATCAAACAGCTTCAGAGTACCTTTACGTGCATTATATTTCCGTTGAAATATCGCTTGCTCCACATAGGAGTATAGGATTCGGCATTAAATTTTCCTCTTGTAAAGATACGATTGAATATGTATAGGTACGATAAGACACAGATTGATCCGATGGTTTACTGAAAGAATTGAAATGGAAACTATTGATTATATATTTTTATACAATATACTTATAGTATACCTTTTATGTCCGGGTATAACCAGTGCGTGCGTGGGTAACTAAATTGTCATATATCCGAATTGAAAATTGAAATCGAAAAGCCTAACGATGCATAGTAAGCAATTACTTACAAGAGTCTGAAGATCATGATGACAAGTTTTGCTGTTTTATGATCAAACCAAAAAATACCATTGTTTACTAACTGTTCATCACAGAGAAAGCTGCAGGCCGTTATTTAAATTTGTTATTAACCACAATTCAATGACCACAATCTTAGCAGAACTGGCGCAATAAACAAAACTAGTGTCTAATTAGAGGCGACGATCACATAGTTTAATAAAAGAGCGGATAATTGACCGAAGGCGGCATCGGTGGCGGTGCGGGCATGGCGCAGCTAATGGGCCGCATTACCATTCCAAGTCGGTAGGTGAACGGTGCGCGGCAACCCGCCGAGCCGCCGACCGCCTTGTGAATATGCAAAGTGAACCCGCCGCTAAATATTGAACCGCCGTATTGTGCCTAAATGTGCGCTTAATTCTAAAGATCTTCGGTTGCCCTTTAAGTTTTACAACCCCAGTAAACGCTGATTGCGTGTAATTCACATGGGTAGGTAGGTACATTTATTGGAATAAGCATTTTCTTAAATGTGCTTCAAGTAATCTTCAATGTGCTTCAAGTATCTTAGGGCTGTAATTACTAAAATCTGGAATCGGGACTTATCCGCCGCTAGTGTCTTAATACACCAAATAAACGCTACAATTGATTCAAACCTTGTACAAATATTTCCGAAACTTGTATAAGCTACTTTCTGAAGTGTTCTTTCAATTAAATTAGAGGTAGTACCTACCGAAAAGTTTTTAGTTGCTCCCTTAGTTAGAGTTTGCGACAAACTGTAACTTGGCCTCGACGTTGGAAGGAACTATCTTGTTAATTATGGTTTGCTTCAAGTTCCCGCTCACTAAAAATAAACTAGTTTTGATTGGGGACATTCCAATTGTTCTTAGAAGTCTTATTCAATTTTGAAATCCACCTACCAAGTCATATACACAGGTTGTAACAAAGATGGCGTGGATCCTTTTAAGACGTTTATTGGTATCGAATTCTAGTAATAAATTAATGTGGCAAACAAGCGTGCGGCCCGCCTGATGGTAAGCGGTCACTGCAGCCTATGGACGCGTGCAACTCCAGAGGCGTCACATGCGCGTTGCCGACCCTAAAAAAATAAGTAGGTTAAAAAATCTTTTGTACCGGGACCTTCGTCATAATTTGCCAAGGCCCCATATAAAAAATGACTCAAAAGACATTTTGGTACAATGCGGTACCAATTACAACTAACGTATTTTCGTGACCGAAGAGCTGGTGACTTTATTGCACGACGTATCAGCGGGCGTATAATAGCTGCCATTTTATCACTTATCGTCGTAGATAAGATATTTCTCACGTTCTGACAAGTTTTCGAGAGCCTGCTGTCGTAGACAGGAGTCGTTAAGTCAAGTTCTAACAGTCAAATTGACCACTCACTTGACAAACCTAATCCCAATAAGGTCTAGTTTCTCCCTTGGGTTGGGAGGTCAGATGGCAGTCGATCCCGTAAAAAACTAGTGCCTACGCTAATTCTTGGGATTATATTATCCTTAAGGATGCAACTACTGGGACAACGCTAGTAGGATGACGATGATGATGACTTGCGACTCCGGAAGAATCACAAGTGCGCTGCCGGCCCTTTATTGACTGGAGGATTCGATGTTTTGTATTTTATATCACCAATCCGATTCCGAAGGCGACTAAAATTACTGCTCGTGAAATATTGTTTAACAATTTTTGTATTAGTATTTTGCGATTATTTGATAACGAGAACAAGGTCGGTCAAGAAAATTACTGTCGCGTTTGTTTCGGAGTTTCATCTCGGCAGTGGTCTTCTCTTTCAAAAATGCTAGTCGATTATAACTTGTAAAAGTGTCATTGCATAAACCTCATTTATTTCAAATACAAAGAAAAAACAACCGTGATTTTGAATCGGGAATCGAACCCGTGCTGGCAGCGAATCACAGCGAATCTTTGCATTGCATTCTCAGCCGCTACTAGTAGCGATCCCGCTGTATTTTCTGCAAAAGCTCACAACCTTTCGCCATTCTAATGGATACGCTACGAGTATGCGCTTAACCACACGCGAGGTAGCCTCTGATTAGCGAGAGAGATGTCCCACTTTTTATATTACTCCTTTTCACGAAATTTTCATATAAGTGAAAATTTTATCTTGGTAGATTTCACGTTAATTTAATACGAATCAAAAAATATTTAACAAAATAGTTTGATTCGTTAAAAAGTGCAATATAAACGATCGTAGTAGAGGAGCACTTAACTCTAAAAATCTTAAACATACCCGGAGTTACCTACTTACTTTCATATGATCTCAACATTTCAGTAATAATAAGTGGAAGGAATTTTACTCGAAATTTCCACCAAGTTCATGGCTTTCCGATTGCCGTGTGGTTGCCGGCCTAAGAATAGCCCACTCCGTGCTTATCCGTGGATGTCGTAGAAGCCGACTAAAGGAATTAAATGACGACCATCAAAGTCAACTAGGAATTCCCAAGGAGGGTTGACTGTGTTGACAGAGTTGAAGTGGCGGCAAAAATTGGAGAACGTGAGCTTGAAAATCAGTCGTTCTAAAACTGAACACCTGTTCTGCGATTTCGGCGGTCTCTCCAATTTTATGCCCATAGAGCTCGATGGCGTAACGCTACCGGTCTGCTCTGATTTCCGATACCTCGGGTCCCTCATACAGTGTAATGGCGATATTGACCGTGACATCAAAAACCGAATCAGCGCAGGATGGATGAAATGGCGACAGACATATGCGACGCTAGAATGCCCTTCCGATTGAAGGGCAAAATCTACAAGACCATTGTAAGACCTGTCGTCATGTATGGATCGGAATGTTGGGCCGCAAAGGTGACGGATGAAAAGAGATTGCATGTTACGGAGATGAGAATGTTGAGATGGATGAGTGGCGTAACAAGAATGGATCACATAAGAAATGAGTATATAAGAGGAAGCCTGAAAGTGGCACTCATAGATGATAAGTTGAGAGCTAATCGTCTACGGTGGTATGGGCATATTATGCGGAGGGATGAAAGTCATGTGACAAGAAGGTATTAGGCATGAATGTGGAGGGATGTAAGAGGAGGGGTAGACCAAGGAAAAGATGGATGGATTGCGTGAGAGACGATATGAAAAGGAAGGATGTGAGTGACGAGATGACGGGCGATAGAGAGTTATGAAAGAAAAAAAAAATGCTGCGCCGACCCCAAGTAAATGGGTAAAGGGCACACGAATGATCATGGCTTTGCGATATCATTGTGTGTCAATAGTTAAACATATACTCGTACCTACTGATGGAGTAATTAACGAACATTCGAAACTTTGTCTAAGTATAGGTAGTCTATTTTCGTTTTTCGGCTACCTACGAGTATATTTTGTGAGTAACTATATTAATTTTGTTAGTTAAAAGAATGACCTTAATATAAAATCAAAAGCTATATATGTTATTTCCAAAATAATTGGTGAGTGGAACTAAACAGAACTAGTTTGCTATCAATTCACTCACAATCGTAGTTGGATTGGAAGTTACAGTGTACCACATTTTCGAGCCGTATCATGAAATTATATAATAAAAGAGAGCACATAACACAGCTTGGCTTAATTTGTGTCATATTTGAGCACGTTGTTGTCACTATCACGAGTCATGTCGCGTCGGAGTAGACGGCGGCGTTACACCGCGCCGCGCCGTGCGAGGCAAGCCCGCCCAACGGCATTGTGCCCCAAATGACACGTGAAAGGCGTTGAGAGCGCCGCGCTACCGCCTTTACAAAAGGCTCGCAGATGCGCGTACCAGAAGATTTTAATGAGGCAACGACTCTGTGTGATTTTATCGCGTGTTCAGTAATGAGAAATAACCAAGCACGTCCTCTTTGACTCACATAGCTATCAAAAATGATACAAGTGATGACACGACATCGCTACACCGCAAAATTGAAATACGGAAAGTACTTAATGAGGTCGAGCTTTTCACTACAACTTCATTTAATTAATGTCATTCATAAACGATCAAAAATAAAAATATTCAATTATGTACGACAGTATCATTTAATTTATACAACTACGAGGCTTCTCAAGAAACCGAATCGCTGATTAAATCGTTTTCGTCCTACAAACGTAATAAAAACAAATTAGCCGACGAGTTATAAGCTACTGAGACCGGGTACACTGGCCAATTTTCATCAATGCAAATCACGTTGTCGACTCGTCAACCCAATTACCAAGAAGTGAATTTAAATAAAGATAAGTATCGCCCTCTAGGAGACAATGCTAATAGGAAGTGGGGGCGTGATAATGGGCCGGAGCGGGGTTCGACGCGCGGCGGCGGCGCGGCGCACCGCGGCAGGTGCTTTAATTAGATCTCTCGACTTACGCGCCCGTGAGCCTCAAAACACTTGTTCAATTAGTGATCAGACTTAAGATACTCTATTATGCAAACGTTCACCCGCTTAAATACAGTAATAAAGGTGTTTAACAGTGTTTTCTGGCTGCTGAACAAAGTAAATCAAGTTTTATTTGGTTGGAAAATCTTAACTCTTTTATCAGGGCGGGCGGGATAGCCATTCGTTAAGGTTAATATAATGTATTATATTGACGGCCAAACTAGCAATATATTCTCATAAATACGTTGCTTTTTCTCAATATCACACCATAGCGTAATAATACCACACAAGCACACTGTATATTTTGCGAGGATGTTCACATTCTGTAGCAATAACAAAATATGCTGGTATATAAATTGGGCACTGTGTTATCTTACCTTCCGATCACATACCATCATGTAATACAGAAGCTATCCCTAGCATGTCGACGGAATAAGAATCGTTAGTGGCATTTCTATTGGGCAGCGAGAGGAGATTGAAGGGGTGTTCCGGTCGCTCGTAACCATCGGTGACAAGCGATAAGAGGGCCGTCGACGCTTCCGCGCTGACCGGAATAACCGCGCGGCGCGCATCGACTTCATATTACATTTTTACAAAGTTTATTTTGAATGGAACATACTTATTAACTAAATAAAGGTACTTACATAAAATATGTGCAAATAAACCGAGAAAAGTTTTTCCTTGTCATTTTTTCCGGTATTGACATTGAGTTAAAATTTTCATTCACTGGCCTGTGGAAAAAAAAATACTATGTATATATATTTAGTTACAACACATACATCATATCGTACAGTGACGCTGTAATAGGAGCAAAAAAATGTAATGGTACACCATTGAGCTCTCCAGAAATTATTTCCAAGCTTCAATTGAAAATAAAATAAAAATTGACATGCAATTTTTTATGCAAATATAGCTTGCGTGTATTTTTTTTACTCTACTGGAGTGATATTAATAAATCTTTATTTTAAAAACAATAATAATAAAATATCGGCCAAGTGCGTATCGGGTCACGCACAGAGAAGGGTTCCGTACCGACACCTCCTAATCTACATTTAAAGCCACTATACAATACAGTAAATCAAAAAATGTCGTATCTTCATATGGAAGTCACGGCACTTAAGCCCTTTTGTTTGGGCAAGACAGTTTTTCAGAAGTAACTCAAAAACCATTAAACCTATCTTGTTCAAACCAAAAATCGTTGAAAGTATTTATAATTGTACGTATCATTTTGTTCTTTTTTCAGAATTTTAAACTTCATAGTTTGGAAATTAGAGGGGGGGTGGGGGACACTTTTTACGACTTTGACAGCTAATATCTCACCAACGGTTCACTTAAATGGAAAAGTTTTATACAAACCTCTATGTCATTTTTGAAGGCCTATCCATCAATACCCCAGACGCCCATGTGCATTGAAAAAATGCACGGGGTCCCCCCCAGTTTAATTTTTTTTTCGTAATTTCACATCATATTTCTGTAGTGGTTCATAGCATACACCTTCCTACCAAATTTCATAATTGTAGTGCTCATAGTCTCCGAGTAAATCGGCTGTGACATACGGACGGACGGACGGATGGACAGTCACGACGAATCTATAAGGGTTCCGTTTTAGCCATTTTGGCTACTGAACCCTAAAAAAACCGGCCAAGAGCGTGTCGGGCCACGCTCAGTGTAGGGTTCCGTAGTTTTTGTAATTTTTTCAAAAACTATTCAACCTATCAAGTTCAAAATAATTTTCCTACAAAGTTTTTATAAAGTTCTACTTTTGAGATTTTTTTCATATTTTTAAAACTTATGGTTCAAAAGTTATAGGGGGGGGGGACACATTTTTTTTACTTCTGGAGCGATTATTTCCGAAAATATTAACATTATCAAAAAATGATTTTTGTAAACCCCTATTTATTTTTAAATACCTATCTAACAATATATCACACGTTAGGGTTAAAATGAAAAAAAAAAACACTCCCCACTTTACGTATAGGGGAGGTACCCTAATAAAATATTTTTTTCCACTTTTTATTTTACCACTTTGTCGGCGTAATTGATATACATATTAGTACCAAATTTCAGCTTTCTAGTGCTAACGGTCACTGAGATTATCCGCGGACGGACGGACAGACGGACGGACAGACATGGCGAAACTATAAGGGTTCCTAGTTGACTACGGAACCCTAAAAATGAATACCATTAATATACAATATAACCATAAATTCAATAACTATTCTAGTTATAACTGGATGCTACCTGTGACTGCCGCGCTATATAATCGCGTGATGTCAAGATCCATTACTTGGAGGTCATAACTTTAGATCAAAAAATTCTCCGAATTGAATAAATTATAAATATTTTGTTTGGAGACAAGAGGTTACTGCAGATGCTCTAAGGATGCGTCCTTTAAATTTTTGCTCCTATTACAGTGACACCCTGTATACACATATGTATACAAAGCCTCAATGTAGGTACGTCTTAGGAATGTCTAATCCAATCAAATACAAATTATGTTATAACTAATCTGTGTGCATTGTGATCCTGGTGATTGTGATTAAATTATGAGTGAGTTACATTGGTTTTGATAGACTTCGTTATCTCAAGAAGTTATGCTTACAATAAGTTTGAAATTTACTTAACAAATCAATTCACAGAGAACCAACCTTAAAATAGATATTCCCCAAAATCCGTCCACTGTAGGAATATGTTACTTTATTTCTATTTTCCGTATTCACTCAGGGTTTATGTATCTCGAATAGTCACGTCCCCGTCCCGGCGAAGGGTGAAGCATACAAATAAGTGAAAGTCCGAAACCGCCCAAACACCCGACGCCATGTTCTTTATCTACGGATCTCTTAAAAGAATTTGATCGTATATGGGAATATTACGAGCAACAGCTGTGACAAGGGACGTCGTATTAACTTAAATGTTTGCTGCACAGCACTCTATCTCTCTGTCTATCTCACTGTAGCTCAATTTGATGCAATCTGAACACAATATCTTGTAGGTACATAATTATGTGTGTACGTAATTAGGTAGCCACACATATTCTGTGCGCCAGGAAACTGAAACTACCTACTACTTGCATACAGGGTCACATCGGACACCGAAAGTATATATATTATATAAACACAAATTTAATAAGGACGTCGAAGAGAAGTCAGCGTCATATACCAAAGCAAAGGTAGCCAAATAGCTCGGTACACCATTCAAAATACGGGTGACATCGGAGACGTGTCAGAAGCTAATTTTTTAGACTCTACACATGATCTCTTTTTCAATGCAATAGTTGTTACATCGAATAAAACAAGTTTATTTATTCAAATTTTTACTAGAAGAATAAAAACGCCATACTTAAATCATGGTCACCCTATCACTTTTGACACACGTTGTATGAGGGATGACACGACGTCGTGTGGTGTAGGGTGACCAAGCAGTATTAAACATTATTTTTTCTGTTAATAATTTGAGGAATAATAGTCAATATTACAAGTAGTAACTGTGATATCATCTTTGTTGAGTTTGTCTTTCAATACTTCATCGAGCACAAATAATTTCTATTCACGTCTCCGATGTCATCCTGTATATGGTGTACCGAACTTATTTGGCCACTTTGGCTGCTACGTACTATCTTAAAGTACGTGCATATCAGCCAAAGTGGCCAAACTGTACCACAGTCCTAATCACAATGCTGACTTTTATTTTTCAAATTATTAACGCAGATAAAAATACAATTTGTTCACCCTACACCACACGACGTTTTGTCATCTCACATACAGCGTGATTGTAACACATTATTACTTATATGTAATTTTCACACATTATTATTAGTAAACGGGACTTAATCGCTTATAATTAAGTTAAATTATTAACTCACGACCAAAGGATGTTGTGACACATTCGTAACGTTGAGTGAACTAAAAAAGGAACATTAATTATATGCAATTAAGTCCCGTGGACTGATGACCTGGTAAGGGTCGCGGGTGTCCACTGGATGCGGGTGGCGCAGGGCCGGTCATTGTGGAAACCTCTGGGGGAGGCCTATGTCCAGCAGTGGACGTCCTTTGGTTTACATGATGATGATGAAGTCCCGTTTACTCATAATAATGAGTGTTAAAAGTGATAGGGTGACTACGATTTAAATAACAGGTAATTATTTCTAGTTCGTAAAACATTGAATAAATAATTCGTATTTCTCCATATTGTATTTACAAGGCGCCAAAAATCAAAGCCTGGAAAAGTGCCTTCTGATTACGTGTCTGATTTCATCCTGGATGTATTTGATATTATTTATGAAATATTCATCAATTCTATACCCACTTGAGTAAGATAAAATAAATTTAAATTTGTACACTTAATTTTAATACAGAATCACAGAACGGTGTCCAACTTATACATAAAAACAATACTAAATAAGCAAGAGAAAAAAGTACCAAATGAGAAAATCACACATTTATCGGAAATGTCAAAGTGCATATTAAATCAGTGGCGTTTGGAATTTTTCCAGTGGCTTTTTTCTATTAGAGCTGGAAAACACATAGATTACCGGGAAAGCGTAGCCCGCGGCGGCAGCGAACATCGGGAAAAAACCTCTTACTGTGATGCTAATTGATTAGTTTCCAATGGCTGTGCCACGGACTTCAATAAAGCAAACATTTGTGAAGTTACGTACAATGTTATTCTCGAATATATATTTATTGCACTTGCTGCTGCTATTATATTGCGTAGGTCGATAAATCGTTTTAATTACAAGTATGAATTGCAATAATTAATGAAAAAAAAAAGAAATTTTTAATTCTTATTAAATTGAAAAATACGGTATTTCAGTGATAGTCAAATCAGCAACTTTTTTCGAAACGTCAAAAACACTCGGTTATAGTGGGCGGCGGTTAAGAAGTCAATCCTGACATCTGTCATTTCCATACAGTTTATAACCCCAAAGTGATTTTTAGGTTATAAAATGTATGGAAATTACAGGTGTCAGGATTGTATTTCACACTATAGTATGAAGTTTGTAGGGAAATTTGCCTAATGACGTCACAATTTTCTATGGTCAAACTGCGTTTTTTTTTAATTGCATACATAATATAAAATTTGAATCATAAATCATATCAGAAATCTTTATTGTGTGGTTTGTTTTTTTTTTCAAGTTTTTCCTATGTTTTGTTTATTGGTAACGTAAAAAATATTTATTAGTGTTGTGAAATACCCCATTGTGAATATAAATAAAATTGATAGTGCATCCATCAGATACTGAGTTTTGTCACTCTAGAGGTCTTACCTAATTATGAACACATTATTCCACCCGCCTCAATAATGTTAGATTAAATTAAGATTTGTTATTTTTATTTCATCAATGTAATTTAAAAAAAAATATAAAATCTCTTGTCTTTAATATCGCGGCAGACACTGCAGACATCATACGATCTCCAGGGCAAATACCGAATTAAAATGATTTATTGCACGGCGTTTTGGAAGAATGGAAGTCCGTTCTCAGGGGACGGCACGTTATTTGTCTACGGTGCGTTATTGGCATTATAACGAGGTGTCTGTGTAGCCACAATCAATTTGGTGGCATGCGTCGGCTGTCAATTTGCGGCGGTCGGTCGGAGCCTCGCAGCGCGCCCGCGCCTGCGCCGCCGCCGCGCCGCGTGGTGCGGTCCCATCCGCGCCTGATTACTTCCGAGTGACCGCCTTTGATTTGCATAAGGGCCAGCTTTAATATGAGATTATTCTCGAGTTAGGAACATCGGACGCGGTCCCATTCATTATTAGTTTTGGAATATTTAGTCGACCCGATCCCAGGCGCAATTAATAGAATTTCTGGACATATTCGACATCCTGAGTAATGCCGATAAGGCTCCTATATAAATAAAATACTATGCCCTGTACGTCTCGATGTATACCTGCAAATAGTTTTACAAAACCCCTTTTATATCGCTACGTAAAATTTATTAAAATCAATTTTATTAAAAAGTATATTAATAACACAGTACCTAGATCACGTGTAGGCAGCTAGGAAACGGTTGAGTTCTACTAACGACACGACTGCTATTCGAACACGGATCTATACCTAAACCGGATTGAGTACTGTGACGAAAAAGTGTGACCGACAGAGAAGCCAAACTCGAGGATTGCATCTCGTTTTAATTAGGGTGACCAAGTACATCTGTGGATAGAATGAGGATTATTTCTAATATAGGTTCTATGTACAATGAAATTTAAACTAATTTAGGTAGTAAATAAAATAAGAATATTTTTCAAAGAAATATTTATTTTCGCTAATCACAAGTTTGTGTATCCATACATTGTTAAACAACATAGTCTTGTGTAATTTTTGCCTAAGCCCTACTTTATTTTCCAAATCTCTTAACAAATGTTTTCCCATGATGAGCCATGCGCAAATTAAAAAAAGACGAGGACGAGTTTTTACTCACCATCATCAGATCAGCACGGTGGTGCCATGATACACGAGTTCGGTAGGTACATTGTTACCGAAATATACAATATTACATTGTTACCGAACTTGCCAGTATCCAATTGAGCTGAAATTTAGCATGCTGTACATAAGTATGCTAAATTTCAGCTCAATTGGATACCGGAAAGTAGTAGGTATTTGCACAGTTTAATCACATACAGTCCAAGTTAAACAAAAGCTCGTAATGATAACAAAATTGTTAAAAGATTTAATTTCAACTGACCTTTAGAAAAGGTTTTCTCACTAAACACTTAATAACGAATATTTCTGCAAAACCAGCCCAAGTCATAGTCACCCTAATCAGTTTGACATTTGTCTTGTCGTTTTATCGTAAAATATAACAAATTGTTCCTTACCTGTGAAATGATATTCCACAATTAATAAAACTTTCACTTTTACAACCCTTTACACAACAAGTTTTCACTATTTTCAACTAATTTCATCAGCCGCTTATTTTCATAATTTCAAATTTGACACCATTAACGTTGGGGTTAGCAATTAATATTTGAAAAATACTACTATATTTATTGCAATATTAGGTTTTAGTCAGTTAATAATGTTGATATTTTATACAATTACGAATGAGGTCAAATTGAGGTCAAATGTAAATTATCCCTGATAAACATGCAGTACTAGTTAGTACAAGCAAGTAATTATTTTCAGTATTCTAAAATACCACAACATATATATTTTTTACACTGGCAACTTGTGCGAGTGGGACACCGCCCTCTGGTTGGTTGCTCTCGCTCGGACCGCTTTCTCTAGTCTGTCTGTCATAACAGGATATTAACTGTATTACGCGGGAATATGGTTCAATTTTGACTGGCTCATAAAAGTTTGTACTCAATCCGGTTTAGGTATAGATCCGTGTATTCGAAGTGTATTTTTAGTCCCGCTGGTTTTGTTTACCTAATTTAAGCTGATTATATTACGAGTAGTAACACAATGATAAAACCTGCACTAAGCGTCGTTCCTGAATATACGTCAAAAGCGTATATTTCCAATAACATCCAATATTGATATAAATTAGCTGTAGGTAGTATGTAGCCTTAGCAATAATCTCGCAAGCAAGGCGTGCGGTGAGCGTGCGCCGCGTGGGTACTTAGGGGTTAATTAAGAAGCCGCAGACAGCGGTAGCGGCGAAAGGGTTAATCCCTTTGTCATTGTCGGTAAGGCGATGTTTTTCGTGGCAGGAATAGGTAAATACCGCCGCTGTGTATTTAGAGCAAGTCAATATATCGTATTAATGGAAGTTACTAAATAAGTAATCAGGAGTAAATTATATGAAGTTTATATCTCTGCAGAATTTGTGATTTAATCTTTAGCGACTATTAGAGCACTTGCTATAGATTCGATGATTTTATTGTTAGTCCTATGGTAAAAATTGTAGTATGTTTATAGATTTAACTCCTGAACTGCAGCCTATAAAAAATAAACGTCCCGTATTAATGGTGCTGAAATCTACTTTGCTATAGAATAATTTAATCATCCATTTTAATAAAGAGCGTAATGCTAAATTAATATTGCGTGCCAGTATAAAACACCCAAAATTCATATCAAAATAAAATTCAAAAAAGAAAGCAAAAAATCTTATCTACTTAATTAATTTGCTAAGGAACAAATGAAAAGTAATTTGTATTGAAATCAGCGTACATTTTCTACCCCGTGTTTGACGTGAGTACAGTTTCGCGGGCATAATTCCATCAAGCAAATCAGTAAATTACATAATGTAAATGAACACAGATATCAGTTGAGAAAACGCATACGCTGCGAATGGGGTGCGTCGGGGATGGTAATGCGCGATCTACATCGGTTGAGTCAGGAGCACCCGAGTAGAAAATGGAGCGTCGTGCTTAGAGCTAATACGATCAGGTGAGCAAACACAAAACACAGCTTTCATCTTCAGCCGGGTATCTCTCGTTTAGCGCGCCACACATACAAACCTAATGTACGTACGCGAGCGTTATTGAAATACGCCGGGTCGGTTAAAATCGATAGTAAATGTCAAATCTGAACATTTGGCAATATTATGGAAGTCTACATTTGAAAACAAACATTGAAGCAACAAATCACTTCCTTCGATAAATTTATTGTAGTCTGTTTGAAGCAGACGGTGATATGTAAACAAGTGAGAAGAGCCTGAGTAAGTTTATTCTCCAAACAAGACGGTCGCTGCGCGTTGTCACCGCACCGGGGCTCGCAGCCGGCGCAGCCCGTTTACCCAACTCGACTCACTGAATGACAAATGTTTACATTCAACCCCTGGACAACTCTTCCTTTACGACACTCTAAACCGTTTGCCTTATCGCGCCACCTCTTTTATCTTTTTTTGTTGGATTTGACACCCTTTTGTGTCAATAAAATGGCTATAAACGCCCCAGCTAGGTTTCCAAATTTTCTACGGGCTTAACCGAGGCAGGAACCACTGTAAAGCCCTCTTATTGAACCTTTATTGCCTCGTTCGGTTGGTTCGTAAAAGTAAGAAAGAAACAAAGAGGGCCAATTTGGCAAGCAGGAGACAAACGCATTTAAAATGGGCAGAGCAGAGCAGCAACCATCTATCTTGGAGCTTGATAAACGACGACATTATTCCTTATCGCCCACTCAATTTGTTTAAAAGCGTTCTGCTTTGATAATTTGTGAATTACAAATCGTATCCTTTGTCACAAAGATATTCTCATAAGTCATAACTACGGGTGCAACTTTTGTTAGACGGCAAATACTCGTAGGAACAGATTTTTAACGCTGTAAATTCTAAATTTTCCATTTCTCATCAGTGTACGTTATAAAGCTTCATGCTAAGAAATGACTACTACTTACGTGCAAGCTAGACTGCTTACTGACACCGAAAACGCGAGTCGAAAGAGAGGTACCTATTTAAGCTTAGTGTGTCTCTTTTTAAGAACGTGGCCACTTGAACACACTTTTCAAGACTCGCAAATTCATTCAAGAAGAAGAACTTCCGTTATTTCGAAATTCATATGCAACCTAAAAATAAACCTTACTACAGGTAAATTACTTTCGAGACGTTTTTGGATTTGTAGTTGTGACCACTGTAGCCAGCCTGACACACACGATGACGTGTGTCTGTATACGTCAACGTGTACGTGTGTCCCTGTAAATATAAAAATACTACTACAGATGCAAAAACGTCTCGAAAGTAATTTACCTGTAGGTATGGCGAATTTAGACCAAGCGAACAAATTAAGTGCAAGATTGTTATTCGTTCGTTTGATGTAAATCCGTAGTAAGGTAACTTCTTTTCCAATAAGTACTTCTTCGCTCATGTTCACCCTATAGGCAAGACAAAATTGTGGGATAGGGATACTGTATAAGACAAAGTGATTCTCTTTCAGTTCGTCTTACCGCTTATCTATGTACATATATCTATCAACAGTTTTGTGACTTACAACATAGTTTTTTTTTTGTCAAGGCTTAGGAAGAAATCCGTCTCAAAATATACAGAACGTATATACGGAGTATGGCCTGTAATATAATATATTATATGAGCAAGAAAAAAACGTCGCTTCCTGAGCGCATTTGCAGTGCCCAAGAAAAAAATATCTTTTTTCTCTTGGGAGAAATTTTAATCTAAAATCAGACCTCCAATTAATGGATCTTGTCACCACGAGATTATAGCGCGGCAATCACTGCTGATGTTGAGGTAGCATCTAGTTATGTTATGACTCATAATCGCTGTCGTATTTTTGGGATTTTTTTTATCAATTTTTAATGTTTTTTCAATATATAGTTATTAGTTATTAATATCGCTCCAGTGGAGTTAAAAAGTACATGTAAGCTATATATGCATTAAAAAAAAAACAAATAAATAACTTTTTTTTTTCAATTAGAAATCATTGCTGGAGAACTCAATAGTGTACTGTTTAATTTTTTGCTCCAATTACAAGCCACACCCTGTATGAAACGTACATATACATATTTGTTATTCCGCTCTCGCTGTTAAGGTCAAAAATGCTTTCTCTATTGAATTATCTTCGCTAACTGTTCTCTAAGTCGGAACTCATTGGATTTATGTGAAGTGTGGGCGGTTAAGTGTATCGTTGTTTTCTTGTTCCAGTGGTGGAAGAGCCGGAGTTCACGGACGTGATACAGAACATGACGGTGCCGGCCGGCCGCAGCGTGCGTCTCGCGTGCTCTGTCAAAAATCTCGGCTCTTACAAGGTAAAACTTTAGCACTCTTGTTGTTTGCATTGCTGCATGTTATTTGTACTAGGAACGAAAATGTATTAACCCTTGGTGGAAAATGTTTTGACTTATTTTCATGCATATATTGTTATCCTACACATTTGTGTAACATTCTCGTAACTACGCTGTTAGTTTCTCATTACAATAATAAAATTAAAAATATACTGAAGAGAGAAAGAACCCCAAAATACAGCATCGGATTTCTTGTAACTGGCAAAATAAGCGGGTTTTAGGTGAATTGTGTCAAGTTTGTTTAGATCACAAAAATATTTAGAAGCCAAAAGGTAAATTCATATAGGAGTACTAGCGTTTGCCCGCGGCTTCGCCCGCGTACTCTAAGCATAATTTTTAACCGTCTTCAAAAAAGAGGTTCTCTGTTTGACACGTATGTATGTATGTACGTATGTAGGTATGTATGTTTGTCCACGATTATCTTGCGTTTGGCTGAACCGATTTAGATGCAGTTTCCAGAAAAGTAGTTGTTACATTTTGGGGGTTTCGGTATACGAAGTTTGGTGATTGTGATTCATAAACAGATGTATGTACGTATGTAGGTTGTATGTTTGTCCACGATTATCTCGCGTTTGGCTGAACCGATTTAGATGCAGTTTCCAGAAAAGTAGTTGTTACATTTTGGGAGTTTCGGTATACGAAGTTTGGTGATTGTGATTCATAAACAGATGAACAGATGAAAAGTCAGTATACATTCTGAGAACCGGCAAACTGTAGAATTTCATTTGATTTTGGCAATAATAAGGATCGAAAACTATTATCATACATTTTCGAGAGGCCGACGGGGAAAGGGTCGGGCTGTCTTAAAGGGCCCTTAGTAAAAGTATCTGTGTACTACAGTAACACCAATAGAAGGTCTGGTAACGACCAAGCAGCAGTCATAAACTCTGGTCCTCTGAAGTACAGAAATACGGCTAATTCAATAGTTAGTCCTGACTAACCCCTCTAAAGCTATTAAATCATACCCAAAACTCTGTTAGGATACGCGGGGCTGGTTCCGTACCTCAAAAGCAAAAAGAGACCCTTATTCCTTATTCACGTGTGGCTGTCCGTCAATCCGTCTGTTACAACCGATTTGCTTTAAAACTACTGGACCGATAGAATTGTAATTTGGCACAAACTATCAAAAATTTTCATGTCCATAATATTAAATTAAAACCGGCCAAGTGTCGGATTACGCACTAAGAAGGGTTCCGTGCCAACTCACGGCACTTGAGTCCTTTTGTTTGGGCAAGACTGTTTTTCAACAATATCTCGAAAAATGGTAAACATCTCTTGTTGAAACCAAAAGTCGCTGAAAGTATTTAATTATTATGCACCATCTCAATGTTTTTCAGAATCTTAAACTTCAAAGTTTGGAAATTATATACAGTGAGGGGACACTATTTTTACGACTTAGACAGTTAATCTATACTAATATTATAAAAAGGAAAGATTTGATTGTAAGTTTGCATTGAATAGCTACACTATTCTTGGGTGACATTGACATGGGCTATATTATATTTTCAAAAAATAAGGATTCTTACTAAAACTCCAATAATGTTCTCGTAATGTTGTAAAAAAAAGTAACTAAAATATTCTTTACATCGCGTGCGCTAAGAAAACTATTGATGATAGAATAAATATTTGTTAATTATTTGTATGGGCCGGGGTGCTAGTATGTATAACTAATCTAAAGGTTTATTTAAATGGAAAAAAATATAGAAACCTCTATGTCGTTTTTAAAAGCCAATCCTTTTTGTACAATTCCTGGCATGTATGGAGTTCCTAATTTTAGAATAAATATTTGTTAATTATTTGTATGGGCCGGGCTGCAAGTATGTAATACTAATCTAAAGGTTGATTTAAATGGAAAAAAATATAGAAACCTCTATGTCGTTTTTAAAAGTCAATCCTTTTTTTACAATCCCTGGCATGTATGGAGTGCCTAATTTTACCTGGGATTCGTATTAAGAGACCTCTCGGAAGCTCAGATATCGGTTTTGAACGAAATCGGGGCGAAAAAAATAAAATCTATGTGGCCGCCACTTTCACAAATTTTACATCGGATTCGTATTAAGAGACCTCTCGTATACTCAGATATCGATTTTGAACGCAATAGGGACGGAAATTAAGAAAAGCAATAGGGCCGCCAGTTTATCCAAATTTTACCTCGGATTCGTATTAAGAATTCTCTCGGATGCTCAGATATCCATTTTGAACGAAATCGAGACGGCATTGAAGAAAATCAATATGGCCGCCACTTTTTCCAAATTTTACCTCGGATTCGTATTTGGGGACCTCTCGGACGCTCAGATATCGATTTTGAACGAAATTGGGAAGAAGATGAAGAAAATCAATATGGCTGCGACTTTTTCCAAATTTTACCTCGGATTCGTATTAAGAGACATCTCGGACGCTCAGATTTCTATTTTAAACGAAATCGGGACGTAAATAAAGAAAATCAATATGCCCGCCACTTTTTTCAAATTTTACCTCGGTGTCGTATTAGGGGGACCTCTTGAACGCTCAGATATCGATTTCGAACGAAATCGGGACGAAAATGATGAAAAGCAATATGGCCGCCAGTTTTTCCAAATTTTACCTCGGATTCCTATTAAGAATTCTCTCGGACGCTCAGATATCGATTTTGAACGAAATCGAGACGGAATTGAAGAAAAACAATATGGCCGCCACTTTTTCCAAATTTTACCTCGGATTCGTATTCGGGGACCTCTCGGACGCTCAGATATCGATTTTGAACGAAATTGGGAAGAAAATGAAGAAAATCAATATGGCTGCGACTTTTTCCAAATTTTACCTCGGAGTCGTTTTAAGAGATCTCTCGGACGCCCGGATATCGATTTTGAACGAAATCGGGACGAAATTGACGAAAAGCAATATGGCCGCCAGTTTTTCCAAATTTTACCTCGGATTCGTATTAAGATTTCTCTCGGACGCTCAGATATCGATTTTGAACGAAATCGAGACGGAATTGAAGAAAATCAATATGGCCGCCACTTTTTCCAAATTTTACCTCGGATTCGTATTTGGGGACCTCTCGGACGCTCAGATATCGATTTTGAACGAAATTGGGAAGAAAATGAAGAAAATCAATATGGCTGCGACTTTTTCCGTATTTTGCCTCGGATTCGTATTAAGAGACCTCTCGGACGCTCAGATTTCTACTTTGAACGAAATCGGGACGAAAATGAAGAAAAGCAATATGGCCGCCAGTTTTTCCAATATTTACCTAGGAGTCGTATTAAGAGTCCTCTCGGACGCCTAAATATCGATTTTTGTCGAAATCGTATCGGACGGCACTGATTAATAAAACCACTTACAATACATTGATTCAAGAAAGGTCGTATACTCGTATAGGGAATTCACGGCACTTCATGCGCCTTTAGACCTTATAAGGAACCTACATGCCAAATTTGATATCTCTCGAATCAGCAGTTTGGGCTGTGCGTTGATGTCACTCACTCAGTCAGTCAGTTTCTACTTGCAATTTCGCACAAACTCTTAAAAGTTTTCATGTCTGCAGTATTAACTTTCAAAATCAATGCCATTTTCGAAATTAACGACCCAAAAAACCATAAAAACGACACCCATATTAATATTTAGACATTCCAACCCCCTCGCACCCTAACAGAGGGGATGGTATTTTACGTCCTCTACGTGGGATTTTAAAATCATTTTTGTTTTCGTAATGAGCGACCCGATAAACCATAGAAACAATACCCATATCGATTTTCAGAATCGTCACCACTTTTCCCCCTGTTAGGGGTTGATTTCTCAAAAAACCTGAAACACATATTTACTCATTTATCGTTAGAAATGCTCCTGTGAAGTTTCGAATAAAATAGTCCAACTAATCTTTATTCCCCATACAAACTTCGGACCCCCATTTCACCCCCGCCCCCAGGGGTTGAATTTTGAAAAATCCTTTCTTAATGCACCTCTAGAATGGAACCTATATACTCAATTCTGAATCTCTAGAACCAGCAATTTGGGCTGTGCGTTGATATGTCACTCACTCAGTCAGTCAGTTATTTCTTGCAATTTGGCACAAACTTTCAAAAGTTATCATGGCCACAATATTAAACTTCAAAATTGATGCCATTTTCGTAATTAACGTCCCAAAAAACCATGAAAACGACACCCATATTAATATTTAGACATTTCATCCCCCTCGCACCCCAACAGGGGGGATGGTATTTCACGTCCTCCACGTAGGACTTAAGATTCATTGTTGTTTTCGTTATTAGCGACCCGATAAACCTAAAAAACAACACCCATGTCGATTTTTAGAATTTGTCACCAAATTTCCCCCCTTTAGGGGTTGATTTTTCAAAAAAACTGAAACACGTGTTTACTCATTTATCGTTAGAAATACTCCTGTGAAGTTTCGAATAAAATAGTCCAACTAATCTTGTTTCCCCATACAAACTTTGGACCCCCATTTCATCCCCTTAGGGGTTGAATTTTGAAAAATCCTTTCTTAGTGCACCCCTAGACCTTATAAGGAACCTACATGCCAAATTTGGAATCTCTAGGACCAGCGGTTTGGGCTGTGCGTTGATATGTCAGTCAGTCAGTCAGTCAGTCAGTCAGTCAGTCAGTCAGTCAGTCAGTCAGTCAGTCAGTTTCTTCTTTTATATATTTAGATAATAGTAATAGCCCAATTATTTTATATGTAGGCATATGACCAAGATTACCATTAAGATTTACAAACGTATACTAACGCCAAGGGTACTGAGATTTTAATCTGCAAGACAAATGCGCGACTTGCCGACTCTGAGGACACATCACTTAACGGCAGACACCTACTCGGCGGCGGCGCAAGACGACAATATGCGTGGAGCTCCAAAAGGAAATATAAAATAAGAAGCATTTTATCATTTGATTTAGAACGCGCCGTCGTAATAAAGTGTCCATATAAATGGAGGAAGATATGATTTACAGCCCTAACGCGGAGTTTGCACCTCGCTTTCGTGACCAACATGATTTAAAAACAAAACCTTTTCACCGCAGACCCAACCTTATCTCAATTGTACAGAATCCAGTTTGCGTTTGCAATTACCTATAACCAAATTTCATACATTGATGCGTTTGGTACATTACAAACTTTAATATTATTGCAATTTTTAAAATGGCCGCATAGTACCTAGATAGTAATCTGTTTGTTTTAATATATCTTCTTCTTCTAAATATATATAAAAAAAGAAACTGACTGACTGACTGACTGACATATCAACGCACAACCCAAACCGCTGGTCCTAGAGATTTCAAATTTGGCACCTAGGTTCTTTATAAGGTCTAGGGGTGCACTAAGAAAGGGTTTTTCAAAATTCAACCCCTAAGGGGGTGAAATGGGGGTCCGAAGTTTGTATGGGGAAACAAGATTAGTTGGACTATTTTATTCGAAACTTCACAGGAGTATTTCTAACGATAAATGAGTAAACACGTGTTTCAGGTTTTTTGAGAAATCAACCCCGAAAAGGAGGAAATGTGGTGACAAATTCTGAAAATCGACATGGGTATTGTTTTCATGGTTTATCTGGTCGCTGATAACGAAAACAACAATGATTTTAAAATCCCACGTGGAGGACGTGAAATACCATCCCCCTTGTTGGGGTGCGAGGGGAATGAAATGTCTTAATATTAATATGGGTGTCGTTTTTATGGTTTTTTGGGACGTTAATTACGAAAATGGCATCGATTTTGAAATTTAATATTGTGGACATGAAAACTTTTGAAAGTTTGTGCCAAATGCAAGAAATAACTGACTGACTGAGTGAGTGACATATCAATGCACAGCCCAAACTGCTGGTTCTAGATATTCCAAAGGATATTTCAAAATTCAACCCCTAAGGGGGTGAAATGGGAGTCCGAAATTTGTATGGGGAATCAAGATTAGTTGGACTATTTTATTCAAAACTTCACAGGAGTATTTCTAACGATAAATGAGAAAACATGTGTTTCAGGTTTTTGAGAAATCAACCCCTAAAAGAGGGAAATGTGGTGACAAATTCTTAAAATCGATATGGGTATTGTTTCTATGGTTTATCGGGTCGCTGATAACGAAAACAACAATGATTTCAAAATACCACGTGGAGGACGTGAAATACGATCCCCTCTGTTGGGGTGCGAGGGGGTTGGAATGTCTAAATATTAATATAGGGCTCGTTTTTATGGTTTTTTGGGTCGTTAATTTCGAAAATGGCATTTATTTTGAAATTTAATATTCAGGACATGAAAACTTTTAAAAGTTTGTGCCAAATGCAAGAAGAAACTGACTGACTGACTGAATGACATATCAACGCACAGCCCAAACTGCTGGTTCGAGAGATACCAAATCCGGCATGTAGGTTCCTTATAAGGTCTAAAGGTGCATGAAGTGCCGTGAAGATACGACCTTGTTTGAATCAATGTTGTTTGAATTGTAAGTGGTTTTATCAATCAGCGCCATCCGATACGATTTCGAGAAAAATCTAAATTTGAGCATCCGAGAGGACTCTTAATGGGAATCCGAGGTAAACTTTGAATAAAGTAACGGCCATATTGATTTTCTTCAATTCCGTCCCGATTTCGTTCAAAATCGATATCTGAGCGTCCGAGAGGTCCCCTAATACGACTCCGAGGTAAAATTTGGAAAAAAGTGGCGGACATATTGCTTTTCTTAATTTCCGTCCTGATTTCGTTCAAAATCGATATCTGAGCGTCCGAGATGTCCCCTAATACGACTCCAAGGTAAACAATTTAAAAAGTGGCGGCCATATTGAATTTGTTTAATTCTGTCTCGATTTCGTTCAAAATAGATATCTGAGCGTCTGAGAGGTCTCTTAATACGAATCCGAGGTAAAATTTGGAAAAAGTTGCAGCCATATTGATTTTCTTCATTTCCTTCCCGATTTTGAACAAAATCGATATCTGAGCGTCCGACAGGTCTCGTAATATGAATGCGAGGTAAAATTTGGAAAAGTGGCGGCCATATTGATTTTCTTCATTTCCGTCCCGATTTCGTTCAAAAGCGATATATGAGCGTCCGAGAGAATTCTTAATACGAATCCGAGGTAAAATTTGGAAAAAGTGGCAGCCATATTGATTTTCTTCATTTACAACCCGATTTCTTTCAAAATCGATATATGAGCGTCCAAGAGGTCCCCTAATACGAATCCGAGGTAAAATTGGGACAAGTGGCGGCCATATTGATTTTCTTCATTTCCGTCCCGATTTTATTCAAAATCGATATCTGAGTGTCCGAGAGGTCTCTTAATACGAATCCGAGGTAAAATTTGTGAAAGTGGCGGCCATATTGATTTTCTTTTTTTCTGTTCCGATTTCGTTCAAAATCGATATCTGAGCGTCCGAGAGGTCTCTTAATATGAATCCAAGGTAAAATTAGGCACTCCATATATGCCAGGGTTTGTAAAAAAGTTTATTGTTACTATAACGGCGTGCGGGGTATCTATGGATTGGCTTTTAAAAATGACATAGAGGTTTCTATATTTTTTTCCATTTAAATCAACCTTTAGATTAGTATTACATACTAGCAGCCCGGCCCATACAAATAATTAACAAATAGTTATTCTATCATCAATAGTTTTCGCAACGCACGCGATGTAAAGAATATTTTAGGCATTTTTTTTACACCTTGTGTTACATTATTGGCGTTTTGGTAAGAATCCTTATTTTTTGAATATACAATATAGCCCATGTGAATATAGAATATACAATATAGCAACATTGAAAGAATTTTTAAATCGGTTCTGTAGTTTCGGAGTCTTTTCAATGCAAACAAACAATCAAATCTTTCCTTTATTATATATAATATTAGTATAGATTAGCTGTCTAAGTCGTTAAAATCGTGTCCCCTCACTGTAAATTCCAAACTATGAAGTTTAAGATTCTGAAAAAAATTGAGATGGTGCATATTAGTAAATACTTTCAGCGACTTTTGGTTTCAACAACATAGGTTTACCATTTTTTGAGATATCGTTGAAAAACAGTCTTGCCCAAACAAAAGGACTTAAGTGCCGTGAGTTTCCTATAGTGGTTTAAATGTGAACTTGTAGGTGTCGGCACGGAACAGACGGACTGACAGACAGCCACACGTGATTTGGGAAAAAGGGTCTCTTTTTGCTTTTGAGGTACGGAACGAGCCCCGCGTATCCTAACAGACTTTTGGGTACGATGTGATAGCTTTAGAGGGGTTAGTTATGAATAACTTTGATTCATTATCAGACGAACAAAAGTCAGTATACGAGCAAATAGTAAGGAGTGCGAATGGAAGTGAGGCCAAATTTTCTTTTTGGATGCTTCAATAGGAACTGGCAAAACCTAAAAACTATTAAATTTAATTTTAGGAAAAATAAGGGTTACACGTGATTTGACGTGATATTGAATTAGCCGTATTTCTGTACTTCAAAGGACCAGAGTTTATGACTGCTACTTGGTCGTTATCAGACCTTCTATTGGTGTTACTGTAGTACACAGATACTTTTACTAAGGGCCATTTAAGACATGCTTTTATTTCATCGGCCCTTTCCCTTTCGGCCTCTCGGAAATGTATGATAATAGATTTCGATCCTTATTTTTGCCAAAATCAAATGAAATTCATCAGTTTGCCGGTTCTCAGAATGTATACTGACTTTTCATCTGTTCATCTGATAATGAATCACAATCACCAAACTTCGTATACCGAAAGAATATAACAACTACTTTTCTGGAAACCGCATCTAAATCGATTCAGCCAAACGCGAGATAATCGTGGACAAACATACATACATACCTACATACGTACATACATACAAACGGTTCAAACAGAGAACCTCTTTTTTGTAGACGGTTAAAAATTATGCTTAGTACGCGGGCGAAGCCGCGGGCAAACGCTAGTTATATTCTAAAATAAAGTGTCTAAGTTGTGTGAATTTGAATTAGTACCTACCTAAAAGGCATATTAAATATAATTAAACGGGTCACTCACGCCTTTAATGTTGAATATCGCTCGACATGTTTCAGACCGGTTCGCGGTCCTTAATCATGAGTACCTATCGCGGCGGCGGTTTTTTACCTAAAGGGCGTTTTATTGTATACATTGAACTTTCAATGTAAGGTATAGGTAA
Organism: Notocelia uddmanniana; assembly: GCA_905163555.1. Taxonomy (NCBI): domain Eukaryota; kingdom Metazoa; phylum Arthropoda; class Insecta; order Lepidoptera; family Tortricidae; genus Notocelia; species Notocelia uddmanniana. Next base: position 18,431,805 of record LR991057.1, read on the forward strand.
TAACGAATTTTGTTCGGGTGGAATCTTACAACTCAGTTTTGAAGCAGATATCTTCAACCGATTGAGCTAAAATTTTGTATGCACGGTTAGTTTAGATGACGATGCATGGTTAGATGTGTGACTTCTTTCTAAATCCAACATGGCGGAACAACCAAGATGGCGGACTAGTTATTTTTAAGTGAACTACAATATGGGTATCAAAAGAAAGGGCTTGCTAAAAATACCTCGAAAAATAAAGTGACGTCACTCTAAATATTGCAGACTTCTAAAGATGATGGACTAAGGCTGGGTTGCACCAAACCGTCTGTAATCGTAAGCTGTGTGCGTTAAAATTTGAATGTATGGAAAGTTTGACAAGTTTCTATGGCATGACAGCTGCCGGCGCCATATTTAACGTTGATCAGTCTGTGATCGTAAGTCGGTGCAACCCAGCCTAAGTTTATATGCTTTGCGTATCAAAAATGTATCTAATAAAAGGACTTACTGAGAATACCACCATATCAGCCAAAGGACGTACACTGCTGGAGATAGGCCTCCCCCAAATTAGAAGAATACGAGAATACAAATACTAGTTAAAAAATAATAGTAGATAACAATATTTTAATTAAATGCATTAAAAAGAATAAAATCTATTAAAAATAAAGATACTTTTATAGTTTCGCCATGTCCGTCTGTCGGTCTGTCTGTCCGAGGCTTTGCTCTGTCATGGTTAGTGCAATAAAACTGCCAAAGTCGTAAAATAAAAAAGGGTTCTTGCTTCAACCCTCTGGTGTGGGGTGTTGTTGGATAAGTCTTTCAAAGTGAATAAAGGTGTTCATCAAATTTTTTTTGATAAATTGTATCATTTCGGAAATATACAGTCCAAAAAAAAATGTGCCTCCCCCCTCTAACTTTTGAACTATGGGTCCAAAAAATATGAAAAAAAAACATAGTAGTAAAGCTTAATAAAGACTTTCAATGAAAACTATAGCGGACATGATCAGTTCAGCCATTTTTGAGTAATTGTAAAAAGTCTTCCCTTCTTAGTAAAAGGCATAACTATTAAAGTATTTCCTATTCCTTGTTATTGATTTTTAAAAGTAAGGTCATTGGGCAGCTACGGAACCCTACACTGAGCATGGCCTGACATGCTCTTGGGCGTTTTTTTAAATATAATAACTTGTAAAGGGCAGCTGGTTGGAAAATAGAATCCTGAGCGTAGCGACACACGAGACGTATAAATAACTCGGCATTCCTGGATTCTCAACTAAAATTCTAAGGAATCTTAGTTCAGAATCCAGGAATTCGTAGGCTGTAGCTCACCTGCGAGATGCAATTGTCTAACCTGACGTGAGCACGGTCCGTAGCGTGTGGACCCTGTGTTTCTACACCTGGCATTTAATTGAGCAATGTACTTTAACAGAACACTGTATTTTATCTATAAATAGCTTACAGCTTACATATTTATTTATTTGTTCATAAAATGTCTTGTGCTCAATTGCGAACACAATACATTTTGTGCTCGCAATTGAGCGCAAAACATACAAAAAAATTAAATAGTTATGTTAGTTATGGCACAATGGAAACCATGCGATCTTACTTTTCGTAATGAAAAAGCGTCAGAAACTGATTTTTGACATCGTATCCGATCGTAGAAACAGAAAGGACATTGTACACTGCACACATATTTGCTAAATTCTATTTTTATTGTGTCATGTAGCCGCCTCAAAAACTAAATTTACCCGATTACCGACATTCGTTTTCTGAGGAGCGCGTTAGATGTAAATATGAAAATCCAGTTATAATTTTTTTTTCACGACTGCCAAACATTATTATCCCTTTTTGGACTGCGGCCTAAAATTCTCTTTATTCTTTACGACCGCGCCGATAAGCCGCAAGGTAGCGGCGGTGGTAATTAGTTCCTACGTTTTAGATACTTTAAAATTGACCTCGTTGAAAATATTATAATTAAATTTGAAATGCGTGTGTGTGTGTACCTTTAGTGCACGGACCGTGGCCTTCGTGGGGGGACTCCGGTCCATTTGAGCCACTGAGCTCCCAGCACCCCACTTGAGACGCAGATTACTATTAGCTTATCGTGAAACATGTCTGGTTGACTCGCTGTCATCAACTATGATTGAGAAACTCATTAGTTAACTCGAAACTATTTTACTGCTAACATGAAGCGCTTAGACGCCTGGCGTGCTAAACTAGAAAGTATCGTTGATCAACGTCAGCTTTGGCACTTTACACATTTTATCTTTGTTATTGTTTCACATGAACGTCCCAGAAAACTCTACGGTGTATTGAGACTATTGAGAGCAAATGCACTTAGAGTCAAACAAGACAAAAATTACCTATCAACAAAACGTAAACACGAAATGTTCTGATAAATAGGTATTAACTTAAGTATAAGCGTTCAAGGAAACTCCAAAAACATCAGATTTCTATCGATTTCCTATTTAAGCGGGTCTCTTTTTACAGCATTTACTTACGCTTGTAGCTCGGCACGGCGCGGTCGCATTAAAAGCGGAGATAGTGTGCTCTTACTTGTGAAATAAAGGCTTAACGGAGGGAGCCATCACCGTTGCCCTGTATTGACAACAAGAAGCGGATTTCGTCGAAAGCCTCGCCTGTGCCATTAGTTTCCCGCATCGGTTAAAAAGATTTGCCTCTTCGTCCGTTTTTATATAGAATTATTGACTTGTGAAAATATTGCGATGAAAAACAAAATACCCTTTGCTCCTCAGATTTATGACCTTATTTTTGTGGATGTGTATTTTGGGAAATATTAGTATGGTTACTGCGCTGTAAGAAATAATAGTTTCATGATTACTTTCGGCATTACGTCTGTTGCCTCAAGGGTCAAATGACATTCGTTTTTTAAGTGATCACTCAATATCACTTTTTAATTTACCCTACCTTTGGAAGATGAAAACTACTTTGGTTTGGCTACATTTATTTAGCTCAAATCTAGCAAGACGAGTATGCGCGTTCACTGCTAAAAAACCCTATTTACTGGAACCCCGCGCCGCGGTTCCAAGACGCACCCTCTCCATCTCAGAGAGTATTGGGATCCTTGGTGTCGATATTTCCGGTGACGCCCAGTTTCGGAGCCATTTAGAATGCCAAGCCAAGTTGGCATCTAAAAAGCTAGGTGTGCTCAATAGAGCGAAGCGATATTTCTCCCCGGGACGGAGACTTCTATTATACAAGTCGCAAGTCCGTCCCCACATGGAGTATTGCTGTCACCTCTGGGCGGGAGCACCTGGATACCAGCATGGGCCTTTTGACTCGCTTCATAGACGTGCTGTGCGAATCGTGGATGATCCCAAGCTCACGAGCGATATTGAACCGTTGAGTTTAAGGAGAAACTTTGCCTCCTTGTGCGTGTTATATCTCTATATATATTTATATAATAGGTTGTGCTCCGAAGAACTGTTCGACATGATGCCTACGGCCGCGTCCTACCATCGCACCGCTCGCCGTCGGCAGAGCATTCATCCTCACACCTTAGAACCTAAATGGTCACGTACGTTACGGTTTCAGAGGAATTTCCTCCCTCGGATGCTCCGATTGTGGAATGAGCTCCCGACCGAGGTTTTCCCGACGGACTACAGTATGGGGTTCTTCAAGAAAGGAGTGTATACATTCTTAAAGTGTCGGCAACGCGCGTGTGACACCCACTCCCCTAGTAGTTGCAGGCGTCCATAGGTTGCGGTGACCGATTACCATCAGGCAGGCTGTACGCCTGTTTGCCACCGACGTGGTATTAAAAAAAGTGAACTATTTTGTAATAGGCGTTGTGCCTAATTAAAAGTAAGAATTATTATTTTTTCAAAAGCCTGCATTGTAAATTAAATAAATAAATCAGCACTCTGTCGTTAATCATTGTTGTTGTTTGGTATTACGCTCCATGAATTCACGAAACATTTCGTATTTTATACGTATACGCATGCTGGGAAGTATGCGCACGTAGTCGGTTCATCGGTATGAAATGTCAGATAGTCGGCAGTATCACGTATGTGGGTTTGCAATAACATGCCACAACGAGTCGCAACAATGTTATACCCGCGCCGAAACCCGCTTCAGCTGCTCTGGCCGAGGATAGTCGTATTTCCCCTCACTGCCGTGCTGAACCCAAAAGCCCGAACGAGTAAGGCACTCGTTGCAACGCCGGATCGGAATGGAATGATCACAATTACATACGAAATACAGAGAGTGGTACTTAATTACGAATTTTGGAAATGCCAATTTTGATAATGGTTTCAAGCGGCATTTCTACAAATGTACAGTCGCCATCAAATATATCGGTACTTTTCAGGATACTCAAATATATCTGAACATGCAGTCTAATACGTTAACACCTAGCCGATAACATGTGAAAACCCCTCTGTAAAGGAAAGCGTCTACGAGACGAGCGCCCGCCGAGCGTGTTCCTGCCACTGAATGTGCAATTGACAACATTTCATTTTTTTAAGCAACCTTTTTTCGATGAAATCGAATAGAGGATAAAAAAAACAAGTAAAACCACATTTTTAAACTCTCGAAATTATCCCAATTTCGTATAAATAAATTAATTTCATTTCCTCATTCTAAAATACAAGTAAGGAATCACAGCGTAACAAATCACATAAAAGCACTGTTACTTAGACAGATTTACTAAAGAAAGTGAACTGCTGTTCTTTTTGTGCGCGGTGACTGTCACAATTCATAGTAGTGACGTCATTACGACGATGGTGGGCTTTCTTCACTATTTCGTGAATATTTAGAAAACTAATAGCTATAAAAATATAAAAAATATATTTTGGGATTCTCGTTATCAAAATAACGAAATGAGTTAAAAGATTTCGTACTACTTAAAAAATTTAAATGTTGTCAAATTAGATAGGTAATTATAAGAAGCAACGGACAAAAAAAATTAAATGAAAAAAATATACCAACGTTTTATAATTTATCCGGGAACGGTACCCGAAAAGAAATGTAGACGTGATGCAAACATTATCATTTACTTATGCGTTCCGTGCCCGAGTATGTACTTGCATTAATACTTGTTGAAGTTGCTAAAGCATTTCCGAGCGACACTACTCACGTCGACCTCGAAATAACTTATTGGCCGAAGATTTCGCGAAAAGTTGGAGAGCCCTCGGCTCGAATCCGTTCCGAAGAGATCTCTAAGTGGGCTTTTAGTGGAAGTAAGCTAAGCCGTCTCCTGCAAGATGTTCGCTCATTTTTATCTGCGCCATTGCATTAGCTCTAGGTACACGTTGTTGTTGCCATTAGTCGCTTGTGTTCATATAGGCCTGGCGTTAGCCGGTTAACAAAAAACAAATATCATTTCATTTTCCAAAGGAATATTGAGTTGCTACAGATTAAAGAGAAACGTGATGGCATTTATATAGTACATACACACGTGCTCAACAATAATATAAACGTTTTAATATGATATGGCCACACAGAGAAAACTGACTCAATGTATGTAATTAATTAAAATCAGAATTTTTCTTTTAGTCACTCAAACCGATTAGGATGGACCGTTTACGGTTTCAAACTCCTGTAATACAACATCATTAGTGAGACGTCCGAAGAACTCCATTGCTACCTGCTTACCGTTTTGAGACTAGAACAACAAATTCTAAAGAAAGGAAATCCCTGAAGTAAAGTAAACCTTAGCTCCAACTCCAACTTACGTACAGACGTATCTTTAACATTATTCTACTGTATTTTTTAAAGCATTATACCCAAATAAAACACCCAACATTGACTATTCTTAAATTGAAGTGCAAATACGAAACATTTTAATGTGACTCAGTTTTGTATGCTAAGTCCGTATTGCGCAATGGTTTATTTAACTATCATACTTACTCCGAATACAAATATTATTTATCTAATAAGCTTCGGGCTGAACCAAATGCTGCGGATCTGCTATCTCTGAGGACTTGAAAGCCCGCGAAATCTCTTAAGTAGTTTTGCGACCTTTTATATCTCTTAGCTTTGATGTATTTTTCTAAACAAGATTATATTTATTAGGTCACCTGGTTGAATAAAACATTTATCAGGAGGATGTGTTTGCACAAGTTATCTAATGTGTTAGATAACTTTTAAAATGTGTCCAATTCATTTTGTCCATTACTCCAATACTAGACTTAGTGCCAAAATAGCTAATCCCAGAATGCCTATTTTTTTCCTCAAAACGGCTGGCTAAATTTTAAAATGTTTCAGTCTCGTAATTGCTAAATTAAACACATTCAAGTGCGTATCCCTCACAACCGGCCCGATGACTTTCAATTATTAAATCATCATCATCATAGTTCAGTTATCTCATTACTGTTGCATCCTGAAGGATATCCGGGGACCTCTACCTAATCCCAAGAATTGGCGTTAGGCACTAGTTTTTACGGAAACGTCTGACATCCGAGCTTCCAATCCAAGATGCAAACTAGACCTTTTTGGGATTAGCCTTATTAAATCAGTGGACAACTTGACTGTTCGAAGTTCTCAAATCGCGCGAAGGCCTCTTATTTGTCTTAACTACTGTCATAGACAGCAACCGGGATCAACGGCTTAACATACCTTTCAAATCGGGAACGCAAACCACTCGAAGCATAAACTCATCCAAGAATTGACGATGGCCGACGTTGCTTAACATCGCATACTGCACGTACCCCCGGTACTCGACGCCGCTGGGTCACGTACGCTTAATTCTATTAAATATTAATTTAAAATTCGCAATAGTCGGGCCGATAGTTGGTGATACCAACGCAGTGAACGTGTTAATTGTCTTGAACTCAAAACACCATAAGTAATATTGTTGTGTTGTAATATTAGGTACAAAGAATTTGATGTAGCTATTGAGAAAAAAATAAGCATCCTGGGACTAGATTTTGATACTAAGTCGTTTTGGAACCTAGCAGAATTGGAGTGTTAAGGCAAAATAAATTAAGTCTTACCATACCCCTGGTATACTGCAACGCTTCACTTTTATGCTGTAGCTTATCAGCGTATTGCATCGCAACACCGTGTCGGTGCTATCAGTCAGTACAGAGACCATAAACAAGATAAGAACCCCGGAGTATAAAGTATGAATATACTTCTAATAAGACGAGCCCTCTTAAACGTTCCATAATTAAATCTGTCGTAACACGTCCACGAATCATCTCCTGCGGCGATGAGTCCGTCGTTAAAGAGGTTCGGTGCGGTGCGCGGCAGAATGGGCAAAGTTCGCAACGAGTCCATTATAAATCAAACGACGCCTTCCAGGCATATCCTGAGGGACCCGGCCGCCCGGGCGCAGCCGACTACCAAACTTCAACTTTGCCGTCTAAATGCCTCAACAATTAAGATAAAAAGAAAGAGCGGCCTAAATTAAAGGTGGTTAGAAGATAACGAGTTAATAGGCGCCTCACTCAAAGTTTAGTACAGAAATGTCGGTGCGCATCAAGTTTGCCTCCACCGAATCTCCGGACACAGTGCCGGCGAAAAGTTAAAGTCTTAACGCTTAATAATTTTGAGGTCCTGACATGACCATGTAATAACGCTATGTCGTAAGTAGTCTTACTTGTGAAAGTACTTACGGTTACTTACAGCTATATATCTTGAGACTAATTTACTATTTACCTATATGCAGTACTTCAGAAAACTTTTACAGAAAAAGTGTTTTATACTGTAGATACAAGAAAAACCGCAATTTTAGGAAAAACTAGATGCTGGTTAAACCCGATAGAGGCAAGCTAATGGTCATGCCAATTTTGAAATGATTTGAAAATTGCAAGCCTGCCTCATTAAGTGTATATGCGGAGTTGGAGCACTCGAGACGTTCGGACGGACTTCTTGCGAGGTGACGTTGAGATTAACTCGCTTAGGGTCTCAGACGAACGAGATTAGTCGCTGCTGCGGCTATTTAATATCAGATTTGCCTCAGCCCGCCTCGTTAACCGCTTCGCTTTACAGATTTACAATTTTTATGGACTTAAATAAGCGATCTTAAAATCAGTGTAATTTTCATAGCGATATGTAATCATTGATCAAAAAATAGCAATTTCCGGCCAAACCATTAAAAAAAACCGGCCAAATGCGAGCCGGACTAGCGCACCGAGGGTTCCGTAAAAATATTTTTACGGTAACCAAAAATTTACGGTTTTCGCAATTTTTCCTTTATCTGTGCTATAAGACGTTGCTTCGTACCAAATTTCAAGATTCTGAGTTCACGGGAAGTACCCTGTAGGCTGTATCTTTTGATTGCGATGGCTTAGAAGTTTGATTTTTCACAGCTCCAAGGGACAGTAGACCTGAGTATTTGATATAAATTCCAGCTTGATACCTCCACGCGTTCCTAAGAAAAAGGGTCTTGGCAGACAGACAGACGGACAACAAAGTGATCCTCAAAATAAAAATTTGAATAAATATTACTTACGTAATATCAACAGTTTCCTTGTTCAATTTTACACTTTTCGTAACTAAGTAATGTTATAATCCGAATTCCGCAGAAGTTCGGTTATTACAAAACATTTCGCGCCGACCCGCCACGCGCCCCACTTCCTAAAGTTCAACACTCAACGCTTATCTCTCAACCGCTTATAAAATTTTGATTTCTCTTTAATATTATCTTAATTGTTGAAACAATCACGGAGAACTTTGTAAAATATTCCTTTGCTCTGGAGCACAGTTGTCAGTTATACATAGTATAGCACAATGCAGTTTTTGCATAAATAAATAAATGAAAGGCTTTGCCGCATACAATTTACTTATTTAATTATGTACATCAGGTACCTACTTTAAAATAAATCATGTATTTGTCTGTAGCATAATCTGGTTATTATTTGTTTACGAAGGCTTCATAACATAATTAGATATCCACTGTTACAGCATTATTACATGGTAATCTCTCCATTGAGTACGGTATTCATTAGAAAATAGTCAATATTGTTCTAGCGTTATCAGGCAAGTTGTCGATCCAGGTGGCGACAACAAGGGAGGGGGGGGGGGGGGGTAATTGAATCAGGTCTCCTCGACGGACATACCAATGATTAGATTAGACGCCGACCACAATTAAGCAGATCAGATTTCCGTGTCTTGTCTTATGGACCTCGTATCTGATTTTGTAGGAACATACAAAACAACCATTAACATACAACCACCCGTACCGCGCCCGTGTTCGGAACTGCAAGCATGTCTGAGTTGTTGTCTAATCAACATCTCGCATCTCGCGGATGACGAGGTCGGACGCGGAAATCATGAAGGCCGTACTCGTACCTACAGATCGATACAATACTTATATTAGATCGGACTTTTCTTTGCAAACTACAGAATTAAATAATGTGGATAGCTCATTTAACTTTTCTATCGATTATTAAAATTGTTTTTATTTGGTTAATACTACAAATTAAACTTAACTCGACATAATATATTCATATTTCATTCCAAACACAACTATTTATTCAATATAGATTTTTAACCGTTGCTGAACAAATTATATTTTTTCTCAAATATGCAATGAAATATTGATGTTATGTTCCTTATAATAGGCTGCGAAGTATGACGTTTCAGGTGCGGCTAGGACAAGAGGTCGTTAATGCAATTTCATACAAATGTTGCAAGCAAAGTCCTCTTTTTTAATTTCCATTCCACATAAATTTGTGGCACAGGCATCATGACATTCTGCCACTATGCGTATTAAAAATAAAACTTTGATTTTTTTGTTGTTTATTTCATTGCATGTTTGAGCAAAGCACTATACATACCTCGGCGGGAAATATGGGGTTGCCCGCCTGAGACCTATCCGACCTCGCTTCGCTCGGCCGGCAACCCCTTTCGTCCCGGCCTCTGTAGTAATGTACTATTATTAAGACGGCGCAGTACGATCAGTGTGGATCGGTTCTCCATACAAACGTATTTAGGCTCTCATTTTAAAACGCCATGCTAGAATAACATGAAACTTTGTATACACAATGGGATCCGGCATACCTAGGTTGGAAATTAGTTTCTGTTGCTAGAAATTGAAAAAGAAAAAAAAATACAGCGGTTTTTTGAGTTTTTTACGGCTTGTATGAAAACCTTAATAATCGCTGTATTTTTTCGCCATTATAATTTCAAGCAACTGAAACTAATTTCCGCCCTAGACAAGCTGGATCTCATTGTGTATACAAAGTTTCATGTTATTCTAGCATGGCGTTTTAAAATGAGAGCATAAATACGAAAAAAATTTAGTGTACCTTGCATTTATTTCAGTGACTTTTATTTTGAAATCGATGAAAACAGGCTACTTATGCGGGCTTTGGCCCTTCGAGTTTCGAAATCAAAACACATTTCTTCTCCATTAAAAAAGGTTTCAATCTATAAATCTATTATTGCCAAGTTTAGAATATCTTAAGCTGTTAAGATTTTTAAGCCTATGATTTTATGTGATGTAAAATTTTGCCCTCTTTTTTCTGCGGAGTGTTTAAATAAATACTACAAACTACTACTACTACACTACTACTAGTTGCGTAAATGCGCAACTTTATCCAGCGTGCATAAAGTAGATCTAAATATCAGATAATGAATGTCTGTTTACCTATCTTACGTTTGAAAGTCACGTGATTACCCTGCTGGTCTCAACTTTTAATAGCCAGACTATGAAACGCAAGGTGTAAGTAGCGGTACGGTGTTTTATCACAAGTTTAAATAAAGGAATGAGAAAGATGTCTGACAAGACTTTAAGTAGGTACTATGTATAATTCATGTACTTCGAGATATATAATTTATATTTTGTGCAGGAAAATACCAATTCAGGTCAGTATTTCGAATAAAATCATAAAATGTTTTCATAATTTAAGCACAGTTTAATATGTTGGCTCAGGTTTCGCGGCAAGTCAGGTCGTCGTCATTAGAGGGGTTACCGTCCCATTGCATAATAAAATGGGCAAAGTTTCCTCAAGTCCATTATAAATTAGACAGCGGCTGAGAGCCGCATCACTTAAGATAGGTAAGATGTGACCCGGCACGAGTCCCAGCTCCCAAACTTCCCCTATATTGCCTCCGCAATCTTGATAAAAAGAACTAACCTACCCATGAATCAAACTTAGAGCTGGATTAAGAGATAAAAGATGCGCGTCGAACTTCTTAAACTTAAGGCATTTTCTTCTGAAACCAGCTTAATTTTTGCTTTAATAGCTTATTAAGATGGACTTTGTACTTCAAGATACGAAAACTTTTCTTAATAACCAATAGCAAACTTGATCACTGCGCTTGGTAGCTTCATAATATAGGTACTTTGGGATCTATTTCACCTGAATAATTAAGTTTGAATCATTCCGGGGCGAAGATTAAAAGTAGCAGGGTTGTTGGAAGCATAACAATCTCTGTAAAATGCATTTTAAGCGCTTAATGCTGCGGAAATTGGTGTGAAGCGGGGACGCGATGGCAGCTCCGTGCAATTACACAGATGTCGTGCCGCGCCCGCGCCCGCGCCGCCCTCCGACACTCGTAAATGTTCAAGTTCAGATGTTTCCTTTATTGTTTCATTTAACCATTACTGCTAATGTTTTGTCTTAGGTGTCTGTGTACATTACGCACAACTGTAACCTTGACATTTCTTGAAGATTTCACTTTTCGCAATCGAATTACAACGTTACTTTCAATAATATGTTAAATGGTAGTAGGTATGTTTTGCCTCATTATTTTAACGCTAGCGTTCTATTTTTTTATTAATACTTGTATTCGAGAATGGGCGACGTTTTCTTTAATTTCCGTTACGTCACTCGTCAAATTGGAAGAACGATTGGAAATTATTGAGGCACCGCATCTCCCCTAGCCTCCCCTGCATTCGTGAAAGGCATGGCCACATTTTTAATATCACGTGACGTGTGATGTTCACGATAAAGAAGTGAACATTCAATGACTTCGTTTTATTAACTTGTCAATACATTTTTCATGAAATTCCATTACTTATATTATACCAACCTATTTTAAGAGTGTATTTTTTATTAAATTTGTATAGTCTCAATAATATCAAGATCATTTTTATAATGAGTAGGTATAGATTTTTTTAAATATATAGCGCAATATAATACATCGGTTGACTGTCTTTGAATTCATTGTCTACTTTGTACCTATATAGATTTGTTTGGTCAACCGATGTGATTTATTTGCTTAGTAACTGCCTATCTACGTTTATACTTAAGTACAGTGTAGTTACAAGTATAATAATAACCGCACCTTGAGAATAGTACCTAGCTTCATGAAAGGTTTTTCAAGCGCTCGATTTGTTATATTATGCTAATCAATCATGCAGTAGGGGAACGGGAACGCTATCTATAGTACCTAAAACAGATTATTCTTCGAAACAGTATTTTCTTTAGCACTCTGGTTTCTGTTGAATGAAACCAAGTGCTAGAGTAGCTAAGAGATCAAAGTAATCAGAATAAACCACGACTATATTTTTAATACAATACCAACTGGCTGCTAACCATTTTAAACACCACCACCATACCATTATTTCTTTAACCATTTTTTATATTTTTCCGCTCCTGACGTGCAATATACCCCGTCTTGTAAAAAATTATACTCCTCGTGCGTAGGTAGCATGGATGCACTTCGAGCAGAGCGCCATCTTGACGGTCCACAACCACGTGATCACGCGCAACCCACGCGTGAGCGTCACTCATGACAAGCATCGCACCTGGTTCCTGCACATCAGCGATGTTCGCGAGGAGGATCGCGGCCGCTACATGTGCCAGATCAACACTGTAACGGCCAAGACCCAGTTCGGATACCTACATGTCGTCGGTAAGTGTTCCAACGACATTACGTTCATATACTTCTGGTGCAGTATGTCCGAAGATGACATATCATTCTACAGCTGACGAAATACTTAGGTGTCGTCGGCAATGTCCAAAGGACACTGCTGGGATGGATTTTGCTTTGCAGTATGTCCAATTTAATTGCAAAATGGTTACAAAACTGAAACGTATTTAGTGCAACTGTAACGTGATTCGTATTCATCTGTTAATGCCTAGGGTGGGAAACAAACACTTAAACATAGAAATTTTCACATTTATAATTGGTATTGGTAGTGTTATTAATAATCATATTTTTCTTTCATAATAGTTATAGCATATCAATCGCATTAGTTCACTGGCGATTGCGGGTTGGGTTCATCTCTATTTTAAGGACTGTATCGAAAAACCTACAATTACATTTATAATATGTCATATTCCCAAAATAGGCACGGTGCATAGATCCCTATGATTTATTAAACAAAAAGAAATTTTTATTTTTTTTTTGTTCGCAAACGGTATTTCTTACGTAACATAATCTTCTTTTGGTGATGTTTGTCCACTTTCGTTATCGTTACTCTGATGTATTTATTGGGTAGTTTTTGAATAAGTTAACAGATGCTTCACGTCGATATCCCAGGATGAAATGTGTAGCTTATCAACGCACTAAATAATCGCATGTGCCATTTTAACCTTAACATTGTTTAGGAAAGGAATACGGACAGGTTTAGTTGGATTTATAATTAACAATATAATCTTTTGAGTACCTTTATATTGAGAAATACAAAATATTGTGAACATTTTTGTGGTTTGTGTACAGTACCACCGACGATAGACGACTCGTTGAGCTCCAGCGACGTGATCGTCCGAGAAGGGGCGAACGTCACTCTGACGTGCCGCGCTAATGGCTCCCCTAAGCCCACCATCAAGTGGAAGCGGGACGACAACTCCAAAATATCCATCACAAAAGGACATTCTGGTAAGATTTTAATAACGCAGACAACTTAGTTATTAAAGAGCGGCTATTAACTTATTGGTGAACTTAATTATAAACTACTAACTGGTTTAAATTTGCAGTATCCGATTGGGAGGGTGAAGTGCTCGAGATGGCACGTATTTCACGCCTAGATATGGGCGCTTATCTATGCATCGCTAGTAATGGCGTTCCACCTACAGTTTCGAAAAGGGTTAAAGTCAGTGTAGACTGTAAGTACTTTACCTTTTTGTGTAGTTGCTAGATAAATATGAGAAAAAATGCCGAACTCTTTCGAGCAAAGAAAGTACATTTAATAATTTGTTCTAGTTCCCCCAATGCTGTGGATTCCTCACCAACTGGTTGGGGCGCCTCTGTATTACAACGTAACTCTGGAATGCTTCACTGAGGCGCACCCCACATCTCTAAATTACTGGACTCGAGACGACGGCCACATGATTCATGAGAGTTCTAAATATCATATGGAAAATACTCTCGGGGTTCCGGCGTATAAAACCCATATGAGACTGTTAATCAGACATATTACTACTGAAGATTATGGTACCTATAAATGTGTGGCAAAGAACCCGCGGGGAGAGTCGGATGGAACGATACGGCTATACAGTAAGTTTTCATTCATCTAAGGGAAAAAAAAATTAAATAATTTATTGTTCACAGGAAGTAAGTAATTACAAAATATGTCACGACCCTGTGCCCTGAGCTAGGAAACCTTGTGGTACAGGAAGGATTTAGTTTAGCTTCAATGCTTGTTTCACTTAAATTAGTAAAAATACAAGTTATACAGAGGAGTATTTATAAATATATTATATCTGACAATTAATTAATGTAATGGAAATACTTTTCATTGGAAATCCTTCTCAACTTGTGATTTTTCTTCAGCTTCTTCTCCTCCGACTACCACGCCCGACCCCCGCGCCGCGACAGTCCCACCGCCATCCAAGCCACCTCGCAAAGACACGCCGCTCGTAGACAAAGGTACGAAAACATAATAATTACTCGAACCTTAACGCCTAAACATACGTAATTGTTACCTAATTATATTTAGTGAACACTAAACGTATGTTAGTACATCGACAATCATCGTCAATGCACATTAATCATAAATCACGTCTTAACTACAGCTGATGCATAACAGACTCCCACTACTTGATTAATAATCACACGAAAGTTATTTTGTTTTAATATTTATGAAATAATTGGCTCGATTAATTAATTATGCATATTTATAGTTAGCAATCAAAATGAAAGATATTTTGTGGTCAAATAAGTTTATTATCGGCCGGTATCGCTCCCGAAAGGTAAACGCATGGAGTCAACAGTTTTATTTCGTTGGTTTCGTTTATTAAGAGATAATGGTACCTTTATGAGTTAAGCTCGCGGGACCGTTCAGCTATATTTGTTGTTTGCTGCTGTTTCAGTTATTATTAGTGGTCGTTATATTGTTTATAGATCGTAAACTGTTACGGCAATCTGCTTGTCGCCACTGGTAGTTTGTTAACAGGCTCAGAGTTACGACTCTCGTAAAATATAAACAAATCGCTTATAAACAAACCTTTTATGAAGTGGCACGAAATTTTATATTGTTTTAGTGATACTTTGTATGGATGGATATTAAAACATTTATTTACATATGTATGTACCAAGAAAATATATACGAGAGTAGTTAACCAAAAGTGAATTATAAACAGCGTGTACCAGTAAAATTAGAAGTAGCCCTTTATGTCATTAAGGTACAAATAATTAACACTCCATTTTCAATGATTAATAGCCTGGGCATATACACCTTTTGGTATGTCACCTTTATTGCTAGTAGATTGAAGGTACAACATCAGTGTTGAGTATTGAAATATTTATTCTTCTTCTTCTTTTTTATCATATTTTTATTTCATGCTCTGTGCGATATATTTATGTCCATATATTACTAAAACAATATCCAAAACACAGTCATAATAGTATGATTAGAAGAGCACGTTGTATGTTGTGGGGGTGGATTCATAAGTCCGCGTTATTACTCGCCCGTTATTGGGAACTTGGGCATTTCCCGGCGCTGCCGCCGGACCATGGCAACATCTTGCACGACAACCTATTACGGCCAAGTGTTCACTTCCGCTCTCGTTAAACCTCACGATACTTTTATCATAAGTTTTGAGTGTCTATTATGAACCTGAAAGTGGCTTAGCCAAGAAATTATGATAATAAAACACACTTTGCATAATATAGTTTCAGTCATAAGGTGTAAAAGTTTCGTGTAAGCTCGCGCTTATTTTGACAAAATAAGTAGACGGTAATCATTTAAAACTCCTTAAACCAAAGCTATTTCTCTAAAAGTATGCGAACACATTTCGAAATATACATACCATGAATATTCCATCGCAGACATCCATGAAAAATGCCGTCGAAGCATGCTTTAAAATCACCATACCAATTTTATTTCTCCTTGCACTCATGAACTTGAAAAATCCATTTAACCGGTGCAGCGTCTCGGCGCAACTTTGCGGGCGGTTGTTTTTGCGGCCGCGGCACCGCCGGCGCGTCGACATCGCCCCCTGTTTTCTTTTTTGCACCCATTACGAATTTACGACCCGACCACTCGACAATATTGCGCAACTTTTCAATAACTGCCCGCCGGCCGCCTCCGACCCCTGCCATATTGAATCCTTTACTCAATGAGTATCATGTCCGCTGGTAATCTTTATGTCATTTGGCTTTACTTCCTTATATCTCTATAGCTATATTTTTAAACTTTTGGTAGGTGCAAGTTACGTAATAAACTGTATACTGTATTTAGTAGGTAGTTCAGTAACTCATTTTGTGTGCATAACCATTTATTGGGATTTCTATTTAAACTTGTGCCCTCAACTTTGGTTTTAGATCTTGACCATAATGAAAATTATCTCTTGAAAGTTTAATATCACGCAAACGGATACCAAAAATGCTTTTAGAAACCCTACAATATTTTTCAACGAGCCTTCCAACCAAGCGTGGCGATTATGGCATTTACCCCCTATGAAATTGGAGGAGGCCTATGTCCAGCAGTGGACGTCCTTCGGCTGAAATAGTGGTAGTGGCGGTGAGCCATCCAACGATACCCCATGCGACGGATTTTGCATAGAAATTACACACCTACATTTTCCAAAATGCAAATAAAAATTGGGGGTACAGTCAAGGACATTGAAACACATACCTTTTTCGGTCTTGTCACAATAACAATAAAATTTCATAAGGTATGTGTTTATTTTGCCTCCACTGCAACATATGCCTTACTGTGTTTTTCGTACGGATTGCTACGTACGGAAAAAATGCTACGCCGTAGCACTTCTAGCACACATAGCATACATACTTATAGCTTAGCAATTTAAAGTTTAAACTTTCGTTTGGGTGAACGAGTTATTATGCGAATACCAAAAAAAAATTTAAACAATTCAAATACAAGGTTTCAAAGATCTTCCACTCGCGTCCAGATAAAAATTTAGAATAAGGGAAGTTTGTTTGTTTGTTTAAACACTTTATTGCACAAAACAAGTACATAAAAGAAAAGTAAACTTAATTTTAGACTTTGGAAGTGTGGAATGGAAATGGTACTTCGCTCTCAACTTGATTCCCTTAGACTGCCCATCCGCCAAAGATGTGCTAAGCTGTGTTTTACACATTCGGCATCTCGCATAAGATACTTTCAAAATGTTTTTAAAAGATACCTTCATAATTGGGCATCAATACCATTCATCCTAGATATTAACTTAAAATTACAATTGTTAGCTTACATTATTATTTCATGCAGGTACAAAATACCAGTCTAACCTCAACGAGATCGACAAGGGCAAACAGAAGCCCGACGAGGGCGGCGGAAAGTCTCACCTCAACTGGGTCGGAGGAGCATCGCAAGTCACAGGTATGTACACCACTAATAAACCGATACACCGGTACCCGCATTAACCTCTGTATCAAATTAATCCTATCGACGTTAATCACTGATATAGTTACAGTCCTATCTGATAAATCAGAGCGAATAATATACTCAGAAACAACTGCAAACATTGTCAAGATGTTAGAGTGAATCATCAGATATTTTTGTATACTCTCTAATATACTCTTCTCTCTCTCTCTGTACCCATAATAAAATAACGCTCGTTTTTTGAAGATAAGAATTTCATTACTTATAGCGTTATACGTTATAACGTGTCAAACTTAAGTTAGGCAAATCTACTTCTCATTTTTAGTTTAGAAATTGACATTTAGATCTACTTTACGCACAGTACGCACACTAGAAAACGTTAGCGATATATTTCGTGTTGTGCTGGGACTTCACCTAAACTTGTGCAACACTAAAGAGATACTTGAAACTGTAACTCTTATGTTGCCAGTTTATGTCATTAATTGGTATCTAATTACTTGATATAAGAATACAAGACTTCAATTTTCGGCAGCTTCCTCCGCAATTTAATTAATTACAAAGATAGCGAAACGGGCATGTATCTAAATTGATCATCATATATATTTAATTTTACTAAATTAAATCATATATATGTAAAGTGTGTAGTAAAGTGATTTATTTATGGTCATTTATTGTTTTAAGCCTACGTGTGTGTTTCTGGGGAATATATTGTTTTATTAATTTCACAGGTTATGCTGATTGGAGGAGGAGTCAAACATGGATTCTAATTTTGTTAGTAGTGCTACCTTATTTCTAATTAGTACCTGTCTTATTACTAATTACACTTTTCGCTGACAATTACTCATTATTTAATCTTATGAGAAAGATTGATTGAATCGTATAGTTTTTTTACTGGCCGATATAAATACATTTTTAAAGGGTTAATTTGAGATACACCATCATGAAGTTCACGGGTCAACAAGCATGCGAAATAAATTGAAATCAAATTAGATGGTCTCCATTTGACCTACAGTTTCATTATTGTAAAGAGGCCAGTCGATAAAATAAACCAAATAATCGAGAAAACAAAATCATCCAAAACTTATTTCGTCTATACAACAATGATAATCTCTGACATCTCTGTTAGTTGGTTCCACCTGTAAATGACAACTATTTTCCCACTTTACCTAATTGCTACCACTGCTACGTGGGCTGTTCCGAAAGTTTTTAGCTGCTCGCACTCTATTCATGCCATATATGTTTTAATGATACCATTATGCGGGAAATTTCAATACAAATGTGTTGGGGGTGAAACTGTTGATGAAAGTCGCTTGGGTTTTTTTTATTGTATTTTAAGTACGACGTGTCAACAGCCCTATCTAATATGCGATGCACGGGTCACAATACCAATTTTGTGTTGCGGGCCAATTTTGATTAATACGTCACCACAACTAAACGAAATTTTATACACCGCAAACTATGAATCTTCCCTGTCTCTACCCACGTAATTTGTTTCGATTGCATGAAAATTAGCGACAATGAGCAGGTGTGTCGAATATTAGTCTAGGACGCGAGACTAGGGACTGCTCATCATCTCCAAACCCCTTAAATTAAATAAAATCATTTACTGATTTTACATTAAAATCAGCAAAACTAAGTTAGAAAGTCATCCCGGGCAGTTTCCACTACAGCTGTTAGGGACTTCGTTGCCAACACTATTTTTAGGTATCAAAAATAGTACTATTTTCGCAATTTTTTAAAAGCCCATACAAAAGGCCTTTTGGTAAAAGAAATGTTGTGAAAAAAATACTTGCTACTTACTAACGATTTTATCTCAGCTCATAACTATTGAAATTACCCACATAATGGTGTAAATAAAAAATATATCGCATGAATAGAGTGAGAGCAGCTAAAAACTTTCGGAACAACCCACGTAATTTGAAATTGTTTGTTTGTACTAGTAATGACAACCTGACAAGGTTTAAAAAAATACTGGTGTCCATTTTATAGGACTTGGCCATGTTTTCTAAATGCGACAAAGTTCGTCACTCGAAACTTTGTTAAAATAGTAACTCAAAATGGAATTCATACTTGTAGTGGTACCAATATTATACGATCTAAAGCTTTGGGACTATTGCCAGCAAACTGAAGCAACAAATAGTACAATAGGCAGAACTAATCGAACGTTATTTTATGAAGACAGTTGGCTGCTGTACTCTACAGTATAGAAACCAGTATCTCCTCTTTTCAATTTCCAATTCTAATAGTATTGAAAGCAATGGATTGACTCATGTTGTGCTAGAGCTTATGGATTGTGGAATATCACTTATTGTCCTTAAAACAGGTATTTACGTAGAATCATGACTTCTATGTGGTCATCGTATTATACAATATCTATACAATGGTGTGCTTATCTTCTTTCCTTTACCTAGTACAAACCCGTTGTTGTGAATTATTATGTATTTAAACTACCTTTAGTGAGAGTTCCTTAAACTGTATGTAAATGTCTCATAATACGTTGAATTCATTTTTGACGTCATATAATTCCTACTAACGATAAGTACCATCATCAGGGAAAATGGATTTCAATTGTTATTGGAGAATTAGGAGTTTGAGACAAACATACCTATAACTTCTCGGTGTAGCAGATTTTGATGACCATGATAGGTGAAATCAGCTTATGTTTTATAAACAGTGAACCTGCACAAGTAGCGATTGTAACCCAATAGGTGTTAAAAGTTGCAATAAATCTGCTGGGCCGTGAATAGTCAACTTTATAATAGTAAAACACTGCACACGAATTAAATAAATATAAAGTGCACTATAATTGTAATAATCTTAATGGTTATTTTGATAAAATAGACTAAGACTGAAAAATAATATTATGTTTACAAGAATGTTGTCCGAGATTTTATTTCTGCTTTTGTGTAAACCTCATGTTCGCTGTGATACCTACAAATGAGAAATTGAAGGGATTAATTAGCAGGATGATTGTACTCGTACATATGATTTCTAGTACAGATAATTTGTATCCGTCGTGTTAAATAGGTATGCTAAATTATTAATTTCTCGTTCAATTATGCGCAAACCTGATATTAATGGATTCCTTGAAAAGCATAGCTTAAGTTGGAACATTTTCGAACTGACGTTAATTTAAGCAAAACCGAACTTAAACTATATTCCACTGTAATTATTTAAAACAGATCAAGTTTCTTCGGTCAATTAAAGTTTATATAATGTATTGTATTGTATGTAATGTTATCGTTAACATGTTGCCAAATTGCTACATTTAAGAAATTGTAATGCTACTTAGATAGGTTGTTGTAAATATATCCCTAAGCCAAAGCAATGGAGTAACTTTAGAATCTGAGAGTATATCTATTGATAGTGTAACTATGAGTTTAATATAAGAAGCGTAAGCAATTGTAATACTACATGTCACGGTACCAGAAGAGTAGGTTATATATAAACTAAATAAAGCTTGTTTTAAAACGATATTTTTTCATTTCGCCTTCCTATCTACTTCACGTATGGTTTTAAATATTGAACTTTCTTTCAACAGATCAACAAAGTAATTTATGTAAAAAAATCTCCGTCCGTCATAATTTGGTGGAGCGAAATGTTTGCAAACAATCTGCCGCGTATCTTTGAAGATTAGGTCAGGCTTTGGGGCGCCGAAAAGGCCCCAACTATGTATGGCGGCACGCCAACTCCTGTAAGCCAATCTAACTTCTTTTAAATGTGTTTTTGATGTAAAGAACACATAACGCAATACATCGCCCTCAGACTCAACAATTTTGAAGCAAATTAGCTTTTGATTTAGAGCTTTAAGTTTGTTCCCTCTAATTTAACGTGAGAACTTTGAGAAAGTTCAAGCTTTAGCAAAATTGGAATACACAATTAGACGTTGGTGCTGAAAACACATAGCTTTTAGTATTTTACGTATATAAAATTTCAAGTTTGCTCAACACCAAACGCTGTGTTACAACCAAAACGCGTAAAAACTTCGTATGTTCTAGTGAAGTAACCTACAATCTCTGCTCTATCAAATGCCAAAAAAAGAAATACATAAATGGAATATGCATTGCTGATTCTAAATTATTATTATTCAGAACCATAAATACAATACAATACAATACCAGTACACTTTATTGCACACCACGAAAAACAACACAATACAGAACATAAAGATTAAGGTAGAGGTACAATAAGCGGTCTTATCGCTAAAGAGTGATCTCTTCCAGACAACCTTTGGGTAGCGGAGATAATACAACGTATTCAACAATTTGAGTACTAGGCAAACCTAAAAATGGATTCAAGTAAATAACATGCAATTTAAGAATAAACATACATATATATAAATATTCACCTACAATTATACACAAACGTTTAAATAAATACAATACAATATCATCCAGTCACAAAAAATAGCTTAGTTACGTATTTAATTGCAAAACCATCTCGCACTTGACCACACTTCATTGATTCTGTTTATAAATTAGCCACCGTAACCTAATTGGCCATGGCAAATCCGTTTAATAATTGGACATGATTACGTGGTCACCCGCTATCATTGTAAACTGTGCTCTACTGTATGAAAAATAAAGTTTAAAACCCAATGAAACAAATAATTCAGGAGTGCATTGTTTGTAACCGTCGCTTCATTACTTAGCCGCAACGCAACACGGAGGTAGGTAGGTACGTGCTTCCGGAACCGGATATCGGAGGACAAACAAAATTAACGCAATGAGCTGTTCACGTCGAAGACAGTCCTTAATTCAATAATCCGAGGATCAAACAATTAGTTAACAAATTGAAAAGCTTGGATAAACAGGTGATTAACCTGATTACAGCAGGGGAGTAATTTGTAAGAGGTTACCCTTCTCATCCCGCATGACAAACCCTATCGACGTAGATACTACCTTCGTATTTGTATAAAATTTCTATCGTCTGTTATAACATTATACATCCGCGTCGTTAGAAAGATGCATCATTTCCCGAAAGGCTTTCTGGTCATCTATCAAACCGTTATAATATAATACAATCAACTGTCGAAGAGTCACGTCTTCTGATCCACAAAAAATACCGCGAGTTAGGAAAAAGTTGAGAAACGTGCATATTTTTATCGTTGTTCAAAAAATGTATAACTAAAGGACTTATACTGACTTGTCCTTCAGGAATTAAAAAAAAATCGGCCAAGAGCATGTTAGGCCATACTCAGTGTAGGGTTCCGTAGTTTCACAATTAACTCAATTTAAAAAAATCAATAACAGGCAAATACAGGTAATACCTTCGCAGCGTTTCATATGTCTTTTACCAAGAAGGAAAGACTTTTTACGACAACTCAAAAACAGCTTAACTGATCATGTCCGCTATAGTTTTCATTGAAAGTCTTTATAAGCTTTACCTTTTCATATTCTTTGGACCCATAGTTCAAAAGTTAGAGGGGAGGGACACATTTCTTTCGGAGTGATTATTCCGTAAATATTTACTTTATTTGAATTGGGTTGTTTTTTTTTTGCTTCAAATTAATGGATATAACAATTCTTATGGAGTTGAATAGATCTTTGAAAATGAATAGAGGTCTTTATCAAACATCTTTTGATAAAGATGATTTTTAGAAATAATCACTCCATAAAATGGTGACGGGGTATTCTCCCTTTCTAAGTTTTGAACTATGGTCCCAAAAAAAGAAAAAAAATCATGAAGGTACCTAAATCTTAGGAAAAACTTTCAACGAAAACTGTAGCGGACATGATCAGTTAAGGTGTTTTTGAGTTATCGTAAAAAGACGTATGAAACGCTGCGAAGGTATTCCCTTTTGCTTGTTATTGTCTTTTTTTACCGGGGACCCGGGTATGTCCTTAAACTACCAAGACCACCGGGGAATGGGCAGCAGCATTCCTAGAGTGCGGTGGAGATACTGCGATCGCCAACCCGCATGCCAAGCATGGCGATTATGGCATTTACCCCCCATGAAATTGGGGGAGGCCTATGTCCAGCAGTGGACGTCCTAGGGCTGAGATGGTGGTGGTGGTGGTGGTCTTTTTTTAATTAAGTATATTAGGGCAACTACGGAACCCTGCACTGAGCATGGCCCGACATGCTCTTGGCTGATTTTGTAATTACCGCAGCCGCACAGTAAATTCATGGCGCGCTATAGGTACTCGTAGAAGACAAACTGCCTCGGAACGAAAACAAACCACTGGCTAGTAATTTGGCTGCCGCCGGCCTCATATAGGATAGGACGCCATAATTTCCAGAAGGCAAATTAATCCAAGCACGGCTGGGCTGATCGGCGGTCAGCGCGTCCTTGCATACTAATGCTATTGTTTATCGAAGGGAGCTAATCTGTGCGCGCCAGCCGTCACTGTCCACCCTTGAAATTATAACGGATCACTTTCGGGCTCGTCTAATCCGCGCCGCCTCGATCAACCGAACGTGCCCAGAGTACAACGCGGTGTTTCTGTTCATTACCACAAAATAGGTACAATCATTGCGTTTATTAACAGGAAAACAGGGTTGTTGCTAAACTAATATTGATAAATATAAACACATCTTCTTAATGCGGTAGAAGGTTAAGTAGAGCGGTAGACTACAGTCACAATAATTTGTTTATTATTTAGTTAGTTCTTTAACGTAATGCATTTAACACACGTCTCACTCTGTCGCTTCAGATTCGCGTGAGAACAGACCTTTTTAACAATTCGCGCATTTATTAATCTCCAACGTCCTTACATTTGGAAGTTTCGTATACGTATTTAGACAAGATAAGATAAGATAATTTATTTGATAAAACATGAGTCACATAGGATGTCATAATTCACAGTTTCAAGTACATACATGTTTTGCTGTAAGTCCAGCATTCAAATTTTCCATACAATTAAAATTTACTAATGGTTAAGAATAACAATAAAATCCATATAATTAATGTAATGTCACAGTATCCTTAAAATTATTCACATACAACAGTCTAATAGTATTAGGAATTCAACTATAATAATTCAATTAAAAAATTAAAGATACTCTAATATCACAGCAATAATAAAATTAATCTTAAATTTACAAGCTAGTGAGGATTTAATTTACAATGTCGTATGAAATCATTGATGTCATAAAAACATTGCTGCAATAATATTTCCAGTAACTTTTTCCGGAAGTCCTTTTCTGTTAGTTCTCTTAAGTAAGTATTCTTCTTAGGTAAGTATTTTGTCCAATAATTGCATGTTGTCAGAGCTAATCAAACGAAAATTCGATTCTAGTGCCTAACAAGACAACATATACTTTTATTTAACGGGAAAGGTGAATACTTACTTAGAATTTTATGATACCTACCTCTAGATGTCGGGAGATCTTCAAGAAGACAGTAAGTTTGTTGCACTTTTAGCACCACCGAGGGGTCACGTGTAGGGTAACGGTGGGTACTCCCTACGGACGTGGGGCAACTGCGGCCCCACTTGTCAAATAAGTGGGCAACTTGACTGTTAGAAGTTCTCAAGCCGCCCGAAGGCTCTAACTCGGCTTAACGACTGCTGTCATAGCCGTGCCTTCCAAAACACGGGAGCGCTCGGTTAGTAACCACTCAAAGCGGTTACCCATCCAAGAACTGACCTGGGCCGACATTGCTTAACCTCGCATACCGCACGCGGTATGCGGGTGCCGCTGGGCCACGAACGCTCCTTACTCCGAGTCTAGTAGTCTAGAGATAAAATCTATCGATACATCGTAACCATCGTACCCATGATGTTGTACAAAACGTTCAAATGTTGAACTACTTATAACCAGGGCTCGGATTTCTCATCGCACGGTAAGATGAAAGAAAACTATGGAATCGATATTAAGACTCATATTCATACTCATACTCACTCATTTTCTTAGTCCCAAAATACTTTTATTGCTTTATCAGGCTGACAGATCGAAAATGTCAATCGAAAGTTAATCTTACTTAATGTAATTGAAATGTTTTTTGTAGTACGATGTGGGAAGTGTTATTCCCTTAACTCGATAAAGGGTTACATTTATCACGTAACTTTAACAATTAAGTACATTGTTATACAGACTATTTTGTTGCGGTAGACGTAATACTGGGTACTGGCCGCTTTGCATGTGTGTCATAGGTCAATCATTAACGACGTGTCGTTTAATTATATTGCAATCGGTGCGTGCATTATTGTTATTACGCGAACAATGTCTGATCCGCAAGTTCTTGCAATTTTTTAACAATTTTGGGCCCTGAACCAACTAAAGATAAATTGAAGAAAGTACTCGATAGAAATCCGGACTTTATAGAAATAAGGCAGATGGCAAATACTTACTCAAAAATTTGA
Source organism: Notocelia uddmanniana (assembly GCA_905163555.1). Classification (NCBI taxonomy): domain Eukaryota; kingdom Metazoa; phylum Arthropoda; class Insecta; order Lepidoptera; family Tortricidae; genus Notocelia; species Notocelia uddmanniana. The sequence goes on from LR991057.1 coordinate 18,457,731, forward strand.
GCGAGTTCTTGAATTTACTAAGCTAACGTGTATTAATATAGAACGATCTTTTTCAAGTCACAAGTGGATTTTCAACCAATATAGAACCCGTTTTACTCCAGAAAATATCGAAAAAGTCGCCATTACTTATTTTACAATCGTAATCTTGATATGGACAATACACACTTCATCCATTTTCAAGATTTTAAAGCACTCATTCCAGTTTCTCAATATTTTATTTATTTATAAAATATAATTAACTCAACTGAAATTATTTATTTCACGTATAATTTACTTTCGGTATTACTATTTTAACAACCATTTTTCATCATCACAAATTTCAACTAATATCCTATACTTATTAAAAACTTACAAAATAAATAATTTAAAATAAGGGGTCACCCCGCGGCATCGTGCCAAAGATGCTGGCAGCATTTCCTCGCTGTATAGCAATGCTGATGCGTTGTGCGAGGAAGCTGCCAGCCCTTTGGTCACCAGTGGTGTCCACTAGCCTCTTTGCCACTTCTTTAAAGAGGTCATGGGCCCTGGGACCTCACGGACCGAGGGTCTCAACGCCGAACGGAACGAAGTTATATTCGGCGCCGAGACCCCTATATTTGCTTTGCTTAGCCTTTTCGGCCGCCTCTGCCGCCGCACCCGCTCTGACTGAAGTTCCGTGGAGATGGTAAGGAGCCAACGTGTCCACACACGTGGCGTCCCACACTAGCACACGTCCTATCTTCCACGGAATCAAAGACATACCACCCGGCCTCTTGCCATCGTCTCTAAGAATGCCGGGTGGCTCTAGTAGCGCCGGCACGTTGACGGTGGCAAGAGAACGGCGGAGAATGTCGTTGAGTGCGGCGTGTCTAGAGAAGCGGCCTGCGCTCTTTTGGCAAGAAAGTCCGTGATGTCCCAGGGTGTCGACCTCGCTGCCGCAGGGACACCTGGAGCACAAACCCGGTCACCGAGTCGCAGGCAGGTCGCCACACGCAGAGTATGGGCTTCGAGGAAAGTGCCGGTATGCACTGATGGATAAGCGTGCAACCAGGCACCTGCTTCTCTGGTACCCACTGCTGAAATTCTGGCCCGATCGGAACCTGCGCTGCGACTTAAGAGAGAATCATATGTATTTTAGGTATTACTTAAATGAATGAGTATGAATTTCAGTTACATTTTAGTCTTAATATCGACTCTATAGCTTTCTTTCATCTTACCGTGCGATAAAAAATCCGACCCCTGCTTATAACTAAAGAATCAGGACAATTCGACGTTGACATTGAATACCTATGCAGATCTCTGTCTACATCTCTACGTAGATGGTATAATGCCAAACCCAATTTGATGACCTGTTTAGCCTAGTTGATAGTGACTCTGCCTTCGAAGCTAGAGGTATTGGGTTCGAATCCCGGCCAGGGCATTTATTTGTGCATTTATCACGGATATTTGTTCTTGGGTCTTGGATGTTTTTTTATGTATTTAAGTATGTATTTATCTATTTAAGTATGTATATCGTCGTCCAGTACCCATAGTACAAGCTTTGCTTAGTTTGGGACTCGGTCGATTTGTGTAAGATTGTCCCCCAATATTTATTTATTTATTTATAATTAACCCAGTGATAGAAATCAGTTAAAGTATATGAGAAATTTTATTGGAATACGAGTAGTATACACGATGAGATAAATATAACTATGGTGTATTATTTTAAACGCAAGTATAAGTAGGATGGCATATGTAATAGTGAGAGCGCGGCAAGAAAACTATAAATGGCCCTTGTTCTTCGTACATAACTGAGTTACATTATTAGCTATGTATAAAGAAAAAATATTCTTCGTACAAAACCGGGTAATGTACCAAGAAACCTTCGTTCCTTGCACATTACCACTCACCTTCGATCAGTAATAAACCTAGATACACTATTTGCCTGTCAACGGCGTCCACGCTCAAGAGTGCTTAAATTCCGTTTAAGCACTCTTGCGTTCACAGTCACGCGCTAGCCATCGGCGAGTCAACATGCCTAAGTGCTCCGTGAAAAAGTGCAAAAACAACACGTTAATGACGTTAAAAAAGGATGGAATTTCGTATTTTCGATGAGTATTTATTTAAAGTTTCATAATTCATTGAATTTGTAGTTATATCAGGATATAACACGCTTATAAAAAATATTTTATGTAAATATTTGAAATACTCAAACAGCCAACCAGCTACGCTGCTGTCTCTTTCCCTCACGTTGAGTTGGTCGTATATTGAAACGAAACGGAGAACGGACGAATTGGACTATAGTAAAATTTCGAATGAAAGGAGTCGCAGACTGAAAACTTTTTTACGAAAGTTTACATGTATTGTTTTTATTGTACACACATAATTATGTATGGAGTGTATTTGTATTTTACTTTATTCATATATCAAAATCGGGTGGTAACAGTTTGTTTGTCTGACATGTCGCTCTGCTCAGTATACGTTGTTCAAATCAAAAACTTTTTTACTCATTTTGATACGGTTTTCACTTACGTGTAGCTTACTAACCTAACTTACTATTAACTTTGTTACAGTTATCCAAAAAATGAAATTGAGAGAGATAAATGGAGGCAAATTATACCTAAAGAAAGAGGCGAAGAATATTTTAAACCAAATGATTCTAGCGTGGTTTGTTCCTGTCACTTTTCAGAATTTAGTTTTATGACAACGCATATAACTGATAAAAATAAACTATGTATTCAGTTTTCATTTAAATTTATTTCTTAATTATTGCCACTAAACTGACATTAATTAACTTTTTTAACAACTCACGCTAATTGGGTACACTTATTTCTGAAAATGCCCTTGTAACATTTAGTTAAAGCAAATTGTTCGTGATGATTTATATGGTATGAAAATAAAAAAAAATATGAGGGTACAATCTTACACAAATCGACATAGTCCCAAACTTAATAAAGCTTGTAATATGGCTACTACATAATATATACTACTTATATTTAAATATAAATAAATACATTCTTAAATACCTATACATAAAAAAACATCCAAGACTCAGGACCAAATATTTATGCTCAATTGCTTACCACACAAATAAATGCCCTGACCGGGAATCAAATCCGAGACCTCCTGCTTAATAGACAGACAGGGTCGCTATCAACTAAGCCAAAGTGGTCGTGTTGGTATAAATCAACGTTACCACCTGACAAGTCGTATGCTTGTATTCCACCGATGCCTGTTAAAAAAAAAAACAATTTCGACTCCACGGCACACGATACGGCCTCTGTTCCAATGTTGACATCTAATCAGTGGAAAATCAACAGAAACGAAACTGAACCTAATTGCTCTTGATTTACGGTGTACAATCTGTTAACATAATGCGGACTTTTGTGGAAATTTTCCACAATCGATACGTGCATTTTGTAATGTTATAACCGCCAAACACTATCATTCAAAATAAAACGTTATGTTTGTGACGTAAGGCTTAATATCGAATAAAAGGAAATGGTACAAAACGCATTACTTTTTTTTGGGTGTCTCCTATACACGCACACAGTCGCAATGAAATTCGGACACTTTTTCGACTTGAATTTGAAGGTGATAGTGTATCTAGGTTTATTATTGATCGAAGCCACTCACATTGACAGTTATGTACAAAGAAGTAAATATTCTTCCTACATGACCCGGTTTTGTACAAAGAAATTGCTGTTCCTACTACAAAAGGGATAAATGGGTCGTTCTTGTCTTTCGTCCGAAAAGCATCAGTTTTGAGAAAATTCACACAATCAAAGTAAAATACAACAAACGACAAGAAACGTAAGAATTATTGTATATTTTAGAATTATATTTCTTCACAGGCTGTTTCCCGTGACTTCGTCCGCGTCTTCGCTCCTATTGGTCGCAGCGTGATGTTATATAGCCTAAAGCCTTCCTCGATAAATGGACTATCCAACACAAAAAGAATTTTTCAATTCAAACCAGTAGTTCTTGAGATTAGCGCGTTCAAACAAAGAAACAAACTCTTCAGCTTTATAATATTAGTATAGATTAGTGTGACTATGCTGTATGCGGACGACGTTCTGGCTGCTAACACCGCACAAGACCTGCAGGAACTATTAAATAAGTGGACATCCGCTTTAGAAAAATACGGCCTCAGAGTGAGTAGGAGTAAGACCGAGTACCTCAAATGCCCCTTCAGTGGAGTCACGACCCCGGAAACAATATCCATTGGGTCGACACCTATCCCCACAGTAGAAAAATTCAAGTACTTAGGTTCAATGCTCACGATGGATGCCAACATAGACGCAGACGTGGCCCATAGGACTAGCGTAGCCTGGCAGAAGTGGAGATCGCTCACAGGGGTGCTATGTGATCCCGTGAAGGATCCGTTCGAGTTCCCGTGAAGGTCAAAGGGAAAGTTTATAAGACGGCGGTTCGCCCAGCTTTATTATATGGATCCGAATACTGGACCGTGAAAAAGCTGCATGAGCAAAAGGTCCATGTTAACGAGATGAAGATGCTGCGGTGGGCGGGAGGTGTGACATGCTAGATAAAGTTCTTAATGAATTTATCCGCGGTAGCTTTAAAGTCGCACCCATAGTCGAGAAAATCACGGAAAACCGCCTAAGATGGTATGGACACGTAAAGCGGCGCAACGAAGACCATGTGGTGCATATTGCATTGAACCTAACGTAGCAAAAGAGAGGTAGAGGCCGTCCGCCATTGACCTGGTGGTCCAAGATAAAAAGAGACCTCAAGCAAGCCCAGTGGCGCAGTAAAGCGAGGAGCCCGACCTCAAATAACGGGAACAGGGACTGAAGAAGAAGAAGTATAGATTAGTGTGAATTGTTGTCTAGCAAAGTAGCACAGTGGATGGAGGGGTAAGCATGCAACCAAAACCCAGATTCGGGTTGGGATATAGCCAAAAGGCGTACTTTTTTCGCCCTCGTTATGGCAGTGGTTAAAAGCCAGTCTAAAGCTTGGCGACACAGAGGTTCGTCCCAAATTCTTTGCAATGTTTTGTTGGACGGCAGGGATTTACCCGGGCATGCTAATTGTCAGGCGTTTTCAGTGTCACACAAGTACGCTACCTCAATATCTCGAAGTGAGGGTGTTAGGATCTTACCTATAAGAGGCAACGTACTTTGTGCTGAAGAAAGAAACGCCGGAAGAACTATGCTAGAAATTTGTCTGATCCCGAGGCCGCCATGTCGGACAGTTAGGGTAGCTTGTAAGAATTGCCTGTCATTAATGTGGATGTTAAACAAGTTTTGCATCTGTAAATGGATGATGCTGTCTATTTTTTCACAAAACTGGGGGAACTTCCAAAAAGGGCTACACCTCAAAGAGTAGATTAACTTGGGGGCAAAGATGCAAGAGTGGAGGATAAAAAGAGCCATATGTGAGCTAATTTTGAGTAGGCGATCAGAGTAATCGGTAAAACGTGTAATTTGGTTTTCAATAAAATCCGGGATCGATTCTTCAAAAATTAGGGCACCGATTAAATGAAGAGAGCTCTTTGTATTGACTTTTGTGCCTGGATTATGACTTCAGGGCTTAAGTATATTTCATGTTTACTCATGTAAACTCATGTTTAATTAAAAACCGATTTCTCGGAAGTTCAAAATTAAAGAAGAAAGGTCGCTGAGAACTGAGGTTGCTCCACCAGCCAGGCTGCCGTCATCAAGATACCACATGTTAAATTTGGAATTTAGAGCCGTAATGATAGGATGTATTGCAAGACTAAAGATGGCTGGTCCTAATGGGTCGCCTTGCTGACAGCCAACTGCGGAGAGTAATTTATGATTTTTGTACATCAAATGTGAGGGTGAGCTGTAACATTGCCAAAGATATCAGAATCAGAATCAGAATCAGAAAAAATGTTTATTGTAAAACATAGGTAGGCTGTAAAATACAGAGTTGATATAAGTAGGTAGGTGTGATCATCTATGTCTTGCCAATGGGCGTACAAAACATTAGGTGCTGAGATACGTATAATTAAAGTCACATGCAATTGAAAATAAGAATAAAATGAATAGCTATTACAATTCATAAAATATAATCTTACTCGTAATAATAAAAATAATATTGTAATTAAAAATCACATTAAAATTCAATTTTAAATTGTGCAAGTCATATAATAATTAATGAAATTATGAAGTCACATTTAACATAGTCATTCAGGTTAAATATTACACAAAATTGTCATTTAAGTAATCAGAAATAGAATAATAGCATTTATTAATAATAAATATCAGAAATTTCTGTTTAAAACGCGGCATAGGCACCTGTTTCAAATCTAGTGGAAGCTTAAGTAAGTAAGTAAGTAAGTAAGTAAGCATTTATTTGTAAACATAGGTAGTTACAGTGGTCGTCGTCATAAGAGTTTCACTATGTTTTGCCAATCGGCATACAAAAACATTGAACTTAATATTAAAATAAACCCTACATCTACTAATCTGTTATACATATAAAATTCAGGTGCCTTCGTACAAATTTTAATCAGTTTATGAAATTTCAACTGCATTAATTAATACTAGATGAAAGCCCGGCTTCGCTCGGGTGAAATGAATAAGAAAGAAATAAAGTAAACATTTATTCGTGACAGTTATGCAAACGACGAAAGAAATAGTGTACAAAAATGTATAAAATAAAAACTTTACAACAACGGTTTATGAAGAAACTTCGTATAGAAATATAGTCTGTAGTCTGGATTAACATATGGAATAGGGAGTAAAAGATTACGCTGACGACGTCACGGGCAAAGGCTAGTATCTTTGCAAGTTAATCCTAAGCATTTTTATAAGGGTAGTATTTAAAGGCACATAAAAAATTTGACACCGTAATCAGTACTGATTTGTATAGCTAAAATACTAATCGTTCATTAAAACTCAGTTGTGCAATTGTTAAATATTGATGAGTCAGTCAGTATTTTTGGTGCGAAGTCAGAGCTGCTAACGCGAACGAAAACAAATGAAGTTCGTGTATCTCCCTCTCTGTCGAACTTGCAAAATCGAGCGACACAGAGGGAAATACACGATGTTCGTTCGTTTTCGTTTCGCGGTAGCAGCTCTCTATACTCCGCCAAATTCTATTAAGTGGGGCCCTTTACACTCAATATTATGTGTCAATAATGTCGCGATTTTTAAAATTGTATGGGGTCTGTTACACGCTTAATATTATCACAATACTGGTGTGTCAATATTATCGTGGTTTTCAACATCGTATGGATTTTTCTTCAATATTCATTGCACGTGATACGGATCGTGATATGAGTATATCGCGTGATAATAATAACCATGTAACAGGCCCCTATGGATGTTGCTTCAATATTCAGTGTTTCGCGTGATAATAATAACAGTTGGTAATATTTTCTCCAATTAATGGAAGCTATTTAACAACTTGTTCCGTTTACCCAAAGATATTTCACATTCCGATACGCGCACCATCCAGGAATAGGAGCCGTCAGACCAAAGGGCCTACCGCGATCTGAAAACGAAGTATTTCCCTCTCCGCGCTCGAATATGCAAGTGCGACAGAGAGGCCTATATATTTAGTTTTCGGTTGGTAGCACCTTAGTCCGAGCGCGGCGGACGATCGAAGAAAGTCAAAGAACATTCCGTGTGCTGTCTGTCACACATATAATTTTTTAACTTCCCATCGACCTATGAACTTGAAATTAGGTGATAATGTTTATTATGAAGTATATTTTACCAAAAATATCAATATATTGATAAATCACATTTGTTTTTTAGTTTTACGGAACCCTCAGTGTGCGACTCCGACGCACTTGGCTGGTTTTTATTACATTTTGAATTTTATATCTCTTATAGTAAAATACCCTATTCGTTTTAAAGTTGACGCCTGAGGGCCTACCGCGAACCAAAAACGAACTATCTTCCTCTCTGTCGTTCGAATATATAAGTACATGTGCGAGAGAGGCTGATACTTCGTTTTCGGTTCGCAGTAGCGCCTCTCCGCGGCGAACGGCATGAGCTGAGGGTCTACTCCGAAATTCAAAATCCTAACTTCGTATGGTGCCGTCCCTTTCACTCTCCTGTCATAGACTATATGAGTGAAAGGGACGGCACCATACGAAGTTCGGATTTCGAATTTCGGAGTAGTCCCCCAGTACCACTAAGTTATAAGATAGAGCGAGATAGGGATAGAATTTTGCTAGACGTTTAAAAGCCATAAGTCACCTAGTAGTTTGTCACAAACAAAATAGAGACGCAGCTTTAAGATGGCGGACAGACTCAGCAAACATTCAAGTGGTGTCCTTTACACGATTAATATTATCACAATACTGGGGTGTCTATATTATCGCAGTTTTAAAATTTGTATGGATTCTGCTTTAATATTCACGTGATACTTATCGTGATATGAATCCATGTAACAGGCCCCATACATTCGCTTTGAAGGCGGTTGTTGTGACAATCAGTCTAGCTAGCACGATAGATTATACCGTTACGTTTTATGTGATGTTTTAATACATTTCGCCCATATAACGTGACGGTATAAGTTATCGTGCTAGCTAGGCTGATAGGTGTATAGAACGCTTGAAAACTACAAAAACAAAACGCTGCAGACACGGCTAGCCGAATCCACACAATGGGCGATGATGGCCCATCACCTAGAACGCAGCCCAGCAACCTGGCCAACATACCGGACGCAAAAATAGTTCACGATTTTCGAACGTAGCCGACACTGTCAACCAACAAATTTAATATAGCAATATAGTCTGTGGGCAATATGGCCGACGTTTTGTCATCAAATTAACACTTTTAAATGCAAAATACGCGACAATCCGAATTTTGCGGATACATATGTTCAACTCAAAAATCGTTCTTTTTATACGTTCTTCAATTTGAGACTGGTCTCGTTCAGGTCTACCGTACCCCTGCACGAAATTATTAATATAGATTAGCGTGTATGTCAAAGAAAATATTGATGGAATGCCAGTATTCCAAAAATGAGAATGTCAATTAAATAGAAATATAAATAATCAATTGAGTCAATGGATGAATTGTCAATCCAAATTGTCATTTAAATAATCAGAAATTGAATAATAACATTTTTGTATTAACAATTTCATCAATTTATTTTTTAATTCTGACATATTTAGTGACTTCAGGTTGTGCTTATTATATATCTTGCACCCTAGATAATAAATAGTTTTGCGCATCAGTGCCGTATTTGTTGACGGTACACAAATATTTCGATTAATCCGTTGTCTCAAGCTCTTGTTAGTAACAATAGGTTTTTTAAACGCATATATACCGCGATACGGATACAAATTAGGAATATTTTTTTGGACTTCTGTCAACAAACCGGCGCGGTTCACGGAATTGAAAGCATTTTTGACATCCACTTTTACAAGTACCTGTACTTTACTATGATGGAGGTAAGTTCGACAGGCATGGACGGCGGCTTCGCAACCGCCTTTAGAACCAAACCCTAGCTGGATTGGCTGAAATATAGTAAAAATTTTAAGTTAAAAAATGCCTTTAAAAATTGTATATACCTAGTGAATTTTCCGGTACTGGAAATTTTAACAGAAAAATAACGGTAGTTTTTGAGATTAAGTAGAATGTACAGGCAGCTGCTTAGTAAGACACGTTTGTATCTTAACGTTTTAATGTCTATAACAAAGTTTCAAGTTTCTCGTTTAAAAAATACTTGCTCCCCGAACAAACTATCAGCCACCTTTTCAACCCTTCAGAGGACGAAATTTCAAAAACGCTGAAAATAGTTTTCTTCTACTTTGATGCTACGTCGAAATAAAATGATTCTGCTCTAAAAAAATATTTGCTCCAGCAAGCAAATTTTCAGATGGCGAATTTTAAAAATCGCTGTAAATAGTTGTACTTTACTTGACTTGTTCATATGAAATTAGTGAAGCGGCTGCTGATACCAAAATGTGCCAACTAAATTACCCGATCTCTACCCGAATCCAAACGCTTTGCTTAACTTAGGGGACAAAAGGGACTTTTTAAGAATAACTAGTGTACTTTCTCCTGGAGGTTCGCCCCGAACTATGAACACACAATATAAATTCTCGTTTAAAGAAATAAATAGGTAAAAAATATAGTAAAATTAACTGCAGTTATAGTTTTAAATAAAGTAAATGTCCCCTAATATTTATTTATTATTAATATTTATTATGGAATTCGTCTACCTAGTTATGTGCATGAAAGCATGTATCAAATCAACAAATTCAAATGTTTTATAGGTATCTTAGGTACAGTCGAGGACTTTAATTTAGAACCCCCTTAAGGTTGACAGTCCTGTCAAACGGTATAGACATTCAAAGCAAAATGTTACGCAATGGGTCACAAATTAAAAAACTCGACTGTACCTTTTCATTCACCTATTAACATTTTGATGATGTAAAGTTGCATAACACCATCCCTATACAAAATCAGTTCCGACTAAAAAAATTAAACAAATATGTTTACGGCTTTACTTACAAATGAAAAGTGATTCCATCTTTTTTTTTATGTTTTCTAGAGTGATTAACGCACCACTTCACTGCACAAAAAAGCATATTATTTATTTTTGAGATTTCAGTTAATACAACTGTTACGTTGCGCCGCCATGTTCAAACTAGACATCCGTTGGACACAACCTTGACGCCCCGCCTTAGTGGACACAACTTTGATGGTGTCATTTTGCGACGCTAGTTGTGCTTCTATGTTTTTTTCATTCGCTGGTTACAGTGATGTATTGGACATAGGTTCTTGACTCGCATTTTAAATCTAATATTACAATATAGGTCATAATTGCTTTACCATCACGCACGTGTGAAATTGTAAAAGTGTCATTTCACTTTGAGTGATAATAAAGGGAACCCTCCGCGCTACCTTTATCGTTATCGAATAAAAATAATCCAGGGATTTTTGGGATGATCGTAAATTATAACAGGCTTCGTGGGGCGCCGAGATGTTCGCGACTCGCCTTGGTTTTAACGGCTTTCGTCGCCCACACCGGTTATCTCCAAACATTTACACTTATACTTAGTAAACAAATGAAAATATTTTAGGTTCCATTTAAATCAGCGTTCTAATCCGTATAGCAACGGAACTCTTAAGATCAAAATGTAAAATTTGTGTAAAAGGACTTTTTTGTGGTTTGTTTATTTTATTACAACTATAACGCACCTAAATAAAATTTCATATGTTCTGCCTACCCCTTTCGGGAAAACAGGCGTGAGTTTAGGTATGATGTATGTATAACGCACCGCACAGATAATCTTAGTGACATCATTTCGGTGTTGACCTAGTGTTTTTAAATGCCGAGAAATTAGATACGAAATATGTAAATACTTAGTAATTCTCTCGTCATCTGCAAGGCACAGTAGTCAAAAAAGGCTACTTAGTAATGAAGTTAGCCTAGCTATAAAATAAGAACGTTCAACCCGTCTGATGGTAAAAGGAAACCACTGTGGTGCACTGTAACACATAACACACAGTTCACGATGATATAAAAACGAAAAAAGGTTTAGTATTGAATGTCACTCACTTAAAATGAGCAAGATGTTAAGCAAAGTCTAACAATAACCATTTCCTGAACGCAAATTTTTGTCGGTGCGAAGCTGAAAATCCCGATATCAACAAAAGTGGCAAGTGAAACTAATGAATTATTCATGCTGGCGGTGCGGTGCATGTTCTATCACTGTTTTATCTATTGCGGCCACAGTGAGCCGTGTACCTCCAGCAGGATATCAACATTTCAACCGAGCTACTTATTAACAGAAATATAAATCTGGACAAAGCGGTGTAGAAACTGCTGAATGCCAGTACAGATTGGTCGGCTCTCTATCCATGAAAGGGTAGAGATCTGAATGAGTGCCAAGTTTTACGTCGGTTCCTTATATCATAAGTGCAGTAACGTAAAAAGTTATTTACTCGTTTTTAAAATATGTTTAGGTGATTTTTTTAATATGCTGTTCAAAGTTGCTATACAAATTGTTTCGTATTCAGTTCTTTATAAACTATTTTTAATAATTTGCAATAAGATTAAAACACCACTCCACCCCCTTAGCCCAGTTAGCTTTTCAAAATGTTCGTGTCCGCGGTAAGCCACAGGGGTAGCGAGTTGCCGACCTACTGCGGCGTCCGCTGCGGCGTGTTTGCGGCGGGCGGCGTGGCGACCTGCGCCCCTCGCGGCCGCAAGGGTTAACTACCTTGCAACCAACAATTTAAGTGCCGTTTGAGGAGCCCTGATAAGCTTCATGTTCAAAATAAACATCACCGTAATGGGTGTTAACGAAATAACTACAAGCGGCGATTAACTGTCCAAGGTGGTTCTCAGGGTAATCATGTAACTTTCCCAACGTACGATAGTTAAATCTAACCACCATTTTTAGGGTTCCGTAATTCGAAAGGAAAAAACAGAACCCTTATAGGATCAGTGATCAGTTTGTTGTCCGTCCGTCTGTCTGTCTGTCATGACCTTTTTTTCTCGGGAACGCGTGGAGGTACGAGTATCAAGCTGGAATTTATATCAAATACTCACGTCTACTGTCCCTTGGAGCTGTAAAAAAATCAACACAATCAAAAGATACAGCCGTTATATCGCAAATTTTCGACACTCGCAAGGGAATCAAAACCTACAGGGTACTTCCCGTGAACTCAGAATCTTGAAATTTGGTACGAAGCAACGTCTCAGATAAAGGAAAAATTGCGAAAAACTATTTTTACGGAACCCTCGGTGCGCGAGTCCGACTCGCAATTGGCTGGTTTTTATATTGGAAAATGACATTAAGATCTACTTTACGCACGTTCAAAAACGTTGCATAATTACCCCTCTACTATATACTGAGCTCAATCGCACTGGCATACTCGTACAGCGAGCCGATTAGAGACTTATGTATTGCATTCAAATTTGATATGATTAATGCCCTCGTCTCCATACGCGCCGAGTTAACGAGCGCGATAAATAAGTAGATATCAAATTAGAATGCGAAACGTAAGAGTCTGATAGACTCTCGGTAAACCAATCTGGCTCGTTCTGTCACTTACCAATATGATATCCATATCTTACACGCACTCGCTTCTAGTCACGCCATGCGGTGCTGCTAATGCTAACGTGGCAGACCGATGCGCTCAACACATAGGTACTACCGATTTTTTTAAATTTATATCTTACAACCGAACAATACATTTAGTTACATTTAATAACTTCGCCAAACTGCAGCACAGTTTGTTGGCGAAAGCAACACTCTTTATCTTTACCTTAGCAATCTATATGTTAGAAACTATAAAACCTATTAAAAATCTCATTTAAAAACATTGTTTAAAATGGTAAAAATAATTATTTAAAAATATTTCTTTTTATTTTTTTTGGTATTCAAATTAGCTTCCAGTAATGAAAGATCAGCGAGCAGCGTCACAATTATTTTTATAATTTTTTTTATTATGGCAACATTTGACCTGACGAAGAAGTTGTCATTTTGTCAGACTCTGGGCATCGTTCAGGAGGCAACTGTACTGGGATATCTAACGCTAGGATGATTATGATGATGCTAATGATGATGATGTAGCTATCAGTTATTAGTACAGTCACAAACTTTAATTTTGGACCCGCTAGATGTAAGTCCTGTCGAACTGTATAGGAATTCAAAGAAATAAATTGTGAAATGGGTCACAAATTTAAAGAGCATGACGGTATCTATTACGCACCTGTGAATTTCGTGTTACCAGACTGATATCATTCAAGTCACACTTTTGTTGTGTGGCGACTCGCTGATCGGATGCTCCCTATCTAAAGGTAGATTAATCCTTTCAGCGCGTAATATGAACATGCACTCCGTGTTAATCTTCGCTACGTTGTCAACAGAAAATACCTGCGACGGGTTACGGCGTTATAGATTAGCCACGAAAGAGTTAAATAACAATTGCCAGAACCCAATTCCGTAAAATGAAAATTGTCAGGTTCCGGACCACAGACGTATGAATATAAGTTCCGGACGCTCTAGCCAAATGAGTGTGAGGGAGTGAGAAGGAGATCCCAATTTATCTTGCAAACATATTCCGTCTCGTGTTATTATATTTTTATGTAGCCATTAGGCCCGTTAGCTAAGCGGTTGATTTTGACTTCATGAGCTTGATAAACGCATAATATCCTTATGCATAATAAAAAAACTAAGCAATCATAAGTGTCCGCTTGCAGGCAGGCGGTCCCAGCCCGGCTAGTATGATAGCTTATACCGTCACGTTTTATGTGACGTTTCAGTACATTTTGGCCATATAACGTGACGGTATAAGCTATCATACTAGCCGGGCAGACGTGCATTCTAAATGGGTCAGCGAGCGAGCCTTATTGCAGCGTCCAGACGCGGCGACGCCGGCCCGTAAACAAGATAAACCCACCGCCGTAACGTACGACACACAATAAATCTGCACAGATTTCATTGCCCACCTCCTCGCCCCATGATCTCAGGTAATCTACGCGAGGATTACGTTACGCGTGTAAATTTTATTTTAAGCGCCGTTTGCTGCCGTAAAAACACATTGAAATCGCGCTAAGTATATACGAACTCCGATAACCTCGTATCTTAATTGAGGATCCTACAATTGCTGCCTTTTTAGGGTTCGGTACCCAAAGGGAAAAACGGGACCATATTACTATGCTATTACTAAAACTCCGCTGTCCGTCCGTCTGTCTGGCTGTCTGTCTGTCTGTCACCAGGCTGTAACTCATGAACCGTGATAGTGAGACAGTTGAAATTTTCACAGATGATGTATTTCTGTTGCCGCTATAACAACAAATACTAAAACACAAAATAAAATAAGTATTTTAGGGAGCTCCCATACATAAAAACTTTTGAAAAGGTGTTCGTGGTGTTCATCAGGCGCTGGGTCTGGGAAAACTAAAATCCGACTCGCACTTGACCAAAATTCTACTTAATATTATTTAATGTTCTTATTACTGATACAAAAATATATTATTATTAAAATTAAATTAAAAAGATTATAATAAAGTGTCTAATGTTGTGTAAATAATAGTACGGAACCCTTCGTGCGCGAATCCGACTCGCAATTGGCCGGTTTGTTTTGTTTGTTCGTGCAAATAGTTCCTGTAGTTATATCAGTCCTCCGTATATTGTTTAATCAGTGTACTTCAGTTGGCGTATATCCCGATACTTTAAAATAAACTAGTTCTACCAATTTACAAAGGTAAAGGAGAAACGAGCTTAGAAAAATGCTATCGTCCACTATCCCTGATCCCTGCTATATCTAAGTTGTTTGTTTTTTTTTTGAAATGAAATATGAAAAAATGAAACCTTAGAATTAAAGATGACGAATGCAATGTACTGTTTATCACAACGGTTCACTGTCAATGGCATGAATTAAATATTGAAAAAACTAATATAATGCACTTTCAGTTAAGATCTAAAATGAAATATATAAGGGAGTGAGAGTTTCGCAAGTTGACCAGGTTCAATACTTAGGCTGATACATAGATTGAGGTCTCACATAGTCTAACCGCATTCAGTGACTCTGCGATAAGCTAGCATCATCGTGCTTTGCACTTTCTAGACTTACTTCCAACCTATCATACGAAAACTTTGAAAAAGCCAATAATGGGTATTTTCACTCCTTGTTGACCTAAGCATTCGATCTATGGACTATGGGGAACAGCGGCTGATTCAAAACGCAAAGGAGAGCCATAAGAATCATAACCTGCAAAATTTACGACCACCCCGCGAGAAACCTGTTCATAGGGAGTCCAAAATAGTTACATAGCCGGAAGTTTACATATTAATTGCATGTAAGTATGTGAGAGCTAATCTCCACAGCTTTGACATGTGTGACGCCCACAATAAGAACACTCGTAGGCGAAATCTTCTTGTAAATCCTAGACGTATATTTAGACTCGCCAAATCTCGGAAGTCATTAACCCAGTGATTCAGACGCCAAGGTATCAAAAATTGATGTAACGTTTAAACCAATAAAAACAATTCATAATTGTTTTTTTTTTTTCATGATCAAATTACACCTTCACTCCGACCTTTTTAGTGGTTGTTGGCGTGGTGGGCAGGACGACGCACGACCACTTTATAGGCTCTTGGCGTTCAAAGGATTAAATGTCATTGGGGCCAAATTATACAACTCACTCCCACTAGTAATATCTGAATCACAAAATACCAGGTTCTTTGCAAACAAATTTTAAACGCTATTAATTAAAGGAGCTTATTATAAAATCGTTGAGTTCGTCGTAAGGGGCTGCTGAAACCTAATGCACTTAAAATTGCATCTATATATGTAATAATGTACCTAATTAATGAATTTTCGTGAAATGAAATGTTAAAACTAGTATACGAGTACATATATATAAGTTGACTTGTAAAATACAATATTATACCAATAAATAAAATAAAATAAACTGTCTGCGTGCACCGTATTAGGTTTAAGTGGAAACGAAATGCAGTATATCTAAAAAAAACCAAAGTAAATCAGTCTTGAAGGACTGCAACCCACTGCAACCACATCACATGGATAATAAAGTCGCACCGTGTGCGGTAAACAACTTTTACAATTAAACTTTTACTCTTGATCAAAATCATAGCCAATCTAGATTGAGTAATAATAATAGAAATAAAATTGTGTCTGTCGTTCAGAACACTTTGAAACTAGACGGGTGGAATTGTCGATTCGATAGTTTAAATCATTCTGCAGAATAATTAAACTTCGTATTTTACCATTTAATCCACTTAATACTTAACACTTTATAGCTGGCATGTTGAGGGATTACTTAAATTTTAGACACCTAGTTCTAGTTTATTTAATTAAAAACAAGAAGTTCAAGAGAAATAGATTTTGCTACGAACTGGAGGAAAATATTTTATTTCGTTACGAACTACTTCGAAGTACCGTTATTTTTGTACAAATTTTAAATTAGATAGGTTTTTACAAAATCAGTATCATTTCAGCGGGTAGTTTCAATGTTATCGGTAAAGTTAGCTCGTTACGATTTTATGAGAATATGTTTTGCGAACTTGTTTACATGGAATTCAAATCGGGTTTTTAGTTTGAATTATAAAGTCGCGGGCGCTGCCAACTGAATGCAGTGAGCTGGGAACCGGTAACACAGTGCTTTAGGAGTCGACTAGTTTTTGTTTTCGGCCAACTTTGTTTGTTGGACAGACAAATACGAATAAACAAAATGGACTACGCTGTCACCAAGTCGCCACGAAACTTGTATGCTGAATAAATACGGAAGTAACGGAACCCTTTTACGGTTGTGACTTATCAAATCGGTCTATTAGTCTGTCATATTCTTTGTGAAATGGATGTGGGTCCGAGTGTGTGGAGTATGTAGGCACCCACGAGTAATTTTGCAAGTTAGTGTAGAGTAAGTAATTGGCCTCAACTTTATAATATGCAACACCGGGTTTAGCTTTCATATTTTTTTAATAACTGTACTCATGATTAGAAAGCTTTCCACAAATGTCAACTAGCGGAAACGAAAAAATTTGGGCAATTTCTATACTAAAATCGGTAATTAATACCACACCATCATCATCATCGTCCTAGCGTTATTCCCAGTACAATTGCATCCTGAAGGATGCCTGAGGTCCGCTGCCTAATCCCAAGACTTGGCGTAGGCACGAGTTTTTACGGAAGCGACTGCCATCTAACCTTCCAACCCAAGGGGGAAACTAGACCTTATTGGGATTAGGCTTGTTAAGTGAGTGGGCAATTTGACTGTTAGAAGTTCTCAAGCTGCCCGAAGGCCTCTAACTTGGCTTAACGACTGCTATCATAGACAGCAGCCGGGATCAACGGCTTAACGTGCCTTCCAAAGCACGGGAGCGCTCTGTTAGTAACCACTCAAAGCGGTCACCCATCCAAGGACTGACCGCGCCCGACATTGCTTAACCTCGCATACCGCACGCGGTACGCGGGCGCCGCGGGGCCACGAGCGCTCCTAATGTAATTAATACCACACCATGACAGTCAAATGATTTACATCACTCACGTCACTGTAGGTATATCAAAAACCGAATCAGAGCACCCCACGATCCACGTGGTCTTGTCTGCCCTACCCCTAAGGTGTATATAAAATTCGGAGGCGCGAAGGGAGAGCAGCCCTCGCCCGCCGTGACAAAGCGCGGGAACCGTGCGAGGTGCAACGGCTGAGTCTGGTCGCCGAAGGCGACCAGCAAAGCGAAGCTGAGGAGCCGAGTATGGACGACCTTGCTTTGTTACGCGAGGACGGAAGGGCTGCTCATCTCTCAGCGCAGGAGCTAAGGCGGATTCCGACTGTCATGGCGTGGTATTCATTACCGATTTTAGTATAGAAACTTTCAACTTACGAACACTATATTTGGTGTTGCATATTCTAAAGTCCTTCCAGTAATTGTTCTGATTGACCAGTTTTTGTACAGGATACTATGTAAAGACATTTAAAGAATAACAAAATCATTTCATTACGTTTATTTACTTCTTTATTTGAACCAGAGCATAAGATCTGAATTCATTAAAGTAATAGTACGAGTATAACTACGACTATTACTAGTGATTCCGATACATTGCCGCGCGCAGTCGATAATATCCACCTTTTTATTAGAACTGAAAAAACATTTTTTCCATAAATTTTGTTTATTTTTAACTGAATAGTATTGCTATGAATATGAAGTTTAATATAAGAAACGATGTAAATAAAATTAATAATTATCTGTGTTCTTAGCAAAGTTTTGCTGAAAAATATGGTATAAATAAAAACGATTTACAAATCATATACCAAATAACGAAAAATTTTGGTCATCATATAGCAACTATATTTGTATACTGTCTACATGTTTCTGCGCGTCCGGTAAAACCCTCTCTTTGGCCAAACGGTGACGTAAAATTGTGTACAAAACACGGGTCGTAAAATAGAAAGCCCGCTCTCGCATATTTATGACCCTCGCCTGCGGCTCAGGCCTCAAACATCTGCGATATCGGCCTTTCTTTGTTTTACAACCCTTGTATCGTAATGTACTATTAATAGACTTTAATATTGTCACCTCTGTTGAATCAACTATAAATGAACAAATCAAAGTTAGGTACTTAACATTGTTATGTTATGAAACAATGGTCAATGATAGGTCTAATTTTATAAAACGACCAATATTTTTAAATGTTGTCATAAAAAAATTGCGACAATCTATTTTAGTTGACCATGAAAAATACTCGTCAAAGATGGATTTTCATTAACTTTTTAGCTTCTCCTTTCTGCTCTGAGGGACAAGAGGTAACGAACTAACTTATTTTTTTTTGTGTGTTGTGTATCATACATACTGGACAAAAGTGGCCATCAGCAAGTCGACGAAGACTCGCTGCCACGGGACTCCTACTTTCTGCTCTGAGGGGCAAAAGGTAAAGAACGAACCTAGCACAAGTTTAGTGTAAAGAAAGCTAATTTTCATTAATGAAGAAGACGAATAATTCATAATTTGGTTGCTAATTAATTATTTGCGATAATCTTTGTAGAGGCTTTACTAGGCTCTATCTTGATTATATTAGTAGACCGATAAGATAATATTGAATCTCTTGAATAAATAATGTATGCTCACTTACAACATTAGTCGTCAAGTGATCAGTATAAAAGATAGTATATGTAATTATCGGTAGCTGAGTTATGTTATAATTATTTTTAAAGTAGCCCTCGATATTTTATAATTTGTTTGTATTGTAAAGACCGCGTACTAATACAATAAAAGCTGTTCTACTAACCCGTTGCTTACATACAAAAAAAAACCGTTCCATTTCAGACGCTAAAGAAAACTTTAGTAGTTACAGTTGTAATCTCCCGTAGAGAATTAGTATTCAAAGCCCGAAAAAGAAGAATAAGAGCAATTTGTGGCGTTAGGCCAACAGATAGTAGCGCCTCATTTTTTAAATCTTTTAAAGTGCTCACTTATTTTACATATGTATGTTTATTTGTTATATATGTATTTATTTTTCCCCTCACTAGCTCGGAAAGCCGTCTTTTATCCTTTGAAACAAGCGGGTAAAAATAGAATAGAATAGAATAGAAAACATTTATTCGTGACAATACAATACAACAAAAAAGAAATAGAATACAAAAACAAGTCACAACGGGTATTGCACGAAATGGTTCCATCTCAGCGTGTTGCTGGCGCGATTACCAGCGCTGATCTTCCGATGGAACCATCAAGTGATTTCCCAGCAGGTAACACAAAAACGCATTTTATCCACAAGTGGGGAAAGTAATTTGACCTTGGAGCGTGTTTGAGTAGCTTTTGACAGATAACAAAACGTAAAACGCTCATAATAATGGTTAGTTTGGTATCAATTATCATTAAATAAATGGTTTGAGAATTTAATACAAAATACCAAATTTAGCTTTATTTAATGATTTAAGTCGTAAACCTTCAAATTCTATAAATAACATTTGTTTTATAATGATATTGAGTATAATTGTAAACGCACAAGTTGACTCTATGCAATTTCAAAACGCATCGTCACAAAGAAATGTCATCATTGTCAATGTCAACTAAAATATACACAACTTGTCACGGACTCCGTTATTCCGTCCTCACGTTAATATTTTACACAACTTCCAGAGTTTTCTGTTATAATATCGTAAAAAAATCGGTGATTCCAGTGATGAAAATCATGCCTGTGGAACTGTGTTTTTTGCTGGTTGCACTTTCCTCGCTATAGTGAGGAGAAAAGAAGTTTTGTGTTACACACGGGTGCAAAGTTGTATAACAAATAACTATAGTTCTTGTTTTAGCTACAAATTTACTTTCACTCATTGAATCGGTGTAAGTTTTTCTATCTCATTCTCCAACTTTCCCCACAACTCAAATATAGAGATCTTCCAGCGATTTCAATCCAAAATGTTGCGTATGATAACAGATGCACCATGGTATATCACTAACCATCAACTTCACCACGACATGAACATACCAACCGTCAAACAAGATATATCAACCAAACTGAAATCTTACGCAAAAAGAATTAGCAATCACCCAAACCAGCTGGCCTGTAATTTAATGGACAAAACTACCTGCCCCTTTACGAGGTTAAAAAGGAAAGCTCCGCAAGGCCTAATATAGTCGCAACAGACATGAACCTCATGGATTTGTCAATGGACAAATACCATTCATGACATAACCTAAGCATATAACCTCTAGCTAAATGCTTGCTTGTCACAGGCAGATTGCGAGATCGAAAGGAAATTAAAAGAAAAACTCCTACTTTCCCCTTTCGTAGGGATAGATTTAGTTTTGTTTATTTTTAATAATAAGTAGAGAACATGTCAACAAAGAAGGTTGTATTGTCTCTCCCATTAAGAATCGTTAGTTCACATTAAAATTAAACAAAATGAGAAAATCAAAAGAGAGTAGGTAAGATGCTATTATAAAGGTCGAAACGCACAGAACAACGGGCGCGGCTCGGTGCGACGCGGAGGCGGTTTTGCATTTTTGATTATTGCGAAACTATCGACTGTCATTCTCATTACTGCTTCAAATGTCACACACGCCGCCTCCGCTCTACCGTGCTACCGAATACGGATTTTTTGGTACAACGTCCCCAACGTTTTAGTTGACATTAGGTATGAATTTATTACGTGTGACATACAAGTTATCGATGTGACTTTTTGCTAAGTATTTAGATAACATTATGATGTATTGTAATAAGTATAAAAATCAGCCAAGTGCGTGTCGGATCACGCACAAAGAAGGGTTCCGTACCGACACCACATCATCATCATATCAGCGGAAAGACGTCCACTGCTGAACATAGGCCTCACCCAAAGAGTGCCACAATGACCGATCCTGCGCCACCCGCATCCACTGGACTCCTGCGACCTTTACCAGATCATCAGTCCACCTTGTGGGGGGCCTACCCACGCTGCGCCCCGGCTAGACCCGGGTAGGTCCTAAAACTACGACCAAGACCACCGGGGGATGGGCAGCAGCTTTCCTGGAGTGCGGTGGATATACTGCGATCGCCAACCCGCATGCCAAGCGTGTACCCCCTATGAGTACAGACACATAACACACACACCACCACCACCACCACATTGAATAAAAAAAAATCGTATCTTCATAGGGAAATTACGGCACTTACATCTTTTGGTTCGGGCAAGACAGTTTTTCAGCGATAACTCAAAAATCGTTCAACCTATCTTGTCCAAACTAAAAATCGTTAAAAGTATTATACTTCTTATTGTACACCACCTCAAAAAATTTCACAAGTTTAAACTTCATAGTTTAGAAATTAGACGGGGGGGGGGGACACACTTTTCACGACTTTGACAGCTATTATCTCACCAACGGTTGACTTGAACAGAAAAGTTTCTGAGAAACCTTCATATTATTTTTAAAGACCTATCCATAGATATCCCACACACCCCTGTACATTGAATTTTTTTTTATCCCCCGGTCATATGTATGGGGTGCCCCCCCTAATTAAATTTTTATTCGTAATTTCACATCATTTTTCTATAGCGGTTAATGGAATACACCTACCGACCAAATTAAATAATTGTAGTGCTTATAGTCTCCGAGTAAAACGGCTGTGACATACGTACGGACGGACATATTAGACATGACGAATCTATAAGGGTTCCGTTTCTGCCATTAAATTTTGGCCCTAAAAAGCAGTGGCCTGAAATATTTACCTGCCTATGAATAAAAAAATTGCATGCCTATCGGTAAAATATAGCATTACTGTTTAAAATAAATGCTATCAACCTACCTATATTTGTAAATAAAATTTAGAGTTTGTTGAAGGTGTTCATAAACAAGCTACTCCATGCCACTAGGAAGATATAGATCGACGTCCGCAGCCGCCTGACCGCATATAAATCTCCCCGCAATATGAGACAATGTCACAATACCCTACGCAGCCCCGGACAATTTCGCCCACAAGATTGAAATTACAAACTGCTCGATTATAGTACCTAATAACAATGTATATTGAATAAATCATTTGTTTTCTTCTAACATTTATTAAGTAGTTACGTATGGTAAACGAAATCAAAATTAACTTTTATACATAGGCACATTTTCTTCTTAACTTTTATACCTACACTTTAAAGAATGGCTTGACGAAAATGTTGCTTTACTTACGATACTTGATAGACGAATACGGCAACAGTAGCAGTATTACTTAGGTAATTGGTAAATTTGAAAATATGATAGCAACTTGTCTATTCATTCAAATTTATTCGATAATCACGTTAATCCTAAATAGTATACCAATGGCTATCCGTCCCCCATGGGGTTCCGGCCACAACGATAATACGTTTCTCAATTGACTAACTTTCATAAAGCTATAGAATAGAGAAACACGTTCTCATTATTCAAATGCATCGAAGCAAATTATGGTAATCTGGGAAACCTGCTCTGTTTCAGTAATATTAATACACAAACATCGGGCGTCTGTTCGTCCTCCGGAGGTATTGCTTTGCTCATTCAGGATTCCGATGCGATTCGGTTCGTGGGGCAACATGCGAGCCGTTTCACAATAGCTGCATTGATACTAACTTCCCTAAATTTATTTGCAGTTACGTTTGCTAAGTGAACCTAAACATGCTCCAGTTTCGCTCACAAAACAACACTGTTTCAATTCATAATTTACTGTTACATAATAAGGAACGTGAAGTCTTCTCTAGAATAAAAAGCATCTTGACTTACAATTATATATTAATTAAGTTCTGAACCATTTGCATCAGTATATACAACTGAATCGTCAACTGCTAATATCTATTCTCCATATTTTTTTAAACATCAAAATCAGTACCAAGTAATTTTTAAGCGTTTAGGTTTTATTCAAGTCTCAAATAATTCTGCCTAAATCATTACTTGAAATATTCAATATTGAATGAAATTGTATGTTAGTAATAGTAAGAACGTGGATACATCTATAGGTATTTTCTTAGGTATTTTTTTAATTAAATTCATAAGTCTTCAAAAGAAAGCTTAACAAACATTATCTATGGTCCCAACTTCAATAGTGATTTGTAATAAACCTCTATTCATAGACACTACAGTTGTTATTACATTGGAAAGGAAACAATTATGTTTAGCTGATACTAGGATATGGCTTTATATGTACAATCCAACTCCGCCAACCAGGTCAGCAGTACAGAAGCCGGAAATGACCACACAACTCCTTTTAATAATAAACTGATTGTAAGTAAAGCTCGAAACGCACAGAGCGGGCGCGGCGCGGTGCGGGGCGAAGGCGGTTTTACGTTTTTGATCTTTCCGAAACTGTTGAATGTCGATTACTGCTTTGTATGTCACACACGCGGGCTCCACTCTACCGCGCAACCGAATACCGTGCGGTTTTTTGGTGCGACACGCCCCAGCTGTGCTACCGCGAACTTCGAAAATCGAACTTCGTATCGTACCGTCCCTTTCCGTCATATAGAGTATCACACGAGAGTGAAAGGGACGGCACGACACGAAGTTCGATTTTCGAAGTTCGCGGTAGCACTGCAGACCGCGTTCGCTTTACCAAAAAACACCTCCGCCCGCAACGACGCTGCGCCGCGCTCTGTGCGTTTCAAGCTTAAGAGATAGAATTAGTCTCTTAGTTTCCATCCATTGACACTAATGGTTGACTAGATTAAATATATCTTGGTCATATTTCCAAAAACACATTAATATACTTTACAGTACATATGGTGCTATATTACCGCACGAGTGCGGTAATCAGCAGATTACGTGCATATGTCGAAACTTTAAAGAGCCATATGTACTATAAAACTTTGTACGATGCACGTGCGAACAGGTAATTCGCAACTCGTTTCGATTTAAAACACTCCCTTCGGTCGTGTTTCAATTTATCACCACTCGTTGCGAATTTCCTGTTTTTTGCACTTGTATCGTAATGTACTATTACAGTACATATGGTGCTACTTTACGGCACGAGTGCGGTAATCAGCAGATTACGTGCATATGTTGAAACTTTAAAGAGCCATATGTACCGTAAAACGTTGTACGAT
Organism: Notocelia uddmanniana; assembly: GCA_905163555.1. Taxonomy (NCBI): domain Eukaryota; kingdom Metazoa; phylum Arthropoda; class Insecta; order Lepidoptera; family Tortricidae; genus Notocelia; species Notocelia uddmanniana. Next base: position 18,482,667 of record LR991057.1, read on the forward strand.
ACACGTGCGAATAGGTAATTCGCAACTCGTGTCGATTTAAAACACCCCCTTCGGTCGTGTTTTAATTTATCACCTCTCGTTACGAATTTCCTGTTTTCTGCACTTGTATCGTAATGTACTATAAGGTTTTTCTTACAAAACACATTAATTTCCACCTATTATTTACTTGATCCTTACAAACGTAGGTATGTTTGTAATAAATTAATTAGTTAAAGTTCAAACGAACATCTAAAATTATGATACAATCCAGTTGCCTGCGAGTATTTTATTAGAGGCAGTGTTATTCCATTTGGTTTGGATTTGTGGATTTTATACATACCGGGTCATCCGAAAATCGAGTGGCAGGTTGAAGAATTAAATAAAGCAATACTATTTCCTCATGTCACGTTACAGATGTGACGTCGACGTGAGGCGTGCACACGTAGCGTGGTCGGCGCGTGATGCCGCAACGTCTGTAGTGCGGGCGCTCCGGACGCGGGGCGCCGGAGCTTCATTATTAACTTGCCGACTTGAAACATCATGAACACTGTCGGTAAACATAGCAGAATTTTTCTTAAAATATGAAAATCAATAATGATTAATTGGTAAACAAAACGATTAACAAAAGCAAGCGCGGAATCTCCTTTTAAGTAATATAGATAATTGTGTCAGGCGACTCCACTCTACCATAAACCGCGTAAGGGTACAACCAATTATTAATAAGGGATTAATTAAGCGTATACTTAATCTCCATTTCTACAGTATATAAAGGAAGGCTAAACTTACTTAATCTAAAATTAAATGTGTATATAAGTGCGTGTGAGTGTGTGTGTGTGTGTGTGTGTGTGTGTGTGTGTGTGTGTGTGTGTGTGTGTGTGTGTGTGTGTGTGTGTGTGTGCGCGTGTGTGTGCATTTTTGAAGTCTAATATTTGCATAGAGTATATATACATAGTTGGTTCGAGTATGTAGCTTTATGTTCTTACAGTATTATTATTAAAATACCAATTCATTTATGAATATCAGTATGTTGAGTTTGTAGGATTCCATCCAAAGCTGCAATTTGGTATAGATATATATATATATATATATATCAATAAAACGAACAAAATCGTAAAAAAAAACAACAAAAACAATTTTTAAGGGTACCTTCCGTACCTCCGTATACACGGAAATTGGGGTTGAATTTTTTTTGCTGCAAGCCCGTGGTGTGTGATGTTGTTAGATAGATCTTTCAAAATGAATACAGGTCTTCATCAAACATTTTTTGATAAAGTGAATATTTTCGGAAATATTCACTCCGAAAGAAAAAAATATGTGTCCCCCCCCCCTAACTTTTGAACGTTGGGTCCCAAAAATATGAAAAAAAAAATCCTGGAAGTAAGGCTTAATAAAGACTTTCAACGAAAACTGTAGCGGACATGATCAGTTAAGCCGTTTTCGAGTTATGGTAAATAGTCTTCCCTTCTAAAGACGTATGAAAGGCTGCAAAACTATTCCCTTTTTCTTGTTATTGATTTATATATCCATACCAAATGGCAGCTTTCTAGCACTAACAATCACAGAGCAAAGCCTCGGACAGACAGACAGACAGTCGGACATGGCAAAACTATAAGGGTTCCTAGTTGACTACGGAACTCTAAAAATTACCTCATCCCCTTCCAATTAGTCGGACGAACATATTAGAATAGGTAGGTATACATGTGGTTTCAGTTGGTACACGTGCTGCCATATGGCTTAGCTAGAATAAGATAGGTACTCAAAACGAATATAATTCTCAATATTTTGCAATAATATATGTCTATTTCACCAGCTTTATTTCTATGCCATCGGAAATTTCATGCGGCTAAAGTAATTTTCCGCGAGCGCGGGCCGGAAATTACCACATAGTGTAGTGACGTGTTCGACAAACGTCACGTAGCCGGATCCGAGCGCGCAGATCCTTATATCCAATTTCCTGAGCCGTTTTTGTTGGAAATGAGAATTAGCTGACGTGACGTGACGGAAGGCTAAATATCAATGTCGATCGTATCGCATTATGCTGGGCGGCTATTGATGCTCCAACAGACAGGTTATTTACTGATAATGCAAACCTGCGCCGCAAGTAATTGTGGGAGCATTTATAGGAAAAAAACTAATTTAGTCATTAAAGGGTTGAAATGTGCTGTTGGCGATGGGCTGGCAATGTACACTCAGTATAAAAGTAGCTCTCTATGCATTTGAAAAGTTCAAAAGTCTTTATTGCAAGGGAATAAGAGCTTTTGACCCCTTCAAAATAAAAAGCGCAGCATTTTTTGATTGATGCTGACTGCACCACTGCAATATAACATTTTTATCCTTCGCTAAAACATTCTCCAGCTACAACGAATTTTTAAACTACTACTTTACTTGACTTTATTATTATTTATTTATAAGTAAATTTTTGCATTGCAATATTAATATTACGAATATATGAATATAAAAAAACCTATATTTGCTAAAATTGGCACTGAAAATTAAATTTCATATGATCTCGCTACCCCATTTGGGAATGCAGGCATGAGTTTATAGGAAATTTAGTCACATGGTAACGTAATGAGTGTATAACGAGAGAACCTCTGCTCCTATTATTGTTACTGAATACGAAATCTTGACATTTTGTCCACTTGAACTTGTTGAGAAAGTTGAAAAAGGTGTTTTGATTTAGAACATGGAGAGAGGTGAGGTTTGATCGTGGAGAGTCGCCGGTGTCACTTGCGGCGCCAGCGGAGCGCACGTAACGAGCCTACCGCGAGGGCCGGACTCGGCACGTCTCCACTTCAGTATGCTACCTTATACCGCTGCCGCAGGTTACACCTGCCGAGTTAATATTCACTTAAGTGCGGTCGCTTGATTATTTTCAGCCAACATTAAAACGTAGGACGGATTGACACACACATACTAAATTATCATTAATTCTCTTCTACCTTGAATCCTTACCTGCGCCAGCACTCAGCGTGTTATAGAAAACCAGCCTCGATGCTTATGAAAAATTACTTTTTCGTCTCACCATGCGTTCCTTCCCCTTCGCTTCTGTCTACGCTCGGATGCAAATACGAGATTCCTTTACTCGAGTACAATAGACGTAATGTTGAGCTCCGCCACTGGAAAATGTTGAGCTAAGTTATTTGTCTGTTTTTATTTCGCCAATGTTAACGTAAAATATAATATTCGGAATTCTTTTATTGTGCTTTTAATACAACCAGGGTTTCATAAGTAACTACTTAAGATAAAGCGAGCGGTATAACTGTTCAACAAACACCTAAAAAGGTCTACTGCACCTACCTACCGTACAGACGACTAGTACTACGACCATTAAGTACCTAATGAAAATGTAACTCATTAAATACACAAATCTTTGTCCCCCAAACGAGTTTTCTTCAGGTGTATGTTGTCCAAATAATTCCTAATCACCCTCATTAGCCATTTGAATTTGTAGGTACCTATGTGAGCTTGTAATTGGGTTTAGAAATATTAACAATTAATTAAATATCAAAAAGCAGTTATAAGATATTAAGTTTAAGGCCTTAATCAGACCGCGTAATTAACGATGTTAGGAAACATAATGAAGACTTCAAGTTATTTACTTTCTCAAGTCTTCACCTCACAACGCTACCAAGTCAGACCGCATTACTATCATTAAGCTCAAAACAAGAAGTTAGCTTGTTACGTATGCTGAAACTAACGAGTGCAAAATATCAGCCCCAGGCTAGCGAGCGCTGGTTAATGTGCTAAAGGGTAAGAAAAGTTTCAGGTAAGCGTCTTCTTTCGTCGGACGTGAGCAGCCTACGGTACCATGTAGGTGCCTACAGTTCGTACCGGCTAGAACGCGATAGACGCTGGCTGTTTTACTAACGGGCTTAGAATATTTCCCTTTATTCTGTAGTATAAAAAAACTCAGCGCAGTCTAAACCAAACAATAAGTCGCTCTTACATAACTGAGGTTAGAATTTATGAATAGCGAAGTGGCCGCGATCGTCGAGCAAAAAATTAACCGTGACGAAAAATTCAAACAAACTATACTCCACCAAGAGTCCCCGTCTCCGTCATGGGACCGACTGAAGATGAAATATAATAATAGAGGCGCATCAAACGTGATGTTATTAAGGGTTTCCGTGACCGGCGTCGCAATGTGGCGGCGCGAACGCAACATGCGTGCAGCGAATACCCGACCCATTCACATGCAAAATCAACTGCTTATCAAATTCTACTCGACATTTCAAAGTAAAGTACGGCATAAATCCGCTGATACGGCCCGAGCGATGGTTGTCAACTCCATCTCTTACTCGGGAACTTGAATAATGAAGTTTGAGATCGATTCATATTACCGTTCATTTTTCTAAAAAGACGTTCCCGTGGGGTTATATCTCGCATAACTAAGTGTGTTTAGCATATCTTAGACTACATAATTGCTTGATGCATATGTAAACACGGGTATATCTATCTGATTTTCCGGTCAGAACAATCATCGGTGATCGAAGATGAGTTCTTTAGTTGCCACTAAAGGGGAGAATTCTTTTATTTGTAGTAGAAGCGAAGCAACGCCCGTCGGCGCCTAATCAAGGAGTTGGCCGGAGTCGCGCTTGCCGCTAACGAACAGGTGTACCTATAAATACTTTCCGGGGCGATTGCTCGAGGCTTTAATCAGCACCGCGGCACCACTTTACCGCTTTTCATTGACTCCCGGCTGACCCGTGCCGCCGATTGGAAACCTACACTCCCGGGAAATGCTGCCAAAAGAAAATTTACGCGTATTTCGAAATCTTCGCGACTTTCTATTGCAAGTAATTACTTTACTAATCCCTTGATAATTCTTCCAGAACGTTGTCGAATAATAAAAAAATATAATTTTCGCTTCTAAAGACAATAATGAAGAAAGAAGTACCTATGATAGGAATATTCATCTTGTAGTAAATAAACAATATTCGTCATCTACCGAGACTTGTCACAGTTCTAAATCTAGGTCTTTTCGAAAACGACTGCCATGTAACGTTATAACTAAAGGGAAAATTGAAACCTTACTAGGATTAGACTTTGTTAAGTGGCCGTCCGTAGACCTTGACCTCGATTTACGAACTAGTGTTATAAACAATCACAGCTCACGCCGCCTCATGGTAAACACTCAAAACCGAACGATCATCCAATATCTGGTACAGATATTATTTGATACCTACCTATAGACGAAAATAAATTATAGGAAGTAGCATACATATTGATGCCTGGGAAACTATCCAATGCACTAGCAAAATGAATGCACATGTTAACAAAATAACACTAGCCCAAATAGCCAGAAAACTATTGGTCAGTGAGTCGGAGAGAAATTATAAACGAGCGCTAGGCCTCTCGCGCACGTCGCACTGTCCGCTCGCAAACTTTCACAGTATCTAATTTAAATTGCATTCAGTTTGTCACATACATATATCATGTGTGGTAACTAGGCACATGTGTAGTATAATTTTAATAAGGGTTGAAGTGAGCAGGTAGACAGATTGAATGATTATAACCTTTTATGTATAGGTTTAGTTCACATTTTTAATTTTATTGCCATCTTACTTAATTTACAGTCAACAGCAATCTACATTTGCTGCTGTGATCATTTTAGTACTATGTCGCATTAACGTTACAATATTGGGACAGTTGGGATGCGTCAAAGAAGAAAGTGACAAGCTACTTAAAAGATCATTTACTTTTGCTGTTGATTATATCTAGCTATATGTATTTTACACGTAATATTATTCGAGAAACCTTCGCGTACTGAAGTAATTTGATATGGTAAGAGCAAAATAACAACCTGTTCTAGTAAACCCTTTCGTACATCATTAAAAAAGCACACATTAAAACGAGCCAAAATTTATATCTTAGAATGATCAAAATATAAAAAAGTAATCATCGCTCTTTGAAATACGTGGCAACAGGGTTAACCTATAGATCTAATTACAATTCTAAAATACCCTAAAATAGGTACGCATTTAAAACCAAAATAATAATATAAACCGCCGTAACCCCTGTAGCCTTTAATTGGGCGCGCCACCTCTCATCGCGGCTTATCCTGCATGCACCTTGAACAAACCTTTGAAAGAACAACTTTTCAATGCTTATGATTAATTAAAAATTCAAACAGCGTCCTGTCCATGTTAGTTTTTAATTTATTCAGTAGTCGAATCTCGAACATTTATAGCAATTTGAGGTTATTCATAAAAAAATTGTGTTTGTAACACTCGTACAAAATCGCAAATACATATGATAATTTGGTTAGAAGTAAATTTCACATAAATGTCACAGAATAAAGTGATCAGTATCATAGGAACATTTTTCTATCTGTATGATAAATAAGCTCCCGAGACTCGACCGGGCAGCTTTACAATAACAACCCAGTATCGCCGTAATGAATACTAATAAATCAGAGAGAGCGATCGCGAACTCCTCAAGTAAATTAATATAAACTTGTGCAATCCGACAGTATGCATTAGTATTCAAGTCTACTTTCATATAATACGGAAACGAAAGATTTTAATGAAAGCAGGATGAGAACTTCGTGAAGCTGTTAATACCGCAAGGGATTTAAAAAAAATAGATTCTTGGTTGTGAAGCCATTCAGTATTGTTTTTAATAAAATGCGTTTTTAGTGATACTTTGATAAAATGCTTGTTATTAATCCTAGTTGAGATACCTACTAGCGGCTCTATGTAGATAGTACGAGTGGCAGCCCCGCTGTCTAGGCACTCGCGGCGGGCCGCTCCTAGACTGGTTAATTATTTGTTTTGCCCTTACTTCATTCGGAAATAGCAAAGATTTTGTATTAAAAGACTTGATTGCCTGTATGAGCTATTGCTTTTTAATTTTGTGTTATCAGTCTCTGGAGGTTTTCTGAACCTACTTAAAGAACGACTTATTATTAAAGGTGTTAATTAACGAAAATGAATTCTTGCATATCTTGAGATGGTATGAATTGGAATACTATAGGTAGTGTCTAGAGAAGATTACTTTATTTCATCTCAGTAATGTGCCCTCACAATTAAAGGCTCACAATTATTAATTAAAAAACAGCCCGTATATTGTTAAATAAATAAATTGACTCTGTGCGTCGCTTCGCCTCTTGTCACATTCAGTAACTAGTTAAAATATTCTGTCAACTTGTTTATAATCATTATGTTATTGTTTATTTTTCATACAAACATTCCTGGGAAATAGTTTTACACTTTTGCAAGTTTCGTACTTTGTATTGTTTTTCTAGGCCCGAGTGGAAGTTTAGTACAGAGTTTTATTTGCAAGTATTTGTTTAGTTAGAGACATGTGTATGCATAGCGTGCCATGTTATAGTTCGTTACAGCGCAAGGGAACAAATATTCGACGAGTGCGTCGGCGGGTCGGGGTCGATTTCGGTTCGTTTAAGTTCGACATCCATAACACTTCTGTTTGTGGAGCCAGCCCCTCGTACTATTTACGTAGCACGATGACAGAATTTGCAATGAAAATTTACCGTGTCAACGTGCGTTGCAATCGTGACATAGAAAACACAGTCGATACTCCCCAATAAAAAATGTGCGCATGTAATCGAATAATGTATAGAAATAATCGAATGACACCGTGTATTTTTTTTCCTAAATTGTAAAAATATATCAGTTTTGTTTGTCATAAACGTGGCGAGGTAAAGTTGGTCCATAAATATTTTAAATCGTAAAATCCGTTATACCCGCCGCGGAGTGACGGCGCGGTGTTTGAGCTGTGGTCCTAAGTAAATAGCGAGATTTAATGAGGCCAGAAAATGCTACTGAGCCGTGCGGCCGCTGTTGACTCGTCCGGCTCCACAATAAGTATTACTATAAATCCCGAAGGTTTTTATTTCTAAAGTAACGATTTCGCTTTAGTCGATTTACATAATTGGGTACACGGGCTCTAACTAAAATCATTTATACCCAAAAAAAAACTACTACAATTTTATACTACGTCATGCCACACACATGAGATATTCACATATCGATATTTTTTTGTAACTTTGGGTGGATCGATCTCTTTGTAGTCGACTGTACTGCTTTCCAATAGCAAAAGAGGTGGTTACTTAAGAAAATACCCAAATCTCTTTTATATAGGCCGATGACATTTGAGGAGTTCCGTCGATTCCTCAGGGAATCCATATCCACCTCCAGTTCCTCATCACAAGTTCCACTTCAAAATCCGTATTTGGATGAGCATTAGTTGCTACGCTAAATTCCATCGTAGTCCGTCTTCCGTCGTCGTCATCTGTGATAAGCAAACATAATTGATGAGTTCCATATATCATACTCACCAGTTCCGCTTCACGACAGAATAGCGACTACTTACTCATTACAAACTCCCGCTTGCCTCATATTCCTGTTCGTATTTTTTTCAACTGTTACAACAAAGACCTGTTACTCCGTGTTACTGGTGACTGGCGTCTAGAGGTCTCGATTTATACCGGGTGGGAAGAGAAAGACGAAGCACACAGCGATCATGTTTGTCGTATGACAGATAAGCGACATAAACTGCGGTGACAGCCTTCAAAGGCAAATAATTTGTAACAGAATATTAATATCAAAATATCATTAAACGTCTTTGTCCGCGTCTTCGCTCCTATTGGTTGCAGCGTGATGTTATATAGCCTAAAGCCTTCCTCGATAAATGGACTATCCAACAAAAAATATTTTTTCAATTCGAACTAGTAGTTCCTAAGATTAGCGCGATCAAACAAACAAACAAACTCTTCAGCTTTATAATCTACTAGCTTTTGCCCGCGACTTCGTACGCATCGAACTCGTTAATTGCCCTGACTTGACAATAAAAAAACAATTACACTTTCACGTATTAAATAATCGTATAGAATCTAAATGTATATGGCTATAAGTTGAAACTAATGGATTAAATGCAAAACACCGAGGGAGATTATTTCATCGTTTTGGAGCTATCCGAGGCTACATCGCATTTGATTCAGTAAGTTATGCTCAGAAATGGCTCGAGGTGGTGAAGGTCATTAATCAACCGACGAAGAAGGTATGGTTCTATTCACCATTTAATTTTGTCTCATTAAGAAATCGGGACATACATTTATTTAAAAAAAATCTCAATATGGTTTTACAACTAAATTTATTGAACTATACTTCTATAAACTAAATTAAATAATTTATTTCGGTCATAAACTTGCATATTGTCTGATTTGCAAACACGTGAGCAAGCTACATACAACTGTCCATCAGAAAAATATGACGTGCCCAAATGTATTCCTGGTACTTTCAACGTTTGCCAGTGTGATTTATTTATTAATAATCAATTAATCATAGAAAATACAACTTTTAATGGATACTGTAGACGTTTAAAATTAAATGGTAAATTATTCGATATAATTAGAATACGTGGTATAAGTACACTTTTCTCACTTGGCTTCTCCGTTAAAATCGTGCTCTTCAGAATGCACTTCTCTAATTCGTTGATTCTTAATCTACTTCGTACCGTTGCCATAATTTGGGTGAGTCTAAGTTGTGCATTAACAAAACTGGTACTCCTGCCTTCAGTTCTCAAGCGTGTGGGATGACACCTCGGATAGGTACAAAGAGTTAAAAAATTCAAAGGGGTAAGTAGTGGTGTCAACAGCGTACCTAACAGTGTCGATGGAGTTATAAATTTTAATTTGCGTATAAAAGTAAAAAGTAAAAAAGTCATTAATATTTTGTTCTAAATCAGGAAAAACTTGAGCTTATTAGCTCATCTTCCGATTTCACGACATGACAAAATTCTTAGCCAGACATTATCGGTAATAATGACAGTATTTTGCTACTTATTCATTTCTGTAGTAAAACTGGTAGAAAATACTGTTGCTATTATTGATAGTGTCTGGCCAACAGAATCATAACTTTTTTTCCGTGGGGAAATGCCTTTACGCATACCGCCTGGCCGGGGGAGCCAGGACGGGTATGACGGATTTCCGGGAACCGCCCGGATTACCGTCTAAAGCCCCACGGTGTTCTTCTCGCTGTTTATGGTGGAGCCACGGGAATGCTTATGCACACTTCCGCGACTCCACCAGCAGCTGTCCATTGTTTGGAATCATTACGGGGAGGGAATCAGCCCTCTTGCGAGAAACTTCATGCGTGTCCGAACACCCGACACGTACTCCAACTCGAGGACCTTATTCCATCGGGTGACGAACGTCCCCGTGTCTGTCATCCGGAGGGCTTCCTAATACAATCTTACCTCCTTCGTCAGTTTCTAAACGAGCGTCACCAATTCGAGCAGTTACTGAGCATACGCACCGGACTCTGCATCATTAAATAGTTTTTTTTTTCTAATTGAAATGTTAAGGTTTCAAGTTCCTATTTTAAAAAAATATATTCGCCGAATGAAAATGTTATGACTAAGATTTAAAAACATCTTACAGTAAGTGACGGTTTCGAACCCGAGTGCATCGTCTTTGCAGACCATACACCAAACCACCGAGCCACGGATGAGTTGTAATCACACGGCAATTTTTTGACTATACCTTGATGACGTATCTCTATGGCAACGAAACTGTTATATCCCCCGTCACTATAATATTTTCTCTCCATATAAAGTTTTATCCCCTTTTTCGACCCTAAAAGGGATGAAATTTGACATAAATTATAGCCTATGTCCTATTCTGATACGTAAGGTACATAACTGGAAAGTTTCATAAAATATCGCCCAATCATTTTTGAGATTAAGGGGAACGTACATACATCCAAACTTTCACGTTTATAATATTTATTATTAGGATTAGGATTAGGATTGGGATTATTAGGATACTAATCTATACTTAAAGTAAAGCTGAAGAGTTTGTTTGTTTGTTTGAACGATTACCGAATCTCAGGAACTACTGGTTCGAATTGAATAATTATTTTTGTGTTGGATAGTCCATTTATCGAGGAAGGCTTTAGGCTATATAAAATCACGCTGCGACCAATAGGAGCGAAGACGTCGAAGAAGTCGCGGGCAACAGCTAGTATTATATATTAATATAGATTTGCAAGGAAAATATTCTTTTATTAGATTTTTTGTTTGTAGTTATTAATGGCAACTTGTTATTACTTACATATAAGGTACGAGTAAAGGTCTGATCTATTAATCGCCTCTGTCATTATGTCATAAGTGTGTGTAATTTTGGCTTGGTTGCGGTCATTTGTAATTCATGTGTTTAAAATTGATAGCTGTTACTATTTTAGCGGTTTGACAAAGACACCGAAGCTTTTAAAATAATTTTTAAAGGTATTACAGTGACACCGAAGCTTTTTTATAATTATTTTCTGCGTTATTTTGATTTTGGAAAATACCCATAGAAACCTTAAAAATGCAATGCATTTTTAGATACATTGTTATATAATAAATATGTTCTCATAAAAAAATCCGTAGCTACAATCTTGCAAATATAACATAAAAAGGTAAAGTAAGGCACAATTAAGGTTTTTACCTAATGTATATTTTTAATAGTCGCATTTTATTTTTTAAATGAAAGTCTTGACACCTACTTACCAGTGATCGGATTTAGGATGCACTTTTCCCGGGGTTTAAGTCCGTTATTTTAAGATGGATATGACTTACAATCCCGCGACTCTTTTTGTTACCTACCTTTACAAAAAGGTAAATAACTTTTAATTTTATATAGTTTACGATATAAAATTATCAAAACATGTAATAACAACAAAAAGGTTTACAGTACAGCATAGAAGAACTGAACGTAACTTGCATGTCTTATCTTTTATGTATTTTTTTCTCAAACATGCAATGAAATATTGATGTTATGTTCCTTATAATAGGCTGCGAAGTATGACGTTTCAGGTGCGGCTAGGACAAGAGGTAGTTAATGGAATTTCATACAAATCTTGCAGGCCTAGGCCGGCAAAGTCCACTTTTTTAATTTCCATTCCACATGAATTGTGGCACAGGCACCATGACATTCTGCCACTAAAAAATAAAACATTGATTTTTTTGTTGTTTATTTCATTGCATGTTTGAGAAAAGCACTATACATACCTCGGCGGGAAATATGGGGTTGCCAGCCTTAGACCTATCCGGCCTCGCTTCGCTCGGCCGTCTTCGGCCGGCAACCCCTTTCGTCCCGGCCTCTGTAGTAATGTACTATTATCTGTTTACCAGGGTATACTGGTAAAAGTAGTAATTGTTATTAGTTATTATTATTTTGTTAATGTTATCACCAGGGCTCGAACTTTTAGTGCCGATGACATTGCACTGCACCGCACATAGACGAAAACTTTAAAATCATCGAGGTAGTTTTAACCCGTCTACAAGAACGCAACACATCAATCGTTGATGGATTGGTAGAATTTGATTAAGTAAGGATAGTTGTTAATTAGTGTTCTATTTTATCTATCATAAATAAATTAGAAGCAGTTATTAATCGAAACCTTGACACTTTACAGGAATACGCAGATCCGATTTCAAATGAATGTACAAGTGACGAAAGCTCTATTTACTAATTCGCTCCACGTACGTCAGTAGAAGTTGAAAGGTCTTTTTCCAATTACAAATGGATTTTAGATGTTAAAAAAAATCGATTAACGACTGAAAATATTGAAAAAATAATAGTATGCTACTTTAATTGTATAAAGACGACTACAACATAGCAGTTTTAAATTCATTTTATTTTTGACCGGTTTCAAAAAATTAAGAGGTTGTCTATTCGATTTTATGTTCGTTACCTCAGAACTTTCGACAGGGTGAACCGATTTTGATGATTCTTTTTTTATTTGAAAGCTGGTGCTTTCCGTGTGGTCTTATTTCGGTATGGTTTAGTTCTGGCTGTGGCATTCAATAAATTAGTTTTTATTTTATTTTGATTCAGTAAGTAGTAACTCGTTAATTTATACAATACATGTCTGTTTAGAAGAGTTATTTTATATAACAATTTTTTTTTTAAAGTACATGTAACATAAATTACCTATTATAGATAGCGAACAATTTCATTTTGTTTATTTAGTTTACCAATTAACAGTTTACAACCATTGTTAAGCATAACGTTTGAGGTCGTTCACCCCAAATTGCATCCTAGATGCGATCACTGCTAATAACACTATTGTATATAAAATATCAGCTAGTGAAAATGAAGGGTGACGAGATATGTTTTTTTTTTAGGGTTGTCACTAACTTTTCTACCTATATGGAAATTTAATTATCATATTCATTGATGCTGAACATAAATAACATAGTTAATTTCGGTTCATATAAATAAATCACTAATAACTTTTTAAAACAAAAAGGTCATATAAAAAACTTCATTTTTTTGGATACAATATAGATAAAAGAACGTTTAGTTTTTATACGTAAGGTTCAAAGTGCCATGTATTGAGTCAAAGTCGAGCACTCGAGCACATTAATTACTTATTCGCTAAGTGAGTATTACCAGTGGCGCCAACGTTTTATTTAGTCAATAATCAGACACAGTTTACAATTTCGAGTATCTGTGGATGATTGTCGCAGCACGTGGTTTTTTTGTGCGCTTTGTGCTTGTGCTGTTTTTGGTCATGTATCTTAATCTGGATATACATATAACCATAAAACACAAGTAAGAATAATAGACATAATAATAAATTAATTTTGCACAAAGGCACTGTTATGTACATGGGAAAATGAAGATATTCGATGAGTTCCACACTAGGGTGAGTCTGCACCGTAGAACCCGTGAAGTTATCACTGTCGTAATGTTATATAAAACACGGGCGTTTAATATCCTAAATTATGAGCCAAAAAGCCAGGTCACGAGCAAATGTGTTGATTAATACTCATTTATTTTATTAAGGGACCGCAAATATTGCGGTATCTATTTAATTTTAATACTGACGTCATAACCGCGTTCCGAAGCATACTCTCGCAATCGAATCGCAATACTCGTAGTAGATCGTAGCAATCGCTACAAGCCCACCTCGGTGCACTGTGGCGTAGCATTCGTAGCCAAACAATTAAGTGCTCGCTGACACGATACGATATCGGTCCGGGGCCCCACAGTTTGTTAAAAACACGTGTTAAATTTAACCGTTATACTTCAAACGAATGATCCCAATATCAATTAATTTACATAGATAGTTATTTAGGTATTCGTTGCGTTCTTTTCTTCCACTTTTGAGGCAAATACCGATTTATTACTGTAAGGCCTTTTTTAAAATACATATACAGCGGCATTTCGGGATCGTGATCATGAATCAGTTTTTTTGACTTGGTATCTGTTAACCATTTCAAAATAAAAATCGGCCAAGAGCATGTTGTTGGGCCATGCTCAGTGTAGGGTTCCCTAGTTACCCCATAAATTAAAAAAATCAATTACAAGCAAAAGGGAATACTTTTGCAGCGTTTCATACGTCTTTTACTATAGGTAAGACGAAAAGACTTTTTTACGATAACTTAAAAACGGCTTAACTAATAATGTCGGCTATAGTTTTCGATGAAAGTTTTTATAAAGCTTTACTTTCATCATTTTTTTATATGTATATTTGGACCCATAGTTCAAAAATTAGAGGGGAGGGGCATTTTTTTTCTTTTGGAGTGTATATTTCCGAAAATATTAACTTTATCAAAAAATGTTTAATGAAGACTTGTATTCATTTTGTAAGACCTATCCAACGACACCCCACACCATAGGTTTGAAGCAAAAAAACAACATCCCCACTTTATGTGTAGGGGAGGTACCCATAAAAAAGGTTTTATTCGATTTTATTTTAGGACTTTTTCACTTTTATTGATTTACTAGCTTTTGCCCGAGACTTCGTCCGCGTATAATTCGTTCTCGCCTTAGAATGATTTGTTTTCCCATACAATCTTTCTCAAGCTCAGGTGGACACCAGGAACTTAGGGGTGACATGTTGGAGAAGGAAAGCCACGAATAGATTGGACTGGAGATAATTGCTTGACCAGGCTAGCCTAGGGCCCACCCGCGGCTATAACACCTCAGATGATGATGATGATACAATCTTTCACCCTTCTTTACACCCCCTTAAGAAATGATTACAGTCAATATGACATTCCCTAGAAATCCTATTGTCAACACGAATGATTAAGTTCTTATTTCGGAATATCAAATGTACCGATTCTAGACGAATGAATCTCGTCAAAAACAATGACATGTACATTGTACAATGATAAAAGTCTCGCTACGCAATTCTGCCGTAAAACGTTATCCCAACAGAGCGAGTTCTTCATGTAAGTATCCAGTTGCCATATTAATGAGGGTAAATTATACTCCATTTGTTCATTTTCAAGTGATGCCTAGACATATAAACAGACAGACAAACAGACACAAGTTCTTAAAACGATTGAAATAAACTCTTGAAACGATTTCTGTTATCGATTCTAAGTATCCCCAGCCAACTTTTTTTCGAATATCTTCCATGTACAGACTTTGGACCCTCTTCTAAGTGTACATCTAAGATGCTCCAACTGTCTATGCTGACGATCGGGCTGCCCAGCTCAAGAGATCTCATAAATCAAACAGTTTTTATGGTGTGAAGGGTCAACAATTACGTAAAAAATAACGCACGAAAAATTAAATGGTACACCAACGATACAAAGTGTGCATTGAAACAGCTGTTTTTGTATTTAAACATATGAATAAAAACAATGCCAAAGTATCGCAAATGCATTTTGATGTACACCCATAGTAGAACTAATAGCGAAAAAATGTGCTCAAAAATAGCGTCAACAATCAGAAGGAATTATGATACTTAGGTTTTGACATAATGAATCGTCAACTTGTTTACAATTCTGCTATTCTGTAAGTTAAATTTCTTGACACGCTGTTATACTCCCAATTGGCTAAAAATTTAATTCGTAGAATGGCGTATGAGGATTAAACCTTACTTGCATCCCCGATTTAATATCCCTTTGATGGAAGATCATCCGGACAAAAAGTACACTTATAATATATATAAGTGAATCCAGATTATATACTATTAGCATACAAATCATCTTAATCTGTTCAGCCGTTTTTGCGTGATTCAGTGACAAACATCTAAACTTTCGCATTTATAATATTAAGTAGTGGGATTATGGTATAAAGTGAGTTTTCATGAAGTGAACGGCAGAAGTAACATTATATGTAGTTTTTTAATCTAGAAAACGGGACTGAAATTTGGGTTTAGAGTCACAGTTACCTAATGGAATAAATCACACTATTATGATTTATCACACTATTATATTTATAATAAATCACACTGTTGTGATGGATTGGTATATTGATTCCAAATTACAGCTTTCTAATTGAGCTGAGCCACGGACGGACAGACCGCGAACCGATACAGACGAAATGAAGAGGCATGTGCACTATAGATTATGGCGTATTGATCGAGTCATCGATGCGACAACAATTTGCCGGTCCGCTCGCCTCGAGTGTTGCTATGCAAATGCCCACGCTCCATTTTCCGCTTGGCCCAAGCGTAGAGCCTTCGCTGGAGGGGTGAGGCGAGGGGCGAGGGGCGGTGCACACGGCGGATGTTCTGTCATCGCAGGAAATTGAGACCGCTGCATAAATCCTGATCCTACAAACCAAATTTGATTCGACCTAATCCGGATATTGATACGAAACAAACGCCAACCGCAGAAAATTTAAATGACTCCCCGAAGATCCCGTGCTCCGTTTTGCCTCCCACATAAAAGCTCTGGTAATTCAATTTGCTTGGACGAATATGTCCTCGAGTCGTATGAAGAAATAAATGTACAGAGTCAGGGAACAAACATGAAATATTGTCGTCTAAATTGAATACGTGTAGGTATTTACATACATCAGCGTGTCACTATCCATTGGAAACCTTCCGGAGTACTGTGTCAATACTTTAGTTGGCGCAACAAACTGAATAAGTATTAGGTAGCTATTTTCAGCGACGAGTCTAAGCTTCTGCTTAAGTGTCTGTTGCTGCTAATTAATTGCATTAGTCATATTACCTACACTATTCTTAGTGTAATATGCAAATAATAAGAATTGTGTTTTTTCGTGTCTGTCTCCGTTTTTTACGTGGCTTGAACATTGTTCATCTGAGTTAAGTACAAGGAAAATCACATAGCGAATGCCCGAATAAAAATGCAAATATATTTTAGATTTTTATATTTACATTATTTAGTATACAGATTGTTATGATTGCGAAAAAGTAAGAGTAAAAAGTAAATATACATAGTAGTATGCGTTACTTGTGTTAAATATTGACATTATTGACCCATAAAGATAATATTCCCATTATTTTAAGCGGTTTTAATATATATCTAGTTTCTCAGATTGGAGAAGGCAGGCATACTTCTTAAAAAAAAAATTAGATAAACGTCATGTTTGTCATATAATATACTAACTAATTTTGTAATACGGTTGATAATGAAAAAAAAAACTTCTTTCCCTTTAATTTGAAATATAATGAATGAAATGGTATATACACATACAGGTTGATTCAGGAGACGTGAGCAGGACCAACACTACGTACATAGTAAATTGCAATGAATCGTTCACCATTGTATTTAAGTGAAACACTCATACATTATTCCTGTATTTTAATTATTGTTAAGTTAAAGTTAAATCTCTACAATCATGGTCACCCTACAACAACTGGTTTATAAAGATTAAACCTCTAACTGTTATGACAGCACTTTAATTACGAAGAAAGTAAATTGTCACATTGAGTGAGATACGATATTTCAAAAGTAATCGGACTCAGATGACATTCAATTTGAAACGTGTCACTTGACTGAAGTATTCAGATTGTAGAGTAACCATGAATTTCGTAAATAATTTAAAACATTTTGTTTTCAACACCAAAGTTAAGTGAACGTTAATTTCACTAATAGCGGTACGAAGCAGTAGCTTATGATCTACTGAATCCGTAGTGTTGAGCTTGCTCACGTCTCCCGAATCACCCTGTATAGCTATGGTATATATATTTATGGACTTTAGTTAACGTATAGGCTTAGATAGACGGAGTGTCACGAACAACAAAAAATAACCCCAGTATGACTTTTAGTTACCCCAACCGTAGGCAGCCTTACGTAAAGAAGTATGCAATTAAATTCGCACTTGGTACAGTCAAAGACTTTAATTTGTGATACGCTTAAGTTTGACAGTCCTGTCATATTAAATAAAAATTGAAAAATTTGTTGTTGCGGTCAAATGGGTCCCATATTAAAGAGCGAGACACGTTTAATTTTGCAAAATTTTGAAGTGTCTTATTGCGTTTATGTAATAGTTATTCATCATCATCATTATAAGCCTATCCTGATTTTATTGTGCCCTCTACAAATAAAATAAAGAACTTACACAAATGACCCCATCTATACGGAGTTTTTCCTTCCAGTAACAACATTGATACGCACACATCTTTAAAATAAGTGACTTAATTTTGTAGTTCGTTACGCTATTTTTTACTTGTTTTGAGCGTATCGGTACATAATATACCTACGAAAATATAATTAAGATTTCAAAGCACGTTATCCAAAAGAAATTGTCACATCATTCGTATGCTGTATCATTCGTGTGTTGCTCAAACAAGCAAGGTGAAAATAATAATAATTATAATAATAGGTTCGTTCGTTACCTTGTGGCCCTCAGAGCGGCAAGTAGGAGCCCCGCGATGCGGAGCTCCGTCGAGTTGCCGTTGGATCAAAATTGCTCAACATCAAGTGATATGAAATCTGGTCCTTAGAGATACTCGTATCAGAGTAATCAAATGAAAGTTGGTAAACTATGACTAAATAAAATATGCTGGCCAAGAGCAATCCCATTTTTAATAAAATAATAATAATAATAATGACTAAAATGTATTTGCAAAGTGTTAAGTAGGTATGTTTGCTATATTTTCTTTTGGATGTTGGATGTTTTGAAATCTGTTTTAATTGGGATAATGAAAATTGTCGAACCAAATTAATGTCTAAACATATATTTGCTTATAGTTCGTTTGTAAAAGATATATATGATAAATGATCAGTTGGCAAATTATTATTCGGCAATCGGCCTTTTGCGAGAAATTGCGGTATTGGAAAATTAACAAATAACTATAATTCGGTATTACCGTTGTAACCCCAAATTAGAGCTTTCTCGTAGTAATGGTTATTGAGCTAAGCAGCGAACATTGCGTAACTATAAGGGATACTTGTTTATAACGGTACCCTAAAAAGTTTCCTAGGGCATCGAGACTCTTTGCATAATACTTTTCAGCCAATGTGGCAAAGAATGCAATCACTGCCGTACTAATAGATCAAAAAAACCCGATTTGATAAGAAATTCCATTATGAAGATTGGTGGCGGCGCTCCACACCTGTTCTCGCTGATTAAAGCCGCCGGCAAACAGTCGAGGCGAAGACTCCCAATGTAAATGTTAGTCCAAGAGCCTTTGCGGTACACCCGGCAAAAAATTACACGGTGCTATTTACATGATTCCAAACGTTCTGTATCAACAGAAAGAAGATTGAAAATACAAATAGTTTAACGAGTTGACTCTTGAAGCCGATCAGTGATGCAAGAAATAAATCGGAATTCAAACAAAATAATGAGATCGGAAACTTGAAGAAGTTGAGATGAAGATATTCTAATCATACTTATCTTTCTGATTTCGTTGCATTTTGGTTTGTTAAACCAATCACTGATAATGTCATTTGATTAAAATGATGTTCATTTTCAAAGGCAATCCTAACTGACAGTACTGTAACTGGTGGAAGTGATTTTATCGACATGAGTGGAACTAGGTACGAGGGTACATTAAATTCAATAACACGAGTTAGAGAGTTCGACGCTCGCTCCGACCGTCCTCAAATAAGTAAAGAAGAAAAGTTTTGAAAAACTCCGCTCAACTTGTACCTACTGTTGTATATGCGAATTTTTACAAGAAAGTATGTTAATATATAACGGTTTCGCCAATACGTAACGGATGTTAAGCTCTGACTGGAGGTGATTCTTATATAGTGTTTTATACAAAAATGCATCGTAAGTTACCTACGTATTATTTTTTACCTAAACTTAGTTTATACATTGGTAAAAATTGTTTGCATGCATTTTTACTACGTAGTTTTAGACCAGTGTATACGAGACTAAAAAGCTAATCTAATTATAATATATAACTGTTGAACCTTTTTCTACGAACCGGCCGATATTATTTGAAGAAACTCATCTTGCGGTTGTAAACAAAGCGCAGGCCCAACGGGTGTTCGTTGATATTATTCTGTTCTGTATCAGAGTTCAGAGGCGACATGCTATCAATGAAATTCATTATAGTTCGCTAAAGAAGACAAAATTATGTGATTATAAATTGGTCTACGAAGTCTTAATTCAATCATTGAAGTAGGCGAGAAGAAAAGTATGATAAACGAATATACAATACCCACATATTTAGATTCCCGTTTTCAAAAATTAAATTAGCAAGCCCGTGGTTTCCAAATCAATGATACGGCGTCAGCAAGTTTTGCTCCTGTCCTATATCGCCTCAGCTCATGCCAACTACATCTAGAATGATCTAGATAGGAGCAAGTACTAGTTAAGTTTAAGCATATAAGTACCTGCTGAAGGAAAACTACAATAAATGTTTGCTCGAAGATATCGGAGGAAGTTGTGAATGTCGTTACGGTTTGCGCGAGTCGCACGCCGTGCCGCGTCGCGTGCATTGTTATTCGCCGCGGCTCCGGGACAGTTTACTTGTTAGGATATTCTCCACTCAACTGTCTGCTGTACTGCCTACGCTACGACTCAACTACTGGATAAGTATCTCTTCAGTTTACCCTCTAATTTTCACTTCCAACATGTTAATGTCTGGTCTTAGTACAGTTTCTAGTGTAAGTTTAGTCGTTCAGCTATAAAGTTAGCTATCTTGGAGTAGGTACTTGACTATGACATATTGTGTCCAGTGTTGTTTTTAATTAGTTTAGTGTAAAAAATATTTTTGATAATACTAAAATACTTATATTATACGCAATTTTATTAAAATCGACCTAGTTTCTTTAACAACCGTCTATATATTTACATAAACGGGAACTAATTAACGATAAACAAAAGCATATATACATTTATTTACAATACAACAGCTATTCGTATTAATCTCACATAAAACAGTTAAGTCTGTAGTCAAAGAGTATATAGAGTGTTAGTATTACGTTTAAGTTAGTTTAATTTTAACGTTAAAGATTGAAACGCACAGAGCGCGGTGCGACATCGTTGCGTGGCGGAGGCGGTTTTGCGGTAAAGCGAACGCGGTCCGGGGCATGTCACACCAAAAAACGTATTCAGTAGCGCGGTAGAGCGGAGGCGGCGTGTATGACATGTGAAGTAGTAATCAACTGTTGACAGTTTCGGAATATTCAAAAATGCAAAACCGCCTCCGCCCCGCAACGCACCGCGCCCGCTTTATCATCATGATTTTCAGCCTGTGGTCGCCCACTGCTAAGCAAAGGCCTCTCTTCGAGTACGCCACTCACCCCGGTCTCCCGCTAGTTTCATCCAGTTACCTGGATTTGTCACCTAACATAATAACTCATTGCCTTTATTTTTACGAAGCCATTATATGCATCCAAGATATGTTTAATTTTACTACAAGCTATATATTTGTAGCCCAGTCATTATTTCAGCTCTGCTCTCTAAGCTAGGTCACTACCGTGGCCGCATATGTTTGGTGGAAGAAATCATGCTGAAACACTGAAATTTAATACCTACAAACGAATATGCATGTGAAAACAATTGAACAACTTTCTCTGATGATTCTTAAATATATGTACCTATTTAAATTCACAGTTAAGTATTGAGGCGTTGGAAAATAATGTATATTTTTAGTAATCCGTTTTAAAATTCAGCATCACGTAGTGGCGGCGCGCGCTTCACCGAACTGACGCTCTCATCCAGCCATCATTACGGACGCGCCATGTTTTTAAAATTGCCCAGCACAAAGCGCCATAGAAGCCGATCCAAATTAATCCTTTTATTTTTCCTATACAAAGATATTGCGCAACCTGCGCCAAGCAAACGATAACAAATGCAATTTCAACACATTAACAGGTAGGTAAGGTAAACGTCCGAATCCTCGACACAATGCCCAATATATGCCACCTATTGATCACCTCTGTCTGTCATTATGAACTATGACATAAGATTGAAAATGCCATGTCTTGGGTCACTGTCGAGCACTAAGACAATTTATCTTACGTCATGCAGAACTACCTAGAAAGTGTTTGTGACACTCGCGAGTGACTCTTCCATTCAGTTCAATTGATATTATCAACCTTTCGACCTTTTTACGAAAAGCAGGAAGCCCGCTTCTTGAATAGTTGCGGCCCATTTTAAAAA
Organism: Notocelia uddmanniana; assembly: GCA_905163555.1. Lineage (NCBI taxonomy): Eukaryota > Metazoa > Arthropoda > Insecta > Lepidoptera > Tortricidae > Notocelia > Notocelia uddmanniana. The sequence goes on from LR991057.1 coordinate 18,504,934, forward strand.
AACTTACTTCAAATCCCTAGTTCGTGCATTAAGAACTACTCGGCACTAATATAATAATCTCATCAAAAACTCTCGACTATCTTTGTTCATTTTAACATTTAGGTCCTACCGGTCATTACTCCAAGTTTTCTAATTACGAGTTATCGTCCTGGCGAGACAGCGTTCATAAGACTCTACTTATGAAAAGTTTCATTTTTCGTTGAGAAAGAACCACCGTGGACGAAAATGCTTCAATATTAATTATGCCTCGATCAACCTCTACGTCAGGGCGTGACTTGCGCCGTGCTTATGCATATAATTTCTTACTCAGCGAATATAAGCTTAGCTATGCGCTCCTAAACGCGGTTTGATGTAATAAATTGAAGACAGTTGACGATCACTAGTAAGGCGGTACCTAACGATAACAAGTTGTATTGGCTATGTGCACGTCTGAAACGTCAAACGTCAAAGGTCCCGAGGCAATGTCAAAACTCAAAGATGTCAAATAATGACACATGAATATTTTATTTACTTTAGTAAACGAGAAAGACCCCGTATTGAAAATTTTACTGAAATAAATAAATACATACAAACGAAACGAATCGTAGGAAACCGTTAAGAAAACAATTGAAAACGTGAAAGTAAATTTGACAGTGGTCCCCGGTAAGTACACATTTCTGCCATGGTGTGCGCTACGATCGCCTAGCTTACCCCCACCACCTATTTCGCACATAGCCAATAACGTCCCTTGTTTCAGGTCGTTTTCCATACAAATATATATCCGTGATGTTTTGTTTTGTATGAAAGTACCCGGACCCAATTTTAGACGCTAAGCCAGCTAGTAATTTAATTAATTCACTCACGGGTGTCAAATCGCTTCTATCAATAACTAGGTAACCCACTTCTAACTAGCCAATCCGGAAATTATGCTTCGGGTTCGAATTACAGCTTCGTAACGTAGCCTGCATACGCCTGCGAAGAAATTCAAAGGTGTATGCGAAACCGTCAACACGCATTGGGCCAGTGCGAGGACTACTATCAGTTTCTTCTCATATATGAGAGGAGGTTTGTGCCCAATAGTGGGGCGTATAAAGACAGATGATATGTGTTTGAGACACAGTCGAAAACGAAAATCTTCCCCCTCAGGAAGTGCAATACAATACAAGTACTATTTATTGCACACCTCGCATAAATGAATTAGTTACAAACAAAAAGAAAACAGCAACAGCAGCAGCAAGCAGGTAGAGGTAGATAACAGGCAGTCTTATCGCTAGAGCGATCCCTTCCAGACAACCATTACAAGGCATGAGAGAGAGAAGTGAGTGAATAACTTAAACCATTTTTTCCCTATGTTTATCTATCACTGATTTCACCTCTTAATTTAATCCAATATGTATTTGTATTGTCGTCCTAGTACTGTTGGTAGTGACACTGCCTCCGAAGCTAGGGGTCCCGGGTTCGAATCCCGGTAAGGGCATTTGTTTCTGTGGTGAGCAGAAACATTTGCTCCTGAGAGTTGGGTGTTTTCTATGTATTTAAGTATATATACAAATATATTCATTAAATATGTCGTCGTTCAGTACCCGTAACACAAGCCTTATTGAACTTACTATGGGACTAGTTCGATTTGTGTAAAAAAATGTTCCTAATATTTATTTATTTATTTTTATACGAGTATTCGTGGCGTTGCACGTTGGAAATAGAAGATATTGTCGAGTCGTCACACCGGGTCGCCGCGGCAATAACCGGTACAATGCGGCGCACTAACGACTAGCGACACGGCTCGCCCCTGCGCCGCACTGACCAAGGACCTACAGAAGCACCACTTCATACAGCGACAGCTTTTCACTCATACATGCTTTGCGATAACTGACTTAAATAAGTTTTTGGTCAAAAATTTCATTTTTTGTACAAGCTTTTATTGCCGACTGTACTTTTTTCCACAATCATAAACTACTTGTTGAGTCGGTTCGAATGAGCCCAAACACGATGGGTTTATCTTGTGTAGTTTAGGAATTGCTTTGACCACTTTCTGTCTACATCATCAGATCAGCTCTATGTCATAATACCTAATAATACATTGTCATCCGATTTATGCAAAATTTCAGCTCAATCAGAAGCCGGGAAGTGGATCAAATTTAACTTGCAAGATTTGATTACAGACAACGGGACTGTTATATTATTGGTGTCGGTATTTGTTTGTTTGGTTTGCGAATGTGAATCTACCCTGCGGAGGCAGTCATAAAAATACACTCAGTCATTGCTTGATCTTGAAGTTTTATTGATGTGCTTCCTGAACATTTACATGGCGCAGTCGGTATAGTGATTAAAAAGTGAATAATTAAAAGCTAAATTGATAGAAAATAGAACTGGAAGTAATAAAACATGGAACCCGTGCTCACACCTCCTTTACCGTTTAAATATGAAGAAAATATAACCAACATGGCGTCGGGCAATTTGTGTGAGTCAAAGGCCTGCGAACTGAACAAGAAATCGGAAGAGATACAAATGAATATATTTTTACACGTCGTAGGGGAACAGTGCCGAGAGATTGTGGAACAAAGTCGTACTAATTGCTTGACTTTAGAGAGTTTCCTCAGTATAGTGGACGGCCATTTTCAGACAAAGAGAAATGTAACGGTCGAACGTCATCGATTTTTTACTCGTGATCAAACTGAATATGAATCCATCGACCAGTACGTCTTTGAATTAAGAAAGTTGGCCCAATCCTGTGAATTTAAAGATTTAAACGACGGATTAGTAAAAGATCGGTTAATATGCGGCGTCACAAGTGCAGCTATAAGAGAGCGGTTGCTACGCGAGGAAGATTTAACGCTGACCAAAGCATTGGAAATCTGTCGAGCCGCTATAGTGTCGAGAATGTATTCAGAGAACATTAAACGGGAGCGTGTTAGTGAAATAAAAGATGAAGAAGCGTGTTTAGTGATTAATAAAGAAATAAATCAGCTTAGGCGAAGAGGAGGATACGTAGGGGCGAGGTCAAGCAACCGACGGGGCGGAGCCGGCGGCTCGGGCTCTGGACGAGGATGGCGCGGGCGCGAGTGGGCGCCTGGCGCAGCACGCGCGGGCCCGGCCGGCGCGCCGGCGGCCGCGCAGCAGCGCGCGTCGCACGCGTAGCGCAGGGGCCGGTGCAGCCAGTGCGGCGGCGCACGCGCCAAATTCAACTGTCCGGCTTATGGCAAGAGGTGCATGAAGTGTTCGAGACTGAATCACTTTGCTAGGATGTGTGGAGTGTATACGGTTGAGGAATCGGAGGACCAGGTAAATAATTTTACGCATAAATGTCGTGATGATTGGAGTACAGAATTAAAAATAAATAATGTACCTATTTGTTTCAAATTAGACACCGGGGCGGACGTAAATGTACTCCCAAAAAGTTACTTAACAAAACTTGGAATATCGAGTACGGATTTGTTAAAAACGAATACTAGGCTTAGTGGATACTCGGGTGCTAGTATAGATGTTATCGGGAAGATATTCTTGCGTGTACGACACAAAAAACTTGTATATGTATTAGAATTTAAGATTGCTGACGTAAAATCTACACCGATTTTAGGTCGTTTTGCATGTACCGAGTTAAATCTAGTCAGGCGAGTCATGTCAGTGCAACAGTCTAGTGATAGTCTTCCAGAATTCATAAAAGAATTTAATGATGTTTTTACCGGAATAGGCTGTCTCCCAGGTGACTACAGGATTCAATTAAAGTCAGATGCCACACCAATTATTCATGCACCTAGGAAATTGCCTTTCGCGATTAAGGATCAGGTAAAAAGCAAGTTATTAGAGATGGAGGCTCAGGAAATAATTGCTAAAGTTGAGGGACCCTCGGATTGGGTCAGCAGTATAACGGTAGTGAAAAAATCTAATGGGGACTTGAGAATTTGTTTAGATCCGAAAGAGTTAAATAATGCTATAAAAAGAGAACATTTTAGACTGCCGACTCTCGATGAGATAGTGTCAAATTTATCAGGTGCACGGTACTTTAGTACTCTCGACGCCAGCTCGGGGTTTTGGCAAGTGCGCTTGGACGACACCAGTAGGTATTGTACATTCAATACACCCTTTGGAAGGTACAAATTTCTAAGAATGCCGTACGGGATATGTTCTGCCTCCGAGATATTTCATCAAAAAATTTATGAAAACTTTGATGACATTGAAGGGGTATGTATGTACATTGACGACCTATTGGTGTACGGGCGAAGAGCACGATGAGCGGCTGAAAAAGGTATTGGAGAGATGTGTGAAAGTTAATTTAAAATTAAATGTCGGTTCGGGCTGGAAGAAATCAAATACTTAGGGCACCGCATAACAAAGGACGGTCTGAGTCCCGATGACTCACACATTACAGCTATAAAAAATATGCCTACGCCCTCGAATAGGAAGGACGTTGAACGGTTTTTAGGCCTTATTACATACGTAGGAACGTTTATTCCAAATTTATCAGATAAAACTGAATCACTAAGGTAGTTATTAAAAAAATAAACTTAATGGCATTGGGATGAAAATCAAAGTAAATGTTTTAATGAGTTAAAAACGTGTTTGATGAAGCGACCGGTGCTTCAGTATTATAGCATGAGTCATCCCATAACTATTTCAGTTGATGCAAGTAAAAGCGGGCTCGGTTGTTGTTTGATGCAAAATAACCTACCTGTATGCTACGCATCGAAATCTTTGACCAAGACTGAGCAAAGATATGCTCAAATTGAAAAGGAGCTGTATGCTTGTGTGTACGCATGTGCTGAGCGATTTTATCCATATATATATGGCAGATCAGATATAACTATTGAGACAGACCACAAACCTCTCATTAGCATTATTAAGAAACCAATAGTAGATTCTCCATCCCGCTTACAGAGAATGCTTTTGAGGTTGCAGCGATATACGTTCAAGTTAGTATATAAGCCTGGCAAGCATTTGTATATAGCGGACGCATTATCGCGCGCATACGAGCCGGGCGCGAGCGCCGAGCACGCGGGGCAGGACGCGCTGCACGACGAGGTGTGCGCGGTCGAGCGCGCGCTCACCGCCGTCGCCGACGCGCACCTCACAGACCACCAGTTCATCGCGTTACAAAAACAAACTGATGCCGACGATGAACTCACACATTTAAAGAAATATATTTTAAAGGGGTGGCCGGATAACAAAAAAGATTTAGAAGACGTGTTGAAACCTTATTGGGCGTATAGGGATGAGTTGACCACGGCGCAAGGATTGATTTGGAAGGGAGATAAGATAATTATACCTAGGAGCTTACGGAAAGAAATGTTAGCAAAAATACATATAGGGCATATGGGCAAAGAAAAGTGTAAATTGCGAGCCAGAGAGATACTATTTTGGCCCTGCATAAATAATGATATTGACAACTTGGTTAATAACTGTGCCGTGTGTCTCTCTCACAGAAAAAATAATCAGAAAGAACAGTTAATTTCACATGACATTCCTAATGAGCCGTGGATGAAAGTAGGTGTGGATCTATTTCAAATTCAAGGTATAGACTACTTATTGTTGGTTGACTATTACAGCAAGTTCATAGAAATGGTGCGTTTACAGGCAACAACATCAGAGCATGTAATAACATGTCTAAAAGATATATTTTATCGTCAAGGTATCCCTGCCATCGTAATGACAGATGGTTGCCCTCAATTTACTTCTTATAAATTCACACAATTTGCAGATGAGTGCCAGTTTACTCATAACATATCGTCTCCGAGGTACGCAGTCTAACGGCCAAATAGAACGTACAGTCAAAACAGTAAAAAACATAATTACAAAAACTAACGAAAGTCGTACTGACTACAGGCTCGGATTATTAGAATATTTGAACACACCGTTGTCAAGTGAGTTAGCGTCGCCAGCTGAATTATTGCAAAGTCGAAAAATGAGAAGTATGATTCCAATGTGTAGTAAGCTATTAAAACCAAAAATTCAAAATTTATGTAAAGAATAAGTTAATAAATAGACAAAATGTGCAGAAAAAATATTATGACCGCAATGCCAAAAACTTGCCAACCTTGTCAATAGGTGACAAAGTAAAAGTAAAATTGGATCCTTCTAAGAAGACCTGGCTGTCTGGAACCATATCACAGATTTTAGGTGTGCGTAGATATAAAGTTAAATTAATCAGTGGCAATGAAATAGTTAGAAATCGTAAGTATATCATACGTGACTCATCGCACAGAAATGACTCGTCTGAAGTTGAGCTATTCTTTGATCTTGATGATGCCTGACACCTGCCTCACAGAGCGCAGGCGCCGCCGGTACCTCATGTATCGTAAACAACTTCATACCAACTAATAGTAATCATATTATTACTCGTTCTGGCAGGATAGTGAGGGCTCCAGATAGATGGGGCAACTGGATATGAGAAAAGGCAGTTGGGAGAAGAGACCTTCCCACGATACAATCTTTATCGCGACCTATGCTTTCGTGTAATAATGTGTAAAAAAAAAAACATTTTAAAATAAGCAGCATGTAACAATAAATAATAATTAAACACAAATAAAATAAAAGATAAATAAAATGTATGTTTGTGCATGTTACAACATAGGTATACGATATTTTATAAAACAATGGTAATGTACTACTTATAACCTGAATATTTTTTTTAAGTATAAAACAAATAAATTATTACATTTATTGTAATATGTTAATTAGTTATTTTACAACTTCGAACTCATGAAGTCTATGTACTCACGCGTTAGATACGTGTTACTTAATTAAACACCTGTCTCAGGATATCGATTATTTACATGGCACCATTGAAAATTGTAAGTCACTAATAGAATGACCTCACATTTGTAATTATTGATAAAAATATAATTTAATAAATATAATGTAATGTAAGTACATTAATGTATCGTAGTTGAAAATTGTAAAAATAATTACCCATAAGTTAATAACAACAAAACTGGCAACCGTACTTGTCTTCTCGATGATCTCACGGTTCGTAAATATATGCCATACGATTAAAAAAAAGTTAATGATTTGTTCGCAGTTTCTAATTTATATAGAAATGTCTGTTGAAGTACTTGAAAATATTTAATGTAGTAATATTAATGCTACATAGTATGTATACTAACTACAAATAATATTCATCATGAAATGTAACAGTTTTTTTTTTCGTTTTAAAAGGGAAGATGTTATATTATTGGTGTCGGTACTTGTTTGTTTGATTTGCGAATGTGAATCTACCCTGCGGAGGCAGTCATAAAAATACACTCAGTCATTGCTTGATCTTGAAGTTTTATTGATGTGCTTCCTGAACATTTACAGGGACAGGTGAAAGTATGTAAATAAAACCTTGTAAAAAGACGCAATTACTAAAACTATTTTAGTATATATCTATCGATATAAGTATGCATATCGTCGTCTAGTACCAGCTTTGTTTAGTTTGGGACTAGGTCGATTTGTGTAAGATTGTCCCTCAATATTTATAAATACTCGTACAAATACCGGCCATGGTTTTAACATTGGTTTCGCAATTCTAAATTTATCGCTCTGACACGTTACCACAACCCGTTAGAAACTGTGCACCCAAGTGTAAAACGTTGGAAATGGAAATGGAATTTTCAACCCTTTCACTATTTAACCTTCATCCGCCAAAATAAATATAGACGGCTTAATAGTACGTACTAGAATTGTAGTAACCGATATCAAAACAAAAAAGTAGGAGGTAGAGCATAGCGAAATGTCATCTCGCTCGTATTTGGAGCAGCCCAACTGGGGAAGTACCTCCACCTTACAGATGATCACAGCCACAATAGCGCCACTACTTACTCAGTAGGTATGTGGTGTTTTCTTCCTGATAGTGAGTAAGGTTTCCAGAGCTCCTTGAGGATACGCTGTGTTGACGACGGGGGACCTACGGGACTAACAACACTGCCTAGGTTCGTGTAGGCCCGGAGAGTGGGTGCGGCGATCAGGGAGACCCGGTGAAACGGCTGACCGCTGGCCGCCCGCAGGTAAGTAGGGTTCCCGAACCCAGGGGTCACTTAATCTCCAACCTGGGAGGCTGAACCGCCAGCCTGGCGCATAATTCCTGGTGTGGTAGTGGTGCCGGAGAAGGAGACCGGAGTGGACCCGGCTGCCACAACAGGAGGGGACCGGGGGCCCTTCCGTATGCCGCGCCCACTAACTGGGTTACCTGCATCATCCTCTGTCAGGTTTATACCGTGCGTTTGTCCCTTCAGCCGTCATCACAGCGAATCCTCCTTTATACACATCCGAAAAAAATATATATACATGGCAAGGTAAAAAGGAATAGGTTCTCAGCGGTACCCTCCTCCACACAAGTGGACTTCTGTAACATTCGGGGGCTTCACTCAAATTTAGACGCAGTTCACCACCATCTGGAATCGGCGACACCAACCCTTTTCTTCCTTACGGAGACACAGATATCCTGCCCGGCTGATACATCATACCTTCTTTATCCCGGTTACACGCTCGAACATAAGTTCTTGAGACGTGCCGGTGTATGCATGTATGCTCGGCAGGGTGTCTGCTGTCGCCGCCTCCAAGCCTATGAAGACAGAGACCTGTCAGTACTGTGGGTACACGTTGACTGCGGTGGCCACACCCGCGTCTACGCGTGCCTTTACAGGTCTCATACCGGTGACATGGACACAACTTGGCTCTTTGAGCACCTGCAATTGACGACTGACAAAGTTCTCAAGCAGTACCCCTCCGCGGAGCTGGTGATCTTAGGAGACTTTAACGCCCACCATATTGAGTGACTCAGTTCTCGATCCACCAACTACGCGGGTAGTTTTTCTGGCCTATGAACTCTCGCAACTGGTACGTTCTCCCACGAGAATACCAGACGTCGAGGGCCATACTAGCTCTCTACTGGATCTTCTGCTGACTTCACGTCCGGAGGGATATTCCATCTCAGTGAATGCACCACTCGGCTCATCCGATCACTGCCTCGTCCGGACACAGGCATCATGTGTGCGACAGGAACCACCACGGCCAACCAGCCTAAGGTCCAGTTCAACCCCACCATGACACAAGTATGCGCGTTCACTGCTAAAAAAACCCCATTCACTGTGGCCCCGCGGTTCCAAGACGCAACCCTCTCCACTTCAGAGAGTATTGGGATCCTAGGTGTCGATATTTCCAGCGACGTCCAGTTTCGGAGCCATTACAAGGCAAAGCCAAGCAAAGCTGGCATCTAAAAAGCTATGTGTGCTCAATAGAGCGAAGCGATACTTCACCCCGGGACAGAGAATTCTATTATACAAGTCGCAATTTCGTCCCCACGTTCTGTCACTTCTGGGCGGGAGCACCCTGGATACCAGCTTGGGCCTTTTGACTCGCTTCAGAGACGTGCTGTGCGAATCGTGGACGATCCCAAGCTCACGAGCGATATTGAGCCGTTGAGTTTAAGGAGACATTTTGCCTCCTTGTGCGTGTTCTATCGCTTATATAATGGGTTGTGCTCCGAAAAACTGTTCGACATGAAGCCTACTTTCTACCATCCCACCGCTCGCCGTCGGCAGGGCATTCATACTCACACCTTAGAACCTAAATGGTCGCGTACGGAATTTCCTCCCTCGGACGCTCCGATTGTGGAATGAGCTCCCTGCCGAGGTTTTCCCGACGGACGTATGGGGTTCTTCAAGAAAGGAGTGTATAAATTCTTAAAGGGTCGGCAACGCGCATGTGACACCCCTAGGAGTTGCAGGCGTCCATAGGCTGCGATGACCGCTTACCATCGTACGCTTGTTTGCCACCGACGTGGTATTAAAAAAAAAACACGATTGTGAATTTACAGTCTGCAAACGGACCCACTGTTCTATAAACCTTGCAAGCGGGAGCCGGTGCCGGGCGCCCGGATACCCAGGCGCCGGGCCGGTAATAAAACCACGCATTCCACTTGCAAGTCACGGACTAGATTACCTACCGCGAGACAACCTTCCGACATAACCAGCCGATCTGTCTCTCTACAGCTTGAGTGCGGTGATAAAGTTACGTTTGAATAAAACCAGAGAGGGATCCGTACAAAACTAAGTACTGGGTTTAAATTTGCTATTCGCTAAGTTCGCTTTTTTATTCCGTAGACTCTAGGCACGTATCCTTAATTGAAAAAAAAAACAATTGATTGTGTCAAATTATCTATAAAAAAATCCATCAGATTATTTGACCGGATTAACGACAGTAAATGCGAAAGTTGCGCTACTCTCTGTGGATTTCCGCTTGCCATAATTGTGGGTAACTATATCATGCCTAAATGCTTTGCCAATGGACATTTAGTTGGATGTTTTTGAACACGGAGTTGTATGGGTGTTCGAATAATGAGTTTAATGAGGGCACATAAGGTATAATATTATAAATTGTAATTAATGTTGATTATAAATCAGACGCGCGTTGACCCTACTCAATGTTGACACCATCTATCACCGCCCAATGCTCACAACACAACAAAAGAGAAGTTAAATCAAAACAAAAACAAATTTGAGCCTAATTAACTTCCGTACAATAATTCATATTAACCTTTGAGCGGAGCATCAAAGAGACAGTATACAGACTGCCTATTCATAAAACATTTAGTCTACTGTTAACTGTTAACGTAGACTGTTTTACTTGAGCCCGAGATTCCTAGCAACTGTGCGTATTAGGAAGGTGAGACTTAAACTGGTGCAATTAAGGAGTGTTGCCGGTGAATGGCAGCCCAGGAGCCTACCGCGGTTACGTCTCTCCACCCGTAAAACCGGCCGTGAGCCTTTAATAACTGACGCCGACTTGAAATACATTAATATGATTAGCATATTTTATAAAAGGTACGCAATCTACGTGATGAAAAGACAACACGGTATCGTTAAAAAAGGGAAGAGTAACTAGCTAATGTTCCAAGTACGTTAAAAAGGACAACTCACACATATATGTCTTTCGGGATAAGTACTCTGAGATTGGGCAGGAGTGTATTCTGTGACAGGAGCTAGCTAGCTTATCTGGTCACATCATTATTACTTTGGTATTTGCACTTAGTATATCCGCTCATTATTACTTTAATTGAATTCGAATGCATGCATCCGCTCATTGCGTTCCTGATGTTACTCGTTAACGTATGCCACAAAGTATTTTATATTACTATTGGTTAAGGTCGTGAGGCCCACTATTATATTCACAAAAATAAATACAATCATTGAGGATGGTGGTGTCGGGGGAACACATAACATTTGGACAATCTTGTGTGAATGGATTCGCATCCGACTTTCCGCTTTCCACCGGTAGCTGCACGCCATCCATAAAACCGGCCTGATTCCGCACGTCGTCGTAGGAAATTAGAGCGGACAAAGAAAAATATGTCCTACCAATAAGTGGTGGTGGAGCTGGCAAATTGAATTGAACAGAGCACACAAGTCCGCTAACGAGCCGGTGTTTACCCAAGTGGACACTAATTGGCTTAGCCAGCGGTCGCCACCGCCGCGAACGCTGAACAACAACTCCGGAGCGCTGAAACTTTGTGCAAATAATGGATGAGGTGATCTTTAATCAAAATTAAAAATATTAATCAAATATTTATTCTGCGAATAGGCCACAAGGGCACTTATACGCGTCAGAACGTGAATTATACAATTTAAAAAAAATGGCAGTACTTAATAATAATGATTTCAGAACTATACTGATTATTAAACTTATTCATTCAATAAAAATAAACTTACTAATACATATTAGGGACGTATATTGTATACGATTTGAGTGTGACTACAAAACATACCGACAAATTGATGTCACTGTTCATAAATTATCTCAATTAAGTTTAAAATTAAAATTAATGTAATCGATTAAATGTAAATCATATTTAAACTATTTTCTTCACATCACATACACCTTCAACCAGCCCGCAACTGACACAACACACCCGGATGCGTCACTATTGGCGAATTTTCTGTTCACTACGATATTATTTTCCAATAACGAGCGCATCGTGCACTCAGTATAAACATAAATAGATATCTACTCAAATGGCTAAGGAAATAAAGAGGTATTCTAAGGAAATAAAGAGAATACCATCGATTCGTCGAGGACGAGGATGCCATCATCAGGTTAGTTGGGGGTTTATGTTTACTCGCGCTCAATTTTCTCTGCACACGACGAGACCAATATAAAATCGATTTCGACTTTAACTGTGTGGAAAAAATCATGGCAGCAGTATATATAATGAATTTAAAAGGAAGACTATAACAGCTACGATGACATTACTACTTAACTATTAATAGCCGAACTTAAGAAATGTACCTGGAAAAGCTCACTTTCGTACAATTTCCATTGATTACTCAGGCTGGGTTGCACCAAACCATCTGTGATTGTAAGCACTTTGTTAAAATCTGATTATGGAAAGTTTGACGACAGATTTAGACAGATTAGATACTTTATTTACTTAGTGTTTGATTAGTTGTGGCAAACATAGTAAATGTAAGTTTGTGAGCAATAGATTTAAAACCTGGATTTCACACTCAAATGCCAATGTACCGCATCCATTTTCCGCTTTATAGCTTAGGAATTCAACATGAGGCCGATTTGGTGTAGGGTGACTTCTGAATGAAGCTGCAATTACTGTAACAAGACGTATGGCCGAATACCATATTCTATTTTCAACATAATTGACGTTTAAAGTATCTCAAGCTATTTTGAAACTACGTTTTAAGCAAGGCCTTGGTAGTAGGAAAAAACTGTCTATCAATAACACCGCACAAATTCGGGACTGTGATTATTTGTGAATAATTAAATGGATCTGAACTAAGTCATTTTTAACCGACAACAAGATTTCAAAAGAGGAGGTCCTCAATTCGGTTGTATGTTTTTTTTTATTACCGATTTTGAAAATTCTTTTTTTGATTGTAGGTATAAAGTTGGTCCCGTTTCTGTCAAAACGCAGTTCTGATGATGGGGTCCATGAGGAATTCAGGGAACTTCTCAAATCTTAAAGGCAAACATATAGTGATTTTTGTGTTTGTATCAACAAATCAAGCATTCTCATACAAAATGTGACATTTGATGAAGTGGAACCGCTGATGATGATCAGAACAGAACTCTTCAAAGACGAAAAGTTCACGGTTGGCGATTTGTCCTCCTAACTGTGTTTGTTAAGCAAGTTCTATTTTCACGATGTCATGCTCGAGTTTTGATGATGGGATCCATGAGGAATCGAGGGAACTCCTCAAATGTGAAACGCACACATATAGTGATTAGTATTTTCATGAACTAATGAAGCATTTACCTTAAAAAAAGTGACATTTGATGAAGTGGAACTGCTAATGATGATCAGAACGGAACTCTTCAACGTTTTACTCCAACTCTTCGGAGATTTGTTCTCTTCATTATGTTTGTCAAGCAAGCTAGGTTTTCAAGACACATTTTTGCCAAACTTGAGTTCTGATGGAGGATTCCATGAGGGATTGAGGGTACTTAGTCTTCTACCAGTATAAACATACTTCTAGCCATTTTTATTTCATTGTATGGAATCTAAGAGTGCACCATCTAAGCATAATAATCTTTCACCGGCCTCCCCCATTGAAGTAGGTTCTTTTTTTCTTAAAAAATATATTTAACAGGAGGGTACATCTGATTAAAAGTGTTGAATTGTATCCGAATTACAATTTATTCAAGCCTGACAAGTCAGAATGATAAAAGATCGCCAACAAACTGCCCGCAGTTTGTCGAAATTTATTATTTACCTACCACCTAAGTTACATGTTGATAAATAAATAAAAATAAAAAAGCGCCACGAATACCAATTTTATATCACTTAATTTCAGTTATATTCATCATCAAAATATTGAATAATAATTATCGTGAAAGATAAGAGTCCCGCTTTCATAGGCCGAGACATTTTGAATAACTATCACAGAGACATGAAACAAACGCAATATCCTAGGGATGTCCTATTCTGTCGAATCGGATAATTCGAATAGCAGCCCAGAAGTTCACAATACAACAACGTAACGATTTTATTGTTAAACAAACCCACATACTTAATATTAAAAATATGAAATAAACAAATTCATACATTTCAATGATGTCAGGATGAAATACCTGAATCATTGGATTCGTTGGCAAAAATCTTAATAATTTAGAATCCGCCTCAAGCTCCACCTTATTATACCTTTTCTCAAGAAAACGAAATAAGGGAGGTATCATTACGTTTAAATAAACAGATGATGGCTTAAACCGTGGAAATGGGCTCAAAGAAAATAAATTGCGTTGTTTAACGTTTTCTACACGAAAAAATATAAATATGCACTTCAAAAGAAATGGATGGGGAAGGACCTATTGGTGGTGGCAAAATATCAATAAGTCTTTCCTTTCTTTGTTACGTAATTTAAGACGAAAGAAAATACCATACTGTATACCTTGTCGAAGTACGAATAAAAAGAGGGTTCTATACTTATATTATGAAGCACGTATTGTATGCATAGGAAGTTATTTGCGAAGTGTTAACATGGGACGGTCGGCGGTGGGAGAGCGCGCTGTGTCGACAGCTGAGTGGCTTGTATCTTATGTCGGATTTGCATATAAATTGTGTCTTCCAACACGACACACGGAGATGCCATACGTCTATGATGTCCCGCAGCCTGATGGATGCTGCCGACAAACTAACTAACTCCTAACAGCTGCTGGTTTAAAGCTAAATCAGCTCTGCTGGAACAGTTTCTACAGGTTCTTTAAACTTGATTCAAAATATTATTTTCAGTGGCAACGCAATTTGCATAGAAAACAAAGTTGGTGACAACGGAACAAGTTTTAATTAGGTACCTAGCTTGTTAAAATTTTCGATTCGTAATTACATTTGTGTAAAGCAGAATTGCAATACAATGGCTTTAAAAGGAGATTTAACGAATCTGTATTCGTATTTGATAAAATTTTATATCAAATTTTTATCAAAGAAACACATTTTAATAACTCTAATATTATAACGCTTGTACTGTGCCAGTGCTATATTGCTTATACTCAAACATGCTTACACTAATGATAAAATGCTAGGGTCCTTTGATATAAGCACGAAAAGTGAACATTAATCCCGAATTAAATAGCTAATCACACTTACAAACAGTCAATTTTCTTTATCCAAGTACATACCATACCCACTCCCATCGATTATCAAGCGAGTATAGAATGGTTAGACAGCTATTAATCTTTATTATCAATCATATATTTAATTTAGAAATAGCTACATAAATTTAATAACTGCAATGAATGCCCTTTTCACCGTTACTAAGCAAAATTAACGGTTAAATTAGTCTTCATCAGCTTGCCGAACGCGCGCGGGGCAATAAAATGATGAAAAGAAGCTAATTTTTCAGCAAATCATCCCCGGCCCCATGAAGACATCAATATTCATTTAGTGGCGCGCCTGTAGAACAACACCTTTCCCAAAAAGCATAACATGATTCCTTTGAAGGAAACTATGCCTTAGTTACCCAGGGCTCGTTGCCGGGACGGATAACTTCATTTATTTTGATAATTGGTTTGTTTTGCCTCCTACCCCTGGTTATGTAAGTATTTCAATTACTTAAATTAATTTTGTATTAAGCAGTAACGCTGCTAACGAAAATTCCAAATATCAAATTAAAGAGAAAAATGGAAAAATTTAATGCTCCGAGCAGGATTCGAACCTACTGCATGCCTCCCTAAGGCGTTGTAACAGGGAACTAGTGAAGGATTTCATGCACGAGCTTGGTTGTTCCGATAGCTCAGAGGCTAGAGCGATTGGCCGCCTATGCCAGATGTCGCAGGATCGAATCCTGCTCGGAGCATTAAATTTTTCAATTTTTCCCTTTAATTTGAAATTTCAATTACTACGTTAGAGTTACAGGAACTAGCTACTTACATAATAAAACATATTAAAAAAACGTAAGTGGTGAAGTTTGATGAGTTAGTTCTATTATAAATATCGATGATCGTTGTGACTTCAGTTTTGAACTTACGTTTAATGGCTGACATAGGACGCTCAGTGCACTCTCTCGCAAACGCTCTAGTGCCCTAGTGCTCTTGACAAATATTTGTTATATAGTACATATCTCTCAAATACTTTATATATTCCGTAGAGTAGAAGGATTCTATCATAGTGAAGACTTATTGAGTGAGAAGGTAGATAGTTTGTCGTGTTAATTTATTTCAGTACGGTTATTATTTTCACATCACAAAGTAAACTTAGAGTTGCAAATAAAGTTATGTTGAATATTTCGGTCGATGGAAGTGTAAAATTCCCGCAGTGTTAGCTTTGGAGCGCCCATATTTTGACCGTGCGAACAGCAATGCACAGCAGTTGGTGTCGTATTGACTGTCCAGTGTTTGTGATTATCAAATCACTATGCAGTTACCGTTCGGAGCTATTAATATTCCGGTTAGGGGGCATACGAATAATTTGAGGGCGGCCAGCGTCCGGCGGCTCGGCCACTTCGGAGCCACCCACTTACTTCATTACCATATAAATTGTGTCTCACATATCGAAAAGAAAACTGTTACAGGCTGGTGGATGCCAAAGCAATACTTATATTACGGTTTGCTTTATGATCTGGGTTTTCTTAGTCTTAAATAACTTCATCATCATATCAGTCAAACGACGTCTCCGGCTGCACAAAGGCCTCCCGCAAGAATCTCCACAATGACCGGTTTTGCGCCGCCCTCATCCATCGGCTTCCCGCGATCTTGACCAGGTCGTCTGTGCACTTTTTTTTTGCACACTACAAAGTAAAAATAATATAAACAAAAACGTAACAACAAGGCAACAACGGGCGTTCTTATCGCTAAAGAGCGATATCTTTTAGACAACCTTCAAATCAGGTCATCATCATAGAATGTACTCGTAAGGGTTGGCTCTTGTCGTTGGAGTAATATCCAGCTTATTCTGTATGGTGTGGTGCCGGGTTAGAATAGCACCGCCCCCTTTCTTTCCTTGTGGGTCGTAAGAGTCGACTATGGGAAACTGGTTGAAGTGTTGTGGACGATGGGCTGGCAACCTGTCACAGCAATATCACATTTTCTCCATCTATAAAATGTGTCGTTCACTTCTCTGTATTATGAAGCATTTTTTTTCTTATTTTTGCTCCATTAATACGTTTTTATATGTAGGTCTCGCCCTTTTTCTTTATCCCTTTATCTTTCCCTCTATTATTCTTCTAATCTAGTCATGGCGTTATAAGAGAGGACGACCTGTTTAGCCTAGTTGGTAGTGACACTGCCTCCGAAGCTAGAGGTCCCGGGTTCGAATCCCGGCCAGAGCATTATTTGCGCATTTAGCACGGATTTTGTTCTTGGGTCTTGGATGTTCTCTATGTATTTAAGTATATATTTATCTGTATAAGTATGTATATCGTCGCCTAGTACCCATAGTACAAGCTTTGCTTAGTTTGGGACTAGGTCGATTTGTGTAAGATTGTCCCCCAATATTTATAATTATTTATTTAAGATGTCCTAACAGTTTTGCTCTCCTATTTTCAATAATTTTCATCAAAATTCTGTTTTCCTTTACAATGTTTAAAACTTCTTCGTTAATTTTCTTCTCGGTCCAACTGATCTAAATCAGGCAGGTAAAATAAAAATGAATTTATATGCGTGCAGGTTATAGCGTAGAACTTCGTAGAAAAGGCCGCGTTCGATCGTTTGTCGTAAAGGTCGTGGATGGTGGGAAGCGTAACCAGTAGGTGCATGAATGCGGTCAAAAAGATAACTCTCGTCTTACGTCGTTTCGTCGTTTGTTGTCGTCGTCGTCGTTTCGTCGTCTCGTTTCGTGTCTAATGTGCTATTGTTACCCTAAGGGTCAACGCTCAACCTCGAGGGTGTCCGCCTTCTCGGATCTTGGACTGGTCATCCACGGTGAAGCTAAGAGGCACCCAGGGCCGGCCTGTTTGGGCTGCCGGCTGGCCCGAGGAGGGCGCTCCCAGCGGGCTTGGGTAGCCCGCTGAGGATGCGTTGAGGAGGGGCCGCAGAAGATGAGGAGTGCCGGTATTCCGTTGAGCCGTTCTTCCTATCTTCTGTGGCCGAGGCGGGAACGCAGGGGGAGAGGCGTGTTGGTATTTCAGTGCACCACTCTCCCTACCCCCTGTGAACTTGACGGGGCCGTTCCGCGGAAACGGTGTTGGTCGGGCCGCAAAGGAAGAGAAATGCTTTCCGTATCCTCTGCGACCGAGGTCTGGTTCGTGGTGGAACCACCGACCTGCTCCGCCACCAGGTGCCGGAAGTTTTTCGGCACCCATGACCTCCACGTAGTGGACTCAGGGGGGTCCGCTACTGTTCAAGATGGAGGTCGAGGAGGAAGGCACGAAACATTGCCCTGCCTGACGTGGAGCATCTCCGGGCATCCGCGGTGGAGCCGCTTGAGAGCGGCTGTCGCTGGCGGGGTCGCGGATGTGTGCGCAAGCGTTCCCATGACCTCGCCACAAGGCGACGAGACGGCAAATGGGGGGGTTTTAGTGGGTATACCGTGGGTCTCATCAGCCTAGACGGGAGTCCCACATAACCACTCGGGTCACTGCGTAAAGCATTTTCCCCTCTAAACAAAAATCAGGGTTATCAGGGAGTCAATTTGCTTCAATATTTCGCATCCAGTCAGACGACTCGACTGGATGCAAACGTGCGATATCATACACTTTGCGAAATCTTGCACCAAATTGACGTCTATTCGGTACTTTAGCTTCGCCCTTATTGGAGAAGTTGTGTGCAGGGTAGACTTGTTTAGTCCATCGCATTAGCAACCCGATCGAATTTCAATGTCGTGCGCATGCTCGTTCTGACACGTTAGCTTGGTGCACACGAAAGCGAGTGCGCAAAACAAATTAAAACGCGATTGGGATGTTATGCGCCAGATAAATATAGACCTCTAGTAGGTACGTGGTTGGCAGGAGCGGCCGGCAGCAGGCAGCGCACGTCCCGCGGCGGGCAGCGCGTTATTACGGTGCGCGCCAAATTGCGATATCCGCAGCCTGCGAACTCTGCTGCTGCCTGCCAGATACAGCCAATTTACTTATTATGTCCAGTTATTTTGCCGAATAGCCTAAGCATGATTATAAGCTATTGGATTATGCAACATTGTCATTTAATTAATTACTTTAACAAAAAGTTAAATTATGTGTTAGTATTGTGTTAAGACGTTTGCTAGTAATTAAGTTTAGTTCCTACATTACCGGCCAATAATTAAGTCCTCTCTAGATTGGGCTTCTATAATCTAGAGTCCATCTCTGTACTCGTAGGCGCGCCACATGGAAATAGTCAGCAACAAATTATGATGAGTAGCCGTTTAAATTCGACATTAAAACAACACTACAATAACACTAAATGAATTAAAGCACTTAACACATAAAGGGTGAGCGTAACCAGACGCGGGATTTATTTCAGCTATCAATAAAACGATCATAAACAAGGAAGGGATTTATATTATAGCAGAACGCCTTTCGGATTTAACCAATGTAGAATAAAAAAAAACAATTTGCACAGTTAATAGTAAAATATAATTTCCAGATTGCCACCTTCAAGGTACAGTCGGCGCGCAGAGAAGTCAGGGCGGCGACGGCGGTGTTTGCAGACCGCGGCGACTTGCGACTCCGGCCCGCACTGTCCACAGAACCTAACAAGCCACTCTTGTTTATTTTACCGCAATGAATTTCTCTGCAACATTTTCTTCGTTTTTTAATTTTGAATACGTTCGAGTACAATTCACCGTGGCGGCTGCGCGCCCCCGGCAATCTCCAAATTGCCTCTTTATGTGCAGATGTTCCGACCCTCGGTTTTCCGTCTTTTGAATGTCGTTTTGCTGTTAAATAATGTGCTCTTTTATTGTAATTGGGGCTTTAAAAATTAACTTTTTTTTCTAAATCAGTGATTGTTATGGTTGTGACAATGAACCAGTTATTATTTGGGGGAAATCTCTCTGAATATTTTGGTACGAACGGGACAGTGGATCTATACGCATTCCAAATTCCACCATTCAAAGAAAGGCCAACAGGAGGGGCACTGATACATCATTAGTAGCTACTAGGTAGTCTATGTAAGGAAATATTACTAATATTTCGACATTTCGCACATATTTTAACGTCAGATATAGTGCAGGTTGTGTACATACCTAATCTAGTAATCTAAATGCAACGTTATCTAACGAGAAATAATTAACCAGTAGACAGAAAAACCTAACGTTTCACTAAAATACTAACTCTCCGAAATATTCGCTCATGGAATATTCGTACAGTTAGTATTTCAGACAGTACGGTTTAGTTTTTTGTAGGTTAGGTTGGGTTAGTTTATGTTCGGAGATTTTATTACTGCCCTTATCTATCATCTAATATTGTCGCAATACTTAAATTACCACAAAAAATGCACATATATTTACAACAAACTGAGGAAAAAAACTTTTTTACGTATACTTCAGTAAAAACAATTATCATGCTGGAAAATGTTGCTTATTATTAAGAATTAAGAAACCGATACACATCCAATGCTCCCTTTGTAAAACGTATTTTAAAATTGCCCGCTCTAGAGGAACTCCCGCAGATTTAATTTCACTAAAGATCGCAATTACACGTTTTACAAGATTCGAACTCATTTATTTTCCCCAAAAAAACTCGTAAAGCAAATTAATTCCTCAGCATTATACTTCTTTCAAGATCTGAATAAACTTGAGCGAGATTTCATGAAAAATAGGCGGCCAAGGGCCTGCGGCAAACGCCAAATTACGTTTTTATTTACAAGTATTTTCTGCTCTCTAGACAGTAGCAATATGACTTGTAATTATATTCGGCGGCAAGAATAATAACATTCTTCTGAGTATGACTTATTGCAATGCTTTTATGTAAAGGTTCATTAACATTAAAACAATTTAGTATTTGCGGTAAAAAATATAATTACGCAAGTAAGTATATTGTATTAGATAGTCTTCTCCGTTTTGTCAGCACACAAGCTTACCCTCTAAAATAAGAAATATAGCTGAAAAAGAAATTAATTAGATATTAATAGGACTCTTGTATTTATTAAGTACCAATTCTAAATTAATTGTTGAGCAAGATTTAAATCCATCGTGTACAGTCAGCATCAAAAGCAGTTACGCATTTGAAAAGTTGAGAAGTCTTTATTATAAGGGAATAAGAACGTTTGACCCCTCCATATACGTAGCTACTTTTGATGCTGACTGACACCCAGCCAGTCAAACCGCACATTCAAAATATTTGAAGGAAACAACAACGAGCTAAGGTAATTGACACCACTGGGGCAAAGCCAGGCACTGCGAACGCACATTCAGGAAACTTATCATGAAGGCAACTCATTGTTAGCTTTAAGAAAAATTACATAAAACACAATTAGAAAAATAGGTAGCTTAGATTTTATAATCCCACAGAACAGGAATACATATACTTTACTATATATTATACCTATATATACATAAATACAGTTTAATGCAAAAGTGAATCAATACTAGTGCCTCTGTATAATGTGAATAAGTTCCAAGCCTTCACGAGTTTTTTGAGGATACCCAAGGAAAATAAAAATAACAAAATATCAATAATGTACAGAATTAAAAACATTTATAAGTATGTTCTAAGGAAATGTTACATGTATAGTTAAAATTTAACCACAAGAAATTGCTACGCCCTTACATGGTTCCCGAATTTTACCACCTTATGTAACCATTGTTTTGCAATAAGTATGAGTAAGTCGATGACTATCAAATTAGCATTTTAATTCTGAATTCAAAATATTACTCCTCCAAAACAGCTTAATGAATGATTTACTTGCCGTATTTTGTTTTTAGTACTTTTAAACCAAAAACTGCACACCGCAGTTATTAAAAAAAAATCTCCAAGGTGTCCCCGATTAAGTAACCTATTATAAGGAATTCCATAATCTTCAAAATGTGTTGGCAATTACTTAAATCAGCGGTCTTTTAGTGAGGTGTAGAGTGGTTCAAAAGCCAATCAAGGCAAATAGACCAACAAACTGGTCGATAGTTCATTTTTGCAGCGGAAGTCTGTAATAACTACAAAACTACGTTATTGATTTAAGTAATAGATACCTCATTTTAAAGATGATGCAATTCTCTATTCTAGATTTTTTCCTTAGTTGTTATTAATAATGAAAACAAAGGTCAGGCCTAAGCATAGCATTCAGAGGAAGTTTTGCAATTTTTCATGCAAAATCGTGGATGCAATTGATAAATTAAGATTGAATAGTATATTATGCAATCAATGAATAAAATGAACACATCAATACACGACAGGCATCAAGGCAAACAAAGGTCAGCCAAAAGTTTAATTTTTTTCTATTATTAATCAAACTAATATTCAGTGAAAGAAGTCGGTGCAAAATTTATTCAATGCTAATATTAATCTTACGGATAAAATCCATTATTTTGTTCTGCAATTTCGTATCAAAATATTAAGCTACTCTTAAGTTATTTCTTGTAAACATACATTATAGCTTCCCATTACGGAATTACAGAATAAAACAATAAAATTTATCCTTAAGATTATATTATTACATTGGTTCGTTATATTATTTTTTATTATTTAAAAGAATTAAATATTATTTTATCTTAATAATATTAATAACTAGAAAAATAACTAGTAAAACTGAAATCATAGAAGAACCCACTACGTAAGGATATAGATTGTGCAATATATTTTATTTCATTTTTGTACCATGAATATTTTACAAAATTGAGATTTATATGATGCATTTTAACTTTTACAAAACCCTCAGGTTTGTACAAAAATACATAAACCTAAACTAGTAGACAATTCGGTTAGTCACTTTGCATCTCACGTGACTTCAGATAATCCATTAACCTGTCAGAGAGAGAGTGCCTGCAACACAATTGACATTGCATTTCGATGCGAAGAAACAAACCGAATTGATGTCACTGAATTAAAAGTACACTTTTCAACTTACATCAGGATCCTTTTCATAAGAACATTTGTGGACATCAAACGCTCTTTGGCACTTATCTTTGTCAGGTGTATCTGAAAAAAAAATTATCTAATGCCCATACGTGCCCGTGCGTGCGTGCTGGTAGGGGTCGCGGGAATCCACTGGATGCGAGTGGTGAGAGACCGGTCATTGTGGCACTCTTTAGGGGAGGCCTATGACCAGCAGTGGACGTCGATCGGCTGGTATGATGATGATGATACGTGCCAATATAGGTTTACCTTTGTTTTGCTGACAGATTTTGTATAGATTTTCGATTAGCAGATTTTTTTTTCCTATAATTTCGTCTGCCAGAATATTCTTTATGCAGTAATTTAATTTGTTATAATTTTGAATCGATTCGTTTTGTTTTATTTCAAATGGTTACATTTCGCAAAATTATCATTCATTATAATTTTCTCCATGAATCGCGTCTATATTTTAACACGCAGAAATGTGATTTAGTCGAATGCACATTTCTTGGAACGTAAGTTCATATTCAGTTCGTCAACCACCGTTTCGTTCGTCGTTTTGTACTCGTCTATTCCAGCGTTTAACATTTTTGATTTCCTAGTGAGTTGTTTGAATATTTAAGTAATGATATCGTCCACATAATAACCCGTAGGTCAGGATAAAGGATTGAATGGTATGAGACGTGAAGCAACATCGACTCGCCAGCCAGTCGACTGAGCCCCGCCATCCGCTCTAAGATGCACAAAGTAACGAACGAACATATCTCGGGTTAATAGGAAAAATCCTTGATTTTCTTTAGTGATGGACGAGTATTTATTTTTAATCTGAACAGTCTTTGAATCTATATCATCTGTTAATTGTTGTCGAATTTTCGTTGGTTAATAATTCTGATAATAATAATAATATCTTTAAACGAGCAAATTTCGTACTATATTTATTTATTTATTTATTTCAGGGACCTCGAATACGGCTTTAACGATATCCGTGAAAGACGATGACGATTTACGGGGGAGAAAAATCGTTCTAGCTAGGTGTCATCTTCGGGAAAACTTGAATTCCCGAGAAATCCACGAAAGATGCCAAGTAAAGTTCAGTCACCCAGGTACTTGCATTTAAATATGTAAGTACCTATGCGTTGGATATAAAGTAATCAGGAAATAGAAGAGCACGGTGACCCACAGGCAGTTTACGCAGCAGGCACGCAGTTTTTTATGAAGATAAAGGTGCTACGAACTACGGCGTAGCGCTACTAGCGTAGCGTAGCAGTGAGTGAGTATAATAAGTTCAAACCTAGATGGTTGCACGCAAATATCATCTTGGAAACTCTGACGGAATACTGCTCGGGAATCAGGCTCACCATCATTTCATAGTCCACCTGATCGTTCTCGTCGACCTGTCAACCAAAACTAAATTTAGAAGTGTGGGCAAACACAACTTTAAATAGAATATTCCATTTAAAATATAGGTAGGTAGCCGGTAGCTAGCAATATTAAGTTGGGGGTAAAAAACAAATCTTACCCTTAGATTTCTGAGAGCTGAAAGTACAGCTGTATTGTTACTAGTTCGTACGTTTATCGTGGTTTTAACTTGACATGTAAATGCAAGTCTATATTTTTTTTATCAAATGCGTGTCTAAGTAAAGTTGGAGAGATAAACAAACAAAACAACTCACAAGGCTCGCTTCCTCCATCAGGCAAAACATATAGCACTTCAATTTGGTGTCCTCCTTAAATATGCCGTTTTCGCAATTCACTATATCCTCTGGGGGCAAGTAACAATAAAGACTCTTTAATGTACTCAAACACGAGACATGTTTTTCAAAACAATAGAAGTGGAAGGGAGTAGAGGCGACGAGTAAATTGCAAGCGACGGCGTGGCGTAACTGCGAATTATTAAAGATACTAATTCAACTTTACTTTGTTTGTGGCTGTTCTTGAGATTAGAGATCGAAATCGTCATTTCTCATTTTTTTGACAAATCCCATAATTTAAAACTATATCTTGATACTGCGATCGCCAACTCGCATACCGAGTGTGGCGATTATGGCATTTACCCCCCATGAAATTGGGGGAGGCCTGTGTCTAGCAGTGGACGTCCTTAGGCTGATAAGGATGGATATCTTGCCCTGGAAATATAATAGTGACCTCGTGCACATTGCATCGCACGAAAAAAAGACTTGATACTTGATAAGTAATAGGCTAAAACTCATGCACCTTATGCCACTGTGACCAGTTTAAATAAAAATACGAGTATGCCCTCTCTTCAAAAATATACGTACCACCGAGACATGCCGCATATGCTAAGTGCATAAAGAATTAAGAAAAGTATAAAAATACGTGAAATTAAATATGAACAAGCTTCTAGCTCATTCGTTGTTTATTCTTGAAAACTAATGGACTCAGAAAAGAAACTGTAGAAAAGACACGCTTCAACTAACTCACCGCCTCTAATAGCGTCTTAGAGCTGTGGTGTTAGGTTTAGCGGCTGAATGTTTGACGTCACTCGCATGCGAGCGTAGAACAAAGGTAAGTGGAAATACAATTTTCTTTTGCGAACTCACCCTCGGCGACCCCGGTCTTACCAACGCACTCGTTGTGAACGTGTTGTATTATTTCTTTGATTTCGTCACTGAATACCTGAAATAGATTTCCTGGCTTTAATATTTAACTTCACCCCATTAGAATTCGTTTTAACTTCAGTTTAAAAATTGTTTCCTGTTGCGTATTTATTATATTTAGAACTATCTAATAGCTACAAGCATTTTGTTCCAACTTTATAGTGTTTTCACTGTCCTCTCAATGCAATGAAATGTAAAACGATTCACGTGTTTTTCAAATAAAGAAAGACGTCAACACACTATTTATTCCCAGCAGGTGCTTATTCTGACAATCTGAGACGTAAACACGTATGCGACATATAAGAGTGATAAAAAATTGACAAGTCGTGTAGTGCCTATTCTTTATTATTCACTCGCTACGTGCTCCGTATGTACATGTGTTAGCTTTGTGAATAATGTCAGAGTAAAAAAGATCTTAATAAAAATGAGATAACATCTCAGAGAAAATTATTAAGTTGTGATTCCACAGGGACTAACCCAATGCGCATCAACTTGTATCATAACATTTAATATTTAAAATGGTGCGAATTCATCTCCATTGTCGGATGTGGATGTTTATCTGTATAATAAATAATGCGATCTGAGTCAAAATTTGTTTGTAGTTTGTGGTCTGTTTATTTAAAATATGCATTTTGACAGCGCACGTAGGTTCAACAAAATAAAATTATATACTTATAAAAGTGGAAAAGTGAGGCGAGCACGATCGCGTGCACACCGTTCACAATATTTATAATTTGACAAGCTGAGAGTTTCCTTTGATCTAGACTATTTTAGATGCTTTTAGACATGGTTTCTAGGTAAAACTAATGAGAAATTGACCAACGTTGGCAAATATGTTATCAGGTTTATTGATTTCCAGTTGATGTTAGATGGAGCCATCCACTTTGATTAGGCTGTTGAGTGCCAAGAGCGATCTGCAGCTCAGCTCCCCAATAAAATGAATTTCCCATGCGTAAATACATTTCCCCAACGTTAGCAAAAAAAATATAGATTGAGCTGAAATTTTGGATTTTACCAGATTTTTACCCGATCAGTTTGCAATTTGTTGGCGTCGTTTTGAAGGATTTTCTTTACATAAGCTGTACAGTCGACGAATTTGATTTCTGGGCCACTTCGTAACCTTGTCACATTAAAAATCAATATGAGAGCTGCTAGAGATCTCATATTCTTGTCACTGTGACAAGGTACGAAGTGGCTCAGAAATCAAATTCCTCGACTTTACATATAATGGTTACATGTTAACACAGATTAGTCGCTGCTGCTGCTTTTGGTTCAAATGAAGCTAGAAGAAGAATGATTCTGGCGTATCTCATGAAAATGCTACTGACGATAGAGAAACAAAACCCAATTTAGTTCATAATAGACTAACTCACATATTTAGTTCACACTACCCGTTGACAGCTAAGTAACGTGTGATATTGGAACTCCTCTCGTCTACATTACGTAAGCTCAAACAACGACATTGAGGAATAGTGTCGGGCGCCCCGCGCCGCGCCGCCCCATCCGTCAACCCACCTCGCAACGTGCAGCTCATAAACTAACTCGAAAAATGTGACGCGACTTCGCTAATGCGATATGTCTACATGTTTTGAGGATAGGGCGCCAAGGGCCAGCGGTGTGAAGCCTTTCATTAACTTCTGGAGACGTGGAAAACATGGCAGATGCTGTTGCTTAGAATCATAAGCATGATGTACATAAATTGTTCCTACTTATATCGTATTACACTCTTAAAACTGTCCACCCTTGACATTATGCGGGGTTAAAAAAAGACTCAAACTCTTTTTAGGGTTCCGTAGTCAACTAGGAACCCTTATAGTTTCGCCATGTCTGTCCGTCCGTCTGTCCGTCCGTCTGTCCGTCCGTCCGCGGATAATCTCAGTGACCGTTAGCACTAGAAAGCTGAAATTTGGTACTAATATGTATATCAATTACGCCGACAAAGTGGTAAAATAAAAAGTGGAAAAAAATATTTTATTACGGTATTATTGTTAGATAGGTATTTAAAAATAAATAGGGGCTTACTAAAATCATTTTTTGATAATGTTAATATTTTCGGAAATAATCGCTCCAGAAGTAAAAAAAAATGTGTCCCCCCCCCTCTAACTTTTGAACCATAAGTTTTAAAAATATGAAAAAAATCTCAAAAGTAAAACTTTATAAAAACTTTGTAGGAAAATTATTTTGAACTTGATAGGATGAATAGTTTTTGAAAAAATTACAAAAATAATTTCTGAACTAAGTTTGTAATTTAACCGTATAAACAGGTGTTTATTGTACCTGTCATTTCTACAAAATCACAATGAAATGACGTGCTTTCAAATAAAGTAAAACCGGTGAAAATCGGTTCACGCAATAAAGAATTATTCCATAAAAATCATCTTCCATACTTTAAGCTCGCGCGCAATAGTTTACTTAATTTGTCGATAGATGTCGCTGTACGTGGAACGCTCATTTCTACATGGCGGTGTTAAGATTTTTCCTGATTTAATGGGGTCTGAGCAGGTGCGCCCATACATTAGGTCAAAAATTTGTCGTTCTCAAATTGTCTTAGTTGTCTTTGGTCGTTCGTTGTCTAATAATTATAATAATAATAAAATTGTGTGTTTCTGTACTTAATATGTCAACTTAATGTGACGGACGGAAAACTACGGAACCCTACACTGAGCGTGGCCCGACACGCTCTTGGCCGGTTTTTTGCTTATTTACTGTATTTTGACACAACTAATACTACAAGGTGGAGCCAGGCTTCGTTGGTGGTTTTAGACGGTAGGTACCTAGTCCAAACAATAACACATACGATGGGTTTGCATGAAAAAAAAATGCATCCCCTCTTTATGTGCAAGGAAGGTACGCCAAAAAAATATTTTTTATTATAGTGTTTTGACGGCGTGCTTAATAATATGTATACCTATGCCAAATAACAGTTTTCTAGTAGTAACGATCACTGAGCTAAGCCGCGGACAGACGGACGGATGGACAGACGAACATGGCGAAACTATAAATAACAGCTCCTTGTTTACTACAGAACCCTAAAAAACTTATAACCTAACTAGCTTTTGCCCGCGACTTCGTCTGCGTAGAACTCATTCTCGCTTTAGAATTATTTGTTTTCCATACATCTTTCACCCTTCTTTACACCCCCTTAAGAAATGATTACATTCAGTATGAAATTCTCTTTACCGCGCACGGCAAATTTGAATAGGGATCCTTTTTCCAAAACGAATCATCATCATCATCGTATCAGACGAAAGACGTCCACTGCTGGACATAAGCCTCCCCCAAAGAGTACCACAATGACCGTTCCTTTTTCCATGCGCATCCAGCGGCTACCTGCGACCTTTACCAGGTCATCAGTCCACCTTGTGGGGGGCCTACCCACGCTGCGCCTTCTGGTACGTAGTCGCCACTCGAAAACATTTCCTCCCCAACGGCCGACGGTTACACTTGCAATATACCCCGCCCACTGCCACTTAAGTTTAGCGGTTCGGAAGGCTATGTCGGTTACTTTGGTTCTACTGCGGATGGCCTCACTTCTGATGCCATCACGCAGAGATACTCCCAGCATAACCCTCTCCATTGCTCTTTGGGTGACTTTGAGCCTACTTATGAGAAGAGAGAACAAAACGCTCATATTAATGGTTCGTTTGATATCAATTATCATAAAATAAATGGTTTGAGAATTTAATAAAAAATACCAAATTTAGCTTTATTTAATGATTTAAGTCGTAAACCTTAAAATTCTATAAGTAACATTTTTTTATAATGACTTTGAGTATAATTGTAAACGCACAAGTTGAGTCGATGCAATTTCAAAACGCATCTCAGAAATGAAAATGTCATCATTGTCAATGTCAACTAAAATATACACAACTTGTCACCGACTCCAACTCGCGTAAATATTATACACAACTTTCAGAGTTTTCTGTTATAATATCGTAAAAAAGCAGTGATTCCAGTGATGAAAATCATGCCTGTGGAACTGTGTTTTTTTGCATGTTGCACTTTCCTCGCTATAGTGAGGAGAAAAGTTTTGTGTTACACACTGGTGCAAAGTTGTATTTTACTTCTCGTGTGTTGAAACACTTGCTACGCTCAGGATTCTATTTTAGAACCACTCGCTTCGCTCGTGTTTCAATTCCACACTCGCGGGTAAAATACAACTTTGCACCCTTGTATAACAAATAACTATTAACGGATTAAGAGTAATTCCAACCAAAATTTGGCCTTTATAGCCCTTAACTTTGGTTTTGGTATTGTCTTTGGCAATGCACAGATTTAGGTTTAAATCTGTGCACACCAATAAATTGCTCTTTCGCGATGCAAATATACATATAGGTAATTTTATTGTAGACAAGTGTCCCTTCCCTGTCCACAAAGTTGAGTATCCGAACACTCAAACTTTGTTACACTTGTAGTGTAAATATGGACCTATTCTATTCTTTACAGGGTAGTAGGTTTGAGGAGTTACATTTTACCTTGTGTGGAGGACAAGAGATAAGTTATTACTGGATTTATCATCAGAGTTTTTTTTCACATTTGACAAGAATTGATTTAATCGTAACTAGGACAAATTTAACGTTATATTCACCTTATTACAAATGGCATCAGGATCAGGACTCCTTAGGTTAACTACATATTTATGTGACCTACTGCACTGTACCGTCAAGGGGGATTCGCGACACGCGTGGTTATTTGAGAAATGACCTCGTAAGTAAAAAGATTGAGGCTATTCCTAACTGTACGGCCATAGTGACCGCTCCGTTTACGCGTGCTGCGAGTGCAAACATATGCAATCGTCGCCACCGCTCTCCACACGCTCCGCGCGCATTCAAGTCATACAGATAAATTCACGAAAGCTGGCACCAGTATTATACGCAACTTTGCCACACACACGCTGTGCTTTTATTTTATTGTATTCCCATACTCACCGGTTTTTCCTTTGCGCCGCAAGCCAGAGCTACCAGCGCGCATAGCACTGGCAGCGACCTGGACATGACTTCCGATGCCAGGGAACCAGTGCGCATCCTCGCCACGCGCTGCGCTTATATTCGCACGATTATGCAGCGTAATGGCAGCCGGATTCAAAGCAGACCGCTGGAGGGAAATTCATAATCTTCTATCATTTAACACCAGTAGGTATTGGTACATTACCGACACAAACTATTCAAGATATTGTGAGAAGTGGTCAGAACTCCGGATGTTCCATGCATTTTGGTGGTCGTATTAGACGATATCCAAACTTAAGTGACGAATGTGAAATTGAAATGACTACAAAATACAAGCGTTCGTGGCTAAAACTATTTCTTAATTCAGCGCGGGAATTCTGCCTGCATGATGGGCACCCTGCCTAAGGGGCGAAATTAAGATTTTTATAGGTTATTTTTAAGTTAGAGTAGTTTCTATTTTATTTCACTTGTTGTACTATTTTCTTACAATAAATTTTTCTTTAGTAAAACGTTAATAAACGCGGCTTAACTATTTCTTAAATGTGTAAAAAGTTCATTTTTCGCCGATAATTCTCCAAAAACTTAACGTTCAATGACATGATTGACAACATTATTAAAGTTACATTATCGTTTAGTTTCAGAATACTCCGGTTGAATCACACAACAAGAAGCTGTAGTTACAGACAGACTGCAATTAACACATTACATTAGCGAAGCGGTAGTCTTGTCACTACAAGGTGTAATCAACGGAGGGAACTTCGTGAATGAATAAGCAGGTGCCGATGCGGAAAACTAGTTGTTACTCGTAAAGAATGTCTACTGCTAATAATGAAACTTGATTAGCTGTTTGAAATTGTAACCGTTTGCGATCATGATTTTATAATCAGCTGACACCACGTGATAGCTTATTAAAGTTCATAGGTGCATGTAAGCTTATGCCTTATTTTAAGAATAAATTACATTTACTTTTTTACTTTTACCCAAAAATCACTGATTATCAGAGTGATTTTTGAGTGTCGTGGTTTACATAACACTCAAAAATCACTAATGGTTTAAATAAATTCCTGTAAAAATCATTCATCATCATCATTCAGCCGAATGACGTCCACTGCTGGACATAGGCCTCCCCCAAAGACTTCCACAATGACCGGTCCTGCGCCACCCGAATCCAGGGGACACCCGCGACCCTTACCAGGTCATCAGTCCACCGTGTGGGGGGCCTGCCCACGCTACGCCTTCCGGTACGTGGTCGCCACTCGAGAACCTTTCCGCCCCAACGGCCATCGGTTCTGCGTGCTATGTGTCCCGCCCACTTAAGCCTGTGTAAAAATCATTACTTCGCGACAATTTTTACGAATATTAACTCAAATAGATATATTGTATTGTCATTCACTGCTCAACTTAAATGCAAACCCCAATTTTTGCCTTAAATACCCGGAAGTGGTTCCAAAACGGCATGTGCACTATTTATAAATAATGGGTAGATTTTTCTACATTTGTGAATAATTTTGATACTTAAAGGCTTGTAATAGATGCACTGGCGTGTGTGATGTTGAGCCCATGCACAAACGACTTTCGGCAATTTCCAAAACGAATCTCGTAGACGTGACGCGGCAGATTTAAGTCACTTCCCGGGGCAATTTTACGTTAGTCATTAACGTTTGCCGCTGAACAATGGGAAGACGCTTACGTGTTTTTAGCGGGCGACTCTTTTGTGTGGAGCACAATAATAATGTCATAATTTGGCGTTGGCGGCGCGGGCGCGGCCTAAGCCGCCCGGCGTATCAGTCTTAATTATTATTAATGACCCCAAGACAGCCTGTAAAATCACGCTCAGCTTGTACTACACTATAATGATTAAATATGATGTCGATGTGAACGCTTCTAATTTTCGTAAATGGTGGGGTAAGCGTTACTTATGCATTTGTTATTGGCATGTGTGTGTGTGTGTGTGTGTATGAACAATAATGTAATACTTTTTTATACGTAAATTAATATTATACCTTGTAGTGATGATAACATAAGTAATTGGATATTGGGGCTATGATGTACATGGCCTAAGTTACCTACGAGTAGGTATTTGAGACTTGAGAACTAAATGCCTCTATGCTTATAATTTCACCGGTTTTCTTACGGCCCCAGACCCTCAACTACGAGTATATACCTAAACTACTATTTAAGTAAACGGCGTGATATTTTTCCTATTCGCGAATGCCTTCCTAGATTTTAATGACGAAAGACGCCTCTAACCCTAGCCCAATAGGGTAGTTTTCCTCGTGTTAAACTTTGTAACATATTGCCATTATTGCCGTTATAATTAACACAATAAAATGAAAAAAAAAAGTGACTTGAAAGCTTCTAATAAATATGAATTTTTAATCATCTAAAATTTAAATTAAGGCTACGAATAGGATTGACATGATTCAATAAAAAATAAATTGTACAGCACCTATGTACTGATTTTAATAGCAATTTTCCATACAACGTTAGTACGGGGCTCGTGCGATGTGATGTCATAAATTTTAGTCAATTAGTATGGAGCGTTTTTGGTGTTCTGGAACAATATCCTCCGTTAACCCTCATTAGCGGCTATTTTGTGCTTTAATCGTAGTAGTTGGCATACAAACATTTCTTCCTCTTTAATAACTGGTTCGAATGGCATCGTTAATATTTTTTGGGAAACTATCCTATTCGATTACAATAAGCTTATTGTTGCGATATGGCCTATGCATGTGCATTATGCTAGTATTTTGGTAAACACGAAAAATCCATTAGAGTTGTTTGCGATGCCAGCGCAGGCGGAGCCAGTGACCGTGGCTAAGCCGATTTGTTGCGTCCGTGTTGCCGGCAATAGCATCATGCTCTCGCCTGGACAGATCAGCACTAGCTATAGAGTATTTTCACGTTAGCGGATACCGGCCCGATAATGACAACTGATCTTCAAATAAACGAAATATCTATCTCCTAGGTAGGTACTTATTTACATTACTGATTTCACTGCAAGTGCAGAACCCATTACGCATAATTGCTAGCACAAATATAGGGAACATTATGATGCAAACTGTCTCACACTTGAGGAGGTATAAAACTTGACTCGCTCTGTGGGACGACAGGTGGACCGACGACCTAAACAGAGTGGCAGGAACGGTTGGATGCGGAGAGCTGGGGACCGAGTGTGGTGGCGTGAATTAGGGAAGACCATAGGTCCAGCAGTGGACGACCGCGGGCTGATGATGATTACTTAAAACAGAACTAATAATTTCCGATTGTCAGTTTGGGTTTACAACAGGAAAATTGACAGAGGATCTGCAGTTACCCTCACAAACTCGTTCTTTCGTCATCTATATCCTGGAATATGCTGCTTGGAAAATATAAAACTTTTGTGATTGTTTTTTTGTGATTTGTGCAGTTGACAGTGGCTAAGTACGTGACAACTTGTAAATCGCCGTATACAAGAGGTCACCGCGTAGCAAAATGTGTGTTGACCTGTTGGGCAAACCGTCAGCGAGTACTGCCTTATTTACTTGGTAATTTTGTAATACTTGTATATTTAATAATATATTTTCTTTATAAATTCATGCCACTAGCAACACGAGGACGAGATATTCTAAGTATTTATACTAATCGGAAATAGAAATCAATAAATATAAACATGTCTTACTGTATATGCATACAGTATACGTCGTTCAAATAAAATGGAAGTATTTAAATTGAATATTACAATAAGTACAAAACATTTTTTTTAAACTATGGAGCATATCCATGAGGTCAGAACCTCAGAAGAAAATAGTCAAGGCGCCTAATTCACATATGTCATACACGCAGTCTTTCAAACTGCGTAGCGTCTTGGCGATCCTAATGATGAAGGGTATGGAAGTTGCATCATTATAAAATATTTTAATTTGTATGAAGATATAATTAATTTGAAGATAGTAGAGGAGTGGATGCAGCATGGGAGAGAAGAGCTACAGGCGACGTCATTAAGGTTCGGGTGCGGGTAGCGCAATCAAAGCCCGCAATACCTCAGCCCCTAACGACGAGTACTCTCGATAAAAATTAAAAACACGTGCAAGCCCAGTCTGAGGAAAGTTTTAATGAGTACACGGCTCTCGCCACCAACAGGATAGACGCCCCTTGCCCGCGCCCTGTCTGTTTGGCAAGAGCTTCGAGTTTGCATTTTGTGTTACGTTTTGCATGTTTTTGTAACTCAATTTGTGGCAGTAGTTTCCCGCATAATCAAATTAGCTGAGATAGTATCACTACAACTGAGATGAAAATTATTAATAACATGAAATCAATTAATGCAGTAGGTGCAGCATGTCAATCGACTTTTGTTAAAAAACTCGGGTAAAATAGTGAAGACGAAATATTTTTCGCGAACGTCTACAATTCCGAAACGATTAGGTATGTGTTGTCTTTCTATTCCATTCAGAACTAATTCGAGATATTACCTATTAATATCTATGTGGTTCTACTCTTACGGTTACTCTCTTCTGTATTTTTTTCACTATTTAAGCAAAACTTTGCTTTAAATAATTCACCCGTCACAATCGCGTACCTAACTACTTATAGCTAGTTAACCGATCAAAAAATAACCATGCAAAAATAATTCCCGCAGGATAAACTATTAAAATGAATCGCCGGAACCGTCCGCGCAGATGAAATCCATTGGCAAGATGCTTTTTCCATTTCATTCATATTGGTGCTTTTTCGGGCAACATAAAAAATCCATTAGATCTGTGCATCGGCAGACGAGGACGCGACGCAGCTCGGCCGCTCGGCAGTTGACCGTGCGTAAGCGGCTTTATTGTTTTCCTATCAACATGAGCGCCAGACGGTATAGGCCCGGTCGGAACTACTGATTTCACAAAATGCACTGACCACAGAAGAGGTGACTCTTGTTTTTAGGGTTCCGTAGTAAACGAGGAACCGTGATAGTTACGTATCACCATAGAATCACAGACAGACATTGCTATTAAAGATGCAATTTGGTATGGATATATATATAAATCAATAAAAATGACAGTCGTAAAATAAAATCTAAAAAATATATTTTCATGCTTCGACCCTTTGGTGTGGGGTGTTGTTGGATAGGTCTTTCAAAATGAATACAGGTCTTCATCAAACATTTTTTGATAAAGTTAATATTTTCGGAAATATTATGATATATCGGAAATATTACCTAAGCCGTTTTTGAGTTATCGTAAAAAGTCTGCCCTTGTTAGTAAATGACGTATGAAACGCTGCGAAAGTATTCCCTTTTGCTTGTTATATTTTTTTTTAAGCAAGTTATTAGGCAACTACGGAACCCTACACCGAGCATGGCCCGACTTGCACTTGGCCGATTTTATTTTAACTGTGTACCTCTATTAACTCTCCCGCTGCCTACTTCAGTACAGGTTAACGTAGCGATTGTACTGCAGGTAGCAACCGCTGAAAGAAAGCGAATGATTTCATAAGTATGTAAAAAAGGGGCGAGTAAGTAAGTATGGTTTGTTACTTTATGTCTTTTCAATCCTATTATCATATCAAAGTTCCATATCGTATTAGTTGCTGTATGACTTGCTAAAGAACCCTTGAGGCCAACATACAGATTAAACATTTAATTTTGATTCAAAACTTTCTCGATTGGCTAGTAAAAAAATACCGAGTGAAACGAAGGTCTCGGTTTCAGCTTCGGCAAAAATGCTTTCGTATGCCCGACAATTCTCTTTTACAAGTCGCATTTCTCATGAAATGTTGTGAGCAAGTTTGTTACGTTTAAAAGGGGCAGTATTTGGTCATTTTGAAATTAAAAAAAATCGCGGGGCTTCAGCTTACACTGCCACTAGTGATATTAACTTCGATCGATTTGTTTTGACAAACTAACTGATTGCTTACCTACCTAACGCTTTTCATACTTGGGAAATCACCATCATATTGATATTGCACGTTGTGTACTGTACCTACTTAACCTAAGTGCCCAAATTAGTAAAATACGAGTATCTTTACAAGATCTTATTACTTACGTATTATAAATCTCAGCGGCTCTGAAATATATAAGTAATCTTTCTCATCCCATTGTTCTGAACGGATTAAGTTTTATTCAACAAAGAACCCCAATTTGTCAGAAAGAGAAAAAGCTTTTCATTTCAGTAAAGCCATAAAGCAGATGCTATTTTAAATCGCAATAACGCTCCTTCGCATTGTGCAGTCGGCTAAAAGTAGGAATAAATCGTGAGAATCTTCGCAAAACAATAGTTTGAAATGGTGTACGAGAGAAAAAGCCGGATGCAAATGCCATTCATAT
This sequence comes from Notocelia uddmanniana, assembly GCA_905163555.1. Classification (NCBI taxonomy): domain Eukaryota; kingdom Metazoa; phylum Arthropoda; class Insecta; order Lepidoptera; family Tortricidae; genus Notocelia; species Notocelia uddmanniana. The sequence continues at coordinate 18,541,652 of LR991057.1, forward strand.
TAATTAGCAGAGCGAGACGGGCTTTTACGAAATTAGACCCGTGATTTCAGTGGAGATTTATTATGGTGTTTGAAATGGTTTCCGGGGCAAAGGTAGCCATTTAGAGACAGGCAAATTGGTGTTGTCAGACGGGCTTTTCAATTGAATTGACTGGGGCTCGTGTTTGTTGATGGCGATGGCGGGTGACTCAGGGGAGGTGTAGCGGATAATTAATGGCTCACGTACCTAATGAGTAAAGAAAAGTTACACTTATGGTACAATACCTGATCACATTCGAGGATCACTTTGGCTTAATTGTATATAGTAGTAGTAAGCCTGCCTACGAAGCCAGAGGTACCGGGTTCGAATCCCGGTGAGGGCATTATTTGTGTAATTAGCACGAAAATTTTTGTTCCTGAGTCTTGGATGTTTTCTGTGTATATTTATATAAATATATATGTATCTATATACATATAAGTATGTATATCGTCGTCTAGGACCCTTGTTTAGTTTAGGACTACGAGTAGGTCGATTTGTGGAAGATTTTCCCCCAATATTTATTTATTTACATGAGTTCAAGTTGTACCACGAAAATGTTTAGCTTTATAAAAAGAAGTGACATGGTGATTTTTTATCGAGTGCATCAAGGATCAGATTTGGAGTATCCGAATCGCCTCGAGTTGCAGACGGCTACAGGCTACGGTAACCGCTTACTATCAGACCGGTCGTACGCTTATTTACCACCAACATCGTATAAGAAAAATGTTAAATAGGTATCTTATCTTTTGACACTTTCATATGCGTTGCTACTTTTGCTGCTGACTGCTGACTGTAAGTAATTGCGGGCTGCTCCAAACACGAGCGAGATGGCGAGATGATGTTTCGCTGTGCCCTACCTCGTATATATAATGTACTCTTTGCCTACCTCTCTCTCTTAGCTATCTACTTATCTTGCGAGTGAACAGATAGGTACTTATTAAATTACTTAACACGATACAAAGTAGCAGTCTGTAGAGACAGGCGAGAACCTACAATTAATCATAACCCATAATAAACGCATTGTATCAAGGTAAAGGCCCATACTAGAATAGATTACAACTTAATTACCTGTATGAAGTAACTCATGTGTATAGCCTTCGTTCAAAGTGAAACTGACGGCGCTTCTACCGTACCGTACCTAGTTAGATTACATATTCATTCAAAGAGCGAGTTCGTGGACAGTAATCAACTACGCTACAGTAAAGCTAGTTTTAAGAGTTTCATTCGTAAAGAGGTTAAACCTGTAAATGTAATATGGATGTGTAATTTAGTGGAATCCCATAAAATCACATTTTATAAAGTGATCCAAGAGACGAAACCATTAATTCACCCAAATAAGAAATAAAAATAATTTTAAATTTAATTTTACTTTATTTCTGTCATGTTGCGAAAGGAAGTTTATGCATTATGGATTTAAATATATTCACATTAATGTCCATTATTTTTCTCACAGCAAGTAGATAATACAATATCTGTCATATTTCTAACATTTATATACGTCGATATCGATATTGTTTGCAGAACTATAGGCCAACCGTTTAAAGCTTGAAACGCGCAGAGCGCGGCGCAGCGTCGTTGCGGAACGGAGGCGGTTTTGCGGTAAAGCGAAGGTGGTCCGGGGGACGTCGCACCAAAAAACCGCGCGGTATTCGGTAGCGGGGCAGAGCGGAGGCGGCGTGTGTGACATATGAAGCAGTAATCGACAGTTTCGGAATGATCAAAAAAGCAAAACCGCCTCCGCGCCGCGCCTGCTCTGTGCATTTAGAGCTTCAATCAGCGCCTTAGCCCGTGTACAGACTTGTTTATATGAACATATGATAGAAAAAATCTTATGTATATGAAAAAACTGCGCGGTTTAAACCTTTCGGAACATTTACATCTAAATAAGGAACCCCGCAAGTCTGAACACGGGCTTATGAAGGTATGATGCTTCGTCGTTTTTTCACACACGCCGCAATGCCATGCCTGTCATTTATTTTTAATATTTTCCACCTCTTGCGCCGCGCGCCGCGCTGGCACCGTCTCAGGGAAGCGGAAACCCTATAGGTATGTTTACTATTCGGAACAGAACGATTTCTGAGGTTTAACTACGTAGTTAACTTCGTTACATATCTATGTACCTACTGATTTTTGTTACATATATATATAAATTACAACATTTTTCATATGTTTCCTGTTAAGTGGGTATTAATACAGTTACCTACTTAAGTAAGAGTACCTACTTACATACGATTGTTAAGGTAACAGCCATGCCCAGTTAGCCCGATAGGTTTTATAGTCATATTTAATGTGACTATTTAGTAGGGACATTTCGGCCATTACGATAGCGTTAAAATTGTAAGTATAACAGGATATTTACAAACTGGATATTGTAGGTAATATTGATGTATGGTTCGGAATCTCAACAAACGCTCTGGAACGACTACCAGGATATCATAATATCATGGCGTTTGAGCACTCGGGTGGTCGTATCGGGGTTACCGTGCTAGCTGAGCTGGTCTTACCAAACATGTTCATTCATTCATAAGGGCAAAAGTTCGTAAGTTACGACGAAAGCATCCAACTGGTGCCTCTGACTATAAGCAGTTTAGAATTTAACTTCCAATTTTGAGTGTTGTAACAGGCGCCAGCAATTTAATACATACCCCTAATCAGTGGCGGCGCAAGACCCAAACATAATGTGGGCAAGGTACATTTCGCGAGGCCCTCTGATGGTGCAAGAAGGGAATATAAAATTTCGGTTGTGAGGCGCGAGACCGCGATGCCATTGGCGGTGGCCCACACCGCCCACGCCTTACGCCGCCTCTGCCCCTAATCTACCCAGATTAGACGAAAATAAGCAGCGATGCCAGCGCTGGCAGGGTATTGCCGCTGTGTAAAAGTTTTCCTGACGGGCCAACCCAACGTAACCCAACGTGACTCGAGCCGTATAAACGGTACAGGGCCAGTCCAGCTCTGGCGTGGGCCGCTTATTATTGCTAGCAACTGGATACATATAATCCAGCCTTATAATGCCAGCCCATGTAATGTATGTAATATGTATGTACTTATGCGTATTTTGATTCATGAACGCTATCAGCTTTCATAAAACCTTACTCTCATTTTATTTTTGACATTGATAACACGCCAAAATGTTACACGTATAAACTTATTTTACTTATTATACATGCAGAGGCAAGTTTCTTTTTCATTAATATCACTAACATTAATTTTGTTCAGAATTAAATTAAATATGTTAACAAAATAACAACCAATGAAGTTTTAGGCACAACCAAAATTATAAATGATCACATTAAATCTAAAGAGAATACTAGTAGTACAACAGCCTGAAAATAGGAAAGATAAATAAGTTAAATAACATACTAACAAAAAAACGTAATATTGTAAAATAATACAAATTTCACATGTGTAACGGTATCAATACATCTAGACTTGCATCAAAATTATAGTGGATAGGGAAATTAGGTAAACAAAGTATACCTATATACCTATAAACATTTTTTCTCAAATTCGCACCACTCTCGTGATAGCTTACTCATAACGAAAATTTTACATCCGCCAACAGTACGGAATAAAGAGCAAAATGTGTATTATATTATTCAGTTGGTAGGTATATTGTAGAAAATTGAGCCGGTGAATTTAAGTTAACACCAGCCCGGCTAGTATGATAGCTTACACCGTCACGTTTTATGTTACGTTTCAGTACATATTGGCCATATTTCAGTACATTTTGGCCATATAACGTGACGGTATAAGCTATCATACTAACCGGGCAGAGAGCTATAGCATAATGAGCAAAGAAAAGTGTTCATAGATAGTTTCTAGTTTAAATAGCTTAGGAATGAAATTTTCGTCAATTTTTTAACCTTAATTTCATTACAATAAAGTCTAAAATTGGCGAACCTTTTTATTCCTCAACTATGCATGCCAGTGGCGAAGCGTCTATAGAAATCGATTCCAACCGGGTTACCTTTTGATGACAGTCCTGGTTGGTTCTGGACATCATTGACGTCACGCCACCTTTAGACACCTTTCTGTTCTTTAAAATATCTGGACTAGAATGACCCAAAATAATAAAGATTAAGGCTGGGTTGCACCGACTTACGATCACAGACTGATCAACGTTAAATATGGCGCCGGCAGCTGTCATCTCATAGAAACTTGTCAAACTTCCCATACATTCAAATTTTAACGAACACAGCTTACGATTACAGACGGTTTGGTGCAACCCAGTCTAATAGTTTTAAATCCTAACTCCTACGTTTTAATACTTTTTTAGGAGTGTTGTTTTGTTAGCTGCATAGTAAAACATGTAAGGTTAAATGCTGCACTCCAATACTCATGTTTGTACACACCACAAAAAGAAAAAAAGATGACCACGAAGTCAAGAGGAACTCGGTAAGCCAATTGGAATAATAGGTAGAAGACATTAGTAATATCTAGTTAAAAACATATAAATTATTTTCAAAGCAAATAGAAAACTTACAACAATTACAAGAACTTCTTAATCTACCTAGTAGTTGAATAATTATTTTAATACTTCAATAGCCTTATTATGTTTCGTGGTTAAAATAATCTTATTTGTGCGTTACTATTCTGCAACCACCATTAATATAATTATATGTACTTACTTGAATTAAAATTATTATAGTTGCACAAATATTATTGATTTTGTCTCGGTTCTTTTTTTTTACATAAATCATTATCACATTTTCTGGAGACAAATATCAATGTTACGAATATAATGTCCATCCACTATCTTACTTTACATTTGTAGAAAACATAGCAGTATTTATAAGTACGCAAACAGTAAGTTTCAAACGAAACAATTGAAATATATTTTTAATAGATAATGAAGCAAATCAATACTAGGCAAATAGTTCTTCGTACAAAATTTGTGACATGGAGATTTAATTATCTAGTTGCTTAAGTAGCCTACTTGAGCCTCATGAGTTAATGAAGCAAATAATATTATTTGGCTTCATGACTTGATTTTAACTACAGCATCTGATGCCTCATTCTTCTCTTTTGGGTTCGTCACAAGCAAGGAGGAGGTAAAGGCATAGCAATTCGCTTGCATACCTCAAGAAGGAAATTCTTGAGAATCGCAGGCAAACTCTGTTTCGGCTTCGACCCATTTAAAGTAATAGTTGGAATAAAATAAGGGTTGATAATGTGTGTATCATCGCCATACTTCTTCAGTAAATCTGAGCCATGATCACTAATCGCGCAGATGGTGATAGGGTCCGGATCTATATTCATCTGTTTCCCACACTAAAAACAAAAGAATTAAATTATTTTAATATAACAACCACCAGTTTCACGGAATCTTCGAATAAAATATATATTTATAAGTTATTCAAATCGTTTGAAAAAAATACATATATGCTGCTACTGCAACTGAAACTATAAGTACGCGGAATACAAGTCTTTGGGTCCTGAGCTAGGAGTCCCTGTGTTACAGGACCCAACGCCACCACCCACCAAACTGTTCAATATACTCCTTGCACCAAACCACCATCCTATTTATTTCCAAATGTGCACGATTTCAAAACAACCTATTTTATTTATTAAAGTCCTTTATTAGATATTAACAGGTGATAACAAAAAAAATGAGAATACTTATCGCACTCTGTAAAAAAATACTAGCCGCATAAATAAAAAAAGTGGTATGTAATGTTGTTGCTACCTCTTTCGTGATGGTAGTCACTTATTTTTTCCCTGCATTTGTTTTATTGTTGTCAAAAAAAGCATCGAAACAAGAAATCCTGAGATAACGCATTGTACATTTTTATCATTCTAATTGGATGTTAGGGAAAATGTTTACCAGCATCTACTGTATATAGAATCTTGGCATCTCAGACTACCAACTCGTAAAAGGGGCAGTGGCAGACCGGCAAAGATAATGACCAAAAGAAGGCTGAAAATGCTTCATACCCAATTTAATGATTCTGACACCATGAGCCAACGTGACGCTGCGAAAAAATGTAATTGTAGCCAACCGTATATCTGCAAATCATTAAAATATGTTGGAATAGTATGCCGAAAGAAGATGAGGGCACCAGAATATACAGAAAAACAAATTTCGACCATTAAAATCCAATGTCGCTGGATGACCCGAAATTACGCTGGAAAAAGTTTCATTTTAGATGATGAAAGTTATTTTCCGTTAGCAAATTTCATACCCCGGGAAATGATAGATACTACAAGTAACAGTTCTAACACGCCTTCGTGATATTTAGAAATATCACTCCGATGGCAAGTACGTGTTTTGGCCGGATAAGGCTTCGTCGCATTATGCAAAAAAAACGGTCAGTTTTATGGACTCCAATAACATCCCATTCGTACCAAAATACCGCAACCCAACAAATCTTCCTCAATGTCGACCAATTGAAGTTTTTTTTGGGTATTTGAGTTCAATGGTTTACAAGAATAATTGGAGAGCCGAAAATTGTGCTCAGCTGATAAAGAGGATAAAATCTTGTGTACGCAAAACGTTCTTGTGCGACCATTTTGACTAAGCTCCGTCGAACAGCTGATCATGGACCATATTCAAATGTGCATTAATAGTTTTAGTAAGATAAACAGTGTATTTTTTATGCAATTGTACTTAAGTTTGATTTCAGACCCTGTTATATATTTTTTTCACCACCTTCAATAATTCTCGTTTTTAGGGTTCCGTACCCAAAGGGTAAAAACGGGACCCTATTACTAAGACTTCGCTGTCCGTCCGTCTGTCACCAGGCTGTATCTCAAGAAGACAGTTGAAATTTTCACAGATTGTGTATTTCTGTTGCCGCTATAACAACAAATACTAAACACAAAATAATAATAATAATTAAGGGGGGCTCTCATACAAAACACGTGATATTTTAGCCCTTTTTCATGGCTACCACTCGCCGAGCTAGATCTCAAGAACCGTAATAGCTGGACAGTTGAAATTTGCACAGATTATGTATTTTTATTGTGGCTACAACAACAAATACTAAAATCAAAATAATAATAATAATTAAGGGGGGCTCCCATACAACAGAGTAGTTATTGGCGTTTTTTTTTCTGGTACGGAACCCTTCGTGCGCTAGTCCGACTGGCACTTGGCCGGTTTTTTTTGTTATCACCCGTTATTATAATACAAGGATCCAGGGATCAAATAATGTTCATCATGATATTTTAGCAATCTGATCTTCACCACATTTTGGAATTGCAGGATATAACAATAGCATTTAAAAAAGCAGACAGACAAACAGAGCAACGAAACTATAAGGCCAATTTGGCTACAGAACCCGAAAAATAAAATGACAAAATACAAATGATTGCTTACCCTTGCAAGAGCTTCATCAGGGTCATTGTTATCTGAGATCATACATTCTGTAAATTTCACAGAAGTTGTCATGTTTCCTATAGCCTCTATAGAGCAAGCATGGATTTTGTTTGCATAGCACTCAGTTTCACCATGTTGACAATCAAAAACATACTTTCCATCTTTATCTTTAGTCTGAAATAAAAAACAAATCAATCTGTATGTATGTCTGTATCTTCGCGATAAACTCGAAAACGGCTCGATGGTTTTAGATGCGGCGGCACCAACGTGTAGCTTGATTCTTCCAGATGGTTTTGGTGTATAATTTATGTATATTTCTCACATGCATTATATTGTAATCCGTGCGAAGCGCGCGCGCGGGGCGGGTCGCTAGTGTTGTTATAAACCGAGTAGGCAAGTAGCTAGTAAGTTTGTGAAAAAAAAATACTAATCCCAAATACATAACTAAATAGGTAGGTAAGTACACACATTAAAATGGCAAATCATGTCTTAGATTGATATATGCTTAAATACAAAATTAATCCAGTGACGCCGGATCCAGCTACTGGATCAATATAAATCAGCAAATATCATCTTATTTATCCATACCAAAATTGGTAACATGATACACATTGACCATACTGACTGACTATGACTGGTATAGGTTAATTCACTAGAACTGGCACAAATGAATTGAATGAGTATGTGTGCATCACAAAATGATTATATACAGGTTGGAGAGATTGTATATAAATATGATTATGAGTTATTGGATAGACAATCTCGCCTCATAGCTGCCGACATGCAGTGTAAAATATAATAGAAAAATGATCAATCATGGTGAAAATCCAGATATAATGTTGTACAATATACTGCATAGCATTAAATATGACCAAAAAAAATGTTTAAAGGTTTCAAGCAGATATTATGTAAGTGTGAGAGGGAAGAATGTTATACGTCTGTCATTTAACATAATTGTGCTAATGGTCTGCAGACTATAAATTATTCTCAGCGTTATATTCAGACTTCTATTTCTGTTCAATTTTATTATTTGTCTTGCTCTTCATCTGCAGGCTACCTCTTCCAGCCTTTTCCGCTCTTGGCCTTGTTATGTGTGTGTGAGTCTTAGTACTTTTTTGCTTTAACGTAACAATACTGTGTCACTTGGCATACATCAAAGTTGTGAAAGTGACAAGGAACTAAGATGATCATCTACTTTTGCTGTTGACTGTACAATGTGTTTCTCGACACCGTTTTTGGTCGTCTTTGTCCCAGAACATAAGAAAAAATAAATATAATTTATAATTATGTTTGTTCAATTTCTACAGTATACTTACAGTAGCTTTTCCATAAGGGATAAGTGCTATATCTAGGAACTCTGATAGTTTTTCTGTGACGGGCCACAGATGTTTGACGAAGAAATGTCTTGAGTCAGGACATAGTGCTTCATAATACACCCGCACCTTGACTTTGTCCTGCTTATGTATGTTGAACTTGTCATCCTCCAGCTCTACTATTCCTGACTAAAACAAAAAAAAAACAATGATAGCTAGCAATACAGAATTATCCTTAGCTACAGACTTAGATAGGGATATAAATTAAAAGATTATGTCACAGATTATTATGAATGTAAAAGGTTAAGCTTTACTGTTCCTGCTTTAAGAGACTACAGTATGCTCGGTTCTCCATACAAATGTAATTTCACTCTCATTTTAAAATGGCATGCTGGAATCATTTGAAACTTTGTATACACAAGAGGATCCGGTATATCTAGGTCAGAAATAAGTTTCTGTTGCTTGAAATTATAATGGAGAAAAAATACAATGATTATTAAGGTTTTCATACAAGACCTAAAAAATTCATAAACTCACTGTATTTTTTTCTTATTCCAATTTCTAGCAACAGAAACTAATTTCGGACCTAGATAGTATGCATCTACACATTAGTTAATAAACAAATAAAGTATTTTTTCCTGACAGGGTTCGCAAGTGTACCCGTACAGGGTGCAGCTGCCAGCGCCAAAGCAGGAACAGGATTAAATTATATATCACTCCAGATCTAGAATGGATTATTACGACAAACTTACTAGCAGCACACATACTGTAATACTTAATGAAGTTTCTAACAATCAGATCAACTAATTTCCTGGAAAATAATCAGTAGGCACCCTGTAACCGTGAAAACGTTTTCGCCTGTGTAAAGAGGCACTTACCTGCGCCAATTTTTCTTCTCGCTCCGAATTTCCAGGAAACATACTGAACAGCTGCCACATAATCAACGACAACAGTATTACAATAATTAAACGGTATCTGTTACACGAAAAAGCCATTTTCAGAAAATCTTTACAAGTGGTCATAAGTGTAAATGATTAGAAAAGTATCAAATGCAATATGATAATTGTAAAATTACAAGGAAGTCTACTGATCCTTTTGTTCAATAGCGTTCTTATTCTTATAAAATCTATTTGATAACAAATAAAAAGAAATAGTTGTAATTCTGTACGCGATTCGCGATACTATTAACATAAAGCGAATTTGTGCCAATACGTTTAATGCTGGCAAATCTTGTCATTAAACAATAGTCTTTCAATAGCTCTCAATATGGTTCAAACTCAAACGCGTCATTCAACTAATATCAGTAAAAAATAACTAATTTGCAGAAGGATTGTCACATTGTTGATGTTGACACGTCATTTTGACATATATGATGTTTTAAAACTTTTAAATATTTCTTAGGCACAAGTCATAGCCATTAGGATTTTAATTACGGTAGGGTAGGAATGCGATAATAAATCTAACATTAATACGGTAACCCTTACTAGTCTGTGATACGGTTTGTGATTAATACCGCTCGAAGTAATTATGTTAACCAACATTAACATTATCAATGCTTATCGCCCGAAGAAAATTATAGGATAAAAAAAATGTAAATTCCGTTGTGAGTATTGTGTGTAATATAATAAATTAATAATGGGTAATATACGAGGGGCGATTGATAAGTTCTAAGCCTGAGATACCTATAAAGTGAAAGAAAAGTCTAACAATTTTTAATTTATCTATTCTTGAGTAAAATAACACTTGAATGACACATAAGTATGTCAAAAAACCGGCCAAGTGCGAGTCGGACTCACGCACCGAGAGTTCCGTACAAACCTATTTTTATATACTAATTTAGTATTTTTATTATATGATGTAACTAATAAAAATTTACGGCTTTCGCAATTTTTCCTTTATCTGTGCTATAAGACGTTATTATTACTTAATATTTTTCTGGAGTCGTGCTGCTGCATGTTGCATTGAGCATGCTGTATCTTACAGCCGATAATGCCGCAAATTTAATAGTAATACCTACAGGGTACTTGCCATGAACTCAGAATCTTGAAATTTGGTACGTTACTTCGTACCAAATTTCAAATATTTTTCTCATGTGCTATTCAGGTATTCAGAACATAGAGGAAATTATTATATATGATTCAGAAAGAGTCATTATTGCCCTCGTATGAGGAATTAAAGTCGTACTTTTCGTCCCTCATTTGAGCGCAACAATGACTTTTTTCCTTATAGAAAGTGTGAAAAGCAGCGTGTGCGACTCGGTAGCAAAATTATTTCCGTCTTGGGCTTAACCACTTGAATCCCTCGCTAGGCTCAAGAGTCAAGATTCTACTTTGGATTCCTTCGCTACGCTCAAGATTCTTCTTCAGAATCCCTCGCTACGCTCATGATTCTATTGTAGAATTTTTTGCTTCACCCAGGATTCAATATACGGATACCGGCCCTCGCCGTAAATATATCAAAATGTTCCCTTGAGACACAAACTACTTTTGCCTTTGTCCCTAAAAATGGCCCTACAAAACCACTATGCCACCTTAGTTTTAGCAAAACTTTGGAACCGTAACATTTTTTTTTTAATTTGAAACCACATCTACTTAAGTACTCGTAGATTGTAAAATAGGGGAATTATTTTATCACATCGTGCTCCATTTGATGACCGGCCCGGCCACTCTCGGTTCCATATCAAGCGCTGTAACCATTTGTGGAACTCAGTTTCATGAGATTGGTCTCATAACGATCGACATCTCATAACATTATCAAAACGACCAAATCATCATAAGGCCCAGATCTCAGATGGTCCATCTCTGTAGAAAGCTTACTTATATCTCCGAATGACTTGGTAGCAAAACGACCACATCTCAAAAAGACTAGGTAGCAAAACGACTGGTTCTCAAAACGATTTTTCTACATAATAGTTAAGTACGACGACGACCGGAGCGAGGAGTAGTGTTAGTAGAACTGCGAACCTACAGCGCGCGAACCGAGCGAAGCGAGCGTGCCGCGGCAGCGGCCGGCGAAGCGCCAGAACCGAACATTTTCAAACACGTCGCAGTTCTACTAACACTCCTCCTCGCTCCGCTTGTCGTCGTGCCTCGTCGTATTGGTGGTGATTATTAAAATCTCAGTGACTAAATGTGTTCTGCACTTTTAATATCAACTTTTCTTTCACTTTATATCTGTTACTTACCAATTGCCCCTCGTACCGTCATTCAAGGGCCTGCGAGCTAACAATTCCCTTGGAAAGGATGTTGGTAATGATCGAAGGGCCTCTAATTGGACATTTACGAGTACACGGCTGCGTTTGCTGTGGAAGTCGTTCGGCTGGTATTTATTTATTTTTAACAAAAGGCTCATATTAACATAGACCTTACAGACTAACATACATATCAATTCAAAAGATTCTTAAAAACCTAAGTGCTAAGTGCAAGTCGGACTCGCGTAGCAACTTGCAAGGGTTCCGTACATCACAAGATTTTAGTCCGACTCACGCTTGACTGCACATTTCTAATAGGTTTTCCTGTCATCTGTAGATAAAGAACTATTTTGTGTATTTTTCAAAATTTTAGACCCAGTAGTTTTGTAGATGAACGGGCAGGGGGTTCATTTTTTGGCTATTTTCTTAAATAATTGTGTAAAAATTACAAAAAAAATTTGTGATGCACACAATGAGCTCTTTAATTAACACGATACAGTTGGAAAAACTTTATTTTTTTATTTTCTGATTTACTCCCCAAAAGTGGCCCCCCATGTTCAAAATTCATTTGTTTGCGTTATATGTCAGTCTTCGGGTCACAAACTTACATATGTGTACCAAATTTCAACGTAATTTTTTCAGTAGTTTCGGAGAAAATTGGGTGTGACAGACGGACAGACAGACAAATGCACAAGTGATCCTATAAGGGTTCCGTTTTTTCCATTTGAGGTACGGAACCCTAATAAAAAACATTTGCCCGGTAACTGCCGAAACACTACACCCTTCGGCCAGAAATCAGCACATGCGATGGTCCTCTACAACGGCCGCGGCATGCGCACCACAAACGAGCTAAAGTGCACATAGTGGCGCGAACGCAGCTGGAGCACCCTCAGCGAATAGCCGGTCTTCTGACGACCATACTGCACCAAGTCATCGGCCGTGGCGGAGTAATGCAGGCGCGCCACATAACGCCTTGCTCGGTTTGGCAACTCGCAGACCAGAATTAACCGGTTCTGATGTATCCCACTGACTCCTACGATGCCTCTCAGATATGTTGACGATGATGAGACAACAAAATAGTTCCATTGGAAGGCGTTTGGTATATCTGTAGAGAGAAGGCGTTTAGTATATCTGCAAAAAGATAACCAACAATTCTCTGTAATAGTGCATTGGTTAAAAATAAAACACCGTAACTTGGTATTATCTTTTATAATATACAATAACTACGCGACGCATTATTCAGTTAAGTGCAAGGAGTTGAACCGTTCTACATCATAGAACCCGGCTTTTACTTGTCTACCACCAAAAAATCGTCCGTTTAGATCGACCACCGCTTTGATAGCACTCTCTATACGCTTGAATTCCACGAATATCCTCACGGCTTCGTCGGCGGGCGAGTTCGGTAACTCGAAGATGAGTACTTTGATGACGTCACCGTATTTTGTGTTGCATTCGTCTTTTACTTCGGGCTCTAGCTCTTCGTCCACGTCACCAGGACCAACCATGTTCTGTAAAAGATTATCAAATAAGCTGAGCAATTGTTGACTAATTAGTCAGAGGAGCATGTCTGTAGAAAGATAGCTAAGAGCGTTTACTAATTCGTCTTTTCTTAAATTTTACGGCTCTTGAAAATGTAGGGAGCGTTCGTGGCCCAGCGGCACCCGCGTGCTGCGTGCGGTATGCAAAGTTAAGCAATTAATCGTATGGCATTTATTTATGAACCGTGAGATCATCGAGAAGTACGGTTGCCAGATTTGTTACACTTTTTGGTTAAGCAATGTCGGGAGGAGTCAGCCCTTGGATGGGTGACCGCTTTGAGTAACTGAGCGCTCCCGTGCTTTGGAAGGCACGTTAAGCCGTTTATCCCGGCTGCTGTCTATGACAGCAGTCGTTAAGCCAAGTTAGAGGCCTTCGGGCGGCTTGAGAACTTCTAACAGTCAAGATGCCCACTCTCTTGACAAACCTAATCCCAATAAGATCTAGTTTCCCCCTTGGGTTGGAAGGTCAGATGGCAGTCGCTTCCGTAAAAAGTAGTGCCTACGCCAATTCTTGGGATTAGGTAACGGACCCCAGGCATCCTTCAGGATGCAACTGTACTGGGAATAGCACTAGGATGATGATGGCTCTTGAAAATGTAGATAAAGGATTGAAGAACCGATAACCGTTTGTACATACCATAATTATATCTATTGTTTGACGGAGGAATATCAACTCAAAACTGATCGAAAATCGATGATAAACGCATGGAGCCTATTAATTACTCTTTATTTTTCTGCTTTGATATTTTTTCGCGACTATATTAAGAAACGTCGTTTTGATATACATCCGAAAGCTTCATTCTATATGAATGACGCTTCCGGATGTACCACTTGCATTGCAAATAGAAAACATTTATTCGTGACAGTACGTCACGAATAAATGTTTTCTATGTCAAATACTTACTCTGAGCAGTACAACTTTACTGGGTGACTTCATTATCTCCGTAATGGATGGCTCTGGTCTTGAAAGCTGTGGCGAATTTGATGCAGTGCCTGGAGACTCTAAAACATAACAAAAAATAGTGCTATTATACTTTATTTATGAAAATGTCAGACTAGTTGAAAGACACCAATGTTGGTTTCTTGTTAATGCTATTATAATTATATTATATGCATTACGGTCACCATTCAGTAGAATCTACGAGTATGAGACAATTTTGCATATTTTGTCAATGCAGTTGTAAGAAGCACGAAGTAATATTTCGGCCGAAAATGCAATGGACTCACTCATATCTCTGGGGGTCTCAACTTTGGTGCAACTCTCAAACCAACTCATCAGTCTATTGCTTTATACTTTCTAGTTTCTAGAACAATGTACTATCCTCCTAAAGCCCATGAGCCTGCTAGGACTTATTCTTCGAAAGGAATTTAAACTATTATCAACTAGAATAGTTACGTTTCTTTTGTTTCGGTCGTTTTTGAAGCAACCATCTGGAAATCGACTCTATTTTCAATACAGTATGGTTCAAATTTCAATGTCATTGTATGGTGGGTCTTAAGAGGCTTATATCATCATCATCATCATATCAGCCGAAGCCATGCAGGACATAGGCCTCTCCTAAAGAGTGCCACAATGACCGATCCTGCGTCACCCGCATCCAGCGGACTCCCGCGACCTTTACCAGGTCATCAGTCCACCTTGGGGGGTCTACCCACGCTGCGCCTTCCGGCGCTTAGGCGGTTTGGCGGCTTAGGAGGACAATGTAATATAGTTATAATATAATCAGTACCTGATCCAGGCAACGCAGGAACAGCAAACGCCGGTGGTGGCATGGCGGCGCCGCCATCTTTCTCGTGGATGATGCGCCCGCCTCGCTTGGACGTCTTCTCCACTTGCAGGGCTACAGACATGCCCTGCTCTTTTTTACCGAGCCCTTGTCCTTCCTGAAATGTACAGAAGGCAGTGATATTGTTTTTGTATTCTATTGTGTAAGGGGAATTAAATTTAAGGGACGATTATAAATCAAAAGCCTAATGTACAAAAGAAACACAACCCCTGTGCTGTTTCGGATTAGAATAGCACCATTCCTGTCTTGGAATAGGCTTGAAGTGTGTTGTGGTGGAGGCCAGCACCTTATCACTGATAGGAGTCAACTACATGTGCTACCTTGAATCCGTATTTAGCCATAATCTTTGCCGCAATTGAGCTAGCGCCGTAACCACCGAGCGAAAAGCCCGGTGAGGCTGCAGCGGCGGCCGCAGGCGGCGGCGATGGAGTCTCGGCAGTCAGCGACGGCGGCGGCGCGATGGCCGCGCCCGCAGCACGCTTCGATATCTCTTCTGCTTCTTCTTCTTCTGGTTGCTGTAGAAGAGGGAGAAAAATTAATGTGAAGAATTTCCTTTTAAAATAATACAGGTATATTGAACTAATATTTTATCAATGAATGAAAAATTAACAAATACAACAGATATAACATGTGGTATTAAGAAACTTAATTAAAGTGGGCAGATTATCTAATATGTAGCAAAAAAGACAAATGGACAAAAGATGTAACTGTGGTGTCAAAGACAACATAAAAGAAAAAAAGGCAGGCAACGACGCAGGTGGGAAGATGATATTGTTAGAGTAGCAGGTGCTATTTGGAAGAGAAAAGCACATGATCACAAATTGTTGAAGGTTCTAAGGGTAGCCTATGCTGTAAAGCAAGACCATTTGGAAACGGAATAAAGAAAAATAAAAAGCACAAATTGAACTTTTTGGTTAAATGAAGGCTTATTATTATTATTTATATTATCATTGAATTGTTATTATCATCAGACATTCTTATTTTTTAATAATTTAAATATTTCAATTTTTAAATACCTAGAAATAGGCTCATAACATAGGTCAAGTCATTGTAACTTTTATATATACCCATATTAAAACCAAAATGATTCTGAATCAATAATATTTAAGTGTATAAGTTATTATATTACATATGGGCAGGGCATATGATAAAAGGCAGAGAAAAATGGTGCATGATAATTACAGAGTGGTATCCAAGAGGACACAGAATGAGAGGCAGAGCATAGAAGAATGGGCAATGACATATGCCAGCTGGTGGGAAAGAAATGGTACTGAGTCGGAAGCAACAGACATCAGTGGAAAAGGCTGGAGCAAGACACAAATAATAGAAAACAAATAGAAGTCTGAACATAAGGCTAATAATTATTATAAAACATGATGAAACTAGGCGGTTTCTGTTTTTGCCATTTTCGCTACATAAGTTATGAGGCTGCCACCAATTACTGTGAGTAGAACTGTCAATTTTCAGTAAAAATATCATTACCATAGCTACAAGAGTCTTCTCAGGTATGATGTCTTCCTCATCTCCAAACCGACTTTTGCGCTTCCTATCAGACTGATCACCTCTATCCCATTGTAACCTTTTAGCTTGCAGTTCTGAAACATTTCTCAAAACTGAAACTAAACATACATGTATGTCATGCCGCTTTGCATGAAGCATGCAAGGTAACAAATATATATTAATACACAGCTTTGTACATCTTTGGTTGATGTTCACCTTATGCTTTTATGATACACACATAGTAGAACTTCTTTTATTAATTTACCCAGTTCCAGCATAACAGAAATTTAACTCTCTTTCAAAATACAGACATAGATTAATCCCAACTGTTCTTACTATAACATGCACTGTCACCTGTCTGTAAACCTGCAGTACCTTTGGCTACTTTTTCATAATCATTGGGCCACATGGGGTCATATTCATCAGCCACATTCCAGTCAAAATCCCGCACATTCAATGTTGCTGTTAATGTATTTGTTTGAAGAGGACTGTCAGAGCTGGGTTCATCCTCATCTTTCTGCTTGCTTTTGAGATCAATTACTGGCGTCAACTGTAAATCATAATAAAATACTGATTTAATCCTGCTGTGCATGATATGATATTCGGATAATCATACCATGATAGAGATTATAGTTTTGTTAATAATTATAGCTAGCATCATAGTCACTTTAAGCGTCTTGGGCATTGAAAAGGTAAATAAATAACCCGAGTTCTTTATGGTGTATTTACCTGTGTCGAACGCCGTAATGCTTCGCGTTTGGGTTGTGTTACAGCAGCCTTTTTGAGCTGTAGCTGTGACTGCAATAACTTAATCCCCGAAGACCATCCAGCAACCTTTTCCGTCGTCCTAGCTTTTATAGTGTCAACATCATCATACAATGACATTTTAGTGGCTAAATTAACATAACACTTTTAGCGAACATTAATGAGTAGGTCCGAAAAGTCAATTCGGTATTTTATCACTGTTCCTGGTTTAATTACAGATTTTTATTAGCATACGTACAATACGCGTTGTAGCTTGCTTTGCTTCATCATGTCAATTGTAAACTGTCGTCTGTCACTGTCATTTGTCAACGTTGATATTTTTTCACAGCACTATCAAAGAGTAAAGAAAGCCTAGTAAAGCAGATTCGCTCATTTAAGTTGAATGATTATCTCACTTTAACAAATCAGTAAGTTTGAGTGAGACTCTCCTGTCAGTGTTACCGTCTTCATAAATGAATTGTACTGAACTGACGTTAAGCCGGGTCCACAGCTCCATGTTTTTCGTGTTTGCAAACATCAAACATCTTTTACAAACATGTTTTGATGGATTTTTGGTGCAATGGACCGGCCTTAACATTGAGGCCACCCCTATTTTGTGTTCGAAAAACATGTTTGATGTTTGCAAACACGAAAAACATGGCGCTGTGGGGCTTTAACTTTATATCGGAGTGTGCTTTGAAATGGAGAGAGAATTCGTTAACAGCCGAAAATGATCGAACTATCTGCTGTCGCAATCTTACTTATTTTGGTGCACCATAAGGATTAAACGAGACAACTATATGTAAAATCATCTAGCTTAATACTGCAAGTCTGCTTTTCTCTGATTTCTGTGTTTCATCAGGGTAAACGGGTAGGGTACTTATTCTGTGGTATAGTGCAGCCGTTAGTTGTGACGTCATCGGTAATAAGTGGCATTATCAGCGTGAAGGGACCTTAGTGTTGGTATGGAATTATTGGTGTTCCCATAATCTAAATACATTTTGCTAACGAAACATGTAAAAAACATATGCCTAGGTAAAATAGGTATATGCTTTTTGAGGAAGAAATTTTATGGATTTTTAGGTTTTGTGTACAATATTACAATTCTATAACTGTATACCTATATTATACTTCGCCAACTAAACACTAAAAATGAGTAGGTACGGCTCCGGTTTTAACCAACGTGTTTATTATACAAAAAAATACTTTAACAAAAATAACTACTTGGTTTACAAATCTAATTAAACAGTCAAAATGAACTATTTTATATCTCTATTCCGCTAAAACACAGACAACCGTACTGGCCTTCTCGAAGATCTCACGGTTCGTAAATAAATGCTATACGAATATTATTATTAATACCGACAAATGAGATCAAATTAAATCAATAAATCTAAAAAAGACAAAGACCATTTTTATGCTGTTAAAAATAAATCTATAAAAAGTCGTTTTTTCAGTCTCAAACTCAAAAGAAAGGTTAAGTAAAAAGTTGGTACAATCACCAGATATTTTAGGGTTCCGTACCTCGAAAGGAAAAAAAGGAACCCTTAAAGGATCACTTTTTTGTCCGTCCGCTGTCTTTCTGTCAAGACCCCTTTTCTCAAGAACGCGTGGAGGTCACGCAGATCAATCTGAAATTTATATCAATCACTCAAGTCTACTGTCCCTTGGAGCTGTGAAAAAACCAAACTTCTAAGCCAACGCAATCAAAAGATACAACCGTTTATGCCGAAAATTTTTGCCACTCGCAAGGGAATCAGAATCTTGGAATTTGTTACGAATCAACGTCTTATAGCAGAGATAAAGGAAAAATTAACCTATATAATATAATATAGATAAAGAAAACCGTAAAATTTTTGTTACATCATATAATAAAAATATTTTTACAGTACACATGGTGCTACATTACCGCACGAGTGCGGTAATGAGCAGATTACGTGCATATGTCAAAACTTTAAAGAGCCATATGTACTGTAAAACGTTGTACGATACACGTGGGAACAGGTAATTCGCAACTCGTGTCGATTTAAAACACTCCCTTCGGTCGTGTTTTAATTTATCAGCACTCGTTGCGAATTTCCTGTTTTCTGCACTTGTATCGTAATGTACTATTACGGAACCCTATGTGCGCGAGTCCGACTCGCACTTGGCCAGTTTTTTTTCCGGGACCTTATCATCGGTGATAGTAATTTTAACTTTAGACTATAAATTTACTTATTTTTTTACAGTACATATGGTGCTACATTACCGCACGAGTGCGGTTATCAGCAGATTACGTGCATATGTCGAAACTTTAAAGAGCCATATGTACTGTAAAACGTTGTACGATACACGTGTGAACAGGTAATTCGCAACTCGTGTCGATTTAAAACACTCCCTTCGGTCATGTTTCAATTTATCACCACTCGTTGCGAATTTCCTGTTCTCTGCACTTGTATCGTAATGTACTATTGAGCAATTATGATATTCGTAATTTTAGAACACTTTATAGTATTGAAACTTATAAAAAACCTATAACATACTCAGAAAATCACAAAAAAGTTAACGTAAATTAAAAAGGGACCTAACTGTCGGTTTTAAAATATTAAGTGACGTAGCCTAAACAAAGACTATTAATTGTAGTTTATTTAATTTTATAAAACTATTATATTGAAAATCTTATGAAACAAGGCATCAAATCATATTAAGACGAATAAGGTAATGAGACTGTCAACCTCTAAACAAATAAAATAATTCTTAAGAACGCTTTACTACGAAATTGCAATGTAAATAAAGAAAATCATTATGGCCACCACTCTATTCCAAGCTTACCTCGGATTCGTATTAAGAGTCCTCTCGGACGGTCATATATCGATTTTTATCGAAATCGTATCGAATCGGAACTGATTAAAAAAACGTCAGATTTTCATTTCTCAAAATTGACAGCCTTTTATAAATTACTAGCGTTTGCCCGCGGCTTCGCCCGCGTACTTAGCGTAATTTTTAACCGTCTACAAAAAAGAGGTTCTCTGTTTGACCCGTATGTATGTGTGTACTTATGTAGGTATGTATGTATGTTTGTCCGAGTTTATCTCACGTTTGGCTGCACCGATTCAGATGCGAATTCCAGAAAATAAGTGGTTACATTCTGGGGGTTTCGGTATACGAAGTTTGGTGATTGTGATTCATAACCAGATGAACAGATGAAAAGTTAGTATACATTCTGAAAACCGGTAAACTGTTGAATTTCATTTGATTTTGGCAAAAATAAGGATCGATAATTATCATACATTTCCGAGAGGCCGAAGTGGAAAGGGCCGATGAAATAAAAGCATGTCTTAAATGGCCCTTAGTAAAAGTATCTGTGTACTACAGTAACACCAATAGGTCTGATAACGACCAAGCAGCGCGCAGCGGTCATAAACTCTGGTCCTTTGAAGTACAGAAATACGGCTAATTCAATATCACGTGTAACCCTTATTTTTCCTAAAATTAAATTTATTGGGTATGTTTTGCCAGTTCCCATTGGAGCATCAAAAAACAAAATTTGGCCTCACTTCCATTTGCACTCCTTACTGTCAGTCCGTCTGTTACAACCAAGTTGCTTTTACTGGACCGATTGAATTGCAATTTGGCACAAACTATCAAGAATTTAGAGCGCCCGTGGCCCAGCGGCACCCGCCTACCGCGTGCGGTATGCGAGGTTAAGCAATGTGGGCGCAGGTCAGTTCTTCGAGTGGTTACTAACTGAGCGCTCTCGTGCTTTGGAAGGCACGATAAGCCGTAGACAGCAGCCGTTAAGCTAAGTTAGAGGCCTTCGGACGGCTTGAGAACTTCTAACAGTCAAGTTGCCCACTCACTTGACAGAGGGGGGTCGAAGTTGCACCACGTCCGTAGGGAGTACCCACCGTAACCCTATACGTGACCCCTGGGTGGTGCTAAAAGTGCAACAAAAACTGGCAACCGTACTTGTCTTCTCGAAGATCTCACGGTTCGTAAATAAATGCCATACGATAAAAAAATCTAAAGGTTGATTTAAATGGAAAAAAATATCGAAACCTCTATGTTGTTTTTAAAAGCCAATCCATAGATACCCCACACGCCTATATAGTAACATTAAACTTTTTTTACAATCCCTGGCATATATGTAGTGCTTAATTTTACCTAAGATTCGTATTAAGAGACCTCTCGAACGCTCAGATATCGATTACTAGCTGTTGCCTGCGACTTCGTCCACGTCTTCGCTCCTATTGGTCGCAGTGTGATATTATTAGCCTTCCTCTATAAATGGACTATCCAACAGAAAAATATTTTTTCAATTCGAACCAGTAGTTCCTGAGATTAGCGCGTTCAAACAAACAAACAAACTCTTCATCTTTATAATATTAGTGTAGTAGAACGAAATCAGGACGGAAAAAAGAAAATCAATATGGCCGCCACTTTCACAAATTTTACCTGGGATTCGTATTAAGAGACCTCTCAGACACTCAGATATCGATTTTGAACGAAATTGGGACGGAAATGAAGAAAATCAATATGGCCGCCACTTTTTCCAAATTTTACCTCGGAGTCGTATTGAGAAACCTCTCGGATGCTTAGATATCGATTTTTAACCAAATCGGGAAAGAAAAGAATAAAATCAATATGGTCGCCACTTTTGCTAAATTTTACCTCGGAGTCGTATTAGGGGACCTCTCGGACGCTCGGATATCCATTTTGAACGAAATCGGGACGAAAATGAAGAAAAGCAATATGGCCGCAACTTTTTCCAAATTTTACCTCGGAGTCGTTTTAGGGGACCTCTCGGACGCTCAGATATCAATTTTGAACGAAATCGGGACGGAAATGAAGAAAATCAATATAGCAGTTACTTTATTCAAAGTTTAGGTGGCTCGGATTCCTATTAAGAGTCCTCTCGGACGCTCAAATATCTATTTATGTCGAAATCGTATCGGACTGCACTGATTAATAAAACCACTTAAAATACATTGAATCAAAAAAGGTCGTATCATCATAGGGAACTCACGGCACTTCATGCACCTTTAGACCTTATAAGGAACCTACATGCCAAATTTGGTATCTCTCGAACCAGCAGTTTGGGCTGTGCGTTGATATGTCACTCACTCAGTCAGTTAGTTTCTTCTTGGAATTTGGCACCAACTTTTAAAAGTTTTCATGTCCGCAATATTAAATTTCAAAATCAATGCCATTTTCGAAATAAACGACCCAAAAAACCATAAAAATGACACTCATATTAATATTTAGACATTCCAATCCCCTTGGACCCCAACAGAGGGGATGATATTTCACGTCCTCCACGTGGGGTTCTAAAATCATTGTTGTTTTCGTAATCAGCGACCCGATAAACCATAGAAACAATACCCACCCACCCCATACCGATATCGATTTTCAGAATTTGTCACATTTCCCCCTTTTAGGGATTGATTTCTCAAAAACCTGAAACACATGTTTACTCATTTATCGTTAGAAATACTCCTGTGAAGTTTCGAATAAAATAGTCCAAATAGTCTTGTTTCGCCATACAAACTTCGGACCCCCATTTCACCCCCGTAGGGGTTGAATTTTGAAAAATCCTTTCTTAGTGCACCCCTAGACCTTATAAGGAAAATACGTGCCAAATTTGGAATCTCTAGGACCAGCGGTTTGGGCTGTGCGTTGATATGTCAGTCAGTCAGTCAGTCAGTTTCTTCTTTTACTCGTATATATTTAGATAAATAATATTAATTTCTACGAACATAGGCGTGTGGGGTATTTATGTATAAGCCTTTAAAAATGATATAGAGGTTTAAAAAAACCATTTATGTCAACCCTTGGCGAGATATTAACCGTCAATGTCCTAAACAATGCCCCCCACCCCTCTAATTTCAAAATTATATACAAAATCTGAAAATAATTGAGGTGGTAAACATTAATGAATACATAAACGAGGTTTTGGGGTGAACAAGATAGGTCTAATTGATTTTTTAAGGGTTAAAACTTCCCTTAAAGTTTAGTAAGAAAGGGACTTTACTGTCGGTGTGCGGTACAGTCTTACGACATATAGTCTGTTGACTCGGCTATTTTTGGGCCAACGATGGGGGATGGGAACGAAGGCGGGGAAGCAGGCAGCTTGGTAAAAACCGGCCAAGTGAGTGTCGAGTCACGCACAAAAAACGGTTCCGTACCGACATCTTTCGATCTACTACTAAACGTTTAAAACTACTGCTATACAGTACATTAAATCCAAAATGGTCCTATCTTTATAGGGGGCTCACGGCACTTAAGCCCACGCTACGCCTTCTGGTAAGTGGTCGCCACTCGAGAACCTTTCCGCCCCAACGGCCATCGGTTCTACGTGCTATGTGCCCCGCCCACTGCCATTTAAGTTTAGTGATTCGAAGGGCTATATCGGTCGCTTTGGTTCTGCTGCGGATGGCCTCATTCCTAATGCGATCTCGCAGAGAAACTCTCAACATAGCCCTCTCCATTGCTCTTTGGGTGAATTTGAGCCTTCTTATGAGGCCCATTGTAAGCGATCACGTTTCAGTACCGTATGTCATCACTGGCAGTACACACTGGTCAAAGACTTTCGTCTTGAGACACTGCGGGATATTGGACGAAAATATGTGCCGTAGCTATTGCCGCCTAGATTTTGTACTTGCTATGTCACAATTTGTAGTTTCCGTGAGCCAATGCTTGGATACCTACAGATAACACCGAAATCAGCATACGCGTGCCTATCAAATTGGAGGAGTTCCATCATCAGACCTTCACCAAATTTATATGGGACCAATGTTGGGGTACTTGCTTTGAAACATAAAAAGAATTATCAAAATCGGTCAACGTGGTCAAGAGTTATCGGGGAACATACATACATAAAAAAAGAAGCAGACGAACTGGTTACCTCCGTCCTTTTATTGAAGTCAGTAAAAAATGCCGCTGATTATTGACTCCAGCACCGCAATTCAAGAGGTTTACAATATAAGTAACATTTTTGGGTGTAACAATTGATCCCCACCTGAACTGGAAATCACATATTTTTCTGTGTATCGCATATTGAGGATATAAATAAAAAAATGTTCAATCGACATTTGTTCTTCAAAAAGAGGTGCCTGCGAACAATCTTTCGCATGCACTCTTAATAATCTCTTCGTATTTTTTTTTAAGAAAAGCGTTTTCTCGCAATGACTAGGATGTACATTTTAGAGTTTTGTTTATTAGTGCAAAATAACGCAGATTGTTTTATAAAGAAATCTTCTCGACGACAAAATGTACGTGTTCTGTATAAAGGTTAGCTGGAATAGATCCCTTAAAGGGATAAGCTCGCCTTTGTACTTCCACTTTTTGTTTGTTGACATTTTACAGTGTTTTGTGTACAATAAAGCAATATATACAAATACGTCTCATTTTGCCAAAAGTAAATAATCCATGTTTAAAATAAATTTCTACATTATGGCCATAAAGGTATTTAACCATCTACCATTAGAAATCAAAACCTTAGAGGGCAAACAATTAAAAACGAAGTTTAGAAAATGACTGCTAGAGAAAGCGTTTTATAACTTAAATGATTATTTTTAAATGAAAATTTGTAAATTATATATTATGTAGTGTTTATTAATTTCCAAGAAAAATCTGTACTCTAATTGTAATTTATTTGTAACTAGCATTTGCCCGCGGCTTCGCCCGCGTACTAAGCGTAATTGTTAACCGTCTACAAAAAAGAGGTTTACTGTTTGACCAGTATAGATGTATGTAGGTATGTATGTATGTTTGTCCACGATTATCTCGCGTTTGGCTGAACCGATTTAGATGCGGTTTCCATAATAGTAGTTGTTACATTCTGGGGGTTTCGGTATACGAAGTTTGGTGATTGTGATTCATTAAAAGGAGCATCCAAAAAGAAAATTTGGCTTCACTTTCATTCGCACTCCTTACTGTTAGTCCGTCTGTTACAACCGAGTTGCTTTTACTGGACCGATTGAATTGAAATTTGGCACAAACTATCAAGAATTCAGAGCGCTCGTGGCCCAGCGGCACCCGCCTACCGCGTGCGGTATGCGAGGTTAAGCAATGTGGGTGCAGGTCAGGTCTTGGATGGGTGACCGCTTTGAGTAGTTACTAACTGAGCGCTCTCGTGCTTTGGAAGGCACGTTAAGCCGTTGATCCCGGCTGCTGTTTACGACAGCAGTCGTTAAGCCAAGTTAGAGGCCTTCGGGTGGCTTGAGAACTTCTAACAGTCAAGTTGCCCACTCACTTGACAAAGGGGGGTCGAAGTTGCACTACGCCCGTAGGGAGTACCCACCGTTACCCTACACGTGACCCCTGGGTGGTGCCAAAAGTGCAACAAAAACTGGCAACCGTACTTGTCTTCCCGAAGATCTCACGGTTCATAATAAATGCCATACAATAAAAAAAAAATAAGGTTGATTTAAATGAAAAAAATATCGAAAACTCTATGATTAAGAGACCTCTCGGCCACTCAGATCTCGATTTTGAACGAAATCGGGACGAAAAAAAAAATCAATATGGCCACCACTTATACAAAATTTACCTGGGATTCGTATTAAGAGACCTCTCGGCCAATCAGACATCGATTTTTAACGAAATCAGGACGGAAATGAAGAAAATCAATATGGCTGCCACTTTTTCCAAATTTTACCTCTAATTCGTATTACGAGACCTGTCGGACGCCCAGATATCGATTTTGAACGAAATCGTTTTGGAAATGAAGAAAATCAATATGACTGCCACTTTTCCTAAATTTTACCTCGGATTTGTATTAGAGGACCTGTCGGACGCTCGGATATTGATTTTCAACGAAATCGGGTTGGAAATAAAGAAAATCAATATGGCTGCCACTTTTTCCAAATTTTACCTCGGATTCGTATTAAAAATTCTCTCGGACGCTCCGATATTGATTTTGAACGAAATCGTGACGGAAATGATAAAAATGAATATAGTTGCCACTTTTTCTAAATTTTACCTCGGATTCATATTACGAGACCTCTCGAACGCTCAGATATCGATTATGAACGAAATTGGGAAGGAAACGAAGAAAATCAATATGGCAGCGACTTTTTCAAAATTTTACCTCAGAGTCGTATTAAGAAACCTCTCGGATGCTCAGATATCGATTTTTAACGAAATCGTTAAAGAAAAGAAGAAAATCAATATGGCCGCCACTTTTTTCAAATTTTACCTCGGAGTCGTATTAGGGGACCTCTCGGACGCTCAGATATCGATTTTGAACTAAATCGGGACGGATATGAAGAAAAGCAATATGGCCGCCACTTTTCCCAAATTTAACCTCGGAGTCGTATTAGGGGACCCCTCGGACGCTCAGATATTGATTTTGAACGAAATCGGGACGGAATTGAAGAAAAGTAATATGGCCGCCACTTTTTCCAAATTTTACCTCGGAGTCGTATTAGGGGACCTCTCGGACGCTCAGATATCGATTGTGAACGAAATCGGGACGGAAATGAAGAAAATCAATATGGCCGCCACTTTTTCCAAATTTCACCTCGGATTCGTATTACGAGGCCTCTCAGACGCTCAGATATCGATTTTGAACGAAATCGGTTTGGAAATGAAGAAAATCAATATGGCTGCCACTTTTTCCAAATTTTACCTCGGATTCGTATTAAGAGACCTTGTGGACGCTAAGATATCGATTTTTCACGAAATCGGGACGAAAATGAAGAAAATTAATATGGCCGCCACTATTTCCAAATTTTACCTCGCATTCGTATTACGAGACCTGTCGGACGCTCAGATATCGATTTTGTACGAAATCGGGAAGGAAATGAAGAAAATCAATATGGCTGCGACTTTTTTCAAATTTTACCTCGGATTCGTAATAAGAGACATCTCGGACGCTTAGATATCTATTTTGAACGAAATTGGGACGGAAATTAAGAAAATCAATATGGCTGCCACTTATCCCAAATTTTACCTCGGAGTCGTATTAGGGAACCTCTCGGACGCTCAGATATCAATTTTGAACGAAATCGCAACGGAAATGAAGAAAATTAATATGGCCGTTACTTTATTCAAAGTTTACCTCGGATTCCTATTAAGAGTCCTCGCGGACGCTCAAATATCGATTTTTATCGAAATCGTATCGGACGGCACTGATTAATAAAACCACTTACTTACAATACATTGAATCAAAAAAGGTCGTCTCTTCATAGGGAATTCACGGCATTTCATGCACCTTAAGATCTTATAAGGAACCTACATGCCAAATTTGGTATCTCTCGAGCCAGTAGTGTGGGCTGTGCGTTGATTTGTCACTCACTCAGTCAGTCAGTTTCTTCTTGCACTTTGGCAAAAACTTTTAAAAGTTTTCATGTCCGTAATATAAAATTTTGAAATCAATGCGATTTTTAAAATTAACGAACCAAAAAACCATAAAAACGACACCCATATTAATATTTAGACATTCCAGCCCCCTTGGAACCCAACAGATGGAATGGTATTTCACGTCCTCCACGTGGGATTTTAAAATCATTGTTGTTTTCGTTATCAGCGACCCGATAAACCATAAAAACAACACCCAGGAGTTTAGGAGATTTTCAGAATTTGTCACCACATTTACCCCTTTTAGGGGTTGATTTCTCAAAAAACCTGCAACACGTGTTTACTCATTTATCGTTAGAAATACTCCTGTGAAGTTTCGATTAAAATAGTCCAACTAATCTTGATTCCCCACACACACTTCTGACCCCCATTTAACCCCCTTAGGGGTAAAATTTTGAAAAGTAATTTCTTAATGCACCTCTAGACCTTATATGGAACCTACATACTAAATTTGGAATCTCTAGAACCATTAGTTTGGGCTGTGCGATGATATGCCACTCGCTCAGTCAGTCAGTTATTTCTTGCAATTTGGCACAAACTTTCAAAAGTTTTCATGTCCACTACATTAAATTTCAAAATCGATGCCATTTTCGTAATGAACGTTCCAAAAAACCATAAAAACGACACCCATATTAATATTTAGACATTTCATCCCCCTCGCACCCCAACAGGGGGGATGGTATTTCACGTCCTCCATGTGGGATTTCAAAATCATTGTTGATTTCGTTATCAGCGACCCGATAAACCCAAAAAACAATACCCATGTCGATTTTTAGAATTTTTCACCACATTTCCCCCTTTTAGGGGTTGATTTTTCAGAAAACCTGAAACACGTGTTTACTCATTTATCGTTAGAAATACTTCTGTGAAGTTTCAAATAAAATAGTCCAGCCAATCTTGTTTCCCCATACAAACTTCGGACCCCCATTTCAGCCCCTTAGGGGTTGAATTTTAAAAAATCCTTTCTTAGTGCACCCCTAGACCTTATAAGGAACCTACGTGCCAAATTTGGAATCTCTAGGACCAGCGGTTTGGCCTGTGCGTTGATATGTCAGTCAGTCAGTCAGTCAGTCAGTCAGTCAGTCAGTCAGTCAGTCAGTCAGTTTCTTCTTTTATTTAGATGGTGTAAATTTTTAATACATTACTTGAATTATTAATTTGCACTAAATATTGTATGCCCGATTGCCCGCTACGGGTAACTGTGAACTTTACACCTATGTTCACAGAGATATGTTCACAGTTGTTATGCAATAAATATTTCTATTTCAGCGATTACTAAAAATCGTTAAACCTATCTTGTTCAACCCAAAAATCGATAACGTCATTGATGTTTATAACCTAATTTTTTTCAGAATTTAACAATTTTTATTTTTAACCGACTTCAAGATTTCAGAAGAGGAGGTTATCAATTCGGTTGTATTTTTTTTTAATGTTTGTTACTCCATAACTCCGTCATTTCTTAACCGATTTAGAAAATTCTTTTTTTGAATGTAAGTATATATATCCAAGTTGATCCCGTTTTTTTTAAACACAGTTTTAATGATGAGATCTATGAGGAATTGAGGGAACTCCTCAAATCTTTAAGGCAAACATATAGTGATATTTGTGTTTTGTATCAACAAATCAAGCATTTGCATCCAAAAATGTGACATTGGATGAAGTGGAACTGCTGATGATGAACAGAACAGAACTATTCAACGACGAAAAGTTCACGTTTGGTGATTTGTCCTCCTAGCTGTGTTTGTTAAGCAAGTTCTATTTTCACGATTAATTTTTGTCATGCTGGAGTTCTGATGATGGGATCCATTAGGAATCGAGGGAACTCCTCAAATGTGAAAGGTACACAAATAGTGATTTTAGTATTTTCATGAACTAATCAAGCATTTTCATTAATAAAAGTGACATTTCATGAAGTGGAACTGCTGATGATGATCAGAACGGAACTCTTCAACGACGCGTAGTTCAAGTTTGGCGATTTGTTCTCTTGGTTTTGTTTGTCAAGCAAGCAAAGTTTTTCCATGATTCCATGAGGAATTGAGGGTACTTAGTCTTCTACCATTATAAACATACTTATAGCCATTTTTATTTTATTGTATGGAATCTAAGAGTGCACCATCTAAGTATAATAATCTTTTACCGGCCTCCCCCATTGAAGTCGGTTTTTTTTTTCATAAAAATTATTTGTAATTAGAGGGGGGAGACACTTTTTAGATCTTTGACAATTAATATCTCGCCAAGGGTTGACTTTAATGATTTTTTTGAAAACCCTATATCATTACGTGCACTGACATTATTTTTTTATTTCACCCCTCGGTTACATGTATGGGGTCCCCCCCCCCCCTAATGAAATATTTTTTCGTTATTTCTCGTCATCTTTTTGTAATTTCATAATTGTAATGTTAATAGTCTCCGAATAAATCGGCTGTGACATACGGACGGACATACATGACAAAACTATAAGAGTTCCGTTTTCACCATTTTGGTTACGGAACCCTAAAAAGCGCGAACTCATTGAGTCGCACAGATCACTGTTGTTTTTTAATCTTCGTAATTTTGGTGCAATTTTTTCATTTCTGTGCTCGATGCTTTCCATTCTGTTTCCGTTTCCATGTTTCCATTCTCAAATCACTACAACATTGTACATGACAAGACATGTGATATGTGATAAAGACATGACATGAGTAAACAAAAGAGGTTGCGTCGGTATTTGATGTTCGAATAATGTAATAGTTTTTATCAAGTTTTTATTGACACAAGCCAAAATTGTGATCAAAATTTTGTAACTCTCGTCGAATTTACAATAAACTCAATATTTTAAATTTATTAATGGCTGTATCTTAAGTTGTCTTCCTAATATATCAGTCATGGGAATAGTAAACAGTGCAGATACACGGCGAATAAGTTTTGATAACAATTTGGCTGAAAGTCCTCCTTTAGCCATTCAAAATTCTATTAGCGACAATATTAATGACGTTCTGCACATTGAACCTATCGTAAGTGATTAAATTAAAATTATTAATGTAAATTCTTGAATTTCTATTATGTTAAGAGTTTGACGTGTTTTTACAGGATACTGAAACCGATATTAATTTCAAAGACGACATAAAAGCGGGGGTTGTGAATGAAGGAGGAGACAACGATTACTGGAACCAAAGACTCGAGGCTCTTAAAAAAGAGCATCTACTAATAAACAAAATTGTTGAATCTGAATATGAAAAAACGGTAGAATCGGCTAAAAAATATTACGAAACACCTACTTCTTTAACAATCGAAAAAATAAAAAAAGTGAAGCCTTGCTTAGATTGGCGGATGAAAGTAACTATACCTATTGTATAATAATAATAGCTCTAAATTGCACTTTTCTCATAAGATTTTACCATTTTTGTAAATAGATAGCACCAAAAACATAATATACCTACACAAAAGTAAACAGCAGGGTATCTAATCACTCTAATCAGTCACTTACATCAAGAATAACAGTAGAACTCATAACAGTGAATGTGACTTTATTTCTGTCACAGAATAGTACATTGTTTAACGAGGGGAGTAAGTGGAAAATTGCGAACGAGAGTTTATCAGAACCCCAACGCCGAAGGCGGAGGGTTTTTGTTGACTCGAGTTTGCAAGTTCCTTACGTCCCTAGGTAATCACAATGTTTTCATCACATTTGCGAAGAAATAAATAATTCCAAAACCAATCAAAATTGAAGAAATCCCACATCATCTTCAGTATCAATGCATGGTTGCCGAGAGGAGCGCGCAGCGCGCATCTTCAATATTGCAACCAATCACAAAGCAGTATTCTTGTGGAGTTTCCAACTAGTTTTTTTAAACCAATCAGATCACCGAGCATTTCATAACTCCCTAGGGAGATATGAAATTCCATAACTCCCGCGGGAGCTAAATCGGCTATAACTACTCTATACGTCTGCGTACAATATGACCCTTTACGAGCAAGTGTGATGAAAATAATATTTGCTTAGTACCTATAGAATTCTATTAATATTACGACTAGGATAAATAAAAGGTTTTGCGTAACTTTGCAGATCATGCAATGTTATGAAGAGAATCCACATCAACCACTTGTATGTTCAGAAGTCGTTCAAGCTTTTACAGACTCTGTGGCAGCTTGCCGATCACCCGGAAATTAAACTCTGGAGACTTATTATTCATCAAAAAAATAAAGGAAGATGGTTACGCGTTTTTGAGAAAATTTATATATAATACATCATTGCGGTGTGTTGCAATCTAACACAACGTTTTATTTGTCCTGTCACTAATATTAAGTTCAGAGCTGGGCACCGTTAATGAAATAGTTGACTTTGTTAAACGCTAAAGCGTTTAATTTTGTAAGATTTAACGGATATTAACGTTAATCCGTTAACTAGTGAATGATATCGAATTTCGTGCGCCTTAGGGTTACTAATTTAATATTGGTATAATATGGCAATCCACTAAAAGCCTGCAGGTAATACTAGGCTATGAGCGGTTCACTGAAAACCTACCTGTAAACGTCAAAAGACATTCTGTACTGTACAGACAAGTCATTGTCTTAGAGCCAAGACTAAAATCCATGAAACCATATTTAAAAGTCGTACGCATGAACCACTCGACTACTATATAGGCTCAGGTAAGCATGTAAGCTCAAGTAAAGTGTTGTTTCCTGATTCAGATACAAAATTAACACAGTCACACTTTTCGGCCACGGATTTTTATCACCCGATAGAAGTCAAAAAGTGCTTGGCGGCACAGTGCAATCAATACCTATTCTTTTGGCGAATAGTATTAGGTACTTCATTAACGATTAACGGACTTATGGAAAGTTAACGGAAGTAAATGAGTCCGTTAACAATTTTTGAAGTTAACTTAAAAATTAATTCGTTACTCTGTTTGTTAACTACCTACGTTAATTAACGATTAACGTTCTAACGGTCTTGTGCCCAGCTTTGATTAAGTTATACTCATAATGTTGTAATTAGAGTATAGTTTATTTTATATAAGATGACGAAAATCACTTGAAGCGGGATTTTACAACACCTCTTGTTGCCTAAATATGAAAGGAAAAGATAACAAAGAGACGTCATAAAACTGACCGAAGCGGGGCACGAGTATACCGTATTGTAATAGTACATTACGATACAAGTGAAGAACAGGAAATTCGCAACGAGTGGTGATAAATTGAAACACGACCGAAGGGAGAGTTTTAAATCGACACGAGTTGCGAATTACATGTTCGCACGTGTATCGTACAACGTTTTACAGTACATAAGTTTCGACATATGCACGTAATCTGCTGATTTTCGCACTCGTGCGGTAATCAAGCACCATATGTACTGTAAACATATTTAAACAATAAGCACCTGCTAAGTTGTTTTACAACTCTTTACTTGAAAATAACAGTTTAACAAGAGATGGTGGTTATGGTTGGTTTAAACTACTTTTCGTCATCTTAAATAAAACAAACTATACAAGTGGTATAATATCCCAACGGATATTGACATTAGGTCTTTATACTATTATAACAGCCAAACTATCAGACGCTGAGACTTAGTTTTCCTCACATTAGGACCATTCATCCCAAATTATCAGGGGCGTCTTGCAAGCGATGCGACGGTAGACGATTGGTGCAAACACATGACTTTAAACTTGAGGTTGCGGGTTCGAATTCTGGCTTGAACCAATTACTTTTTCAAAACTCGTGTATGATAATATTTTCTGTCGAAATCTACCGGTAGATTTCAATGGTATTTCATCATGGTCATGACCTACTGAATCCTGCACGGACGTACGGGTTAAGCAACGCAGCACTATCAAGCCGAGTTAGACACCTTCGCACGGTTTTAGACCATCTAACAGTCAAATGGCCCTTCATTTGACGAAGCCTTATCCGGACAAGTTTAATTTTCCCTCTGGGTTGGAAGATTCGATGGTAGTCGCGTCGCTTCCGCAATAACTTGTTCCAACACCGGTAGGTACTTGGGACGAACTAGCGCATCTCGTGCTTCTTTAAAGTGCCGACAATAGACTTTATAAGGCTTATGTTAAGGAATCAATTATGATACCTGAGGCGCTACCGCGAACCGAAAACTAAATATCTGCCTCTGTCGCACTTGCTTATTCGAGCGACAGAGAGGACTTCGTTTTCGGTTCGTGGTAGGCCCTCTGTTAATTCTGGTGCTACAGAGTCGAGAAATGACAGAGTAGAGGAATACGAGCTTGATTAAATGCACCCGAATTGGTTTTAGGAAATAATTTATAGCCTGACTAGTTTCTATTTGGACCTGAGATAATGTCGCTGCAAACAGCATGTTATATGGCAATAATATACACATGTCATATATAGTCGGGACAGTGTGTATTGGCTTTCTTAGTTATCAACTTTTTTTTAATTTGTTTTTTGTCTTTTTTCATTGGCGGCAACGACGGTAACTTTATTTTCCTTATACATATTATATCTATACATACATATACATATACATATTATCATATTATATTATATCCATTGTAACATACGTGGGTTCACTGAGATTGGGAATTAATTTCTGCAAAACCCATTTCTTAAAATCGTTCCTATTCATGTAGTGATGATAGTCGGCTTTTTTTCCTTATCATTATATATTAGGAGTGCATTGGGAACAGATCCCGATGGTTCACCGGATTAAACAATAATATATCGTTTGCCGGTTAAAACGAATTTCGCTTTGCCAACATTTTGCGTGGTTAAGAGAAGTGTGGATGTAAGTCTCATCTAAATAAACAAGAGGTATATTTTTGTCCGTTGTTTTTTTTATTTCGTCTATATACCTTTCCCGCCAAACCGCAATGTCCGACCGCTCCTTCAATATGGACCGTTGGTTCCTGCAATTTTTATATATAGCAATCGCAAGTACTCCCTACTACCGGTAAAACCATTATCTTTTTTCAATTCGGTAAGCAGTTTTGAGAGTTGGTACTTGCTTTCGCACAGCATTAAATTCATGAATTTTGTGCCTTATGGTAAATTTGTCGAAGTCGTCTAATTGTATTCTTTTTTTTATATCGGTGGTAATGGCGGCAACGGCTCATTGTTTTTTTAAATATTTTTGATTGTAGCACTACAGACGCCTTGAATGAGAAAAAAATAATTATTAAATAATTAATAAGTAATTATACATATTTAGTGCCAAGCTAACCAGTTCGTTACAACCGCACTATGAGTCATGTCAACAACTAATTTCAAAACATTGTTTATTATAATAGTGCTGAATCCTTCTTCCTTTTTCTGCCGCAAACAATTGAATGTATTTAAAATTATTTGTTTTGTTTGCCTCGGGGTGAACTTTATTGGGCATTTTGGTTGCAAAATCGATTATTATTCTGAAATATGTAGAATTATTTTCGTTTTGTTTACATCGGTGACATTCAATGACTTCCAATGTCTGTTGTCAAAAAAATCAATGCCATTAAAATAAATTACTTCCACTGTAAATCCGCAACATGGCTAGGTCCAAATAGGCACTGGTCAGGCTATAATTTCACTTGGCGTGCACTTGTCAATTGTATTCGGGCCTCAGATGGCCTACTCCGAACTTCGAAAATCAAACTTCGTGTCGT
Source organism: Notocelia uddmanniana (assembly GCA_905163555.1). NCBI lineage: Eukaryota > Metazoa > Arthropoda > Insecta > Lepidoptera > Tortricidae > Notocelia > Notocelia uddmanniana. The sequence continues at coordinate 18,576,996 of LR991057.1, forward strand.
GTCGTCCCTTTCACTCTCGAGTTATACACTATAAGACAGATCGGGACGGCAAGATACGAAATCCGATTTTCGAAGTTCGGAGTAGGCCCTGATTTTAGCAAATATGATATCACCCCGTCCCTTTCCCTTGCGACATTAAAGAAAGAGATGCAACACGAATATTTATTTGCACAACGTGCAAGACGCCAAGACGTACAAAGTTACTTCATGGTCCAAGAGAATAATACCAATCTGTATGTACCACACGCGGCGTTTTCCTCTAGTGAACAAACTCAGTGTGTTATTTTATGTCTTAAACAACAACCAACAACTTGGTTTTTTTTTCTACTGTCGCTATGTTGGCTATCTGTCGTATCTTCTTAGTAGTTTGCGGCTATCTGTCAAATAAGTTTAATCATCATGCGGTTGGTTTCAAAATTTCTCAGCTGAAATTTATTAAACAATTATCTTGAAACCTGATGATTGGAAGCTAAAAGTTTTAAAATGGCTTCTAACGACTCGTACATTGAGGACCAATCAGCGGGGCACACTATTTTGGAAAAGATAAATGCTATCAGTGATAATGTAATTACCAAGGTAGGTAATCTTACACTTTTTTAGGAATCCTAGGTGTTCTTGTTAGAAATGTTTGCTATACCGTCGGATCTATGTTCCATTAGACTTCTTCAAATACCAGAAATGTAACTTTCTTGCTCTGAAATAAAGCTTTTCAAATATGTTTATAATGACATCTTTGGTAGGTGACAGATTTAATTTGTATACTGTTACAGGCTCCCGATATAAATGATTTTACGATAGTGAAACCTATTAGTCGTGGTGCGTTCGGTAAAGTATTTCTAGCCCACAAGAAAAACAACAAAGAGCTTATGTATGCCATCAAAGTTATGAAGAAATCAGATATGATAAACAAAAATATGGTAACTCAAGTGGTTACCGAGAGGAATGCCTTGGCTTTGTCACGGAGCCCATTTTGTGTTCATTTGTTTTATTCTTTGCAATCAGTCTCTTCTGTATATTTGGTAAGTTAACTATGAACTTTTAAATTGCACATGTATTCAAATATATCATACTAAAGGGACAGATATCATTTTACATAAGGCCTCATGCACTTTATTCTTACTGGCAGTAGGCCATATCAAAACTCAAGCAAGAAAGAAAATCCAAGCCCTATTGTTATCCTGGAACTATGAGTCATCGGAATAACTACTTAGTATAATATCATAACAGACACTCATACTATACTCACAGTACTCACACTTACACAAACATCATGGCTACTATTTCATGCCCACTCGCCTATTGCAAGCACCATCAGATAATCATTAATAATTTATTAGTTTATATTACTTTATCTTGTTTTCATTCTAAGCCGTATGGACTGTTGATAATCTGATTTTTTTTTTTCCATGGGACAGGCATAGCCTAGTGTGCGACGGTTGCTCCTCTATTTCTGAATGTCTGTATATGTTATTAAAAATATTTCATTTCATTTCACTCTATATCTGCTCATTAATTTAAGTAATTTGCCCCACAAGTTAACAGTAATTACATGAAAGCCCTTATATGGTAAATAAGCTATTTACCTATGAATATCACATGTCCAAATTTGTATTTTATTACATTCAAAGCATGACTATTCCATAATTCTTTTTCTCATTGATCTGTGGATTTCAGGTCATGGAGTATATGGTTGGTGGTGATCTGAAGTCACTTTTGGGAATGTTTGGGTTTCTGGAAGAGTCTATGGCTGTGTTCTATATAGCAGAAATCACCTTAGCATTGGACTACTTGCACAAACACAATATTATACACCGAGACCTGAAACCTGATAATATGCTCATTGCTAAGAGTGGCCATGTCAAGCTGACAGATTTTGGTTTATCTAGGATTGAGATTCACAGAGGTAATGTATCCACAGAGTTAGTGCTTTAAAATATTAATATTAGTTCGTTTTGATTGTATATTTTGTCTCTAATTACTATATAAGCAATTACGAAATACTCTAACAATATATTTGTGCAATCATATTAAGAGTTGGACTAGGCCCCCATCGCATGAAAATAAAAATGGTCTGTGTTTAAAATGTTTTCTCATGAAATACCATCCGTCATCAATCATCATCAAGGCTCGAACTTTGGCTGTCGATGACTTCAAACGATACATAGGATGATTTCAGATACTATTTTCGTAAACAGTTAAGTCACACTTATCAACCTCTTTAATGAAACAATATCTCCACTTGAAATGCACACACACATCTTAAGACTTGTCATTTTCATTCAGATGAACCAATAAATTGATGTTGTAGTTGTTTTGTTTAGTTGTTGCATTTTTATAATTACATGTGTTATTTTATTATGGTTACAGATACAGTGTTTAAACTAAAACACAATTTTTATAAATAATCTTACCCTATGGTACAAGTTTCACACAACTTATTTTATTATATATCACAGCATCACATGGGTCATTCTAAAACCCGTTGCAGAAAATGATGTCACAAAACTAAAATACTCTCTTTTCGCTGAGATATAAGAAACATTTTATAGCATTATGAGATCATTTGTTAAAGGACACATTATTTAATAACTTTTTAAACATTAAACGCCTTTAATAATGATTAATTACGAATTTTTTCATGTAACAGAGCAGTCATTCATGGTAACAGAGTTGTTTTTCATACGAAAAAAATGTCTCCCAGACTGCATACCATTATACGGTAATCATGATAACATTTTATCAAACCTTATGGATCTTTTTGTTTAAACTCTATAGTAATTAAGCAATTCAAACATTTGTAACAACATGTTTTATTCCTAGTAGATACAATTTATTGATCCACTTATGATTACCTCAAATTTTGTCTCTCTTTATTTCAAATAGTAAGCGTACGCTCTTTTACCATATGTATTTGACAGTTTCCAAGAGATGGCGCCACCTTTTTAACGGAAACAGTTGTGTTATTATGTCTACTGCTTCATCGACACTGTTTGTTGCAAGTGAGAAGGGGGGTATACGAACCAGTTGCCGGTTGGCTGTGATGTCAGGCGCGTGGTTTTATTCTGTGTGTACTCTGTTACCAGCGTTTTTAGTAAGTATTTCTATATTTCTTTACACGTTTACAGCTTTAATATTGACCGAATGGAATAATTACCTAATGTGCTTTTAATTTAACATAATATTATTTTGTTTAAATAATAAAAGACAGAAAGCATTAAATTTACTATTCTGTTACTGCTCGACTCTGTTATTTCTATCTAGTAACATAGTTGTAGACTAGTAACAGAGTTGTTATTATACTAATTATTTAACTGTTTGAAGCTTTGGTCGTCCTTAGTCTGTCTGTATCTTGAATAATAAATTAAACAATTTGTTCAAGATAATATATGACATTATATGAATATTGAGGGACAATCTAAAATCCCCTGTGTGGTGCTTAAAGAGCAACAAAAACTGGCAACCGTACTTGTCTTCTCGAAGATCTCACGCTCCGTAAATAAATGCCATACGATTAAATAAATCAGTTGGAGTTGCAGGCGTCCATAGGCTGCGGTGACCGCTTACCATCAGGCGGGCCGTACGCTTGATTACCACCGACGTGGTATTAAAAAAAAAACTAAAATAAACGCTTGATAAGACATGACTTCACGTGAGCATCGAATATCTAAAAAATGGCAAGTTGCGAATGCCAAAAGAAAAGATTGGTAAAGAGCTGCCACTCCTCGTCGACTCTCTACTCCTGAGCCTTCGACCCAAAGATACAGCAAGTCCTAACCTATTTGCAAAAGCTTTTCATAGAAAAAGTAAAGAAAGATTGATCTGAACTATTTAGAGTTCGTTAGAGCGACTGGTGGGAGCTTCAAGACCAACTAAAAGAAGAAAGAGATAAGGGAAATATCGCTTATATTAAAAATGATAAACTTATAGTTAAAAAGCCAAACGAAAAAAGAAAACGCTCACCCACCAACTCTCCTGTAAACATACTCAACACCCCACCAAACCAATTTGGAACTTCAACTAGCACAAAAGCGAGGAAGGTGACAAAAGTTATTTCAAACTCAAAGTCAGATACTGATGCATAGCAATTAACCAAACCGACGGATACACAACAACAACTTAAAACAAAAACCAACAATGAACCGGATACTACTACTGATAGTCAACATCAAAACATACAACAACAACAGAAAGGTCCCAATCCGGCTGGTCCCCGTGGGACGTCTGACCGACACCCTCCAACAGGAAGAAATAAAACACTTAAAATTGCTACTCTTAATACAAGAACCCTTAGAACTGAAGAGAGTCTACAAGAATTAGAAACAGCCCTAGAAGACATAAACTGGGACATTCTGGGAATAAGTGAGCTGCGGAGATTAGAGGAAAAAATAGAAGAGAGATCAAACTACATATTATTCCACATAGGTGAAGAAGCTGGTCAAAGGGGAGTGGGTTTTCTAATTAAACAGTCGCTGAAACAACATATTCAAGAACTCATTGGGATTTCTGATAGAATAGCCATACTTAACATGAATATTCCAGGATATAAAAAACTATGGACTATAATCCAAATATATGCGCCTACAGAGCAAGCAACAAGAAGCGAAACTAAACTTTTCTACGAAAATCTAGCACACACCTTGCAAAAATACGCAAACAACCATATTATACTAATGGGAGACTTCAACGCTCAAGTAGGAGTAAAACAAAGCAAGGAAGAATATGTCCTAGGGAGCTTTGGCCATGGAAAAAGGAGCCCAAATGGAGAACTGTTAGTAGAATTCCTACTAGAACACAACCTGACGCTTCTCAACAGTTGTTATAAGAAGAACAAGAAAAATAAGTGGACCTGGCTATCCCCTGATGGCTTTACCAAAAACGAGATAGATTATATAAATACTAACTTTCCAAAGGCCTTCACAGACACATCAGTAATAACAAAATTCAATTTTAATACCAACCATCGTATGATAAGAATCTCTTTAAGAATGGAACCTCGAAAGAAAGCTCGGCAACACATGGACTCAAATAAATTCGCATTCTACAGCACAGAAACTTTAAAGGAGATCAGTCAGTCTCTGCGGAAAACAGCCGAAGAAATAACAACAAACAGCAGTACTACCAACATCCTTATAAGGTATGACAAGCTAGAGAAACAACTAACAAGCGTGAAACCTGATAGCGCTAGGGAAACAAAATACAGACTAAGTGAAACAACGCTACAACTTATAGACCAAAGAAAAGAGCTGCTGTCCATACACCCTAAGAAAGATAATATCAAACGTATAAATGAACTAAGCAAGAAGATCAGGGTAAACATCAGGAAAGACAGGAAGTTTAAGAGGCTGCAAACACTAGAATGGCATATAAAGAAAACAGGAGGCGTTAAAAAAGCACTAAAGGAGCTGAGAGAAACAAAGAACGTATGGATACCAAAACTTAAGAAAAACGGGGCTGCTTCCGCGAACAGGAGGAGTATCAACGAAATAGCCACTAACTTCTACCAGACCCTGTACGCCAACAATAATGAACAGATCCCAAACCTCAACGAAAGCCAGTATCATGCTGAGGTAGTAACAGAAATACTCCCAAGCGAAGTGGAAAAAGCTATATGCAGCCAGAAGAATGAAAAAGCCCCAGGCCCTGACAAAATTATGAATGAACTGCTCAAAGGTACTCTTGAAGAACTACTACCTCTACTTACAACAATATTCAATGACATAATAACAACTGGTATTATCCCTACCAAGTGGAAAACATCACATATCATACTTATATTCAAGAAAGGACAAAAAGAAGATATTGGAAACTACAGACCAATAAGTTTGATGTCAAACGTCTACAAAGTATTTTCCAAAGTCATCCTGCAAAGAATAACCAAAAAGCTTGATGAAAACCAACCACGAGAGCAAGCTGGTTTTCGACAAAAGTATTCCACCCTCGATCATATACATACAGTGAAACAAATAGTTGAAAAATACACGGAATATAACAAGAAATTTTATATGGCGTTCATCGACTACTCCAAAGCCTTCGACAGTATAAGCCACCAAGCCATTTGGGAGAGCCTGAAAGAGCAAGGGATACCTTTGATTTATATCAACATTATTTTTTTTTTTTTTTTTTTTTTTTTTTTTTTTATTCTGCAAATAGGCCACAAGGGCACTTTTACATGTCAAAGCATGAATTTATACAATTTAAAAAACTGACAATCTTACTTAATAATAATGATACAAAAAAAAATATACTGATTGACAATTCAATGAAAATAAATTTACAAATATTAAGGACGTATTGAATACGATCTGTGTCCGAATAAACAAAAGGAATATAAAATTAATTTAATATCTCAGAGATGTATATGGTCTCTGAGCGTCCAAATATGATTAATAACAATGATTTCAAAGTGCTTAGAGATGTAAATGATCTCTAAGCGCTAAAATTAAAATAAGTAAACTTAATATTGTTAGAGCTGTATAAGGTCTCTAAGCGTCAATAATAATAAAACTAATCCAGAACAGGATCATGAATCTCGTCAATCTACATACAATAAAATAACACTAGTATTAAGGTATTTACTATGCCCTTGCAAGCATGAACAGACCGGACTCCACAAACAGCACCCGATCACGAGTATGACGCGTATCTCAGCCATCGCCTCCCTCGACCATCTGTTAGGGAAGGTGGCGACCCGATCAACGACGCCACCGTAAGCAAAGCCCTTTAAGCGAGCATGACATATTCAGGCTGCCGGACATTAATAAAATCAAAGATTAAAATTACTCTTCGGCGAGAAACAGCATCATGTTTCATAAAATGCAACGACAGAGATAAGTATTTATACAAGGAAATATGCTAAGTGAAGCATAGGTATATTAAAAGTAACAGGATTTAACTATCACTGGCATAAAAGCATTTTTGTCATTTAAGAAATCGTTGACAGTATAATAGGCCTGGCTTAACAAATAACGTTTAATATGAGACTTAAATTTACTAAGTGGAAAATTAACTATATCGATGGGTATTTTATTATAAAATCGTATACAGTTCCCCACAAACGACGTGCTAACCTTCCGGAGACGACTGGCCTTCACTGCAATCTTGTGTTTACTTCTAGTGTTGTAGTCGTGGATATCACTGTTAAGTTTGAATTCTTGAATATTTTTTCGAACATACATAATGTTTTCAAGAATGTATTGACATGCCACAGTAAGAATATTTGCCTCCTTAAATTTTTCTCTGAGAGATTCTCTGGCCTTAAGTTGGTAGATGGAGCGTACAGCTCGTTTCTGTAGCACGAAAACGGTCTGGATGTCAGCCGCTTTTCCCCACAACAGGATTCCATAGGACATAACACTATGAAAGTAACTGTAATATACCAGCCTGGCCGTCTCAACGTCAGTTAACTGTCTAATACGTCTTACTGCATAGGCCGCAGAACTAAGTTTGCCGGCCAGAGTGGCAATATGCGCATGCCATTGCAGTTTTGAATCTAAGGTGACACCTAAAAACACTGTTCTATCTACAAATTCCATTTCATCCGACTTTAATTTGATCTTAGAGTTGTTTGCCTGCTTGACATTAGGCATAGTGAATTTGATGCACTTTGTTTTCTTGGAATTTAAGAGCAAATTATTTGCTGTAAACCAGTTCACAACAGTACCTAGTGCCTCATTAATACCGTCAAAGTTTTTGTCTTTGCGGCCTACCTTGAAGATAAGCGACGTATCATCTGCGAATAGCACTATATCATGTTTATCTTTTACAAGGTTTGGTAAATCATTAATATAAACTAAAAACAGAAATGGACCCAAAATTGATCCTTGAGGAACTCCAAGAGCAACCGTTGTCCCTGCAGATTGAATCCCGTTGATGACTACCCGTTGAGTTCTCTCTGACAGATACGATGTAACAAGGTTCAGGGCACCGTTTTTTATCCCATAATGGCTTAACTTTCTAATTAAATTCTCGTGATTAACGCAATCGAATGCCTTTGATAGATCACAGAACACTCCAATAGCATCTTGAGCATCTTCCCAGGCATCAAAAATATGTTTAATTAGTACCACACCGGCATCAGTGGTAGAGCGACCTCTAGTGAACCCGAACTGATTGCTATTGAGTAGTTTATTGCGATTAAAATGGGACATCAGCTGATTAAGAATGACTTTCTCAAAAACTTTGCTTAATGCCGGTAGTATTGAGATTGGTCTGAAGTTGGTAGGGTCAGTTTTTGATCCTGATTTAAACAACGGGATGATTTTACTGTGTTTCATCAGGTTAGGAAAAACTCCAGTATCAATACATTTATTGAAAATATCAGCTAAGAAAGGTGCGATTGATTCTACAATGGAATGTAATACTTTTACTGAAATACCCCAAAGATCTTCAGTCTTTTTTAAGTTTAATGATTTAAATGCTTTAATTACAATATGTGGGGTCACGTAAGTGAAGCTAAAGATTTCTTTACATTCTGTTACATTTTCCTTCAATAACGATTCAGCGACATCTGGTGATGAATTCAAAGACTTCGTGGTATCGACGGGTACATTAGTAAAGAACCGCTCAAAATGATCTGCCACTTCGTGGTCAGAACTCACTAGAGTGTCATCGACTCGCAGGCTGAAGTGCGCATCTTTTAACTTACTTTTCCCAGTTTCATTGTTGATAACTTGCCATACAGTTTTAATCTTATCACTGGAGTTCTGGATCTTTTTTGACAAGTAATCGGCTTTAGCAGCGACACACATTAACTTAAAAGATTTTGAATAGTTCTTAACATACTCTAGAAATTCCGGCCTTTTATCAGTAGTTCTTGAATCATACAAGTCATAGAGTCGGCGCCTCTTCTCGTGAATGTCTGGCGTAGCCCAGTCGCTAAATTTAGTTTTGATCTTGCTTTGAATCTTCTTCAAATTAAAACAGACATCGAATTCAGTTTTGATACAATTAAACAATCGAGTACACAAACGGTCAGGGCTTTCCTGAGTAAGTGGAAGATAACATAATCTTTTCATTATATTACGATTGAATAAATCTAAGCTCTTTTCAGAAATAGGTCTGCACATAGTGTGTCGTGGAACTTTGTCAGTTTTCCCGCTGAAGGCGACTTGTTGTCCACAGTGGTCAGAACTTAAGTTGTTTATAATAAATTTACTAATCGCATCCTTGTTACTGAAAATGTTATCTATACATGTCGCGCTGGTTGCTGTAATGCGAGTTGGCTCACAAAACAAGTTCACCAGGTTAAAAGATTTAAAAGTATTCACTAGACTCACACTCATGGGCGATTTCTCAAGTAAGTTAACGTTAAAATCACCGCAAACAATAACGCATTTTGTACTCTTAAAAATACTGTTGAGCACTTCTTCCATCACTGTCTCAAATAGACTGTAATCCGCCGATGGGGGCCTGTATACGCATATAATTATAAATTGGTCTAACTCCACACAAGAAAGTTCTATGTGACGCTCGACGGACATGTCAACAATATCTTTACGCTCTTTACATTTCAAATTATGTTTCACCATAATCAAGGATCCTCCACGCCTACATGACTTTCTAGAGTATGAACTTACTATACTATGATTGCTAAAGTTAAACATAAATTCATGATCTTTAAGCCAGTGCTCCGTTATACATAGAATATGAATATTTGAACATTGTATGAACAAATCAATTTCAAGTTCCTTACTAGTAAATCCCTGTATATTTTGATGAACCATATTAATACTAGTGTTACATCTATCAACGGGTTCGGGGCCGGTGGTAACACGCGTTGTCTTATCGGTCAGTTTAAATTACTCGCCGGCACCGACCCCGTTTCGGAGCCCACGCTACTAAAACGTAACACAGGAACCGCCTTAATATTATCAAACGTCGTGCTAGTCACGACGGGGTCTACAATATTATATGCTAACAATTTAGCACACTCACGTAAGTACCTTTTCGGTAGATATGGACGCTTTTCAGTCAAAACTAAATTCTTAACAAATTTGTTCGTATCGAAATACGAAATCGTACTGCTGTATAGAGACAACCTATACAAAATGGAATTTAAATAATGTAAGTATATATTTTGCTTTGCCGACACAGTATTCGAAAAAGGCAACGCACATATTATGATTTTACCTATACCTCGCTGGTCTATTTCAGTGAGGGTCTCCGATAGTCTAATAATGTCTCGCTCGGTACAGTCTAAAATATCACTGACGAACACTACCAGCGTAGAGTCGCAGTCGAAGTGGTCAGCGGCGATGCACGAGGCCAAACGATCGACGGAGGCTCCCGGGAGACAGTTGTTGGTCACCCTCTGAGTCAAGCGGCTCGCTAGCAGCGCGCCGAGGCCAACACCCACCCGGTCCGAGTACACGACGGTGCGGCGCGGCCGGGCGGGCGCGGCGGGCGCGGCGGCCGGGGGCGGCGCGGACGCGCGGGCGGGGTCAGGCACCGGCGGCGCTGCCGGCTCGGCTTGGCTCAGCGACAGCGGCGGCGACTCGACCATCAGGAACGGCGGTTCTTCTCGGCTCGGTGGCTGGTCTACACTGACCGGCAGCGGCGGCGCCGGCTCGGCCCGGCACGACGGCGGCGGGGCGGGCGCCCCCCGGCGCGGTGTGGCAGCGCCGGCGGCGGCGCGGTGGAGCACGAGGGAGGCGGGCGCGGGGGCGGCGGGCACGCGGGCGGCCGGCGAGTGGTCGCGGCTCGGCCCGGGGCAGCGCCCCGGCACCCGGGGCGACTCGAAGTGTAGTGGGACGCCGCTCCCCGGCTCTAGAACATTATTCATAAAGGCTATGTATTCGTGCAAAGTTTTGCTTGAAAGGTCATGCTTGCTAGTGATATCTTTTAATTTTGACTGCAGCATCATGACCTCATCGGAGCGATTTTTCAGCTCTATTACTGCCTGGTCTAATTGTTGCTGACAGTTAAGAAGCTGGTCGCTCAGGGACACATGGCTGTACTTAGAAAAAACTGCTTTGAATATTTTCTTGTGGCGTTGCAATAAAACTTTAGATTTTTTAATAAATCTATTCAATTTTAAATATTTTTTTACTTTGTTTGATCCTGTTACTATGACTCTGTGATCAGAATTACTCTCTTCATACACAGAATTGGTTAAATCTATTGTTTCCACTATGGGGGCGCTTACTAAACTATCATGCATCATGTCTACTTCACAAGTACTAAATTCGGCAAAGATACTTAAATTGTTTTCACCCAACTCCGAACAATACTTGCAAATAGTGGTCTGCTTTGCCTGAAGTTCTTCTAGTTGTATTAAGGAACTGTATTCAAAAAGTGAAGCTAGAATGCAACTAGAAACCCTGGGAAAAAAGTTCAATATCAAGCGGGGCGTAAGGCAAGGTGACCCTCTGTCACCAAAATTATTCTCGGCCGTACTGGAAAGTATCTTCCGCAAACTAGACTGGGAAAAGTTCGGTCTCAATGTGTATGGTGTAAAATTGAATAACCTCAGATTTGCGGATGATATTGTCCTCCTAGAAGAAAATCCCACTTACCTTGAAGAAATGATAAATTCACTGAAAAGTGAGAGTGTGAAAGTGGGTTTATCAATGAACAAAGACAAAACAAAACTTCTTACTAATTCAGAACATGTGGACATAAAAGTTGACAACCAACCACTTGAGTATGTCCCAGAATATATCTACCTTGGCCAGATAATCTCCCACAAAGACCAAACCACCAAAGAAATAAATAGAAGAATTGCTAATGGGTGGAAGAAGTACTGGTCATTGAAACAAGTTTTTAAATCCAAAGAACTACCCATGCAAATAAAAAGGAAAACCTTCAACACATGTGTACTTCCGGTCATCACTTATGGATGTGAAACTTGGGCACTTACCAAACACCATAGAGAAAAGTTGGAACGCTGTCAAAGAGCCATAGAAAGGAGCATCACAGGAATTAGGAAACAAGAAAAAGTGAGGAGCAGTAAAATTAGAGAAATTACAAAAGTAGTAGACATAAGTACTCGAATAGACCAACAAAAGTGGAGATGGACAGGACACATGATCCGAGATCCACAAGACAAATGGAGCAAAGTAGTCTCAGACTGGTACCCCATTGATAGCAAGCGAAATAGAGGACGCCAACGAACGAGATGGGAAGACGACTTAAAACTCACAGCTGGGAACAACTGGAGACGAGTAGCGCGCGACAGAGCGCAGTGGAAGACGTTGGAGGAGGCCTATGCCAAGAGGCACTCTGAACTACGAGACATCCTATAGACCTTGTAGTCCAGAATAAAAAAAGGCTTATTATTATTATAGAGCGACTGGTGACTTTCTAGTGTATCTTACTCACCGGTGGGCTTCAGCCATTGAGAGCCAGGAGAGTCAGGGTGAGGCGTTAGCGGTCAGCTTGGACATAGCGAAGGCGTTCGATTGGGTCTGGCACCGAGGTCTTCTGTCGAAGCTACCAGCCTATGGACTACCCGAGGGTCTGTGCAGATGGGTTGCCAGCTTTCTGTCCGGCAGATGCATCAGAGCCGTAGTAGATGACAGTTGCTCCAAAATCATGGACATTAACACTGGCGTCCCACAAGGCTCCGTGCTAGCCCCGATGCTGTTTTTGCTGCATATCAATGACATGCTGTCTATTGACGGCATCCATTGTTATGCGGATGACAGCACCGGGGATGCTTATTACACGGGCCGTGCCAATACTCCTCGTTCCTGTGTGTTAGAGAGTCGCGATCAACTTGTGTCCGAAATCGAGAGCACTCTAGTCAGAGTCTCTGAGTGGGGCCAGGATAATCTGGTCCAGTTCAACCCCACCAAGACACAAGTATGCGCGTTCACTGCTAAAAAAACCCCATTCACTGTAGCCCCGCGGTTCCAAGACGCAAACCTCTCATTCTCAGAGAGTATTGGGATCCTTGGTGTCGATATTTCCAGCGACGTCCAGTATCGGAGCCATTTAGAAGGCAAAGCCAAGCTGGCATCTAAAAAGCTAGGTGTGCTCAATAGAGTGAAACGATACTTCACCCCGGGATAGAGACTTCTATTATACAAGTCGCAAGTCCGTCCCCATATGGAGTATTGCTGTCATCTCTAGGCGCGAGCACCTGGATACCAGCTTGGGCCTTTTGACTCGCTTCAGAGACGTGCTGTGCGAATAGTGGACGATCCCAAGCTCACGAGCGATTTTGAGCCGTTGAGTTTAAGGAGAAATATTGCCTCCTTGTGCGTGTTCTATCGTTTATATAATGGGTTGTGCTCCGAAGAACTGTTCGACATGATGCCTACGGCCGCTTTCTACCATCGCACCGCTCGCCGTCGGTAGGGCATTCATCCTCACACCTTAGAACCTAAATGGTCGCGTACGATACGGTTTGAGGAATTTCCTTCCTCGGACGCTCCGATTGTGGAATGAGCACCCTGCCGAGGTTTTCCCGACGGACTACAGTATGGGGTTCTTCAAGAAAGGAGTGTATAAATTTTTAAAGGGTCGGCAACGCGCATGTGACACCCCCTAGGAGTTGCAGGCGTCCATAGGCTGCGGTGACCGTTTACCATCAGGCGGGCCGTACGCTTGTTTGCCACCGACGTGGTATAAAAAAAAAAGAAAGTGAAAATAATCAAAGACTGTTTAAATACTAATCCGGGTTATTTTAGTAAACACACACAAAAGAATTAGAAAAGCGTACTACGAGTTAAACGACACGAATTTTTGAATCGTGACGACGTATACCGCGGCGGCGGCTACCGCGAGTAAAAAAAAACTGTGACCTATAAAATTCAAATTGCAAAAACGCTATCTGTGGGACAGTATTAGAATCTATTCCATTCATTTCAGCGAGAAAACCAGACCAAAATTTTGTTACAGAAATTTCACTGCCTCCTTCGGTTGATGAATGGGAACCATATCTTTGCCGACTCCATACTAACATGCTGCACCTTTCAAGTGCTTTTTTTAAGACCAAGCTTAGTCCTGCGTGTAATTTAAACAAGATTATTCAAGAACAATAATACTATAACATTAACTGCCACAGTTTTTTTCATGTTTTAATGTCAAATTATTATAAAAAATACAGTTTTGTGATTCTATTTCATAAATTAATTGCAAAAGTGCAACTATGCTACTGTTCCTACAACTCTGTTACTTTTATGTCCCTATTTTGAAAAGAGTAAAGTTAGATTTTTTATATAAAGTTGGTACGTGATTGAATATATCTTTTTTTACTACTTCTTTTTACGAACAATAACTTAGTTATAGTCTTATTTTTCATTCAAATTAAGCATTTTAAAGAAAAAAAATTGTCTTAAAATTTACAGAGTAACAGAGTATCCATAATTTTAAATATAATTTATAATTCAGAAACAATATTCTTATTTTTCATGTCAAACATTATTTAAAAAAACCGGCCATGTGCGAGTCGGACTCGCGCACGAAGGGTTCCGTACCCGAAAAAACGCCAACAATTACTCTGTTGTATGGGAGCCTCCCTTAATTATTAATATTATTTTGATTTTAGTGTTTGTTGTTGTAGCCACAATAAAAATACATAATCTGTGCAAATTTCAACTGTAAGCGGCCCATAGTAAGCGACCACGTTTCAGTACCATATGTCATCACTGGCAACACACACTGGTCATAGACTTTCGTCTTGAGAGTATATGAATATCATCACACCAAAATTAAACAAAATTTTATTTTTTATAGAACTTAGATTTATTGCCGCGTTTTTCTGCAACGGATTTTAGAATGACCACGTGCGCAAAATGACGTCATTTTTACGTCATTGGCACTAAAAGTTTGAGCCCTGGTCATTATGATAAATTCTGTACTCTACTTATAAATGTTAGACTGTAAGGGGAGGTTGTATTTCGTGGCTGGTGTGTATTTTTATAGCGTATTGCCTGAAGGCGGCTTTATAATTTGTCAAAAGTCGGAGATTAGAGAAATAATACGAACTAGGGACCGTGAGTGTTAAACTCTTGGATGGAATCACACTAGAAAAAACTTCTCCTTTCAGGGACGCATTTGGTGTGCCTTCTCAATTTACAAACTATTTTACAGATTTGGAGATCTCAGACTTTGTAAACAGAACTCCAAGCCTTAACTTGCGAACTCCTGGTCAGCTGCAGTCTCTTACGTCACACTTGTCCTTTGGTTCAGGCGGAGACAGGGATAATACATACACCTCTACCACATCCATGGAACCCTGTGAGAACCTCATTGATGAACTAAAAGAGACGTGTACGCCACAACTGTTTATTAAGGCTTAGGGCTCATTTTCCCTGTCAGTACAGCTTGCAGTTAGCCTATGGGAGCTCATGTAATCCTTGTTTTATCAAAGGGGAAAACAAGATAACGTCTCCATAGCGAGAATCGGGCTGTAACCAGTGAAAAGGAGCCCTTATTAATATTAATGTTTTGTGTAAATATAAAATACCACATAAAAAGCAGAACCATGTGGGTTAGGCTCGTAAAACTCACTTTCCCGAAATGTGCACTTTCTGCAAAGGTGCACTTTCCGCAAAAAGTACATTCCCAATTTGGAAACTTTTCCGAAATGTGCACTTTTTCAAACAGTGCACTTTTCCAAAACGCACTTTTTCCCAAAATGTACACTTCTCAATTTAGAATCTTTCCCGAAATGTGCTCTTTTTCAAACAGTGCACTTTTCCAAACCTCACGCTTTCCCAAAATGTACACTTTCCCATTTAGGGCACTTTCTCAAAAGGTACAAATTTATTATTTAGACGTGTATCGTATCGTACAACGTTTAACTGTACATATGGCTCATTAAAGTTTCGACATATACACGAAAAGTGCTCATTCCGCACTAGTGCGGGAAAGTAGCACCACATGCACTGTAAAATTGCGAACTATTTGGCTAGGTACTTTGGATGCGGACTGTACGGTATGGTATAAATTGAAAAAGTTAGTTTTAATACGAAACGATTTTATGTTACAACATAATAAATAACTGTACAAGCTCAAAAATATTAACATTTAGTAATAGATATTATTTACTTTGAAAGTAATAAACGTGTTTGTAAAAAAAAAAATATTATTTTCTTTTTAGGAGTCGAAATTGCAAAAACGGAACGTTTATAGTTTCGGTCTTTCTGTCCGTCCGTCCGTCCGTCCATCCGTCTGTCAGAATGTTTGTATTTGCACTATTTCATAGAAACCCTTAGTACTATAAACAGGGACACTCCTACCCCTAAAGTGTACTTTTCGGGAAAATATACCTTCTGCGAAAGTGCACATTCTGGGAAAGTGAACCTATTGAGAAAGTGTACATATCGGCAAGTGCACTTTTTGGGAAAGTGCACCTTCTGAGAATGTGCTCTATCTGAGAAAGTGTACCAATTGGGAGGTGCACTTTCTGAGACAGTGCGCATTCCCAGAAAGTGATCCTTCTAAACAAATGTACCTTTAGAGAAAGTGCACATTACGGGAAAGTGAGTTTTATGAGCCTAACCCAACCATCTGTCATATACTTCAAAGACATGGTAATATGAAATAGAAAGTAAATATATTTGATCAACTTCGTTAAATAAATGTGATAGTGAGCCCTAAAATAAGTAGTAGATCTGCTTACCGCTGCTTGCTGCTTAGAGTACTAATGGTAATTTTTTTACTGTTTCAGGTAAATCAAAAGGACTGTTTGGAGAAATAGGAGACATAAAGTCTGGGATCCTGGAGCACTCTCAGCTTTCAGGCATACACCCTTTTATGAGTGCTGAGAGCATTAATTTGGATGATGTGATTGTAAGATTGTTTTTTTTCATGTATTTTTTTCTACTATAGTCATCTGCAAAATTTAAAGGAATGTTACACACATTCCTTGTCTAATTGCTAATTAGTACCGGAGATGAGTTTGTCCGAAAACACAGGTTTCTTAGAACTAGAAGGCGTTAGGTAAACGATATCACAATCTTATACAGATATTTTGTGTGAGTCACATATGTAATCCGTACAGATATCTTTTGTGAATTAATGAGCCTGTTGAAATGAAAAGCGTTGTCGCATTTTTTTTTCATCATCATCAGCCCACAGTCGTCCACTGCTGGACATAGGCCTTCCCCAATTCGCGCCACCACACCCGGTCCTCAGCTCTCCGCATCCAACCGCTTCCCGCCACTCTTTAGGTCGTTTGGTATTTTTTTTAAGTGGCGGATTTGCAGTCCTGGTCAGACCACGTAATAAGTACCAGCCGCCCCTTTCTTAGCACCAATTGGCCGCTTAGCCGCCCCTAACCTATCTGGCCGCCCTAGGCCTGGGCGTACTAGGCCTTAGGAATATAGGAATTTTATGCTATACGCGACGTCGTGACTTCACCGTCAATATTTCTATGGACGCGAGACGCCGACATCGACGTTTCAAAGAGACCACTACGGTACAATTCTATAGTAAGCATTGTGACGCTGAAGTTGACGTCGCGTACTTATAGCATAAAATAGGACACCAGGGCCTTAGGGTATATCTGCCACTGCTAATTAACTTATTTACTTTTGTTTTTATTTTCCAGTCTCAAGACTCTGGTTCAGAATCATTAAGTTCCTACCACACCTGCGAAAGCTCGAAGACAGAGTCCTCCAAAGAGAACAGGTCGACGGACATAAGCAGCAATACTGCGTCGTCCATGGAAGAGTCCACAGTTTCCGCGGATTCTCATCATGATCAGTCTACATCGCCGCTGTGTAGGGGACACTCTTTGAAGAGGATACCCAGGTAAACTAAGGCTGTTAGTTACAATACTTACAAGTAACATTAGTAAGCTGGACAAAATTAGATGTTTGGGGAGTCAAATCCTCTAAATATATTATATTGGAATCAGTTTTGTAGCCCGTGTGCTCTATTCTTGACATCCCCGTGCATCAAAATCAAAATCTTATGTGTCGGATTGAGCGCGCAAGACATGTAGAAGCAAAACAAACATTGCAATGCAATTCAATATGTTTTCTAGAAATGTCCCCCATCCCCCAGGTATGAGGTATCATATCATCTATACTATAAATACTATAATATTATAAAGCTGAAGATTTTGTTTGTTTGAACGCGCTAATCTCAGGAACTACTGGTTCGAATTGAAAAAATCTTTTTGTGTTGGATAGTCCATTTATGTACCAGTAGTTCCTGAGATTAGCGCGTTCAAACAAACAAACAAACTCTTCAGCTTTATAATATTGGGATAAATTTGCATTTATCTAAAAAATCATTTCCTAATGCCATCCATTAAATATTTTTTATTTATTTCCATTTAATAATTCTTATTATAGAGGCTTTTCTTCAGATTAGGTACAATACAACATTATAAAGCCTACAACAGAATACATATTTAATTTCTGCTACTACTAAGTTACATCTTCCATTATAAACATGTACAAGTTTAGTTTCAGAGCAAAGAAAAGAAAGAGAATATTAGATGTCGACGGAGATACGCCTACGGGCGTTACCACACTTGCAGATTCAAAGGAGAACCATAGTGGTCTCACGCAAGAGATCATGGCGTTAGAAGTCAGTCAGAATACGCCCAAAAGGATGTCCTTGCATCCTACGCCTGAGAGGCGCAAAAACCCTATCAAAGGAGTCTTAAAAAAGAGGTAACTATGCACTTACACTTACTTTAATAATATTATCAATAATGGGAAAGCCCCTGTTATTTAAAACGTCTAGTTTTCGAAATTCAAATGTTGCTAGTTCTTGGGCGACGGCCATAACCCTAACGCCATTCTTCATGTACGGCAGTGACACTTACACGAAGGGAACTTTAACAACGTATGTTCATAACACATATGTGTCAGGTATTAGGCGTTGGCAAGACATCATGAGACACCTTTAGGTTTTCTTTGCGTTCAATGGGTAAATGAGATTTTGGCGTCTCTTGGGTTTTCCTGTTTTCTTACTCGCATTCTTGGACGAAAAATCCTGAGAATTATATAAGGCCAACCTAATTTTTGTCACTAATAACCAGGAAGCGAAACTTTGGTGCCGATGACAGACGTATGACGTCAAGCTACATACAGAGTGTTTTTATCTGGATTATTGAAGGAATCGATTATGATGATGAAAGGTTAACTTACAACAATATTTGTTCTAGTTGCGATTACAGGCATTATGCACAATTTTTATCAACGGCGGGAGATGCAGTTACATTGTTCAGAATGTACAGTATATGTATGTAGGTATGTATTTAAATAAGAAGATGCGACGTTGTGCTTGAATTCGAGAAGAGTTCTGCTTATTTTTCGACAACCCACGAAATTTACTTTGTTGTTTTTCATTTATCCGAATTAATATAGTTTTTACTATTTCTTACTTAGTATAATATTTTTTTCTTATAGTCTTTGTAATTATTTTAATATTTACACTATTTTCAATATAAATAGCGTTTTTTTATTAATAAAAAATAAAATGTATACGAGTATTACCATTATTGCATTATTAATAATCATTGGGGTTTCGCAAAGTTGTTTATATAAAATCCTATATGTGAATTTGCGTCATAATGACTTCACCGGCACCAAAGTTTCGCTCCCTGCTAATAACAGAAGATCTTGCATATGTTTCTGCAGGAGGAAATTAATATTAAGTCGGTTATTTTTCCACAGATGGGTTTCGCAGAATGACAGCCATCATTTCAATGTGGGCGTCATATTTTCCACGCCTGTATCGAATACTAAATCGCCTGATGCCAAAAAGAAGCAAAAAGCAACTCGATTCAACCTACCCAAGGATGACCAACCAATGTCGGGAATTAAAGAGAAGTCAATCGTATTCAGTAAACATATTTCAACTAGTTTAGAAATATTCCCTACAAGGAGAATGAGTAAGGTATGTATCTACTTTCGGATCTTTCTCTTATCTTATGGCGTGCAAAAATTCCGTTCGGCGAATTCGGCGGATTTCGGCAGTTGTTGGTGCTATTTTACTAATGATGCTTTCTAATGTACCGTGTGTCTCCCTCGAGACATTATAAATCACTTTTCAGTTTTATGCAACATTTCTTATTTTGCAATTTTCGAATTCTCAAATCAATAAAGGGTCGCCAACACGTTTGTGATTTATCTGGAGCCACAGGCATCCTTATAGGTTATGATGTCTGCTTACCATCAGGCAACCCATATGGTTGTTCGCCACTGCCGAAGTATAACAAGAAATTGGTAGAAATGTTATGCTAATGAATTCGTCATTTCCAGTCTCAGGACTGGTTCAGAATCTTTAAGTAGGTACCTACAGTACCGGTCAAAAGTTTAAATTCACCCTATGAATCTTTGATTTTCTATTAAATTATATTCTATTATATATTAAGACGAAGAGGTTTAGCGGTTTAAATCATTAGAAAATAGTTAAATAAATATCTGTTGGTGGAAATTTAAAGTTGTTATACGCGAATTTCATCAGATACACATGAAACTGTAATTGCATTTCTTGTGTAAACCTTGTTCCTGGATGAAGACCCGTTAAAGTTGAATCCATTAAAAATGTGTCCAAAAGCCAGCAATTTAAGCGTCGAAACTCTTGATTTAACCTTGGGTTCTGTCCAACGAAGATTACACAACAAAGGGTCTAGCAGGCTAAGCTAACAAGAGTGGCCCCGCAAGGGATTTGGTTGTAATTTGAGGTGCAGTAGTGGCAGGACCTAAGAACACTGTATGCGTAATATAAGCCTTCGATCTTCTTTTGTTTCAGACTTATTCGCGATAATGTCAAAAATCAAGGTAATTTTTAGATTTTAGCTAAACCAAGCAAGCGAGAGTAACCAAATAAATTTAGAATTAAGGAGCATAAAATGGGGTTCATAATGCATATTTTTACAGACATTCATATCCTTGAACTTAGATGAAAAAAAATGTTTTTTTTTTCGCTTCATTTTTTGCCACTTCTCGCGGAGACACAACTATCAAAAAAATTACTTAAAAAGCCACAATTGTCAACTACGTACACATTTAAAAACATTTAAAAAAATCATGGTGCCTCATGTCAAAAAAAAAAATTACGAACGTATCGTATGTTTACCATATCATATCATATCAATAGAGTAATAGTGGCCAATCAGTCTGTTGTAGGTATAACATCCTCTTTCGTTCATTATGAAATAATTAATTTACATTGATCAATGACGTATGTCAAATATTTAAAGAAATAAATAAAAAGCATATTGGGGGATAATCTTACACAAATCGACCTAGTCCCAAACTAAGCAAAGTTTGTACTATGGGTACTAGGCGACGATATACATACTTATATAGATAAATAATACTGAAATACATAGAGAACATCGAAGACCCAAGAACAAAATCCGTGCTAAATGCACAAATAATGCCCTGGCCGGGATTCGAACCCGGGAACTTTAGCTTCGGAGGCAGTGTCACTACCAATTAGGCTAAACAGGTCGTCATTTACAACTACACATTGATCAATGTCAATTAATTATTTCACAATGAACGAAAGAGGATGTTATACCTACTACAGACTGATTTGCCACTACTACTCTATTGATATGATATGATATGATATAGTAAACATACGTTCGTAAATGTTTTTTTTGACATGACGCACCTTGATTTTTCAAAATGGTTTTTAAATGTGTACGTAGTTGACAATTGTGGCTTATTAAGTAATTTTTTTGATAGTTGTGCCTCCGCGAGAAGTGGCAAAAAAAAACTTATGTTTTTTCATCCTAGTTCAAGGATATGATTGTCTGTAAAAATATGCATTATGAACCCCATTTCATGCTCCTTAATTCTGAATTTATTTGGTTACTCTCGCTTGCTTGGTTTAGCTAAAATAACAGTTTAAAAATTACCTTGATTTTTTGACATTTTCGCGAATAAGTCTGACACAAAAGAAGATCGAAGGTTTATATTACGCATAGTGTTCGTAGGTCCTGCCACTACTGCACCTCAAATTACAACCAAATCCCTTGCGGGGGCCACTCTTGTTAGCTTAGCCTGCTAGACCCTTACAAAAAGAATGGGGTTTCTCAAACTGCAGGTAAACGCTTTAAAACGAAAAACAAAGGATAAAGCCTTATTTCAGTCGATTCCGTTCAGGTAGTATTCCGTTCAAATCTAACGTCAATATGTGTACTGGAACTGCTCCAGAAATCCGTGAAGAGATCAACTCAAAGATCAGCGAGTAGAAGTTTTTGAAAATGCACCGACGTCTGTTTTTTTTCTAGATAAATGATAAAACTATGCATAATGCCTACACCAAGGGTGGAGGATCTGTTACCTAAAACCTGGGAATGCTTTACACGCGATAAAATTGGTGATCTCGTGCTGAGTAAAGGGCGTAAATGAACTAAAATAGCAGGGTGAACTTTTGACCGGTACTGTACCACATCTGCGAGAGCTCGAAGACAATCCACCAAAGACAACAGTTCGACGGATATAAGCAGCAACACAGATTGGTAGAAATGTTCTGCTAATTATTGTGTCATTTTCAGGGCGAAGGAAGTCGGTCACCGACAGACGTGTGCAAAACACCCCTGGCGACAGCACAGACGCCATACAGAACACCGAAGAGTGTTAGGCGCGGGAACCAGGTCTCTGATCAGAGGATCCTGGGTACTCCTGATTATTTGGCCCCTGAGCTTTTATTGAAGTAAGTGCTTTCCTCAAATATAAGTTTGTATTTTTTAATCCTTTTTTTATACCTATTAGTTACAAACGTGCGAACAGGTTCGCTACGAACCAGGACCTTGGTGCGTAGCGAACATATTCGCACTTGACTTGACCCTTGCTAAGTCGATCTGTAGATAAACTGTAAGTTTAAATAATTTTTAAGAAAAAAAAATCCGACTTATATGGGGGAGGCCGGTGAAAGATTATTATACTTAGATGGTGCACTCTTGGATTCCATACAATAATATAAAAATGGCTATAAGTATGTTTATAATGGTAGAAGACTAAGTACCCTAATTCCTCATGGAATCATTGAAAAACCTTGCTTGCTTGACAAACAAAACGAAGAGAACAAATCGCCAAACGTGAACTACGCGTTGTTGAAGAGTTCCGTCCTGATCATCATCAGCAGTTCCACTTCATCAAATGTCACTTTTATGAATGAAAATGCTTGATTAGTCCATGAAAATACTAAAATCACTATTTGTGTGCCTTTCACATTTGAGGAGTTCCCTCGATTCCTAATGGATCCTATCATCAGAACTCGAGCATGACAAAATCAATCGTGAAAATAGAACTTGCTTAACAAACACAGCTAGGAGGACAAATCACCAAACATCATCATCAATCATCAGCAGTTCCACTTCATCCAATGTCACATTTTTGGATGCAAATGCTTGACTTGTTGATAAAAACACAAAAATCACTATATGTTTGCCTTAAAGATTTGAGGAGTTCCCTCAATTCCTCATGGATCCCTTCATCAGAACTGCGTTTTGACAAAAACGGGACCAACTTGGATATATATACTTACAATCAAAAAAAGAATTTTCAAAATCGGTTAAGAAATGACAAAGTTATGGAGTAACAAACATTAAAAAAAAAAACAACCGAATTGATAACCTCCTCTTTTGAAATCTTGAAGTCGGTTAACAAAAGCTTGCAATGTTTTTAAATCTGGCCCAATTTCCCAACTGTTACAATCAATTGGTTACCACTGGTAAGAACTATGATATATTCCCCGTCCTGTTCCAATGGTAACTACCACAGACCTAGATAAACCTAGATGCCCCCAATGTATGTACTTCACGTGTATCTAAATGGTGCGGTGCACCACTTGCCGCTCAGTCGCGCTCCTGTCGTTCTAACTATTAGGCGTTTGTTGCTGCACTAGAAAATGCCACACTGCGCCGTAATTAACTGTTCAAATTCAACAAGAGTGGTTAGTCGAGTAAACGGTGAAGTTTCCTTTCATAAGTAAGTATTTTTTCTAATAAATTTCGCCTTATTTAATTTAAATTTAATTATGTTCATCTTGGAGTGATTACGTGTCGTTTCTTCCAATATATTTATACACATAGTTTATTTTCGAAGTACGCCATCCATTGCGGCTTCTACTTTAAACTATACTTAAGGTCTGTTATTTGTAGGCCGCAATGGACAGTGAAGCAAACGATTATTCCGTAAATCTACACGTTGTAGGGTAGTAGGGATTTTCTCATTGTCCGTCGATTTAAAGTGAGTAGTGCTGTACACTGCGATGTTTAATGCAATGTTACAGTGCAATTCGATTTATAATCGATTCTTGTGACGGACAATGATAATTAAGACTAGTTACTATACAATAATGTTATTCTTTTACATTAAAAATATTTATTATTCTTAATTTAAAAATATTTTTTAGCAATAGATGCTTAAGCGTCACAGAAGCAGGAATCTTCTTTCATAATGTACTTAGTAGAATATTTATTTGATTGTTGACATTAAGCAAAGAAATTGTATCAGGGCATTAAGCAAAAAAGAATATGCAATCATTTAATTACATTTATTTAATAACCACCAAGCACTTATTTATTACATTGTTTCATGTATTGAATGCTATCCAAAAAATGCACTATAAAATATATAGTTTCATTACGTGTATTCCTCTCTGAAATGAACTATAGTTTTGCATCGATGAAAGGTTGTTGTTATATTGCAATCCTTCTGTTGAACAATCGTGTAAAAAAAATCTCTAACTTGTTGACCGAGCGAGCGAAGCGTCTCCGTTTCAGCTTTTGACAAAAATTCTGTCGTATGACAGTCTGTCTGGATGTTCTCGTCTACAGTTCGCATTTCTCAACCGATTCTCGTGTATTTTGTGAGCAGATTCGATAATTATATAGAATTCCTTTGTTGTGACAGTTTTGGAAATATTGAAATTAAAAAAAAATTGCGATGACTACAACTCACAGAGCCACTAGTAATCTTTGAATCACTTTTTCATTGTCTGTCTATAAACTCGAAGTATGATCGATAAAATAATCGATAGAAAATCAACTAGAAAAATTTCGATTTATTGTTACGGAACATTTTCTATGGTTAAAACAGACGTATTAACGTAAATTCATAGGTTAATTACTTGAATTTTGAAGTAAAATGCAGAACGTAAACTAAAGCGGGCGGGCTGCGTACGTCCTCTCACCGCAAAGGCCTACTGAGTACTAAACCGACGGCGGCGCCTTTGAATCGGTTTAACGCGGCGGTAGTATTGGACATCACTAAATTGCTTACGTGACGTCATAGTAGGCACGTAAAAATTGACACGCTCGGTTTCCATACTATTGAGCGCGTTTGCGGCGTCTATATGGTCTGTGGTAACTACTGGTATACTATTTCCCAGCATTTGCCACTAAAGGTAGACCACCACCAATCACTCTGGGTATTATTGATTGGTAACACCAGCGGTCTCTTCTAAAATATACAAATTTTTAGCAGTGGTAACAAATTAGTGGCAACAGGTGGGAATAACTTTAAACTTGATATCCACAGACAGGGCCATGGACCGCAAGTGGACTGGTGGGCGCTGGGCGTCTGTCTGTACGAGTTTATGACCGGCGTACCGCCATTCAACGATGAATCTCCACAAGCTGTGTTCAATAACATTTTGTCCAGAAGTAAGTCTGAAGTCTGAATTTCTATTTTACGGGTTTTTGATACTTTGAGTGCGTTTACCTTTCACTTTTCAGGCAGTTTGAGTAATTTATTCGACTCAAGCGACGGCACTGCACGGTAAGAATTTTACCGGGGAACATTTTGCTTTGCCATCGTTCGTCTCCCACGAGTGAGCGCGATGCCGGCCCTAAATTGACATTTGCATTGGGTCTTCAATTGCATGCGAGAACCTAGAATTCCGTTAAATAAACTGGCATACGTTTATAATAATAGACTCATGTGTTGATCTCGCGTTCGTTAGTTTGATCTCGTTGGTTGTTGGTGCTGTCTATGTGTTACAGACATTTTTTCTATACATAAGAATTAAGTTTTATTGTAGACCTCGAATGGCCAGAAGGCGACGAAGCCTTATCGGAGGAGGCCGTAGGAGCAGTGGAAGCGCTCCTCACGATGGAGCCCTCGGATCGGCCCGCAGCCAACGCAGTTAAAAACATGCCACTATTCAAGAGTGTGAATTGGGACAACCAACTCAACGCCGAACCCCCGTTCGTACCTACACCCGATGACTTGCATGATACTGGATATTTTCAAGGTAAACTGCTTTACTTCTGTGTTGCGGCGGGGAGGACACTTGATTCCAACAAAAAATTGTACTTTAAATATAGTATAAAAGGCAGTAGCTTACATAATTTTTAAACGAGCTATCTGACGCAGTAACGCCACCCAACACGATGGCTTTTGCAAGAAAAAAGGTGCATCCCCACTTTACGTGTATTGATATTTATATTCATAATTGCATATCAAATTACAGCTTTCTAGTAGTAACGGTTATTGAGCTAAGCCGCGGACAGACGGACGGACGGACATGGCCAAACTATAAGGGTTCCTTGTTTACTGCGGAACCCTATAAATGGTTGAAGAAATCTCAAGTTCTTTTTTAACGAACTATCTAACGATACCCAAGACGATGGGTTTTAAAAATAATGAATACAATATTTTCGGAGATAATTGCTTGCCCTCCTGTACGCCCATCCAATTATAAACATAGTGGTGCGACAGGCACTTCGCTGGTTTGTTATTTCTTTAATAATATTATTTTGTTTTAGCTCGCAACATCTTACAGCAACTGCATGTGTCTAACTTCGATATATGATTCGTGAACCGTTCGTGGCATAATGCCTTCGGCTAATCCATGGGGTAACTAAAAATTAAGAACTGATAAGTATTTCTTGCAATTTTATCGTGACTGTTATACAAAATGTTCAATTACGGAAGGAAAAAAGTTCTACATACAAAATCTGTATTTAAAAGAGATGATCCACTACTGTTTCTGGTAAGTTTTATGAAATTATGTTATTATGTTACAAAATTGTGGTTCAAACCAAGTGTCTCGGAAACCTGTTTTGATGTAAATATGTGCTCTCTATTCTACTTTTATAAAGACACAAAACATACGTTATCAATAGAAGTTTCATAGTGCAAATATTTGCCTTTAATATATGTATTACAAGACCAGGATTAGTTTACGATCGGAATAGATTTCATTTCGCATACACTTTGACATAAGTATATATATACTTATGTCAAAGTGTATGCGAAAATGGAAAAACTGTCAATTTTAATCGCGGCTAAGTAATATTGCACACTAGTAGATAGAAGTGTATGATAGAAAAAAGTGTTAACATTTGTATATTTTGATTCTAATCTAATCTCTATTTTATAATTAATGTAATGTAAAACTCCCATAGTTTATTAAGTAATTAAGACTGATATTTGAGCTGTTTATTATTTTCTTATAAGGCGTAGACTTCAATGCACTATTAGTTGTTGTACAAATATAAATATTGTTAAACCTTATTGAAATAGGGTATTTTAAATAAAACGAATGTATTATGGAAACATATCTTATTATTATTATCTAAATTAAATTACAAAATTGGCACAATTTTTACAAATTAAATGCGCTAGGGTATTCTACCCTGATACATAAATTAATACAATACCAATTTATTAAGAAAGGCAAGATTTCGGTTGTCTTTCTCAAACAATTGATAGATTCAATGTTTTATCAAATGGATATTACAAAAGCAAAGATGTAGTGGTCAAAAACGCGTCGAAGTGACCTTATTATGTAATAATTCGTGTTATGAGGGTTTTCAAGTATAAAGCGCTTTAGTTAGTCTTCTGACGTGGCCTTTAATCTCGGTGCTGCCGACTCCATGCCTATTTCTCTCTCGACCAAAATACGCCGCGCGCAATAAGGTTGGGTTGCACCGACTTACGATCACAGACAGATCAACGTTAAATATGGCGCCGGCAGTTGTCATCCCATAGAAACTTGTCAAACATTCGATACATTTGAATTTTAACGAACCCTGCTTACGATTACAGACGGTTTGGTGCAACTCAGCCTAAGTCTCAACATTATAATTGCAGATTGGCTTCGTTCCACGTAAGAGAGCGATACAGGTGAAGTTATAGATAGCACTTATAGTAAAATCCTGGTGCTCTCTCTGTTGGTAACGGCTGCGGTTTTTCTTATCTGTTACTAGTGGTAACAACTGGAATAAAGAAATCCAGCTGTTATTACTACTAAAGGTAAAAAAGCCCCAACTGTACCCACCAGCGCTTTTTGCCCTATTGGTCTACTTGGAGTTCTTCTGTATCCACGGCAGGAATGCCGTGACGCGCGTGTAGACGCCTGGGTAGTGGCCCTTGCCGCAGCCGATGCCCCACGAGACCACGCCCACTTGCGTCCAGCGCCCGCCCTCGTTCACCATCAAGGGACCTCCACTATCACCCTGTACGAAACAAACGTTACCTCATTAGATTCATTAAGATTTTTATTTACATCCGTATAGTTACTAAATCATCTTTAATGTGATCAAAAACCTTCGCTAAAGACCAGTTTTTTTTTAAATATATTTCTAGTGTGATCTTATTATGAAACTCGCCTCCGGACTCCACACTCGTGTTTTAATGCTCTCAGTATGTAACAGTTGCATAACTACTATATTCGCTTAGACGTGGAGGACTGTAGGTTGATAGCGCGATAAACGCTTAAGTACTTAGTACGATCCTTATGTACGATTCACAACACACGGCTGGAGTCGACAGCACCTTAAGAGAGTCAATGGAATTGGGACCGTCTATACAGATGTTAGATTTCGTATTTCAACGGCAGCGGCAGTGGTTTCCAAGCTGGAATATTCCCCACACAAAATAGAATATTGCCGGTATTCATCTCTGTTCGCGACCACTGTTCCTTCATTTAAATAAGAAATCTATCTTCTGTATACAAGATTCAAATTCCTTTGACCTAGAAGGGGGCGCGTCGACTCCAGACGTTTGGTGTGAGTCGTACAATTCGTACATTACAGAAGGCAGGCGGCACTTCACTTTGTAAGTAAGTAGTGTAGCGTTCCTGATACCTAAGGATTTGCCCTTTCGTAAGTGCGACACACCTGTTAACCCTTTGAGGGTTGATAGTAACAGGCTAATAACAGTAAACCTAGCTTCTTAATAGTAGTAATAGTAATTGGCTATGACTCTTGCAGCTGACACTATATATTTTTTCGTCAAAAACGAAGATTAACTAGTGACATTAAGAAAGTAGAAGCACTGTAATCTTTTACTATATCGCGTTAGCCCTGATGGTTCTAGACTTGCAACACACACAACAAGTTCGCCAATTGACAACGATGTGTTTGTTGGTAACCAAATTCAAATCTTAAAGAACCACCACCACTACCAGAATTCAATTCTTAAAGCAATAAGAGCAAGGTGGCGTGGTTACTTACACTGCAAGAGTCCATGTTAGCTTTTCCGGCGCAAAGCATGTGGTCGACGATACCTCCGGGCGCCGCTGCGCCGTACTTCAGCCTGCACTCCTGGTTGGTCCAAATCGGGATCGACACCTCTTGTAGGACTGCCGGTTGCGGGCCAGCTATTAAATAATTATTCATATTAAAGGATTAATATATTTTAGAATGCAACTTGTTTCTTGCACCTAGATCCGTGGCTTCAAGCACGCTTTAAACGTTCATTATACACGTGAGAATCGTTTTCAGAAGTTAAGAAGGAGGTAATATTAATGGTAAGCTAGGTATTAATGAAATGATATCAACAATATTGTATTATGTAAGTTCCATAGCTACGGAACATTTTGAAAACAGCACTGTGTACTTCTCTAGTGTGTTAGTTCTTCACTCGTCGGGATTGTTTACCTTCACGCAAACTGCCCCATCCAATAACAGTTGCAAGTTGACCCGAGTAGGCGCGGCTGCCTGACGGAAGGCAGATAGGTCGGCTGTTCTTCGTGATGGGCACCGGTTGGTCCAGAGTCAATATAGCGACGTCGTTGTACTGAAAGAGTACAACATATGAGTCTTGAAGTAAAATCTTCTTCAAACTTCAGATCGCATGTTTATTATCTTGGCCTTCTACACGGGTAATATTGTTCCAGAGCCACCACTGAAATGGACAAAGTGAAAGGTGGAGAGTTGAAAGTTGAAACGATCCGATTAGTGACTAGGTATCAGTAGGGCGGCGTCAAACTTCTGTGCTACAAGCCGAAGCCTTGGATGTTGTGCTGTTATTCGATCCATCCAGTCCATCCATATCATAACGAGAGGTAGGGCTCAGGGAATGTCATGTCGCTCTTATTTGTAGCATTGGGAAGAAGCACCTGCACCTTACAGAAGACCGCAGCCATAATAACACCAGTACTTGATGTGTAGGCATACGTAAAATCACTGAACTGACCGAGTTGTATCAAATTAGACCGTTCAAAAAGCGACTTTACTGTCCAAGCAAGAAGATTCAAAATCAAATGGCTGATTTTTAGTCAGACCGTTAAAATAATTTAGAGAGACTATACTTATGTGGTGTTGTGTTCCTGGTTGTGAGTAAGGCTGCAATGCTTGTTGTCACCGTCGTAATATTTTTAAAAAGATTGTTTCAAAATCCTTACCAAAGTGCGCATGTCGAACCCGCGATGGCGCACGACTCGCTTGATCTTCCTCTCGATGTGTTGAGTTTCTGTGTTGGTGTGAATGTTGTGGTCGGCTATGCGAGCCGTCAGGCGCGCCACGTCCCAAGATGTCATGCTGAATACACAAGGGTTATAAACCGACTTCAATAGAAGGAAGGGAGGTTCCCAATTCGTCTGCATATTCGCTTTTTTTTTATGTATCGATGTTCCCCGATAACTCTAGACCACGTTGGCCGATTTTGATATTTTTTTTTTGTTTCAAAGCTGGTACCCCCAAATTGGTCCCATATAAATTTGGTGAAGGTCTGATGATGGGATCTAGGAGGAATCGAGGGAACTCCTCGAATTTGATAGGCACTCATATGCCGATTTTGGTATTCTCTGTAGGTAACCAAGTTTAAATTGGCTCAAGGAAACCACAAATTATGACATAGCAAAGTACGAAATTGGAGTCAGTTTTTTTTGGTATAAATTATTTTGTCATTCACAGAGTAGTCTTAAAAGACCATTGTGTACAATATATGACATGTGTGTGTATATGTTTAACATTGTGTATATGTTTGTGTCTGTGTCTGTTAAACGGGTGAACCGATTTGAATGTGGTTTCTTTTATTTGTAAGCAGGTTTTCCAGCGATGGTTCTTAGACGTGTTTTATCAAAATTGGTTCAGGCGTTCTTGAGATATTAATCTTTGAAATGAAAATGTCGAGGGCTTCTTCAACCTTTTTAAGTTGTCAATTACATATATTCTATAAATTCTTTTCTATGTTTCCTGCGGATACAGTGATGTTGCAATATATCCCGGTGATTACAGGACATATTTTTTCTATTGAAGAATACGGGTAACCCCGTATTACGAACAATCTCTACATTTGCTGCGTATTTCTTAGGCACGCACAAGCGCAATTTAGTGTGTCGTTGAATCCACATCGACTGACAAGCACGCGCGTCGTGTAATACTTAAAACAATTGCACACGACGACTTAGTTGCGATAGTTCGTATGATAATGTACGTACTGGGCCACACAGTGCGCCGCTGACAGCACGTGCCTATCGTCGATCAGCGAGCCGCCGCAGAACTGGCGGCCTCCATTGAACAACGCCACGATCCACGGCCACTCGTTCAGGCCGGCGTTCTCACCGCCCACGATGCGTTCGTCTTGTAGGGCATCGTAAAACTGAAAGGGCATAATGGCTATAAGAGGGCGACACTGAAAGTCTTTAGAACTGACCACTTGTAAACAGTATAATAAAGAAATAAGTTTAAATTTTGAAAATGGAACTCTTTGCCAATAATATTGAGTATGTATTTTATTAATTTGTCATTTGTTTTACGATTTGGCGGCAAATTGAAAATTGTGTCACGTCAGCATGAATTTAACGCGAGGATTTTTTCGTGCAACGTTTTTTTATGATTTTCGTTGTCATTTAAGTCAACAAGAAAGTTATGATAGACTTCGATTGGCCTTTCACGATGAAGCCCCACCTCGTACCACTGTTTACAACTGGTTTAATGAGTTTAAACGTGGTCGCACTTATCTGACCGATGATCTGCGTTAGGGACCGCCTTCTACGGCAACGACTGAAGAGAACATCAGTGTTGTGCGGAGTATGAAAGAGACTGACAAAAGAGTGACCTATCAGTAGATTCGGGCAAGTTTAGGCATCAGTATGAGCCAAGTGCACAAAATCCTGCATGAACATTTAGCGGTCAGGAAGCTTTGTGCCCGGTGGACACCTCATATGATTTGACCGAGGCTCGAAAAATCCGTCGTGTTGATTGGTGCCGTGAAATGGTTCAATGATTTAACGGTGGTGACTCAAATACCGAGTTTGACATACTTACGGGTGACGAAAGCTGAATTTACTGTTATGATCCCGAAACCAAGACAGTCTGCTCAGTGGGTGTTTCCTTCCGAGGAGTAGCCAACTAAAGCGAAGAGAGGTCGAAGCGTGGGAAAAAAGATGGTGGCCTCGTTCTTCGGAAGGACCGGACATTGCGCGACAATTGTTTTAGAGGATCGAAAAACAGTTACTGCAGAGTGGTACACGAACAATTGTTTGCCACTTGTCTTGGAAAAAGTTCGGGAGAAACGACCTCGCAGTAGGATCCTCCTTCACCACGACAACGCCTCGTCGCACACTGCCAGGCGAACGATCGACTATTTGGCGACATCAGACGTTGAATTACTAGGTCACCCGCCATATAGCCCCGACCTCGCACCTTGCGATTTTTATTTATTCCCGAAAATAAAAGAAAAACTTGGAGGAATACGTTTTGTGGACGCAGAGGAAGCAGTAGCTGCGTTTCAAAAGGCAGTCGAAGAGACCTCTAAAGACGAGTGGGCAAAGTTTTTTCAGTGGTTCAATCGGATGCAGAGATGTATTGACGTGAAAGGACACTATTTTGAAAAGATATAATAAAACGAATAACTTCCTAGTGTGCTCAGTTTATGATTTTCTAAGAATTTTCAGTGTGACCCTCGTAAGCTATGCTATAATACAATTTAATGTAACGCAGGCATCAGTTATAGAAAATTAAAATTTAATGCAACTGTGTCGAATACGAGTATAGCGCCAGCCATTGCGGTTTAGAATCCGCAATTTAGGGTGGAGCGTTTTTACTTTTTTGTGTTTTGAGATTTCTAATAGTGACAAAAAGTTGCCTTTTGGGCTCAAAATAAAAAGTTTATATGACGGCATCTCAATCAGAAAGGGGTAAGTGCCTCCGCAAGGTCAATGAACTTTCATTTATATGGAAAATTTTAACAACGTACTACTTTCATAAACCATTATTTATTTTTCATTTAATATTTAATTTATACTTACTATGATCTCTTATATTATACAAACACATATTTTTAGTCGATATTTAACATTGAAAGGCTTAAATAACTAGAAGTCATAGCGTGAAAAAACGCGCGAAACTACCCGCCATCCGCCATTTGTAAATTAGTTTCTGCACTTTCTGTAACAAGTTATCACTATGTGGCCTAGTGTAACATAACTAATATACAGGATGTCCCAAGAAGTAGTGATATACTGAAGCTGGGAGGTAGAGGACCTAGAGGGCTATCTGAATCACCCCCATGTATGTTCCGCGATTTTTAGTATTTTCGGAGTTATGATTTTTTTTTTAATTTTTCACCTATCGCCGCGTACGATGAGATTTTTATTTATGGTGACGTGAATTATTGCGGTAGATGCTTGATTTTTTTGTGTGCTAAGCTGATAGATAGGCCAATTCAGTATGGTAACATTTACTATCGTTAGATCTTTGAATGGCATAAAAAAAAAATTAAATGCCAAGAAAGATAAAATTACCCAGTATGTTCACAACTTCAAGGGCCCTTAAAAAAATAAAATCACGAAAAAAAAATTACCGATTGGCTTTTAAAAATTTGCTCTATCTATCAGGTAGCTACCCTGAAAATTTCATTTTATTATTAATATGGCTTCAATAAAAAAATTAAAATCTAACTGTGGTAAGTGCAAAATTTTTATTTACATAATGATTAATGCGAGCAAAGTAAAACCAATTACAAGGTGTTTAATTACAATAAATTTTCAAAATGGCCCCCCTGTTGCTCAATGCAAGTGCGACATCGCCGGAAAATGTTGTCTTTTAAACGTCTGAATGCACTTCTATTATTTTTAATGGTTTCTTCTGCTACTCTCAATTTCCGGGTTAACTCGTCCAAATTGCGGCATTCTGTCGAGTAGACGAGGTCTTTGTAATATCCCCATAGAAAAAAATCAATGGGGTTTAGGTCGGGGGAACGTGGAGGCCAGGCTATAAGGCAGGCGTCACCCTGGCCGCAGTCCACAAAATTTTGTTAAAAAAAAATCGTTTTCAGCTTGTCTCCTCAGCATTTCCTGACAGAATTCAATTCGCCGATTGTAATCTTCCGGTTTCAACTGTTGCACTTTTCTAATGTGAAACAGATGATATCCTACGCTCTGTAGTGTACGGTGTACCTGAGATTTAGAAAGTCCGGTACGACGTTCCATAACTCTCACACTAGTCGACGGGTCTCTCTGAAAGGGCCCGATTAACTTACCGTTAAGTATGCCAGACCAAAGGTTAACACTAAAGTGTTCTTGGAATGTCCATTCCCTTTTTAAATTCGGATTTTCAATTGCCCATGAGTGAGAATTGTGCATATTAAAAATCCCATTGCGTCTAAAGTGGGATTCATCCGTCCACAAAATTTGGTTAAAAAAAATCGTTTTCAGCTTGTCTCCTCAGCATTTCCTGACAGAATTCAATTCGCCGATTGTAATCTTCCGGTTTCAACTGTTGCACTTTTCTAATGTGAAACGGATGATATCCTACGCTCTGTAGTGTACGGTGTACCTGAGATTTAGAAAGTCCGGTACGACGTTCCATAACTCTCACACTAGTCGACGGGTCTCTCTGAAAGGGCCCGATTAACTTACCGTTAAGTATGCCAGACCAAAGGTTAACACTAAAGTGTTCTTGGAATGTCCATTCCCTTTTTAAATTCGGATTTTCAATTGCCCATGAGTGAGAATTGTGCATATTAAAAATCCCATTGCGTCTAAAGTGGGATTCATCCGTCCACAAAATTTGGTTAAAAAAAAATTCGTTTTCAGCTTGTCTCCTCAGCATTTCCTGACAGAATTCAATTCGCCGATTGTAATATTCCGGTTTCAACTGTTGCACTTTTCTAATGTGAAACGGATGATATCCTACGCTCTGTAGTGTACGGTGTACCTGAGATTTAGAAAGTCCGGTACGACGTTCCATAACTCTCACACTAGTCGACGGGTCTCTTTCTACTTCTTCAACAACTGCATCTACTACATCAGGATCCGGCATAGTGGCCATACGGCCTGATTTCGTACCCGGTATGTGACCTTCCAAATACGCATTATGTACTCTTAAGATCATGCGATAGTCAGGAAACGTTTCAGGTTGAGGCCCGCCTCTTCGTTCCACATGTTCCCGGTACAGCCTTGAAGCTTCCGCCGCATTCCCCCTAGCATAACCGTAATAGTAATGCATTTCTGCGTAATCACGTGAAGTAAACATGATCACTTACACGCAAACTCAAGTCCAGTTAAATGATGCCAACTCGTCGATTCCAGGTAATAACACTAATCCAAATCGTAATGCACGTCAAGCCAAGCCAGTCGTAGTGCAAGTCAGTTTTCCATATGAATAGCCAAAATGATTAGGGAAACGAACAATTAGCAGTATTAAAACACAATTTTTAAATTATTGAAAAATAACAACGATGACCAAACAACGTGAAAATTTTCTCATGCGTCAACCGTCTTTTGTTTTTTGTTCTTTTTCTATTGATGGCCAGTGCGTGATTTAGAACGAAATTTATTTAGAAACGTTTTGCTTTGCTTGCATTAATCATTATGTAAATTAAAATTGTGCACTTACCACATTTAGATTTCAATTTTTTGATTGAAGCCTTATTAATAATAAAATGAAATTTTCAGTGTAGCTACCTGATAGATAGAGCAAGTTTTTAAAAGCCAATCGGCAATTATTTTTTATGTGATTTTATTTTTTTAAGGGATCTTGAAGTTGTGAACATACTGGGTAATTTTATCTTTCTTGGCATTTTTTTTATGCCATTCAAAGATCTAACGATAGTAAATGTTACCATGCTGAATAGGCCTATCTATCAGCTTAGCACACAAAAAAAATCAAGCATCTACCGCAATAATTCACGTCACCATAAATAAAAATATCAGCGTACTCGGCGATAGGTGAAAAATTAAAAAAAAATCATAACTCCGAAAATACTAAAAATCGCGGAACATACATGGGGGTCATTCAGATAGCCCTCTAGGTCCTCTACCTCCCAGCTTCAGTATATCACTACTTCTTGGGACACCCTGTAGATTTATATTAAACTTAGGACTGATTTTAAACAATGGATAAGGCACGGAGTGCTGTAAATTGTCCTTTGTTTGGTGGTATAAGTGGTGGTAAAAGAAAACGTTCTGCCACTTACGATGATGTCACGAAATTTTGGGAATGGACTAGGCATGACCTTAACTGAGATGAAAGCCCATAAAGAACCGCTAATTGCTGATATTGCTGAAATAGATACGAGCACAATTGAAGAAATTGGGGCAAGAGCGTTACTACGCACTGTGCCGTGTCGTACAAGGGTCGTTCAAATGTTAAAAGTTTACCACTTTAATGTAAAAATATGATGAGGTCTATTAAACGTTTGACAAATGATCAAAAACAGTAATTTTTGACTAAAAGCAGAATTTATTTGATATTTCAGCGTATAATGTAGTCATTTTGATTAGTGTATCTGTTTGAAACACAGAAAAGTTCCAAAAACTGAGCAATTGTTTTAATGGACCAAAGAACGTCATGCAATATGGTAATCTGAGGATTAGATATAAGTAACATAAACTAAAAAACTGCAAAAGCGAGTTGATAGGCAAACAAATACACTGAAAAGGCATTTAACAACCGATTGCGAGAATGTACCTGGAATAAAACTTCGTCGACATATTTCAAATGAAAAAAGTTCAGTACTAAACGACACAGTGACATCTACAACAGTTATACCTACCGAATCAAACAGCAAAGTAAAAAAAAACAGTTCCTTCGCAAATTAGGTCACACCTGTGACCTTTATGGGATATCTGACAGAGCTGCAGCAGCAATCGCATCCTCAGTGTTGACCGATATTCAATTCGAAGTAGAAATAATTGACCTTGGAAAATCGGCTCCATCTTGTCAACATGCCGCTATTCATTTTTATGAAGAGGTTAAACGTACCCGGTATTTACCTACTAATCTTAAAACAATCGTCGATCCGGTGTTACGCAGAAACGCGTACGCAGCTCACCCGGAAAATCTTTTACTGTCAATGCTAACCGACGAACAACAAAACGTGCGCGAGCTTGCCGTTCAGACGATTTTGAAAGCAAGACCATTGACTTCATCTGAAATATCGAGACTCTTCGAAGTTCCCAAGATAAACCCTCAATGCCACTACGTATGTTGATCTTAAAAACTGGAACACAACTAACATAACCATGCCGCCAGTATTACAAAATCTGACCGACGACGAAATCAAAGCCTTCGCGGGATGCACTTGGAGGGATGTCGGACCATGTATGTCCCATTTCCCTAACCATACACAAGCTGTAGAGAGGGCGGTTATAATAACGACCGAATCATCGGTGCTGCTATGTGATAAAACAGCCAGAAAAGGGTTAATAAAAGCAAGATTAGCTTCGAGAAAAAATATGCCCAAATTTGAAACCAAGACAGATTTCAGGGCAGTTCAGTAGTGTTTATCTTTTTATTTCAGTAGAGTTTTTGCTATATTTTGTAGAAATTAATACATATTAAGTCCTGCAATATGGTTTTATTTAGTTAACACCTAAAAAAATCAAAAATATTTTTTAATACGTCACATTAAAAAAAGTCTGATTTTTCGATACTTTCGAAAATTCAAGGACGTTGCGGAGGCATTAAATGACGACTTAAAAATCCAAAAAAAATACACTGCATATAATAAGCCCTAAGGCAACTTTTCCGCACTATTAGATTTAAAAAAAACGAAAAAAATCCATATAAGTACGCTCCACCCTAATCCGCATGCTTCTTACCTTCGGACTTGAAGCGCCCGCATAAAAACTCATCTTACTCTATCTTAAATTCCGTGTAATTATGATTACAGTCAGCGTCATATGCCACGTACCATTTTGTATGGTGAATTGAACTATTTCCGTTTCGTCACTTTGGCTACTACATAGGTACGTACAATATACGAGGGCTGCCTTTTAAGTTGTGTCGTTTGGAAAAACTAAAGACAATTTAAGTGTTAAATGGTATTTATTGTTTTTCAAAGTAATCACCGTGATAAGTAATACACTTTTTCATTGGATCGAACCAATTTTCGAAACACTTATTCCAGTCCGAAGTCGGGGTCTCCAAAATGGCCGTTTTGTATGCCTCAACCGCTTCTTTCAGGCGTCTGGTACCGTTGACCGCGAAGTCGTTGCTTGATTTTTGGAAAAGTAAAAAAATCGTTAGGGCTTAAGTCTGGACTGTACGGCGGGTGTTCCAGAATTTCGACGTTTTGCTCTTTTATGAACGCAATTGTTTGCCGGGCGGTGTGCGAGCTCGCATTATCGTGGTGCAGTCTTATACGACGTCTTGGGTTATTTTTTCGAAACTCGCCGATGACTTCTGGTAAACAGACAGTGGTATACCAGTCAGCATTAACCGTTTTACGATCCTCGAGCACGATGGTGGCAACGTGGCCACTTTTCGCCACAAACGTGGCGACCATTTTTTTCGAAGGGCTCAGTGAGCGTATTACTTTGGTCGGTTTTGGCTCATCTTGGAACACCCAAACAGTCGACTGCTGTTTAGAATCGGGATCGTAGGCATATATCCAAGATTCTTCACCACTGATAATGTCGTGAACATGTTTCGAGTTTCCTCGGTTGAATTGCCGTAGAGTTTTGCGACACCATCGAACGCGAGCCGTTTTTTGGTCTTCACTGAGTAAATGTGGTATCCAGCGTGAGATCAACTTTTTTACGCCTAAGTGATCATGCAAAATACTGTGAACACTGGTCCCTGAAATACTTAAGGAAGCTTCTATCTCACGGTATGTCGCATGGCGATCTTCGACGATCAGTTGCCGTACAGCATCAATGTTCTCCTGGGTTACGACGGTTTTTGGTCGACCTTCACAATGTCTATCACCAAGACTAGAGCAACCACGTTGAAATTCTAAATACCAGCGTTCCACAGTCCGGAGGCATGGTGCTTTATCATTAAAAACCGTAGTCAACTCTTTGAAGCACTGAAGTCGCGTTAAGCCCCTTTTGAAGTTGTAAAAAATCATCGCACGTAAATTTTCCTTCGAAATTTCCATTTTCACAACTGACTTGTCAACTTTGAACGAACGCTGTACTAAAACGGTTGGGCCGATTTCGAGTCATTCTTTTGTTTTCGAATTCTATATTCAAATATTTTAAGATGACACTAGTTCTTTTTTATGCAATCACGGGAGGTTTGCAAACGACAGAACTTAAAAGGCAGCCTTCGTATGAAGCTGACTGTCCATACCTATACACTAACTGATTTTGTTTAAAGGCTAAAGGAGGTAAGTCCGTTACCCGATATCTGTTCTTCAT
This sequence comes from Notocelia uddmanniana, assembly GCA_905163555.1. Lineage (NCBI taxonomy): Eukaryota > Metazoa > Arthropoda > Insecta > Lepidoptera > Tortricidae > Notocelia > Notocelia uddmanniana. Next base: position 18,616,692 of record LR991057.1, read on the forward strand.
GCCACACGATCCGTCGACGGCGGGCGCGGTTGTAGGTCTGGTCGGCTGTGTGGGGTACGCGGGAGGCCAGGACTGTGGACAATCTCACTTTGTAACGAGCTTAACTGTTAGAGTATGGTTACGATAATATAAGTTGGCCGTATTAACAGTCATTCATTATCCCTTACAAAAAATTACAGCTATTGATATGTAGGTGCTAACGCGCGTTCGAAAAGTTATGATGCAGCTACCCTGCAGGGGTTTTATGATGGTAAGTTCAAGAAACTTTTTATCCAGCAATGTAAGAAAGAACCAAATGCTTTATTTTGTCTTTGTCAAGCAATAAATGAAGCTGGGTAAAAACTGAATAAGCTTGTGAAATTATAGCCGTATTGAGTTTAGCATTATTTGTCACCTGTTTTGTCGTTGATGGGGTGGATGTAGGAGGTCTTGTGGCCCACGTAGTCTGTGTCGGGTTTCCTGCAACTAATTATAAAAGAAGATTGACAAAACATCTAATCCACGGCTATTTCGCGAAAAAGTTACGTTACGCTGAGAAGATCTAACAACGGAAAGTTTGAGACTGTTTTTCGACCTTGTCATAGACTATTTTATTTTATTTTATTGGGGGACAATCTTACACAAATCGACCTAGTCCCAAACTAAGCAAAGCTTGTACTATGGGTACTATAGACGACGATATACATACTTATATAGATAAATACATACTTAAATACATAGAAAACATCCAAGACCCAAGAACAAATATCCGTGAAAAGTGCACAAATAAATGCCCTGGCCGGGATTCGAACCCAGGACCTCTAGCTTCGGAGGCAGAGTCACTACCGACTAGGCTAAACAGGTGGTATTGAAGCTGTGGTTAGCTTATGTATGATTTAATTACTCTTTGCACAGAGTAGGTCAGACGGAGTCGCTGAGCCGTACGCTATGTGATTTTTCACCCATGTGCGTAAAACGTTTATAATGAAAGTTTTAGGTTCTCACCGATTGATGGCGGATGGGTAGGCGCCGCGTGGTCGGGAGGGTGTGTTGGCAGCGGTGGGATGGTCGGCGGCCACTGCGCGGGGATCTGTCGCATGTTGGCAGCATCGAACTGCCATTGTGGCGAGAAGGCTGCCAGACGTCCGGCGAACCTTCACATGAGACCAAAGATTAGAGAGAAATTGTACGGTGGACACAACGAGTGAGGTATTCAAAGGGGACAGTAGCAGCTGCACAAGACACACAGGTAAGCGCAGCACTTCGTTGACGTAGCTTATTCAGATGATGACCGCGCAACACACACCATTTGTGTGAAACGCCCATACAATACTAATTTCTATTAGGCCCTTTGGGCTCGATTACACGTTAGTTACCAGCATAGGTAACACTTAGCAACTTCAATTATACGAGTAATGAGGTAGTTTCCTTATATTACAAATTATAACATAGTGTCAATACATGGATAGTAAACTATCAATTTATTACAACAATAAGTTTGTTAATAAATATATATTTTTATTCTTAAAGTTTAGAAATATTATTTGAAGTTTCGTCAAATTCGATATATTAAAGTTGTTAAGGTCCAAAAAGTAACGCACATTTCATTCCGCAACTGTACTGAAATGCAATGTTTCACGACCAAAACGGCAAATAACTCGTATTTACATTTACATTATGCGCTTCGTTTAGTTGGTCTGTACTCACGCTTGATACGCCAGAGGCGGCATCTGCGCCGGCGCCTGTGTCAGCATCCCCAGCCGCTGCACGTCTGGCTCCTGCTGCGGGGGCGTGCCCACCGGCTCCGTGCAACACACTCCGAACACCTGTGACGATATGCAATGTTGAACCAGAATTGAAAGTTCCGACTTGTCAGAAGAATAAACAAAGTCGTGTTAGTTAAAACCAGTGAACGAAAAAAGCATAGAACGCGAGCTTCCTACAAAAGTCCACTTTGAAACGGGGCATTTATTCGTAATACGCACGCGCGGTGTTGTACCAATAAGAATTGCCAAAAATGTCAGCCGATTTTCTATTACCCAAAACAAATAAACGTGATTGGTAAATTTCAAAATGACTGACTGTGTTTGGTATCCTAGCGCTGACGTTTTATGTGTCAAAAGGGCGGCGACAACGACAACGCTTAGCGGGTGGATGGTTGCATGCAACAAAAAGTCATCTTCATACGCAAAACCGCCGTATTATTTAAATTTGAATTATAGCTTTATTTTATTTTTAAATATCATAGGATAACCTTACGAAAATCTAACTAGTCGCTAATTAAGCTATACCAGACTTATACTATGCATATTGGACGACCATGTACATAATTTATAGAGAACAGCAACCACTCGTAATCGAAACTTTTACAGTATATTCAGACAACGCAAACATTTAACATACGTACGTTAACTCATTTTTACAAGCTTTTATTTAACGTGCCGTGTCAGTAACTTATGTCTTTTTTGTTTGTGTGGGTCAAATCTTAGAAGCTAAATTAGACCCACTTCTCGATTTCCGATTGAGCTAATATTTGACGTTAGTACGCTCGGCTGAACTCGATTCTCCATAAAAACGTAGTTTTGTTCTCATTTTAAACCCCTTGCTGAAATAACATGAAACGTTGTATACACAATGGGAGCCGCCATATCTAGGTCGGAAATTAGTTCCTGTTGCAAGAAATGGTAATACTCGTAGAAAAAAATACAGCTAGTTTTTGAGTTTTTTACGTCTTTTATGAAAACCTTAATAATCGCTGTATTTTTTCTCCATTATAATTCCAAGCAACAGAAACCAATTTCCTACCTAGATATTCCGGATTCCATTGTGTATACAAAGTTTCATGTTATTCTAGAATGGCATTTTAAAATGAGAGCTAAACTACGTTTGTATGGAGGACCGAGCTTACTGCATATATGTAAATTCAGTGACAAAAAATATTATGATAATATTATTATCGAGCTGATCTGATGATGGAACCGGAAAGTGGTCATAGGAACTCTGTAATAAGTTAACACAATCATACCGAGTTTGTGGTTTTTAAATCCACTCTTTGAGAAGTTGGTAATAATTGTATATATTGTATGTATAGTGTAGTTACACACTTATTCTATTATTTTTATTTCGGTTTTAGTTTTTGTTAAAAATATATTTATTTCTCGCTTTCCTCATATAGTTATATAGTCTAATTAGAATCAATAGTCTAATTGTAATTGTACTAAATGTTCCCTAATATTTATTTATTATGGAATTTGTTTACCTTTTTCGAACATTTTAATTTGTGAGATACATGCTTTCATACACAAATTAGTTATGTGCATGAAAGCATGTATCCGAACAAGTTAAAATGTTTAATAGGTATCTTAGGTACCTTTTCATTCAGCTATTAACATTATTTTGATGATGTAAGGTGGCATAACACCATCCCTATACAAAATCGGTTCCGACTAAAAAAATTAAACAAATATGTTTACCGCTTTACTTACATATGAACAGTGATACCATCTTTTTTTTAATGTTTTCTAGAGTGATTAACGCACCACTTCACTGCACAAAAAGGCATATTTTTTATTTTTGAGATTTCAGTTAATACAACTGTTACGTTGCGCCGCCATATTCAAACTAGACAGCCGTTGGACACAACTTTGACGCCCCGCCTTAGTGGACACATGTTTGATGGTGTCATTTTGCGACGCTAGTTGTGCTTCTATGTTTTTTTCATTCGCTGGTTAAAACACTATTTATAACTTAAGAAACGGTTGGGCTGATTTTTATGAATTTTATTTTTTGAATTTGTCATTGCTCCGAGTAGCTATTAAAACATCAGGAAAATATACGAAAAAAAATCTCATACATTTTGTACGGAACGGGTAGGGGGCGCTGTGGGCTGAAAATCGGCTTTCATAGAAATAGAAACCGAAGTCGAAATATTCTTTTTTTTTTCTTGAAATTGCAATAGTCATGATCATACTGCAAAATTAACCTGAGGTAATTTGGACTTGTTATTTTTTTTTATAGACATCTTAATTAACAAATATGTATAGAGAATAAAAGTAAAACAGGTGAAGCTCTGAAAGTGCATTTCAACACAAATATCCTTGCATATGCGTATAGTAACAATTATTTATGATTTTTTGTTATTATTGGAATTTCTCCACAGAGTGCACTTTTTTTAAATCAAAATTTTTTTTTTAATTATTTTTTATTTGTTCTGTGTTTAATTGAAGCATAGGAAAATCATTTCAATCAATTCGAACGGTACAAGTCCTATAAAATTGTACGGCACTTGTAACCTTTTTCACTGAAATGCATTCAAGGGATTTTATCCAAGTAAGTAGGTACCTATTAAATAAGAGTACCTGGGCGACCGAGCTTTGCTCGTGTTTTCCCGAAGATGAGACCAAGCTAGATCGATTTTTCGCCCTTCCGTAGACCACTATATTGTAAATTTCATTAAAAACTTTAGAGCAGTTTTCGCGATTTCAATTACAAACAAACCAATAGCTATACAAATGTTTCTTGTTTAATAGTAAGCATAGGATAGGATTGTTACCATATATAAGTAATCGTATGTATGTATATGAGTATGTGTTTGTCAAACCTTCTACACGTGATGTCTGTGGACTAGCTTTACCAAGCGGGCGTATAGCGCTCTGCGCGTCCAGTATAATGACGCATTCAGGATGCTGTTTGGGCTTCCGCGGTATTGTAGTGCTTCGGCTATGTTCGCTGATGCTCAGACAGACTGCTTTTACGCTATTATGAGAAAACGGATTACCTCGCTCCTCAACCGCAGCCGCGGCAGCTCAAACGGCATCCTGAGTACGCTAGCCCACCGCTGGGATTCGCCGCTGGTGTGGCGGCATGCGCAGCTGCACGCGCCTGTCGCCGCTCCAACGCGCCGCTTTTAATTCTTTCATTTTATAAATACTAACCCTTAGCATAAGTTATTACTGTAACTACTAACAAAATATGGATCAAGTTGTCCGAAATAAACATTTTTGAATTTGAATTTGAATTTGAAAAGTGACGAACCTTTTCGTACCTGGACTATACGTGCTAAATTTATAACCGATTACCTTATCAGATCAACTTGCACAGTTTACGTGTCATCCTTGTAGGTCAACAGGTTTTAAACGACAACGTAATTAAACCAGAAATACCCATTACATTACGATTACGGCCATTCCATGCTCGACGTTAATGCCTTACCAGGTTTATGAGCATTTCAGTACGCATAGGCTTACTTGTATCCATAAATCTTCCACGTGCCCATTACTTACTTATTCGAACAGACTTTTTTTTTCCATTTCTACTATTAACATAAAAATATATGTCCAGACAGACTTAAGAGTCACCAGTACGCTCGGCTGAACTCAATTCTCCATACAAACGTAGTTTCGTTCTCATTTTAAAACGCCTTGCTGAAATAACATGAAACTTTGTATACACAATGGGAGCTGCCATTATCTAGGTCTGAAATTAGTTTCTGTTGCTAGAAGTTGTAATAGATAAAAAAATTCAGCGAGTTTTTGAGTTTTTTACGTCTTGTATGAAAACCTCAATAATCGCTGTATTTTTTCTCCATTATAACTTCAAGCAACAGAAACTAATTTCCGACTTAGATATGCCGGATCCCATTATTAAATTTTCATGTTATTCTAGCATAGCGTTTTAAAATGAGAGCGAAACTACGTTTGTATGGAGAACCGAGCTTACTGCGGACTCTTAAGTAAGTACATAAATTTAAGGGGACTTTATTAGATGGTCTTGACTATAGGCGTGCCCTAAAGAAAGTAGCGAAGTGAGTTGAGTAGATATCTTTTATGTAGTCGAAGGAATGCAACGTTTCGCCTTTTTTCGACTTTATACCGATACACTTAACGTCCAAAAGTGAAAAACGTTTTAAATCCGCGACATAACATTACCTTCATCAGAGTATTTCATTGTTTATTCTTTCGGATACGATTATTCGCCTACGGCACACGAAACAATTTCTGCAAAAGTATTGTTTACTACTGGCTACTCATTATTAGACACAATAATAGTTTTAGCCTCAATTGAACAAGAAACACTCGCACACACGTGGTTATACGCCCTAACGCTCTACAAAGCGTAAACATGCGCGTTCCGGTATTTACCAGTAGTGGATAAAAGCAACAGCTCGCGGCGACCTCAAACGGTTTTGTCGTTCAAAGGGTTAACCACAACGAATCCTGAAGTCTGTAAAGGGTCGGTAACGTGCTTTTGATTCTTCTGGCGTCCTTGGGCTGTTGTATATTAATTTATCTTATATATAAAAAAACCGGCCAAGAGCGTGTCGGGCCACGCTCAGTGTAGGGTTCCGTAGTTTTCCGTCCGTCACATTAAGTTGACATATTAAGTACAGAAACACAAAACCCTAAAAACGGGCCCACAGAGGACGGTGATAACTAAAGAAAGAGTTTGGATTATACGGTTAAATTACAAACTTAGTTCAGAAATTATTTTTGTAATTTTTTCAAAAACTATTCAACCTATCAAGTTCAAAATAATTTTCCTACAAAGTTTTTATAAAGTTCTACTTTTGAGATTTTTTTCATATTTTTAAAACTTATGGTTCAAAAGTTAGAGGGGGGGGGGACACATTTTTTTTTACTTCTGGAGCGATTATTTCCGAAAATATTAACATTATCAAAAAATGATTTTAGTAAACCCCTATTTATTTTTAAATACCTATCTAACAATATATCACACGTTAGGGTTAAAATGAAAAAAAAAATCACTCCCCACTTTACGTATAGGGGAGGTACCCTAATAAAATATTTTTTTCCACTTTTTATTTTACCACTTTGTCGGCGTAATTGATATACATATTAGTACCAAATTTCAGCTTTCTAGTGCTAACGGTCACTGAGATTATCCGCGGACGGACGGACAGACGGACGGACAGACATGGCGAAACTATAAGGGTTCCTAGTTGACTACGGAACCCTAAAAATAAGACTTAAAAGAAAAAGTTTAATTATACATAAAAAATGCCACTTTTATTTCCAGACTAACCTCCATATTATCAGCGCTGATGTAGCTGCATGTGTCATAGTGGCCCATGACCCAGCCATTGGTTCCGGAGAGGTCGGCGACCTTCAGCAGCGGGTAGCAGTCGCGGAAGCTCTTGCATGTGCCGCGCTTGCCTAGCGTCGTCTCGCAGTCCAAGCCGAACGCTCCCTCGGGTTGCACCTAGGATAAGTTCAATTCAGGTTAGTGAATCACTTTGGTACTTTGTCGCTTTCACCCGTTGGAAACTTAGTACGACAGTATATACTCGTACATGACGTTAAAGCGACACGGTACAAAGAGTTCGACTGTACCTGCATATCTATATTAATAATTTCGTGCAGGGGTACGGTAGACCCGAACGAGACCTGTCTCAAATTGAAGAACGTATAAAAATAACGATTTTTGAGTTGAACATATGTAGCCGCAAAATTCGGATTGTCGCGTATTTTGCATTTAAAAGTGTTAATTTGATGACAAAACGTCGGCCATATTGCCCACAGACTATATTGCTATATTAAATTTGTTGGTTGACAGTGTCGGCTACGTTCGAAAATCGTGAACTATTTTTGCGTCCGGTATGTTGGCCAGGTTGCTGGGCTGCGTTCTGGGTGATGGGCCATCATCGCCCATTGTGTGGATTCGGCTAGCCGTGTCTGCAGCGTTTTGTTTTTGTAGTTTTCAAGCGTTCTATACACCTATCAGCCTAGCTAGCACGATAACTTATACCGTCACGTTATATGGGCGAAATGTATTAAAACTTCACATAAAACGTAACGGTATAATCTATCGTGCTAGCTAGACTGATTGTCACAACAACCGCCTTCAAAGCGAATGTATGGGGCCTGTTACATGGATTAATATCACGATAAGTATCACGTGAATATTAAAGCAGAATCCATACAAATTTGAAAACTGCGTTATCGCAGTAATATTATTATTGACACCCCAGTATTGTGATAATATTAATCGTGTAAAGGACACCACTTGAATGTTTGCTGAGTCTGTCCGCCATCTTAAAGCTGCGTCTCTATTTTGTTTGTGACAAACTACTAGGTGACTTATGGCTTTTAAACGTCTTGCAAAATTCTATCCCTATCTCGCTCTATCTTATAACTTAGTGGTACTGGGGGACTACTCCGAAATTCGAAATCCGAACTTCGTATGGTGCCGTCCCTTTCACTCATATAGTCTATGACAGGAGAGTGAAAGGGGCGGCACCATACGAAGTTAGGATTTTGAATTTCGGAGTAGACCCTCAGCTCATGCCGTTCGCCGCGCTCGGACGTTAGAGGCGCTACTGCGAACCGAAAACGAAGTATCTGCCTCTCTCGCACATGTATATTCGAACGACAGAGAGGAAGATAGTTCGTTTTTGGTTCGCGGTAGGCCCTCAGGCGTCAACTTTAAAACGAATAGGGTATTTTACTATAAGAGAAATAAAATTCAAAATGTAATAAAAACCAGCCAAGTGCGTCGGAGTCGCACACTGAGGGTTCCGTACAACTAAAAAACAAATGTGATTTATCAATATATTGATATTTTTGGTAAAATATACTTCATAATAAACATTATCACTTAATTTCAAGTTCATAGGTCGATGGGAAGCTAAAAAATTATATGTGTGACAGACAACACACGGAATGTTCTTTGACTTTCTTCGACCGTCCGCCACGCTCAGACTAAGGTGCTACCAACCGAAAACTAAATATATATGCCTCTCTGTCGCACTTGCATATTCGAGCGCGGAGAGGGAAATACTTCGTTTTCAGATCGTGATAGGCCCTCTGGTCTGACGGCTCCTATTCCTGGATGGTGCGTGTATCGGAATGTGAAATACCTTTGGCAAAACGGAACAAGTTGTTAAATAGCTTCCATTAATTGGAGAAAATATTACCAACTGTTATTATTATCACGTGAAACATTGAATATTGAAGCAACATCCATAGGGGCCTGTTACATGGTTATTATTATCACGCGATATACTCATATCACGATCCGTATCTCGTGCAATGAATATTGAAGAAAAATCCATACGATTTTGAAAACCACGATAATATTGACACACCAGTATTGTGATAGTATTAAGCGTTTAACAGACCCCATACAATTTTAAAAATCGCGATAATATTGAGTGTAAAGGGCCCCACTGAATAGAATTTGGCGGAGAATAGAGAGCTGCTATCGCGAAACCAGCGTAATCTTTTACTCCCTATTCCATATGTTAATCCAGACTACAGACTACAGGCGTATAAAAATAAAAAGTGAAAAAAATAAAAGGCCATGGTTGACTGTCGGGCTGATAACAGCATGTAAAAATAAAAGATTTCTTAGGATTGTTAGAAACCACACTAAAAACAAAGGATTTATAACTTATTATAGGAAATACGGAAAAATTCTAAAAAAATGCGTGTGCTTATCAAAGCAAAATAATTTTATAAATCAAATGAAAAAATCAAGCAATAAAATTAAAACAATGTGGAAAATCGTAAAAAACACTACATCTCAAAATAAAAAATTTAAACACAAAAACATGAACTTAAAAATTAATGATCGTGTTGCAGAAACTCCCAAGCAAATAGCTAATACTCTAAATGACTACTTTGCATCGGTTGGTGAGTTACCGCTGGCAGGTAGCAGCGCTGGCGCGAGCGCACCGGCGCATGCGGCAGGCCGCCCTGTGATTACACCCATAATAAACTCCATACTAATTAGCGAAGTAACCGAGAGCGAAATTATTACACTAATACGGCAAATGAAAAATAGAACTAGTTCTGGCCTAGACGAAATTCCGCCGGTACTGATTAAATTGTGCACTACTGAGTTAGCGGCCCCCCTTAAGTTACTAATAAACCAATCATTTTCCGAAGGAATATTTCCGGAACTGTTGAAAGTCTCCAAAATTAAACCAATCTTAAAACCAGGGGGTAAAGAAAATGATCCAAGCTATTACAGACCTATTGCACTTTTACCAACCTTTTCCAAACTATTCGAAAAAGCCATGACCAAACGAATATACAACTTCCTTGAAAAATACCAGGTTTTAGATAAAAATCAATTCGGCTTCAGAAAACGACATTCAACGATTCTTGCGATCTATAATTACATCCAGGAGATACTTAATTACCTAAACTCTAAAAAATATGCGGTAGGGTTACTCCTGGATATGTCCAAAGCCTATGATCGAGTCTGCCATAACATTCTACTCCGGAAATTATACGGCATGGGCATCCGCGGAAACGCCCATGAATGGTTTAAGTCGTACTTACAAAATCGCAAACAGTGTGTACAAATTGATTGGTTCTATAAAAACACAGGCGCAGTAAAGGCGATAACTTCACAAATGCGGACCACTACTTGCTCAATTCCGCAGGGAAGTGTAACAGGATGCATCCTATTCCTTGCTTACATCAACGATTTACCAAAAAATATAGAAAACAAATGTGTGATGTTTGCCGATGACGTTTCCTTACTGCTAAATTGTGCAGATAGTGTCGAGTGCAACGAGCGTCTCCCACAAATTGCGGAAACCATAATGGAGTGGCTTTCAGATCATAATCTTGAAATAAATCTCACAAAAACGAAAATAATCCAATTCAAGCCTATTCAAAAGAAACCACTGAAAATGTCATTACAAATAAAAACTCAAACTATAGGGGAAGTAAATGAATTTAAATTGTTAGGAATAAACATTGATACAAGTTTGAATTGGAAATCACATATACAAAACATAAAATCAAAATTATCGAGCTTTATATACGCGCTAAGTGTGCTTAAGGTTAATACTAACTTGGAAACTGCCTTATCAGCATATTTTGCATTTGCACATGCAAGGCTCCAGTATGGTGTGATTCTGTGGGGGGCCAGCACTGATGTCCATGAACTATTCGTGATGCAGAAGAAGTGTATTCGCATACTAACCAACACACGGATACCAGATAGTTGCCGACCGCACTTCGCTAAATTAAATATTCTCACGCTACCCTCTATATACATTATGGAAGCGTCAGTCTTTGTTAGGAACAATTCGCATCTTTTCACCAAGAAAATGGTTAATTCGCAACGAAGGAAAAATGATAAAGACCAGTTACAACTGCCTGCCTCTAAATTAGAGATGTTCAAAAAAGGCCCGTACTATCGATGCATAAATATAGCAAACAAATTACCACAAAAAATAAAAAATGAAATAGAAGACGAAGTGTTCAAAAGGGAACTAAAAAAATTGCTCCTCAAAAAATGTTATTATTCTATAGACGAGTACCTCAATGATGCATCTTTGCCAAAATGAAATAATACTTATTATATCCGAAGATAACGCATGTAAATTAAATATTTTATTAAGTAGGTAAATTAGAAAAAATCAATAATAACTATCAAAAAATTATATTTAGGTAAAGAATTGTAAACTCTAAACTTCATCTCCTAGTTTTAGCTTTAATTTTTAAGAAATACTTGCCGCGCCCTAACAGGGTTCATGTGTGATCCAACCCTAATGTAACACCTATTTTGTACCACATGATTAAGATGCAATAAATGAATTATGAATTATGAATTATGAATTACATTTGTATACGAAGTTTCATCATAATCCGATGTTGTAATGTTTTTAATTTATACATTTTTGTACACTATTTCTTTCGTCGTTTGCATAACAGTCACGAATAAATGTTTACTTTATTTATTTCACCCGAGCGAAGCCGGGCTTTTATCTAGTTGTAAAAAAAATCTGTTCATAAGGCCACGTGAAACTCAACCTTATTTCAGTGCCATATATGCGTTGACAGGTTAACACTTTTGTCGCTTTAGCTGTAAGTAGTACCTCCTAAATTCCCCCACAGAACAACTTTGTTCTAAAGCCCAAAGAGTCTGAGAAATGTCTGCGAGAACTCTCCATACTAATAGTTACGAATTGGAAATTCGATGATAGGTTTGGAGCCGCTTATTGTATCGGTAATATAGCTGATGGAAAAGAATTATTCAGTACATCTTGTACAGATGTACACGTCTATTAATGATGACACACACACACACACACGTTCCTGTCTATTGATGTGAAACTTTATTACTTTTATTAGTGAAACACTGGTAGTATTTTGACATTTGACATGACAGATGTTAAATAGTACGGTTTTATTTAATTTAATCGTATGGCATTTATTTACGAACCGTGAGATCTTCGAGAAGACAAGTACGGTTGCCGGTTTTTGTTGCACTTTTAGCACCACCCAGGGGTCACGTGTAGGGCAACGGTGGGTACTCCCTACGGACGTGGTGCAACTTCGACCCCCCTTTGTCAAGTGAGTGGGCAACTTGACTGTTAGAAGTTCTCAAGCCGCCCGAAGGCCTCTAACTTGGCTTAATGACTGCTGTCGTAGACAGCAGCCGCGATCAACGGCTTAACGTACCTTCCAAAGCACGAGAGCGCTCAGTTAGTAACCACTCAAAGCGGTCACCCATCCAAGAACTGACCTGCGCCCACATTGCTTAACCTCGCATACCGCACGCGGTAGGCGGGTGCCACTGGGCCACGAGAATAGTACGATAATTGATTGACACTTCTTCGGGTCTAGTCGTACCTATTCCGAGTTTTCACAATGGGAACGGATTATTCACCAATCACAAAAAAAAAAAAACATATTCCATTGCAATTCGCCACAGTGCAGGTATAAGCAAAAAATAAAACCAATCGGGATCAAAACAACCAGTAAAGGTCAATATGTCGATTTTCAATCGATAGCCAGCAATTATTTAATTATTTATTATGGGCAATTTATTTTTAACGCCAAATTAGAAGATGCGTCAGGCGCAGTTTTTTTAAATTTATTTCGTGGAAAACTTGACATAAACTCTTCATAAACTTAATAGTCCACGGATTCATTTTGCAACTAGATTCCATTTTTAATTAGTACCTAATACGTATTAAGAAAGTCATTATACTTACGCAAACCAAAGTCTAAATGAAAATGATTACTTACTCTACACTAGCAGACGGAACTCAGGCTCCATATTCTGAACTATTAGATAAATAGATGCAGAATAGCGGCCGAAAAGATTGCGATCACACATCTAATATTCCTATACCACCGACCATTACAATACAATACAATAATGTATTGGTAACACCATAGTTACAAGTCAAGTGCAAGTTATGCCATATCAAATCAATATAGTAAGTACACTTATTGCTAGTTATGTGCACGGTAATTTAAAAAAATCCTCGACGTTGTACAGTGTTAGATCTATTAGCAGCCACTTTCGTAGCTTATTCTTAAACGCAGCGGTGGAAGTTGCATTTCTAACCGTTGCGGGTAGTCTGTTATAGATCGATGGACCCATTATGTAGACAGATCTCGGGGACTTTGCCAGTTTATGCTTAGATGTGAGAAGTCGGTAGTGATGTTTATTACTACGAAGGGCATGAGTTGTATTTGTTCCCTGCCGTCTGAATATATCAATGTTTGTGTGTGTGAACAACGCTACTTGATACACGAGTTCACTAGGGATTGTCAAAATTCCGAAGTCTTTAAATAAACTCCTACATGAAGTGTCACTGGGTGCACCTGTGTAATGCCCGCTTTTGCATGACGAATGCGCGCTGAGTGTCGTGCCGTACGTGAGTAGGCTGTGGACTGTCGCGAAGTAACAGGACCGCACTACGCTACGCGACGCGGTGTTTGCCACATTGGTGGTCTGTGTCCCATATCTTTAAATAAACTCCTACATGAAGTGTCACTGGGTGCACCTATCATTGCGCGTAATGCCCGCTTTTGCATGACGAATGCGCGCTGAGTGTCGGCCGCGCGGGCCCACAGCTCCGTGCCGTACGTGAGTAGGCTGTGGACTGTCGCGAAGTAACAGGACCGCACTCCGCTACGCGACGCGGTGTTTGCCACATTGGTGGTCTGTGTCCCATATCTTTAAAATTAACATAGCTAAATCCAGCTTCATGGTCTTCACAGGCCGCAAAATTACAATTCCCCCGTGTGTAGCGAACAGCCCTATGCCGATAAGTGATGAATCGTAGGTTCCTTGGCTTCACTCTGGAGTCTAATCTTAACTGGAAGTGCCATGTGGACAAATTATGCGATAGATTGAGTAGTGCAGTCTTTGCCTTACGTAAGTTAAAGCCAATCATCTCCGATGATGCCTTGAAGCAGGTTTATTTTGCCCATTTCCATTCGCTGATGTCGTACGGCACACTCATCTGGGGAAACTCAACGGATGCCAACAGAGTTCTGCTCATGCAGAAACGTGCCGTGCGTGCGATGATCGGGGCAAAATCCAGAATTTCATGTAGGAACCGCTTTTCAAGACATGGTATTATGACACACTACTCACTCTATGTATTCGAAATTATAATGTTCGTAAGGACCGATCTTTCTGATTTTAATAGAGTAAATAGCTATACAAATGTTTCTTGTACACACTCAGTCAGTCAGTTTCTTCTTTTATATATTTAGATTTTTATTGAATCAATTTAATTTTAAATGTATTTATATGGACATTAATTATTTTTTAACTGGCTTGACGATTCCACATGGAAGATGCATTTGTTTTTCTTTTTACTTTTTATCGTTTATTTATATTATTTTACCTTTGTTGACATTGTGCTATTATTATCATTATTTTCCTTGTTATGACGATCATGATAGCAATTCGTATAATTTTGACATGTATGCAAATTTATATTGTAATTCCTTATCATGAAATAAAATAATCTAATCTAATCTAATCATACCTAATAGAGAACACATTAGAACCTGTTACAACTCATTGGGATTAGGTTAGGGTTATTTATCTTACTTGTCTCAACAAAAGCAGTTGTTTTCCATCGCGTGTGCTGTTTGAGGCGTCACGCTTCACCCGTGTCACAGGCGCTGAAACAATAAAAAAATAATTAGCGGATAAATTTACACAAATCGAAATAGCCCCATAGTAAGCTCAATCATCAAAGCTTGTATTATGGGTCCTAGATGACGATATATTACATAATTACATAGAAAACATCCGAGTCTCAGGAACAAAGAAGAAACAAATGTCCTACAGGGATTCGAACCCGGGACCTCTAGCTTCGGAGGCATTGTCACTACCAACTAGGCGAAACAGGCCGACAAAGCGGACATACGGCTACTTAATATGACAGACGAGGATAATTATAATTGCGGTTACCTACCTTGTATCTTAATTACTTCTCCTACTGTCCGTACGTCACAGGCATTTTACTCAAAAACCAACACATTACCACCACACCATTTTACTCTCTGGGGGGTCATCATCCTCCTAGCGTTATTCCCAGTACAGTTGCATCCTGAAGGATGCCTGGGGTCCGCTACCTAATCCCAAGAATTGGCGTAGGCACTAGTTTTTACGGAAGCGACTGCCATCTGACCTTCGAACCCGAGGGGGAAACTAGACCTTATTGGGATTAGGCTTGTCAAGTGAGTGGGCAACTTGACTGTTAGAAGTTCTCAAGCCGCCCGGAGGCCTCTAACTTGGCTTAACGACTGCTATCATAGACAGCAACCGGGATCAACGGCTTAACGTGCCTTCCAAAGCACGGGAGCGCTCAGTTAGTAACCACTCAAAGCGGTCACCCATCCAAGGACTGACCTCGCCCGACATTGCTTAACCTCGCATACCGCACGCGGTACGCGGGCGCCGCTGGGCCACGAACGCTATTTTACTCTCTGGGGGGTATAGAACCAAAATCTGATATGTAAGTAAATGTGTTGTGTAGGCCGCTACATAGTTATATATTCAAATAACGAAAAGAAAATTTAGGGGGCTTTCCATACACGTAATATCTACTTTTAAGACCTTTGTAACCATATAATGTAATAAGTATATACTTAGATGCACGAACTTGATCAATATTTGTTAAAACATAATAATATCGTGCAATCAAAATGCAACGCAGCAATGCAAGAAAAAGAAAAACCGGTCGAGTGCGAGTCCGACTCGCGCACCGAGGGTTCCGTAACGATCGTGTGTCCGTCCCGACCCGATAAACTCTGAAAAAATCTTAACAAGCACGATGCAGAAAATGAACACCATAGGTAAATAACCATCTATCGGCGCAATTTGTTATTAATTTTAAACTCACGGACTTTAATTGTTGAGTAGTTTAGAGATATAGTTTTATATTTTTCCTGTGGATTTATATTTTTATCAACGTTATGTTATGTATCAATATCATATTTTTTCCGTGGTAAACTTCGGAGAACGGGTGGGGACGATTTATTTTTACATTTTCCTTCATAATACAAATTTTATACAACGTCAAACAAAGGAAAACTGTTTGAAAATATGCAATTCAAGCTCTTTAATATGAAGCCCGCTTGAAATAGCTATACTATATACTTTGAATTTTAATTCCCCCATGGGAAGGTTCCCATGTATCGGTAATTTAAAACGTGCTATATTGGTTTCTACTACTGAAATCTATCTGTAAATAGGGCTGGGGCACTTATATGGGGCACTTATGTCAACAATAAATCCTACAATCATCATTTATCATAATTTCAAAACTAGGTCATGGTACCAAAAGATGAACACCCCCAAAAGTTGAAACATTTGGTCGAAATATAAACAAAAAAATACATGACATCTGACGTGCTCGAGATATTTATTTCCTAAAGCGCCATTTCTTTGCCGAGGTAGGCAATAGGCATAATTACTCCCAGGATGTTTCGCTACGCACGTCGTCGTCGCGTCTAGCAGGCCTCTCACCAAAAACGCAATTTACATTATGAAGATCGACTTACCCGCTCTCAAATTTAGGAAAAAAATTAATAACTTAGTAAATTTAGTAACTTAGTAATTACACTTTAGTATATTGTATATTAGAAATTGTATGTTTTGGTAATTTAAGAGATATTTGCTGTTCAAGTCATGGTTCAAATTTTGTGTAACTGAGCCAATAGTTGAACGGTGTTAAATTTTCGGCATTTACAAATGCCGATATAAATTATTATTAGAAAGATAGAAATAAAAATGGTAGCTTACCTATACAATACTCGTTTCAATGCCATTAATTTTTCAACTAAAGGTTTGTTTTACGACAAGCACCAATGTCCATCAAAAAACCGATGTCCAAAACACGAACTAAAAAATTATCAAATTCAACTTTTGGCAACTATTCCGATAAGGGGACCTGTTGTTGATTTGATACGCTCACTTTATATCCAAAACTTCATATGGGTTCAACTATTGGTGTCAAATTGTTCAGAAATAGAGCACACTGTTCATCTTCTGGGCTAATTGGCCTATATGGCATAAAATGTATACATTTATTAAAGACGGTAGGTATTATAAGAGGGTTTAAAATAGTCGAATTAAATCTCGACAATATACCAATTCGTATAAAGAAATAAAATAAAAAAATATATAAAGTAGGTTACTCAGAAAAAAATCTTCAGTTGGGGTAGTCGCTTAATTCTTCATCTTTTAGTGCCTTAACCCTACAGGCTAACAAAACGAAATGTGCATAAATTATAACAAAAATACAAAATATCATCCATTAGCTGTTGCCCGCGACTTCGTCCGCGTCTTCGCTCCTATTGGTCGCAGCGTGATGTTATATAGCCTTAAGCCTTCCTCAATAAATGGACTATCCAACACAAAAAGAATTTTTCAATTTGAACCAGTAGTTCCTGAGATTAGCGCGTTCAAACAAACAAACTCTTCAGCTTTATAATATCAAGTATAGATTACACATTTAGTAGAGACGTAAGGGAGATATAAGGGATTCTGTCAGAACTAACAAAAGTGTACATATACAGGGTGTGGCCTGTAATAGGAGCAAAAAATTAAACGGTACACTATTAAGCTCTCCAGCAATTTTTTCAAAATGATTTTGATTGAAAAAAATAAAGTTCTTTTTGGGATTTATTTTTCGCAATTGTAGCTTGTATGTACTTTTTTACTCTACTAGAGTGATATTAATAACAATTAATTAAAAAAAAACTAAATAATTATAAATCAAATTAAAAAATCCTAAAAATATTCTTTTAAACCAAAAATGCGACAACGATTATGATTCATAAGTTGAAGCAACCTCAAAATCAGCATTGACTGCCGCGCTATAATCTCTGGGTGCCAAGATCCATTACTTGGAGGTCATAACTTAAGATAAAAATTTCTCTCAATTGAAAAAAGTAAAAAAAAATTTGGACACAAGAGGTTACTGCAGATGCTCTAAGGAAGCGTCCTTTAAATTTATTGCTACTATTACAGGCCACACCCTGTATATGAAATTAAGTTAATATCCCACAGATGTATATGTCTGTGGTCTCGAATAACAAAGTGTGTAAAATATAATTTTCTGATGCAATCACAGGAACCTGTTTAATGTTTACCCGCAAGGACCCGTACGAACCTAAATTAAGGTTTTTAAAAACGATCGGTGGGCGTCGATAATCTGCAATTTATTTCGTATCTCTGCCTAACGGTTTGCTTTTATTGAAATATTTATGTACCGAAGTTGGAGTCATGCCATTCAAACTGCGCCCACATTATGTGTGTGGCATGTTTAATACGGTATCTACAACTTGGTACACTCATTGGTTTATACGGCTTTGCCGCCATGTGATGTGAATCCTGCGAGGAATCTTGTTACTGCAGAGAAATTTAGAAACTACTATCTATGTTTGTAGTTCCTTTGTTACCTAGACAGATAATTGGGTGGTATCTAGGCGGTTAACTCGGTGGTCTAGCATCTTAAATGTCACCACACGTGGCCTTGCGCGCGTTTTTAAAATTACGATCACATTATATAGAGGAGATACACAACTTGCGACCGAAGCTCCAGGTAATTAAACTACATTTCCTATGACTCTTCGACCGACGAGAATAAACTAGCCCTAAAGGCCAACTTATAAAACAACTTGTCAAGCAAAAATGTGGCTTAAAGTTATCAATTTACAGACTATTTTAAAATCACTTTTACCTGCTTGTATCCCTAGAACCGGCTGATCCGAACGGTCAACAGACACCTTGAACTTGATGAAATTGGAGCAGCGGAACTTATTTTCTGTCCGGTATTCAGGGTTCTTTAGGATCATACCAATTTTATTTATGGATACATACATACATACAACTTTCCTACCGAATTAGATATTTGAAGCCAGACATAGATATTGCGTTGGTTTTCAATAAGACCTCACCGGTATATCGCACGTTCGCACGTATGATCGGTATGGCCATAAAAATCAAAACCATCAATCCTGCTACTAAATGATTAAGCTCAACTCCATTTGTCTTGCTAAATATTTACAGTTAAACAATTTTAGTTTTGGTGTACTTATTTACACTAATTAATTTTTGTAGGTTGTGAAGGGTCTGCATTCCGCCCGCATTACTTGCATTCTGCATTAAGTTTTCAGCTGTCAACAATGTCAACTAGCCAGTTGACATTGAAATAGACGAGACGTACAATTGTTCTTAGGATTCCGGGTTCACCGGCCTAATGCAATGAAATGTCAGGAGCATGTATTTGAGTGCTGTGCTCCGATCTGTCGGATCTAATTAATGAACTTGTGGTGGAGCAAAAAGTTGTGCCTTCGTAGAATCGATGGTGAATGTGGGCGGTGGAAATTTGCATTGAATCGATCTTAAGGCATCATCCGAATAATGACTTGTGGACATGCCCATAGGTTGATGACCAGGGCCCAATTTAACAAAGGTATGCATGTACGTCTAGTTGGCAAATGACTGATACCTTTCGGATATGCTGTTCATTTTGGTCTGTGAACTTATAAAGCCAGAGTCTCTAGGTATTTAAAAGTTAACCCACCTGTAAGACAAATCATTCACAACTTACAGGCGCATTATGGTAATAGGTTTGTTCACAGGTATTTAATCAATAAATTAACATAAGTTAGAATGCAATTTCCCATTGTATGACGAAGCGTGGATATATTTTATAGAACTACCTTATTGAGTTTATTTGGGAGATGAGTACCTTGGTAGCTGTACGCTTTTGCGTTCCTTAAGTATAACATAATTTTTATACTGTAAGTAATTTATTGGACTGATTTAGGTAGTGTCAGTAATATTATGAATGGAATTAGTCAGTATATATTAGTTTTCGCCGCGGCCGGACATCTCAGTTGCAAATTTTAACTTTCTCTAGCCTCAAAACCTCATACTCGTGCGTCTTGCATTGTTTTGAGTCCGTGCCGTACAATGGATCGCTACCCATGTCCTTTCTTTACGCGAGTAACGTAAACAAACATTAGCACTCGTACTACTAAACCTAAATGGAAATTGAGCGTTGACATAAACCAAATAACCCGAAGGTTTTCTTTTTGTTTTTTTTTTACACTTAATTATTGTCATTAGTAATAAATCATGTAGTTATCTGCATATGCTCTGTTTAATAGTCTAGCGCCGACAACCCTTCACCATATTTAAATAAAAGTAATAATGTATAAAAATTCAAATAATAGTTTTCAAAGAATTTAAAATTGCTTACCATTCATGATAATCGCATCATCTGTGTAAAACGCGCCGTCCGTTTCAGAAAATCCGTTATAGCTGTCAGAAACACTCTCGCAGG
Organism: Notocelia uddmanniana; assembly: GCA_905163555.1. Lineage (NCBI taxonomy): Eukaryota > Metazoa > Arthropoda > Insecta > Lepidoptera > Tortricidae > Notocelia > Notocelia uddmanniana. Next base: position 18,637,264 of record LR991057.1, read on the forward strand.
TCAGGCATAGGAGAGACAGGCACAGGGCCCCTAATTTATTCCTTAGCCGCATCTTTTTAATACACAAATTCTGCCCCGAAACCATACACTGAAAAATCAATCAATATGTATGTATTGATGGGGATCCGCGCGCGTAGTCCGTACGGCCCACGAGGAGTCTCTTTGCAAAATGCTTGGGCCCGTTGCCTCCGCGCCTTTATAATATTTTTGCACGGACGCTCTACATAAAAAAAAGTTGAAAAGATAACAGAGCTTTTCCTCCTCCTTTTGTAAAGCTTGACATTTGTGGCGGACAATGATACGATGAGCTTTGTAAATTATGACAACCATTAGGTTTGGTGCACTTAAGATGGATTATGCCTTTCAGGATAATAATTCGATGTGTGTGTTCATGGTGTCGGAGTGAAGTAAAGTGAGTCCCGTGTCAAAAATATTCATATTAGAATGGATAGAAATTTAATAACGAGCACGAACAGAATTCGATTTCGATTAGTTTCAAATAATATATTACAGATTTACGTTGTTAAAAATAGTACCTTACAGAAAATTGCAGCAAAATTGTATTTTTTTGCAGTTTGAGTACACTTCAAGGTCCTTTAGGTGCACGTGTTGCGTTTTCACACAAACAAAGTGAAGTATAATTTGCACTGGATGTCAAGTCAATAACCAATTTACAATCTGGGTATCTTCAAGGCAACAGTGAATATTTAGAGGAGTTAGAAGCAGTGAGTAACATCTTAGGCCTTGTCACCGCTTTCCATCCGGTCATTACAGTCAATCAAAAAAATTTAGATAATTTTATTGAAGTAGTCAGTTAATACTATTATGAAAACATGTGGGTAGCTAACTTTACCTACTTTTAAAAATATTTTATATTAGCTGTTGCCCGCGACTTCGTCCGCGTCTTCGCTCCTATTGGTCGCATCGTGATGTTATATAGCCTAAAGCCTTCGTTGATAAATAAATGGACTATCCAACCAAAAAAAAATTTTTCAATTCGAACCAGTAGTTCCTGAGATTAGCGCGTTCATACAAACAAACAAACTCTTTAGCTTTATAATATTAGTATAGATATTAGGTGCCTAAGTATCTATTCTAAACTAACCTACTAACTCTAACGAGATCTGATGTAACTCTACCTAGTACTTATTACATATACAAACTGAAAATATTTCTCTCGTGTCTGAAAGTGAAGGAACATAGGATCTAATTTATTTGTCACATAGGTACTATAGGCAGTTGTACCTGCATGCAGTAGCATGTAATTATAAGCCACAAAAAACCAATTGGACCCTAAATCATATCATTAAATAAGAAGTGCCTAACTACACTCTTCCGGCTTATAATTATGATCATATACGGAATTTGTAAAAGGATAGGCGTACTATAATTCCCCGTGCTTCCCTATATACGAATATGCATGCTGACTGTACCGATTTATTTTTAAAACGTTCTCACGGTATGTGCAGTCAATGAACTTCGAAAAGATTTGTTTGGTACTTGCAAAGAAAATTACAATGTTTTGAAGTGCTGAGCTATAATTGGATTCTTCTTAGCGTCAAATTTATCAGACCAGGATATGAAGGATAATAGTTTATTCCAAGATTGATTTATGTATATTTGACTTTTAAACTCATTACAAGGCCTTATTCCACAGTTCGGTCAAATTAGGCCTTAGACAGGTTAGGGGTAAATATCACCACCATCACGGAAAAAATAACATCGATACGATCTTATTTTGAAGTACGCAATGTTCAGATAATTCTGTGTTCTCTTGTACTAAGGTATATATACCCATAAAACAATGTTCGCCCATCGCTTTTCCCAACGGCAAATATTAATTTAATGACAAGCTGCTGTAGTGTTTGAATTCCTATTTGCATTTTCTGACACAGCTGTCATCCCAGTACAAATTATGTCATCATTGACGTTTATTGTACCGGGATGACAGCTGTGTCAGAATGCAAATACTATATATAGGTAGGGTTGGCTTGCACCTGATACATACAATCTGGGTTTCTTCAAGACAAGAGTGAATAGGCTATTACATTACTGAATTAGTGTGCAACATCTTAGGTCTTGTCATCGCTTTCCATCAGGTGAGACTAAGGCCAATCGATGGTCAGTCTATCATAAAAACAAGTAAATTTTTAACAAAAAAACACCGACTCCAAACTTTGCCAGACCCCATCTCTTGGTAATTTGAGTACCTTATTTTTTGCCTTACCCATCCTCTTGGTTTATAATTTGAGGAGTTCCTTCGATTTTTCCAAGATCCCGTCATCAGATCCAGACTTGGTGACAATGGGACCAACTAGAAAACACACCCTTTCAAACAAAAAAAGAATTTTTGAAATCGGTCCACTAGTCTCCAAGTAAACGGTGAACATACATAAAAAAAATATTCCGACGAATTGAGAACCTCCTCCTTTTTTGAAGTCACACAGAAGCTGGTGACACTTATAAGATAGTCCAGGTCGTTTATAAAATATATCTTTCATTAGGAAAAAAATATGGGGAAAGGCGGAAAGTGTAAAAATATATCAAATTGTTCCATTTTACGAGTACGAACTGATAGTGACTATCTACTTACGTAAGCGATTGTTAATGCACAATTTATCAGGCTGTAGAGAAAACGAGTCAGTTTGTGATTATGTATTTCCCTTAATCTGTATTATTTAATATTGTTTCACATTTTAAGATTGTCTTTATGACATCGTCGGGTGTACTATTAAAAATATTCTTCAAACATATTGCCATTATTTCCGTTTTCATAATAAATTAGATATCTCTACGGAAAAATCCTGCATCCAAGATCCATTGACCGTCTGCTCATTATTAAGCTTTAGGTGCTCGCGAACAAAGTGTACACAATTTAAACGCAACGGGATTTTTTAAATATCGCTTAGTAAGACTAATGGCTTTTTGAAAGATGAAAAAATGATCTTTCTGTGTTCAATATAGGTTAACGACGGTTATTTGTTATTGAGGTCGAATGGTATCGTGTACAAAGTATTAACGATGAGATAGCCCGTTAATGTTAAAATTTAAGGGGAGGTCGTCAAGCGAGTTAGCGTTTTCGAGTTTTCTAAAAACAACCCGAAACGTAGAAAAAGGGTTTTAAAAATTTGAAAAAATTCTATGTTTTACTTAAGGATCTAGTCTAGTCAAAGTTGCACTCAGATACACGATCTAATGAACTTCGCTCGATAGAAAGAGACCCCAAAGTTACTCCTTTTTGTAAAGCATTTACAATCTGACGACTAAACTATTGATGTTTTAAATAAAGTTTTTGAGCTAAACTAAAGCCATTCAGTATTTCTAGACATTTTTGCAGAATTTAAAAAGATAAAATGATTGTATGAATTAATATGTTTAAATACCTACGAAATGCGCGAGCGCGGAGGCTCGGCAGTCCCGATCAGTCGCGCGCTGGCGCTTACAGACAACGGACCTGTGTCAGTTTTATCCGCGACAGTTTCGTGCACCAAACAAGCAGTTTTTGACGAATTTATATAATGGTTGCAAATTATTTAAGAAGGGCAATAAAAACCCGAATGAAAAAAGGCGTAATTATTAACAAATAAATTATGGTCATAGTGCCACAGTATAAAAATGACAGTATAACAACTGAACTGAACCCCTCCAGAAATGTAACCAAAGTTGGTAAAATTATAAATGAAATGTTTATTACCAGAAATTGTAGATATAGTAAGAGATCTACGAGTACTGCTTTGCACTTGAATATTTTTGTAAGCTGTGAGCTTCAACACATTAATTCCGGCCGTCTTTTTTTTAATACCACGTCAGTGGCAAACAAGCGTACGGCCCGCCTGATGGTAAGCGGTCACCGCAGCCTATGGACGCCTGCAACTCCAGAGGTGTCACATGCGCGTTGCCGACCCTTTTAAAATTTATACACTTTCTATCTTTCTAGCTAATCTTCTTTTATAAGATCTACCCATTTCCAGGTAGCTACCGTGGCAAGTTTGGTATCATTTTATATACCATATTGATTCTTTTGTCATCTTTATGTAAAAATCATTTCTGGTTTTATTTTTTAAAAATACGGTAACCTTTCGCATAAAGAGTAAAAAAGTAAAAACTTCGCAATGTTTTTTATGCTTTGAGAGCTGTAAATGATGCACTAATCCTGATTGATTAGGCCCAAAAATATAAATGTTTAAAGTGGACTGTATACAAATGACTGGTAGTTCCTCTCGTAAAATAACAGTGACTGACTCTACTCTAATATTGGTGCCACCTTGGTTCTGCTTTTTCTTATGATTCGTAACAAGTAAAAGAGTTCGGACGGATTATAAATGGTTTATATTCTTTATCACAGATTATGTTCTTATTAAAACGTATTTTGAAGTTAACACTGTATATAATAAAGTTACTTATTTATAATGACTTTAACACTGATTTTATCTAAATCTAGGACACAATGTCTAGATTCCTAAACTTTTCCTGAGCTGAGTTCCCAACGCACTTTTCTTTCTTGTTCTGGGTTTCTTCCTTGGAGTGTCTCTTCGGTACTGAGTGAAGTACGTTGCGAACTCACCTCCTTTCTTTCGTAATGGCTGACCGTAACGTGAGCACCATGAAGTTGTGCACGCTACGAGGCGCCGTCCGAGTATAAATAGGGAATCTTACAAATCTCGCGGTTTTCCGCGGATTGCGGAGGCTGTGATTATCTCACTGGCCTGTACTAGGACTCATCGAGTCGGCGTTCGGTGTGGTCACACGTGACCCTTTATACTTGGACAGTGTCTCCCTAATATTGGCTCTGAGAGGGAAGAACGTTGTGTAAAAACGACTATTCTGAATTTATTCAATCTTAAGAAATTCGCTGCGCGACCATTTCTTAGTGCCTGTGATTCAAACAGGGCTTATAATATGCGCCTCAGCGCCTACTTTATATAATAAAAACCTTATTGTCTCAGAGTCAACTGTTTGTGAGTTAGCTCACAAAACATGCCATTTTCATAACGTAATTTCGATCTACGATCGATACATTTTACATTATTACGCAATCTTTCATTCTACTGCGTATGGAAATTTCCAAGTATTATTGCGCAATCACTCGAATTGTGTCATAATACTTGCTGAAATGAATAAACTCGCCCTAAAGAGTTATTCCTTCCGCTTAGTGCGACAAGGTTCTAATATTTACGTAAATATGACAATATTTCTTAAATATTCCATTTTAAATAACAGGGTTACTCTTACATTTACCTAGCTAACGTCTTATCTTTATTTGTTTCTAAATTACGTGCTAGGTACATCAGGGGAGGGTAGGGTCTGTCGTCTACAAGAGCTAATAACTTTTGATGAATAAATTAAACCACCAAAAAATATTCTGTCTGTATTTTATGTGGCACTCTTTAGGGGAGGCCTATGTCCAGCAGTGGTCGTCCATCAGCTGATATGATGATGATGACGATGACACGCACACGACAAATAAATATAACACCCTGTATAAATATAACACAAATAGATAAAAAATTGCATGACCTATTAAACAAATCGAGTAGAGAGGTATAAGACATATTTCTTAGGTTCTTAGGTTTCATAGATTAAATAACGAATTTCAGGGTTGTACTATGAATTCTGTTTTTTTTCATTATAATGGATCCTACCGTAAGTTCGACTTTCAATTATTTATTTACTACCTATTTATTAAAAAATGATATCAATGACATACTAAAGTTTAATCATAATTAATGCATTTCTTAAGTCAAAATACAGTTATATTTCTATACTGTGACCAGTATGAAGCTAGCGGGGTCATCCGAGTTCACAGTCGCTTCGTCCGCGCGGGCTTGTTCACGCACCGCCAGGACAGCGCTAAATACCTACTCTCGCAGGACTAGAGGGCCTTAACAATTTGAAGAGGTTATTTTTACCAATTTACATACAGCCCAAATATGAGATTGGAATTGCTGATTCATCAACCGCGAGGAGAGATAAATAAAATTCCAAAAGGGTACCAGCTTTTCAATGTTGATGATCATTCGGCAAATTTGCTTTTAAAGGTATTTTTATTTTTAATGCCTGCGAAAAGATAACGTCTGACGTGACAGTGAATCACATACAGCAAGTGCTTACATTTTCGGCTTAAAGGGGAAACGTAACTGATTGAACTTGCAAAATACAAACGCTTGTAAGTTGTTTGTTTTTAGTTGTATTTGTTGAGGTCGTAAAAAGCAGATCGGAATGCCGATACCAAATATTGCGACGTGAACTGAACAAGCGAGGCGATTAAGTGCCTACTTAGATTTAAGCGAACGCTATTACCGCCATTAATCTTTGCATCCCGTTATGTCAATCCCGTCAATCAACGGATACTGGGCCAGCGCGAAAATAAATACTTATTACTTGTTCTTGTATGAGCGAGTTGGTGACAGCTTGTTAGTGTGACTCTACAACAAGACGAATTGATTATACTATAAAATATCCAGAAAAAAACGGTAAAAAGGGGGAATACTGTTTATGAATGAAAACCTTTAATAATATAGTTTTATTTTTCAAACATGCAATGGAATTTCGTCATTATGTGCGTTGTAACAGGCTTCAAAGTATCACGTTGCAGGCGGAACAACTCGGGAGAACTGTAAAGGAATTTCATACAAAAATTTTAAGGCCTAGGCTGGGAAGTATTTTTTTTTTAACTTTAATGTCACACATGGAAACAGAAAAGCACTATACAAATCTCGGCGAGAAACGTTGGGCTGCAGGGCGCTTATCCCTATATCTACTTGGCCTGCAATCCTTCGTTTCTCGGCCTCGTAATGTACTATTGGCATTAGAATAAATCATTACCTATTTAAAACCGGCCAAGTGCGTGTTGGGCGGAGCCACGCGCACTGTCTGTAGGCTTCCGTGGTTGCTGTCCGTCACACAATCATCATCACAACAATTGTCAGATTGCCTGTTACATACTTTTCTCAAACATGCAATGAAATATTGATGTTATGTTCCTTATAATAAGGCTGCGAAGTGTGACGTTTCAGGTGCGGCTAGGACAAGAGGTCGTTAATGCAATTTCATACAAATGTTGCAGGCCTAGGCCGGCAAAGTCCTCTTTTTTAATTTCCATTCCACATAAATTTGTGGCAAAGGCGTCATGACATTCTGCCACTATGCGTATTAAAAATAAAACTTTGATTTTTTTGTTGTTTATTTCAATGCATGTTTGAGAAAAGCACTATACATACCTCGGCGGGAAATATGGGGTTGCCCGCCTGAGACCTATCCGACCTCGCTTCGCTCGGCCGTCTATATGTCTTCGGCCGGCAACCCCTTTCGTCCCGGCCTCTGTAGTAATGTACTATTATAGTACATTACTACAGAGGCCGGTAAAGTAAATAACGGTAATAAGTGCTTTTCTCAAACATGCAATGAAATAAACAACAAACAAATCAAAGATTTATTTTTAATACGCATAGTGGCAGAATGTCATGATGCCTGTGTCACAAATTTATGTGGAATGGAAATTAAAAAACCGGCCAAGAGCGTGTCGGGCCACGCTCAGTGTAGGGTTCCGTAGTTTTCCGTCCGTCACATTAAGTTGACATATTAAGTACAGAAACACAAAACCTTACCTAATGTATGGGCGCACCTGCTCAGACCCCATTAACTCAGGAAAAATCTTAACACCGCCATGTAGAAATGAGCGTTCCACGTACAGCGACATCTATCGGCAAATTAAGTAAACTATTGCGCGCGAGCTTAAAGTATGGAAGATGATTTTTATGGAATAATTCTTTATTGCGTGAACCGATTTTCACCGGTTTTACTTTATTTGAAAGCACGTCATTTCATTGTGATTTTGTAGAAATGACAGGTACAATAAACACCTGTTTATACGGTTAAATTACAAACTTAGTTCAGAAATTATTTTTGTAATTTTTTCAAAAACTATTCAACCTATCAAGTTCAAAATAATTTTCCTACAAAGTTTTTATAAATGGTTCAAAAGTTAGAGGGGGGGGACACATTTTTTTTTACTTCTGGAGCGATTATTTCCGAAAATATTAACATTATCAAAAAATGATTTTAGTAAACCCCTATTTATTTTTAAATACCTATCTAACAATATATCACACGTTAGGGTTAAAATGAAAAAAAAAAACACTCCCCACTTTACGTATAGGGGAGGTACCCTAATAAAATATTTTTTTCCACTTTTTATTTTACCACTTTGTCGGCGTAATTGATATACATATTAGTACCAAATTTCAGCTTTCTAGTGCTAACGGTCACTGAGATTATCCGCGGACGGACGGACAGACGGACGGACAGACGGACGGACAGACATGGCGAAACTATAAGGGTTCCTAGTTGACTACGGAACCCTAAAAAAAAGGACTTTACCGGCCTAGGCCTGCAACATTTGTATGAAATTGCATTAACGACCTCTTGTCCTAGCCGCACCTGAAACGTCATACTTCGCAGCCTATTATAAGGAACATAACATCAATATTTCATTGCATGTTTGAGAAAAATATCTTAAACCTCTTATATGTTTACCTGTAATCAATAGGTAAAGAAATAATTTCTAAAAACAGAAGAATACTTAGAACTACCTGTTTTAAAAACACGAGTCCTTTAATAAGAAATATCACATTACTATTTAGGGTTCCGTAGTCAACTAAACCCTTATAGTTTCGCCATGTTCGTCAGTCTGTCTCTGTGATTGTTAGTGCTAGAAAGCTGCAATTTGGTATGGATATATAAGTCAATAAAACTGCAAAGTCATAAATTAATAATAAACAGAAATAAAAATTTAAGGGAGCCTCCCCTACAAGTAAAGTAGGGATGATTTTTTTTTGCTAGAAGACTGTGTTGGTATTGTTGGATAGGTCTTTCAAAATGAATAGAGGTCTTCAACAAATAATTTTTGATAAAGTGAATATCTTCGGAAGTATTCACTCCAAAAGAAAAAAAATGTTTCTCCCCACTCTAACTTTTTAACCGTGGGTCCAAAATGAAAACTATAGCGGACATGATCAGTTAAAAGCCATTTTTGAGTTATCGTAAAAATACTTTCCTTCTTAGTAAAAGACGTATGAAACGCTGCGAAAGTATTCCCTTTTGCTTGTTATTGATTTTTTATAAGTAAGTTAGTTGGACAACTACAGAAACCTACACTGAGCATGGCCAGACATGCTCTTGGCCGATTTTTAATTTTAATTTACTTTCCAATAGTGCCCCCCGTCACAGAATAAGTAATAGTCCCCCGTGTTTTAAATGCATTTATTTAAGTTACACGCGACGTCACGCCCCTTTTTGGGTTACCTATGTATCTACGGTCATTTCGAAGCCAATTGTGATGGACGGAGAGGCAGACAGTACAGACACTAGTGATCCTTTAAGAGTTCCGTTTTTAGGGTTCCGTACCAAAATGGTAAAAAAGGAACCCTTATGGTGCCGCATTGTCTGTCTGTCTGTCTGACATTTGAAATTTAGAATAGTTATAAAGAAGACTAACCCCCAGCGCCGCATTTAGGGGTATCTACCGACACCTACTAATCCACATTTAAAACCACTATACAATACATTGAATCAAAAAAGATCGTATCTTCATAGGAAACTCACGGCAATTACGTCTTTTTGTTTGGGCACGACAGTTTTGCAGTGGTAACTCAAAAACCGTGACGGACCAACAAGACAGGTTGAAACCAAAAATCGTTGAAAGTATTTATTAGTGTATACTTAAAATCATTTGAATTGTCCGGATTGTATCAAATTAGTCCGTATAAAAAGCGACTTTACTGTCCAAGCAAAAAGGTTCAACATCGAATGACAGTATTTGTAAAAAAATCGGACATTAAATAATTTTAACTATACACCACCTAATTTTAAACTTCATAGTCTGGAAATGGGAGGGGAGGGGCGGGGACACACTTTTTACGACTTTATATTTAACAGCTAATATCTCACCAACGGTTCACTTAAACTGAAACGTTTTGTAAAAACCTCAGTATACGTTTTAAAGGACTATCCCTAAGATACCCCACACGTCTATGTGCATTGATTTTTTTATTAAGGCCCTGGTTACATATATGGGGTGTCCCCCCTAGTTTAATATTTTTTCCTAATTTCATATCATATTTCTGTAGCGGTTTATAGAAAACACCCTCTTACCAAATTTTATAACTACCTGTAGTGCTTATAGTCTCCGAGTATATCGGCTGTGACATACGCATGGACGGACAGACGGACAGACATGACGAATCTATAAGGGTTACGTTTTCGCCATTTTGGCTACAGAACCCTTAAAAAGACAGATCTTTGAATAGTAGTTGTGCTGTAATTAGTAAATCAGACGCCTGGCATTATTTACTTTTTGTTGATTTCCAATTAAGTAACTTTGCTCTTACTATTGGTTAGGTCACATGTCAATCGCTTTAGCCTTGTAGGTACCCAACATGGGCGCCGCCAAGATTACTTTCAGGGATGTGTATTTACTTACATCCTGACACACTAATAGGTAAAAAAAAAATTACTATGTATTTTTCCTACACCCCCTGTACAAATGCACCACCTTGCACCCTGCTACCGGCACCCATGCCTACCACATCTTAAAGTGTAGGTCACCTGACTAACTAGTCATTATTATGAATTATGTTCATATGTGTACTAATGCTAAATACCCTGACCTGATGTAATGTTACGATCAATCTGACCTAAGGATTGAAGCCGGAAGGTAGGCAATAGAACTCTGTAATAAAACAGCGTATCTTAGCCATGTTTGGGCTCATAGGAATTGTCATGAAATACACTCTTGAAAAAAAAACCGCCCTCAAAAAAAAACTAAAACCAAAAAATAAACTGAGATTTCCAATCCAGTCACGATATGAAATACTTTTTTATTAATTAGCTACCTAACAAATACACGATTTTTTAAAGTTTTATCACCTTTTGAAGTCGGTGGCCAACAATCTAACATAACAGTATTGCACAGAAGACGCACGTGCAGCATAACTACGAGTATATATAACTACGACTACGAGCGCCTAGGCAAATTCGAAAAACATTTCGCTCCGACTTCTGTAGGTGATAAAACAGATAAAACTTTAAGGCGTGAATTCCACTGAGACGGCGTAAGGCGAGGCGCAGGCACGGCACAGATACGGCGCCGCGCCGCTTCTGCGTAATTTACTGGCACGTCGCCTTCCTACATTTCGTATGAAAACGTTTGAAGCGGCATCGTGCCTGCGCCTTACCTTCGCCACGCCGTTTCCGCGTCGCTAGAAGACACGATTTCAGCGCCGCGCGAGGGGGACGTCGATTGTTATACAGTATGAGCCGTATAAATTTATCAACATCAAAAATGCGTGACGATATTGAATATAATATAGAATTCTGCGAGATAGTTGAAGAATATCCAACTCTTTACGACTATACCAGGCCGGAGGTCAGTAATATAAATGTTCAGGATAAAATATGGAAAGACTGGTTCTCTCCTATTTTTATGCTGCTTCTGAAGACCGTGTTTTACTTTCGACAGTATAAATAACAACACAAAACAACATGGAAACATTTTTGTGACATTTTATACACTGTACGAAAACGATCAGGATATTCATGTAATTTTTCCATTATTTTAACATATCTATGTTTTTCTGACAGTTTGACAACAAAGCAAGCGCATCTTCGTCTTCTGAAGAGGAAGACATGCTATCGCAACAAAATCAGCCTGTATAATGACGCATCGTACCGTCTCTTCGCCGCTTCTGTATAACTTTAATCGCGTCCGTGCTGTATCTGTGATTCTGTGCCACGCCTGCGCCGTGCCTTATGCCTTACGCCGTCTCAGTGTAATTCACGCCTAAGGAAACGTTTATTAAAAGGAAAAATTGGAATTTAGAATATTTTGTTAGCAGCGTTACTGCTTAATACAAAAAATATTTTTTGTATTAAGCAGTAACGCTGTGTTCCGTCTTATTTCATCTCATGATTGGATTGAAAATTTCAGTAATTTCATTTGATTTTTAGTTTTTTTTGAAGACGGTTTATTATATTTAAGCTTAATCTTAGCTTAATCAAACCAGGTAAAATTGAAAACACTATGCATGAAATGAAAAGATTAGATATTGACATAATGGGCCTCAGTGAAGTACGATGGAAAGACAATGGAAAGTATACTACTGATGACACCATATTTTACTATTCAGGGAAACCGGCAACGGAAGAAAATCATTATCATGGAGTGGGAATAATGATCAAAAAGGAACTAAATCGTTTTGTTACTAACTTTTTACCTGTGTCGGAACGCTGTGTTTTACTACATATAAGTGGTCAACCTTTTGACATAAACGTACTTCAAATTTATGCACCAACAGCTGAAAAAGCAGAAAAAGATCCATCCATCTTAGAAAACTTTTATAAAAAGATTGACATGGTATTGAAATCATTAAAATCCCAACAGCTAACACTGATCCTAGGGGATCTGAATGCAAAAATTGGTAAGGGTGCGGTGGGTGCATATGTAAGAAATCATGGTTTAGGAGAAAGAAACGATAGTGGGGGGCCGCTTATTACAGTTTTGCATGGAAAATGATTTTATCATAACAAACACTTGGTTTGAACACCCGCCTAGGCGATTGTACACATGGACTCACCTAAACATACACCAGATAATATAGTGCGAAACCAGATAGACTACATATTAGTTCCTACCAGATTTCGAAACTCAGTAGTTAATGTAAAAACATATCCCGGTGCAGATATTGGTTCTCATCATAACCCGGTTGTGGCGAAACTCAACCTGAAACTGAAAATGATCAAAAGAGATAATACACGACATCGTAAAATAGCAATAGACACGTTAAAAGACAGTGAAACAAGATTAAAAACTTTAGGCAGTATTAACAATGAACTTAGAAAACATTTTAAAGACACAGATTTAGACATTATTAACAATGAGGACGTTTGGAATAAAATAAAAATCACTATACTTGATAGTGGTAGAGAAAAACTAGGCTACTCAAAAAATGAAATTAAAAAGCCTTGGATTACCAAAGACATACTTGAAAAAATGGAAGAAAGAAGAAAATATAAAGCGACCGACTCCGGAAAATACAAAGAAATAAATAATGAAATCAGAACCAATATACGGACTGAAAGAGATAAGTGGCTGGAATTTAAATGTTTGGAAATAGAAAAATTAGACCTTAAGCATGATACTTTCTATTTACACAAAAAGGTTAAAGAGTTTACAAATACAGGAAAAACCAATACAATAGGAAAGCTGTTTAACAATTAAAATGAGCTGTTGATTGAAATAGACGATCAAAAAAAGAATGGGAATCCTATATATCAGCACTATTTCAAGATAACAGAACTGATACCCCTCCTAATATAAATAATAATGAGTTACAAGGACCGCCTATTACTTACAGTGAAGTGGAAAGAGCCATTAGTAGTATGAAATCCGGAAAAGCTGTAGGCCCAGACGGCGTACTCGTAGAATTAGTCAAACTATTCGATCATTTTGGAATTAACGTACTGGTTAAGTTTTTCAATAGCATATATGATACTGGCGAAATACTTGACGACTGGCTGAAATCGTCCTTCTTACCAATCCCCAAAAAACCCAATGCCAAAAACTGCAACGATTATCGTCTTATAAAGTCTTATGAGCCAAGTCTTGAAAATCTTCCTGCAAATATTGCACAAGCGAATATACAATAAAATTGATTTTAACATTAGTGAAACTCAATTTGGGTTTAGAAACGGTCTTGGAACCAGAGAAGCTCTGACAGCTGTTCAGGTATTAGTGCAAAACTGCTTAGAACACCAAAAAGACGTTTACGCGTGCTTTATAGACTTCGAGAAAGCATTCGATACTGTTAACCATGAACAGCTGGTAGAAGCTATGAATCTCACAGATGTCGACAGCAAGGACGTGAGAATGATCAGGAATCTATACTGGGACCAGACAGCTCATATCAAGATTGGTCAAACCGCTACAAAAGACCTGAAAATACTTAAAGGTGTACGACAAGGCTGCATATTATCTCCATGTCTATTTAATCTTTACTCAGAACGCTTATTTGCGGAAGAATTGGACGGTGTTGATATGGGTATTAAGTCTAAAGGCAGGTACTTATATATTAACAACATTAGATACGCAGACGACACAGTAATATTAGCTAACAGTACAGAAGAGCTGCGACAGTTATTAGATCGCTTAAACAGCAAAGTAAAACACTACAACCTTAAAATGAACGTCAATAAAACCAAGTTGATGGTAATTAGTAAATTTAAATTACAAACAAGCCACCTACTAATCGATGGTAAACAAATAGAAAGAGTTTCTAAATACAGATACCTGGGTTGCTAGCTAAATGAAAACTGGGATCCAGAACAAGAAATTAGAGTCAGAATAGAAATAGCCCGTAGTGCTTTCATAAAAATGCAAAAATTGTATACCAATAAATACATGAATTTATAACTAAGATGGAGAATGGTAAAATGCTATGTACTATCTATACTTTACTATGGTGTTGAAGCATGGACGCTAAATAGGTCAATGGAAGACAAAATAGAGGCTTTCGAAATGTGGCTGTGCAGGCGTATGCTAAGAGTTTCTTGGACGGCAAGAGTGACAAACATAGATGTCCTAAAAAGAATGAAGAAGAAAAAGGAAGTACTAGCCGTAGTTAAATGTAGGAAAATTGCACATTTTGGTCACTTACATAGAAACGAGAAATATGATTTATTAAGAGCTATAATAGAAGGAAAAATAGAGGGCAAACGGGGAAGGGGAAGAAGAAGGATGAACTGGCTCGACAATATAAAGAAATGGACAGGCATCAAGGACGCGGCCACGCTCGCAAGGCTGGCCAAGAATAGGAAGGACTTTGCAAGGCTGGCCACCGACGCCCGCTAGGTCATGGTCAATAAGAAATATATGGCATGAATAGAGTGAGAGCAGCTTAAAACTTTCGAAGGTATCTGGCGCCTAGAGCGGCCGCTCCATCCGCTCTACTCTAGAGCCGGCCCTGGGGGTCTACTCCGAAATTCGAAATCCTAACTTCGTATGGTGCCGCCCCTTTCACTCACATAGTGTATGACAGGAGAGTGAAAGGGACGGGGCCCCATACGAAGTTCAGATTTCGAATTTCGGATTAGACCTCCTGCCCACAGGGCTACTTTAAGAAGTTGATAAGATCCATGAAAAATAGGTTAAATTGTGTATGAAAGGCTCGGGGTGGCAACACCAAATACTAATATAATCTTTGTTGTTTTTAAATATTAATTTCATTCTCCGTCTTCAGAGCATTTTGCGACTATTATCATGACAATAATACTCGTATAACATCTCTAGCAGTTTTCATATTGACTTTCACTGTGACAAGGTACAAAGTGGCCCAGAAATCAAATTGCTTGACCGCACTTAAAATATTAACTAATTTTCCGGTTCGTTACAAAACCAGCTTTCATTTGGTACCACATTTTTACCAATCCGGTGAAAAGTACGAATATATAATACTCGTATAGGCGGTATAGCAGAAGTGGAATTTGATGCAATTATTTTGCTCGCGAGTGTAGTGATCATTATCAACACCGATTTCATGATGATATTGGTGTCATTATCATTTCCGATCCATGATCCGTACAAACATGGAAAGTTCAGTGACTAATTTGCCTATTGGATTGAGTGCTCGTTTCAGCAACTACCTAGACACTGAGGTGTCGTCGGTACCCATTCAAAATGTTTAAAACAACGCTAGCTATATTAAGCTTGCCCGGTGTACTTTTTTCCGGTTGGCATCCGATCATAAGTAGGTACCTACATAGAAATTATTTTACAATGCATTGTGCTCGAAAATAGCGTTTTAGTAACTACTACTTCTCCAAAGTATCGGTATCGGAGTAAGTCTTTTGTTATTTTTTTCTCCATAAGCGAACTTCCCCACAAAACTGTAGTAAGGTCCAGGACTATCTTCGGGAACTCTGGGTAGCTACTGTACCACCAGGAACATAACACCATACAGTATAAAGTAAGTAGGTATTTACTAGTGTTTAATGGAGATACGCTGAACGGTATCTGCCATTTCGCCACGACTCGATCTGTTTTGTCACGACTTTACTTTGTAGTTTGGCTAGTTTGAGGTTTAAGAAGTTCCGTGATTTTGATTACTTTATTTTTTTTAGACAGCAACGTACATTAAATCTAAGGTCTCGAATTTATTCAGAAATATTCAGGTATGTAGAACAATGAATTTACAAGTCATTTTTCAATACTTAATAGATCGTAATGGACTTACAGAATTTGTCGGCCTGTTTAGGCTAGTTGGTAGTGACACTGCCTACGAAGCTGGAGGTCTCGGCTTCGAATCCCGGTAAGGGCATTTGTTTATGTGGTTGGCATAAGCATCTGTTCCTGAGACTTGGATGTTTTTTATGTATTGAAGTAGGTCTATATCTATTAAATATATCGTCGTCTAGTACCCATAGCACAAGTCTTATTGAGCTTACTATGGGACTAGTTCGATTTGTGTAAAAAAATATATTCCTATAATATTTATTTATTTAATAGATATGTGATAATTGATATACAGGGTGTGGCCTGTAATAGGAGCAAAAAATTAAACGGTACACTATTGAGCTCTCCAGCAATTATTTCCATATGGTACTAATTGAAAAAAAAAAATTTTTTTTTGGATTTTTTCTTTTTGCAAAAGTAGCTTATATGTACTTTTTTACTCTACTGGAGTGATATTATTAACTATTAATACAAAAAACACTAAAAAATATTTAAAAAATTAAAAAAATCCCATAAATATCCTTTTAAACCAAAAATGCGACAACGATTATGAGTCATAACTTGAAGCAACCTCAAAATCAGCATTGACTTTCGCGCTATAATCTCTGAGAGCCAAGATCCATTACTTGGAGGTCATAACTTTAGATCAAAATTTTTCCCAATTGAAAAAAGATATTTTTTTTTTGGACACAAGAGGTTACTGCAGATTCTCTAAGGAAGCGTCCTTTAAATTTATTACTCCTAATACAGGCCACACCCTCTATATGTAGACTCACAATCTCGTTTACATTACGCTGGGTTTAAATTTGGAATTGTGTCACCTTGGCTCTCAGGTACACGTAGACTTTGTTTTGCTATTAAGATGTGGCTTTGTTTTGTTTTTAACGAAACTTACCGAGTATTTTAAGCTTTTCGCGCGCTCACTTTGTTGGGAGCTCAATCTGGCTCGCCATATCGCTTATCAATATCTCATCAAAAACATAAATGTGACAATGGGAGCCAAGTTCAATATGCGATGCGTGGTTGTTGTCTTCACCGACAAAAGAATTGAGATCGAAATGGGTGCCAAATTATATATGATATCATTACTTTT
The DNA here is from genome assembly GCA_905163555.1 of Notocelia uddmanniana. Lineage (NCBI taxonomy): Eukaryota > Metazoa > Arthropoda > Insecta > Lepidoptera > Tortricidae > Notocelia > Notocelia uddmanniana. The sequence continues at coordinate 18,654,642 of LR991057.1, forward strand.
TGTCAAACTTCACCAAATGGTGCTTTTCAAGAGCGAATTCACGAGTTACTATACAAAATATCCAAATCGCTATAGGTATAGATGCACTTCAAATATTTGAAGAGTTCCCTCGATTGAGGACACTATGATCAGATTCTTACCTGATCCCTGCGACAAAGGTATGCACTACATTGTCGCTCTGCTTATTCTTCGAAATTGGCTGGCCACGCTACAGTATTTCTAGATCATATCATTGTAACTGATAATATATAAATAATATTAAGTGTGCTATATAAGATAGCATTACGTTATGAGTAAATAAAAACCTAACATGTTTTCCGGTTCACAGATGCATTGTAGTAAGTAGGTAAGTGCCTCCATAGTAGCTTCTGAATTGGCTAGTTTATTGAACCGCAACGACGTTCATCCATCAAATTCATTTTTGTGAGAAGACAACTTTTAGTACAAAACCTGTTAGTCAATTACAAGGTGCAGAAAAGAACTGCGGTTTAGTGATGTAATAGTTATGTATTCCATACACATAGTGGATGACATTGAAGGCAGGGTTTACGCAATTAATGAGTCCAAGCGGCCGCTACAACGCCAGAATAGTTAGCGAACTTGGCGAAAGAAGTACGCTCCACGAACAATCTTATAAGAAAACAAAACGTTCTGTTATTAAAAATATTAGTAACCAATTGTACAATTAGCTATTCTTAGTTAAAAAGATAGAGATGTTTGTCAAGAGTGTTTTGTTTTTAATTACTGTGATACATGCGTGTTCCGGTGCAGCTGATTTAGGTATGGAGATGTAAGGTTATTTATTTATGGTTAGTGGCAGAAGTTTCAAGGCTCGTCCAGCTCGTCCTTGATAAACTACTTATCTTATCGTAAAAATGTCTAGTATTGTAACCATTTAATGCATTAACTATTAATTATTATTATATTTACAAGAAAACAAATACCATTATTTACAAGACATAGAGTACCGTGGTTTCCCTCAAAACCCATATTAATGAAAATAAATTCGAGAAATTAATTGACCAAGTCACCCTTATTTTTCCACTTGTAACTACATATTTTACACTGAATTTTTTATCGGATATATATGAAATTTTCTTATTTTCAATTCAATAATGGTCAATAATTACTTATGACACATGACAAAAAAAACTTTTTTATCCCGATTTTCGCAAGTTGACGAGCGGGTGCAACGAAAACAGCATACCGAGCTAACACGAGCGAGAAAAATATTTGGTGACTGTCGAGCTTATCCAAAATATATATATATATATATATTTTCATAAATGTGTGCATACGCACAATTTTATTGTATGTATACTAAGAACTGTGTTGTGTATACAACAGGAAAATTCCTAAAGATATGCGACAGGAACGCCGTGGATGTGAACGACTGCTTAGTGGAAGCCATTCAGAAGGGGCTGGTCTCCATGGCTGGAGGGTTGAAGGAGCTCGGCGTGCCCGCGTTGGACCCAAATCATGAAAAAGAAATACGAATAGTTTACCAAAGGAATCAGGTAAGTGTAAACTATAACGGATATGTTCGTAAATTTAACAAGCCGAAATATATATAGTAGTCGGCGGTCACGAAGTCAATCCTGACACATGTCATTTCCATAGTGTTTATAACCTAAAAGTCACTTTGAGGTCATAAAGTGTATGGAAATGGCAGGTGTCAGGATTGACTTCTTAACCGCCGACCACTATAGGTACCTATGAACCTATGTAATGAAGAGTATGGGGCGGTATTCCATCCGCGATATTTGATAAGTAATCACATTCTGTACAATGACGTGGACTTACTTTGATATCTCTATCACCCTTGTGTTTAAAGTTAGACTCGGACATGCATGAGGGAATGAGTTCCCTTCTGTCAAATATCGCGGATGGAATACCGACAAGATCGTTGGTATTGTCAAATGACTCAATACTTATCTATGAGTACAAGATTTTTTATTTTAAATGAGCCTTTGTCCTCGAAAGTATTTGAAGCAGTTAATTAGGTTTTTGCAGTGAGAGGGCGATAATCAGCTAACTATTTCGTTATTCAATTTGCTATCAGTTATTTACGAGAATCAGGCAGGCAATACATGCTAGTGATTTAGGCGGATTTAACCAAATAGGAGCAAGGACTTAATCTGAACTGAACGTCTTAACAAGAATAGAGGTCTTATTCCAGTTTAGTAAAATTCGCCTAAAATTCAGCTGAAACTTTAAGTGTTAATTACGGCCCTATTCACTGTTAGAAGTAAATAATAACGCCATTTGGAACGTTTTAACAACGGCAGCTTTTTCTACTATTCTGATAAACATCATTTACCTACTATTAAGTAGTAGCTAATATTTGTATAGTTGAATGTGGCGCAATGTGAAATGACGTTAAAGAGACCATTTTGCTCATCTAACTGACAGTGTAATGATAGTAATGATATGGTTCACTTGCAAGCTGCAGTGACACTGCACTTATCTGTCCACAACATGTCATGAGATAACTGTCAAGTTTTTAATTAGCACCTCTTAAGAACTATTTTGCTATTTTTAGGACTTCCGTCTATTTTAATATGTACACATGCCTCTCATGATAGTCATGATTCAAGGACTTTATTTATATTGTTCCGGTTTTATTAGTCTCAATGCCTAATCCGAAACGACGATCTCGAACACCTATCCAGTGACTTTAAGTACTCATTGTTTTTTGTCTGTCTATCATTTGTTGTTGTAATAAAACACACACGATTCTAAGTCAACTAAGTCCTGTTTACAAGCCATTTTTGTTGTAGTGAGAATGAGTTATTCATACGTGTAAGTGAATTGATCAATTATATTTTTATTACGTTATGAAATCTATCGTGTATTAGATTTCTTTTCTTCTAGGTTACTTAACATTAGGGCATGCAATACCGGACTATTCTCAATACCGGTATTGATATTCGGTATTCAGTCTCAATCCCGGGATTCCGGTATCGGTATCGATATTGGGACTCATTGACAAAATAAAAAGCTTTTTACTGAAAAATCATTTTAATGATAATTTTTGGCAATATCCCAGACATTACAGTAAAAATCAGCCTTAAAGTAATCCTGTAAGGAATCAAAATCGAAAATTCCAACTACAATCATTAAATCGCATATCGCATACACCCAGCTAGAACTAGATCATCTTGGAATTCAAAATAATTTAAAATTGAAAATAAAATCAACAACAATTTCAACAACGAAAACAAAATCAACAATTTAGAATAAGATTAGAAATTTAAATAAACAACTCTAAAATATTAAATGTGGCCTACCGTGTGAAGTTATTATTGAACTGGCCACATTATACTAATATTTTTATTGATTGCACTAATTAGCACGTGATAGTGTTGTGATATAAACCCTATCAAAAAAGAACTTATCTAGCAAGTCGTAATAGTATCACATCTTAATAATTTTTAAGCTATTAATTAACATCGAGTACTTTAATTTGTACTACTTAAGATTAACTGTTCTTATATAATACAATATATTTTAGTAAATAACAATCTACTTTTGATAAAATATAAATCGTGCTTAACTTCTATGCTACAGAGATCATACGTTTAATAGTAAAACTGATTCATTACGCTTATTTATTATCAGACCTTTTCTCTTGGAAGTGTGTCCTTAAAGATGAGAGAGCATCGAGCATCCGATCTGATAACGAACTCCTAATTTTTGTACAAAAGAATCCAGCGGATGAAAAGATTCTCTCACTTTCCACACTAGTTGATAAAAGTGTCGATAGATACTGGTACGCTTCTGTCAGGTACACACCAAAGTCAGTAGTTCCTGCCATCGTTTTCAGCTTGCTCTTACATTTTTTAACTGACTAGAGCTACTAGTACCTGGAGTCGCTGCATCTTCTTCAGTGCTGGCACTAGTTCCCTCTATATTTGTCACAGTCGTTCCTGCGAGTGTTTGATATTTAAGTCGTAACAATAGAGATACTATTGTTTCGCAAATATCTTCGCTTGTTGGTTTGTGTCGTCATCTTGCATCCCATAAAATCGGCGACGAGCGATGACGCACCGCAGTGCAGCCGGCGGTGCCGATGCCTGCATCGCCTGCGCTGCGTCTAACCAACGCTGGTCACTCGCCGATGCCAATATTTATAATTATATAAGTATGTGGTAATGTAACATTTATAATCGAGTTTACCTACATACTAGCAATTAATGTGTCACTGTAAACCGAAGAAAATATTAACTACTGTGTGTTTTACAAAAAAAATACTGAGAAAATACAATTTTACTTGCATAATGGCTAATAAAAAATTAATCTCGGAATTCCGGTATTTCGGTATTGGTCTTCCCTAATACCGGTATTGTAATACCGTAAAAAACAAGCCGAGATTCCGGTATTTCGAGATTCCGGAATTCCGGTATTCATGCCCTACTTAACATAACTCAGACGTCTAATGTTCCTTATGTTCCTGTGTTGGGACCTCGAATTACATATACCTATGTATTATGCACCTGAAATGGCCCACGGCTTGGATCCTAGTATTACAATTGAGACACATACATATTACAGACAATTAGAACATATTTATAAAAATTTGCTCTGCTCGAACTAGATCATTACGATACTGAATGAGAGTATATATGTACCTACCTACAAGATTCAAGATAGGATATTTTAATCTATGGCGATAATATATTTTTTACTCCTTACCCTATCCCACATATAGGACTTTTTTATGTTCAAAAAATTTCGGGTTAGAAAAAATTCGAATGTGGCCGGTAATAAAATTCAAAGCAGCTTCCCATTAAAACTATTGAATGCAAACAAAAACATGCTATTATAGATACTTCCATTCACTAGGTGGTAATACTAGTTAATGTATGTATACCATGACTAATATATATGTAAGTACATGTACCTCTATTTACTGGCTGTCCCAGCGAACTTCGTATCGGCCCTGGACACGTTCCCGTAGAAGGTATGAGAAAATTCGGTGCGAAGACAAATCCAAAATCTCAAAGATCATAAAAATAGGTCCAGTCGTTCTTGTGGGTTATAAAATGGTGTAGCTAACACAACTTTGTTTTACATATAACGATTTATTTACACTTTGCATATTGCACAAAATAGAAATGTGCAAATGGCAAGCTTAAACCCAATGTTATCTTACACTACCTCAGAGAGCGAAATTTCATAAACGCTGATATTCGTTTTCTACCATTTTAATGTTTAGTCTAGGAAGTTTCAAGTTTCTTTCTTAAAATTTATTCTGTTCCTAATACAAAATAACCCCGGAGGGGATGAATTTTGAAATAAATTATAGCCTATGTGTTATTCTGATGTCTAAGATACAATACTGAGTTTCATGACAATCAGTTCAGTAGATTTTAAGGTTAAGAGGAACGTACGTCCATCCATCCAAACATCGTTTATAATATTATATTGTTTCTAATAAATAAACTTTAATGTCTGTAGCTTATCATTATCACCGCTTGACGATTTTTGTAAAACTATAACGATATTCTACAGCCACAAGCCTTATTGATCTTACTATGGGACTACTTCGCGTTGTGTATAAAATGTCCCCTATTATTTATTTATTTATATAAAAGCAGCCTGTGAGCAAAGTTTCTACTCTAATATCTTGAAAATCTCATTTTTCGTTTGTCCTTTGAACCCTTTTTTGACCCGCTAGCGTAGAAATTTAATAAAAACGCTATAATAATTATCTTGTTTATAAATAAAAAACTTTCAAATTACTAACGTTCCCAAATGAACGTTTTTGAGGTTCGGTAGCCAACTAAGAACCCTTATAGTTTCGCCATGTCTGTCTGTCTGTATGTCCGTCCGCGGCTAAGCTCGGAGACCGTAAGAATTCCTTATGGGTCCTCTCTGGTCATCATCGTAGTATTCATAATCTAGCCACTCAGTCAAGATACCTATCCAACATATTAATTTTGGATACGTAGAGTTCTACGCGAAAGGAGTCGTGGGCACAGCTTGGCTTGTTATGTATTGAAATTAATCTTTTTCCGAGCGTTTTACCTTACTTATAATACAGCTGTTTGCTATAAAATCATCCATGTGGGTCAGATTGGATAAAGTGTAAACTCGCCAGCCTTGACTCTGAATACTTCGATGAGTAATAGTTTGTGTAAAACTACTCTTAGGTATTTATTTGTTGTACAGACCTACTCGTAATGTGTTGTGTCAAACACATGTAAATATAAGTTTGTGAACTTTTAAGTCCGTATATTGTAGGTAATGGGTTACGGGCTGCGGAATCTTATATTACGCATAGCCCAGTTTTTTATTTTCATTGTTTTTTTTTAAATCGAGTAAAATAGCGAGGAACTTATGAAGCCACTAAAACCGAAATCTCGCGAAACCCTTAGTTATTTCGCGAAAATACGGATTTCGCAATCATACGCACACACATAAGTGTAATAGTGTGTCCCGTGGAAGGACATTTAAGTAAATGTGTAAAATATCAATTGATATTTTATACAATAGGGGATACCACTGGATTCCGGAATACCTATCTTATAGGCACTTACTTAAGGGGAGAAAGTTTGTATGAACTGAGGTGCGATTTGCAAAAGCTAAAATGGTAAATTCGCGGGTATAGCAGGAATAACCAAATATTCACAGCAATATTGTATGTATCTATGTAAAATACTTTATTGTACATGAGTAGAACACAACAATAAAACAGTAATTTCAAGAACAGTTGACATATGTACAAAGTACCCATCAAAAACATAAATGTGAAAATGGCTGCCAAGTTCAATATGCAAGGTGTCGTTGTCGTCTTCATCGACGAAAGAATTGAGATCTAAATGGGTGCCAAGTTCCGTAGATTATCTGAAAAGGTGCCAAGTCTGGCACTAGATTGTTTACAGTAAAAAAAAAGTTCCTGGGGTGAACTTGGCTGAAACGCTGCCGCGTGTCTAGATTCATAGGCTTACGAATCAAAAGAAAGAAAGAAAGAAATAAAGTTTATTTGGTGCTTATGGTACACAAAAAAGAGAATACAGAAGTGGGAACATATACACCAAAAAGGTTGTCACTCAGCATATGCCACAACTGGTGTGTCGTGACGCTGATTTTCAGGACAACCGGAAATATAATACTAAACTTAATTTAATTATTCTAATTGGTAACGACACGACCGCTTTTTTTAAATCTAAATAACATTTAACACAATTCAACTGTTTCTTCAATTATAATAACTACTCGAATGTATACAACGTATATAATCATAAAGAGACTGCTCTAAGAACCAAATTACAAATAAAAATAAAAATAAACATTAAATAAAAGGAACTAGCCAGTAGCAGGAATTTTACAAACACGTTCATGCTAAACATGCAGTAACGGTAAGGGTCAACCTTTCTTCAAATATTTTAATTATATAAACATACGGCTCATATTCTATAGTCTAATATTCAGTTAATTAATCTGCCCCGTGAGTAGGTAGGTACTCGTATGCACGACATTTTAATAAGCGGGTTAGGGTACTTATGTTATGTGCTACGAGTATATGAAATTAATCGTATTTCTTGCATTGTATTCGTGTAATATATGTAACATAATGCCGATTAGACTCCTCAAATCACTCCCCGTTACTCTAGGGTGTCCCAGAAATCGACGTCAAGCCGTAAATGGGTGATAGACCAAGTTATAACAGTTCTCAGAAAAATACGTAAAAAAATCTATCTCATGTTTTTTTAAAATTATGGTCACTTTAAAATTTTACTAAAAAAATCAATCCCTGTAATGGTTCTTTAACTCCAATTGCTACAAATCCCATAATTTATCTAATTTTTTTATTATTATGTAATCTTGAATAATGCTTGTGTAGATTTTTGCCTAAAATTCAAAGCCAACTCATCCTACTTGGAAGAAAATTAAACTTTTTCAAAACCAAATCATTCAAATTTACTATTTTGCCCAACTTTAACTGACTGTACTGAAAAAAAAAGGAACTACGCTAGTTTGGCAAGTAACATGAAAAATTGGCGCATTTAATAAGGATTCAAAAATGGTGTAACACTTGCTAGATTACGTTTTCAATAATTGGTCAAGTTTTTTTTGTAAATAGCCTCGGTTTTTACACAAAATGTCCATACTTCCTTAAAATGACTTTAGCTTACCTAAAGCTTTGCTAAACTCCGTTTTAGTTCGATAGAGACGGAGAGAGTCATTTTACGAAGTGTGAGCGAGATAAGAAATCGAAATTTCACGTAATTTAAGAGCAAGATTATGATAGTGACTCAACCTTTTTACTTTAAGTCAGGACCAGTTTTCTCATCTTAGAAAAAAAAAACAAATTATCAGATTTAATTTTTTTTTATTACAATAAATGTTCAAACTGCCTTCCTTCGACGGCAATGCACGCACGACATCTTCTTAAAAAAGATCTGGTTATTTTCCGGGCAAATCTTCCCCTATTTACAAAGTCAACGGCTTCCGTTATTCTTTCCCGCAGCTCGGCTAAATTCTCTATTGTTTTTGAGTACACTTTCTCTTTTACCGCTCCCCAGTAAAAAAAAACTAGGATATTTAAATCAAGCGAACGGGGTGGCCACAAGATTGTCCCACCGCGCCCTATCCACCTGAGCGGGTATTCTTCATCAAGATGTTCTCTTACTAAACGGGCATAATGCGCTGGGTAGCCATCTTGCTGGAACCACATTTCCCTGTAAACGTTCAGTGGGACGTCTTCTAATAAATCTGGTAAAGTATTTTGAAGAAAATCCAAATAAACTGCGCTATTCAAAATCTCTGGCAGCTCAAAAGGTCTAATTATTTTGCCATTTAGTATCCCGGTCCACATGTTTACTTTAAATCGATACTGTGACTTGTCTTGCCTCATCAAGTTTGGATTTTCTACATGCCACTCGTGCAAATTGTGCAAATTCATGTAGCCATCTTTTTTAAATGTTGACTCATCGGTCCATAAAATCTTCTCTAAGAATCGAGGGTCTTCTCTGTGCCTTTCTAGCATCCTTTGGCAAAACGCAACTCTAGGAGCGTAATCCCGTGGCAGTAATGATTGTACTCGCTGTACATGATACGGGTGGAACTCGTTCTTTTTTAAGATTCGGTGGGCGGTACTCTTAGATACACCTGTGGTTGTTTCGATTCCACGTACAGAAGCACTTGGGTCTTCTTGGACTGCTTGTAGTACGACGTCTTCGTACGGATTACGATGTCTTCCTTCACCATGTACTTGGTTAGGGAATCGTCCCTCTGATAGTGAACGGTGCACATTAATAAAAACTCGATGATCTGGGTGACGATTGTTCGGGTACCTCTCACGATAAAGTCTAGCGGCTGCATTGGCATTGCATCTGCATTCCCCATAAACGAGGTGCATGTTCGCATATTCCAATGCAGTGTACACAGCCATGGTAGTACTACACAATCACAGGATCAGCAACAGTCCAGAGTAAAGCACAGGTCGTCAGAAAGAGGAATTAAACAGTCCAAATCACAAGCAATTAAGTCCAGAAAACAACGCAAAAAGTGGTAAGTACGGAATCAACATGAACGAATACGGAGATGCGCAGTAAACGAAGCAGCGTAACGTACTGCTGATTTGTAATTGTGTGTGTGTCTGCGCTTTTTTGAATTTGTTTGTTTTTTTTTAGAATTTGTTTTTTTTTTCTAAGATGAGAAAATGGTCCTGACTTAAAGTAAAAAGGTACTTCGTAAAATGACTCTCTCCGTCTCTATCGAACTAAAACGGAGTTTAGCAAAGCTTTAGGTAAGCTAAAGTCATTTTAAGGAAGTATGGACATTTTGTGTAAAAACCGAGGCTATTTAAAAAAATTTTTTTTTACCAATTATTGAAAACGTAATCTAGCAAGTGTTACACCATTTTGGAATCCTTATGAAATGCGCTAATTTTTCATGTTACTTGCCAAACTAGCGTAGTACATTTTTTTTTCAGTACAGTCAGTTAAAGTTGGGCGAAATAGTAAATTTGAATAATTTGGTTTTGAAAAAGTTTAATTTTCTTCCAAGTAGGAGGAGTTGGCTTTGAATTTTAGGCAAAAATCTACAAAAGCATTATTCAAAATTACATAATAATAAAAAAATTAGATAAATTATGGGATTTGTAGCAATTGGAGTTAAAGAACCATTACAGGGATTGATTTTTTTAGTAAAATTTTAAAGTGACCATAATTTTTTAAAAACATGAGATAGATTTATTTTCGTATTTTTCTGAGAACTGTTATAACTTGGTCTATCACCCATTTACGGCTTGACGTCGATTTCTGGGACACCCTGTATAGATAGGTATATAGGCCTTAGTCAGTAGTCAGTACCCAGACTATCTACTGCTAAGTATGAAGGTATCTAGTTTATTTTGTAGTTGTTGTGTGAATTGATCTGAAATATAATCATCTCCTTTTTACAGATTTACGCAAGGATGAGCATGAAGGATATTTACGTAGAGGGACTGAAAGCAAGTACGGTTCACGATGCAAGGTGACTACTAAAATTATTAGGTAGTCTATTTTCCAAATTTCGGTTAAGACTAAAGTGTCGAATTGGACATTATTTCATTGCATACTAGTTCGTTTTACGGCTATAAATGTTTAAAATAAATTTTCATTTTAAACATTTATAGCCGTAAAACGGGGTCAATAGAACTCGTTAGTCGTTACTTGAATAATTTATTATTTCATTAGAATTGAATATGTGTGTAGATAATTGATTCGTTGGTTGGTGGTTCGTTGGTTGGTCAAGTTTATAATTAATCTCAATGATCTCACGCCCAATGACGGTTCTTCCGGTGAAATAACCTGAAATAACAGATGATGCCAGAATGCATAGGTAGTTGCTCTTTCCCTTGGTCTAGTGGGGAATATCTACCAAAGACGTGCGATACTGTGTTTTCAATTTTAATAACGCTTGGTAGATGCTTACCCACCATTTCAAGATTATTCGGCGTTTTTGATAGACACGTGGGTTTGACAATTAGATAATAAGATTTTATTGTTTTAGACTTCCATTACAAAAAAAATGGCCATAAAGATTGATAGTTTTAAGGTGAACAGAGTCAGATTCAAACATGATTGATTACTGTAGTCTCGGCCTAGGGTGACCCTCTTCGCCTGCAGCAGTTAACAAAAGATAGGTACATAAAGGAATTATAAGTCCATTTGTTTTACGCTAGCTGTGATAAATACATATGCATTGTGCGGTGTAACGGTGTACTGTTGGTAAGTAAATAAAAGTATAATATTGGTTTTAGATTACGCGCGGATGAAGATCGTTTCCATTTAGAAGTAGATCTGACGACCCCGCGAGTTTTCGTGCAGGGAAACTATTTCGGAGAAGGGCGATTCAATTCGCTTAGTTTCAACGCCACTGGGATGTTCAATACGACTATGAGTAAGTAATTTTAGTAAACAAACTAGCATGCATAATATGAATGAATATATATGTACTGAATAATAACACAGATCATTTATGAACTGCCCAATTACTGCCACGTTTTGTTCCGGCGATTGAGGTGAGTTTGCTATGTGAGCGAACGCCATAATATCGTTTTTTAGCTATGACGCGTGGTAGTACTTCCACCTTAGATAATTTATGACTGTAGATAGACGGTAATCAAGCTACCTAAAAAAAATTAACGCTTCTTTGTCATAATTAACATATTTTAAAGAGGCTTAATTTATTACCTTATGTTACCCCAATCGTCAGTACCTGTTTTGCTATTACATTTCCTCATTTTGACTTAAAAGCATTTAGCTGCTATCAAGTACTGTTAAGTTAAATATGTCGTAAACTTACTGTTATATCTGCATATTATAATTACTATTATAATTATAGTGTAGACTGTAGGCCATACACAAAGTTTGGTTTGTGTATCATGAAAATTAACATATTGATATGATTTTTATACAAATAGGAGAGGAGAAAACTTAAAGTATTTGCTGAGTTTGTCCATGATCAACGCAGTTATTTCGCGGCTAATTTATCAATCTAGTTAGGTAACTATTTCTACGTGGGCAACTCAAATTCGAATGTCGTTTTATCTCTTATATATGTACAATCTTTTAATTGTAGTTGACCGAATATATAATATACGTTTGCAAAAAAATGCAATAAAACAAAAAAAAAACATGTTTATTAAATAAAACGTCCATGTCCATCGACACGGGCAAAAAGCGGCTGGGCGGAGTGGTACAGTCAGTTGCATAGAAACTTGACCCCTCTGCATACAAACTTCTAGGGAGAGGTGATCATGCTTCTTAGCAACGGACTATCTGAAGGAAACTCAAAAGTAGGTGAGAAGATACTAACTTTCCACGCGTTACTAGCGAGCCTTAAGAGAGTTACTTTTTCAGCCGATGGATCTTGACAATTATTTACAAAATAATTGACAAGATAATACGATGTTTAAATTCGATTAAAACTATAACTATTTCGCAGCTGATCTGGTGTACACCTGGAAGTTAGATGGTGTGCCGGAGAAACGAAACAACGAGACCTACATTCGCATCAATTCTTTCTACATGCGACCTGACCTGGGCAACTTGGAATCCTATATCTCCAACGATATTCCCGAGAGTCAGTCTATAGGTGAGTATACTGAATTACTGTAAAGTTGGAAACAGGGGTTACAATAGGAAAATGATGGCAAATTTGATAATTTTGACTGCAGTTTAAAAGCAGTATTATAAATATATTTTAAATAAGTGGACTGAATTTAGTAAACATTAAAATAATAACTGCTCAAGCCACGCGAAAATAAAACCAACCAACTTATTTAGGAAGAAAATACTGTAAAGATGTAAACAGGGGTTACTTTAGGTACATAAATAATGGCAAATTTGATCATTTTGACTGCAAAATAAAAGCTGTATTTTACACATATTTAAGAGACAACAAGTAGAACTTAATTGCGCATCACATCAGAAATGAGGTCATCCGCAGTAGAACCAAAGTAACCGATATAGCCGTCCAAATCGCTTAACTTAAGTGGCAGTGGGCGGGGCACATTACACGCAGGATACCGACCCTGCGCCACCTGCATCCATTGTGGCATTCCCTAGGGAATTGCCATTGCCTATGTCCAGAAGTAGACGTCATTCGGCTGATATGATGATGATGGTGAGACTGAATTTAGTAAACAGCAATATAATTTTTGCTCAAGCCACGCGAAAATAAAACCAACTAACTAATTTAGGAAGATAAAACCGGTATCTCAAAGTTACCTCTAGAATCATAGTAACTTCAATTCACGGCAACGTAGACTAGAGATTATTTATTACTTTAGCAAAAAAGGAAGCTACTTTGATGACTTATAATGTAGCATAAAATCAGTACTGTACTAGAGGTACATTGGCAGTTCGGTAAATTTAATACGTGCTTAAACAGCAAGATTTATTTTCACTGCCATTGATTACATGAAAATAAATGTAAACTAGTCATATTTTTTCAGTGCAATTAGCCAACAACTTCGCGAACGCAAATTGGAGACCGCTGTATCGCGAGCTGCTCCCGTACGCCCAGGCCAACTGGAACAAGATCGGCATCAGAATCGCCAACAAACTTTTTCTGAAGGTTCCCTATGATAAAATGTTCCCGGCATAAAATTATTTGGTTTTGAGATCTAGTGAAGTGGTTTTCGAGGCATATTTCTAAAGTTATTTTTGGTTAACCTTATAGTGATAAGTAGGTACCTAATTGGTTTTTTATTATATTAACTGTCATTGATATCCTATCATTTAGGTAGAGAATAGTGAAGAAAAGATAATTTAGAATTTCTAAAAAAGTTTCTCCATACTCTTTAATTTGTGACCCATTTCGCAATTTTTTTCCTTGAAGGATTCGTGACTATACAGGCACAACTTAGGTACTCTTAATTATCATATTTTGTTACTATATTGAACATTATCTTAACTTTATTTATTATTTACTATTTTATGTATTTAATTAATAAGTAAGTACAATGTTATGCTAGTAAAAGCAGCCGTCGAACGACAGTTGGTTAAGCACAATAGGAATCATTAAATTTAAGTACTACGATGTAAAGGTTACATAGGTAAGTAATTTGGTATTACATGTCTCTCTCTGACAGACATATAATACCAAATCCCGGTTGCATCCTCAGCTGCTGCTTCGGAGCCCAGGGTCCGCTTTCCTACTTTTTCGTCTCCACTTCGCACGGTAATTTGGTATTATATGTATGTACTTATGTATGTAATTTTATTATAGGCAGGTCAAGATCGCGCTTCTTTAGAAGCCTCCTAAATTTATTTAACAGTTTTAGGCAAACTATTGGGGCCTTGTACACGGTTATTATTATCACGCGATACACCCATATCACGATATGTAATACGCGAATATTGATGAATATTGAAGCTAATCCACATAATTTTTAAAACCGCAGTATTGACATTAATCGTGTAAAGGGCCCCATTGAGTGTATGGTGGGCAAAGATTAAAGAAGAAATTTACCTTACAGGACAGTCAGAAAATCATACATACATAATCAATATAAAATATTGTTATTAAAACACATTATTTACGCTATCTAAAATCATCTATAGTGTAATAGTAGGTACCTACCTGGGCGACCGAGCTTTGCTCGGCATCTTTCGTGTTTTCCCTGAGAATACGAGTTTTTCCGAAAATGAGATCTAACTAGATATATATATATATATATATATATAAGTACAACTGAAGATTTGACTAGTCGGTTTATTGACCGAGTGATCGAAACGAAGGTCTCCACTTCAGATTGGAAAACATGCTTTCGTATGTCCGGATTTCCGGTTGTTCTCCTCTATAGGTCGCGTTTCTCAACCGATTCTCGTGAAATTCTGTGAGCAGGTTCGATTATTATATATGTTGTTTTTAGTCGAGTCAGTTTTTGGAAATAAAGATATTGAAAAAAAAATATTCGCGCAGTTTACAGCTCACAGAGCCATTACCCATTGTTATCATTGTACATACGTGGCTACTTAGCCAACTAAATATAGATCTAAGTGATCATTGACGGCATAACGTACATAAACTTGTACCTAAGGTTATATTATAATTATATATAACTTATAAAGGTGATTAAGGTGACATTACTTTATGGCGTGCTTAAATGTGATATAGGTGTAGAAATTAACAGAAAAACTTGCTGGACAACTATAGGTAAGGATCTTACTTATTATGTGTATGTTAGAAAAATAAATAATATTGTGCTTAGTGACTATTTATATCGTTATTTGTAAATATCACGTAAATAATAGCGATTTATCCCGCAGTATAATATTTAATTATGATTGCAGGAAAACATATTTTCAATACGTAGGTACTTAGGTCCTACGTACGGTATGTAGAGGAAAACCAATGTTAAACTGAACGCCCAACGTTGTTTCGATTTGTGAATTTCGATGCTACGTGCGATCGCCAACCCGCATGCCAAGCGTAGCCATTATAACCTTCTAAATGTTAGCTATTTTTAACCGACTTCAAGATTTCAAAAGAGGAGGTTATCAATTCGGTTGTATGTTTTTTTTTGTTTCTCTTTGTTTTTTTTTTATGTTTGTTACTCCATAACTCCGTCATTTCTTAACCGATTTGAAAAATTCTTTTTTTGATCGTAAGTATATATATCCAAGTTGGTCCCGTTATTGTCAAAACGCAGTTCTGATGATGGGATCCATGAGTAATTGAGGGAACTCCTCAAATCTTTAAGATGATCAGAACGGAACTCTTCAACGACGCGTAGTTCACGTTTGGCGATTTGTTCTCTTCGTTTTGTTTGTCAAGCAAGCAAGGTTTTTCCATGATTCCATGAGGAATTGAGGGTACTTAGTCTTCTACCATTATAAATATACTTATAGCCATTTTTATTTTATTGTATGGAATCTAAGAGTGCACCATGTAAGTATAATAATCTTTCACCGGCCTCCCCAATTGAAGTCGGTTTTTTTTTCTTAAAAATTATATAATCCATACAATGAATAAACGCTGATATGTCAAAAATAAAGTTGGACTAGAAAGCGCCACAAGTGGCATTATGATACTAGTGCAAGTCTACTAACGGTTTTTAAGAAATAAAGTGACAGACCTCAAGCAAGGTGGGACGATGGATGGATACTTGAACTGTACTTTGAGAACATGAATAAATAAATATCTGCAATAACAAGAATAAGTTTTTACTATTATAACCTACTATTTACCCCCCATGAAATTGGGGCAGCCTATGTCCAGCAGTGGACGTCTTTGGGCTGATATGGTGGTGGTGGTGGTATGCTACGTGGACCCGGGTGTGTCCTAAAAGTACAACCAAGACCACCGAGGTATGGGTAGCAGCATCCCTGAAGTGCGGTGGAGATACTGTGATCGCCAACCTGCATGTCAAGCGTGGCGATTATGACATATACCCCCCGTGAAATTGCGGGAGGCCTATGTCCAGCAGTGGACGTCTTCCGGCTTATGTGGCGGTGGTGGTGGTATGCTACGTAACAACGCCAACACAGTTAACAGAAGTGCTACCGCGAACCGAAAACAAAATATATGCCTCTTTGTCGCACTTGCTTATTCGAGGGACAGAGAGGCAATACTTCGTTTTCAGTTCGCGGTAGGCCCTCTTTAAAGGTCAGTTTAAAGTGTTGGTAATCATAATTAAAATGGTCAGTTTAAAGTGTTGGTCATGGTAAGGTCATGGACGTCATGGTACTACTTTAGATGAGTGCGTACCTACCCTAAGGCTGGCCGCACACACACGGTTTTCTTATTAGGTTTCCGAATTCGGAATTAAGATTCGGAAACCTAAAGGCGCATTTTTCGTAGTAATGTTAGATCAAGGCGCATACGTTCTTAAAATTACCGAACGGAAAAAACCTAACGTTCGTTCCGTGCCAGAGTGCCTACCGCGAACTTCGAACTTCGTATCGTACCGTCCCTTTCCGTCATATAGTGTATAACACGAGAGTGAAAGGGATGGCACGACACGAAGTTCGATTTTCGAAGTTCGCGGTAGGCTCTCAGAGCCGTGCGTTCGGGTAGTTAGAACGGAAAAAACCTAATGACGTCATCCCGAACGCATTCCTGCATACATTTTGTTTCACTACCCGCACACGAACGGAAACAAGTAAGAAATTCTTGAGCGCCGTACGGAGTGGACGTATAATATGACTCGGCAAAAGATTGAATCTACATCCTGTAAAGTTTGAAGAATTTTTCTGGGTGAGCTCAGAACTTAGCTCTTTTAAGATAAAATTGACTCCGTGTTAATCTTCGAGTATTTAATGGCTGTACCCAATAACGTCGTTTCTTCTTCTTGTTGTTGTTTAACGCCAGTAAAAGTGCAATTAAAAGCAATACCTCGTCGTCCATGTCTACAGCAGGGCTAGTATGATCGCTTATATGTCGGACATATAGCATTCGTCCCGTACTGTCAAGTATGTAAGTGCGAGAGGGACGAATGCTATATGTCCGACATATAAGCGATCATACTAGCCCCACAGGTGCTCTCTCAAGAACCGCCTCTCTAAAACTGGCAGAAAAAACTTAATGCTAAAAAACGAACGTGTGCGCTAAGTTTTCGGGTTTCCGAATCTGAATTCCGAATTCAAAAACCTAATTAGGAAACCGTGTGTGTGCGGCCAGCTTAATAATAAGCAAACCGGAGCGGTATTCAGTTTAAAATAGGTTTTAACATGCAAATATAATCAAAGATTATTAAAATTTGCAAATGACATTGTTTTTAATTTATTTGCTAGACGTAGGTACCTTATAATTTTATTATATTATATCAAGATTTTTATAAGTTAGTAGGGTACATTAAGAATTATACAGCTTTTACAAAATCAATGTTTTTTTTATCATGTTTCGTGATGAATAGATTGCGAAGTACCTACCTATCGTTCGACGATCTTTTCTATGTGTAACGTAGGTACAATTAGGTAAATTTCCATCCTCACCACTTAGATGGTTGGCAGTCCTCAACTGTGCGTTTCTCCAGAAATTTCTTGCCTCGCACGGCTAAACTGTGGAATAAACTGTCGCCTGCGGTATTTCCGGACCGATTCGACCTTCAAAACTTCTAAAAAAAAAGAGCGTACTCCCATCTTAAAGGCCGGCAACGCACTTACAACCCCTCTGCGCGGCTAGTATGATAGCTTATACCGTCACGTTTTATGTGACGTTTCAGTACATTTTGGCCATATAACGTGACGGTATAAGCTATCATACTAGCCGGGCTGGTGTTGCGAATGTCCATGGGCGGCGCTAATCGCTTACCATCAGGCGATTCGTCTGCTCGTTTGCCACCTATGTCATAAATATATATATATATATATATATATTAATCACGAGAAGAGGTGGGTAGGTAAACTAAAGTTTTTAACTAAGTAATTTCTCCAGCCCGGCTAGTATGATAGCTTATACCGTCACGTTTTATGTGACGTTTCAGTACATTTTGGCCATATAACGCGACGGTATAAGCTATCATACTAGGGTCAATTCGCGTAAATCAACCAAAAATGTGTACCAGTGTTTTTAAAATAAATAGTGACTTTATTCATTTGTAGAACAATACAGGACGTGTTTAGCCACAAGTCGCTGCAATTCAAGTTTGTTCATTTGTTTTAGGTAATATAAAAATCTAATTAACAGGCACTAAACGTCATTACCATCAGATGAAAAATTTGAGGTTTACAACTTCGTACTATATTTCTTGAAAATCCACCGCACGGAATCCGTGTTTTTTATTGTATGTCGTAAATGCATATCATGTTAATATTTATAAAGAAATCTCAAAGCGTTCCATGAATAATTTCTAAGAATAAAAAAATAATAAAATTTTGTCATAGAATTTCATCATTGCCATTGCAGCCGCGTCAAAGTATTTTTATTATTATAACAAGTGGCTGGATACCCGAGACGCCAACGCCTCCATGTTCCTCAATTGCCATTACGAAGAGGACCAGCGCGCACGCAAATTTCCTGCATGTGGAAGACATTTTTTTGGCTTAAGTTTAATATAGAAAATTGTCACATTTTAGCGTCATCGCCATTACCACACTAAACTAGGTAAGATAAAAATAATACATTGATTGAACTACGATGCGTGATAGGTCTATTATGCAAGTTATTAAAATGGCAGGCAAGTTATTTGGTTTCAACCTATAATTTAGAGTTTTGTCGGTATTTATCTGTTTTCGTCATCGCCGTAGACATAATTACCATTTTTTTGTGTATATTGGTAATGTTTTTGTATGACTGGTAATGACGAACTGGTATTTTCCTTTCGAAGTTTTAAGATAAAACCAAAGATAAGGTCCTCTACGAATTTGTTTAATGATAAAGGGCTTAGCCGTGTTTATATGGGACGTTGGCCCCAGAAGCCAAATCGATTGCCGTTTGGGTATTTTATACGCCCCGATGTAAGATGTTTTTTCATTAAAAAAAAAACACCTGAATTACTGCAGGTTTTTGAAAAATTAAAAAAAAAACAAAAATTGGTTTTCATTTTTTTTATCTAAACAACCAAACCGATTTTTTTGTGACTTGCTTTGCACACATTATATAAATTATAAAGATGCATTATTGAAAAAAAAATGGATTTCCAAATATCCTTTTAAGTAGACATTTTTTTATTTTAAGTTTTCTTTTCTTATATTTCCGTGATGGACACCCACCAATTTTGGTTATATTATGTATAAACTAATATTCTATAATATATTTTTTTTTTCAAAAACATTCACTAGGCTCATCAGGGTTAAAATGAAACAAACTTGTGATATACCCTACATTTATTGGGCTTAATACGACTAACAATTAACAAAAACATATGAGCAACGTCAAAATAAAATATCTATAGTACAAACAGGCACACATCTAAGTGGCCATGTGGGTCTTATTTCAATGTGTATATGGTCTACCTATGGTCAATTAACTTTGTGGGTTATGGTACAGTCGACGTCAAAGATATTTTTACACTTTTTCACCATTAGGTACTCCATTGTAATAAGGTTCAAAAGTGTTAAACATAATATTCTCTCTCTTATTTAATTTAGTGAATGACCACCTCGCTCGGTAGCGTTGTTATTATTTGACGTCTTATTTGGGGTACTCTGAACTATGAGGATGCTATGAAAACTTGAAGTAAGAATAATGGGGCCTTTTACACGGTTAGCATTATCACAATACTGGGATGTCAATATTATCAGGGTATTTAAAATTGTTTGGATTTTGGTTAAATGTTCACGTGATATGAGTGTATCGAGTGATAATAATTACCATGTAAAAGGCCACAATACGACGGAGAAATCCAAAATAGAGCTCCTATACACGAGTTCCACCAAGGGGGACATAAAAGCGTCTGGCTGCTTACCATCACAGATATCAGAGTAAAGCAGATCCGCTCATTTAAGTTGAACGATTTTTGTACGTCTGATCTATTCTCACTATTGTACGAATCAGTAAGTTTGAGAGAGACAGACAAGTGACATCTGACACGTCTTCACCAGTCAGTGTCTCCGTCTTCATAACCGAAAATTGTACTGAACTGACTTTATGGTGTGTTAAGTTTATATGGGATTTAACATCCTGGTGTGCTCACAAATCGAGACAACTTGTTTACAGCCGAAAATGATTGTATTATCTGTCGCATTCTAACTCATTTTGGTGCACCACAAGGATTAAAGAGACAACTATATGGAAAATCATCTGGCTTAATACTGCGAGTCTGCTTTTCTCTGATGTCTGTGCTTACCATAAACAACCTCTTAAATCTGGGCGGGTAATCGTTTATTTGACTTGACGTTTGGATGACTGAGGCAAATAAAGAAAAGCGGAACTGTGACAAGGACAACAAATATTATATCCCTCTCAGCCGCTCTTATCAATTTAGTATATGATCATCCCGCTCGTAGCGGTATTATTTATTATTTGACGTCCACTCTGGGGTACTCTTGAGTCCGAGATGTGTGAAAGAAATGTAAGCATAGACAATATTATTACAAGTGGGAGCGAGATGCACTGATATATCTCTTGTAATCGCGTATAAAGCCGTAATATTTGTGACGGTCACCGAAACATCATCGATGAATGCCTTTGCCGTCACCACATATGTAACACGGCTGAGGATGGGATGTTACAATGGTGCTAAAGGGTTTATCAGTTTTATAGTACATCTCAATTTAGTCAGGTTACTATCAGTCCATCTCTTTTAATTATACGCTAATCCTCCTTCTATAGTATCCTCTATCTATGGGTTGGCAGCGAATAATGTTCTGTCAATGACTAAGAAAAATCTTCATATAAATTATCTAAATCTTGTGCCTTGTTGTCGATAATGTTCAAATCATCCAATATTTCAATAGAAAAACATTAAAAAGCTATGCAACGACAAACTTTTCGTTTTCTGGCTTTTTTTTAAGCCACATCTTCTTATGCTACACTTAGGCATGATCGCAGCATTTAACTTCACATTCCTTTAATTAAAGTCTTGTGCGGTTTTTATTTTAACTAGATGAAAGCCCGGCTTCGCTCGGGTGAAATAAATAAGAAAGAAATAAACAAAACATTTATTCGTGACAGTTATGCAAACGACGAAAGAAATAGTGTACAAAAATGTATAAAATAAAAACATTACAACAACGGATTATGATGAAACTTCAAATCGTATAGAAATATAGTCTGTAGTCTGGATTGGGAATAAAAGTATGGAATGGAATTATATGGAATTGGGAGTAAAAGATTACGCAAACGACGTCACGGGCAAAGGCTAGTATCTTTGCAAGTTAATCCTAAGCATTTTTATAAGGGTAGTATTTAAAGGCACATAAAAAATTTGACACCGTAATCAGTACTGATTTGTATAGCTAAAATACTAATCGTTTATTAAAATTCAATTCAGATGTGCATTATTAAATATTGATGTGCCAGTCAGTATTTTTGGTGCCAAGTCAGAGCTGCTAACGCGAAAAACAAATGAAGTTCGTGTATCTCCCTCTCTGTCGCACTTGCAAATTCGAGCGACACAGAGGGAAATACACGATGTTCGTTCGTTTTCGTTTCGCGATAGCAGCTCTCTATTCTCCGCCAAATTCTATTTAGTGGGGCCCTTTACACTCAATAATATCGCGATTTTTAAAATTGTATGTGGTCTGTTAAACGCTTAATACTATCACAATACTGGTGTGTTAGTATTGTCAATATTCATTGCACGTGATATGAATCGTGATATGAGTATATCGCGTGATAATAATAACCATGTAACAGGCCCCTATGGATGTTGCTTCAATATTCAGTGTTTCACGTGATAATAATAACAGTTGGTAATATTTTCTCCAATTAATGGAAGCTATTTAACAACTTGTTCCGTTTTGCCTAAGGTATTTCACATTCCGATACGGGCACCATCCAGGAATAGGAGCCGTCAGACCAGAGGGCCTACCACGATCTGAAAACGAAGTATTTCCCTCTCCGCGCTCGAATATGCAAGTGCGACAGAGAGGCATATACATATATTTAGTTTTCGGTTGGTAGCACCTTAGTCCGAGCGTGGCGGACGGTGGAAGAAAGTCAAAGAACATTTCGTGTGTTGTCTGGAACACCTATAATTTTTTACCTTCCCATCAACCTATGAACTTGAAATTAAGTGATAATGTTTATTATGAAGTATATTTTACCAAAAATATCAATATATTGATAAATCACATTTGTTTTTTAGTTGTACGGAACCCTCAGTGTGCGACTCCGACGCACTTGGCTGGTTTTTATTACATTTTGAATTTTATTTCTCTTATAGTAAAATACCCTATTCGTTTTAAAGTTGACGCCTGAGGGCCTACCGCGAACCAAAAACGAACTATCTTCCTCTCTGTCGTTCGAATATACATGTGCGAGAGAGGCAGATACTTCGTTTTCGGTTCGCAGTAGCGCCTCTAACGTCCGAGCGCGGCGAACGGCATGAGCTGAGGGTCTACTCCGAAATTCAAAATCCTAACTTCGTATGGTGCCGTCCCTTTCACTCTCCTGTCATAGACTATATGAGTGAAAGGGACGGCACCATACGAAGTTCGGATTTCGAATTTCGGAGTAGTCCCCCAGTACCACTAAGTTATAAGATAGAGCGAGATAGGGATAGAATTTTGCTAGACGTTTAAAAGCCATAAGTCACCTAGTAGTTTGTCACAAACAAAATAGAGACGCAGCTTTAAGATGGCGGACAGACTCAGCAAACATTCAAGTGGTGTCCTTTACACGATTAATATTATCACAATACTGGGGTGTCAATATTATCGCAGTTTTCAAATTTGTATGGATTCTGCTTTAATATTCACGTCATACTTATCGTGATATGAATCCATGTAACAGGCCCCATACATTCGCTTTGAAGGCGGTTGTTGTGACAATCAGTCTAGCTAGCACGATAGATTATACCGTTACGTTTTATGTGACGTTTTAATATATTTCGCCCATATAACGTGACGGTATAAGTTATCGTGCTAGCTAGGCTGATAGGTGTATAGAACGCTTGAAAACTACAAAAACAAAACGCTGCAGACGCGGCTAGCCGAATCCACACAATGGGCGATGATGGCCAATCACCCAGAACGCAGCCCAGCAACCTGGCCAACATACCGGACGCAAAAATAGTTCACGATTTTCGAACGTAGCCGACACTGTCAACCAACAAATTTAATATAGCAATATAGTCTGTGGGCAATATGGCCGACGTTTTGTCATCAAATTAACACTTTTAAATGCAAAATACGCGACAATCCGAATTTTGCGGATACATATGTTCAAATCAAAAATCGTTATTTTTATACGTTCTTCAATTTGAGACAGGTCTCGTTCGGGTCTACCGTACCCCTGCACGAAATTATTAATATAGATAACACTGTATATTTTATTACTTTTCAATTTTTATTCCACTCACTGACAAGTCGTGTACTGCTCAATTGATGTATGATTGACGTACCGGGGAACATAATATGGCGATTTTGAGCCTCAGTGTAGCTTTGGTACAAATAGAACAATACGCCCGGTCCACAGATTTTCCTTAGTCATTGTGTTCTGTCAAATGTCAATGTCAAAATTGTCAAACTATACATAGGTATAGTCCGATGCGACAGCTGCATATTTGTGAAAAAAGTGTTGTTTGTTTTATATAATTAATTAATACTTATCATTTAACTAATTCTTATATCTCCATGCTTAGTGTCAGCTTGGCGTTCCGTCTCCAAATGTAACAATACAAACTGAAGAAACCATGGCTTCCTTTCTGAAATACCTTTTCGCCGGTATGGTGAGGTATTGGCTTATGCACATTGATTACTGGCAAACAATTTCAAACAGAGTTGAAATAGCAACTCCTCTGAACTCGTGGAAGAGATTAATTGAGGGCGTTTACCTTTATGATCATAATGTAAACCCTTACGAAGGAGATGCGTTCCACGAATCACCGATAATGTTAGTTATTTTCTACTACATCATGAAGAAAGTTCCTTTCCTATTGCCTCTGCTGTTTACTTTACTGGATCTACTGACAGCTTTTCTGCTATACAGAATGTCAAAATATTTCGTAAAAATTTTAAAGGATTCCCAAGAGATAATTAAAGATGATATTGCTGAAGATTCTAAATCCATGCTATTGAGTAATTCGCAGTTAGATGAAGCGTCGGAGTATGTGCTATCAGTATACCTTTTCAACCCATATTCAATATTGAACTGTGCAGGCATGACAACTACAGTCATTCAGAATTTGTTAGTGGCAGCAGCTTTGTGGGGTGCGTCCAGTGGCCGTAGGATTCTGGCTTGTGCATTTGTGGCCCTCGCTACACACCAGGCCCTCTACCCGGTCCTGCTCATTGTGCCAGTAGCCATACTTCTGGCTGATGTCAATAAGGGTTGCAACAAGTGCTCATATATTAGAACTTTGCTGGTATTTGTCTTGAGCTGGGGATTCCTTATTTATATATCTGCATTCATCATGAATGGCTCCTATCAGTATGTGTACAATACTTATGGGTTCATGTGAGTATTCATATCTTCTCTGTCACAATTTAAGCATGACTAGTGTTTACAAATTTTCATAGAAAATAAAATTTATGAACTAGATTCCTAATATTTTTATACTCTCAATCTTGATTCTTGACATATATTAAGTATGAAATTGAATTAATTTTGTCACCACTTATATTTTTATTTAAATTACTTGGACCATATTTGAGCAAATTTCTGAAATAAAGATTAATTTACTTTTTCCAGATTAACTGTACCCGACTTGAAGCCAAACATTGGTCTTTTCTGGTATTTCTTCACGGAAATGTTTGAACACTTCAGGCTGCTGTTTGTGTGTGCATTCCAAATCAATGCCCTGGCACTGTATGTGATCCCCCTCACACTCCGCTTCAAGTCAGAACCTGTTCTGCTGGCCACGGTTCTGATTGCTCTCTCCGCCATATTCCGGTCCTACCCTTGTGTGGGAGATGTCGGATTTTACTTGGCCCTCTTACCAATGTGGAAACATCTATTTACTTGTGAGTATATTTACTACTTTATTTATGGGGATAATCAACTCTTGCTATTATTTTGTCCAGTAAACTAGGAAATAAGTGCTTCATAAGTTTAGAACAATAACTTTAGAAGGCAGCCCTTAAAAAATTTGGTGCCTAAAGGATAATCTTGTAGAATTCTTAAAGAGAAATGTCACCCTAGAAGAAGCTACTAAAAGAAGTTGATTAACCTCTGAACCATAACCATAACTGTAATGAGCTAAGTTATAAATTGAACCATATTTCTATTCTTTCAGTTATGCAACAAAAGTTCATAGTGGGATGTGCATTCATTATAACATCAGCCCTTGGACCAACAGTGTGGCATCTCTGGATATACTCTGGATCAGCAAATGCCAATTTCTTCTTTGGAGTGACACTCTCATTTGCAACTGCACAAATATTTTTAATAACAGACTTGCTTTTTGCATTTATTAAAAGGGAATTTACCCTTAAACATGGTTCATCAAGAGAGGTGAATGGGAAACCAGCAAAATTAGTACTGCGATAATACCAAAAAGTTGTGTCATTCCAGTGATTGTTATATGACAATTAGCATTTACTTATATACATATATATTTTTCTCAATCTATTTTTATTTGTTCTTCACTTATGCTCAATGAATGTGAGCAGTTTAGATATTTTGTTCGGCTATGTGTGATTAAATTAAACTTTGTATGTATACTACACTGTTGACTTTGTAGGTTAATTGTCAATTGTGGGTCAAATAATCTAATTACTTATGATTTACACATAGTATTAATGTAACTTATTGACCATAATGTAGTTTTATTTTTTATTTTTCAAATGTCTCAGTGAGGATAAATATTTTTGTGACATCCCTCTGTAGTTTTTAATATAAGTACTTCAAATCCTTACATCACATTTCCTCAATCATTTAGTAATTTCAAGCTCCTAAAAAGGCTTGAGACTTCCAGGAGGCTACAACCTACATTTTGAAAAGCACTGGCACTGACTATTTTAACAGAAATTATATAGAAATAATTAGTTACTACAAAAGTATTGTTTACAATTATAGATATTTTTTGTGAAAGCTGAGAGTATGACTTTGAGTAGTATTAATATATCTAACAGAACAAAAAGTTGCATGTAAGTACCTATTTTTTTCTATCTCAATTAGCTTTTTCATGAATTATAAGTAAATGAAACCTTTTCATTAAGAGATTAAATTCCTTTAAAGATAGTTCTTTACAGATTCCAGTGCATTTTTTATATTAACTTAAATTTAAATTTGTTGGCTCTGTTTTATTTATTTTGATCTACAACTATTTTGAGTACGTAGTTTCCTTTATATTGTATCACAGAACATTAAATAGGTTCTGATAAACGTATTTAATGTTCTGTGTATGTATTGTATGTCTTGTATTGTAACGGCAGTAAAGGGACTAGTTAATTGTGCATAAATACAGAATTAATTATTTTCTGTTTGCACATTTGTGGTCAGTTGTTATGGTTTTTCTAAGTAGGTACAGTCAATCTCAGAAGTAGCTCAATATTTTCTCGATTACATACCAAAGTGAAAATAATGTCTGCTTACATGTATCATTAACTGTGACTAATACCTGCATATAAGTAGTTGCTACTTTTCGTTAGACTGTACATGCTTTCATTTACTTACTGCAATTGAAAAAAACAGGTTTATTGTTATTTTATCAAATGTTGACATGAGTCTTGTCCTCAAAGTCACAACCTTATAATAATATAGTTGGTATGTAATCTATGATTGTACTGAATCCAATAAAACGAAGTATTTTTAAGAGAGTCCTTTCTATTGTTCTTCTGAAGTACCTATTAATGTTACCTATCCTTGTCTGATTTTAAAATATTAAGTGCTATACGTACCGCTCATGTACATCTATCGTACACTTTAATTATTCTTGCACAGGTCTTTGCTTAGGTACGTAAAAAGGTTTTATACCCACAGGTACGGGACCTGCTCAAGTCGTATGTAGCTAACTTAGCCGATTATTCGCAGAATAATTAGGATAGCCTTTGAACTAGGCCAGATTAGGATCGATTTTAAATCTATTCTCATGTGCATCGTATAGCTTCTCTGAATGAATAGTCGCCTGGCTTATTATAACGGCTATCTGCTCACCTATTCTGGTGGTATTATCTTATCTATCAGAGCCCTACATTACGCACCGTCGCTGACGGCACTCCCCGACGTAAACATTGTTTGTAACAAATGAACAAAAATTCATACTAAAGATGTGTAAATCCACACTATTTGTAATAGCCACTTTAATTTGCGGTAAGTACCAAATTTTATTGTAAATATTTATTTGTCCAATAACAAGTATGTGCCTACGTAAGCGTTTTCATTTTTAAGATAGAAATTATTTATAAGTGTAATATTTCGCACTGTTAGCCTAAAGCATATTTGTAACTATAGTCATTATTTAGCTTAGCGTAGATCGTAATCAGTATTAAAATACTACTAGGTACTAAAGTACAATACGTTAGAGTGAGACAAATATCCATAGTTCTCTACTTCTCTCTACCCATAGCCGTATTTTTT
Source organism: Notocelia uddmanniana (assembly GCA_905163555.1). Taxonomy (NCBI): domain Eukaryota; kingdom Metazoa; phylum Arthropoda; class Insecta; order Lepidoptera; family Tortricidae; genus Notocelia; species Notocelia uddmanniana. The sequence goes on from LR991057.1 coordinate 18,682,713, forward strand.
TAAATGCGTTGGAGTGTGTTTACGGATAAGGAATGAATGTGCTTTTTTCAGCCGTGAGTGAAGGTGTGGTTTTCTCCAGCTTGCCTGAACACCTGCTGCCATGTTACCGAGGCGGCGGGCCTACCCTCGGAGCGCCACGGAGGCTGGATGTGTTTCTTTCCGTGCTGAAGAAGTTGGAACTCAATAATGCGCTGGACATGCGGCTCTTCAGTACTTCTTTGCTTAGGAGGTGAGAGTTCAACTGTACAGACCGATAGATACAAAGACTATCGTTTGAGTGGCGTTGGTTAGCCGAACAGCAGACAGGCGGATTCAGTACTTCGAAGACTCGAATTGCTCATTCACTTGATATAAGCAACTTAATAATAAGTATAAGGGGTATCAACAATGGGTGAAAAAGGGTTGATGATTTGGAAGTTCAGATGGGGATGCGACCAACCGAATTTTTGGGATGAGGTAGCTTGCCTACTAAACGGCCTGTGGAGCCAAGTTGTGTTTGGCTCTAAGAGGGGATTGGCTACGTACGTACGTAGTGTAAAGTTGTCTGTATTGTGAAGATGACACTTTACGTATGAGACGTCACCTTACTAGGCATTCATCAACTTTATTGTCCTGTTTCCAGTTTTCGTCTAGACGGCATAGAAGAGGCAGCGAATGCCGTCGAAACAGAGTTCGTCACTCCGTACCGAGCCTCTGGCTTCCAGTTCGATAAGTATAAACTCCTCATGGACCTGTTCCTTCCGAGCCAGAATCTGCTGGACGCTGAGAGTATGTCGATTGAGGAGAAGTGTCTTCTGCACAGAATGCTGAGTGGTAGTGTGCAGCAATGGGAGAGGGGAGACGAGGATAGAGTGTGCCCTTTAGCAGCCGAACAGAGGCAACATATGACACTAAATGAATCCAGGTTAGTACATATATACATATCATTAAACGCTTTATTTCGGGTCAGGTGCTAGTTATGTCCCCTCTAAGCTAAGTAAGACATACAAGACTTCTTTTTAATTCATGTTTCTTGAATTTTTCTGTCATACGAGTTACTTTCTACTGCTGTTTATGAGATCCTAAGGGGCCGGGAGGCCGCTCCGGTGGTGGAATGAGCTCCCTGCAGAGGTTTTCCCGAGGGAATACAGTATGGGGTTCTTCAAGAAAGGAGTGTATATATTTTTAAAGTGTCGGCAACGCGCATGTGACACCCCTGGATTCGCAGGCGTCCATAGGCTGCGGTGATCGCTTACCATCAGACAGGCCGTGCGCTTGTTTGCCACTGACGTGGTATAAAAAAAGTGTTCCGTCAGATACACATTTAAAAGAAAAAGAAGATAAATTAGCTACACTTATTTACAAGGCTCAAAGTCAATCGACCCATTCAATGAGAATCCTGCCATTTTGCTTTGATGGTCACGAATTTCGTAAGCTAATTCACACTAGATTGCTAGCATGTGTCGTCAGCCCCATTGCGGACGGCTGTTATAGGTAAACAAAGTTTGGATGTTAATTACAAAACCTCGCAGGTATTACATATTTGCGTTCATTGAGCAATGTTTATAACTCCTAATTCTTACATTTTCAGAGTTATCAGTAGATGCCCAATAGAACTCGGCGTGATAAAGACTGACTGGGGCCCAATAGCAGCCGGTACTCTAGTAGCGGCCGTGGCTGCAGCTTTAGAGCCCCAGCGGGTAGCGATGGCTGATATTCTCAACGCGGACGTGTACAAGGCAGATGTAGCTGAACCCCTCATGGAATCGGCCAAGGAGGAGTGGTATACTGACATAGAAACACTCAATGCTGATGAGACGCGGGTCGTTGTGGCTGATATTAGTAATTTGTACGTTGCTACTTTAGCAGGTAGGCGAACTAAATAGCGTTTACATTTTCATTTAAAAACCGTTCTTTCGTGGGCACTGTGAGGGTTGAATTTATGACGACAACACTTCAATCTAACTACCTACTTGAAGTACCTAACTAGCCAACATAGTTTAAAAATAATACTGAAATACTTCTAATACCTGCTAAGTATCAAATTCAATATCGAGGTTTTTTTTAACAAAATACCTAACGACATCTCACTTTTCAAGCTTGTAACCTAGATAGAAGCTATTTTTTATGATTTTTATTGTTACAAGTTTCTGTCAACAATCTCATTTTTGGTACAACATATTGCCGACTGTACCTGTTGTTCTATGGTCATCAATCAAGACCGAGGACAGTTCCAATGAGCCCTAACGAGTAGGTAATTTTCAAGATCATTATGAGTATAATAAGGTGTTTTGAACTATACTTGCTAGATTTTACGATAACTATAAATCCAACTCATAATTTGCATAGGAATGGTTACTTAACAATTGTTTATTCCATTATTCCAGGTGATTTGGCAGAGGTAGTCGTAAACCAGGGCCCACGGGTGGGTTCGGCGTCGCAGCGCATGGTGATCGGGAGCCACAACCGCTGGAACGACACCATGTTGCCGCGGGACTACATCATGTATCCTCAGAACAGTTCTGTCATTGATTGGCACATGACCGATGCTGAGATTTTGGCTGGGATCGACGGTAAGGATTATCGATTATCCAATTAAAGATTACTCTCTCTGCTCCGAGCCCCACGAAACGAGAAGCTTCCTGATTTGGCAGAGGTAGTAGTAAACCAGAGTCCACGAGTGGAGTCGGTGTCGCAGCGCATGGTGATCTGGAATTACATCATGTATCCGTAGAACAGTTTTCTCATTGATTGGCATATGACTGATGCTGAGATTTCGGCTGGGATCGATGGTAAGTTTTATCGATTATAAAATTAAAGACCACTGTCTCTGCTCCGAGTCCTACGAAACGAAAAGCTTCCTTCCAGGGTCCACGAGTGGGGCTGGCGTCACAGCGCATGGTGATCGGGAGCCACAACCGCTGCATCTATACCATGTTGCCGCGTATGCTCAGAACAGTTCTGTCATTGACTGTCTCATGAGGGATGCTGAGATTTAACTAGAATGGATGGTAAATATAATGATACCATTATACCACAAGCCGGTTAAACGGGGTCGGGGTAACCCATGACATGGCTTAATTTTAATTTAATTTTAGTGTTATTGTAGTATTATTGTTATTATTTTACTTTATTTTATTGTATAACCATATGGACATGTTCTGGATTAAATTAATTTCATTTCATTTCATTATCCTCTTTATCATCAAACGAGGTAGTCCTTTTCTGGATTTCAGTTGGTTTGGACTACTTGCAGCGGCAGTTCCTATCTCCTGAAACACGCTTATTAAACAGCAGCCCGTGGCTTAACTGTACTCAACAATCGCTCAGTGCCCTCAAAGTCCAATATAATAATGGATTTAGGGCGCTATTGCAGCTGCCCCGCTTCTGTAGTGCATCTCTAATGTTTGCTGAGGCTCACACGGATGGGTTTGATGCCGTCATGCGGAAGAGAGCCGCCTCACTGGTGCGTAGGATGCGGAGCAGCTCCAATAAAATTTTGGTTATGTTTGCCAGCAAACCTGACTCCCCCTTATGACGAACGAAGGTGTCAATAATTTGATGATTAGTAGTCATAACTGACTGTAATTCAAGTCACTAACACTAGTTTTATAGAATACCTATTTGTAATTATTACTAACCAATGGATCTTAGTTATCCGAATAAAGAATAGTACATTACTACAGAGGCCGGGACGAAAGGGGTTGCCGGCCGAAGACATATAGACGGCCGAGCAAGGCGAGGCCGGATAGGTCTAAGGCGGGCAACCCCTTATTTCCCGCCGAGTTATGTATAGTGCTTTTCTCAAACATGCAATGAAATAAACCCAAAAAAAAAACATAGTTTTATTTTTTATACGCATAGTGGCAGAATGTCATGATGCCTGTGCCACAAATTTATGTGGAATGGAAATTAAAAAAGAGGACTTTGCCGGCCTAGGCCTGCAAGATTTGTATGAAATTCCATTAAAGACTTCTTCTCCTAGTCGCACCTGAAACGTCATACTTCGCAGCCTATTATATGGAACATAACATCAATATTTCATTGCATGTTTGAGAAAATATTATTATTATTATTATTAAAGACAGGCTTACTTATAAAAATGAACACCGTCATAAGATGCATTCAAATCTTACGCATAAACCACTCGCGTATTCTAGTTCGTTTATTGTAATTAACGGAAAAAAAATCAATGCACCCGTTAACACGCACAAAACATGTATCATTATTACCGTTGCCTTAGTTGTTCGTTGCGTTGTTGCGTTGTCTTGCTTGTTCTTAGAGTTACAAGAGTACACAAGTAATATGGCATGCGTAAAAGCGTAGTTGACAGAGAGGAGCGCGCCTTGTCACTTTTGTCTTGCTTTAGATATGTATCAACATTTCACCCCGCCTTTGTTTATGTTATGGGCCTACCCCATTCCATAAAAGATACAACTAACTATGACCTTTTAACTTTCAGGTTTAATATTAGCAAACTACTTACCCACTTGGATATCTCAAAGAAGTTCTCTGAAGCTCTCGCAAATCATCGACATGTATTACTCTGACGAAGGCGTGTCATTCGAGCCCAGAATAAAGGCGTGCAACCGCCAGACTCTGTACAGGAATATCGTGGATAGTCCCACAATAGCCACGGAGACGTCCCGATTCGCCAACGTGTTGTATCTCAGGCAGGGCGGAGTGTATATTCCTGTGGAGAAGATGAATCGGATCAGTGATGCCGTTGTCTCTGCATTTACGGAATACCTTGGTAAGTATTTATTTATCATCATCATCAGCCGATATAAGAATAAGAACCGTTTATTCGTGACCATACAAACAAATTCACAACAACATAAAATCATAGTACACCAACACATTATAGTATTGTCACTTAACGGTCCCATCGCAGCATAATGCGGACATTACTGCCAGCCCTGGTCTTCCCATGGGACCGTCGAGTGAAATCACGGTAGGCAAAATAAAAGCAGTAAATGAAAATTAAAACATATACGTCTCACTGTTGGGCATAGGCCTTATCTCATTGACTAGAGGGATTGGGCTGTAGTGCCAACGTTGGCCCAGTGAGGGTTGGGGACTTATTTATGAATAAGTAAATATGGCCTATTAGCGTTGCGATTCAGCGCGGAAATGCTGCAAGAATTTTAGGGAAGGACCATGCCGAGGGCGCCCCGTTTTTAAAAATAAGTTTTTGTCTTAGATTTAGTTCCTCTGTAGATAAATAAATTTGTTGACAATCTTGCACAAATTTACTGAGTCCCAAACTAAGCAGAGCTTGTATAGTGTAAACTTTTTAAAATCACGATTTCCACTTGAAAACTTCAAGTCATTTTAAAAAGTTTTAACTATACTATAGGTACTAGCCGACGATATGCATACTTATATAGATAAATAAATACGTGTGCTCTGCCTACCCCTTTTGGGAATATAGGCGTGAGTTTATGTTATGTTATGTTAAAAACATGGAAAACATCTAAGTCTCAGGGCAAATATTTGTATTTTTCATTCAGATACAAAGTCGGATATTTCCACACCACTCGACTGTGGTTGAAAGAAACTGTATCTAAGAATACATTGTACATTGTGGTTAGCGGAAAAATTAATGAGAGATGCCTTCGATATTAACCTTAGCATCCTAGGTTATTATTTAATTAATTTTAGTGGACTGTATTTTTGGTTTTGAATAAAAAGTCTCGCGCGACACTTGCATTTACCTAATGGTTTAGAGGCTATGGAGTGGAAAAGGAACACGTGCACTAACCTTTCAATTTTAGGTAGTCCTTTCACCAACTGCTGAGTGTCTCTGTCCCAGTAGAAGCTCACAAAACACTCGGACGCGCCCAGAACTTGTGTACACCACATTTTCAAATTAAGATTATAGTCAACACGCGGAGTTCAGTATTATCGCCATCAGGAGCATGCAACAGACATGCATTCAGTCCGAAATCAATGAAGAATCTGCCTTAAATTTTACAATAAATTTTTGAAACTCAACATTTTGTACGGGTATAGTTATGAATTTAATATTGAATTAGATATATGTTACATGATTTCAGCCACAGTATTCAATCAGTATCACAAAGAATGTGGAGTCCCGAGCACAGTTTCTCAGATGAATCTCGTCATCGCGACGGATGCCGCTTGGAAGCAATACGACGTCGAACAATTTATCTCGTGAGTTTGTTGGTTCGTTATTTTCTTTAAAAAACTTATTTTGTGTTTATCAAAAAATCTCACGTATTGTCGAGGAATAAAATGGTTTGCCAATTTTCGACTTTATTTTGAAGATATTAAGGTCCATAAAGTGAGGGTAATTTAATTCCGCGACTGTATGAAATATCATTTGTCAGTAGATTTTCGTTGAAGGAAAACAACATGAGGTTAACTTATGACGTTTTTAACCGACTTCAAGATTTCAAAAGAGGAGGTTCTCAATTCGATTGTATGTTTTTTTTTTAAATGTTGTTACACCATAACCATAACTCCGTAACGTCTGAACCGATTTAGAAAATTCTTTTTTTGATTGTAAGTATATATATCCAAGTTGGTCCCGTTTTTATCAAAACGCAGTTCTGATGATGGGATCCACGAGGAATCGAGGAACTCCTCAAATCTTAAAGGCAAATATTGTATAGTGATTTTTGTTTTTATCAACAAATCAAGCATTTTCATACAAAAACGATCAGAACAGAACTCTTCAACGACAAAAAGTTCACGTTTGGCGATTTGTTCTCCTAGCTGTGTTTGTTAAGCAAGTTCTATTTTCACGATTAATTTTTGACATGCTCGAGTTCTGATGATGGGATCCATGAGGAATCGAGGGAACTCCTTAAATGTGAAAGGCATAAATATAGTGATTTTAGTATTTTCATGAACTAATCAAGCATTTTCATTCAGAAAAGTGACATTTGATGAAGTGGAACTGCTGATGATGATCAGAACGGAACTCTTCAACGACGCATAGTTCACGTTTGGCGAATCGTTCACTTTGCTGTGTTTGTTAAGCAAGTTAGATTTTCAAGACAATCAATTGTTAAGCTCGAGTTCTGATGATGGGATCCATGAGGAGTCGAGGGAACTCTTCAAATGTAAAAGGCGCATAGTTCACATGTGGCGATTTGTTTTCTTCGTTATGTTTGTCAAGCAAGCTAGGTTTTCAAGACACATTTTTGTCAAGCCTGAGTTCTGATGGAGGATTCCATGAGGGATTGAGGGTACTTAGTATTCTACCATTATAAACATACTTATAGCCATTTTTATTTCATTGTGTTGGAATCTAAGAGTGCACCATCTAAGTATAATAATCTTTCACCGGCATCCCCCATTGAAGTCAGTTTTTTTTTCTTAAAAAATCTAATCTGTTCCCAATATGAACTTGTCAATCATTTCATACCATAATATTACTTTCATACATAATAATTAATATCAACAAGGGTGAATGCAAAAGGACCTTAAGAGTTAAGCAAAAGTTAATGTCAAGTATGACAATACTCGAAATAGGAATGACTCGATAATTGATGACCACTTCGGGTTTGTGTTCCAAGTTTAGCCAATGGGAAAGCATTATTCACTACACCTCTAAGTATAGTCAACAGCAAAAGTAGATGATCATTTTAGTACTTTGTCACTCTCATTACTTTGACTCATCCCAACTGTGGCAGTATTGTTACGTTAGTGCGACAAAGTACTAAAATGATAATTACATGTGCGGTTGACTGTACACGAACAGTGCAAGTTAGATTCATCATCATCATCATTATAGTCCACTGCTGGACATAGGCCTCCCCCAAAGAGTGTCACAATGACCGATCCTGCGCCACCCGCATCCAGCGGACTCCTGTGACCTTTACCAGGTCATCAGTCCACCTTGTGGGGGGCCTACCCACGCTGCGCCTTGCGGTACGTGGTCGCCACTCCAGAACCTCTCCGCCACAACGCAAGATGGGGTCGGTTTTTTTTGCAAGTTAGATTGAAGATTGTAAAATAGTACCTAGCTACTTATGTACTCCTTTTTGTAGATGGGTTGGAGGTGCGCTGGAGATGGACCTGGAACGGAGCACCCTGGGGCTGCTGCACGGGAACACGGGCCGGTGGATCGCGCCTCCGGCCCGCAATCTCTCCGCTGTATTCGCACATATAGCCAACTACACTGACGAGTGTAAGTTATTTTGAAGTGGATAGTTCTTTGTTGGCAGAGTTTATGAGTTGGTTGCCGTTCACTCAAAGTTGAAAACGGTATTTCACTGATCAACAACTTTTTACGAAGCGTCAATAACGCTCGGCTAGTATGAAGTTTGTGGGGTGCCTAATGACGTCACAATTTTCTATCATAAAACTGCGTGCTTTTTTCATGTGTATTTATTTAAGAAAAAGTCTTGTGAAATACCCTATTTTAGTTCCGTTGCTAACCCTAGATGGTGGTAAAATAAAAGTGATGGTATCGGTGATTATCAACCAAATAGTAACGCATAACGTTATGTTTGGGTTTATTTTACATTGATGGTAGGTTTATTTTAGATTTAGTAACGAAAATAAATAGTTAGCAACGTAAGAAGTATCCACATGCTTATATAATTTACGGTTATATCCCTTTGACTAAGGAAACTCTGGACGCGAACTGTCAACATTACGAGCGTGTCCATTTTGCGGCCATATTGGAACTAAACATGGCGGATATAGCGCTGTCCCGATAATCCACATTTTTATCAATATTATAGACAGATCTTAGAAGGTATTGGTTTCCTAGGATGTTATTATATATTTATGAATAATAGTAACCTCTTTTCTATGCAGTTTTCTTTAATGATTCTATGAAACAGGCATTTACTTTACGGGATTTCATGATTAAAGTTACTAGTAAAGAGTTTCTTTACTATTTCGCTAAATATCGTGTATTAATTACATGCAGTCAATAACGGCATGTAGCATACATAGATCTGCCCGTCACCACAGAATAAGGAATAGTACAAGTACAGAAATTTCACTTCCTAACAAAAACGGCGTTTAGGCATAAGAAACGTGCCTACTCTCTGCATCTCTGTTTATCCCATAACTTGTATTCATTCACGCGCGGCACGTGTAGCCCTAGGGTTGTCACACCAAAAATACTTCAATGAGGCAAAACATGTTCTACCTCACCAGATGTCGCTTAAGTACAGTGAACCGAAATTAATGAAGTACATGTTACTTCACATGAATAGAGCGTTCATGGCCCAGTGATAGTTTTTAGTTTTCATTGTATACCTATACTACTACCATTGTTTTTCCACATATTCTCTTGCTTGTGGAGAAGATATGGAGGGTTGGGGGGGGGGGGGGGGTTGAGGGGGCACCTAACTCTAACAAAAATTGACATTTTATAAATTACTACCGCGTCTCCTATTGGTCGCAGCGTGATGTTATATAGCCTAAAGCCTTCCTCGATAAATGGGCTATCCAACACAAAAACAATTTTTCAATTCGAACCAGTAGTTCCTGAGATTAGCGCGTTCAAACAAACAAACAAACAAACTCTTCAGCTTTATAATATTATAGTATAGATATCACGCAAACGAATAGCGTAATCTATACTATTATAAAGCTGAAGAGTTTGTTTGTTTGTTTGAACGCACTAATCTTAGGAACTACTGGTTAGAATTGTAAATTATTTTTCTGTTGGATAGTCCATTTATTGAGGAAGGCTTTAGGCTATATAACATCACCCTGCGACCAATAGGAGCGAGAACGCGGACGAAGTCGCGGGCAACAGCTAGTCATTTAATAAATCTCATATTTTTTTAACGAACCATCTAACGTTACCAAACACGGTGGGTTTTGCAAGAAAAAAAAATGCATCCCCATTTTACGTGTAGGGGAAGTACCTTTATTGGGGGACAATTATCAAAATACATAATATCGTGTTACATATGGAAGAGCTCATTGTGTGCATCTCAAATATATTTTTTTGTCATTTTTTACGAAAAGAGCCAAAACATTACCATTCCCCCTTCATCTCTCAAAAAAAAATACATTTCAAATCATCAACCAACAGGTTTTGTCGGACATACAAATCAACACAGCACATACAACAGGACAGGTCATCTTCTTAAGTTTCTCAGGTATAGGTACCTACACTTTGTCCGTGTTTCAAATGCTATGGCCACAACACAATAATGGACAACTATCTAAATAGGACAACTATTATGTAGCTAATCAAGTAAAATAAATTGAATAACGCGTGTTTCATTTTGAATAAAATTACAGTTAGGTACTTAATAAGTAAATCGGCGGAAATGTACCTAACAAAGTAACCAGGTGGTTCGTATCGTATTCATTTGTATTGTAGTTGTACATTGTAACTTACAACTTGATAATTTTAAACACCAAGGTTATACTAAATAAGTACTTATTATTACATATATACCAAACTAAAAGAAAAACTTACCGTTCACAATTTGTAGGTAATGAAAAAAACACACACCAACGTTCCTTCGGGTATTTAAACAACCATATATAAGTACAGAACATGTGGTGCTGGTTATAGGTTTCATCGTGTTTTTTTTAAATCACACAAAAAAATACGTTAGCGCGGTTCGTCGCGATCAAGACGGCGGCGCGACTTTCGAGCGTTAGGTTATTAACGCGGCGCGCTCCACCCATTGCAAGCCCCTTGCCGTCACCAATAATAAAAACCTACGAGACACCCTCAAGTATGCTGGATGTATCCCATTAGTTTAGTTTTGGAATATGCTAATAATACTATATACTTTGTATAGATGTTCTTTCGTCTTATCATTTCACCAACACCACAGATTAGGGAGAACTAACCAAGAGATAACCACAAATTAGGTATATTAAAAGGTTAGTATTGAAACAACGTGAGATCAGGATATTTTTATATTAATAATTTACACAGGTCTTTATTTTTCATATCAAACAACTACCACTAGTTTCATTCTCAGTTCCAATAGCGTCTAACTATTTTTTCTTCTGAAATTCACTTCTTGGCAACCTTTAAAAATATAAATCACAGAATCAATGAGTAGGTATAGTAAGTCATCACAATTCATTCATCGATATATTCAGGAACAACCCTAGCTACTGCTTCAGGGTAACTTTTAGTACGAAAATATTGAAAATAAAGCTAAATCCAACTACAAAATATAAATTATCTTAATCTGTACATAAATTATGCTGTGATACATGTGCCTTGTTCTCGACAATGTTCAAATCATCCAATATTTCAATAGAAAAACATAACAAAGCTATGCAACGACAAACTTTTCTGTTTCTGGCTTTGTCTTAAGCCACATCCTGTTATGCTACAGTAAGGCATGATCGCAGCATTTAACTTCACATTTATTTAAAGTCTTGTGCGGTTTTTATTTTAATAACACTGTTTATTTCATAACTTCTCTATTTTTATTCCACTCACTGACAGGTCGTGTACTGCTCAATTGACGTATGATTGACGTACCGGGGAACATAACATGGCGATTTTGAGCCTCAGTAGCTTTGGTACAAATAGAACAATACGCCCGGTCCATTGAATTCCATAGTCAAAGTTATATCCCCGATGCAACTGGCAGATTTTTATACTTTTTTTAAACTAGCATACGGCCGGCCTGACGGTAAGCAGACATCGTAACTGTCAAGCACAGCGCCATCTGCTACTTGACTTGATTAGTTATAATCTTATAGTTCCTCTCGTAGGAAATTAGTTTAGGATTAAGTAGATAGAGTTCGCTATAATTAATAACCGCCTAGTTATTACTTAGGATAATTATATTCAATTCTCTTTTCAAATATACACCAAACGAAGCACACGCTGGTCTAATTTCTCTGCCACCCTGTCCGACGCACCCCGCGAGTCATCCGCATTTCTTCAGTAACTTATGGACGCTTGCAATATCAATATCACGTCAATCACAAGCGCGCTCAACCCATTTTGATATGATGATTCGTTGTTTTGATAGCTACAGACAAATGCAGGTCCTCCATTCTCAATACAACGCGTGCTCGTGAGCTCTGGATACCTTACTCACAACAAAGTCAACCCACATATCTGACGTACCTACACAGCAAGTGGTGTTATTTATTACACTTATTTTGTAGTGGTTTCAGTCTACAAGAAATAAATATGGCATCTAGTATTAACTAGGGTAGTCCCGGTCACAATAATGTGCAGTGCACATGTATCGTGGTCGGGAGTACCCAGGTTTCATTGTGCACCTCGGGGCGTCGCATTCCAGGGTGATGCACAGATATCTAAATATGGTCGTCTTTATAACTTACTATAAACCCACGATAATCCCTGATCCGTTGCGTAAAAATTACGAAGTTTTACTTTTGCTATTTTTGACAAAATCTCTGGGTGACGGGTCTCACCAGTACAGCTTTTGACGCAAAAGCAATGTTTATTTACAGTTTGTTGAATTTATTTTACTCCATTCGCATTCCTTCTTCTAAAAATACTAGCTAGCTATTTCCCCAACAGATCCCAACCGTCTGAACTTACCCAACGTGATCTCCGCCGTGATTCAGCTCGCTCAGAACCAGTCGGCCTTCGAGCACTCCAGCAGCGCTGCGCTTAGCACCGTGGTCCTCATCATCAGCCCTAGCGACCGCCCTTCTGCCACCGAGGTTGCATTTGGGGAATTAAAAAAATGACTGATTTAATTATTTCTCAGAATATGGACTTTTTTGACAGAATCAAGAACGCTAGAAGAAAAAAGTGTCCCCAGAATATTTTGGTTACTTTACATACAGGTAAATTACTTTCGAGACGTTTTTGCATTTGTAGTTTTGACCTCTATAGCCAGCCTCACACGCACGTTGACGTGTGTCTGTACGTGTGTCCCTGTAAATATACAAATACTACTACAGATGCAAAAACGTTCGAAAGTAATTTACCTGTACATGTATGTATAGTGGTAATAAAACCGACATCGTAGTTTACTGTGTTAATTTGGGGACAATATTTTCTACTAGAATCGATAGCGATATTGATTCTGAGTTGAAAGAGCCCAAATAGTCCATTATCTGAGAACAAATTAGAATAATCCATTTTTAAAATTTATCTTTTTATTGTTAATTTAGGCTGTTCTACCAAATATTAAAATCCTTTTGCTCGTTGGATTGAAAATATATAGAGATGACTTAATATGTTTTTATGTTTGGGACAAATCTTGTAACTGAATGTTTGGCCAGTTATCCTCAACCAATTGAGCTGAATTTGCCATACATGTTCGGTGACCATACAATATTATGGCACCACCAAACTGTTCTGATGAATGAAGGAGACAGGTGGCCATAGCAACTCCTAAACTACACAAGTAAAGTTCATTTATTTCAAGTTGAAATCACCGTGTTTGGAATCATCAGAACGTTCTCAGCGACTAAGTGCTGATGACTATGCAAAAAAGTGCAGTCAACAATAAAAGCTTGTACTAAAAATGAAATTTTAACCGAAATTTGCTATTATGCATTTTTACATGTTTTTACCGCCGTAGTCTGATATACTCGTATAAGACAAATAATATCCAACTCATTTCGCCGCAGTCTGATAAATAAGACAAATGTCTGCTATGTCATTTACAGGATGTTCATCTCTCTGACTGATTCTAATTTGATTAATTTATACATAAAAAAATATGTAACTTCGTACCGGCGGCGACTCGGGCATGTTCGATCATCAATATTGAGTACACCCATTCATAATTTTTTAAACAAAAACTAATGCCCATTTGTTTGTCATTTAGGTGGAACGTGCCAGAGAGCTAATAAGTTCTCTGAGGACTTCCTTCTTCGATATATACTTTGCCTACGCTTCGTTGGATTTGACGCCGTTTCAGAATATCAATAACGAGTACATGGATTATTCAGAGATATTTTTGCAGGTACCTAAAGGTATAAAACTTAAGAAGATGACCTGATGACTTAATGAGATTGTATGTAGTTGTAGCGTGTTCGAATAGACATTAAATATTTAAAATGTGCAACACAAACAAAACAAACGCCTACTTGAAAACGTCACAATTACATACAACTGGTAATTTTCTTAAGTTTTTACATAAGTATACCTAAATATTTATGCACGGTTTTTAAGTTATACAAGGTGGGCCCTGTAACAGGAGCAAATATTTAAAAGGAACTGTCCCAATATATATATTTTTTCTATTCAGAGAAATTTTGATCTAACCCTTATGTCCTTCAAGTAATGTATCTTGATACAACGAGATTATGGCGCGCCAGTCAATGCAGTTTTTGAGGTAGTATCAAGTTATAAGGTAATAATAGTTTTTAAATGTGTTTTTGATATTTAAAAAAACTGTTTAATATCAATTTTGTGATTTTAAAATAAACACTTATTAATATAACTCCAGAAGAGTAAAAAATACAAATCTATCTTTGAAGAAAACTTAAGAAAAAAAATTTTTTTCAACTGGGACCACTTGGAAATAATTGTTGGCTTGCTCAATAGCGGACCGTTTATTTCTTGCTCCTGTTCCTGTTACAATGCCCACTCTGTATGATTGATATATTTTGCTCACAAAATATAAAAAGGCAACCTAATATCTTAGTGTAGCTTCTGATGGGCTTGTTTATCCTACCCTACGAGAACGACACAGACACGGATAGCGTCAGACAATAGCAACCTAAAAATGTAACTACATGTTGTCTGATTGAGCACCGCGTTAAGTATCATTGAATCGTGTTTTAAATAACTCCACGTTCTGACTGGATACATGTAACGGATATGTATATAATTCGTAGTATCTGGGCGACCGTATTTTGCTCGGCGTTTTCGGCTTTTCCCGGAGAATACAAGTCTTCCCGAAGATGAGATTTCATTAGCAAGTTCGATTTTTCGTCCCCGTATACTTACTTACCCCTGAATTGTCAGTTTCGAAATCTTTAGAGCTGTTTCCGAGATCCCCGAAATGAATATATATTGCTCGTTTAAAAATTGAATTATTATATATTTATTAATATATTAGCATATTAGATAGATTTAGGAACCAAAAATAAATAAAATATGACCTACTTAATTCATATTGAAATTTTACAGACAGAGTCGACATCCGTCACAGATGTTGTGAATGCTGTTGATATCTATATGACTAAAAACGGGCTCCCGACCAGAATCATCGGCGCTCAATGCCCCTACAATGACACCGTATTTAACTTGGCCCCCTACGAGGACTTCGTGCTTGCGCCTGGCGTACAACGAGCTTACCGTATTCATCCTTTTTATCTGAGGCAACAGCCGTTGATCAATGTTCAGGTATTTTATTTTGATACTAGCTGTTGCCTGCGACTTCGTCCGCGTCTTCGCTCCTATTGGTCGCAGCGTGATTTTATATAGCCTAAAGCCTTCCTCGATAGATGGACTCATCCTCCTAGCGTTATTCCCAGTACAGTTGCATCCTGAAGAATGCCTGGGGTCCGCTACCTAATCCCAAGAATTGGCGTAGGCACTAGTTTTTACGGAAGCGACTGCCATCTGACCTTCCAACCCGAGGGGGAAACCGACCTTATTGGGAATAGGCTTGTCAAGTATTATAAAGCTAAAGTCCATCTATCGAGGATGGACTATCCAACACAAAAAATATTTTTTCAATTCGGACCAGTAGTTCCTGAGATTAGCGCGTTCAAACGAACAAACAAACTTCAGCTTTATAATATTAGTATAGATTTGGTATAATTTAGACTAGTTTCACTCTTGCAATCTAGAGGGCAACACTATTAAGATTGATTACAACGCCATCTACCCGCGTATCTATGAACCACTATTATAACTAGCAAATTTTGCTAAATTGTAGTACTGCAGAAAAACGATAGATGGAAATAAGGGATGAAAATGTAACATCACGATTTGTATTTTGCTTTCAGTTTCAAAATCAAGGTCATGGAGAGCTTTTGGCATGCATGTGGCGTGGTGCAGAAGCATCGCGTAGCTGTCATACTATTCCTGAGAGAAATATACATACATTCAATATTACGACACCTTGTCCGTCTGTAGATTTTTGCACACCAGTAAATTTTGAAGTCAGTGCATCGACAACAAATAATTTTTGTGCAAGTAAGTAAAAGAAAAATATTGTATGTATGAGAAAGGGTAAAAATAAACGCTCTTTATTGCGAGCTAGGCCCCGGGGGGATTCGAACCCCCGATCTCCTGTTTACTAGACAGGCGCTTTAACCAACTAAGCCACGGCGCCGTTAGCCGTGTTGATGAAAATAACGATTAGTTGCCTATCCTTCAAAAATATTCATCAAAATGAAATTAAATGTTATGGGACCGCCCTAAAGTTGAATAACCCTTTAATTTTATTAACTTTCTGACGTGATATGGGCAAGTAGCCCACGTATTTGTAAGTATAATGAATGAGTACTAATGAGATACTTATGAAATTAAATGCGATATTAATATCTTCGACAGATAACGACTGCCGCTTTCCAAACGAAGTGGGTTATTTTATACAACATTCAGGCTTGCGGTGTCTGCCTCTACGTGGATCCGTGTCCATGATTTCCCTTCATTGGAAGCTGCAATTATTAATTTACTTTATAACCTCATATATTTGTATTATTGCCTTATAAGTTATCATATAAAATTATATGTATAGATACTATAAGCACATTTTGTTTCATTACAACTTTCCCTGCAGGTAAAGATGAATTCATCTCAATGGGCATAAAAAATAGTTCGAGGGGTAATATGGCTTTTAGACCAAAGTCTACTTTTCCCTTCGATTGCGAGAAAATAAATACTTAAACAAAGATTATCCTTCCAAAATGAATACTAAATTCCACAACAAAAATATGTATAATTTGGCGACAATCACGGCGCGTTTTTTAGGTTTCCGTACCCAAAGGGTAAAACGGGACCCTATTACATACTAAGACTCCGCTGTCCATCTGTCTGCCTGTCACCAGGCTGTATTTCATGAACCGTTGTAGTTAGACAGATGAAATTTTCACAGTTAATGTATTTCTGTTGCCGCAATAACAACAAATACTAAAAAACAGAATAAAATAAATATTTAAGGGGACTCCCACACAACAAACGTGATTTTTTTGCTCGTTTTGCTCGATATTGATAATGATAACGGCAACAGGTAGACGCTTGAAAGATTCGCAGAATATATAATCATTTTAAATAAATAATTAAATTAATATGAAACAAATATTTAAGGGGGGCTCCCATGCAATAAACGTGATTTTTGCTGTTTTTATAGATAATGGTACGGAACCCTTCGTGCGCGAGTCCGACTCACAATTGGCCGGTTTTTTATAAACCGCTTTGAGACATACTACATAGACACCGCTTTCCGCACCGGATAGATAAAAACATCGCGAATAAACACCACTGACTGACCCTGCTCAAACGCTTTAACTATTATGCAATAGGGACTAAGAATAAGAGAACCTTGAAGAATTAAATTTTGTTTCCTAATTGGTTGAATTTAGTGTAGCGTATTCTGGTTGCTTGATATCAAATACATAATTGTTTGTTCAGTTATAGTGCTCTTCTCCAATAATGCAAGGAAATAAAATAATTATGAATAAGAATTAAACATATAAATACTTAAACATAAAATAGTTAAACGTCAAACCCTAGTTCGCCTTCCCCGACCTACATATTTTTTAAAAGGACACGGCATAACTCATAATGCCACTTTCAATCTAAATAATAATTCTAAAGTTGACAGATCTTATAATAAATAACAAATGTAAAAGTAATATGTATTTAAAATGAGTAAAAATTAAAAGGGATTTAGATACAAGTATTTACGCATTTTAGTAACATTGAATTGGATTTCGTACTTTTTGATTTGAAACTATTTGAGACATTTTTAAAAACGTCACCAAAAGTCTATGGCAATTTTAAAAACAAAGAAAACGAAGGAAAACAACATTTTTACGAGTATTTGGCTGTTTGCAGTGACGCTTCTTAGTCAAAATATTTATAAATATTTTTAAAAGGTAAAAAATAATACAATAATGGAATTTCTTATCGTTTCCTGGCCGCTGCGGTAGGACAATAATGATTTTTTACTTATAAAATTTGCGCTAGTCGATAACGAGAAACTTCACGGTCTATTTTTGCGAGTTAGGCGAACATTTCCGAGCATATTGGAACAAAAATGTTTTGCACATCATAAATTAATTTCATATTTCCCCTAGGGTCTAACTGTACTACATTTGCCCCGCTTGATAAATCTAATATGACACACTTTTCGAGCATGAGAAGTGAAAATATAAATAGTTAACGAAAAGCAAAAAAAACAGTAGGTGCTTTCCAATCGTCTAGCTAATTAAAAAAAGAGTTTGTACCCCTGGTGGGACTCGAACCCACAATCCCCGGCTTAGGAGGCCGATGCCTTATCCATTAGGCCACAGGGGCGCTTATGTGAAGTGGCGAAATTACGTCTTAGTTGTTATCAGTTATTTTAGGCTCCAGTTTAAAAAAATATTTACTCTAATTTTGTGAAAATTATTGTTGTTCATCATGGTGCGATTCCAGGCACTTTCACTTTCAAATATACACAAAAAGTTACTCGAAGACAGCTTAACATGCACTCTAACGCCTTGACATTAGAGTCGTGTTTATATTTATAAAGAAAGATAGAAAACTAATTTAGTAGCTTAGTATCTAAAATTATTTTAATAAATTGCTCCCTCTTGGCTTAAAATTAAAGTTAAGCGTTTCACTCCTGGTTTCACGTTGGCGTCGGGGGAATAATAGCAGAATTAGGGGACCGAACTTTAGGGTTCTTCCTACGTGTAAGTATATGTAGTTATAAAGAACACGATGATTGTACGATGAACTCATGGTTTTAATCCCTTTAAGATGTAATGGGAAATAAACCGTTATTAATTCATGAACACACACACATCCAATAACCTGCACTTACAATGTCTTCAATATTAAACATATTACATTTCTTTTAGGTAGGAGTAAATAAATAACATTTTAATTGTTATACAGTGTATACAGTAAATTCGTATACTGTAATATCGACTCCGTGGCGCAACGGTAGCGCGTCTGACTCCAGATCAGAAGGTTGCGTGTTCAAATCACGTCGGGGTCAACTGTAGTAACTATTTGCAGTTTATTATTATTTTTAACTGAGTTATTTATTAACCGATTTCAAAAAAAGGAGGATGTTCTCAATTCGTCGGAATATTTTTTTATGAGAAACGATAGTTATTACATTTCCATATTAGTTTAGGATATAGGCGGGTTTTACTCAGTGTACTTTTTTCGCAAAATGAGGAAACTGGGATTTTCATATTCGAAAGCTTAGAGCACATTCTGATAAAAAAAAAGCTTTATTATTTTTATAAATTTTACCTCATATGAAAAGATGAAAACACGATAGTATGTATTTGCTTTTCCATACTAATTTCAGATAGGGGCAGGTTTTACTCAAAGTGTAAGTTTTTCCGTACATTATCTAAAACATGGTACATAATGGAAATCGAAATACTGAATATAATATAATAATCTTCAGCACATTTTTATTATTTTTGTTTACTAGAAAATGAAAGCACGATAGTACTTACTTTTCCATAGAATTTAAGATAGGATTCTCCTTTATTCTCAAAATTTGGAAACTGGCATTTTCGTACCTCAAATTATGAGCACTTTTAGTTCTGATAAAGAAAAAAAAATATACGCAATGTTTTTATTCCACGATGTGACGTTTTTCATAAATTATGTAAAAACTGTTTACGTGTAATTGGAAACCTAAAGAATGCAAGGAAAATGCTCAGATGTTTTATTTTAGGTAATTAATTATATCATTGGTGACCTACATCCCTACGGCACATGATGCAGAGCAGGAAAAACTAAATAATTTCCTAATTCTGAGAAAAAGGTGTAAAAGTTACCCTTCTGTGTGAAAACGCACATAGGTAATTGTCGTTGCTATTTGTAAATTATGAAATCTAAATTCGTTGTGTATAAATGGAGAGCAAATCTTTCTTACGACAGTTTTCATAAAAAAATGATCATAATAATGGAAAGCTTGATGATGATGATTACTGATAATTGAGTACGATGACGCTCGCAACACTTGCGAATTACACGATCGTGAAATTCTCATAAAGAGTAACCGGTGTTATCTCCTACAGACCGCCTATCTCCAAAAGCGCCTATCGCCTGAAAGTGCTAAATGCTCTAATTAAAGAGCTGCATGCAACTGGCCCAATCTGACGCTCGTATGAGTCCAGGAGATCTGATCTATCTGACCTGACGTATTGAGGCCAAATCAAATTAGTATTGATTACCTAAAAGCGGCGGATTTACGTATTTGCCGCCCGTCGTCTATTTATCCAATTTTACCGACCTCTACTATTCGATACCATTAATATACGTATGTTAAACATAAAATAAATTGTGGTACCAGATTTGCCGCCTTAACACGTTGACAAGGCCTAAATTTTTGTCTTGTTCGCTCACTAAGTGGTAGCTCGATATGCCGTGCTCTACGCCCGCGTACTTAGAACGTTCTATACGAGATATAAATAAAAAACGAATGATTAGGTACCTATTTCTAAATAAGAAAACACACTAGACGTACTGTGTTATAAATTATGATCACCTCAGTAAAAAAAAATAATGACTACATAGAATTTTTTAAAGAGGATTTCAGACGTAACATCATTTTTTTTTATTGTGCCGATTTTTTCAAATGGTGGTTTAGAGTCATAGCAAACGTTTTCATTATAACATATTGATGTACTCGTACTATCAATGCATTATAATGAATATTAACATATATTTTTTCCGCTTAGCCAAATCAAATTCTATCTAAATCTAGTTTTTTAACCGACTTCATGATTTCTAAAAGAGGAGGTTATTAATTCGGTTGTATGTTTAACGCAGTTTTGATGATGGGTTTCCATAAGGAATTGAGAGAACTCCTCAAATCTTTAAGGCAAACATATAGTGATTTTTGTGTTTTTATCAAGAAGTCAAGCATTTTCATCTAAAAATGTGACATTGGTTGAAGTGGAACTGCTGATGATGATCAGAACAGAACTCTTCAACGACGAAAAGTTCACGTTTGGCGATTTGTCCTCCTAGCTGTGTTTGTTAAGCAAGTTCTATTTTCACGATTAATTTTTGTCATGCTCGATTTTTGATGATGGGATCCATGAGGAATTGAGGGAACCCCTCAAATCTTAAAGGCAAACATATAGTGATTTTTGTGTTGTTATCAACAAATCGAGCATTATCATACAAAAATGTGACATTTGATGAAGTAGAACTGCTGATGATGATCAGAACAGAACTCTTCAACGGCGAAAAGTTCACGTTTGGCTATTTGTCCTTCTAGCTGTGTTTGTTAAGCAAGTTCTATTTTCACGATTGATTTTTGTCATGCTCGAGTTCTGATGATGGGATCCATTAAGAATCGAGGGAACTCCTCAAATGTGAAAGGGACACAAATAGTGATTTTAGTATTTTCATGAACTAATCAAGCATTTTCATTCATAAAAGTGACATTTGATGAAGTGGAACTGCTGATGATGATCAGAACGGAACTCTTCAACGACGCGTAGTTCACGTTTGGCGATTTGTTCTCTTCGTTTTGTTTGTCAAGCAAGCAAGGTTTTTCCATGATTCCATGAGGAATTGAGGGTACTTCTACCATTATAAACATACTTATAGCCATTTTTATTTTATTGTATGGAATCTAAGAGTGCACCATCTAAGTATAATAATCTTTCACCGGCTCCCCCATTCAAGTTGGTTTTTTTTCATAAAAATTATGTTAAAATACTGTTAAAGTGATGCCAATTTAGGACTTGTCAGCGCCAACTCCAGCATATTGGTATGTAATACTATTATACTATTCTGTGATATTGGTAAATCCGCCAATGTTACCTACGCCACAGAATAAGTAATCCTACGCGTACACGCGCGGCAACGCTTAGGTCGTTAACTCGTGATGTTCAGCGCGAATTTATTAAATAACAATTTGACTTCAATTCGATTGGGTCAGAAAAATAGGACCTCAGATAAGTGCTATTCAAATAGTGGAGCACGTGTAAATCTTACAACAGTTTACAGTTGTTAGCGATATATTGACAATTATTACATTTATTAGGTAGAAATTTATATAAAAGAGTACATAAATCAAAGCTTTCCTTAAAAAATATTTAAATGCAAGCCATTTTTTTTGCTATTTATTGTGAAATAATTGTTAAGGATATTTTATACCTATTATACTAGAGTTTTTAAATTTAAATGGTGCGATGGGATAACTACTAGTGTCTTAGAGAAGATTACTTTATTTCATCTCAGGAATACATGTGCCATCGCAATGCAATAATAACACCCTGTAAGTACCTATACGTAAATGTGGCTGCTTCATCCAACTTTTTTTTTACTGCTGCTATATATCATAACCCATAACACATATACATCAATTTCTGTACGCCTACTCCGTCGAAAATCGAACTTCGTATCGTGCCGTCCCTTTCCGTCATATAGTGTATAACACGAGAGTGAAAGGGACGGCACGACACGAAGTTCGATTTTCGAAGTTCGGAGTAGGCCCACTGGTCGTGGCGGCGTAGAACAGGCCCACAACGACCTTTTTAAAGGTACTTAATATGTGCTGAACACACATTTTTGGAGAAACTTTCGAGTTGGTTCTGTATACATTTTGCTCCATTCCATATAAGTTCAGAACATATACAAGTAAATACACACTACAAAACTTGTGGTGATTTCAGTCATAAAGGTTCTCCGAAATTGTACATATGTAGGTGGGTTACCTACGTAGGTAAGTAACTACGTCAATATCATATTATGAAATTCATCAACGCGATGGGACCTAAGGTCAAGGTTTGATGGTACTTTACTTATTTACTCGTGTTCGTATTTTTAAGTTACAAACATTAAGGGTGGGTTGTATTACGGTTATGGATAGGTCAACATTAAATATAGCGTCGACAACTGTCATTCTACATAGTGTGTATAGCCATAGAAACGACGTAGCATATTTAGTTATTCAAATTTCAAGAAAAAATATATTTTTTTTCGTTTTCGTACAAAATAATTAGGTAATTATATCAATATCACCAAGGGTGAATGAAAAACGGCCTTAGGATATTTAGGTAATCAAAAGTTAATGTCAAGTATGACAATTCGGAATTCGAATGACACGCACGTCAACATTGTTTAATTTGTTAAGGATCTTTTATACTATACTAGGAGTGTTAGTTAACGAAAATGAATTCTTCGATATATTCGTAATGGTATGAATCACCACTAGTGTCTTAAAGAAGATTACTTTATTTCATCTCAGGATTTTATCCTCGTACTCGTAATTAACGGAATTCAATAAAAACACGCTGTAATAACTTGACAAACTTTACGCATGCACAATCAGATTAAATGAACACCGCTTAAGATTGCTTGGCGAGAAAATGGTGATTATCTTACGGTTTTCATATTTACGAGAAAACCCCTGAATGTTATTAATATATTTCTCTGAATCGAATGCATCTGTCTCACTCAGTGTAGAATCCTTTATCTGAACAGGATAAGATGGCGGTTCGAAGTCTGAAGAGTGTCAGATGGTGGATCTATTTAATCGTATAAATTTATAAATTATTAAATTATAAGTCTGTCTCTAAGTAGATTAAATCTATAAATTATAAGTCAACATCCAGGTTGCACAGCCAGTAAACAGCGTCAGGTGTCACATTCATATAGAGGTCCTCCGAGTAGCGCTGTGGAGACGGTTGGTCAGGTGACTGGCTTACGTCTCCGACGCCTTTCAAATGAATCGCATTCTTGGCGGACACACACATCCACAGATATCCTTGTGTGTCCCTGTGTTTACTCACTCTTACGTGCATGTGCACTAACACGCCTTCTAGACCGGTGTTAATGTGTGCCGCTGTATGCCTGTGTTGGCTGGAGGTCATGAAGTGATTGGATACTTGAAAAACATTTTGAAGAACGTTCATACTAATTTCTAGGAATTGTTTTGCGAGTTGCCATGTTAACTGCAATTTACAGGTGTACGTGATTTTTATTTGCATGGTTATTTTCAGCTGTGCCGTCATCGACGAACCTCCAGCTCTTCATAGTTCATAACGCATACCTACCATCAAAATAATAGCACAATCCCTTCTTTTATACTAACCATCGAAACGGTGTAGGGGAGTGTTACATACTTACTTGCAGACTCAAGATCATTGCAGGCGGATCATTTTTTACGCAAAGTCGGTACAAAGTCCACCCGCTTTCAATGCTATTACTTGAGTAGGTACCTAAGTACCTTCTTTTTATAATTATTAACAGGCTGATATTATTCGGGCCAAATACCCAAGTACGTAGGCAGTTACTTCTGTATTCAAATTGTTTCCTTATTTTAGAAACCTATTTTACGATCGGTGTATTTATGACATTTTTATCGATTGACCTTTCGTGACTTTGGTCGGAGTCAGAGTACATTTTCCAACCTTGAAGTTACATAGGTATTGAACCGTGATGACTGTGATGACGCTACCAGTTCGGAATATAAATTAGCTGACGCAAATCATCTAACGTCTGTCTATGAGTCTTGATTACTGTCCATTAAGTTTTTTGCGGGCCAATTGACCCCAATTCTTGTCTGAGCGCGTATTGTCGCAGACGATCCTAAACGAACAATAACAATTTTTTACTCTTCAATCGTGCAATTAATCAACGACATACCCCAATTCAGATACCTAAACACGAGCGTTTAAATATGACTGAAAAACAATTTTAAAACTACATAGATACCTAAGTAGGTACATACATATACCTAATCATGATGGTTGGGGGTAGTGTCCGACCGAAGTTTCGGTTTCGGCAGGTTTTATTCTCTTCTTCTTGCAATCTGTTTCGTGCGAACATTTAGCACAGGGTTAGGAATTTCTTATTTGTCTTGAAGGGCAGTCAGTCCAGCGACGTGAGCCCATTCGGCTGTTCGGTTTCCGTCGAAAAACTGCCGAACCTTTCGGCCGCACCGAAACTTCAGTAGGTACCACCTATAACATTGTACTTTCGGATCATGAATTCTAATTAGTCTATTGAGGCTGGCTGATTGTGATCTGTTAAAATTAAACTCAGAATATATCTTATTTTTGAAATGGAAATGGCAAATGGGATCAAATTTAAAGAATCCAGATTGTGCACCGTTATGAATGGCACGGAATCGATATTAAATTTATTTTTCTCAAACATGCAATGAAATATTGATGTTATGTTCCTTATAATAGGCTGCGAAGTATGACGTTTCAGATGCGGCTCGGACACGAGGTCGTTAATGGAATTTTATATAAATCTTGCAGGCCTAGGCCAGCAAAGTCCTCTTTTTTAATTTCCATTCCACATAAATTTGTGGCACAGGCATCATGACATTCTGCCACTATGCGTATTAAAAATAAAACAGTGATTTTTTTGTTGTTTATTTTATTGCATGTTTGAGAAAAGCACTATACATACCTCGACGGGAAATATGGGGTTGCCCGCCTCAGACCTATCCGTCTTCGGCCGGCAACCCTCTTCGTCCCGGCCTCTGTAGCACACACACACACACACACACACACACACATCGTGTGGGTCTGCTGTGTGTGTACTATTGAGCATAACTGAAAATTTCCTTTTCTCCCACTTTTTTCTTTCTTCGTAACCCTTTGTTAGGTAGTGTATATACTTATTGGATCAATACCCATCTATTTGGCCGGAATTGACATCACAATAGTTATATTTTACGCACTCAAAAGCAATAAATATGTGGCAAAAATGATTTCAGTACTGTGGTGTAGTACAGTCAAAAATATGTTTTTTTTAATACTATGTCAGTGGCAAACTAACGTGGCCCGCCTACTGGTAAGCGGTCACCGCAGTCTATGGACGTCTACAACTCCAGGACCCCTCCCCCCCGGTTTTCAAGCCAACCGATAACATAAAAGACGTATACGTAGGTGTCGTAGGTACCAATACTGATTATGTGTAGATGGTAAAAGCAACTTAAACACGTAGGTAAGTACCTTTTTGGCCTTTATTGTTAGAGCGATAAGAGTGAAAAGGTTCGTGTTGCAATTTCCTTGACTGTACATACATATGCTGGTGAACAAATTATACTTTGCCCTCGACGAATTAATTTGCGTCTTTCTAAACTAAATAACACAATACTGAATATTTCAACAGACAGGTATTATGCCACTAGGTCTCTACCACTCTTTTACAAGACCTAGACGACCTAGTATTGTCTCGCCAGCTAGCTAGTGCGTCGTAATAATGGCAATAGGGTATTCTTACAAATTGTATGTAAGTAAGTTGTCATCAAAATTGCAATCCTTTTTTCAGAGACTTGCCGGTATCCGATTGAGCTGAAATTTGGGATATTTAATATCGATTTTCTCAAACATGCGCCTAAATGTATGCATTAATGTCACGAAAAGAGGACATGAAGTTACTTGTTTATGGCTCCCTACATTACTTCTTGGCCGGCGGCCAAGAAGTAATGTATGGAGAATGTATGAAACTAACATTATTGGCCGCTGCTCGAACTTTTTAAATTTGCTTACTAAAATCAACTGATACAGGCAATACTATATAGAGTCAACCGCCATGATTTTTTATATATATTTTATAATTTGTTATGTAAATCGGTATTTTTTTTAGGTTTTTCCGGATTTTTTTATCGTTCTTGTATTTTTATAGCATTTTTTGTTTGTTGTTTTTTTTTCGAATTTTTCGAGTATTTATGTATTTTTTTGTTTTTTCGTGTTATTTTGTAGCGTTTTATTGTTTTTTGAAATATTTTTTTTCCATGTTTTGTGGTATTTTTTTTTTAGTTTTTACTGTTTTTTGGTATTGTTTTAGTTCTTTCGTGTTTTTTTAAATGGTACTTGTATTTTGTAGCATTTTTCGTGTTATTAGTTGTTTTTTTCGAATTTTTGTGAATTTTGGTATTTTTTTTAGTTTTACTTGTTATTTTGTAGCGTTTTTCGTGTTTTTTGATGTTTTTGGACTGTTTAAATGTTTTTAGTATTTTTTTGTATTTTTCTTCAGTTTTTTTTGTTTGTTGGCTTTTTTATAAGATTTTTCGTATGTTTTTTGTACTTTTTTTTTTCATGTTTTTTGGTATTTATTTTAGTTTTTACGTGTTTTTTGGTATTTTTTAGTTCTTTCGTGTTTTTTTTAAATCGTGCTTGTATTTTGTAGCATTTTTCGTGTTTTTAGTTGGTTTTTTCGAATTTATTATTTTGTAATTTTTTTAATAATTATTTTGTACCGTTTTTTGTGTTTTTTTATTTTTTAGGACTATTGAAAAGATTTTTTGTTATTTTTTGTACTTCGTTTTTTTTCGCTTTTTTATAAGTTTTACGTGTTTTTTGGTATTTTTTTTAAGTCGTGCTTGTATTTTTGTAGCAATTTTCGTGTTTTTTGTTGTTTTTTTTCGAATTTGTCGTAAATTTTGATATTTTTTTTAGTTTTGTCGTGTTATTTTGTAGCGTTTTTTGATGATTCTGGATTTTTAAAAGTTTTTTCGTGTTTTAATGTACTTTTCAGCATTTTTTTGTTTTTTCTTGTTTTTTTGGTATTTTTTGTAGCATTATTCGTGTTCTTATGCTTTTAATGTTTAATTATTTTGATATTTTTATTTTTTTGGTTTTTTTTTGTAGGATTTTACGTGTTTTTATTTAATTTCCGTTATTTTTCGTGATGCTTAGCTATTTTTAGACGTTTTGTATTTTTTTGTTTTTTTTTACATCGTAGTTTTTTTATTGTTTTTTTTTTCTTACATGTTTGAGAAAAGTACTATACAATCCTCGGCCGGAACAGGGATTGCAGGACTCGTTTTATCCGGCCTCGTCTACGACTCGTTAGTTTATCCCAAACTCGTCCAGCAATCCCTTACTTCACGGCCTCTGCAGTAATGTACTAATATTCGGTGACAATACATTCCGGTTGGAAATGAAAATACAATATTATTGTATCGCCGAGCTGATCTGATGATGGAACAGAAGATGGCCATAGTAATTCCTACAGTCAGCAATAAAAAATTGTCGACAAAATTTTTTTTTTAGAAATTGCACTCTTGTGGTGGTACAGGCGTGCCCGAGGCCGCTGTAGTCGAGCTGTAACTGTAACCGATGCTGAAACAGAAGCACGCGACATAAAACCTAGAAGTGTGTTCGAATCTGAAAGCATAGCGGAGCGCGGCGCATCGTCGTTGCGTGGCAGAGGCGGTTTTTTGGTAAAGCGAATGCGGTCCAGGGTCCCCTGGTCAAAAAATCCGCTCAGTATTCGGTAGCACGGCGTGTGTGACATTTGAAGCAGTAATGACAGTCGATAGGTTCTGAATAATCAAAAATGCAAAACCGCCTCCGCGCCGCGCCCGCTCTGTGCGTACGTACGAAATACCATTCGATACTTTTCGGTTTGAAATAAAAAAATCTGAGGAACCCATTCCAATAAGGTCTGGTTTTCCCTCTGGGTTGGAAGTCTAGTGCTTAGTAAAACTAGTGCCTATGCCAAATCTTGGCATTAGGTACCAAAGTTCATTAGAATAGAAATGGGACAACGTAAGAGAAAGACGAGTGCTGCTGGCGTATCCGTGAATCTGAATCCGGTCACAAATGGACCCGATTTGTGACGTGTTCCGCGTTTTCACGTCTCTGAGAACCAAAATGAATACCATTAAACAAAGAATCGTGGCCTCGGTGAAAAAAAAAAATTGCAATCTGAAACTCATTATCGACGGTTGTTCGTTCAGCAGTAGTAAAAAGTAATTATAATTACCTTTTCGCAATTAAATGCCACACCCCCACACGTTTCACATTACTTGCTATGTATGACGACTACCCATGAACAAAGTGCATTACCGCAAACCGAGGTATCGGTCTTTCAAGTGTCACGTTGCATGGAAATGCTCCTATTCTTGTACAAATTGAAGAAATCAAGCTCAGCACGTGTAATGTTCATTGGTCACGTTTATTGTGTCTCTGATTTACCTTAAAATAGTGTTACTTACCTACTCCTGGGTGTATCATCAGCTGCTGCTTCTGAATTCTGAACCCATGTTCCTCTCTCGGATATTTTCTCCACGACTTCGTACTACCTCGACTTGTAGAATACTTTGTATTGCGATACTATTGGCGCACATATGGTTCGAGTAACTAAACTGTTTGAAGAAGGTATTGATAGCTACACCTATTTAGTGTATTAGGTATATACCCGATCCGACTAAACAAATAAATATCAGATCAAATAAACATACTGAACAACACGGAAACGTTACCAAAGGACATAAATACCAGAATCTAAATACCTATACATATTTAAATCTAATTGTACTTATTCCGCGATCCTTAATTGATAATTTTGTAGATTCCCCGATAAAGTAATGCCCATGCATGTTGTGCAGATTGCGAAACCGATATGTCCCTATCAGATAACCGCCAATGAGTTCTTATAAAGGTTTAAGTAATTTTGTTTTCTGCATAACAAATGGGCTTGACACGATAAGAAGTAGAATAGGTAAGCCGGTAGAGGCAAAGAGGTAAGTCATTGTAACTACGTGATGTTAGTCGGCGGTTATGTTATGACGTCAGTGGGGGCTTGGTTGGGCCAGCCAATCACGAGCCGCCAGCGGCAGAACATTGCGTCAGAGTCGGAAAACGGCAATAATTATACTAAACAAACTTATTAAGCAAGAAGGCAATTGTAACGATGATAATGAATAATAGACGAGGCTGTTAGGTATGCAGACTTTGAACTGAAAAAAAATACATGGTGCAATGCAAATAATTGTTTAGTGGCATATATATAACTCAGCAAAAAAGTAATAAGTAGTCATCAAGCCACAAAGTACGTACCGTCGATATCATTACTAACATTTTGACATTTTCACAAAGATAACGCTTTCTTGCGACTCTTGGGAGTATGCTGACCTGGCGAAAGTATTGTGCTATACTATGATTATACGAAACCTTGCGCACGGTTTATAGCTATATGTATTATTATATTATAGGCAGATATACCATATATGTATGTGTTATTATAGGCAGATTTGCGTTTGATGAATTCATGCCGTTTTACGATCTTGGTTTTTAAAACTAGATTGTATCGGTAAGTAAAAGGAAAGTACTCGGTATTTTATTTTACCATTGCTGATGCAATAAGTATGTGCGGTTGGCATTTGGCATGCGGCGTGGTGACGCGGTGGGCTCGCGTGACACACCCCCGCGTTCTCAGTAAACATGGTAGCACACGTCATACCAAACTTTCGCAATGACGTTACTGACCTTCATCAACTGTTTTTCAAAAACATTCAAGTTACCTATTGAAGGTTTCCCCTTCGTCAGTAGTTTGTAACGAATTAGTTTTGGTTTTTAGCGTATCTTCATACTTAGCTCAAGTTCTTTATTCACCTTACATAT
This sequence comes from Notocelia uddmanniana, assembly GCA_905163555.1. Taxonomy (NCBI): domain Eukaryota; kingdom Metazoa; phylum Arthropoda; class Insecta; order Lepidoptera; family Tortricidae; genus Notocelia; species Notocelia uddmanniana. The sequence goes on from LR991057.1 coordinate 18,713,130, forward strand.
CTAAAAGATATGTTTGCGGTAGGTAAATATCATAAAAATAATGCCTTGAATAGTATAATAAAAAATCTTTAATGGATTAATTCCGCCAGGAGTCCACTTACATCTTTTTGTAGTCGACTATAGTCAACTACAAAAAAAAATGTAATGAATAAGCTGGAAAAATGCATATGTTTCCTCGTAGACTACTAACTTAATACTATTTCATTTCTTATACTCTGAAAGTGGTTCATTATTCATCTAAGTGGCGTCCTGAAAATGGTACATTTCTGCTCTATGTAGAGCAGAATAGTATTTTTCATTCCCCATACTCTGAATGTGGGCTATTGTTGTTCATCTACGTGGTGTGCTGATATGTACCCTACATTTCTACCCAAGAGCAGAAAAATATTGAAAAAAAAAACAATGTTTTTGAATACTTGTAATTTTTTTAATTTCCTCATATTCAAACAGAAAAGAAGAGTGTTTTACTCGGATGAAACCACCCATTTCAGCCTCGAACTACTGGCGCTCTCTCTGCGTTTGAGCGCAAATATCTCGTCAGGAATGGGTGCCTTTCAGCCCTCGGTTAACAATCTACTATTTCTTCCATTAAAATGTATAACGTAACAAGTACGTGGTACGTTTCTAATGAGGTAGTAGATACCTAATTTTTTAAATTGAGCTTCACGGTACCCTTGTAAAACTCAAGTCAAGATAAACTATGAATGGACTTGCCTTTTAGGGTTCCGTCGCCAAAATGGCGAAAACGGAACCCTTATAACTATCTCAAAACTTCGTCATGTCTATCCGTCCTTCCGTGTCCGTATGTCACAGCCGTTTTACTCGGAGACTATAAGCACTATACTTATGAAAGGACCATGCGTCAAAAAGGACCAAAAACCAACAGAGCTGAGAGTTAGGTCATTAAATCTACTATTAGCTCTGAATAAAGAATAAATTGCGTCAAAATGGTCCTAAAATCAACAAAGCTGATGGGAATTAGGTCAATAAATAGATCTTTAAATCTACTATTAGCATCGTATCTGACTAAAATATGAATATCTCAGTTCTGCAATAGAACTGAACTTGGTGCCTATAGAATGAAATGAAGTCTGAGCTCTGTTAGTTTTTCGTCCACCTTCCATACTTATACATAGTTGCCCATGGTCTTTTGGTAGGATAGTGTATTCTATTAACCGCTACATAAAACTTATGTGAAATTGTGAAAAAATATTAAATTAGGGGAGACCCCATACATGTAGACAAGGGATGAAAAAAAAAAGATTAAACGCTCATAGGCGTGTGGGGTATCTATGGATAGGCCTTTAAAAATAATATTAAGGTTTAAAAATACTTTACCATTCAAGTCAACTGTTGGTAAAATATTAGCTTTCAAAGACGAAAAAGTGTGTCCCCCTCTAATTTTCAAACTATGAAGTATTCTGAAAAAATCGAGATGATATCGTGGTGCTGTACTTTCAACGATTTTTGTCTTGAACAAGATAGGTTTAACGGTTTTAGAGTTACCGTTGAATAATCGTCTTGTCCATACAAAAGGACGTAAGTGACGTGAGTTCCCTATGAAGATACGGCTTATTTTGATTCACTGTACTGTACTGAGTAGTGGTTTTAAATGTGGACTAGTAGGTGTCGTTACGGAACCCTTCTTTGTCCGTGATCCGACGCCGATCCGAAGAAATAAGTAGGACTGAACTCGTAAGTAGGTGTTTGTTTAATGACATTACGTTATGACGAAATAGATATGCAAGTAATGATTGCCTGCCTATTGAATACTATTACAATACGTATTAGTAGTTTCAGTAGGTGTACGTTACAAGTACAAGTGGGATGCGTACGATTATGTTGCTATCCGAACTTCAATAAATACAATTTGTGTCAGCATTAGACTGTTGCAGCAGTCTAAGGCGCCTTCCTGACTTGTCGATGCGGGGGCGGTACGATATGAGAAAACTGTCAGCTGTCAGTGTCAACCGATACTAATGCAGTACTGCCCCACTTCTGCGCATGGTATTACTACTGCGCAAACGTATTACTGACAGTATTCTGTCAAGTGAGGAAATCTCACATCGGTAAATTCACGTCAAATAGCAAAATACCTATGACATATCGCACCCGCCCCGCCAAGTCAGGCAGTCGCCTAAGGGAGAAAGGTATAACTGTATGTATCGTGTGTGTAGTGTTGATTTACACTAAGCCTATACACACACACACACACATATGAACGTAGGTACATAAGCCGTACGTGTAAGTAGGATCGTACGTGCGACTCGTACAAACCGCTCCTGGGGGTCGATTCGAGATGTAACGCATCCTAATTTGATTGTGGTTTGATTCCAATGTAGTGCGTTTTTTCTGACATGCTAAGGCTGACTATGCACTCCACCGGAGCTGTACAAAGTAGCGGAGCGATGAGCGAGGCAAAAATGCACCAATAGTAATACTTAATTTTCCAATCCTCGCACAGCGCATCCTATTAATATTCCGGTTTTCTGTTGGGAATATTTCCACGCATACCCCTCCACTAACACTAACTAGCACAGCTCTAGTGGATGCATGTGAAATCAAATTTGTATGCTATGTATTGTCTGAAATAGACCCCGGCGGGAGCGGGCACCCCGGCGCCGGCGCCGCCAACTGACTAAATTGATTTAATTGCTGTCCACCGATCGAGAGCGGAATTTTCCAACTGTCGCAAATTGGTATAAACGGCTATGAAACGTTTTCGCTTAACGAAAATTGTTCCATTGTGGAACGTGATTGACCACATTTGTAGTACAAGTATGACTGAACAACATCGCTGTATTTTTGGCAATATGTTCAGCTGGAATGGACTATGGAATGAATGTTATTCCAACAGTTAATTAAATTAGGTTTGATGTAAATATCTACTCCTCCGTGAGCGCGCACATCAGAGGGCCTACTCCGAACTTCGAACTGCGTATCGTGCCGTCCCTATCCGTCATATAGTGTATAACACGAGACTGAAAGGGACGGCACCACACGAAGTTCGGAGTAGGCCCTCAGCCCTGTCTATGTCCCCAGTGCAGTGTATACAATTAGTATGTCCCGGATATTCTTTTTGAAATGCCAAGATTAATAGTCTGGACTTGTTATCTGGTGGACCCGGGTATGTCCTAAAACTACGACCAAGACCACCAGGGAATGGGCAGCAGCATTCCTAGAGTGCGGTGTAGATACTGCGATCGCCAACCCGCATGCCAAGCGTGGCGATTATGGCATTTCCCCCCATGAAATTGGGGGAGGCCTATGTCCAGCAGTGGACATCCTAGGGCTGATATGGTGGTGGTAGTGGTTATCTGTTGAGGCTCAGACTACTATAACATGCATCTGAAATCCCGGATCCCGGAGCCATGAGGACGAAAGAGGCGGCAGGCAGTACTGATGAACAGTCCAGTGATGTACAGTCGACTTCATTACAGCATGGACAGATTTCGGGCGTATTGCTGTAGTTGTACGTACATATATTTAATAGTAATGAAAATATTAACTGATGCTCGTCGACCATGTTGAGGGCAAGAGACGCACAGGAAGAAAATGAACAGATTAGTTTTCTTTACTGTTGAATGTAGTCTGCGCCTCTGGATCGATCACGGATCTTTGAATATGAAAGTTATGTAAGAATATGCAATAAATTATTATATTTGATCACTCAATACATAACCTCCGCGACACTCTATTCGACACAATAGTTTGCCAAATATTTTGACAGTGAGTGTCCGAGAGCGATGTTTACGTAGCAATTCTGTATTTGGCGACATAAGTGTTTTAAACAAATAGCGTAGACTTTCTAAGTGTAATGGTTTAACGGTTTGCGTACATAATACTAGTGTTATTAGAAGACAAAAGAGTTGGTAATGAGTACCTATGTAGCGTCAGTAAACAAGTTTGCAGGCAAGTCGCGGAAATGAAAGGATAATCGGGGTTTACGAGCGTCACAAAGGCTACTATTGCAATCCGCTTCATCGGAGCAATCTACTCTGGTGTTCTTTGATTGGCTATTGTGTTACATAACGCAACCCCATTCTGCTATTACTGAAGTAATGCTGAAAAAGAACAATTAACAGAATGAATTTATCCTAATTAGTTTCTGCGAATTCTGCGGCAGAACAAACACTTCAATCTCTGCTCCCCGGCAACAAGACAAATAAAGCAAGTTTCTCTACTTTCTGTTTCCAAGTAGGTACCTAGTCTAGTACCTACTCATTTAAATACACTTGTACATATGGACTGTGGCATTAATCGCTCAGTTTTTGTTGATGCTGTATTGTAATTAACTTCTGCAGTTCATATCGTCAGTGGAAATACCTAGGTATAATGTTTAAACCAGTTAAAATAGTGCATTATTGATCGGAACAGTGAAGGCTCAATACAATAATATTATTAATTTATGAGTATTAGATACAACAACAAGAGCTGAATGACTGAAAGCAGTCATTCATTCCTGAGGCGAAGAGGAAAACTTCAGCTAGACTTGCGCAGTAGCAGCAATACTGTGTAAATCAGACTTGGATTAAGTTCCTATTGTAATTTTTCTTCGATTTTGATTCGAGTTTTTTTTGGACCATAATAAACATTGACATTTAACCCCACATCACATAGGTACACAATTACACATGCATTTAGCCAACACGCATTCAGTAAAAACAAGCTCGTTATATACCTACTTTACCTATAGTTGTTTTTCTGCTATATCCGTCGAATTTTCCAGAGCATCCCATATTTCCATGCATGTCAATCGCATTGTTATACAGTAGCGTTTTGTTTCATGAACGTCGCGCCCATTATTCATTCATTGGTGATGGAAAGTTACAGAGTCGCGACTGGTGTCCACAGTTTACATAACATCTCGTTGTCCACCTTCGAATCGACAAGAGAACTTGCTCGAACAACGCAGTATGTTACTGAACACGTTGTTTTGATATACCACGATCACCAATTTTATCAGGCATTTCCATAATCAGGGTATAATCACGAATGGAAAACAGTGCGATAACTGTATATGCAGTATGTAAATGATGCTCCAATGAGTGTTCAGATCAAGCAAACATTGCTCAATATGTGTCCACAAAATTGTTATTGAAGTTGAAATACCTAATTGCATAGGAAAATTTGTCGGAAAAGTACCCACAATAGTGGTTACAAGTTTAAATTGAGTACTTCATAACATATGGCGATAAAAATTAATAAGTCCTGTTTTTCATTAAAGAGCGTTTCTTATTTATTGGCTGACGAAAATATCGAATTAATCATCGTTCGTTAGAACCAGCTGACGCAATCCCTCAAGGCTGAACAAAATCCAACACATAATCGAAAGTAGCGATTACAGTTCGCTAGAGCGCAGCCCTGTGATTGGCCCGATACGGAGGCCTGGCCGGGTGTGGCGAAACGTGTTGTTATCCGTTCAAAATGCCACTCGATGCAAGGTGAGCTGCACGAGCAAAAACTGGTATCCAGGAACTGTTGTCATCTCAAATATCATTAGTGCTAAGCGAATATTTAATTTGCTATTTAGTCGGGCGGGCACGACTCAAAAGTGGTTGGACATACGTGATGTTTTTGCATTTTTTGCGAACGTATAAAATGCAAATAGGCAATCAACTACTCGAGGTCAACTAAAGTAGAACCAGGAAGTTTGGTTTTCAGTCGTTAGATACCTAACTATTCAGCTATAAAAATAAAACAACAATTTTGAATTAAAATAGATACCTATGGCGACAAAAAAGAGCGAAAATGTATGCAAGTCGTAAGATACTTATAAAATTTTGCATCCAATGGCCTCACTCCACACAATAAAAATATATAAACAAGTAAACACCATGATGCGATGATGCTCTGGTAAATTAAATGCATTCAAAAAACCCTTATCGGCAGCCCAATAGGTTGCTCAAAGCAGAGAATGATTTTCCTAGTTATCACTTACGAACAATATTTATAAGACAGCAGAAAAATCATGCGCATAAATATGCTTAAATCTGTGCTGGCGTTATGTAGATCCGATCTCCAATTGCAAATTCAGGGTAATAATTATGTTTGGCGCCTGCACCGAGAGCTTGTCTGCGGTTTGTCCTAGATCCTTCATGGACCACGCTGTTAGCTGGCTAACTCTGTCAGACATCTTTATTATCACAAATATTGTATAATCCTCTCCCTTTTGGGAATCTCTCATTCCCAAAAGCCTCTCCCTTTTGGGAATGAGACAGGCGTGATTATATGAGTACAAGAAATTAAATATTCAGTGCACCCTTTACCAAGTATCCACAGCGTTAAAGACAAGTGTAAATGTGATATCGATAGGTAGCTAGTCTATCACCTACCTACCTACTTTAACCTTATTCTCATAGTCGAATCTTACGACATCCACGGTATGAAAGGGTCGTGTTATTGGTGCTGTTCTAACTCCAAGCCAAACGGTTACAACAATTGTCAAGAGCTATAAGAACGCGTCTTAGCTTTGTCGTGACTGATGAGATTTGCATGTACACGTGTCGAAAACTTGTCTTTATCTAAAGAAATATAAAGGAGAAGACTGTTATTACCTTCACACAACCTTTTGTAAACGTAAGGAGAGCTCTTCGGTGCATATAATGTCAGCATAAAAATATTAACCGCATGGCCTGCTCCAGTTTCTTTTACGGCTTTGTAGTCATGTGACTATGTTTGAGACAAACATATGTCGAGTATTCATGTTTCTTTGCAAACTACTAATTTAAATACGATTATGTGTTCTTTGACTTTGCTCATGCATGTTTCCGTGATTTTTCGCAAATTTTCTGCACTAATTACCAATACCAATAATAGGCGTTTATGCGCTAATCGTGTTTGATTCGATTTCACTGGCCTAACATATTAGATTGAGAATAAAAATTGGCCAAGAGCATGTCGGGCTATGTTCAGTGTAGGGTTCCGTAGTTGCCCAATGAACTTACTTTAACCTCCGACAGACATATCTATAAGGGTTCCTAGTTGACTATTGAACCCTAAAAAAGTGATTTTTAATCGTTTGAGCAACGCTGTAAAGCGCTCAATGGAAGGCGGTGGTGATTATTCGCGGTGCGTGTATTTTATATGTTGTGTCAAAGCAGTTTGTAAAAAAATGTGCCACCATTGCCGACAAATTATGTTTATATAATGTCACCGAATTTGTTTCAAAAAAAATTCTCGCCAACATACTGCTTTGCAGTTTGGCGCAAATATTTAACATATTTATTAAAATATCATTTGACTTAATCAATAAATAAAAAATATTCATTTTGGGCGGATAATGTTTGTTTATTAATTTTCTCGCAACCATAGTGAAATGACAGCCATCTTACCCCTTGAACTATTTTCCCGAAAGAAGTGACCATGGTTACGTTAGGTGTATGGCTTATTTTAGACTCTAGTTTTACAATCTATTAATATTTACTTATTTTTTTTTATTTAATTCTATTTACTTATGAAAAAGGTTGTATTTACTATTAATTCTTTAGTTAGTACACAATTGTACAATTGTAGTTAGTTTTAGTTTTATATTTCAAATTGTTTAAATTAAAAGCAAAAACTATTAAACATTGGTAAAATTTAATGATTCCGGGACAAGGAGATTATATACTTATTGTGAAATACAGGAACTAAAAATCAAATGGTTTCGAGAAATGAATTCTGTTTCCTGATTGGTTGTGTTTAGGATAGCTGTACAAAGTTTTTTTTTAAATTAAGTTAGTGTATTGTGATGGTGGATTAATATGGTAAAGTATTTTGATTGGTTGTATTGTGATGGTGGATTAATATGGTAAAGTATTTTGATTGGTCTAATTAAAATAGGGGTTAAATGAACTACTCTTAGCCCAACATAAAAAAACATAATAACTGACGACTTTATGAGCATTAAAAGTGAAAAGTTTGTTGTTAAAGAACACTCGGTTATTTAATCTTATTAACATCTCATTCCGAATGTTTTTAAACATTTCAAAAATATTTCTTTTGTTAGGTGGTGCAGGCATAACTAAGATTATTTTTTCCAATCTTTCGAGTTCATTTTATGTCGGCTTATTATTATTTAGATTTTATGTCACGTGTCCGTCGATGGATACTTAGCTATCCACTCGCTTACATCAAAAATTCTCGCTTGATTAGCCCAAACTGGAACAAGAATGAAATAAATGTTGGTAGATCTCGTTCCTTGCCCAGCGGATTGGCATAGCCATCCAGCAGGGGAACGCAGCCAGCCTTATGGGTACCCTCCCCCAAAGTTCCGATCTGGGGGATCGAATTTAGTTTTATATTTTTATTTGAACAGTAAGTATCTCAAACTCTAAGAAATAGTTCCTAAAAGATACAATTTGTGAAATTCGAGCCATAATTCTAATAGCCCTTTTCTGGGCAACAAAAGCAGATTGTATGTTGTATTTATAACTATTCCCCCAGAACTTAACACTGTAACGGATCCGTGATTCCACCAACGCATAATACACCATTTTTAGTTGCACTAATTTTGCTTCATCTCTAAGACTTCTAAGAGCATAGCAGGTCGAACTAACTGAGTTAACGATAGCCTCAAGTTCGTTTTTCCAGTTTAGCGAGGAATCTATATGGACGCCAAGAAATTTCACCGAATCCACTTGACAAATTCTGGCATCTTTAGTAGAAACATGTAGCACATCTTTGTTTCTAGCAGTAGTTCTAAAAAGTAAGACGCGTGTTTTGTCACAATTTAACTAGATTATTTTCACTGAACCATGTTTGAAAGGCAAAGAACGCATCATTTATTGTATTGTTCAGTTGTACAATATTTTCTGCAGATATGATAGCATTTGTATCGTCAGCAAAAACCACGAGTTGAGTATCCGGCAGGGACGCATACATATAACTTATAAGGTCATTTGTGAAAATGATGAAAAATATAGGACCCAATATAGATCCCTGCGGAACCCCTCTAGCTATTTTGGCCATTTTAGAATTGTACGCTGTTTCGTTCCTATCCTCCCTCCATTTAATCTCAACATATTGTTTCCGGTTTCTTAGGTAAGAACGAAAAAGCGACAGTACATTACCTCTTATTCCGTAATGTTCCAATTTTGCGAGCAATAAGTTATGGTCAACGGTGTCGAACGCTGCACTCAGGTCCAGGAACAAGCCCGCAACCTTTCTTCTGGAATTGAGCTCACGGACTACATCCCCAATCAGCGTTCTGACTGCATCGTTCGTCCCCTGCTCATCTGGTAACCAAACTGCCTGGCGTTTAATATGTCATGCAGATGTAGGTGCTTCATCAACCTGTTCTTCATAAGTCTCTCCAGAAGTTTAGAGAGTGTTGGCAGTAGAGATATGGGCATATAGTTCTTTGGGTCCAATTTGCAGCCTTTTTTGTGCACAGGTAGAACTTTGGCCAACTTAAACTGATCAGGGAATATACTACTTTCAAAACATTCGTTAAACAAGTATGCTAATGGTTCTGCAAGTATGTCTATATTTTCCTTTATGATGCTAAATGGCACCTCTTCATATCCACTTGAGGCTTTTAGTTTCAATTTTTTCACTAAACACGCGATTTCCACTGGATTCACCGGCTCAAAATCCATATCTTGTTTTACTCTTGGAATATGTGCATATAACATCGAAAGAGCTTTATCAGAAGAGAGATGGGTGTGGTTACTTTGCGTGATTTTTTTCAAAAAAGCTTCACACACCTGTTTGGGATCATTTACAGTTTCTGTTTTCCCATTATCCCTTTTAATTTTTAACTGCATGTTACTCAGAGCTCTTTGAGCAACTTTATTGCGATGTTTTTGAACAATTTTCCATATTGCCTTCGAGGAATCTTTCGCCTTTTCAATTTGCGACTGAACCGCCAATCGTTTAGCATTCCTAATAACCCTCTTGAAAATATTGATATATTTTTTCCTGTAACTATCAAAGCACTGACAAATACAATTCTTTTGAGTCACAAGGACGCGTTTCATATTACTTGAGACTCTTATGCCTTTAGTTACCCATTTTAATTTACAAACCGTGTTAGTAGATACTTTAATTTTCCTTCTTTTGAAACTTTCTTTAAAAACTCTATTAAATTTCTCAATGAAAGTATTGACACCTATGTTTACCCAGTTTTCACTCTTAATTTTTTGGCGAAATATCAGTTTACTAGTTTTATTAAGTTTTCTAACTACTTTAAATGATGGTTGGTTGTTGTGGGAATTATTAATGTTATTTACTGTTAAGGTGATGTGAATACCAGCATGTCCGTCAGCCAGGCCGTTGTGATCTATAACTGGAGCGGCAACGGAAGTAGCTGGCAGATTAGTCAAAATATTATCCAAGCATGATTGGGTGTCATTACGTACAAAAGTGGCAGTTGAAATTAGGTGTCGAAAATTATAAGACTTAAGTAAAGATAAAAACTCTGCCGTTTTATTGTCCTCTCTCAATAAGTTGATGTTGAAGTCACCACAAATTACGCACTTTTTGCTAAAGAAGTGCTCCAACAGTCGTTCAAGCTGGTTCATGAAAAGACTAAAATTCGCTTCTACAGGATTTCGATAATAACAAATAATGTTAACACTAGTACATGAATCCTGAATTCCACAGACCTCGAAATATTCATCTTTGTATAACTCCTTGCATACAGTGAGTTCCACATTCTTTCTATTTATGTGTATGTATGTAATTACGAAGCTGGAATAAATGCTTTCGTATAGAGCGTACGTACAAATAGTTACGTAACGGATTAAATAATGTGATCTTCAATAATTACTTATTGATCCTTGTAGGGTGAGCTTTAATACTTGTAACCACAGATATACAATGGTTGCGGCTGGCTTTTCTTTACATTGGATTAGTCTACAACTCAACACTGCATTAAAAATGGTATTTTGGTCGATTGTTTTCTTTATACTACTTATTTTGAAAAACAGCTGTGGTACTCTCCACAGTATAATAACAATCATAATATCTCTTGCAAGTTTCCTCTGTGGCCTTCATATGTCATTGAAAGAATAATGAAGCTGATAAATCGCTAAAATACTTTCATGAATTGTGCTATTTGTGATAAAGAGAATGAATGATTTTTGAAAACAAATGGTGTTATAAATGATATTTCATAACCAATTATCCAGGAAAGAATAATTGGGTTGGTAGTATAGATAGACCATTCTTGGTAAAAATATGAAAGTCGCCCAGCATATCGTTCTTTACCACGTTTAACGCCAGCGACGTGGATATTGATGACGCGACTATATTTTAGAGCGGCTGTGCTGCTTCGTCGTCGCTTTCCTCGGAATCGGAACTGGGTTTATCAACCGCCAATGCCATGTCCCCCTCTGATGGAGCTGACCTGCGGCTCCTAGAGGGGCCTCATAAGTTTAAAGACCTGATTGGAATTTTATTGAAGTTTGGTGCTCCTGGCTTAGCAGGTTTTTATGTCGATGACTTCAGATCCTTTTAATTTTTCTCCCAGATTGCTGCCGGAAGTAAATGTTCAATTTTCGTCTTCTCAATTTGGTCTTTCAATTCTTTTTACACCGTTCATAAAATAAAAGAAGAGAAGCTGAGTACCAGCTTCGAATCATTATGATTCGTGCTGTGTGCATGAACAGTTTCACAATTTGCTGTTTTTTTGTTATCTTGTGTCTACAAGATAACTGTGGTAGCTTTAGTTAACGACGGCAAAGCGCCGGAGTTTAAAATATGCTTATTTTCGATCCCTTTGTCGCGTTTAGTCTGGCTCTCTATCAAAGACGCCCGTATCTCTGGATTGAGTATCGGAGCTTTAACTTTATATTTACCAGGGATCAGATATTTATTTATCTTTAATTTCCATACGATTCTCTATACTAAGACCCAAAGCGACTATGTGGTTTAATCCGCTTGCCAAGTCATTTTGTACATCGTCACCATTATTCTTTAAGACAGTTGGGTCTTCAACTAAACTTGCCGTCAAAGTGTGTTTTGGCGCTTCAACTGCTGCTGGCGTCGGCAGCGTTGCACCTGATGTTATGGAAGTACTTGCAGCAGCAAGCAGTGATGGCATAACAGTTACAGTAGATTGTATAGTAACGTTAACGGTGCAATTGTGTTAGAAGTCGGCGTAGCGACAATGGTGGGCGACGGTACTAGAGCAACGGTAGGTGTCGGCACTGTGGCAGCGGCCGCAATTGGTGACGCCATGGTGGCAATCGGTAGTTGCACGTGGCAATCATCGTCATCACTCAGATCTGGTTCTGGCTAGTAATCGCCCCAGTAGGAACACCGTGGTTCTGGGTCGAGAACATCATCGTCAATGGTGGCGATTGATTCGCATTATAAGTAGAAATTGCCTATCTGAACAAAGCAGGATTATTAACGATAGGAAAATTGCATTTGTTCTTTTCGAAAGTTTTAGTTGGACAAGTTCAAATAATTTCTGTCAATTTCTTTACCTATCAGAAAGCCTAAGATCGCAGGAGACAATTCACTTAAAGTGCTTAAACCCTGAGTATTAAGTACATAGGTACATTATTCACTTTCTGTAAACCTGAAGGGAGACCGCGAAACTAAATGTGTATACTTACTTAGTGGAAATAATTATATTTTCATTTTTTATTTTATCTGAGATGTAAATTGTGCTAAGTTGTGTATAAAATTATGGTCACCATTATGGTACGTTTGTATCCACGATAATACAATGATCTAAAGTGATCGTAATTGATTTGACATTGATGCTGTCGATCGCATCGATGAGTTACGATGCAATATAATAAAACACATCCAGACAAGAAGTCTCTCCTACATTACGAAGTGCAACGAAGGTCAATTTTGTTGCTTGTCGCCTATTTGAATGTGCTCATAGATACTGTCAATGAAATCAGGGTGATACTGAATTATTCGTCTATCAGCCACGCCCACATTCGTACCACAGTTCATAATTGCAACGTTTTCGTAAGGCTCTTTGTCTGTTAATTGAAAAGTTAATTGCATTCTGCAGTCTATTACCTTGGCGCGATAAATTTCCATGGAACTTTACTTGGAAAAATCTTTATTCATGGTACCAATTGAACCTTATAAATGTTAGTGAGGATTTAAGTAAAGTGCAGGTTACAATTGAACAACACAGTCAAGGTCATTGCGCATTTGGTGTGGTGCCCGTGCGGTCGGCGTATATATATATAGGAGACGTGGTACACACGCGGAAATATCATGTTTATCCTGTTTTCTTCCTCGTAATAATTTATTTGAAGCCAAGGTCTGAGTTTTTTATTTTACTATAGTATGTATCTTTGACAAGGAAAAAAAAAACAAGTTGAACGACTGACCTAATGACATCTGTTTCCGAGGTTTCGTAAAAGGCCACTTCGATATTGACGTTACGCGGAGACAAGCAATAAAGTGAAGAATAATGATGGGCGCTCTAAGGTCGTCCAAGTGTCGAGGACCCTTGATCGTTATACGTATACGGCAAAGGAAAATGATTTGTCTTACAAAATGATGATCATTTTAACTCCCGCGATGAAATTCGGAGAATTGCCGAAGACCGAACTCAGTAGCGCGCCATAGACGAGGTCCCGTATCAGGAGATTCAGGAGATACAGACTTATTTATTCTGTGCTGATGATGACAATAAGATGATGGTTAAAGTATCGATTTTTTAAATAATGCCTATGAAATGAAATTGATGGCTGTAGTGCCATTGACATGGCGGGTAGTGTTAATATAAAAAATATCGTCTAATTTTTCGGAAGATTGCCCTAATTCCACGTTATGTTATGATACATGGGATTTTTTATTTATAGAGATACAATGCAAGAATCCCCATTTTATAGCAGCATTCAATTTGATAATAATTTAATCTGCAGAACGTTGATGTGCTTGTTGCTACCCTAAGTATACCAATTTAATGAAAATAGTGCACAGATATCTATCCTGAGTTTCAACAACACACAATAATTGGACATTAAAGTAATTAATATACTCTACGGGATATATGAATAAAAGTACTTTCATTTATTGCGGCAACGGGTAACAATAGCAAAAACCAAAGCTCAACTGAAAGATCATCAATTTTTGTGTAAGATAAAACACTGGAAATTTTTCCAAACAGTGGATAAAGTGGTTGCCGCGGCGAACATCTGGGAGTCTTATCGAACTAGGTTTAGTGTCATGGGTTCTTAGAGTACCATACCTACTACGATACGATTACTATACCATACGATTGATTCTCGTCTCGGGTTCCAAGCGAGGTCACCTTAATCTTTTTTCTTCGTATTTGTTCTCTGTGACTAATAATTAAGTATTTATTTAGAATTTATATTTTTATTACGAAGTGGAATGATTATACTTTCGTGTCACTCTTATTGTTTGAGAGGTACTGACAGTTACAAAGCTCAAGTTTTCGAGAGAAAGATAAATCACAATTGCTTCACCTGATTAGCAAATAAAATATATATCAATAACACTAAATCATCAACAGTCACGACAAGCGACACAAACGTGAATGATTAACAAGGACGTCATTCATAAAAAAACGTAATTGTGTATTATTTACTGTTCTACTGGTTCCTATTAAAAGAAATTAATTACGCAACCAAGCATAATTATTTCTTCTGCAGTTGCTGTCTAAATGATGATTTTATAACCTGACTGCATTAAACGTATAAAAGTTTATTTTTTCATTCATATGAAACCATTGGTACGTATATATAACCAATTTTAATGAACTAAACAATTAAAAAATTGGCTCTATCAAATAATAAGACCCGCACGGTGCATGGTAGTGAAAAGCCAAAATGACTGATCTCAGAACATAAATGATTAGAGTACCAGTCATTGATAATTGAAGTGGGTTAAATTTATTTTATGGAAAATATTGTGAATAACGACCGTCACGCTTTTGCGATCTCAAAATCACAAAACATGATTGAAACACGTCGATTTAGTTTCTGTTGAAGTGTATTCGTTAATAAAGTATTAATGAATCAGCCCGCAGCCATGATTTCATATATTTGTTGTGTTTTGTGTGAACAAGCGGTCGAACGGAAACCTCCTCGAATTCTGTTGAAGCGTCGAGATGCGGGCTCACTTGCCCATGCGCTGTATGGACCACTCCTGCTGGCAGAGCGGGCAGCGGTTGTTCTGCTTCACCCACAGCGACATGCAGCAGAAGTGGAAACTGTGGTTGCATTCGCCCCACACTACAACGCAGTCTTGTTTGCCGTACGAGTCCTTCTTGCTCTCGCCTTGGCAGCGGAGGCACGCATCTGTAACAATAATTTAGCAATTTAATTGAGGGACGATAAACGGCACACGTTCACCGGTGATCATTGTCAACATAGGGCGGAATGCACCAGGGGCGCTATTTGGGTAACCTGGATCTTAATCCTTGACGAACTGATGAAGAAAAGAACAAGTTATGGTGTCTACAAGCAAAATCTAACGAAACGGCTTGATAAATGGCTCCACAACGAGTCAAACGAATACATTTTATAATTATGAACTGCTGGTTTTGACGACCACTTTGGCTTAGTTGGTAGTGATAGTGACCCTGCCTACGAAGCCGGTGGACCCGGGTTAGAATCCTAGTCGGGGCATTATTTGTGCATTTATCACGAATATCGTTCCTGGGTCTTGGATGTTTTGTATGTATGTATATATATATATATATATATATATTTATGTACAAGGCATGTTTTGGGACATGGGGATTTGGGGTGGTAAATTTAAAGCCAGCAACCCCCTTAGTGAGGGTATCCTGGAAATTCGATTTATAAGGTCCATTTTCCGAAGTTACAGCAGTTCTAGTATACAAAGTATGTTTTGAGACTTCATAGATACAACGTGTCATTTGAGGACAATGTCCTCAAACTAATTGTTGCACATAATGCTCACACACACATGCGCATTTATTGGTATATAAGGATTAGTATGAGGACAAGACTTCGAAGTATACGATGTATACGAAGACTTCGAAGTATACGTTGTAATTATGAAGCTTACTTACTTCAGTCGGTATAGGTTTTTGAAAATTATTTTTTTAAGAAAAATGGGGTTGCATTTGACGCTGGTCACTTCTGATGGATAGTGTAGTGTAGGTAATTCAATAAATATTTATTTTATACGTATTCTGATAGTGATGACAGGAGGACTTCCTAGTAACTATACAATACGCGCCTGCGTGTGTTGTTTGCTTGTGTGTGTGTTGTTTGTTACTTAGGTAAACAGTTTATATTTTTGCAGTGTGTATTTATATTGCCGCTATAACAACTAATAAAAATAAAATAAAATATAATTAAACCGGTCACTCACGTCTTTATCGTTTCAGACCGGTTCGCGATATTCGACCTTAAAGACGTGAGTGACCCGTTTAATTATATTTTAATATGTCACTAACTCACGGGAGTTTTCTATATAAAATAAAATAAAGTTAAAAATTAACGTTATTGCACGACTACCAACCGCTGTAGATCTCTTGAAACGTAATAGTACGGTAATACACATTCAATTTATAGTATTACCAGTAATAACCTACAGAGCCGAGACGTGCAATGGTGCATAACTATGGGCCTTTTAAGGAAGCTCAAGAGCTCTACGAGATCGAATCAGAAATTTGGACATCCGTTGACGAACGAAAGTCACCGACATAGCAAACAGAGTCAGCGAGCCGAGGTGGCAATGGGCAGGGCACATATCGATCCACAATCCATTCCGACGACGCTCCGATTGTGGAATGAGCTCTCTGCCGAGGTTTTCCCGACGGACTACAGTATGGGGTTCTTCAAGAAAGGAGTGTATAAATTTTTAAAGGGTGGGCATTGGGCAACGCGCATGTGACACCCCAAGGAGTTGCAGGCGTCCATAAGCTGCGGTGACCGCTTACCATGAGGCGGGCCGTAGGCTTGTTTGCAACCGACGTGGTATAAAAAAACATACTTAGCCCGAAGAACCGATGGCCGCTTGGGCAAAAAAGGCAGGTCGCTTCTATCCGGCCAATGTGAAAGTCTACTGAGGCCTGTGTCCAGCTGTGGACGTCCTGTGGCTGAGATGATGATGATGTAGTCATAATTTAGTTGGGATCAAACTACGTACCGGGAGACTTCTGGTAATATATTAGTGATTAAACCTGTACCTATATCACAGCGTGTAATAAAAATTTATACCTACATTAGTTTGATATGAAATTGTGGGGAGGGGCTAGTGTTGCTATTTGTCCCTAGAGTAAATATATAAGAAACTAGTAGGTATATCGACGGGTGAAAATCTATTGGATTTAGTGCCAATTTTTACTTCTTGATTATTTTTCTACTCGTCGACTTACTTAAATCTTCTATTTAGGAATTCAAAGACTAAATTTCAATAGCCTTCCTACTTTTCAGTGTTGGATACTCTATGGCACTTTTAACTCGACTGAAATATTCATAAGCATAAGACAACACTGTAGAAGAGACCTACTCTGCCACTTGCACCGGCTCTTAACTACTTGTACTATTACTTATTCTGTGTCTTAACTCCCAACATTCATGCTAGAGAAACAACAATAATATTGATTGTTACCAAATATATTGTTTTCTTATATTGGTGGTTTCATTATTTGGCATCAAAAAAAAAGATCGTATAAGTTACAGTAAGGTAACTTTGAAATTTTATCAATTTCGAAGTTACTCTAATAAATAAATAAATAATGGCGGACAATCTTACACAAATCGACCTTGTCCCAAACTAAGTAAACCTTGTACTATGGGTACTAGACGACGATATACATACTTTAAAGATAAATACATAGAAAACATCCAAGACTCAGGAACAATACTCGCGATAAATTACAAACATGTACTTGTGTCTAATTTTAAGTTCTCATAATAAGTGAATTGTAAATTCATAATGTCCAGTCAGTTTGAAGTCCATTACCAACCGCAAAGCCGGAAGCGAAGACCAACTATGTACGGCATCCTAGCAGCCACGACCACTCTGACAAGAGTGAATGACTGAGAAGAAGAAATTCATAATGCGAATAAATGATCTTTAAACACAAATAATGCCCTGACCGGGATTCGAACCCAGGACCTCCGGCTTCGTAGGCAGGGTCACTACCAACTAAGCGAAAGTAGTCGTAATATACCTTACGAATACTTGCATTTAGTTTTTCATATTGAATTTTTAATTATTTTAGTTATTATATTATAGAGTACAGTAGTTTACATTGACTATTCAATGTAGTTTACTCGTTGAAAAAGTATTCCATACAATATAACAGTTACATAATTAGCTCTCTCCGGTCTGTTCATGCTTGCAAGGGCACATAGTAATTACCTTAATACTAGTGTTATTTTATTGTATGTAGATTGACGAGAGACATAATCCTGTTCTGGATTAGTTTTATTGTTATTAACGCTTAGAGACCTTATACATCTCTAACGTTTAGAGATCATTTACATCTCTAAGGACTTTGAAATAATTGTTATAAATCAGAGACCATATACATCTTTGAGATATTAAATTAATTTTATATACTTTTTGTTTATTCGGACACAGATCATATTCAATACGTCCTTAATATTTGTAAATTTATTTTCATCGAATTGTTAATCAGTATATTTTTTTAATCATCATTATTAAATAAGTTTGTCAGTTTTTTAAATTGTATAAATTCAAGCTTTGACATTTAAAAGTGCCCATGTGGCCTATTTGCAGAATAAATATTTGATTTTATGATTTTGATTTCTAAATCTCGTACCTCATAGTCATACCCATACATACACACACATAAGTTTGTTCTAGTATGACATATCTAACAAATAGCTGCGTCCCTCGCCGGGCATCCGCCATAGTCTAGTCATTTTACGGTTTTGAAAAACATTAATTAATAATAGCCTGGTTTTTTTTTCTCCATTATAAATACATATTCTAAGATACTATATTTATGAATCCTATAAACTTTCCACCCGGAAGTAGGTACAAAAAAACATCGTCAAACAAACGCCGATTTTTTAAATTAAAAATAATAATACTGGTTTTTATTTGTCAACATAACAATATTATTGTTTTTAACTAGTGAAAAGTGAAATCCGTCAAATTATTTTCACGTAAAGCAGGTAAATTAACAAGATGCAAGGCTTAGGTGAAAGATGCCCTAAAGCGATAAAAAGATTTCGTAATAAGTAGTACTGTGATTCAATTCTCATAAAAAATATTTATGCAACAATCTTCCCAAAAATCCTATTGATTTTTATTTTGGTTGTATATGCGTATACATTTACTCCGATAAACTATTGGGAAATATGTTTATAGAAACAATTTATGTCTTAGTTTAACATAATAATATAGATCATTAAACTAATACACAAATCCTGCAAAAAAAAGTTTACGTAAAGCATAATCCACAGTTAAATAGTCCTTTTTAATATGGCAGCTGAATATGAACTCTTTACGCTAATAATTAGGATCACATTCGCTCGCACTGGCGCGCAACGAGTGTTTCG
The DNA here is from genome assembly GCA_905163555.1 of Notocelia uddmanniana. Taxonomy (NCBI): domain Eukaryota; kingdom Metazoa; phylum Arthropoda; class Insecta; order Lepidoptera; family Tortricidae; genus Notocelia; species Notocelia uddmanniana. Next base: position 18,732,575 of record LR991057.1, read on the forward strand.
AGGCGTTCGCATTCAAGGCCGCGCTTTTCGGGCCCTACGACACAAGAAGATAGATATTAGATACCTATAAGTATTACCTACGCATATAATTTGTATCGTTTCTTACCGCACTCTTCGAAGTAATGACTTTACTTTGTTATTATATTATTATACCTACGTTTTTATTGTAACCCATCAAGAGAAGAGCCCTTTCCTAACGTATTTAAAATAAGTGACTAGGCTCAATTGTGTCGTTCTCTGAGAAAATGGACATAAATGCGATTGGCGCTTACACCATTCATTACTAATGATGCGCTAGTATAATAGCAATGATTCACGGCGTAATAATGGCGTAAGCGGTAACGCACTAATAATGTATAAAAATAAACATTGTAGTAAAAAACAAACCAAGAATTTTATTACATCAATATTTTTTGATGCCATCATAATTATTTAGAGTGTCAGTAATATATGTCATTACCAACATTGACAACAAATAAAGTCTACTATAAATAAATTAGCTAGAACAGTTCCTAGTACGAGATCCAGCTGCAAATCTAGACACGCGGTAGCGTGTCCAGCCAAGTTCACCCCAGGAACTGGCGGACAGCAGCCGTGTGTTATTTTACACGAATCGTTTGGAGCCACTTTTGACCCCCCAATAACTCAAAATCTATCTAACATAAAAAAAAAATTGTTTGTAAAGTAGGTTTACGATCGAGATGTTTACGTGATAACGTCTTACTTCACTTGCACTTCACTTATACCTGCGATCTCGTGAGGTTTTGGTGCGACACAAGTTTCTGAACATGTCACCCGACTAAAACGATTTTAAAGACGTTAGTGAAATCCTACAGAGAACTAGGATTTTTATGAAACTGTGATCGCAAAACAGTGAAAAAGTATCTACATGATATGGGCATTGCGAAACGAGCAAGAAAAGTAAAACCCATCGTGTCCGAAAACCAAAACTTACCCAGAAGAAGAGTCTTACAACTTTGGTCAAAAACATATTCTATGCAAAAAATGATGTAAAGTGCATTATGGACGATGAATCCTATTTCACTTTAGACGGCAATGAATGCCAGGGTAACATTTATTTCCAAAACGCCAATAACCCGAGTGAAGAATCAGTAAAATATGTGGAGCAAACTAAGTTTCCAAAAAAGGTTTTGTTATTAATTGCAATTAGCCCTCGTGTTATGTCGAAACAGGTGTTTTTTGAATCTGGTTTAGCAGTCAATGCTGAACGATACATGCAGGGTTGTTTCCCGATTGTACGTTACTTTATGAAAACACATCACAGAGGAACTAATGTTGTGTTTTGGCCCGATCCAGCATCTAGCCATTATTCAAAAAAGACCCTGGCTAAAATGGAGGAGCTAGGAATCCCATATGTACCAAAGGATTCAAATCCGCCTAACGTACCACAACTTCGCCCGATCGAAGATTTTTGAGCCAATCTAAAAAGGTGTGTTTATGCGAATAATTTCCGGCCAAAAACTATACAGGCTCTAATTCCAAAACAATAATAAATTAGAATTAAACGAAATGCCAACATCGACTTACACAACAGCCATGGATAAATTGCCAGCAAATTTTCGAAAAGCAGCACGCAAAGGCCAAATTACTTTTTACATTAAATTTTGTTAATAGATTGTTTATAATAATTTTTAAGAAAAAAAAACCGACTTCAATGGGGGAGGCCGGTGAAAGATTATTATACTTAGATGGTGCAATCTTAGATTCCATACATTAAAATAAAAATGGCTATAAGTATGTTTATAATCGTAGAAGACTAAGTACCCTCAATTCCTCATGGAATCATGGAAAAACCTTGCTTGCTTGACAAACAAAACGAAGAGAACAAATCGCCAAACTTGAACTACGCGTCGTTGAAGAGTTCCGTTCTGATCATCATCAGCAGTTCCACTTCATCAAATGTCACTTTTATGAATGAAAATGCTTGATTAGTTCATGAAAATACTAAAATTACTATTTGTGTGCCTTTCACATGTGAGGAGTTCCCTCGATTCCTAATGGATCCCATCATCAGAACTCGAGCATGACAAAAATCAATCGTGAAAATAGAACTTGCTTAACAAACACAGCTAGGAGGACAAATCGACAAACGTGAACTTTTCGTCGTTGAAGAGTTCTGTTCTGATCATCATCAGCAGTTCCACTTCATCAAATGTCACATTTTCGTATGATAATGCTCGATTTGTTGATAAAAATACAAAAATCACTTTATGTTTGCCTTTAAGATTTGAGGAGTTCCCTCAATTTCTCATGGATCCCATCATCAGAAATCGAGCATGACAAAAATTAATCGTGAAAATAGAACTTGCTTAACAAACACAACTAGAAGGACAAATCGCCAAACGTGAACTTTTCGTCGTTGAAGAGTTCTGTTCTGATCATCATCAGCAGTTCCACTTCATCAAATGTCACATTTTTGGATAAAAATGCTCGACTTGTTGATAAAAACACAAAAATCACTATATGTTTGCCTTTAAGATTTGAGGAGTTCCCTCAATTTCTCATAGATCCCATCATCAGAACTGCGTTTTGACAAAAACGGGACCAATTTGGATGTATATACTTACAATAAAAAAAAAAATCCAAATCGGTTAAGAATTGACGGAGTTATGGAGTGACAAACATTAAAAAAATAAAAATAAAACATACAACCGAATTGATAACCTCCTCTTTTGAAATCTTGAAGTCGGTTAAAAATACATAACATTATCATTATATTAAACATTTTTTTATAAGGTTACAAATATTGGGCAAATTTCATTCCGCATACGTTAGTGCCGGACTTGGCACCATTTCAGAGAATCTACGGAACTTGACACCCATTTAGATCTCAATTCTTTTGTCGGTGAAGACAACAACCAAGCATGGCATATTCTTAATATTGAACTTGGCTCCCATTTTCACATTTATGTTTTTGATTGTATAACTGTACCTCAGCAGGAACTGTTATTCATTAAATTATGAAATGAGTATCAAAGAAAAATAATTTAAAGTAAATTAGCCTTTATGTCAGTTAAATGAGTTCACTATTAAAGTATTGCATATTACCTTGATAAAGAAATAGGTAAGACTAGAACTAATAAAAGACGGTTAGTTCGTGTCGCGAATGGCTGCGATGCGTGCCGTGCGGTGCGGTACCTACGATACGAGGCGGCTGGCGGTTATTTCCCTGCCGCTGCCTGCGGGCTGCGACCGACCAATCACGTTAACGCTGCGGCTCGCGAGCGGCATTTTTAAAGCTAAGTTTACGGGTGGTTGTAAATAATTAGTTGCAATGTATTTTATAAAGCGATTTGTACATTATTCAATGAAAGAGTGCTGATAGTAAAAATCCCAAAACTTACTGATCAATTTGCATATTTTTTTATTGCCAAATAGAAATTACCCCCTAAAACCCACCCTCCGTTGTTGTTTATTAAACGATTGGTATGCAAGTTTGATGTCCACTATAATTAATAAATAAAGAAGAAACTTAAAGCCAATTACTATTTTTAGTCAGGCTAATATGGTAAATAAAAAAAATGTCAGGGGCTAACTAAATATAAATGTATCATTCCTTAATTTTATTCAAGCGATTTTTCATCAGTAATACAAAGCAAATAATAATTTAACAAAATAAATAAATAAAAGTTTATTAACAATTTAAGCCAATTTATAAGGAATTTATTATTTTTTAAATATTTATTTAAATATCTAAATTACTTATATTTTGTCGGATTATATCTCAACATCATAACTAGAATTATGATATATCCGTTACGCAGGAAAACTGGGCTATTATGAATTATTTCCATTTCGCCATACTAGCGGACCGTAAAATGACTAGACTACCAGGGCCACCAGGGCAGACCGTGCGTATAGGCCCATCAGAGGCAAGTCAAAGCTTAAGAGCTAATAAAAAGGGTCTGTGCTAGGTTAGGCATACCTGGCAGACAAATCTATACAGTTATCTCGACTCCCGTTCAGTTTTTCCCGACAGGCAATTCCGGTGGAGGCACAACGATCATGCAAAGCGTAGCGTGTGTGGCCACGATATCATGAAGCAATCAGGCATTCTTCGCCCACGTTCATGTTGGTACATAACCAGCACAATAATATTCGGTTCTAAATAAAAACTCTTGCTTAAAATATCAATTTTCATTTAATAATGTAATTAAGATGATACGCACCTTAAGTGGATTGAATGTCTCTTGATCGAAGTATACATCATTACAACCACAACGAGATGTTCTACAACCTTTCCTGCAATTGCAAGAGATGAACGCCAGATGTTTGGTTGATATTGGTTCTTTTGAGAATGTCATGGGACTGAGATGCTCATTCTGCATTTCCAACCCACATTGACAGGCAATCTTTGAGCGGCTGTGTTAACAGTATGCTAAGAAAGTACTTGATTATATGCCTGCCCGTGTGGTGGCTGAGGGAGGGCGTGTCTTGCTGGCGACAATTTGTCCAGTTCTTTTACATGTTCAAAGAAATCAACGACTTAAGGGAAGGCATGACTTGACAAATTGCCGCCAACAAGACTCGTGCTTAGCCACCACCCGCGTCGGACAAATTATCAAACCCTTTGCTGGCATTGGCATACTCAACTCAGCTATTTGAAGATTACCTCCGCCTGTCGAATGTGAGTGGAAGATTCCAAATGAGGATCTGTCCTACTCATTACATCCTTAAAAGAACTAATAGTAATCAGATCTGGAGTTCGTCTCTTGCTATTATAAAAAAAGTTGCAGAACATCTCGTTGTAGTTGTGTTGACAGAAAGCATAAATTTATGAAATATAAGCGGTATAGAATGTTTTAAACAATAGGTATACAACTATGAACAGTCAAAATTTCAGCACTAGCACAAATACCGGGCCTGCCGCAAAACACGAAAACCAAAATTTCGTTATTGTCTCTCTATCACTTTTGCATATTCGAGCGATAGAGAGGCAGATAACAATTTCGATTTTCGCGTTTTGAGATAGGCCCTCTGTAAACAAACCGCCTTGATGCATAAAATACATATTTATTCGTTATAAATGATCTCTGAAAACTTGTCAAAAACTGTTTATAAGTACTCTATGGTTTACAATATGTGCTAGTGGTGGACTTTGGCGGCAGAACATTGCAGTAATAACCCATATTGCCTATTTTTTTCCTGGATAATTATTTTTGGACGTTTTCTTATAATTTGTTTGACTAAAGTAATGGTATGGTATGTCACATATATTAAGGCGGCGCAAAAATTGACACCCGTACTTCTATGCCTAGCCATTAAACATCTGCCTAGCGCTAGCACGATAACTTATAACGTCACGTTTTATGTGACGTTTCAGTACATTTTGGCCATATAACGTGACGTTATAAGCTACCGTGCTAGCTAGGCAGGTGACAAATAGTTACTGGTACACATGTTAAGAACATTCAAAAATATATTGGAGTTGTTTAACAACTGTATACAAGCATATTGAAAACAAATTAAACTGGTATACCCCGAATTTATAATGATTATTCATTAGGTTTATTACTATGTAAACAAACCAGTACAAGTAATAGAATCTAGTGTACATTTAATGCAAATACTGGCAGCATAGCTTAAATAACTCTGCAGTCATAGTCAGAAACAAATAGTAATATCACTAACTAATTATGAATCGTAATTGCTAAAATATTTTAATATTTGCATTATAATTTTATATGAACTAGAAAATGTGCCTTTCTAGGCCTATCAATATTACCAAATTTGCAAAACGTACTGTATTTCACAAGATAATATTGTTGACGTGCCAATTAGCTTAGAAGAACATTGGGATTTCAGAGACTTCGGGTATCGGCGGTAACTTACGAAGGTGATACTGCTGTTCTGCTTTCGTATTAAGTTATAAAACTTTTTAAAGTTACATTAGAGTTAAGGAGATCATTAGCATCAATACCTCGTGTGTTCATAAGTTTTGAGACGAATATTGTTTTGAATAAATCAATTACAGAAAATATTTCTGTCTAGGTTATTATTTTTATTGAATCACTGTACTGTAGCTGATAAAAGTAAAGAGTTTATTTAAATTGGCTTACAATATTTTTGAGTTAAGCCTTTAAATGCGGTGGTCTCTCTTAGGTGCCGGCACCAAACGAAAAACGCCTTTTTTACTGACAAGTTAATGTCTCTGGTAGAAAGAAAGTTAAGGCAGCGGAACGACAAATTGTACACCAAAATGTCGATAGATGTTCTAACTACTGCAGAGACAGTACTGCAACCTTATCACCCTACGATGTTCACGATACGGGCGATTATTACGTATGAGGTACCCTTTTCTTTTAATTTTGAATACTACGAGTAGATGCTCAAACTATGCCTTAAAATTATCCATTTACCAGATGGACTATTGGAATCACTTGTTAAAGTTTATTTGACACGTTTATTCATCAAAATAATTGGTTTTTTGACAAATTTTTAGAGAACACCGTAACAAAATAAAATTTTCATTCGAAAACTGCTAAAAGAGAAATGTATGTCTTTTATCAGCCAATAGAAGTAGCTTTCTTCGAGCCTGGCTCTAAATACTCCTGATTAGTCTTTTTGGACAAAATTACCTTTTATGAACACAAAACTGTTAAACTGTGTCTAAACTGTTAGAGCTAAAAACCTGCCGTAAATACTATTTAAAAATAGTTACTCACAAATGAGCTACTGGAAGAGAAGCAAGAGAATCCCTGATGAAAACTTTCGTGTCTCGCGGGTCATTATCTAGGTGTAGCCGAAGCAATAAATGGCAACTAACATAAAATATTGGAACGCAGTTTAAATAATACCTATGTATATATTTATTAAAGAATCTATTGTAGGTATACATAGAAAAAATTAAATAATTATGAAAAAATCGAGTATTTAGCCGTCTCAAAACTTATGAACACACGAGGTATAAAATAAACCTTAATCTAATGGCACTATACTTAATTTCTATATTGCGATCAGACTTTATTGTCATAATATGAATAAAATGGAATCAGAATGTCTGAATTCCTTCGGCGATAATTTAAATAGAAAATGCCACCTTCATTTACTACTATCATAAATTATATAGAGCTGACAAGTCAAAAAGACTGTCATTTTCTATTACACGATTACGTCCGATTTTACCCGAAACACGAATGTTCTTCTAAGACATCACGTACTGTACTCAGCTAGCTTATTACAAAACTATGAATGAATGTGATGAAAGTGGCAATTAGTACTCAAATCTAGCTGACTAAATAAAACCACTTGTGCAATATACATATCGCAATACAACTTAAAATATAAATAGCGACATAAACATAACTGATAATAATACCGCGAACTATTATTCACAGTAAATGTAACCAACCAGCTGTCATGAATATATCTAATTATTACAATAGTAATATTAAGATTTTCTTGATTTAAGCTTATAGACTTCCAAGCGAGTTTTAGCTTTTCTTTGGTTGTCAATCCAGGTCTTAATTTGCTGCGGGGTGCGTCTTTTCAAAGCTGTGTACGTTTTGGTGGCTTCAAAACATGCGTTCAATGAAGGCAATTTGGAACATTTGGTGGGATCACCAAAACAATCGGCAACTGCTGACTTTTCATCACTGTTCCATCTTATCCGTTTCGTTTTACCAAATGGAGAAGCTGAAAATAATAGAAGACATAAGGGCCTATGCACACCGCGTTATTTTAAGGCGCGACTTACAAACACACTACACTGTTCTATGAACCAGCAATGAGTAGTTGTTTAAGACTGCGTAGTACGTTCGGTTCTCCATACAAACGTATTTATGCTCTCATTTTAAAACGCCAGGCTAGAATAACATGAATCTTTGTATACACAATGGGATCCGGCATATCTAGGTCGGATCATAGTTTCTGTTGCTTGAAATTATAATGGAGAAAAAATACAGCGATTATTAAGGTTTTCATACAAGCCGTAAAAAACTCAAAAAGCAGCTGTATTTTTTTTCTTATACTACTTCTAGCAACAGAAACTATGATCCGACCAAGATATGCCGGATCCCATCGTGTATACAAATTTTCATGTTATTCTAGCATGGCGTTTTAAAATGAGAGCATAAATACGTTTGTATGGAGAACCGATCCACACCGATCGTACTGCGCCCTCTTAAGTCACTGCAAAAAGAAAACTACCATTTTAAAAGAGGGGTCTCTGGCACCGATTTAAGGCTCAATAAGTCAGCTAAATAAAAAATGCAAAATGCACGCAGAACTGTCAAGGGACAGTGTATTTCTGAAAGTCATTTTTGTATACAGATGTATGGAATAAGGTATGGATGTTTTTTCCGGGGGGAAAATCCATTATGGACACCATCGCACGGGGACAGTGCGGAGGTTATGTCGGACTAGCACAGACTCTAAACGCCCCGATCGTCCTCCTCAACTCATTTCGGACGGCTCTGGGATTTCCGTCGGAACGCACCAGTGCCGCCCTAGAGTCCCACCTCTGTGGATCCCACCGTCTGTTTTCCTTGACGATCACAGCCCCCAACTGCGACCGTCTTCGACCCCAAGACCCCTTTTTGTCGCCTGTTACTACAGGCAGAGGATCCCGTAGCCGTATTCAAAATCCTAATCAAAAAATTCAAAATCCTAATCACTCCAAAATTACCCTTACTTCGAACTAGAAGAATTTCGAAAATAACGGGTTTATTTTTTTCGTTCCTACTATGAAAATGTATGGAGAGAAATTCGCATCTGAATACCATGTGAATACAGGCAGTAAAAGTCGTTAGTCCCAATTCAATTCATTTCAAAAACTTCCTTAGTTCCTACAGTTACTGAAAAATGAAGATAAGCGAGAAAAAAAGGGATCATTGAAAAAAATCTAAACATTTTCCAAATGTATGGTAGTATGGAAAACATACAATTTTTAAAAGAAAATGGTGCATACCTTGGAAACTAAACGACTTTGTACAACGCATGTTGTGTCTAAAATATTTCAAATTACCTCCTCTATCATCCCCGAAAGTCTTTGCACCTAGTTAACACCCTGTATAATTATCGAACCTGCTCACAAAATTTCACGGGAATCGGTTGAGAAATGCTACCTGTAGAGAACATCCGGACAGACAGACAAACAGACATACGAAAGAATTTTTGTCGAAAGCTGAAACGGAGACGCTTCGCTCGCGCGGTCAACTAAAAGTAGGGTGAAGGCATAGAAACAATGTTAATTGTTAACACTAGAACAGAAACCCCCGAGGTCGCTGCTCTTCAAGTTAAATTAGATGCATTTACCCCGCAGGAATATTTATTTATTACCTACCGAAGCCGCGGGAAACGACTAGAATTATAAATAAATAATAATATACTCATTACTGTGCGTTGCGATTTAGCGTTGGAGCCTTCGTGGCCCAGCAGCGCACGCGTACCGCGTGCGGTATGCGAGGTTAAACAATGTCAGGCGAGGTCAGTCATTGGATGGGCTTTGAGTGATTACTAACGGAGCGCTCCCGTGCTTTGGAAGCCACGTTAAGCCGTTGATCACGGTTGCTGTCTATGATATCAGTCGTTAAGCCAAGTTAGAGGCCTCCGGGCGGCTTGAGAACTTCTAACAGTCAAGTTGCCCACTCACTTGACAAGCCTAATCCCAATAAGGTACTAGTTTCCCCCTCGGGTTGGAAGGTCAAAGGGCAGTCGCTTCCTTAAAAACGAGTGCCTACGCCAATTCTTGGGATTAGGTAGCGGACCCCAGGCATCCTTCAGGATGCAACTGTACTGCGAATAACGCTAGGAGGATGATGATGACTGTGAGTTGCGTTTTAGATGAACTTTGATGAAATTTGGTATGGAGATAACTTGCACACTGGGGACACAGTATACTTCTTGTTCCAGAAAATTGTACAGTTCCGAGTGAATAGTGATAAACGGTTTTGACGCGGAGTAGCGGTACTTAGTATAAAATACATTTTAACACTTACTACTACGACGATGTGTACCATCTGTAAAGCTATCAAGTTCCGAATCATTTGGCTCAATTTGTTCCATTGGTTTTTTTGAATCTGAAAGTGAATCGTCAGAGACAATACGTCGTCTTCGCTTTAGCAACTTCTTTATAGGCTTATCCTCACTTTCGTTAGTTTCGTGGCTAAGTTCGTCGGAATCACTTGAAACTGGATCGTCGGTGATAACAAGTTGACTGCACTCGAGTGATGTTATAGATTTGTCTATACGATTATGTTCTGTAGATAAGCTTGTAGATTGATTGAAAATGTTGCTTTTTTTTTTGCCGCATTTATCCTCATCATTTGTTTCGCAATTACCCATGGCATTTTCTAATATTTTTGACACATTGGCCAAATCTCTCAGTGGTACTGGCACTCGATAAACACTTTTATGGATATCTTTGTGATGTCCCATAAAATTTGCAAGATCAGTTACTTCACGGTCTTCAATACCTTGTATAGCTGAATAAGTTGCTACATGCTTTCTTAGAGCCGTTCCTCGAAGTGTAGAAGGTGTTTTGGCTCCACACTCCTCTGAAAATTTGCGCATAAGAGGACAAGCCCGTAAATAGTTCTTTTTATTGCCATCTTTTGGTACTACTGCAAAGACATATTCGTTTTCAGAACTTATCCCAGCTTTATGACGTAATTTCATCAGTTTTTCTATACATTTCACAATGAATCCATCTAGTAAAACTGGCACAACTCTACCAAGTTTACCACGTATGGTAATCCTTGTAAATTTTTTTGCGTATTTTCGTGACTCTGGAGATATGTTATCATATACATCGGGATTCGAATTCTTGTCGATCGTTTCTTGGTTATTGTAATCTGATATTAAAAGCCTTTCAATTTCCCCCGCTCGGCGTCTATTGAAAGTTTGAAGCAAAACTAATGTACTCTCTGCTAAGGTATTAAATGATTCTAGAGTAAATCGTTTTTCGAGGGCATCATAGGCTTCTGACATCTTTGCTTTCAAGAAGGAGTATAAACATGAAATATCACTCATTGTTGGTAGTTGAATAACTTTTTCTCTTTTCTTTTTTAGTTGATCCTCTAAGACTTTTCTATTAATGGTTGTTGGTATGTCTTCTTCAAATAAAATAAGAAAATCTTCTGCAGCTTTTTTCGCAGTTTCATTTTGGGTCTTAATGCACTCCGACATATGCATTTTGAGGCATTTCTTTAATAATGTTCCGATTGTAGTTGCTACAGATGGTGCTGCATACATCCTCCTGTCCGGGTCATAGCTAGCGCATATCTTTATGCCTTCTAATACAGTGTCGAAAAATTTTGGCTGGAACACTGAAGATAAATCGGCAATGCTTTTATCCTTATCCTTTACAGCCGTTAAAAAACGCCCCAAGAGTCTGAGATGACTTCTGATCATGTCATGTTGATGCTCCAAAGTGTATTTTTCACACAGTTTATTTCCAAAGATGATTATTAATTCGTCATATTTTATTAGTCTTGTTATTGAATCATCCCGTAAAACTGGAAATACTTTCCGTCGAAGACATATATTTGCTCGAGGATGAATGTATCCTGTAATTCGACGTCCCATTATCATCGTCTGCTTAGCACCTTTCTTGTATTTTTTCTCGCCACAATTACGATAATGTAGTCTCAAAGTTCTTTTTGAAAAGAAACCCTTACAGGTATTACAGCATACATAGTCTTCTGCAGAATTTTGATTATGCACTTGCTGTCTACATGTAATGAGTATTCCTGTATTATGTTGGGGTTGAGTATTATGAATATAATTACCGTTTTTGCGTATGGTCTCTATGATTTTTTGTCTCTCAGGATTTTTTTTCGGTAGCGTTATAAACTTTTTTACTTCAGTTTCAGAATAATGAAGAAGTTCTAGATGTCTAGCAAATTTGGTTTGAAGTTTATTGCAAAATGGACAAAAATATTTTTTTGTTCTTCTTGTATCTGACGTTTTTGACTGTGGAACGGTAACTTTTCTGACATCTACAGGTAAACAATTGTTAAAAATCTCCGATTTTTGTGAAGTTTGGGAAATATCGTTTACAGATATCGTCTGATCTGGTACATAAGTAGAATCACTCGCATTGGTAAGTGTTTTACTAACATCAATAGGCGCTAATTCATCACGTCCAGCGCTAATTTCAAATTCTATTTTAGGATCAACAGGAGACATGTGACAGTAAGATACCTCGGCTCCCATTTCCCGGTCAACAGTCTCTATACTAGAATCGAAATCGTATTTTTTTATTAGCTGCTCTATAGGTAAATCAGCAACGTTTTCACACGATTCACAGTTTGTAGACAGTAAATTTGTGTCAATAAATGTATCATCCTCATTTTTATTGTGTACAGGCTGTCTTTCTGACATTACTGTATCGGATATTATTCTTAACGAACTATTTCGAGCCTTGTTAACGTTAAGAGTATCTGTAAGTTCCACTCTTGAAAGATTTATTTTCTTTTTTTTTGTCTGCTTGGTTTTCAAGTTATCATTCTTAATTTCTTTTTCCGATATCTCGTTCGCAAAGTTATCAGACGATTCACAGTTTGCAGGCATTAATTTTGTATCATTTAATGTATTGTCCTCATTTTTATTGTGTACAGGCCGTCCTTCTGAAATTACTCTATCGGATATTATTCTTAACGAACTATTTCGAGCCTTTTTAACGTCCAGAGTATCTGTAAGTTCCACTCTTGAAAGATTAATTTTCTTTCTTTTTGTCTTCCTCGTTTTCAAGTTATCATTCTCAAATTCTTTTTCCAATATCTTTTTCGCAACGTTATCAGACGATTCACAGTTTACAGGCAATAAAATTGTATCAATACATGTATTGTCCTCATTTTTATTGTGTACAGGCTGTCTTTCAGGAACTACTGTATCGGATATTATTCTTGACGAACTATTTCGAGCCTTGTTAACGTCCAGAGTATCTGTAAGTTCCACTCTTGACAGATTTCTTTTCTTTTTTGTTATCTTCTTGGTTTTCAAGTTATCATTTTCTAATTCTTTTTCCAATATCTCTTTCGAATCTGAAAATCGGTAATATTATTCTTGAAGTCGGTTAGGAAAAGGGTTAGGTATTAAATGGCGAATAAGGTCGAAAAGGTCAGCGCGACCCGGATGTTTGAAAAGTGCTAACCAAAAACTGACCTCAAATTGTGCAATGAATTGATACCAGTAAAATGTAGGGATTTTAAGGGGCCAAATCTGTAATAAAAATACATTTACCACCACCACCATATCAGCCCAAGGACGTCCACTGCTGGACACAAACCTCCCTGGTCCAGCAGTGGACGTCCGTAAATGGTCACGCTTGGCATACTGGCCGTCGATCGCAGTTCTTCACCGCACTCCAGGGATGCTGCTGCCCATCCCACGGTGGCGGTCTTGGTCGTAGTTTTAGGGACATACCCGGATCCAAAATCGTGATATAAAAACACATAATATTGTAAAAAACCAGTTTGTAGGCCATATTTTCTACTTCCGAAAAGGCTGTGGCAGGCCGGATTATACCCCTTCACGGGCCGTACTTTGCCTACATAATTTGCATTATGGATAAAGCTTACCATGAAATTTTAGTATGACTGCAGAATATTTTGATCCTTTCCAGTTTACTGTGCATTGTTTGCCTTTGGCGATTTGCACACGTTTTGTAGGTACTACTTGCAGTTCGTCGTTGTTGAATTTTACCAAAGAAAACATTTTATTTTACCTATAACACAAGACAATTGTAAAATTAATAGTTTAGTAGCAACCTTCCCGGGCTTCGCATGGGTAAGAAAAAGTGTTTTTAAAATAATTATATTTATTATACTACGTTAAGTTTGGGTAAGTGAAGGTGCAAAAATATCGACGCTGAAAAGCAAACACAAATATGAAATTGTTAAAAAAAGCAATAGTATCTTCCTACAAGAAGGCCGCTTGAATATGTGACAAGGTCTTTATGACCCTACAAATAACAGCGGGTCACATATTTTTGCGGCCTTCGTGTAGAAAGATACTATTGCCGGTGACTGTACACCAGTATCCTACATTTTTCATATTTTTCCAAAATACTTCTCCAAAAGGGCTTTAGATAGTCCCTATGAACGATTTAGTTCGAATCAAATGCCCAACAAAGAAGCGGTATGTGACGTGCGGTTCGCGAGGAGGTCGGTAACGTCCCTGCCATTGGCTGTTTCATGGAGCGCGCGCTTTGGCGCGCCCGGCGTAGGGATGGGACGCGTCGAACATTAGCGGTTTATACCGGCAACGCAATTTATTTTAGGTAAACAATTTTACATGGCGTATATATGTACTTATCTATTGACTTGGTATAAAAAATAATATTTTCTAGGCATGTTTATGCATAATCATTTAATGTACCAACAGGGAACGCACTAACTAAATATGACGAAGTTCAGCAACGCGCATGTGACACCCCTGAAGTTGCAGGCGTGCATAGGCTGCGGTGACCACTTACCGTCAGGCGGGCCGTAGGCTTGTTGGCCACCGACGTGGTATAAATAACTAACTAAATATGTCGACGGTCAGCAATGCTCATATGACACCCCCAAAAATACAGGCATCCATAGGCTGTGGTGACCGCTTACCATCAGGCGGGTCGTATGCTTGTTTGCCACCAACGTGATATTAATAAGTAACTAAATGAGTCGAGGGTCAGCAACGCGCATGTGACACCCCCAAAAACGCAGACCGCTTACCATCAGGCGGGCCGTACACTTGGTTTGACGAGGGTCAGCAACGCGCATCTGATCAAAAATACAGGCGTCCATAGGCTGCGGTGACCGCTTACCATCAGGCGGGCCATACACTTGATGGCCACCAACGTGATATAAATAACTAACTAAATATGTCGAGGGTCAGCAACGCGCATGTGACACCCCCAAAAATGCAGGCGTTCATAGGCTGAGGTAACTGCTTACCATCAGGCGGGCCATACATTTATTTGATGGCCACCGACGACGTATAAATAACTAACTAAATATGTCGAGGGTCAGCAACGCGCATGTGACACCCCCCAAGTTGTTGCCTGAACTCTAAGTAAAGCTTGTACTATGGGTAATAAACACACATATATATGGGTAAATCTATACATATAACATCCATGACTCGAGTACAAACATTCTTATTCTTCTTTCTTATATTCATTCTTATTCTTCTTATTCATCACGAAAAAGTCTGCCTCTACTGGGATTCGAAAGAATTAACTACCGGGAAGGAAACTTACAAATATTATCCATAAGATCACTTTTGTTGCTGTGTTTGAAGACAAGAGATATTGAATACTCAAATACTAATATTGATTTGTGGTTAGCATCATCCATTTTTTTTTGTAATGAATATATTTACAATCCAACACCTCTCACCTCTTTATATATTTCCTCAGTTTCATCAAAATTCATTTGAATAGAATTTGCATAATCAACAGACATCAACAGACTGGCAGCAGGCTGGCAGGCAGACAGACAGACAGACAGACAGGGTTAATACAATTATTTGTATGTTTCTCACACAAGTTCACGGACAAACAGACAGAGTAGAGACAGATAGACAAACGGACACTATGGACAGACAGATATTCTAAATTCACTAAATATATCAATTACATGATCATAATAAAATCATTGATGATTTTATCCTGAAGAGATAAATAAAATGTTTTTGGACTTTTTTGTAGATTTTCTTAATACCTAAAACTCTGTAGTACACTACTTTGATGTATCTGTTTTAGTTTATCCAGTGTACCTTTTTAATACCTAAATTGTTTATTTAATTCGCCCCTCGTTACTTTTGAAAAAAAAACTGGCTTTAAAAACGATACTGTAAATGCAGTACTTTACTAATATTGCACTAACCAAATAAGCATATTTAAAGTAAAATTAAAAAAAAGATTTTGTCTCAACTGAAATTTTTGGTACAAGCTTTTATTACCGAATGTACTTTTTTGTACAGGCATTGTCATGCAACTTACATATCTATACCAAATTTCAAGTAAATTCGATCAATGGAAGTGGGTCAAACTTATCTTGGAAGATTCCACCTGAACAAACATGCATACATTGCAAGTTAAATAAAAGCTTATAAAATTAAACAACTTGCCTCAGCACGCTCACCATTATTATTTATTTTTATAACACAAGTTAACAGACAGACATACGGATGGACGGACAGACGGAATGACGGACGGACGGACGGACGGACGGACGGACGGACGGACGGACGGACGGACGGACGGACGGATGGACGGACAGACTGAATTGTACCGAACCGACAGAATTGTATTCAGTATCATAAAGTCCATCCAGTCCATTTACTTTTGTCTTATAATCAGTGTGGGCAACCCCACCATGACCACAACCACTCTGTCAAGAGTGAAGGGCTATGAAATATTAATTCTTAATGCTTATTAAGACATAATGCTATGCTCAGTAACCAATATAGCCCTCCGAATCGCTAAGCTTAAGTGGCAGTGGGTGGGCCACATTGCATGTAGAACCGATGGCCAGTTTGGCAGAAAGGTTCACAAGTGGCAACCACGTACCGAAAGGCGCAGTGTGGGTAGGCCCCGCACAAGGTGGACTGATGATTTGGTAAAGGTCGCAGGAGTCCGCTGGATGTGGATGGCGCAGGATCGGTCATTGTGGCACTCTTTGGGGGAGGCCTATGTCCAGCAGTGGACATCCTTCGGCTGATATGATGATGATGAATGCTTATTAAATTCATTTAATTGAAATTAGCCAATCTTACTATTACTATAACTTACTTCCACCACCACCACCACCATATCAGCCAAAGGACGTCCACTGCTGGACATAGGCCTCCCCCAAATTCATGGGGGGTATATGCCATAATCGCCACGCTTGGCATGCGGGTTGGCGATCGCAGACGCGATAACTTACTTATTTACGGATAATTCCATGATCTCGTTTGTGGCTGTGTAATACCACGCCTGAACACCAGTGACTGGGTTATGTCTGGTTAATTCACAACAGATTTTAGCTGCTTTTGATGGATGGATTCTTTCTTATTCCAAACCTGAAAAAAAGTACATAGGTATGTAGTGGTAGGAACCTCGTTGCCTTCATAGCCTAGCCTAGGTAGGTACTTAAATATGCCTGTATTAAAGATACACGACGAATCGACGATGCTGGGTTTGCAAATCTCGATAGAAAGAGAACAAAACTGCAACATGATGAACAAGTTGAACAACGAAACGCGTCATGTGAAAAGAAAAATGCAGTCGGTCCCGAATCGTCTTTTATATAATATACCTAGCTATCATAACTTCATAAGAAATGTGTCCGGAATAACGGGCGACAGCGGCGTGGCGAGTACTTTCACTACTTTCTGTCTGAAATTAATTTAAACTTTATCTATATACTCAAAGACCAGTATCACTTGAATAAGGAATAAAATTTTGCGGCAGTTATGGATGATATGGCCACCCATTCTTAAATTGTACCTAGGTACGAATAACGATGTGTAAAAGTACTGATTCAATTTAGCACACTACGACTATTATATTATGAGCGAATAAAAGATAAAACTCACCAATATTTAAAACAAACAACAGGGAACATCAAACAACATTTAAAACACTTCCCGCAGCCCACAGCTCGTACTTTCTTGTCGTCACACACCTTGCCTTGTCACACACGCACCGCACGGGCGCACGTCGCAGTCGCACCGCACGATTCGCACGAACAACACGATCGATCGATGCATTCTTCTAATGATCGAAACCACTCGAATGCAGTGTTGCCACACTGACTGATGCCGGTCCAATCGAATTAGGGAAAATTCAAAAGTAAAAAAAACGAAGCAACATTTTTTTTCGAAACTTAACAGCGAACAATACTGTTTTTTCATTTTATATTTGTCCTTTAAATTGTTTTTTTCATTGCTGGTTTTGATTTTGGTCACTTCAGGCAATTTATTTTACCTATAAATAAATTGCCTAAGTAACAGAGCACCTGGATTACAATTAAGTTACAGAGCTTACCGTGGCCCGTTTCACGAACTACAAAGTGTTAGAAAGAGACTTTCGTTTGTAACTTGTAGGCCTTGTAACTTCATGAAACGGGCCAGGTGGATTTAAGTTATTTTACTGAATGTTTTGATTTAAGTAATTTTTAAAGTGAAACTTTTATTACATCGTCTCAAATTTTTTCGTCCACTTATAGCTTGTCTGTCGCATGCCGTAACCAGCCTACATAATTTAGTCGGTTAGGATCTTGGAGGGGAATTGTTGAATGGTTGCATTGCATTCTGTCATACTTCAAGATGATCATATACAATTGTGATACAAATAAACGTTAATTCAACTCAAACCTGCCCGGCTAGTATGATAGCAAAATGACAAGTTTTACGGTTACGTTTTAACGTTAAATTCAGGTAAAATTTTAAGCGAATTGTCTAATTTGATACACAGTCATATAAACCCGCCAGAGAGAGTGGGAGTCGGGAGAGAGTGGGATGCCAGCCCGCTACACGAACGATGGAGGACCTACCACAAGCCGTTTAAATGGGGTTGGGGTGACCCGTGCCGTGGCTTAATTTTAATTTTAGCGTAGTATTATTGTTTTTATTTTATTTTATTGTATAACCATATGGACATGTTCTGGATTAAATTAATTTCATTTCATTTCATAAACCATCATACGTAAAAACGTGACCATTTATACGTTAGGTATGTCAATTTTTTAACGTCATGAGCTAACACAGTAATCATCATGGACAGAAATATATGTAGGCCACTCGGGACCCTACTTATAATTTAACACAATGGAGAATATTGACAGTTGGTTCGGAATCTCCACATAAATGACTGAAACGAATTTCGGGTTATTATATATTTGCGTTGGAGCATTAATATAACAAATCCCTTCGATATAGTTTGTGCATGTGCTGTTAACTTTTATAAATTGGCAACATTTTACATAAATTTTGTGTATAGAGATATATATTTACGTTGCTACATACATACCGAAGCAAGAGATTTAATGTTTTACACCTTATTCCATTGTAATAAGGTGAACATTACGTCGACGGTAGGTACTCCAAAAAAAACTGATGATGGAGCCGGAAGGTGACCATGGGAACTGTAATAATAGGACGCAACCCCATCGGATTTGGGCTCGTTCATTCGTCCTCATAAGTATTAGCACCGTATGCCTTCCGGTATTCATTTCATACAATCAAAAATCAGCCAAGAGCATGTCGGGCCATGCCCACTCAGTGTAGGTAGGGTTGCCATACGTCAGGATTTGTCCGGACATGTCAGGATTTTTGACCCTTTGTCCGGATTGCGGCCGGACTTGGCAAGCGTCAGGATTTTTAAAAATGACCTCATAAAAAAATGTTTACTTGATATATTTATTGCAAATTTTTCACAGTTTTAATGAATGAAAGGATACATAAAAGTAGTAAGTAACCAACAAAAACATTTTTTTTTCGTTCAAAACCATTTAAAAATAGGATAAATTACAGCTAAAGAAGAGATCAATTTGTTTGCTTAAAACTCTACTTACAATCTGCTTTTGTTATTTTGATCAAATTGCACAATACAACAGGTAGATCTACGATACAGTACTCGTACACCGCAAAGCGCAGCGCGCCGCCGGGGCGTCGTTCAAGCTACGCGAAATCTGTTACATAAATGTCAGGATTTTTAGGGTGATATCAGGACATTTAATTCTTCCATATGGCAACCCTAAGTGTAGGTAGGGTTCCGTCCGGCTGAAGGACTTTGTATCCATGGCCAAGATATAAATAAAAAAAAAAGTAGGGTTCCGTAGTTGCCCAATGAACTTAGTTAAAAAAAAAACAATAACAAGCAAAAGCGTAGCGTTTCATACGTCTTACACTACAAGGAAGACTTTACAGGGAAGACTTTTTACGATAACTCAAAAACAGCTTAACTGATCATGTCATGTTCATGTCCTCTACCTAGTCAGGTCATAAGTTCTGTCACACGGTTCGAATTTCAAAATTTGAACCCTGGCTGGAAAAATAAGCATCACATTTGAATTTCTAATAGGTAAGGTAGGTACATATCGCAAAATAACATGTTGTGTAGGTTCTTACGTTCGTAGGCCATATGGCCATAACATAACCACACAACCGTGATTTTACAAACATTCGCAGTAAGTAGGTAAATAAAACTCATTTCCAAATATTTTCGGAATTCCTTGATGCAAGGTTTACTTTCGGGTCTTTTTTAACGAAGTCTTACTTCGAGAACATTCCTATGACAGGTAATGAATATTGTGAATTAAGTACCTAAACATTTTTTCTGTTTCATCTGTTTGCGAAATAACTACTACCTACCTACTCGTTAAGCCTTAAAGTGATAATTTTCGTTGGCATCATGGGTCTTCCCCACCACCAGCTAAACAGCTGTTTTTGGATACCTACTGTGTGAAAATCGTGAATAAGTATCACGATTTACTTACTGAATATTTTAATGATTGCCTACCTAGTTTTCAAAGAAAGGATTTTACCTCAGTCACTAAATCAAAGATATGTAGGCAATAGGTAGGTACCTAATAATATTGAATGATAAAAATTTAATGTGTGATTGATTGTGTAAGTACCGACCTATTAAATATAGGCACATATTTTATAATACTAGTAGGTATAGATGCCCATACCATACTAAAAACGCGTGCTGCCTAGACTCTTGAAACGCATCCTTCTATTCTTTAGTTCTTACCAAAGAGTACATTATGTATAAGTACTGAGTAAACTACGCAATTTAGGTACCTACTCCAATGCAACATGACAACTTGTACTATTCCTTATTCTGTGATGACACGAACTTGTAAATTAATGAGCGCAACCTTGAGTATGAGGCTTTTTAGGGGTGCGTCTATTGCGTTACGAGTAGGTAGCAAATGTAGCAGTAGCAGTAAATTGAGGCAACTACGTTTTATTTTCAGAATTCATTCATTCACCATAAAGTAATGCGGTTATTACATGGTAGGTATGTCAAAATTACAAATTTATAAAAAGAAATATCATACTAAAAACATTCAATTCTTTCTCATTAATTATTGGAAATCTTTAATGCCAATGATAATGCTGTTTTCTGAAATACATGACTATTTTTTATTGTTATTATGTTTAGGTATGGAACTGGAACCATGTTCTGAGAATAAACTATACTTATTTGAATTGAATTGAATTAAAGGGCAATTCAGTAATTTGAAGAGGCAGCTTGTTAAACATTTTAATTTTCAAGAAAATTCCCTGTTTCAGTGTTTTCCTAAGTCTACATTTTGGTGGATTTAATTTCGCTTGCATTTTTTGGTATGACATACCACACTCGAATAAGCTTGCCTGTTGGTAGATAACTTACTGAAACGATTTGCTACATAATACAAATGCAATGACGGTTTTCGTACCTATTAATCCTAATCCTCGTTTAAAACCACTATCTAGACACGCGGCAGCGTGTCCAGCCAAGTTCACCCCAGGAACTGGCGGACACCAGCCGTGTGTTATATTACACGAACTAACTCCAAAACTATCTAACATAAAAAAAATGAAATTTGGTACGTGTATTAAGATCCTTTAGAACAACTAGAACCCCAAATTTCATAAATATAGGTTTAATAGTTATTGAGATATTAAATTCCAAAAAACGGCATTTTTACCACTGACTGACTGACTGACTGACCGACTGACTGACTAGTAATCAAAAACCTAACCCACTTCCAGGTGACATAGAAAGCTGAAATTTGAAATGCAGCTCGGTAATTATGTGTACACCAGAAAAAAACAGAAAACAGTGATTTTTTTATTAGTTTTATTTTTTTATCTCAGTATTTATTTTCGTATTTTCTGTTATTATTATTCCTCTTTATTCATTTTTTCTTCTCTTAGATTAGGTTTTTAAAATATTTTTATAAAAAGTAAAATATAAAACAATATTTACATAACATAAAATCATTATAAAAATCTAACCTAGGGTGTCACCGGCAGCGAGGCAGGGCCTAAGCTACCGGTGGTTAGGGCGACAGAGAGAGGAACCTCCTGACTATTCGCGCCGTGTCCAGGAGTACCGCCTTCTGTATCTGACCCTTGACCCAGCCATCTAACGAGAGTCTCTTGAGATGTTGGTCGAGACTCTTCGCTATTAGACCGTTCACAGAGACGACTATCGGGACAATAATCGTTGAATCAACATCCCACATGGCGGTATCACATGCATGTTTAATAGGTAAGTGTAAGTACTGCCTGTTTACCCGCGATTTCGTCCGAGTTGACTGACCGGTTTAAAATTAGGGTTACGCAGCTAAAAATGGCGAAAACGAAACCCTTAAATAGTACCCAGTTTTGTCATAGATTATAATTATTATAATAGTTCTTACGAACAGATACGATCCGAATCTCTCATTGAAATAGCAAATACCTACCTCAATAAATACCTACACAAAAATACAATGCAGTGACCTTGAGCGCGTGCGCCGCCATAGACCGGGAGCCAACAACAAGGGCAATAACAGCAATAACGTCCCGGGCAGTAACTTGTAAAGTAAAGTAGTAATTAGTTAAGGCTGTGATGTAGGTATAACGAAGCCTTGTGAACGTAAACAGGAGCGTAAAAATAGCATACGATCTTTTGATTATATCCAAGTTAAGTTGTCATTAGAATATTCTGTTTAAGCGTTTCATTTTGGCGAGTACATTTATTTACATGAATTTCAAAATATATGTAGCTGCGATACGAGTAACCTCGGTGGTTACGCTTTTTTATAGAACGCGAGATGTTTCTCGCAAAATTTTGTTTATTTTGTTTTGTTTACAACAGATATAGTTTTAGATTGATATATAGGCAAAAGATACATAATATAGATGGGCCGGTATACATAATTACATATATAATTTGTACGGGAGAACTTATTTTTGTGAAAATTATAGTGTGTGCGGCGGGCGTATCGACGTGCAGCGGTTTAGTTTAGTGGATTCCTATGTCCGAAATAAATGCTTTTTATTTTTTAGTCCTGTCCGTCTGTCTGTCGGTCTGTCTAGAGTTTGTCTGTCCGTATGTCATAGGCATAGACCATATTATTATTTTTTATTGCTACTATATTTTAATAGTTATTCTGCTATTCGGAATGGAGACAAATCCAACAAATCGTAAATCGTTAAAATAGGTCGGAGTTATAAAATGGTGTAACCGACACGAATTTCCAAAGCAATGTCAAAGTAATAGATAAGGAGAAACGAACGTTACCAGCTTAAGGCCCTCTAGTCCTGCGAGAGTAGGTATTTAGCGCTGTCCTGGCGGTGCGTGAACAAGCCCGCGCGGACGAAGCGACTGTGAACTCGGATGACCCCGCTAGCTTCATACTGGTCACAGTATAGAAATATAACTGTATTTTGACTTAAGAAATGCATTAATTATGATTAAACTTTAGTATGTCATTGATATCATTTTTTAATAAATAGGTAGTAAATAAATAATTGAAATTCGAACTTACGGTAGGATCCATTATAATGAAAAAAAAACAGAATTCATAGTACAACCCTGAAATTCGTTATTTAATCTATGAAACCTAAGAACCTAAGAAATATGTCTTATACCTCTCTACTCGATTTGTTTAATAGGTCATGCAATTTTTTATCTATTTGTGTTATATTTATACAGGGTGTTATATTTATTTGTCGTGTGCGTGTCATCGTCATCATCATCATATCAGCTGATGGACGACCACTGCTGGACATAGGCCTCCCCTAAAGAGTGCCACATAAAATACAGACAGAATATTTTTTGGTGGTTTAATTTATTCATCAAAAGTTATTAGCTCTTGTAGACGGCAGACCCTACCCTCCCCTGATGTACCTAGCACGTAATTTAGAAACAAATAAAGATAAGACGTTAGCTAGGTAAATGTAAGAGTAACCCTGTTATTTAAAATGGAATATTTAAGAAATATTGTCATATTTACGTAAATATTAGAACCTTGTCGCACTAAGCGGAAGGAATAACTCTTTAGGGCGAGTTTATTCATTTCAGCAAGTATTATGACACAATTCGAGTGATTGCGTAATAATACTTGGAAATTTCCATACGCAGTAGAATGAAAGATTGCGTAATAATGTAAAATGTATCGATCGTAGATCGAAATTACGTTATGAAAATGGCATGTTTTGTGAGCTAACTCACAAACAGTTGACTCTGAGACAATAAGGTTTTTATTATATAAAGTAGGCGCTGAGGCGCATATTATAAGCCCTGTTTGAATCACAGGCACTAAGAAATGGTCGCGCAGCGAATTTCTTAAGATTGAATAAATTCAGAATAGTCGTTTTTACACAACGTTCTTCCCTCTCAGAGCCAATATTAGGGAGACACTGTCCAAGTATAAAGGGTCACGTGTGACCACACCGAACGCCGACTCGATGAGTCCTAGTACAGGCCAGTGAGATAATCACAGCCTCCGCAATCCGCGGAAAACCGCGAGATTTGTAAGATTCCCTATTTATACTCGGACGGCGCCTCGTAGCGTGCACAACTTCATGGTGCTCACGTTACGGTCAGCCATTACGAAAGAAAGGAGGTGAGTTCGCAACGTACTTCACTCAGTACCGAAGAAACACTCCAAGGAAGAAACCCAGAACAAGAAAGAAAAGTGCGTTGGGAACTCAGCTCAGGAAAAGTTTAGGAATCTAGACATTGTGTCCTAGATTTAGATAAAATCAGTGTTAAAGTCATTATAAATAAGTAACTTTATTATATACAGTGTTAACTTCAAAATACGTTTTAATAAGAACATAATCTGTGATAAAGAATATAACCCATTTATAATCCGTCCGAACTCTTTTACTTGTTACGAATCATAAGAAAAAGCAGAACCAAGGTGGCACCAATATTAGAGTAGAGGCAGTCACTGTTATTTTACGAGAGGAACTACCAGTCATTTGTATACAGTCCACTTTAAACATTTATATTTTTGGGCCTAATCAATCAGGATTAGTGCATCATTTACAGCTCTCAAAGCATAAAAAACATTGCGAAGTTTTTACTTTTTTACTCTTTATGCGAAAGGTTACCGTATTTTTAAAAAATAAATACCAGAAATGATTTTTACATAAAGATGACAAAAGAATCAATATGGTATATAAAATGATACCAAACTTGCCACGGTAGCTACCTGGAAATGGGTAGATCTTATAAAAGAAGATTAGCTAGAAAGATAGAAAGTGTATAAATTTTAAAAGGGTCGGCAACGCGCATGTGACACCTCTGGAGTTGCAGGCGTCCATAGGCTGCGGTGACCGCTTACCATCAGGCGGGCCGTACGCTTGTTTGCCACTGACGTGGTATTAAAAAAAAGACGGCCGGAATTAATGTGTTGAAGCTCACAGCTTACAAAAATATTCAAGTGCAAAGCAGTACTCGTAGATCTCTTACTATATCTACAATTTCTGGTAATAAACATTTCATTTATAATTTTACCAACTTTGGTTACATTTCTGGAGGGGTTCAGTTCAGTTGTTATACTGTCATTTTTATACTGTGGCACTATGACCATAATTTATTTGTTAATAATTACGCCTTTTATCATTCGGGTTTTTATTGCCCTTCTTAAATAATTTGCAACCATTATATAAATTCGTCAAAAACTGCTTGTTTGGTGCACGAAACTGTCGCGGATAAAACTGACACAGGTCCGTTGTCTGTAAGCGCCAGCGCGCGACTGATCGGGACTGCCGAGCCTCCGCGCTCGCGCATTTCGTAGGTATTTAAACATATTAATTCATACAATCATTTTATCTTTTTAAATTCTGCAAAAATGTCTAGAAATACTGAATGGCTTTAGTTTAGTTCAAAAACTTTATTTAAAACATCAATAGTTTAGTCGTCAGATTGTAAATGCTTTACAAAAAGGAGTAACTTTGGGGTCTCTTTCTATCGAGCGAAGTTCATTAGATCGTGTATCTGAGTGCAACTTTGACTAGACTAGATCCTTAAGTAAAACATAGAATTTTTTCAAATTTTTAAAACCCTTTTTCTACGTTTCGGGTTGTTTTTAGAAAACTCGAAAACGCTAACTCGCTTGACGACCTCCCCTTAACAATTTTTTCCGCTTACTTTAGCTTTGACCTTAGCAACGCAATATTGGTTGAATGACGTCTACTTCGATTCTTAAATTAATAATTAATATGATTTTAGAATAAGGTACAATTGTACGTACGCCTGAAAAGGACACTAATTAGAATAGCGATTGGAACTGCAAATGTACTTAATCCAATATCTACATACATGAATAAATCATATCATTTCATTTCATTACGTGTAACCTCTAATCTCTTATCTAATCAACAATTAAAAAACTGGTAATTTATAATTTTCTATTATTTCTAGCTAGGCAATAAAAAGTACCGCTCAAAATGATGTACCTACTATTCTCTTGTACAACAAATCAAGTTTGGTAACATACCAAAGCAGCGACACCTACCGGGTCCAATTGTGTTTAAAAACCATTCCCACCCATTGAAATATACACACAAAATTTCATCCAAATCGGTTGAGCCGTTGAGGAGTTAGGTGACAAACACACGTTCAGATGAATTATATGTATAACGTATATAATATCTTATTAATCGGCCATAATACATGCTCGAGTAACATTACGTTGTATATATAAATTGTATAAAAGTGTATAAAAGAGTTTGGGGACACACACACACACTAATGCGCTGTGTATAAATTTTAGCGTATAAAACCGCAGGACTCAAAGTAAACATTCAGTATATTTTTGTATAAAAATGCTCGATGACCCCACAGTAAGCGTTGTATACAAGATTACTTTGAGACACGTCCTCAAAGTATACAAATGTTCTCAAAATATGCCTTCGATAAAAAAAAAGACCCGAAAGTAAACGTTGTGCATAAATATATATATATATATATATATATTAGTGTAATTACTGTTTTAGGTATAATAAAGAATTGTAAATACATACTCGTACATACAAGCTTTGCTTAGTTTGGGACTAGGTTGATTTGTGTAAGATTATCCCCTAATATTATTATTGTTACTATAATTAATATTAATTCATAATAACCAGGGCAACACGGCGTATCTCAATACGCTGTTAATAAGGTTTAGTGGAATTTAGAAAACATTGTAGTTCTTTCGAAAAATATTGTAGTAGTTAGTATTCTACACAGTATTTTTTGTAAAAACAATATTTTTTGTTCTACATTCTTCATTATATTAAACCCGAAAACATTTACCTATTTTGCAGTTGTGAATAACAAGCGCTGTGTATCAAATATTGTCTAATTAATACTCGTCGCAGTTGTTAGTGATCAACGTTTGTTGTATTCGTTAATCACACAGTATGTGGATCAACGAAAACAACAAAGTACCTGATATAAAAAATTGTTCGACTGTCACGTAAGACAATTATATTATCGATTCATAATTTGCAAACTTATTCCTTCAAATATTATAAATATACAGGGTGATTCGGGAGACGTGAGCAAGCTCAACACTGCGGATTCAGTAGATCATAAGCTACTGCTTCGTACCGCTATTAGTGAAATTAACGTTCATTTATCTTTGGTGTTGAAAGCAAAATGTAAATTATTTACGAAATTCATGGTCACTCAACAAACACAATCAGAATACTTCAGTCAAATGATATGTTTCAAATTGAATGTACCCGAGTCCGATTACTTTTGAAATATCGTATCTCACTCAATATGACAATTTACTTTCTTCTTAATTAAAGTGCTGTCATAACAGTTAGAGGTTTTAGTTTTTATAAACCAGTTGTTGTAGGGTGACCATGATTGTAGAGAATTAAACTTTAACTTAACAAAAATAAAAATACAGGAAAAAGGTATGGGTGTTTCACTTAAATACAATGGTGAACGATTCATTGCTATTTACTATGTATGTAGTGTTGGTCCTGCTCACGTCTCCTGAATCAACCTGTATATTTTTCCTTTGGTACTAACTTGCTTTTATTCTAAAGCTATTTTTATAATAGGCGATGATCTCTTTCTTATTTAAAAATATCCTATCCTATCCTATGTATGTATTAAACGAGCAACATTTATACATTTATTTGTTTGTAATTGAAATCTCGAAAACCGGCCTAACGATTTTAATGAAATTTTCAATATAGGGGTTTCCGGAAACGAAAAAATATCTAGCTAGGTCTTATCTTCGGAAAAACTCTTATTCTCCGGGAAAACACGAGCGTAGCTCGGTCGCCCAGGTACTAGTAAAATAAAACACCTACATACTGACAATAAATATATCGAATTTATTAATGTAATATTGAAGCTATAAATCGACGTGCCGAATATTAAATCATAGCTGTGAAATAGATAAATCTCTCAAAAAATCTATCGAAGTCACGTAGAAAGTGTCCTATGACTTGATTAAGTGATTTTGAATTCCGTGAGCTTCTACATCCGCCTCGTTACGTGAAAATATACTATTATTCATGATACCTACTAAGAAATACCGCATCACAAAATTAAATTCTCAGTATTACTTTCATTAGTCTGTCGCTGTTTTTTGTTCGCTTTTTTTTTGATATATGACATCCTAAACTTTAACTCGTAACTATATATGTACGAATTACCAAAAACCCCCTGATGGGTGCGTTAAGCTATTTTTTCACAACAGAGGTGAGACGAAGCACGCAACTTTATCATAAAATAAGCGACCTTTTTATCACCAATGGAAAAATACCCATTTATATGGCAGTCATAATCTAAAAAACACGGAACCCACGATTTGCGATTCAATACAATTGCATTGCAAAAATAATTGTTACCCACTTCTCTTAAATTACATACGGGTAAATTACAACCTATTTCAACTATCCAATGTTAATGTAATTAAGTAAGAGGAAATATCAATCAGGTATCAGCATTATAGGTGACAAAGATAATTATTCAACGTGCTCAGTTCTAGATAAATAAACTTGACCCAAATAGATCCTCACGGGGTGGTCTATTTGGGACCAATAAGATGGATTTACAGTAACTTAAATAAGAACAGTAACATACTTTTATTGTTCCTTTCAACTTAACAAATTATGAGATAACAAATACTATAATTTAATGGTAGGGACCGGTTTTTATGTGAAGGCCTCAGGATTTAGATATTTTGTCCTATCTTCGGCTTTTTTGCCAGCTGTAACTATAGATAAGTACAAGATTATATACTTGCGTGTTAATGTGAAAGATGATTTATCCTCAGCTGTAAACCATTACTAAATTCAGGAGGATCTTGGCGGTCATCCTCCTTTCTGCTCACCAATCGTCCTCCCCCCGCCTCCTCCCCCCCTCCCCCGTAAGTAACGCGTGATTTACGCTTAACGCCTAAAACTGAACCCTCTGTAGGTATATTTAAGTTCGTTCCTAAAGGTCTATAATTCTCAAATTCACAGTTTATTAGTAGATAAAAATTTGTGTATCCTCTGATCATACTTATGTCACTTGTGTTAAATCGAAACGTAGATTGTAGATGCATCATTGGGTCGACTTGGCCAAAATAGATTAGGACAAATCTGTTATAGAATGTTGAACATGTATGATCTTAATCTAAAACCCTGATCTGTGTTGGTCGACTTGACACTAGTGTTGTACACATGGGCAAATATGCGCTAATTTACTGATCAAGCTGTGTGCACTTAGTTTTGGATTTCATGCTAGTTTATAAGCTACTGAACACGCGCGAGCTAACTGAACCATGTGTTGTATGATGTCTGTAAAGTGTACCTTCCTAATAAATAATTAAATAAAATAAATAAACAGAGATGATATATAGCATCAGAGGGTGAATGCTACAAACCATCTAAAATTAATTAATTTCGTATTTTTCCTTGACTTCACGATAACTATTCCTTTAAAAATGTGTAATTGTACAGATTTTTTTATTGAAGGTGAGCAGTAATACTTATCACATGACAATGTTATCTTTGTCAAGGTGCTAACTTCTTCAACAAGCCGTTAAATTGCACCTTGGAGGTACTAAACGTAAGATTTATTTATTTAACTAATAAAGAACGAGTAACAAAGAATACAAAACATTTTTTTTAGGTTATTTTGGTAAATATGTAAAGCAGTTCTTGTCCAGGCGTTATGCAAAAAGGGTTAAAAATCTAGGTTTACACAGAAATTACCTGTGACAGAGTTAAGAATTGCATTTGTTTTTTCAAGTAGGAAGGAATTGAAACAAAGACAAAATGATTCCCAATTCCTAAAAGGAATAATTGCGTCATTTGCGTCACCGTACGTTTTATTACCTACCTATAAACTTGTCATAAACTCCGAGTAAGCAATGTAATGTGAATTCCGTCGTCGAAATCAATAATTTATTCCTATAATGAAACGGAATGGAATCCGCCATTACGGATTTAAAGGCCATCAGAATCGGGGACAATACGTATTAATGAAGATGTTATTACGAGTAGCTACAGCAAGCACCAATTGGAGACGACAGGAATGTAAATCGATTTGTACAACACATAATTTCAAAGTATTGTTTATTGAAAAATAACTTAAATTGGTTATTTCATCTTTATAACATTAATAAAATCTCACTTGGGCACCACATGCACACCACAGCACATGATTAAAGTGTAATATGTAAGTATGTTGAATTTTTTTTTCATCTTTCGTTATATTGTATAACGTGGACAGTTGACATTTATCTTAAAAAAATTAAGATCAGTTTACTTTCGACACTTTCTATAGTCTTGTTAAACAGAATGACTCTCACTTTAGATAGTAATCTGAATAACAAATACAGATATTTATGAATATTAATGTGGTTGTCCTCGGCTGGATCTACCTGCGTAGGTACAGTGAGCCAAGAAAGTGGCTTACCATTTTTGAACCATATTATACAAATAATAGAGACCTGTGCGGCCCCGTCTGGCACGAACCTTGAAGTTATTGTGGGTAGACGGTGTAAACATATTCAATAAACTGAGTCCGGAAGTTAAAGAGGCTCCTTCTTATAAGAATTTTTAACCGATGGTATTTCTAAAGTGTTGATAGGGCTTCTAATCCCGCAGTCTATATCCAATCTCGGTATCCGCGGGACTACACATTTCCAATCCTGCAGGATCTCGAAATTTGCGGGATCCTGCATAGAAATCTATCGATAATACTTTAATTGATATCTCGAAAACAGCTTTAACGTTTTTAATTAAATTTACAACATAGGGCGAAAATTCGATTTAGCTTGGTCTCGTTTTCGGAAAAACTCGTATTCTCCGGGAAAATACGAGCAAAGCTCGGTCGCCCAGGTACTTACTATAATAAGTAATTATAAACTTAACATTGGAATTGCCTACTGACGCGCATGACGAATGTACTAATACCTTCCTTGTAATAAAATACGAGTAATATACATTTTCTATCATTCCCTATATATATATTATTGGTGTAATGAGACATAGGCTGGGTTGCACCAAACCGTCTGTAATCGTAAGCTGTGTTGGTGTTATACGGAAAATTTGACGAGATTCTATGGGATGACAGCTGCCGGCGCCATGTTTAACGTTGATCAGAATAATCAATCTGTGATCGTAAGTCGGTGCAGCCCAGCCTTATTATGAGGCTAATATGTACATACTCGTACATTTGACACACCTACTTCCACGGACCATACGCAACCGTTGCAAGATATAAGATGAATCAAGCAACAATGACCTATATATCAATGACATACGATTTTTGTTGTAGGAATCTTATACGTGGTTTCGCCATATGGGAGCCGCCGGCACAAATTGCAATGTTTGTGAGCACCCGCCCCCAATCAAGATCAATCAAAGCTTCGTCAGCTCCTACGCACGTCACGTAACTTGATATCTTCAATTTGCTATATTGACCTCATTACCAGCTGGCAGAAAAACAACGCACATTTGTTTGCGATTTAATTTAGACAAGTGTTAGACATTTTGTCTTCTAATTCTTATGTTTGACGTAAACGGAGTTACGTTTATATATGTATTTTATTTTCGGTTTATCTATAAGTTATAAGTTGACGCGTAACGTCCTCGTAGTGATCTGATCTGACAAACTGACGTCGAGAAATCTTTTATTACCCAATAAAGTCGGATTTGACGAATAAAAAGATTTCCTCCAAAATACTTACAATTTTGACGTCGAGTTTGGACAAAGACTATCTCTAAGTTTCCTACATGTAACGTGCATTTCGTAATTTTGTTTTCATTTAATTATTATAATAAAATAAAATACATATTAAAAAGTAAATAATTAGCTTTTGATTTAACAGTGGTAAAAGTGCCTTTGTGGCCTATATACAGAATAAATATTCGAATTGACAGTACGGAACCCTTCTTGTGCGAGTCCGAAATAATAACTAGAAAGATTTTAACCAAGTATTTTGACGACACTACGAATAAATAATGTTATATCAACATGGGTCTAAATATTCGTCTTAACTAAACTATTATAAATAGAGTACAAAATAAATTAATTTAATTGACCCCCACTTTGTGAACGAATCTTTGCGTAACTTGCAAATGTGTTCAAGACAAGAAGTGTCAAGTCAATAATGTAGTAGACCAATAGGATGTCATCGTCACGCCTTTAGTGTGTGTTAGACTTGACATTTTGCAATTAATTATGTGTTTTTGGACTACATGTTATACCACA
The DNA here is from genome assembly GCA_905163555.1 of Notocelia uddmanniana. Lineage (NCBI taxonomy): Eukaryota > Metazoa > Arthropoda > Insecta > Lepidoptera > Tortricidae > Notocelia > Notocelia uddmanniana. The sequence continues at coordinate 18,765,225 of LR991057.1, forward strand.
TTATATGCTCAGGTGGAAGCAAAGAAGATATGTGGTAGTTTATTGACGTTCATAGGTGCATGTAATATGCCTAATTTGAAGAATAAACTACTTTTACTTTGTACTTTTTTTACTCTAATTACGCTTTAGAATCGTTGGTTTAAATATTTCTGGTTATTAAGGCCCACGGTGTCCAAATGCCAATTCTATTCTAACATAAGATTAAGTTCATTTAAATGTCCGTTAATCCTTCTTGGTAGAATACGTCCTAAGCTGAATTTACCAAAGTCCAGTGAAATCCAGGAAAGTGATACTTGGGCATATTTCTTACTAAAACAATGACGCCATGTTGGTAGAATCAACAGTGTTAATTCAATTTATACCTTGTCCACTCTGTACTCAGACAAACAAGACCTGTATGGACATTGGCGTTGCCGTAATGTTTGCACAAGATAATTCTTCCGAGAATAAATGTTTTTAGGAAAAATATTAAAATACTATATTCCATCCCTAGTAGAACCAAAGTGACCGACATAGCCCTCCGAATCGCTAAACTTAAGTGGCAGTGGGCGGGGCACATTGCACGTAGGATCGATGGCCGTTGGGGCGGAAAGGTTCTCGAGTGGTGACTACGTACTGGAAGGCGCAGCGTGGGTAAGCCTCCCACAAGGTGGACTGATGACCTGGTAAAGGTCGCAGGAGTCCAATAGACGCGGGTGGCGCAGGATCGTCAGTGGACGTCTTTCGGCTGATTTGATGATGATGATGATACAGACAAGAAATGTATAACCGGTTTGCTAATGCTACCGTCGTTGTTCATATACTGTAAAACGACGGTTGCAAACCGCTTTCTCATTTCTCACATAGCCCCCAGGGGTTTTCAGGGGACGTTTTAGTTATTAAGAAAATGTATTATTTTGAAATATAAATGAAAAAAAAAGCTTACGGCCTGCCTTAAGGCGCCTCCAGACATGCGGGACTCGCAGAGTGCCGAGGCGATTATTCGCCGAATATCGAGTATAGTGCGGGTGGATGCTCGCAAATCGCCGAGCAACGATTGTTAGTGCTCGCCGTGCTCAGCTGATTGTCGGTAAGTTTCCTTCAAGGAGACGAATACGAATATTTGTGCTCTAAATCTTCCATTCACATATTTGGCAAAGTGCTCGGCGTGCGGTTAATGCATATTTATTTTATTTAGTTACGAGGGGCGGGTGGCAAACATGCCAATATGATTCATATTTGATTAACCAGGTAGTTGAAATCTTCAAAACACATATGACAGAAGTTGCCGAATTTCCCAGATGGCTCTCTTAAGAAATCTGGTAATATATCCGTGCTATTATACCTGTAAATATATAGAGATACATACATAACTACAAACCGCAAGCGTATAACAAAGTAACATTTTCCAAATTAGCCAAAAAAAAAAACCATTGTTGGCTTTGGGTGAGTGATATCATCCACCATCTACTTTTTGCTTCACTGTACCCACAACAACTAGGTATTCGGACAAGGCCTGCATGTGTGAATAGACATGCTCACGACTTAGCGAATACGACGCCGCGCACATTGTCACTAGGCGATTAATCGGGACTCGGCGAGTCTCCGTATGTCTGGAGGCCTCTTTATGGATTTTTATGGCTAGCAGAAACCATTAGCTTCAAATATGAGTGCGCGATGAGTCGATACGTACTTGGTTGTGGGAGAATAGAGAGCGGACGATATGTTAGCGGGCAGTCCTTGGATTTTAAAGGTCTGTCTGTTGGCCTCCAACATCAAAGACCGCCAGGCTTCCTGTCCATGGCTGTTCCCGTCCAGTTGACGACGTCTTGGAAAGCCCCTCTGTACTTCTTCGCCCCTTCGGACACCCAACAGGTTTTCGGCAGGAGCTATCGGAGTCTTGCGGATTTCGTTTCTCCTATGACGTGCGGCTCGGACACTAGATTTTCGACTTCTTGATTTTTACGGAGTCTCCAAGTGCCGTCCTCACTACAAGTCGGTCCCAAAATTTTGTCATAGATTTTCCTCTTTTTTGGCACCCGTACATTAAGATCCGTCTTATGAACGTTTTATATATGCAGAGCTCAGTGCCTGCAGATTATTTAAAAAATTGTAAATTAAATTTTTAGGTAATTGCAGATAAATTGATATAAAAAAGGTAAATCCCAATTCCGGAACCAGTTCCGGAATTCCAGAATTGACCCCAATATCAAAAATTAGTTCCGGAATTGTAAACCATCCGATGCTGCACGCCCTAACTCGTAGTGATCTCTTTACGGATAAGAAATTTGTGACGATACACAATCTCGTAAAAACTATCAAAAGGATGACATTTTTGAGTATGGACGAGTTGCGCAGCGAAATCCGTAAGTAAGTAAGTACCATCTGGAATTGTGGAAGACGCAAGTCGGACCGACTTAGTCCAATCGAGTCGCACGTGGTCCCACAGTGCACCCCAAAGACGCGTGCGCATTGCGCTCGTAATATTTGATCCTCACAATTCGGCGTAATATTTACCCTAGATAGCAAAAATAACAATGGCATCATCTGTTCAAACAATTTAAGCAGTGGCTGGTCCATATTTGCTCCGTAGTACATATGTGTACCCGGAGTGGTATGTAAGCACTTTAGTCATAATTTACCTTTCAGTTCTTTAGAGAGTAGTATGTCTGAGTATTGCACTAATACACCTTTTTGGAGATTCCATAGCAAAAAGGTAAAACAGGAACACGTGCTACGAATTTGGCTATCCTTTTCTCACAACGTTGTATCTCAATAACCACTTACATACCATTTGGTATACTCAGTTGTAAACAAGGCCAACCCTAGTTTACTGACAGTTAAAAGAAAATATGTATTTTATAAATGTCCAAAATAATTGAAATCCTTGTTACTAGGTCAAGTGAGCTATCATATGAAGGGGCTTGAACTTCACATTCTATTCCCGTTTTTATCCTCTTTTTTAATTATTGATTCAATACTCAATACTCTTTTTTAAATCTTCATACACTAAATACGTACGGAACCGGCGCGGGAGTCAGGCTCGCACTTGCCCGGTTTTTTTAAATGGTCTACCGAGATCGCTTCCCCTATGTCCTTGCGGTACATACATACATAAGGAAGTGCAAAATATAAAAAGCTGATATCGCGGGCCACAGTGCAAAAACGTCAAGTGTTGATTTCTGAACACTGAAGGACTGTAGAGAAAGAAATGTAGGTAAGTTGTGGAATCGAATTTTAATTCACGTAATATTTTATAGACATATAGGTTTATTTACTATAGAGATCAGTTAGTTTATTTTTTGTTAGGTACCGTGTATAAGTTTATTATAAGTATATTCCTATTGTGTGTTTATTAAATACTAAACACTGTTTATTGCAATAAATATTTATATTTAAAAAACATCACGTATTTTATATTTTCCGACCATTTAACTACTTTTCTTAAGCATTATGTAATAAAATCGGCCAAAAGCATGGTTCCGTAATTGCCCAATGACCTTACTTTAAAAACAAATCAATAACTAGCAAAAGGACATACTTTCACAGCGTGTCATACATCTTTTACTAAGGAGGGAAGACTTTTACAATAACTCAAAAATGGCTTAACTGATCAATTGATCATGTCCGCTATAGTTTTCATCGAAAGTATTTATTAAGCTTTACTTTCATGATTTTTTGGACCCATAGTTCAAAAGTTAGAGGGCCTGAGCTCATTAGGGTTCCGTAGTCAACTAGGAACCCTTATAGTTTCGCCATGTCTGTCCGTCCGTCTGTCCGTCCGTCCGCGGATAATCTCAGTGACCGTTAGCACTAGAAAGCTGAAATTTGGTACTAATATGTATATCAATTACGCCGACAAAGTGGTAAAATAAAAAGTGGAAAAAAAATTTTATTAGGGTACCTCCCCTATACGTAAAGTGGGGAGTGTTTTTTTTTTTTCATTTTAACCCTAACGTGTGATATATTATAGGTATTTAAAAATAAATAGGGGTTTACTAAAATCATTTTTTGATAACGTTAATATTTTCGGAAATAATCGCTCCAGAAGTAAAAAAAAATGTGTCCCCCCCCCTCTAACTTTTGAACCATAAGTTTTAAAAATATGAAAAAAATCTCAAAAGTAGAACTTTATAAAAACTTTGTAGAAAAATTATTTTGAACTTGATAGGTTGAATAGTTTTTGAAAAAATTACAAAAATAATTTCTGAACAAAGTTTGTAATTTAACCGTATAAACAGGTGTTTATTGTACCTGTCATTTCTACAAAATCACAATGAAATGACGTGCTTTCAAATAAAGTAAAACCGGTGAAAATCGGTTTACGCAATAAAGAATTATAATATGTCAACTTAATGTGACGGACGGAAAACTACGGAACCCTACACTGAGCGTGGCCCGACACGCTCTTGGCCGGTTTTTTTTTTCATTTGGAGTGAATATTTCCGAAAATATTCACTCTTCATTTTGAAAGACCTATCCAACAAAACCCCACACCATAGGGTTGAAGCAAAAAATATATATATTTTTTAGTTTATTTTACGACTTTGTCAATTTTATTGATTTATATATATCCATACCAAATTGGAGCTTTCTAGCACTAACCATCACAGAGCAAAGCCTCGGACAGACAGACGGACATGGCAAAACTATAAGGTTTCCTAGTTGACTACGGAACCCTTAAAAGGTATGTAATGATAAAAATATGTCTCTGAAATACAGTAATTAGTAGGAGTAAAAAATAAGCCAAGTTTAGAACGAAGCTGTCACACTTGAGACGCGATTTTGCTGTCGGTAGACTTTTGCACTCTTATATAAAATACGTGCTGTAAACTGGGCTAGGGTTACTATATATAAAAAAATGGGGCTGCTTTGATCATTTAGATTGTAGCATATAAAAGCAGTACTTTTCAAAATTTAGGAGCTAAATTTATTCAATTAAACATCTTGATGAATCATGGTCATCATCATTTTCCTTCTCGTTTCGTCAATATCTTGACATTGTACTAATAATTTCGCTATCACAGGTCACGCGAAAAAAAACTAATTTAAGGATAAACCCGGTTTGATTTAACCCTCGAATCAATGTAACCCCTTTTTACCAGTACTTATCAGCGAACGATCCAAACAGACCATGATCTCGACACTGGGATGAGTTGTACAATCAATCTAGAAATTGCTAATCACTATTACTTAGGTTAAACACAAGTGGACAAGAGACCCCGGAATGGACCCCTAGATTCCAAATAAAAAGAAAGAGGGAGACAAAGAAAACGTTGGTTTGACGACATGAAAACGGTAGCGAGCCCATTATGGAACCGCACAGCTATAAACAGAGACGAGTGGAAAAAGGTGGAAGAGGCCTTTGTATCACAAAGACACGCCAACACAAACTTGGTTTAACATTCATTTTGTTTTAACATATTACTTAAATGTACATTACATTGTTGGGATTGTTGGGAATAAAGGCTAATAAATAAATAAATTACTTAGGTGGGTATTTATTTTCGGGAAAACTCGTATTCTCCGGGAAATCACTAAAAATGCCGAGCAAGGCTCGGTCGCCCGGGTACTTATACATTAAGACTAGCTGTTTTCCGCGACTTCGTCCGCGTCTTCGCTCCTATTGGTCGCAGCGTGATGTTATATAGCCTAAAACCTTCCTCGATAAATGTACTATCCAACACAAAAATAATTTTTCAATTCGATCCAGTAGTTCCTGAGATTAGCGCGTTCAAACAAACAAACAAACTCTTCAGCTTTATAATATTAGTATAGATTCAAAAGTGGTAGACTACTTTCTTGGCTTACTCTGTGTGCCGAAATTCCGTGGCCACCATCCGGCTCCATCGTTAGCTCTATTACATAATAATATAATGCATATCCGATTTACATATGAACGCAGAATTTCAGGTTAATGACCGAGAAATGGATCTTTAACATATAAGACCCGCAAAAACGAAATCGAAACTAGTTTTCAAAAGTCTGGGTCACTTATTTCAGATAAAAAAACTATCCTTTGCTGCGAACATTTGTCCCTAGCCACAAAATAGTATATTATACAGACAGCATAAAAGTAGCTACGCATATGTAGGGGTCAAAAGCTCTTTCCTTTCCATCCCTTATAATAAAGACTTTTGAACTTTTCAAAGCTCCTTTTGATGCTGATTGTACATGTCGTAGTGACAAAATTTCTTCCACAGACCAGCGGGGTGCTTAACTGCTATAACGTAACATTTCTAACGGTTCGTACCTAAGGTCACCCAAAGAGCAATGGAGAGGGCTATGTTGAGAGTTTCTCTGCGAGATCGCATCAGGAATGAGGCCATCCGCAGCAGAACCAAGGTGACCGATATAGCCCTTCGAATCGCTAAACTTAAAAGGCAGTGGGCGGGGCACATAGCACGTAGAACCGATGGCCGTTGGGGCGGAAAGGTTCTCGAGTGGCGACCACGTACCGGGAGGCATAGCGTGGGCAGGCCCTCACACGGTGGACTGATGACCTGGTGAAGGTCGCGGGTGTCCGCTGGATGCGGGTGGCGCAGGACCGGTCATTGTGGAAGTCTTTGGGGAAGGCCTATGTCATTCGGCTGACATGATGATGATGATGATGTACCTAAGGTAGAACTGCCGATTTTTGTATAGTGATAGTGAATAAGACTATCCTATCGGCTAAACTCGGAATACGACAAATGGCCATCAATTATCGTATCATTGGCAAGCTCAGACTGTAATAGAAATAGAAATAAAATTTATTGTATAACCGTGTACAAAGGTGAAAACAATTGAGTGAAACTTTATCAGTCCATGTTACCTAAATGACATATATTAATTAATATTACGGTAATTGATACATCTTCAAGTTTAGTCGTATTCCGAGTTTAGCCGATGGGAAAGCATTGTTTACTTCATCTGTATGGGAAAGTGATGTGTGCGAAAAACATCACCAACTAGACCATTAGAAGCATCACCACCAACACCATCATCCTAGCGTTATCCCAGTATACAGTTGCATCCTGAAGGATGCTCGGGGCCCAATGCCTAATCCCAGGAATTGGCTTAGGCACTAGTTTTTAACCCCCCACGCAAAAAGAGGGGTGTTATAAGTTTAACGTATCTGTCTGTGTATCTGTGGTATCGTAGCTGCCAAACGGATGAACCGATTTTCGTTTAGTTTTTTTTGTGTCATAGATAATTTTATCCCGAGTGTTCTTAGCCAAAATTCATGAAAAAAAAAAAAAAAACAAATATTTATTCTGCAAATAGGCCACAAGGGCACTTTTACATGTCAAAGCATGAATTTATACAATTTAAAAAACTGTCAATCTTACTTAATAATGATTAAAAAAATATACTGATTAACAATACAATGAAAATAAATTTACAAATATTAAGGACGTATTGAATACGATCTGTGTCCGAATAAACAAAAGGAATATAAAATTAATTTAATATCTCAGAGATGTATATGGTCTCTGAGCGTCCAAATATGATTAATAACAATTATTTCAAAGTGCTTAGAGATGTAAATGATCTCTAAGCCCTAAAATTAAAATAAGTAAACTTAATATTGTTAGAGATGTATAAGGTCTCTAAGCGTCAATAATAATAAAACTAATCCAGAACAGGATCATGTCTCTCGTCAATCTACATACAATAAAATAACACTAGTATTAAGGTATTTACTATGCCCTTGCAAGCATGAACAGACCGGACTCCACAAACAGCACCCGATCACGAGTATGACGCGTATCTCAGCCATCGCCTCCCTCGATCATCTGTTAGGGAAGGTGGCGACCCGATCAACGACGCCACCGTAAGCAAAGCCCTTTAAGCGAGCATGACATATTCAGGCTGCCGGACATTAATAAAATCAAAGATTAAAATTACTCTTCGGCGAGAAACAGCATCATGTTTCATAAAATGCAACGACAGAGATAAGTATTTATACAAGGAAATATGCTAAGTGAAGCATAGGTATATTAAAAGTAACAGGATTTAACTATCACTGGCTTAAAAGCATTTTTGTCATTTAAGAAATCGTTGACAGTATAATAGGCCTGGCTTAACAAATAACGTTTAATATGAGACTTAAATTTACTAAGTGGAAAATTAACTATATCGATGGGTATTTTATTATAAAATCGTATACAGTTCCCCACAAACGACGTGCTAACCTTCCGGAGACGACTGGCCTTCACTGCAATCTTGTGTTTACTTCTAGTGTTGTAGTCGTGGATATCACTGTTAAGTTTGAATTCTTGAATATTTTTTCGAACATACATAATGTTTTCAAGAATGTATTGACATGCTACAGTAAGAATATTTGCCTCCTTAAATTTTTCTCTGAGAGATTCTCTGGCCTTAAGTTTGTAGATGGAGCGTACAGCTCGTTTCTGTAGCACGAAAACGATCTGGATGTCAGCCGCTTTTCCCCACAACAGGATTCCATAGGACATAACACTATGAAAGTAACTGTAATATACCAGCCTGGCCGTCTCAACATCAGTTAACTGTCTAATACGTCTTACTGCATAGGCCGCAGAACTAAGTTTGCCGGCCAGAGTGGCAATATGCGCATGCCATTGCAGTTTTGAATCTAAGGTGACACCTAAAAACACTGTTCTATCTACAAATTCCATTTCATCCGACTTTAATTTGATCTTAGAATTGTTTGAACTGCTTGCCATTAGGCATAGTGAATTTGATGCACTTTGTTTTCTTGGAATTTAAGAGCAAATTATTTGCTGTAAACCAGTTCACAACAGTACCTAGTGCCTCATTAATACCGTCAAAGTTTTTGTCTTTGCGGCCTACCTTGAAGATAAGCGACGTATCATCTGCAAATAGCACTATATCATGTTTATCTTTTACAAGGTTTGGTAAATCATTAATATAAACTAAAAACAGAAATGGACCCAAAATTGATCCTTGAGGAACTCCAAGAGCAACCGTTGTCCCTGCAGATTGAATCCCGTTGATGACTACCCGTTGAGTTCTCTCTGACAGATACGATGTGACAAGGTCCAGGGCACCGTTTTTTATCCCATAATGGCTTAACTTTCTAATTAAATTCTCGTGATTAACGCAATCGAATGCCTTTGATAGATCACAGAACACTCCAATAGCATCTTGAGCCTCTTCCCAGGCATCAAAAATATGTTTAATTAGTACCACACCGGCATCAGTGGTAGAGCGACCTCTAGTGAACCCGAACTGATTGCTATTGAGTAGTTTATTGCGATTAAAATGGGACATCAGCTGATTAAGAATGACTTTCTCAAAAACTTTGCTTAATGCCGGTAGTATTGAGATTGGTCTGAAGTTGGTAGGGTCAGTTTTTGATCCTGATTTAAACAACGGGATGATTTTACTGTGTTTCATCAGGTTAGGAAAAACTCCAGTATCAATACATTTATTGAAAATATCAGCTAAGAAAGGTGCGATTGATTCTACAATGGAATGTAATACTTTTACTGAAATACCCCAAAGATCTTCAGTCTTTTTTAAGTTTAATGATTTAAATGCTTTAATTACAATATGTGGGTTCACGTAAGTGAAGCTAAAGATTTCTTTACATTCTGTTACATTTTCTTTCAATAACGATTCAGCGACATCTGGTGATGAATTCAAAGACTTCGTGGTATCGACGGGTACATTAGTAAAGAACCGCTCAAAATGATCTGCTACTTCGTGGTCAGAACTCACCAGAGTGTCATCGACTCGCAGGCTGAAGTGCGCATCTTTTAACTTACTTTTCCCAGTTTCATTGTTGATAACTTGCCATACAGTTTTAATCTTATCACTGGAGTTCTGGATCTTTTTTGACAAGTAATCGGCTTTAGCAGCGACACACATTAACTTAAAAGATTTTGAATAGTTCTTAACATACTCTAGAAATTCCGGCCTTTTATCAGTAGTTCTTGAATCATACAAGTCATAGAGTCGGCGCCTCTTCTCGTGAATGTCTGGCGTAGCCCAGTCGCTAAATTTAGTTTTGATCTTGCTTTGAATCTTCTTCAAATTAAAACAGACATCGAATTCAGTTTTGATACAATTAAACAATCGAGTACACAAACGGTCAGGGCTTTCCTGAGTAAGTGGAAGATAACATAATCGTTTCATTATATTACGATTGAATAAATCTAAGCTCTTTTCAGAAATAGGTCTGCACATAGTGTGTCGTGGAACTTTGTCAGTTTTCCCGCTGAAGGAGACTTGTTGTCCGCAGTGGTCAGAACTTAAGTTGTTTATAATAAATTTACTAATCGCATCCTTGTTACTGAAAATGTTATCTATACATGTCGCGCTGGTTGCTGTAATGCGAGTTGGCTCACAAAACAAGTTCACCAGGTTAAAAGATTTAAAAGTATTCACTAGACTCACACTCATGGGCGATTTCTCAAGTAAGTTAACGTTAAAATCACCGCAAACAATAACGCATTTTGTACTCTTAAAAATACTGCTGAGCACTTCTTCCATCACTGTCTCAAATAGACTGTAATCCGCCGATGGGGGCCTGTATACGCATACAATTATAAATTGGTCTAACTCCACACAAGAAAGTTCTATGTGACGCTCGACGGACATGTCAACAATATCTTTACGCTCTTTACATTTCAAATTATGTTTCACCATAATCAAGGATCCTCCACGCCTACATGACTTTCTAGAGTATGAACTTACTATACTATGATTGCTAAAGTTAAACATAAATTCATGATCTTTAAGCCAGTGCTCCGTTATACATAGAATATGAATATTTGAACATTGTATGAACAAATCAATTTCAAGTTCCTTACTAGTAAATCCCTGTATATTTTGAAAATCTGTTCAGCCGTTTTTGAGTCGGGGGTTTTTCAACATTTCTAAGTTGTAGTTATGGAAATGATGGCAATCTGACCTTCCAATCCAAGGGGTAAATTAGACCTTATAAGGCTTGTCAAGTAAGAGAACTAATAACAGTCAAGTTGGTAACAGTCAAGCTGCTGTCACAGAAAGCAGCCGGGATTAACGGCTTACCGTGTCTTCCAAAGCATGGAAGCCCTCAGTTAGTATTGTTAGTAACAACTCAAACCGGTCACCCATCTAAGAGTTGACGATGGCAGACGTTGCATAATAATCGCTACACGGTTATTTGTGAGAAAATGTAGGTATGACGTAAATTAGGAGGTACGAATTGTAAATACAATATTTGACTAAACATGAACTCACCGGTTTTAATGTATGCAAGCGACATTTAGCATTACCTACCTACGTGAATCTTAAACGTGCCAAAATTTGAAATGCCTGAACAGTACGTATTATGTGGATTTCCTGACCGCAAACAGAATTTCACAAAAAAACATACGAGTTTTTACTCGCTAATACAGTTTAATTAGAAACGGGTACAATCAGACTGGAGTACTCACACAGAATGGCAAGGTTAATATTCTTTGTGAATATTCCAGTCTGAAATCCAGTGTGTTATCTTGATAAATTGACTTCTCAAACCTAATTTTCTTTACAATAGCACCGTTTGCAAGTTTTCAATACTTACTCATGTATCAACTTTTTCTGTGGACTATACTGAAATAGCCAAGTTCACTCAACCACCATATCAGCCCAAGGACATCCACTGCTGGACATAGGCCTCCCCCAATTTCATGGGGGGTAAATTATGCCATAATCGCCACGCTTGGCATGCGGGTCGGCGATCGCAGTATCTCCACCGCACTCCAGGGATTCACCGCACTTCAGGGAGCCGTTCACTCAACAGCCTCGTAGAATTCATCAATTTCATCATGGACTGTGCAAAATAGAATTGGGAATGTTAACGTCAATCGCGTCACGGGCGTGCCTATATATTGTGTGTGATCGCCTTTTAACCGACTGCGGGACGGCAAAGAAAAGACCGGGTTTATTTGCAACTTTTTTTGTGTATATTTTGTATTGCACGGTTAAGCAATAGAAGATTTATTGTATACTTAATCTTCGTAACTACGTGTTTACCGTTATTTCAGTCGTTGACGTCAGAGATCAGCAGGGGTGATTGATCCGCTGTTTGCCGAGCAGACGTTAGTAGAAAATGAGGCGACAGTTTATAAATACCAGAGCTACGCTACGCGCCCGCGACCACGGGAATGCATTCGTATGATGGACTACGTGATAGGCCCGGCATGCGTACGAATATTTGGCAATGAAAGAACATATGTTCCTCTGTAACATTAGAGCAAACTGTAACAAACTGCAATAATGATGGCATCTACATTTCATTTGTTTTGTAGAGGTTATATATTACTTGTTTGTAATTTTTTGGAGCATTAACACTTTGTAAAAATATATTCAATTTTCAAATTAGCCTGGGTCTTACGTAAAATTTGCTATACACTCCTTCTAAAGTATAAATGATATTTTAACCGTACTTTCAAGAACAGACCCACTTTTTAGGGTTCCGTAGTCAACTAGGAACCCTTATAGTTTCGCCATGTCTGTCCGTCCGTCTGTCCGTCCGTCCGTCCGCGGATAATCTCAGTGACCGTTAGCACTAGAAAGCTGAAATTTGGTACTAATATGTATATCAATTACGCCGACAAAGTGGTAAAATAAAAAGTGGAAAAAAATACTTTATTAGGGTACCTCCCCTATACGTAAAGTGGGGAGTGATTTTTTTTTTTCATTTTAACCCTAACGTGTGATATATTGTTAGATAGGTATTTAAAAATAAATAGGGGTTTACTAAAATCATTTTTTGATAATGTTAATATTTTCGGAAATAATCGCTCCAGAAGTAAAAAAAATGTGTCCCCCCCCCTCTAACTTTTGAACCATAAGTTTTAAAATATGAAAAAAATCTCAAAAGTAGAACTTTATAAAAACTTTGTAGGAAAATTATTTTGAACTTGATAGGTTGAATAGTTTTTGAAAAAATTACATAAATAAATTCTGAACTAAGTTTGTAATTTAACCGTATAAACAGGTGTTTATTGTACCTGTCATTTCTACAAAATCACAATGAAATGACGTGCTTTCAAAGGTTTTGTGTTTCTGTACTTAATATGTCAACTTAATGTGACGGACGGAAAACTACGGAACCCTACACTGAGCGTGGCCCGACACGCTCTTGGCCGGTTTTTTTAAATTATAATAATATGATTTTACGTAGTATATCTTATATTACTTATTCAATTCTCATGCTCGAAAACTGTGTCAAATAAGACTTAATGAAGCGGTCTTACATTTTGCTACACTGCTTCTTTAAAGAAGTGATATTTTGACCGTGCTTTCGGGAAAAGATCCTCTTTTTGATTTTTTGAATTAGTTATCTGTTTTGACGAAAAATGTATACTTTTTCAATTGTCATGCTCGATTTGCTCGAAATGTGTGTCAAAAAAGGCTTATCAAGCGGGGCTAAACTACAGTAGAATCCGGGTACAAGTGACAGTTACGGGATGATCACGTCGCACATACATAACTGTCTGTTTTACTTAGAAAGAGTTTTTTATGAAAACCTAACGTCGGGGCGGGCGACCACTTCAGTCGTAAACTATTTCGGGATCGTGCTCTTTTTGTGCCAAGCGTGGCGATTATGGCATATACCCCCCGTGAATGTGCGGTGTTGTTGGAAAGGTCTTTTAAAATGAATAGAGGCCTTCATTAAGCATTTTTAGATAAAAATAATATTTTCGGACATATTCACACTAAAAGAAAAAAAATGTGTTCCCCCTCTAACTTTTGTACCATGGGTCCAAAAAATATAAAAAAAAACCTGAAAGTAAAGCTTAATAAACACTTTCGACAAAAAATATAGCAGATATGATTAGTTCAGCCGTTTTTGAGTTATCGTAAAATGTCTTCCCTTTTAGTAAAATACGTTTGAAATGCTGCGAAAGTATTCCCTTTGGCTTGTTAATGATTTTTTAAAGTAACTTCATTGGGTAACTACGGATCCCTACACTGAGCATGGCCTGACGTGCTCCTGGCCGATTTTTATTTGAAATAATAATCCATTTTAACGAAAAACTTACCTTCACTTCTCATGCTCAAAAATGTAACAAATAAAGCCTTATCCTTATCTATTAGCGGATTCTGCTGTACATTAGCCCCTCGATAAGTCCGATAAGCCTATCGCGGAGCTAAAGTAACAGTTGAATCCGGGTACAGCGACAATCAAGGGATCGATGATATTACGTCGCACAAAATGGTCTGTATTAATTACTTAGAAAGTGTTTTGTTTGAAAACCTAACGATATCTGAAGTCGTAATAAGCGGATTGACAATTTAGTTCCTAGGGAAAATATGAATACATGTTTACGATCTAAGTACGAAAATTTTTAATATGACCAATTAAAATGCTTCACCATATTAAATCCACCAATTATTGTGATTAGTGGATTTAATATCGACAGCCAATCGGAACGTGGACTTCGTTTTTGGTACGTACGATTACAATGTTTAATCTCACCAATTTCTGTGATATCCATGACAATTCTTGCAATCATGACTCAAAGAGTACATCTGAACGACTGTCAAATTCAACCAGCTTGACAGAACTGGTTTACCACGAGGATTTGAAATACTATAAAAAATTTCACTACTCTGAAACATTTCTTTATTATTGAAAAGAAAGAAAATTGCATTTAAAGTTTTTTTTTGAGCCTTTATATCTAATTTCAGCTCTTTATACGACTATTTTGGAATATGGACCAAAAAAGTATTTTCAGGCAAACAAAATGTCACCTCATCTTTTTGCTAGCAGTTCCCTAAGAGATTTGGTCGAGCACCCCCCGAATTATAAATTGTAACCAATTGGTATGCTCTAGCACTACAAAGCGACTCAACACAGGCACCCGAAAACCGGGTTCTGAGTTCTTACCCAATCCATCTAATATTACGTTACGGGTAGTATCATTTTCACTTTTCCGGCCGAACCGGGCGAAAAACAATCACATTTTTTTTACGGTTATCACACTTTCGAAAAGGAATTCCAAGATTATTTTTTTGCATTGTGCTCGTCGAGACGCGTCTTTTGACATCCTAATCAGCGATGTAAGTAGTCCCAAAACCCACGACACCATCACACGACGAACATCGGGCCTACAGAAAGCATTTTCAATTAAAACCTTGTATTTGGTGTGAATCATCTAAAATACACCACCAACCAGGAAGCAGAATTCCTTCCTCAAAACATTAGGTTTAACAATCATTTTTCGTTTTTACGACGCTTTGAAGCGCTTCAGGTTATCGCAATCGAAGTAAATAATTTTTAAGAAAAAAAAACCGACTTTAATGGGGGAGGCCGGTGAAAGATTATTATACTTAGATGGTGCACTCTTAGATTCCATACAATAAAGTAAAAATGGCTATAAGTATGTTTATAATGTTAGAAGACTAAGTACCCTCAATTCCTCATGGAATCCTCCATCAGAACTCGAGCTTGACAAAAATGTGTCTTGAAACCCTAGCTTGCTTGAAAAACAAAACGAACGTGAAACCAAACGTGAACGTCGTTGAAGAGTTCCGTTCTGATCATCATCAGCAGTTCCACTTCATAAAATGTTACTTTTTTAAATGAAAAAAAAAAATTCAAAAAAATTCAAATTTTTTTATTTCTTTAACAACTAATACAAATCTTAAAGTGACCGGCGTCTCCTTGTAGGTGTTGAAAATGCTTCATTAGTTCATGAAAATACTAAAATAACTATTTTTCACATTTGAGGAGTTACCTCGATTCCTAATGGATCCCATCATCAGAACTCGAGTATGACAAAAATTAATCGTGAAAATAGAACTTGCTTAACAAACACAGCTAGGAGGATAAATCGCCAAACGTGAACTTTTCGTCGTTGAAGAGTTCTGTTCTGATCATCATCAGCAGTTTCATTTCATCAAATGTCACATTTTTGTATGTAAATGCTCGATTTATTGATAAAAACATAAAAATCACTGTTTGCCTTTAAGATTTGAGGAGTTCCTTCAATTCCTCATGGATCCCATCATCAGAACTGCGTTTTGACAAAAACGGGACCAACTTGGATATAATAATATATACTTACAAACAAAAAAAGAATTTTCTAAATCGGTTAAGAAATGACAGAGTTATGGAGTAACAAACATTTAAAAAAAACACAAACGAATTGATCTCCTCCTCTTTTGAAAACTTGAAGTCGGTTAAAAAAAAATTGTATACTCGTACTTAGCTTTTGTCATAAAGACTTAATACCCCTCTAAAAAGCCATCTCTATATTTGTAGATAGTCATATAGTCTACTATTTTATGCCGATTTTCGCAAGGATCCGCGTGTAGTCGACGAGGACGGCATATCGAGCTAATATTAGCGAGCGAGCCGCGCGAGACAAAATTTTGATGTGTGGCTAGGCTACGCTATCAGACGGTAGTACATTCGACTTAAACTCGCATGGCATGCTGTACTCGTAGTTACTCAATGTGTGCTGCTGGTAGTTGAAAAGAACCGTAATTACATAATATCCTTTTTGACGTGGATGGAAACGAATGGTTTTGTTTCAGTTGGTTGCTGCAGTCTTTAGTCGGCGTAGGTCTTTCAAATACTGTACCTATTTCTTACTCTGTTCAGTAAGCAATGCTGTATTCCGTGATTTCCGTGTTGTTGTCAGTCATAGTAGTAATTTTGTCTTTACATACTGTGTTCTTACAGTGCAACTTTTGTTAAATACAGCTCAGACGAGAAATGAAATAACCAAATTAACAACATTATTTGGAAATATTCCACATTCTGCAGCTGATTTGAGGAAGTCAACTCTCTCGAGATTCTCGAGGTATTCGTGCGCAACATCCTGTTTGCTTACTTTCAATCTGATGGGAAAGGATATATCAACCGAGATGCAGTAAGACGACATTGTTTCTCGGGATTACGGTTAAAAATACATTTTTAACGGTCAGCGAGCGAGATCGCCGCGCGACCTGGCCTGCATTCACAGACACTTGCCTTAGAGTAACCAGCGTGTCTTAATTCCGATTACTCACATTTATCAAGAATCTTGGGGTCAAGGTATACTGGGACCTAGGTTGTAAAGTGAGTCCGGAAAGGCTGTGAATCGTATACGTGCGCCAGCGCGTCGCCGCTACAAATTCGCGCATTTACTTTAATCTTAAAGATCCCATTACAATTAAATGATTTTCCAGCTGAATTATAAGACATCAATTTATGTATGTAGACGTCAATTCCTCGATATAATCAACCACCATCATCCACCATATCAGCCCTAGGACGTCCACTGCTGGACATAGGCCTCCCCCAATTTCATGGGGGATAAATGCCATAATCGCCACGCTTGGCATGCCGGTTGGCGATCGCAGTATCTCCACCGCACTCTAGGAATGCTGCTGCCCATTCCCCGGTGGTCTTGGTCGTAGTTTTAGGACATACCCGATCCTACAATCAACAGAAAACGTTATTTTTTACCATAATCACCATTTTAACCTAGGAAAACTAAGTAATTGTTTAATAGTTTCTTTGAAACTTACACTGCTGTATAATTGAGGCTTTGGAAGTAATGTGCGTCACACGTGTGTGGTCCGCACACAAGTGTATTTTCAAGTTAGTGAGTGTATAATAAGTTTAGTGGCGCCTCAGTTTACACTTCAACACGTACGTAATTCGATGTATGTAGGTACACCATGAATATGTGTGAGTGGCGTGTCAATATTATGAGATGAGAATGTGTTAACTTCCTTTACATCAGTGTTGGTTTGCTAATTCAGATTCGTCAGAGGTTAAAAACCTGTCTGAAAATATTCCAAGGGGATTTTATAACTTAAAATCATAGACAATTTATTTCTACATTCTATACTTATTACGTGCAATGTTCCTGCTTGCGAAGCTTGATTCTTCTATAAAAGGTCTTATGAATAGTAAATACGAAGGATACAAAATATTAAGGTATTTTGGAAGGTATTTTGGAAGCAATGTATTAGACAAGGCGTTGAATCAAGTGAGGTCTATTGTGAACTTTGGACATTAAAAATAAAAATGTTTCCCAACTCTGCCATGCGGGTGAACCTTTGGTTATGCGCACTTTTCTTCCAGTACTTTTCCATCAAAACATTGAATGCTTATTTACGATTCGAATGCTTTGGACATATATTTGGCTCTTTCGCACACATTGACAATGCCCAGCGTATAAATCACACGTAAAAAGATCAAGCTTCTGACGAGTGACGACGGGGTAAAAAATACAAGCGTCGCTTAGGAAATGTCCGCGACACGAGAAAATTCAGCGTTTTTTTCAATACAATAGTTATATGGTATATATTGCATAAAAATAAAACTCTAGAGAGAAATTTCCATTTCGATGTTACCTGTCACAATACACGGTAATTAAATAAACTGCATATGCTTTTGTTAAAAAACTGTCTGTGAAAGACGGATTGATTTTGGTACGTTGGACCGATTTGGATGCGGAACACAAAAAAATTGTGGTCTGCTGAGTAATTAAGTAAGTATTGTATAAAAAATATATATAACCCATTCACTTTTGGTGCTATGGATTGCTTGATCGCGGATATACTGTGTATTGTGTGTATGTATATTGAGTTAATCAGAAAAAATGTTTGCCTACTGAAGTTACTTTTTAGGTAAAGTAAAAATTTTCGTGTTTTTCTGAAAAAGGGTCGCAACCAACATAAATTTTAGTTGTACCTAAATATTTTTACAAGCGGCGTACTAATTTCCAACCGGAGTGAAAAATTGATCACCCCGGTCGGAATTTGAGTTAACAGTTAGTGCTTGAACTAAATAAGTAAACGCGAAATAATAGGCTACCTATTTTAATACAATATATGTATATTTTGCAAAATGCGTAATATATGTAGATATTATATAAGTATTTATTCATTTACACGATATATGTATGTATCTATGTATTTATTTATGTCGATATTTATTCAGTATTTTATTTCTGAAATTACTAGGATAAATTTGTATAAGAATAACATAACTTAAAACATAAAATGACAAAATACAAAAAAAATACAAAAATTAAAATTAAACTAAACTATTTCTAATTTCTATTTCTATTCTGTTAAATACATTTGTTCGTTCGATTGCTTTTTCTCATACTTAGACTAGGACCATTTTTGAAAAATTTGAATGCATGAAATAAATCATGTAACAGTTGGGGTGACAACGTTTTCAGAGTGTTTTGACCCTGCTTATTACGTATCTGCCTGTCGCCACTGCAAAATTGCCCATAGAAAAGGCACACTCACTTACTTAAAAGTTTGGTCCGCCCCCAGCTTGAGTACGCAAGCCATATTTGGGATCTCCTGTATCTATATTAATAATTTCGTGCAGGGGTACGGTAGACCCGAACGAGACCTGTCTCAAATTGAAGAACGTATAAAAATAACGATTTTTGAGTTGAACATATGTATCCGCAAAATTCGGATTGTCGCGTATTTTGCATTTAAAAGTGTTAATTTTACGACAAAAGGTCCGCCATATTAAATTTGTTGGTTGACAGCACAGACTACTAAGAAGATACTGTTGACAGCGTCGGGTTGGGTACGTTCGGAAATTGTAAACTATGTTTGCGTCCGGTGTGTTGGCCAGGTTGCTGGGCGTGAATTCGGCTAGCCGCGTCTGCAGCGTTTTGTTTTTGTAGTTTTCAAGCGATCTATACACCTATCAGCCTAGCTAGCACGATAACTTATACCGTCACGTTATATGGGCGAAATGTATTAAAACGTCACATAAAACGTAACGGTATCATCTATCGTGCTAGCTAGGCTGATTGTCACAACAACCGCCTTCAAGCGAATGTATGGGGCCTGTTACATGGTTATTATTATCACGTGATACATTCATATCACGATAAGTATCACGTGAATATTGATGCAGAATCCATACAAATTTCAAAACTGCGATAATATTGACACCCCAGTATTGTGATAATATTAATCGTGTAAAGGACACCACTTGAATGTTTGCTGAGTCTGTCCGCCATCTTAAAGCTGCGTCGCTATTTTGTTGTGACAAACTACTAGGTGACTTATGGCTTTTAAACGTCTAGCAAAATTCTATCCCTATCTCGCTCTTCTTCTTATATCTTATAACTTAGTGGTACTGGGGGTCTACTCCGAAATTCGAAATCCAAACTTCGTATGGTGCCGTCCCTTTCACACATATAGTCTATGACAGGAGAGTGAAAGGGACGGCATCATACGAAGTTAGGATTTTGAATTTCGGAGTAGACCCCACCCCCAGCTCATGCCGTTCGCCGCGCTCGGACATTAGAGGCGCTACCGCGAACCGAAAACGAAGTATCTGCCTCTCTCTCGCACATGTATATTCGAACGACAGAGAAGAAGATAGTTCGTTTTTGGTTCGCGGTAGGCCCTCAGGCGTCAACTTTAAAACGAATAGGGTATTTTACTATAAGAGGAATAAAATTCAAAATGTAATAAAAACCAGCCAAGTGCGTCGAAGTCGCACACTGAGGGTTCCGTACAACTAATAAACAAATGTGATTTATCAATATATTGATATTTTTGGTAAAATATACTTCATAATAAACATTATCACTTAATTTCAAGTTCATAGGTCGATGGGAAGCTAAAAAATTATATGTGTGACAGACAACACACGGAATGTTCTTTGACTTTCTTCGACCGTCCGCCACGCTCGGACTAAGGTGCTACCAACCGAAAACTAAATATACATGCCTCTCTGTCGCACTTGCATATTCGAGCGCGGAGAGGGAAATACTTCGTTTTCAGATCGTGGTAGGCCCTCTGGTCTGACGGCTCCTATTCCTGGATGGTGCGCGTATCGGAATGTGAAATACCTTTGGCAAAACGGAACAAGTTGTTAAATAGCATCCATTAATTGGAGAAAATATTACCAACTGTTATTATTATCACGTGAAACACTGAATATTGAAGCAACATCCATAGGGGCCTGTTACATGGTTATTATTATCACGCGATATACTCATATCACGATCAGTATCACGTGCAATGACTATTGAAGAAAAATCCATACGATTTTGAAAACCACGATAATATTGACACACCAGTATTGTGATAGTATTAAGCGTTTAACAGACTCCATACAATTTTAAAAATCGCGATAATATTGAGTGTAAAGGGCCCCACTAAATAGAATTAGGCGGAGAATAGAGAGCTGCTATCGCGAAACGAAAACGAACGAACATCGTGTATTTCCCTCTGTGTCGCTCGAATTTGCAAGTGCGACAGAGAGGGAGATACACGAACTTCATTTGTTTTTCGCGTTAGCAGCTCTGACTTCGCACCAAAAATACTGACTGGCACATCAATATTTAACAATGCACATCTGAATTGAATTTTAATGAACGATTAGTATTTTAGCTATACAAATCAGTACTGATTACGGTGTCAAATTTTTTATGTGCCTTACTTACCTTAAATACTACCCTTATAAAAATGCTTAGGATTAACTTGCAAAGATACTAGCCTTTGCCCGTGACGTCGTTTGCGTAATCTCTTACTCCCAATTCCATATAATTCCATTCCATACTTTTATTCCCAATCCAGACTACAGACTATATTTCTATACGATTTGAAGTTTCATTATTTTTATTTTATACATTTTTGTACACTATTTCTTTCGTCGTTTGCATAACTGTCACGAATAAATGTTTTGTTTATTTATTTCACCCGAGCGAAGCCGGGCTTTCATCTAGTAATAAATATATTGATGCCATAGACAAATTACAATACAAATTTTTAAAGTATGTGAATTAAAAGCACAGTAGAAATAAAAAAGTTCCATACGATAGCTTATTAACTAAATATGGATTGTTAGCACTAAGCAAAAGACGGGTTTTCTTACAAGCGATGTTTCTTCATGGACTTTGCCATGATAAATTCGACTGTTCGCAACTTGTCAATAAAATAAGTTACGTAGTTCCTAGACGCTCCAACCGGCGAGAGACGCGCGTCTACCGGCTGTTCGCAACGGCACAGTGCCGCACCAATATTGTACACGCGCGCACCACTGCGCCGAATGTTAGCTACCTATAACAAACACTTTACCCATGTAGATATATTCCACCTGCCCACCGCTAGGTATAGAAAAATCATTTTAGAGACCTTGTAAACGGAGATAATTTTAAGTACCTAATAACTAGTAAGGAATATGTATATACTACAGTACAGTATTTTTTATACAAATACCTATAAGTGAGTTTAAAATTAAATCAAAGTATGCCTCATAAAAATACTACGCGTCATAAAAAGGAGTCGCATTAATTATTATAGTAACTAACACTTTTTAAGCGATAATTAAGATATGTACTATTTTCCTAATTTAATTAAGTTTAATGTGCAAGTCTGATGTTTGACAACTGTTAACAGCACTACGTGGATAATGTCGTTGATTGTACATAGAGTAACACTTACTGTTATATCGATTGTAATATAATCTGTACAATTGTTTGTTATCCCTAAAATAAATAAATAAATAATATGTTGTAAAGGACAATATAATAATGACAACCCAGAGCTTTGTTCCTTGCAGCTCTATATCTTTCTCCACCATCTTGAAAAAGCTGTCATTTTTTTCTGTTTTTTGCCTGTACTGTCTTTAATGTTCATTCTAGTGCTAATCATGATTCTACAATATTGTAGATCGCAAAATTTACTGTAACTTTTGGGTTTGAATATTTTTACATGACCTCTAGGAACGAAGATATTGAATCATCTATGGAGCGTTACCGTCGAATTTTAAGTTAACTTTAGCAAGTTTGCACTTTAGCGCAATATGTAGTTTGGCAATATTGTAGATCATAAAATTTGCTATAACTTTTGAATTGAGATATTTTTTCCACTACCTCTAGGAAAGAAGATAAGGAATCATCTGTGAAGTACTACCGTCGAATATTGCTAACGGTTCCAGTTTTCATGCCATATTTAAGTTTAAGCGCATTTTATATAGTGCAAACTGTAGGCCTGCAATCTTTCAGAAGACAAAATTATTTGCAAAATGAAAGTTTGTACGATCACTGGTAACTTTTTTTTAACTGCTATACGGAACGCTCACGAATAACGGTGGCAAACTGTGAGTAAAATCAATTACTTTAGCGGTACTGAATACTTAATTAAAAACCTTTTAGGTCAACGTATGGGAAAATGCTCATCATGCCCGACCGGTCGTGATGGAACCTGAGTCATATGGGTGGAGACTTCACCAAAACGTATATCTTGCAATTCTTATGATCCTCAAGCCCGTCCCATAAGCCTGCATGGATATTGTTAAATTCACTAAAACGCAAACATGGGAGGAAAACTAGAACAAAGGAGAAATTTATAACGCTAGCTCCCCATACACGATTCCATATCTTCGTCCCCAGGGGTTGTGGAAAAAATCTTTGAACCCAAAACTTTTAGAAAATTTTGTATTCTACAATATTTTAGAACCATGATTAACACTAGAATGGACTTTAACGACAGTATATGCAAAAACAGAAAAAAAGTGACAGTTTTTTCAAGATTGCGGAGAAGCTGCTGGAGAGCTGGAGAGATGAAAACTTTGGGTTACCATGACTATATAGTCCTTTACAACATATCAAAAAAAACCATAACAATTGGACTTTTTTTAAGGTTCTGGAACAACGATTTACTAAATGTACATCGAATTTTTTTGTATGGGCTGCACCTTTTCCGGTTTACCGTACTTCTACAGGCAGATCCGTATTCTGCAGGGTTAAAACTCTCTGATAACGTTGTCACCCCAACTGTTACATGATTTGCCGCCTGCATTGTTTAGAGACGCGTTTTCCAGTTTTGGGCCTAGACTAACTATCTTGCCACTTGTATATGTTGTTCAGTATAGCTGCCATATAAAATGTCCTCTCACTGACTCAAAGGTTAGCTGGAAGAGATCCCTTAAAGGGATAAGTTCGCCTTTGTACAAACGTCTAAAATTAAGTTGATTTTTCGTTTATGACTTGCTTTGTGCAATAGAGTGTTTACTACTACTACTACTATTTTTTCTACTCCTGTACTTTTTGTTTGTCATTTAAATAGTCGCTTACTCAATACTCATAATGGTGGTGTCATTATTGGTAATACGTCGGTGAAAACTCTATGCTGTCTGGTCTATAAAATCACTGTCTAGCGTGCTTTTATAGTACACACATTTTTCATAAAAGCACTTTTAACTTTTTTTTAAGTGAGACATTGGCCCTAATTATTCTTTAATTCTTACAGTGTTTGTTACCAAATAACAAGCAAAATAATACTTGTAGTTTTCAAATCAAACAGCTGTATATTCTTGATATAAATAAATTCATTCATACCAAGTTAACAAGTTTTATCTATTATTGGTAATATTTATAAATATTTACAGTTTGGATACGGTCCGGACTCGGATTTAGTTTGGTTCGGATGCAGCAAATTAAAAATAAAACAAACCACAAGCAAGATGTGTCATATTATTGATTTCCCACCAAAATTCCATTTGACAGCGAAATTATTCAACCTGGTAAAGGATTTTATTTGTGTTTGTGAAGAAAAAAAGTGTATAGGTGAAAACTAAGAAAATGACCTGTTGTATGTAGTTGTAACGTGTTCGAATAGGCGTTTGTTTTGTTTGTGTTGCATATTTTAGATATGCAATGTCTATTCGAACACGCAACAACTACATACAACAGGTCCTTTTCTTAAGAGGGCGCAATACGCTCGGTTCTCCATACAAACGTACGATACGTATACGTATTTATGCTCTCATTTTAAAACGCCATGCTAGAATAATATTAAACTTTGTATACACAATGGGATCCGGCATATCTAGGTAGAAAATTAGTTTCTGTTGCTAGAAATTATAATGGAGAAACAATACAACGATTATTAAGGTTTTCATACAAGCCGTAAAAAACTCTTAAACCGCTGTATTTTTATTTCTTTTACAATTTCTAGCAACAGAAACTAATTTCCGACCTAGATATGCCGGATCCTATTATGTATACAAAGTTTCATGTTATTCTAGCATGGCGTTTTAAAATGAGAGCGTAAATACGTTTGTATGGAGAACCGAACGTACTGCGCACTCTTAAGTTTTTTACCTATACGACGATTCTTTTAAAAAATGCGTAATAAGAAATTACGACCGACACTAGCGAAGAAATTGCGCAAGTTGCACAATACCTAGGGGAAAAACATGGTGCGCGAATAGTCTAAGAAATGCTTAGAAATGATTCGTAGTAAAAGTATTGTATGCAACGGTGTACATATAAGTGGTCTAAAAACGCCCGTGGCGTATTTACTTGCGATGCTCGCCGAGGCTCGCATCCCAACTCACGCCACTCGCGTTTTAAGACCCATCTTTTACAACAGTTGCATAAAATACTATTAAATACATAAACACGAAAAAAACTGGCCATGTGCGTGTCGGATCACGCATAAAGAAGGGTTCATGCGGTTCCATATATTGGTGAACCTATGTATTGAGGGAATTCCTCAAATGTTATATCCACGCATATATGGAGAGGTAATTTCTGAATTTCTTTTCTTGGTATAAGTATTAGATATGGAATTGTGGAAGTATTGGTCGCGCCGTTGATTAGGTAGGTACCAAACCGGAATATACCTATATGGCTCAAGGCTAAATAATATTATTTGCATATAAAAATGAATGAAGACAGACAGTTTTTTTTTACTCTAAATATGTACCTACATATAAATACCTATGGATGAGGACAACATTGATGCAGGTTGCATCTAATATTGAATCCACGTACGAGTAAAAGTTGCACTTTTCAGCGTCGATGCGTGCGCAAGAAATCTTGATTAATAAGCATTCTTGCATTTCTTGCGATGGCGCCATGATCGGACCACGTCTCATGCACGCGGCGACCAACCACAAGCGGCACCGCTTGCTTCCACTTCCACCTTTTCCACCGCCGCTGACGTAAGTCCAACATATGCGATTAATTATGAATTCAAATCCGTTTCCTAAAGAATTGCTAATAAGCATTCCTTACATGGAGATAATAGAATAGACGCTGTAATAGGTGACGCTCTAAGAAAAGAAACGTCACAAAAGAAGTATCTAGAATAAAACTAAGTAATTCCTTATTACCTAATGACAGGTTTGCATCTTAAGTGCAAATGCGAAACTGTGTAGTTTCTGTTTTATGGACATACGTAAAGCAACACAAACAACACAAGATGTCACCTAGACAGTTTGGGAGATAACTTAGATCCTAACCTAAGAATACATGTAAATAGTTTCTGCGTATAAGGTGCGAATAAAAACTAAGAGATTATTGGTACAATATATACACTATCTCTAGACGGTAGGCACACAAGAAAGCACCGAAGCAAGCCTTGAGTTACATGAGATAAGATAATTTTGTGTTAGTTCAAGTTCAAGAGAATTACCTAAACTACCTACTACCGGTACATACTACTAGATACCTATTAAGATATTCAGAAAAACAGCCAGGACAATTAATGAGTTTCTGTTAATGATAATAGAATCTACATCTTAAAGGCACTTCTACTAATAGCCTTAAGACAAGAATACACTGGATAGGAGGTTATTTTAGTATCGACATGTTACGGAACAGCATCGTTGCATCGATTATGTCGGAGATCCTTATTAAGCGGGTTACCCATGTCCAAGCATCCAAGATCAAGTATAGAAACGAGGTTTTTCTTGGCGTTCCGATAGGCGGAGCGCACGCTATAAATAAATACGCAGAATGCAGTACGGTCGCCCCTAGCCGGCTCGGTTATGGGACATGGGGGCTCGCTCCCGTGGCGCCGGCGCAGGCGACCGGCCCTAATCTATCTGCAGTGCATGCTAGTGTGATGTGGGGCCTAAGCAACATGTCTATGAGATAACTAGATAGGCAACTAAGAAAGTTTAATGACAGTGTCAAAGTAGATTCTGTCGATAAAAACGAGCTCAAAAACTAGCCAAGCCACTCTATTTCTAGATTTTCTACTGAAATTAAACGCTAGAATTGTTAAAGCTCCTTACACACTTATTATGAGTACCTAATTAAAGAGTTTCACAAGAAATGAACTCTTCTAAATTTGGTAAGAAAAGAACCAACCACTGATAGACAGGTACAAAGTTTGCTCCAAATTGTGTATACTATAACTCTGGCGCTAAAATGACTATAATGTTTTTGCAATACAACCTTTCTTTTCCTCAGTTATACAGAAATTATGAATTTCAGCTTGGAGTTGTCAGAGAAAGAACAACGAATCATAAAAAAAGCCACGTACCATGGTGAGTAGTAATCACTCGCTCGCCCTTTACCGATTTATTTCAGGTCGCCGCAGCATGTCTTTTTCTTTCCTACATCTCTGTCACGCGTCATCGTTGTCATATCATCCCTGTCCTTCCTATTCATCATATTGTCTCACACACAATTTATCCACCTTTTCTTAGGCAGACTTCGTCTCTTGCATCCATTCACATTCATATCTAATACTCTTCTTTTACTACATGGCTTTCATCCCTCCTCTTTACATACCTGTAGACATGCCGACATGTCCTTAGACATTACAGTCTTATAGATTTTACTCTTCAATTGAAGGGGCATTCAGGCGTCACAAATTGTCGCCGAGACCTTTCACCATTTCATCCACCCAGTGCTTATTCGGTTTTTCATGTCACGGTCGTCACTATCACTCAACACGTTATGCATACTCATATTTTTAACCCCAAAGTTGGTCCCATATAAATTTGATGAAGGTCTGATGATGGGATCTAGGAGGAATCGAGGGAACTCCTTGAATTTGATAGGCACGATATGCCTATTTCGGTATTTTCTGTAGGTAACCAAGCATTGGCTCACGGAAACCACAAATTGTGGCAATGCTTTATGAAATTAGGTAATCTTTACTGTCAATATTCTCGCTTTACTTTTTTGTGTTTATTTTCAAATTTATACGGGTAGGAGCACTGTTTCTCCTATAACAGCTAGCTGCTGTGCCTTAATCTAATGAGTAAGGAAATTATAACACAGGTGACACAGGTTATCCTATATAGGAAACAGCGTTTCTAGTTTTAAATAATCATTTGTAAAAACTTATACTTGAATATATTATTATTATATCACACTGCACTAGCGAACCGAGGTATAAGTACCTCGTCGCCTCGCGGTAGTTTAGGTAAGCCTAAAGCCCCGAGCACAGACCATATAGACGCCGCAAACGCTCTCAATAGTATGGAAACCGAGCGTGTCAATTGTTACGTTCCTACTATGACGTCACATAAGCAATTTAGTGATGTCCAATACTACCGCCGCGTTAAACCGATTCAAAGGCGCTGCCGTCGGTTTAGTACTCAGAAGGCCTTTGCGGTGAGAGGACGTGCGCAGCCCGCCCGCTTTAGTTTACGTTCTGAATTTTACTTCGAAATTCAAGTAATTAACCTATGAATTTACGTTAATACGTCTGTTTTAACCATACAAAATATTCCGTAATAATAAATCGATATTTTTATGATTGATTTTCTATCGATTATTTTATCGATCATACTTCGAGTTTATAAACAGACAATGAGAAAGTGATTCAATGATTACTAGTGGCTCTGTGAGTTGGAGACATCGCAATTATTACTTTTTTAATTTCAAAATTTTCAAAAACTAACACGACACAGTAATTCTATATAATTATCGAACTTGCTCACAAAATATCATGAGAATCGGTTGAGAAATGCGAACTGTAGAGGAGAACATCCGGATATACAGACAGACAGACATACGACAGAATTTTTGTCAAAAGCTGAAACGGAGACGCTTCGCTCGCTCGGTCAACAAGTTAGAGATATTTTTTTTACACGATTGCCCAAAAGAAGGTTCGCAATGTTTTTATAACAACAACCTTTCATCGATGCGAAACTATAGTTAATTTCAGAGAGGAATAGACATAATGAAAATAGATATTTTATAGTGCACTTTTTTGGATAGCATTCAATACGTAAAATAGTGTAATAAAATGCTTATTAAATAAATGCAATTAAATGATAATAATAATAATATCGTTTATTGCATATCACATTACAAACGTCGATGGAATTACAAATAAGGTATACATGTGACACCCTGCAAGGGCACAGCAATATCAGAGGGCTAATTATTAATAATTAAGTATAGACAAAACCATTTTTTTTAAATTAAAAATGGGATTTCTCTTGGCCAGCATTTAGCCAGGGGGCAAAGATGAGGCCGACAATGAAGCGAGCTCACCCAGAAGATGCCTATTCACTCGTGCCTTAAAAAGATCCAGGTTATATGAACTCGGAAATACAGACGCCGGCAGAGAATAAACAAACAAAACACACAGTAACATTATGTGACATTATTCACTTGCCGACATCATCAAAGTATTCTTTTAAACTATAAAAACACTTGTTTGTTAAAGACAATTTCAATTGTTTGTGAAACAGTTTTGTGTTTACCTCATTTTTTATAGAATTTGGTAGATGATTATACATTTTGATAGTCATATAATGAGGGCTACTGGTTACGAGTTTTAATTTTGAAAATGGCAGTTTTAGTTGGTTGAGGTTCCGTTCATTTCTTTTAGTTTGAGTTGTTGCTTTCGGTGAATATAAATTAAGGTGTTTCCTAACGAATTTACATGATTCAAATATGTACATGGAGATAACGGTTAGTATTTTATGTTTGATGAAATAAGGTCTGCATGACTCCATATGGTCTACATTAACTAAAATTCTGATGCATTTTTTTTGCAATACAAATATTTTATCAATATCGCTGCTATTTCCCCAAAGGACCAGGCCATATGATATTCGAGAGTACGCATAAGAATAATATGCCGTAAGGGCTGTTTTTAGGTCAGTTACTCGCTTGAGATGTTAAAGGGCATATATAAAAGACGATCTATTGCATATTCTTCTTCGGTTAATGCCCTGACACCTACGTATAGTCAACAATCAAATAAATATTCTACTAAGTACTTTATGAAAGAAGATCCCTGCTTCTGCGACTCTTAAGAATCTATTGCTAAAAATATTATTAAATTAAAATTATTAAATATTTTATGTAAAAGAATAACATTATTGTATAGTAACTAGCCTTAATTATCAATTATCATTGTCCGTCACAAAAATCGATTATAAATCGAATGGCACAGTGATATTGCATGAAACATCGCAGTGTACAGCACTACTCACTTTAAATCGACGGACAATGAGAAAATCCCTACTAACCTACAACGTGAAGCTTTACGAAAAAATCGTTTGATTCACTGTCCATTGCGGCCTACAAATAACAGTCCTTAAGTATAGTTTAAAGTAGAAGCCGCAATGAATGGCGTACTTCGAAAATATACTATGTGTGTAAATATTTTGGTAGAAACGACACGACATCACTCCAAGTTGAAAATAATTAAATTTTAATTAAATAAGACGAAATTTATTAGAAAAAATACTTGTGAAAGAAAACGTCACCGTTTACTCGACTAACCACTCTTATTGAATTTGAACGGTTAATTACGGCGCAGTGTGGCATTTTCCGGTGCAGCAACAAACGTATTACAGTTAGAACGACAGAAGCGCGACTGAGCGGCAAGTGGTGCACCGCACCATTTAGATACACGCGAAGTACATACATTGGGGGCATCTAGGTTTATCTAGGTCTGTGGCCCCGAGAGACCGCCGAAATCGCAAAACATGTGTTCTGTTTTGGATCTGTTGTTCTTCAGGCCAACATTATGCAGTATTTGCCATATGCTCTCCATCCGTCTGCACCGTCAAGAACAATATCATCGGCGAAGAGCTTATGCTCACTTATGCTGATGTATACCAGGGTGCCTTCTCCCATATTTTCGACGTCAGAGCGTCTACATTGTGACAGTTAATCGAGAATGATTAGTGGTCTGGTATTTTTTTTTTTTTATTAAAAATTGTATTGCTCTTGGCCAGCATCTAGCCAGGGGGCAAAGATGAGGCCGACGATGAAGCGAGCTCACCCAGAAGATGCCTATTCACTCGTGCCTTAAAAAGGTCCAGGTTATATGAACTCGGAAATACAGACGCCGGCAGATAATTCCAAACCTTAGAAGTGCGCATTATAAAAGAAGATGCAAATCGCTTGGTTCGAATTAGAGGAATTTCGACCAGGTAAGGATGGTAGCCAGCCGTACGTCTGGATGTCCGATGGAAGAAGGGGGAAGGCGGTATGAGCTCATGGAGCTCCTGAGCACACTCACCGAAGTACAGTTTGTAGAAGACGCACAGACATGCTACTTTGCGTCGATGTGCTAAGCTCTGCAGCTTATTTCCCACTACCGTACTGCCGCCAATAATAATAATAGGTATAGACTGGTAGAAGCTAGGGATATAAATTTATAATAGTCACGCAACCACGACATTGAGGCAGCTCGTGATATTGTTAATAATGCAACCAATCAATAAATTAATACGCAGTGTTGGTTTTAAATAACGATTCATATCGACAGCACTCAGAGGCATCAATTTTGTATTACGACGTGTTAATAAGTACTATAAATAGTGTTTTAACATGATTATGTTATGAGAGTATGTCGAGCTATTATGCACCCACAGTCAGCAGCAGAAGTAGCGACGCGTGAAAAGTGCCTAACACGACGGAGTTTCAATATAATAAGAGATTTCACAGATCATTTTGACCTAAAAGAAACTAGGCTCTAACTAAAGAGGATAACGCTAAATTTACAATGTGACATTGGCAAAAGATAAAATTAACAAATGAACTAATAATGAGCTTGACGTCGTCGTGCACTATCTAATACGTCATGCATGTAGTTAATTGAATATGTAGGTACATAGGATTATATTAAATTAATAGTAATTACAAAGAACTGGGGAAGGCAACCGGATAAAAAACATTAGGTACTAACAGTCTAATGACTAATGAGTGTTAGGTATGTTTTTTATAATGTAACCCAACCTAATGGTTGGGTTCCTTTGCTTACTATGGAACCCTAAATAATGTTAATATGTGCCTTTGGTTAAAATTTGATGTGCTACTTTTTCTAATTGTACAGCCAGCTGCAGAGAGACGTGACCCCTCTGCATACAAACTTCTATGTAGGGGCGGTCAGGTTTCTCTGCAACTGATTGTACTTATGAGGGATATTTTGACCACTCTTTTTTTGTATAACGGATTTTTATGTAAAGATAAGTTTAATAATAACCGTAGGTTTATGCAGATTTTCGCAAGTTTCCGCGCGGGGGCCACAAGCATTGCATGGTATAAAGCATTAGCGCACATTAAAGTTAAAAAATTAAATATTTTTTTTACAAAGCTAACAGCGAGTGAGACCAAAAATTGACTGGTACATTCGCCTTAATAGGCATTGTCTTCATATCATCATCATTATCATCATGTCAGGTGAAGGACGTCCATTGCTGGACATGGGCCTCCCCCAGAGGTCCACAATGACCGGTCTGCGTCACCCGCATCCAGCGGACATCCGCGACCCTTACCAGGTTATCAGTCTATAGTCCAGTCATTGTCTTCATATTGCATTAATTAATGGTGACGAAGGACATAAATAATAATATATGTTGTAAGATTTATAAGCTGGCGGCTAACCCAACATGAGCTGCATTGATTTAAATCATGAACACATAATGACGTTTCCATTCAATCATCATTTCATTTGTTCCTGAGACTTGGATGTTTTCTACATAATAATTATTTAAGTATATATCTATTAAATATATCGTCGTCTTGTACCCATAACCCATAACACAAGCCTTATTGAGCTTGCTATGGCATAAGTTGGATTTGTGTAATAAATTGACCCCTAATATTTATTTATTTATCATTTGACTACGGATCGTGATCGGTGTGGTGCATAATGCATTAGAATGACAATATTAAGCCTTATTAGCAATTACATTTCACACACGTGTTCACAGTTCGCATGTTTCGTGCGCAACTTAAGTGTGTACCAATGCAGAATTCAGTAGCAGCAAGGAGCATGTTTGAATATCAAAGTAAGTATATGTGGCTAGTGGAAGGGACTGCCTTGACCTTCATTATGCAACGAGGCACCAGCTTTCTGGCTTGGAGGACGGTCGTTGCCATGCATCCCGGGCCCCGGCCTCGCGGACTGAAAATACGAGAATGCAGTTGTCGCGAAACGAACGCGTCGTCAAAATGTAAGTCTTAGATTATTCCTGTCACAATACATGTGACATGAGTAAATATACTGATTTAACCGCTTTCATGTTATTCAACGTCAAGCACGTGATGTTCTTAGTGTGCCTGATTTGTTGTCCATTATAAGTATTTCAACTTTTTTAAACCTTTGTCGGTCCTGTACAACTTGGGTTTATAGTAAAGTATGTACTCCACAAAAGATTCACCAGTTTCTATCGAATAACGTATTTGGAGAGGTGATAATAATAATAAATATTAGGGAACAATCTTACACAAATCGACCTAGTCCAAAACTAAGCAAAGCTTGTACTATGGGTACTATAGACGACGATATTACATACTTATAGATATAGATAAATACATACTTAAATACATAGAGAACATCCAAGACCCATGACCAAAATCCGTTAATGCACGAATAATGCCCTGGCCGGGATTCGACCCCGGGACCTCTAGCTTCGGAGGCAGTGTCACTACCTCGTCACTACAACTAGGCTAAACAGCCTGTCAAGTGATGTTTCCGCTGTGATTGCTAATAGAGCACATCTGTTCCCAAAATATTCTTCTTATTCAGATTTATTCCAAGGTCTTGAAATATTTTCCGACGATCCTTTAAGCACGTTTATGCAGCCTGGTATATTGTATACGTACATTGTTAATTTATATTAATGCTATGCATTGTAACATTTCTTTAGTTCGGTTCGCGCAGTTCAAAGGCCTTGTTTACATGCCATTGTAAAAGTAACACGATATCTACATAATGTTATGCCGCTGCGTCAGTAGCTTTAGATGGGACTCATTGATACCAATCAAACGTTTAATGAGTCTAATTAAAGTCTAATTCCTAATACGAGGTCACCCATAAGCATGTCATGTATTTGTTATGATTATCATGTAATACGTAGATAGACATACTCGTAATTATTATCTAGTCGCGATTGGGATAGGATTGGAAGTAACAGTGTTGCCGTATCAACTATCGCTTTTCTTATGTTTAGTTTATTCACATTGAATAAATTGATGTAAGGAGAGGAGCACTGTTTGTCCTAAAACACAGGTAACCTATTTTGAAACAGCGTTTTTTAATTCAAAGGAAATATTTGTACTTATGGAGAACCGCCGGAAATCCGGAAATCCGCCGGCCGGACATACGAAAGCATTTTTGCCGAAGCTGAAACGTACACCTTCGTAGCACTCGTTCAATAAGTAATCAATTAACGCTTTCTTCAACATAAAAAGTAAAATTCCAAAGTAGTGGCTCTGTGAACTCGCAAATTTTTTTTTTCGTATTTCATAATTTCGAAAAACAGACTCGACAATAAATTCTATATAATTATAGGAAACGTCGCCAGCATCTTCGGCACAATGCCGCAGGGGCCATTTTTAGTTTTAGTTTAACTTTATTTTGTTATAGTCTAGTTTTATTTTTAGTTTTAGTTTACTATAAGTCTTTTTAAATAAATATTATTCATTATCGAACCTGCTCACAAAATTTCACGAGAATCGGTTGAGAAATGCGACCTGTAGAGGAGAACATCCGGACAGACAGACAAACGAAATAAATTCTGTCGAAAGCTGAAACGGACACGCTTCGCTTGCTCGGTCAATAAGAGCAAAGTTATATACAATATATACATGGTTAGAGACATTCACGGCTGTGACAGAGTGCACAAAAATGAGAATGTCCCACCTACATACAATGGGAGTAATAAGACTTACTCGTAAGTCGTACTTATTCGGATAATGTGACAATTGCTTGAGCTTCCGTGTAGCCATGTAACCAGTGGTTTAATAGGCAATTAGCAATTGCTGGGAAACCAATTATTAGAATGCATAGCGCCTCCGCAAGCTGTCCGCATACTGAATATACTGATGAGTTCGAAGTAATCTGGTGGGCATGAACTTTGTGCTGTATGTACTAGTCAGAAAGTTTAAAAAATATTCTAGTTTACATCATCATCATCATCTTACCAGCCTAAAGACATCATTGTGCTGGGCAGGCCCTAGACCTCTCTCATTTTTCTGTCTATATTGTCTTAGTCATCATCATATAAGCCTCGTAGGTAAGTAATTAATTCCTTTTTCTACTCCAGCATTGTAATCCATCGATTAAATGGCTGACAGCACTTATTTTAATTATTAACAGATTAACTTTTAAACAAATACAAGTCTATACCATAGACAAGTCATATGACAAGTTATATGACTGGTGGGAGAATAAAAATGGATTTTCATACATTATTAACCATTTTTATTATTAATTTTTAAGAGGCACACGTCAGTGCCCGTATATTTTAATTTAAAATAAATTAAATTATTTTGCTGTTGTAGAAAAAAATATTATATGCAACGTTACATAATTAGGTCTTAAAATTCGAGAATGGCTGTAACAAAACGAGCGTAGCGAGTTATGTAACTATTGCACATTACGATACAAGTGCAGAGAATAGGAAATTGCCAATGAGTGGTGATAAATTAAAACACGACCGAAGGGAGTGTTTTAAATCGACACGAGTTGCGAATTACCTATTCGCACGTGTATCGTACAACGTTTTGCATATGGCTCTTTAAAGTTTCGACATATGCACGTAATCTGCTGATTACCGCATTCGTGCGGTAAAGTAGCACCATATGTACATACACAGTACTGTAAAATACTATTGGAGTTCGAAGCTTGATTTGTTATTCGTACTTGTACAAGTACGCGGGGACTTACGAGGATAAATATAAGATTTCAAGCCAACATGGTCATTCATCTTAGAAACGGGGTATTTTATTGCTGAGTTTCCGATATTTTCAGTGAAAAGTGACGATGGGAGTTGGAGGATAAGTAAAAATGCATAAATAGAAGAGCTGGTGGCCGAACCAAATATTATTGGTGAAACCAAAGCGCATCGTCTTCGCTGGCTTGGCTACCTTGAGAGGATGGGAGAAGATCGACAGGGGAATAGAGCATACCTACTTGGGCCGACCGACCGGACGGCGGCGTCCTGTGGGTCGCCCCAAGTATCGCTGGAAGGATATGGTGGACGCGGACCTGCGTGAGCTTGGAGCCGGTGCAAGCTGGCGAGAAATAGCGCAGGACCGAGAAAAGTGGCGTGCTCTTGTCTCGGAGGCTAAGATTCATTTAGGGTCGTCGCGTCGTGCCAGCCTAGTTAGTTGGTTAGTTCCGATACTTCGGCGCTGTTGCAAGCAGCATTTTCAAGGATTAACTGACGTGCTGCGAGTTTTATTTGTGGTTTCGTAGTTTTATTTGGCAGCAGCCAAAGCAGCTAAATATTTCGGAACACATCCTTATCCTCTACCTATTATTCAAAAACCGACTCGTCAAAATTTGACAGTTACTATATAAAACGGGTGAGATGTGAGGTGACAGGTGAGGACGAGTCGGTCTGTGAATAAGATGGCTGGTTATAAATGTTAGAATGTGCGTAAACGAATCGATATCCTAAATACAAGCATTTATAATGAGATTGTATTGTCTTAATTTGCCTTTTAGTAAATGTGATTACAATGTTATACCCCCCCCCCCCCCAGGATAAGGTGCCCTACCTACTCAAAGCTATCCAAAGGTTGTCTGGAAGAAATCGGTTTAAAGCGATAAGACCGCCCGTTGTTAGGTAATACCATTAATCATTTTGCCAAATCTTCTAACAATGTACTCCTTGTATTAGTGTTGCAATAAAGAATAAGCTTTCTTCTTGTATTGGTTTAGTTTTTTGCAATATTCGTATAAAAGTAAAATACACGATTTTAAGCTAACGTGTTCATTAACAGTAGAGTTAGGTACTGGTATTTAGCATGTAAGTATATTGGTTTTTATAAGTACTCGTGTGTCAGGTTAAGTATAATATTAATCTTACGGATTAGCGTATAAACCCTCGAACCCGCGACTTCGCTCGCGCACGCTTACTTTAGAACTTCTTTAACCTTTCTTTATAAGATAAGATAAGATAAGATAAGATAATTTATTTGATAAAACATGAGTCACATAGGATGTCATAATTCACAGTTTCAAGTACATACATGTTTTGCTGTAAGTCCAGCATTAAAATTTTCCATACAATTAAAATTTACTAATGGTTAAGAATAACAATAAAATCCATATAATTATAATGAATGTAATGTCACAGCATCCTTAAAATTATTCACATAAAACAGTCTAATAGTATTAGGAATTCAATATAATAATTCAATTAAAAAATTAAAGATACTGTAATATCACAGCAATAATAAAATTAATCTTAAATTTAGAAGCTAGGGAGGATTTAATTTACAATGTCGTATGAAATCATTGATGTCATAAAAACATTGCTGCAATAATATTTCCAGTAACTTTTTCCGGAAGTCCTTTTCTGTTAGTTCTCTTAAATTTACGGGAAGTGTATTGTATAATTTTATAGCCATACAGTAACAATTATTCTGGTAATATTTCAGTCTTTGGTGCGGGACTTCCAGATCATGTTTTCTACGTTTATTAATGTCTTTCCTTTTAAATAGAGCTATATTTTTTTTAACAAAATTACAGATTTGGAATATGTACAAGGACGGTAAAGGTAAGATCTTTTTTCTTTTAAATAGTGGTTTACAACTGTCCAGATAGTAAGCTCCGCACAAAGCTCTTACACACTTTTTTTGTGCTTTGAATGCTCTGTTGGCGTCAGTAGAGTTGCCCCACAGTATTAAGCCGTATCGTAATTGTGAGGACACATAGCCGTGAAATGCTGCAGTTGCTGCCGCTTCAGATACCACTGATCGCAGACGGTACAAAACGTAAGTGAATCGGTCTAATTTACTGCATAAGGAGCTAACGTGTGCTTTCCAATTGCAATACTTATCTATATGTATCCCTAAAAAAGTCGCAGTGTCCGACTCTTTTATCTGCACGTTATTAAAATCAATCGTCACGTCAAGAGGTTGACTTTTGTAAGTTTGAAACTGTACTAATTGTGTTTTTCCTATATTCATCTTAAGATTATTCTCATTCAACCATTTTGTAACATCTATTAAAGTATTTTTAATCTTATCTTTTAGAGATATTTCACGGTCTTCTTTAATTATGATTGTTGTATCGTCTGCAAAAAGTAAAGTATCATTTTGTGTGGCATTGGGTAAGTCATTTATGTAAAGTAAAAACAAAAGCGGGCCCAGTATACTGCCTTGTGGCACACCGCATCTATTTAGTACCATGTACTCGGAGCTGTAAGTTACTTTGTGATTTTTAACCATTCTTGTTATTTCAACACGTTGTCGTCTTCCACTGAGGTAGCTTTCTAACCAGAGATACGCTTTTCCTCTCAAGCCGTATTTGAACGCCTTTGTAAGTAAGGTTTCATGGCACACAAAATCGAATGCCTTGCTCATATCAAGCAACAGCGCTACTACAGCTACCTTTTCGTTTAGGCTTTGAGTCACATTTCGTATGAGCTCGAAACAGGCATGTGCAGTTGATTTATTTTTCTGGAATCCGTACTGATTGGGTACTACTATATTATAGGTACTTTATTAAAAAATCTCTACATAGTCGGGGGGTAATTCATAATATTTCTTTATATACTATATTTTTTGGACACCGTGTTGTGCCGGGTTAGAATAGAACTACCCCCTTTCTTCCCATAGTAACGTAAGTGTCGACTATGAGAACCAGGTTGAAGTGTGTTGTGGGCGATGGGCTAGCATAGCAACCGGTCACTGCAATATCACATTTTCTCCATATATAAACCTGCAATTGCTAAAAGTGGCCCTGAAAAATAATTTTCATGCTGTGGTCTGCCTACTCCTTTTGGGATTATGGGTGTGAGTTTATGTATGTATATATTTTTTGTCATTTTATCAGAAGGTACTAGTATAACCAGGCTACTGGGTGAGCTAACACGTGAGCATGGCACGTAAAATTGGCCATGAGAGAAACAGTCCTGCCCTAAATCTCCACCTCCGTATTTAAGAGTTTGACCATGTGACTTGTTTATGGTCATGGCAAAACTATCAGGGGAAATTACAGTTTCTTGGATTCAAAGGGAAGGTCATTGGGAATCTATGGGATACGTGGTATAAACACTGTTTCTCCTTGAGCAGGCCTGGTTTATATAGAATTTGTAGTGTTCATATATTTCTTCTTTAGTGAATTCATTTTATTTTTTTAATGCAAATTATTGTGTAATGTCCTAAAAGAAATAAATATATCTAATCTAATCTATTACAAAGCAATGCTAGTGCCATTACAAAATTTTGGCGGTTTTCTAAGTAGCGTCACTGATGTATTAATACGCAAAATAATTTTATGGTATGGAAGACCGCCGGGTTTAAAGAATTCAAAAAATCGTCAGGGTAATGAACGGTATTTTCTTTACGGATCACTGTATCAATTGAGCTGTAAACTATTTCATCCCCTTCAAACGGCTTGAGCAAGATATCATTAATAGCTGCTGCTTTTGCTCATTTTTTGGCGTTCGAATGGCCCTTTGGCATAACCATGACGTAGATTTTCATTAATATGGGCAACATCGGGATATTTTTTTCTATCAGTTGTTCTACGGTAGTCACGACAGTGCACCGGTCATATGGTAAAAATAAATTATCGTCATTTTCTGCATAATCACAGTTTCCGAATTTCAATAAAAGATTAGAAAATGTACTAGAAGAAACATCACCTGCCAGGTGTACTCTCGATTTTTTTCGTACGAGTAATAATAATATAATACAAATACAAATGGTTTATTTTTCAAAAATCGATAAATACATTACAAGAGATTCTATCAGAGACCAAACTAGGCTGAGCCTGTAACTTGGCCTTCTGCGAGTGCGGTTAACAATAGTAGATGACATTATGAAAGTTAGGTACATAAGGGAAGATATTTACAATATTAAAATATATTACGTATTAAACTAACACTACTACAATTTTTATTCTTTATAGCTACTTAGTCTCTGTTTAAGTGTGTGTGAATGTGTGTGTGTGTGGGTATGTGTGGGTGTGTATATTTGCGTGTGTAGGTACGTGTGTTTGTGTGTTCGTTCCTGGGCCTCACTTATAGGTAACGTGTGATTGGGTTTATTTTGTCTTGGTATCTTTAATGATACCTTCAGTTTCCTCATAGGTCAATGTAAATAGCCAGTGTTTTACTGTGGTGTTAGCTTGTGTAACTGATAGCCGTTTAATGTCAAGTTTTTTACAGATGTAATTATATATACAAGCATGTGCGTAAGCGGGCGATCTCCTGGCGAGAGCTGTATGTATAGTATGCCGTAACACTTTCATTGAAGGCCATAAATAAGATTTTTTAGACATGCTTTAATTTTATCTGCACGTGCTCAGATCGAGTGCATTGTGCATAAACTGTTGAGGTTCAATTAAAAAAAACTAAAATTAGAATTTTTCTAAAATGTCGTAAGTAAGCCTTTTAACGAAATATAAAGTTCTATATAAACATACATAACCTATGAATTTAAAAAAAATCTTCCTTAGTGGATGCCTACATCATAAGAGGAATACGTGTGTGGAACTTTAAGTTTCTAGCCGTAAGAGTTTGGCCTGTGCGTTCATATAGGGGTCGAAGTTGCACCACGTCCGTAGGGAGTACCCACCGTTACCCTACACGTGACCCCTGGGTGGTTGTTTATAAAAAATCTTCTTCCCACATTTTACCCTAATAGGGGTTCAATTTTGGAAAACTTTGAAATACATAACTTATTATTTGTACCGTACTCAATTCACACGAAATTTCATGCAAATATGTCTCAGGTATAAAAAAGTTTCATACAAACTTTCATCCCCTATTTCACCCCCATGGGGATTGAATTTTGAAAAATTCTTCCTTAATGGATGCCTACATCATAGGAGAAAAACGTGTGCGAAATTTGATGTTTCTAGCATAGTTTCTAGAATTTTAAGTCTCTAGGGTTTTGCCTGGGCGTTTATATAAAACTTTCATCCCATCACACACCGCGCCACCATACACGTATAGTGAAGTGAAGTATCGATTGGCCTGGATACTGCACAAGTAAGTACACAATGACCTGAAAACACTAAGTATTCAAGGTGAATGTAGTTTATGAATTAGCTATGGTTGTAGCGGTCAGCAGCAGCATTGTGGAAGAAATGGGTGAATAGCAGAATGGGTGAAAAAAAGTGGTAAGGAATAGGTAAATGTCGTGACCGAGCCGTACCGATAGGTTTTATGAGGAAACATATTTTTTACG
Organism: Notocelia uddmanniana; assembly: GCA_905163555.1. NCBI lineage: Eukaryota > Metazoa > Arthropoda > Insecta > Lepidoptera > Tortricidae > Notocelia > Notocelia uddmanniana. The sequence goes on from LR991057.1 coordinate 18,806,537, forward strand.
TTACAAGATATGAATAGACAACATGCAACTCATTTAAACAGTAAAAGATGTTTACAGAAGGAAATAATATTTCATAAGATACTAATCACACCACAAGTGAAATATGTATAAGCAAACGTCTATACCTGAGTAATTTTACCAACATACTCCATTACGCTGTATTCTCATGACTTCCTGTTTTTATGTCCTAATAAATAAAATCTCAAGTCGTAATAAAAATCATCTAAAAGCGGTCGAAAATGCGATGGCGGTGCAGTCGATAAGTGTTAATTTATAATTAATCCTTAAATTGGTTATTGTATTATCACTATATCAGCTTATCACTGACTCTGAAACCAAATCGGAACTTAGGTACTACAAAAGTGAGTATCCTATAGGAAAAATGAACTCGGGTGTCGGCTGAAGTCATTGTTAAACCAGAAATAGTTAATTCCCTATATATACTAATATACTCGTATAATATATTATCTAAATAAAATCTTGTCATGGGGGAAAATCTCTGGTCGCTTTCGAGGCAAAAACATTTCACCATCAAACCATGTTTTTATTGTTCTAATTAGTCAACAACTGAACAATTGATAAAATGGCCATTTGTAAAATATTTTAGTGTTTTGAATTATTAACTCTTCAAACGACACGAATTATGCGAAAATAACCGGGATTTATTTACACCGATTAAAGACTCAACAACACTATGGAGTGTTCCATAGCTTCACGAACTCCGAAAGATGATTCTATAAATAATGCACAGACACGCCTCACCTAAAAGGCTTGTCCTTCAGAAAATCACAAATTATCATAATTGTGAAGTAAAGTGCGTTGGTTACTTTATCTACAATAGGTACTTCTAATCCAATCATAATTTCTGTATTTTTTCAAAATTTAAGGCAAAGTAATGGTAATTTTTCACCCATTTTCTTAAAAATATCGAGATTTAAAATTAATCTTAAATTATCATCATCCTAGCGTTATTCCCAGTATTGTTGCATCCTGAAGGATGCCTGGGGTCCGGTACCTAATCCTAAGAACTGGCGTAGGCGCAAGTTTTTACGGAAGCGACTACTATCTCACCTTCCATCCTAAGGAGGAAACTAGACATTATTGGTATTAGGTTTGTCAAGTGAGCGCGCAAACATAAAATAATAAAATAAGTATATTTGAGACCCTCGCAAAGAGCCCTTTGATTTGACACCAATATGTGACGCGATAGTTTCCTACAGGTTTATTAAAATTCATTTATTTACGTTAGACGTTCGTCTTTGGGTCACCGACTCAAATTCGTGTACCAAATTTCAACTAAAACCGTCCAGTAGTTATGGAGCAAATTGGCTGTAACAGACGGACGAACAGACAGAACACGAGTGATCCAATAAGGTGTATAAGGATTCCGTTTTTACGCAAATTTCCGCGCGCGGGTGACGTTCACAGTATACAGAGCTAATATTTACTAGCGAGCGAGTGAGACGAAATTTGGGCGACGGTAAAGCCTATACAAAGTTATTTACAACAAAATATGGTAATGGTATTAGAAAAATACAGGTATTATCGACAACATTGTGTGCAATGTGTATCGCGTCAGGTGTTTTGTGCACGAATAGGTGTTGCATTGCTAGTAATCACCCGCCGTCTGTGGAAAATTTTAATCAGTTGTTTATCTCAATTTATTTCTGATAAGATAAGACACTCCCGCAAGGATGCGACGCGTGACACATTTGGACTGCATTTTGTTATCTTTTATCGCATCATCTCGGAAATATACTAAATTACGTTAGGCCGTTGCGCATTGAATTTGTAACACCGAAAAGTATGACTAATTTTGTACGGCGCTGGGGACTCGACTCATCCTCACCACCTTACACCTCACCCGTTTTAATATGGAAACTATCAAAATTTGACAAATGAAATTTACACATAAAAACGGGTGAGGTGACAGGTGAGGACGAGTTGGATTGTGAATAAAAGTAAAAGACTTGCTCTGAGACGAACGCCTTATTGGAGTAGGTATTAATGACGGCGGCTTGATTTGTTTACTTTATTTCAACGCTTTTTGTAAGTAAGTAAATCAGGCTTTTACTACGTGTTATCTTCATTAAATTTTAATAGTGTGTGTTGGGTGACGTGTACTGTTTACGTTACGTCAATACTCTAATCCAATTCCATACTACTATAATAGCAAAATGCTGTGTAGTTACTTTAGTATAACTTGAATATGCTATGAACTATGAACATAGGTAGTCGTATATCGCTTATTCTGATAAAACGTTAGTTTTCTTACATGCCGTATACGTATCAACTTCACGTGTAATGTAATTTACAGGACATAAGGTGCTACTTTACCGCACGAGTGCGGTAATCAGCAGATTACGTGCATATGTCAAAATTTTAAAGAGCCATATGTACTGTAAAACGTTGTACGATACACGTGCGAATAGGTAATTCGCAACTCGTGTCGATTTAAAACACTCCCTTCGGTCGTGTTTTAATTTATCACCACTCGTCACGAATTTCCTGTTCTCTGCACTTGTATCGTAATATACTATTAACAAATCGATTTTCACGCACTTTCACTGGCACTCGTACGAATGACGTGAAATTTCGTAAGGTAGAGCATGGTAGAGCCGACGACAATGTGATAAGGAAGTACTGTTGATGGTTTCTCATTTACCTACAAAAAATATATATTCGTATACCTATAGTAAGTGTCCCAGTATTAAACGGGTACTTTACATGTAAGTACATTGGATGGCCTTGGGAATTAATTATGTGCGTTCAAATCAACGCAGGTCCATCGATTTAGAATGAGCTCCTGAAAAATTTCTCGATGCGCATTTCATTTCATCATAGTGTATATTCACAATTTATTGAGAGTTCTCGGTGTACTTATTTATCTATAATCTAAGTAAATAATAATATTAGGTAATAAATTAAACAATAAAAACTGGTGAGATATAAAGTCTGCCAATATATTGGATGTAATGTGATGAATGAATATAACCCACCGCATTTTTTTACATTGATATTAAAATAAAAACAGCAAGTACCGATCAACAAAGTTCCGCTAAACTGTGAAGCAGTTTGTTGGCGTTGCGCTCCCTGAAAGATTCGTTGACAGAGCCTCGCATAATAATAATACCTGATACCTGCGCGACGCGGGCGGCCACCGCTGCCGGCACGCTTGGAGTCTGCGGGACATCCTGCTCCGCCCACGGCTCCCGCTACCGGTGGTATAGTGCGCCGCATGCAGTGGTCGCAAACAATGAACGAGAACTGCATGCGTGCCTACTATGGGGCGACAGATGGAGGATATCCTGAAGGACGGTACGGTCGACATTTGTCGGGCATGCCGCCGTCCCGGAGAGTCACTCAGGCATATTATTTCTGGTTGTAGTCATCTTGCTAACGGCGAGTACTTGCACAGACATAACTTGGTGGCCAGGATTATTCACCAGCAGCTTGCTCTTTTATACGGTCTTGTGGACTTCGAAGTGCCGTATTATAAGTACACACCTGCGCCAGTTCTCGAAAATGGTCGTGCAACGCTCTATTGGGATCGATCTGTCATCACGGACAGGACTATTGTAGCCAACAAGCCTGATATCGTGCTGACAGATCGATTGAAGCGCCAGGCAGTACTCGTTGCTTGATATCACCATCCCCCATGACGAGAACCTCGTGAAAGCTGAGAAGGACAAAGTCAGCAAGTACCTAGACTTGGCACATGAGGTAACCGCCATGTGGGATGTTGATTCAACGATTATTGTCCCGATAGTCGTATCTGTGAACGGTCTAATAGCGAAGAGTCTCGACCAACATCTCAAGAGACTCTCGTTAGATGGCTGGGTCAAGGGTCAGATACAGAAGGCGGTACTCCTGGACACGGCGCGAATAGTCAGGAGGTTCCTCTCTCTGTCGCCCTAACCACCGGTAGCTTAGGCCCTGCCTCGCTGCCGGTGACACCCTAGGTTAGGTTTTTATAATGATTTTATGTTATGTAAATATTGTTTTATATTTTACTTTTTATAAAAATATTTTAAAAACCTAATCTAAGAGAAGAAAAAATGAATAAAGAGGAATAATAATAAAATGATTTATTGTCGCAAGAAAGCAAAAAACAAAACAAGAGTACAAATGCACAAAGGAAAAATAATAATTAAAAGAGGAACGGTGCGACAATAGGCTCGGGCTCAGCGTTTGCTGCGAGCCTGGTCGGCTGTACAGCGCTGATTTTCAGCCCGCACCTATTTCACAGCTCAAACAAAAAAATATGAATAGCTGGCTGGAAGGGGAGCATTCGCTTGACTACCAAACAGGAACTTTATACTTGAGAGTGTATAATTGGTAATGATATTTCGTACCAACCTAGTACCGACGCACCAATGCCATTTACAGATGTCAGCACACCGGTGCTGGATACGCCCGTATCATCATCAATAAAAAATTATCACCCCGCGCTCGATTTGAACCCACGACCTCTGGAATCCGTCCACCGGCAAACTGGTTTTTCATTTTAGTTGGAAATTATAATTCCGCAAACGGACGATTCCGCTTGCACAAATACCAACAGACAAGCCGCCAACCAAAAAAAGGATACTGATGATACACTATTTCAAATCTGCTGATGGATTTTTTGATGTAAAATTCCCAAAACCCACCTTAATACCAAACTATCGGTATTAATACCGAAATCCCGGGATAGATCCTCAATACCGGTTTTCAATCCCGGTATTGAGAATGGTCCAGTATTGCATGCCCTAGTAGTAACCTATTTTGGGCATTTATACTGTATGAGCTTGTAATTTAGGGCGCTTTGGTCGATAAAAATTGTTTTTTTTTTTTAATTGTGGAATAAATATTTTGTACCATGATTAATTATGATCTAATAAAATTACTTGTATTATAAAATTAATGTAAGTTTAAATAATTATCTTGTCGATATATTTATTTTGAAACGTAATTACTTTGTTAATTTTCGATAAGGATGAGATGAGAACCTTTGATAATAGACAGGTATGACGTATTATGCATTGTCATGCATTGTCATAAAAATATACTTATTTACTATTTAGAGCCGGCGCGGATGCAGCGACACCGAAAGACGCAAATATAGGGGTCTCGACCCCAACTACAACTTTGTTCCTTTTGGCGCCGAGACCCTTGGTCCATGGGGCCCAGCGGCACAACAATTATATCGCTTTTTGTCCAAACGTTTAGTCGACGTAGCCGGGGACAGGAGAGCTGGCAGCTTAGTCGTTCTACACATAAGCATTGCAATTCAGCGAGGAAACGCTGCCAGCATTCTTGGAATTGGTACCATGCCACAGGGACCTATTTTAGAATTACATTATTATTATTTTTTTGTTGTTATTTCTAATTGTATACTAAGTATATATTTAGTTGATTTTATATTGTCAATATCAATCTGTTTTTGTTAGAGTCTGTTCTTTAACATATTATACTATTTTATCTGGATATGGAAATAAAGTCTTTGGGGGAGGCCTATGTCCAGCAGTGGACGTCATTCGGCTGAAATGATGATGATGGAAATAAATACACATCTTTACAATATTGGTATATCTCGTATAATAATAGTATATATACTAGTACTTATTTTAGATGTGATAAAGGAATTCAATAAGTTATTTCATTATTGCCGGTAGTTTGCGCATTTTTCTAAGTAATAAAGGGTCATAAAAATGCCATATATAAAATCTATGTGTAAATACAAATATCGACAGGAATATCATTATGCTCGTATCATGGCCATAAATCAATATAGATTAGACGCATCTAGATACCCAGCGTTCTCGAATACCCGATTTCAGCACGACCAGTCTATTCTACCGTGTGTGGTAATATTCCACTGCTTCATTTTGGATCCTATGTGTATGTGTGTGTGCGTGTATTATGGTGTAGCATCATACACTTGCGTAATACACACATGCACGTATAACAACCAGACTTGTAGAGTTTGACGTATTATGTGAACCACTCTTCAAAAATATCATTGCTCTTCAATGATAGTTTTAGTGCTGGTTAAAAATAAAAATATAATAGTGACGATTTTATGTAAAAATAACGCACTAGGTAACACTAGTCAAGATTAGTAATTAGCTCAGAGTGACTGCGGTGACAGCACTAAGGCTGGGTTGCACCGACTTACGATCACAGACCAATCAACGTTAAATAATTATGGCGTCGGCAGCTGTCATCCCATAGAAACTTGTCAAACTTTCCATACATTCAAATTGTAACAAACACAGCTTACGATTACAGACGGTATGGTGCAACCGACCCTTAGTTCTGCTCTAATGGACATGAAGTTTAACTGGGTAGTTGGGTAATTTTTCCAATGCCTCATGTATAGAGCATATCAAGTGGCATTTTCTCCGTCAAAAAATGATAGTTGGTATGTAGAATAGAATAGAATAGAATAGGTTTATTTGCAATTATTTATTATTATTATTATAGGTTTATTTGATTTGTATACTTGTGATTAACTATCCGGCGACAGTAGTCGGGTAAATTGCCGTGTAAATAGAAGTGCCGCGTCTATTAAGGGTAGGTAGATATATATTACAACCCTAGCAAATTTTGATAAGGCTAGGCTAGTCGAACATACCGCCCTGAACTGTAACATTAGAAAACGTGGCTGTTTGAATGTCGCTGGCAATGTTGGCGACTGAGGTAATCAGGCGCAAGTCATTAATGACGCGCTGCGTGACGCTAAGCTCTGTCATACGTGATAACGTGACGGAGCGCAGGCGCGGGCGCGGGCGCGGCCGCACGAAAGCTTTCGGGAATCACGTGCCCAACCCTCTTCTTCGGAACCGTAACGCATTAAGTTAACAATTAATCGCTCACGAATTTCAATCTTAATGGGAGCTCATTGTGTCTATAATTCATGGTTGTGTACATATGTTTACCATAGCGCACGTGATGTGGTGCACGCGTTTCAATACCATAGCGTGGGTGCAGTTTAGAACTTTCTGGCCGAAATACCTCGGATAGAGCACAATGGAAGCGTACGCAGGTGCACTTTTTTTGTTAAGTTTGCATTTGCATATTGCTTGTAACCTAATGCAATGCAGTTTCTTATTAATGCATTTAATGTAACAAACGAAGCAACTGAATTTGACGTCAGTGAAACTGTCAACTGTCATCATCCTCCTAGCGTTATTCCCAGTACAGTTGCATCCTGAAGGATGCCGGGGGTCCGCTACCTAATCCCAAGAAACTGTCAACTGTAGCAGTATGTAATATCAAATGTGTCACAATAGGTCTAAAATGCCTTTCTGTTCCCGAAAATAGCGAACAATAACACATTCAGTCACATTGACACTTAAATTGTGTCACTTTGTGTGCTTATGTGTATTAGGTTCAGTTCTAATGGCTTCATAATTTAGGGTATTCTGCTACGTTCATAATAATTAATTCCAAATAGTAAACTATGCTTGCCAAGATAAGCATTACGGGTGGCCACTTCAATTGCCATAAGTCCATAAGTACGCTTGTTATTAACAATTGGTCTTGATGTGTCGGCGCCGCATTTCAATCAAATCACTTAAGCGTACGGATCAGCGAATTGGTATTCTCAACAATTACGTACAACTCCGCGAATACCAGTGTAAGCCAGGTCTTCGATTACTCGTACTTGTTAGGAATATCAGGGTCAACATATAATGGAGTGCGTATGGAGACAGGGTATTGTGAATAGGATCCTGAATGATGCAAAATGCTTGCGCCGGCGCCGTGACGCACACGACCGGCCTACCTGCGTATTCACACTATTAGGAAGCTGTTCTCGGGCGACCACACCCTCATTATGATATGCCACACCTTTTATATGACTCGATTCCTATTTTCCTTGAGTAAATAGCATAAAAAAAACAAAACCGCAATAGCATGGTGAACTAAGACGTACCTATACCTACTCATATTTGATAACATTTTCCATTTAGGCACATAAACAGCTAAATAGGACACAACCAAATCAATAATACCTATAGTATTAGAGCTAAACGAAAAAACCGAAATAAAGTGTGCAAAATACAGGATAGAATACAATTGTTATTATATTATTTCATTTAAATATGTTTTCCTATACCTAACTAAGTACATTTTCCTTACTAACGATAGAAAAGTTATCAATGTTTAGTAAATTAATATTTATTTTACTTTGTTAATTAGGTACGTTTTGTTCATCCTAAGTATTTTTAGAAAAAAGATGAGCTAGCTAGTTAAACCAAAATAACATAAAACTGGCTAAAAATATAATTAAAATTCTATTAACTAGTAGATGACATAGGTAAGTACCTACACTTAAATTATTATTTTTTTATATTTTCGCCACCATTGTCAAATCAACGAATTAACTAAAAACATTGGAGGTGGTTAAGACGTAATTACCTACATATGTTTATTTTGTTTGAATACATACTTATATTAGTCAAATTTTCCACTTCCTTTGAATAAAAAGATTCCCGAAGCGACTTCATGGCTCTTGAATTAATAAGCAGTCACTACCTATAGAAAATTTTCTTAAGCTCTCGGATTCGTGAGTCATGTTATGATGATCGATGAAATACGAGTATAAAATTAGAAAATGGGTACCTAGTCTAGCCATAAGTTCTGTTACTGGCAGTTAACAATGATTTTAAGAAAAATAATAATTCGAATTTCGAATGTTGTGTTTTGACGTAAGTACTTGGATGTTTTTGCCACCATTTATATACAATATAATATTAAAATAAGTAAATTAATAATGGAGTGGGGTGTCAAAGAAAATAGAATTGCTGTGATTGCTCTGCATAAGGTAGGAATGGAGCCGTCCCACATTTTTGAGACACTAAAAAAGTTAGAGATCAGTCGAATGTTTGTGTATCGTACCATTCAAAGATACACCAAAACGTCCTCTGTCGATGACAGTAAAAGATCTGGCCGACCACGTACTGTTAGAACAAAACAAGCCGTTAATGCTGTAAGGGCCAGAATTCGCCGAAATCCCATAAGAAAACAGAAGATCCTTTCTAAGGAAATGAAAATACCACCTAGGACACTTTCGCGTATAATCAAAGATGACTTGAGTCTTGCAGCTTACCGACGATATACAGGACATATGTTAAATCAGTCACTAAAGGACAAGAGAGTTGAAAGATCAAAAAGCCTTTTATCTCGATACGCACATGGGAAATATAAAAATATTCTTTTCACGGATGAAAAAATTTTTACTATCGAGCAGCACTACAACAAACAAAATGATAAAGTGTACGCACACAACTCTCGAGAAGCTAAAGAGATAGTTGGAAGGATTCAGCGAGGTCATCATCCCGCTTACGTCATGGTTTGGTGGGGTGTGTCGTATCAAGGCGTCTCTGAGATCCATTTTTGCGAAAAAGGAGTGAAAATTTCAGCTAAAGTGTATCAGGATACGATTTTAGAAACAGTAGTTAAACCACTAAACGACACAATGTTCAAAAATGTACACTGGACCTTTCAGCAGGACTCAGCCCCGGGTCATAAAGCTCGCACCACCCAGATTTGGCTGCAAAGGAATGTTCCGGACTTCATCAAGGCAGATGATTGGCCCTCTTCCAGTCCCGACTTAAATCCCCTGGACTATAAATTGTGGTCAGTGTTAGAGGACATGGTCTGCTCTAAACGCCATGCCAATATCGATTCTCTAAAAAAATCTTTGAAGGTAGCAGTGGCAAATTTCCCAATGGATACAGTGCGTGAATCTATAGACGTGTGGCCGGATCGTTTGAGGGCGTGTATTAAAGCTAAAGGCGGGCATTTTGAATAAAAAATATATTGTTTAGAAACCTTATTAACTTACCTATAAATAAACATTTACTTATGGTAAATTAATTACATCCTTTTAAAAATATGTTTCATTTCATTTGTAACAGAACTTATGGCTAGACTAGGTATGTAGTTCGCATTCGTCTAAATTTAGATTCAGTAGGTACCGTATCTTATCAAATTCCGCATGGTCGCCATAAAATTAATGACAACATTTCGTTGCCTGCGGTGCGGCTACATAATTAAGTTCGTACTACGTTGTATTCATTAATATTTTACTCTGTTTCGAAGTAGACGCAACATAATAACTAGGTTGTCAACAAATTATTTTTTTATAGTCTGCGCTAACATTCGACTATAAAATTCAGGTGCAAACTGTTTATAAAATGATGGTGTGAGTGCACACACACACGAAGCGAACACGCACACATAGACATGTGTCGTTTATACACCGCCGCGGCGGCGGAGGCGGCGCGCGCGGGCGGGGTGCCGGCAACCTTCTATAAAACACTGCGCTGCCATCTGCAAGTTTCAATAGATAACTTGATTTCCGTAAGGAAAGGTACGCGCTACCAACATTTACGCTTGTTGAATCTGAAGTTGAATGTTGTGCACCCTTACAGGAACGTGGCGCCGGATCTGAACTTTTCAATGAAAATGTGTTAATTTAGTGGACTATTTAAAAATAAACAATACGCATACTACGTCTGTGATAAAACTGTGTTAGAACTGCTACAAATCTCTGCTGGTAATCAAAACTAGGGACCAAGTTTACCCACACCAAATAATGAGTGTGTTTTACCGGTGATTTTTGCGAACCTGGATCTGAAGAGAGAATTGTCGAACAGAAGACATTGCAAAATTCGTAGTGTATATTTTTATAGACATTATCACTTTCACGTTCCTTGACATCGTGTCCAGTGACTTTTAGAACGTTGACTCAGACTGTTTCAAGTGCTTAGGACGTGAAGAAAACTTCAAGATGAGCTTTAATAAAAATAACCCGAACCCGATGGGGAAGATCATGGGCTACCTCAAACAGCTTTCCACCGAGATGGTAAGTTAAAAAATTAAGTTATTACTATTTATAAAAAAAGAACGAAATATCTGCTTTATATACAGTTACTTTCCGCTGACACAAATTCTTGTATGGACTAGGTATTTGTGCATACTTAATAAGTGATTAACATAGTTGTTTTGAATGCCACGACTGTTTGATTTAAATTTCGGTTCGATACGTACACTATATTATGAGACTTAAAGAATAGGTACGTGATTATTGCATCGAAGTAAACTGACGGTAAGTGAGTTACCGCGCTTCGCGAAGTTTCGACGAGCCGCGAAGCCGGTCCAGAAAGCTCTCTCGGAGCGATGCGCAGTGCAGCACAGACGATCGATGGCGTGATGGTTGCTAAGCAACGCACAAAACCGTTATCCATACATTCTCGAATGTAAACAAATGCGTTTTAAATAAAAAATATCCAGCCAGCCAGTTAGCGTGACAAACCTAACGCATGCGCTACGATATGGCGGCAGACTAACTGAACCAAACTACCAAGCAAGACGGCCTTGCAAGGTCGGCGCCTCGCCCGTGGCAAAAGGCCGGGCTTACTTTCCATTGCCACATTGGTGAAAATTTACAAATCACATTTGACACATCACAACACCAAAGAATGTAAACGCGCGCTATCCATCGGAATGATAAATAAAAACTAGTGGCTCTGTGAGCTGAAGACCTCACATTTTTTTATATACTTTCAAAATTTCCAAAAAATCACTAGACAAAAAATTCTACGTAATTAACGAACCTACTCACAAAATTTCACGAGAATCGGTTGAGAAATGCGACCTGTAGAGAAGAACATCCGGACTGACATACAAAATATTTTTTGTCGAAAGCTGACACGAAGACGCTTTGCTCGCTTTGTCAATAGAGCTTCATAAGTACCTACCAAAAATATATGATGCGCCTTTTGAGTTGCATTGCGACCAAATTAATGTTAATATTTTTTTCTTTCAAAGTTCTCGAGTTTTTAATGAGATTCGTTCACCATGAAAAAAGAAACAATATATATAGGTACAACACGTCTTTTATATTTAAAACTAGTATAAGTAAGTAGTTACTAAATCTTTCGTTTCGATTTCGATGATATATCCGTGAGTTTTGCGTTTAAGCAATTTAAGCATAGAATAATAACAAATGCTTTGAAGCTATGAAGTATGTACTAACATTTACTGCGCAATTCGACTTACCTAAAACCTTTTAAAAATCGGTTCAATTAACCTTTTTTTATTAACAATCGCTAAATATGACAAGCTATAAGGCCGATAAGCCTTAGCCTCATTACAAAAACTTCTAAAGAAAAGTGTCAAATGTGATTTATAACATCTCGTCAAGAATACAAACACAATCAATTTCACGCGAAGGCACCGGCATCTGACAATCGTTATGTATGCACAAATGATGAATGGCTGCTTATAAAATTAGGCTAAGTATAATATATAATGATTCATAAAATGTTTTAAAAAAATGTTTGTCTTATAAAATACTTAAAACAAAAGATGGTCACATTAAACGATGTTATATATAATTAATAATAATAATTAAATTATTCGTTTTAAATTAAACAAATTACACAACAGTTTTTGTCAAAAATTAGTGCTAATAATACAAAAATAAAACAAATTATTATATTCCATGTTATTAAAAAAAGTCACAAGCAGCGACACCTATGGAGACTTTTTGGAATGGATTTATCTCTACAGTGGCGCTCGTAGACTTTTTCAGCGAAATGGCTGCGTAGTTCTTACATTTTAAATTAGATGGCGTTGCATTACTGTTTGTATCAAGATGAGCCGAAAATGTAAACATTGGTAAGAATGCATAAATAACAATAAATAACTTGATTGAATGATAAAATCAGGCAGAACTGGATATGGTCTCATTTAATTAGATCCGATTTACTAAACTTTACAACTTAAATGAGCCCCAAAATATAAGGGCCCATCGAATTCTATTTCATATGTTCTATTGTATCTACTAATTTCAAGTCCTTCATAGCAAAATGGCAAACAAAAAAATACGCAATAAAAACAATATATTGCATCACATTGCATGTAAGCACCTATACTTAACTAGAAAGCAACGCAATGTAACAATAATATTATTACTTATTTCACAATGTACCATCTAAAATTGGCCTAAAGGTATAAAATGAACACAAAGGCTTGGCTTGGCTTAATATATCAGATGTGCGAAGGCTAAACAGCGTCCGGTATGGAAAACGAGCGAAGAGTACAATAAGCTGTGTACTCTTCGCGCATAAACGCACCCCAAAGAGTTCGACACGACCTTGAACAGTCACAAGTTCAAGGCTCCATCGATTTTGCCAATGTACCTACTTACTTCATGCTTTACTGGAACTCTATGGAAGCCGAGAATGTGTGTGCTAAATAATTAAACTTGCTCAAGAGCGGGACTGAGTACTGTTCTTGAAAAGAAGCCTGTGCCTGAGAATGGGCGATTATATGCCGGAAATGATGATTAATAAAATAAACTTACCGAATAATGGATGTTCAAACGGATGGCAAGGTTAGTTAACCTAAAACTAACGTAAACACAGCTGTAACTATTTTTTAGTTTCGTAGACTTAAGTGACAGATATAAATGTCAATCTCCATAGAATTTTCGCGCGTTTTCATACTGAACTGTCATTTTAGTCTATGAAATCAAAAACAGAGCACACTTTGTCTAGCTGTGTCCTTTGTTTACGTCGCAATAATTCCAAATGCTTTGATCTGAAATAGCATTCACCTTTATAATTGACGTATAATAGTTATCCCAACATTTGCATGGCCTGTATAAACACAAGATAAATAAGCAATTAACATACTTATCGACTAGTCAACGTTTCGGGCATGTACATGCCGTCTTCCTGGAATGTGATTCAGTTGTACACTTGTAGTTATACTAGAGACAAAGGAAATCTGAAAAACAATTTGTCGCTAATTTGTTTCTTTTTTTTGCAAAAACGCTATGATGTATGATAATAATGCAGGAGGTCTTTTATGTATTTAGTACGTCGCCGTTATATAGTTAGGTTTAGCTACATTATGACACCTGTACTGGAGCAGCGAGGGAGCTAACGCCCGTTCTCTCTCAACTATTAGAGGAGGCCCGTGCCCAGCAGTGGGCCGAGGGGGCCGAGTATAGTCTGCTGATGATGATGACGATGATATTATGATCCAATAGGTACTATTTAGAGATTTTATACATATACATTTTGTATACGTACTTCGAACATCCCAAATATGCGAGTAAAGATGATCGAGGATTACCAGGGATTGTACTCTATGCAAGATGAATCCGGCATGGCACCTGGAAACCTCGGATCTTTTGTTTAGGGTTGGTTTTACTCCAACCCTATCCCACTATTTGGAAACTCCTTAATACTATATCGTATGCCGGCGATCTCGGGACTCGGGAGCAAACTTTGCGTTTTTGTTATGATAAAACATTAGCTATTCAAGGAATATTTAATACGTTCAGAAATGAACATATAAATTCATGTTTATTTTAATATCAAATGTTAATCTACATAAGAGAGACACTGTGATACTCATCTTGACCCATATTGATGGTTCAATAAAGTCACACAGCTTCCATATCCTCTCTTCAATTAATTGTTTAAGATAATATTGGTCCGATCATTAGGTTATAATATTTGTCCGATCATTAGGTATTTAAAACGAAAATTGTAAGTAGATCTCAAACTAAACAGACTTTCTCAAAGTTTTTGTGGCGTTGTCTAGGGTCTGTCATTATGACATGTCCGGGCAAAAATAGTAAAGAAATTAAATTAAACAAAATAAATTCAGAGTGGTTTAAAATTTACAATACTTTTCTGTGCGAACTGGAGGTAATTACCAATTAGGCAATTAACTGAAGTACTTTTAATAAATGGAAACCTTAGCGATGTACGACGAAATTTATGAAGGCTTTAATGGTAGGTATATTGTAGGTATGCATAAAATGATTTATAAACATCATTATAAGAAGTGTACAATGCGATGATTATTCGATAACGTCAATAATATCAAATAATAGACGCAGTCGTCGGTGCTCATTACAGCTCGCGCCTTTCCTACTCGTAACAATGCTCCTGTTTATATCCGCCTGTGTTGATTCTGTGTGCGGAGTTGTCTGGATACAGGATTCCAGCGACCAGGGGTCACGATGGGTTACCCATATCACTGAGCGATCATGCTCTGGGCATATGACAAGTTCAATAAGCAACGTGTTTTCCCGATTTGACCTCCGACTCCCTAAGTTCACAATATGTTCTTATCGTCTCATGGACTTACGCAAATTAGATAGCGGATGTTAATAAATGGGGTGCGTTTACTGACAACAACTTCAGTCTAGAATCTCCCGCTGACCGCTTGACCAGTTAAGTTAGTGTACGTATCGAACAAATAGATATCGGGCAATTTGAAACGTTTAATGGTTACAGACATATTTGTGATTGACACGAATTTAACTAATAAATATGTGTTATTGCAGGGTGGAAGCGACCAGGCCCGCCGTGGGCAAAGCGACGAGGAGCGACTGTATCGACAGCGGGGGACGAAATACGCCCGGGTTCCGTCCAGAGCAACCCTTTCTGCATCGACTACATGCACCTCACTTGCCACCTCGTGCGGCTCACAAGGGACTCTTGCGCCTAACTACGCGGCCATCCCTGAACAGGCTTCGACAGAAAGTAGCAGCGAGGACGAACAGGACTCTTTTGACAAAACCCGCAGGCATTTTCAGCAGCTGCGCCAGATCAGTCTCGGCAACGAGTTCAAATACAAGATGGAGATGGAAATCAAGAATGACAGAGTGAAAGATGAGAATTTGCGCAACCATGTGCCGTTTGTCAAACAGCTGAGCACTGACAGCAATAAAGTGAAAACTGACTACTCCATCAATGGAGAAAGAACTCCGTATGGACCGACCACTCAGCGCATATACCTTTGGACTCAGGTTAGTATCTGCTTACACTTGCATACAGCGCGCATTTTCGAATGTTTGGAACTTTCGTTTAACTTTTTTTTAAATGCCACGCTATAAAACGCGAGCACTAAAAGCCCACATTTCGAGATAAGGATCAATCAGTGGCGAAAAGTTACGACGGTCACTCGGCAATCTGATCAATAATTCGTTACGTCGTTTTTGTTGAAAGAAACAGTTAAAATTTAACAATATGTTTACAAGCATTGATCTGTTATGGCATTACAAGAATGTTGTAAGTTTTTTTGTGTATAGTCACAGAATAAGTAAAAGTCGTATAGTGAATATCGTTTGTATCCTTTTCGTTTTGGAACTGAAAATCGAACGTACTAAAAAAAGTACCTAAATTTGCTTTTCTTTATGTTGTAAAATGGACATATTTTTAGCTTACGATAAAACCGAGTTAGTTTGTATACAAACAGACATTAAAGCTGCCTGCGTAGGTTCCCGTGTACTTAACTGCGGGCAAAAGAGTCCGAGTCGCTCCTACAACTTCAGAAACTATGGGGAAACGGCGGCGCGAAAACGTATAGCGGAGTAATTTTGTGTTTTTCTGAAAAACAGCAAAGTCGATAAAAATCTGTGAAATTTCCTAAGAATTACAGACTAAGTAGTATTTTTTAATATGTCTCGAGTAAACCTATTCCAGGTGCCAATACAACAAGATCAATATTATATTTAGTGTTACGCTTAGCTCGTATTTCTACTGTCACATACTAATTATTTTTATTTGTTATAGCTGGTCGCTGCGTTCGCTGTATCTATGGGCTCTCTCATCGTCGGTTTCTCGTCCGGCTACACTTCACCCGCTTTCCAATCTATGAATGCCACGCTGAATGTTGACGAAACCCAGGTTAGTACTTATTAATAAAATAAATAAATATATATATATATATTGGGGGACAATCTTACACAAATCGACCTAGTCCCAAACTAAGCGAAGCTTGTACTATGGGTACTAGGCGACGATATACATACTTATATATGTAGATAAATATATGCTTAAATATATAGAAAACATCCAAGACCCAGGAACAACATCCGTGCTAAATGCACAAATAATGCCCTGGCCGGGATTCGAACCCGGGACCTCTAGCTTCAGAAGCAGTGTCACTACCAACTAGGCTAAACAGAATAATATAATGAATATAATTAGTACAATAACGTTTATCGGTAGTTCGGTACTTTCTTTAATGAGAAATAGAAAAGTTGAAAATAAGTATTAAGTATTGAAATAGTTTTAGACACAAAAACTAATGAAATATTAACGTCATAAAATATTGGTGCCTAGCTCGTTTTGAAATTTTATGAACTCAAATGTTGTTTGATCGAATTAATACTTATAAAATATTTTTGGTTTACAGAAAAGTTGGATCGGTGGTCTGATGCCGCTAGCTGCCCTGGTCGGCGGCATGGCTGGAGGACCAATGATCGAAATGATTGGCAGAAAAATAACCATAATGGGCACCGCCCTACCATTCTTCCTCGGCTGGATGCTCATAGCTAACGCCGTCAACGTTTACATGGTGCTTGCTGGTCGCGCTCTCTGCGGCATCTGCGTTGGAGTTGCCTCTCTCGCTTTCCCCGTCTACCTGGGAGAAACCATTCAACCGGAAGTAAGGGGTGCCCTTGGATTACTCCCAACGGCATTCGGTAATACAGGAATCCTCCTCGCATATCTCGCCGGGTCGTACCTGACTTGGTCTGAATTGGCGTTCCTTGGAGCCGCGCTTCCAGTACCATTCTTTTTACTGATGATATTAACGCCCGAAACACCTCGTTGGTATGTCACCAAAGGCCGTCCAGAGGATGCACATAAATCTCTTCAGTGGTTAAGAGGAAAGAATATTAATATTGACAAGGAAATGAGAGACCTGACGAGGACGCAAGTGGAATCGGACCGGACTGGGGGCAGCGGCTTGGGCTTGTTGTTCTCCAAAAGATATTTGCCTGCAGTCATGATATCATTGGGATTGATGTTGTTCCAACAATTCAGCGGAATCAACGCAGTAGTGTTCTACGCCTCAGACATCTTCACGAAATCCGGCAGTAGCATAGATAAAAATTTGTCGACTATCATAATTGGAATTGTAAACTTTATTTCTACATTCATAGCGACAGCTGTTATTGATAGATTGGGAAGAAAAATATTATTGTATATCTCATCAGTGGCTATGGTTATCACTTTGGTGACTTTGGGAGCTTATTTCTATATGTTAGAATCGAAAGCAGACGTATCTTCAATTGGATGGTTACCACTTGCTAGCCTTGTTATATATGTGCTCGGATTTTCAGTTGGCTTTGGACCGATCCCTTGGCTCATGTTGGGCGAGATTTTGCCCTCGAAAATCCGAGGAATGGCTGCCTCCGTGGCGACATCATTCAACTGGACCTGCACGTTCATTGTAACTACATCTTTCAAAAGTATCGACGCAGCCATCAACATGTCGGGCACAGTCTGGTTATTCGCTGTTATTTGCTTAGCTGGATTATTCTTTGTTATATTTTTCGTCCCCGAAACTCAAGGCAAAAGCTTAGAGGAGATAGAGAAGAAATTGACAGGTGGCTCGCGGAAAGTACGCACCATTAGTGCCAGTAGACCTAAGCAGAATGGATGTTAATACAAGAGATTTCCTTCGTATTAGATACGTCAATACATTCCAGAGTGCGAGAGGCGCTGAGGCTGTGTGGCACGTCCACGAGAGTTGCATTAGGATGCACCGCCCCGTTCGGTGTGTTCGTTGATCAGACTGATTTGGATTGTGGCCTTTTTAATCTCATTTTAATTAAGTCTACTGAAGTTGATATGTAAATTGTCCATAATAGTTCCTTTAGAATAAGTATTTTATTATGATCTGTGAACTTAGACCTATATTGATCATGACAAAACATATTTTCTTAGATACTTGACCAAATGGTTATTTCTAAGTAATTTGTTAATTCAATTGACTATATTTGTAAATCATCTTTTTTTAGATTATTATACTCAAATGTCTTCGTATATTACGGAGACATTGTTTATTTATATCGTTATTTTTTATTTAATTAAATGTATTTTAAGAGTTTAATGAATAGTTTGATTTCAATTCAACCCATGCCATTCTCTTATGAATTAATTATGTATTACTTGATAACAGTAAAAATTGAAAAAAGAAATAGAAAGTCAAAAGTCTAACAACAAGATACTTGAGATTCATACCTTAGGCAAAACATCATAGGTTTCTATCTGATCGTTTTAAACTTATATTTTTTTCTTCAGTCTTTATGAATTTATTGTCATTGATATACCTTAGGCCGTGTTCAAACCAAACTGACTGTCAGCCGCCGAATGTGAGCAGGCTCACTGTGAGCCCCTGTGTAAACGTGAAAATAAACAGTATTTAATATTTGCGCGGCGTGATTGCGATTACATACTTGGGGCGCCTACATAGCTTAATTTGCGGCGCAAAATATGATAAATTGCAACATATGGCGATGCAATAAGGTGTGACCTACCTACGGGAGTCTGTAATATAAGTCAGCAACACTAATAACTTTACAAAAGTAAAAACAAAAATATAGTTACACACCTTTATGTCAGTGATAATAGAGTCCTATACAGATTTTATTGGCATATAAGAAGGCAATCTGGTAATGGCATTCAGTAGGTTGGTCCTCCTTACAAATAGCATTAGGTATACAAGGGCGTTGCTGATGTTTGGATTCATCGGGACGCTCTCAGTGAGAAAAAAGTACAGACGGCAATAAAAACTTGTACTATTTTTGTATATAAACTTATTTTTCTGGGAGAAACGTTTATTGCCTCCACGAAATCCCCGTGTGTGTCGTAACAGTCGACAATGGGAACTTAGAAATAATACCGTTGCTGATTATAAAAAAAGTGAAAACCGTCACGCCGCGCATCGTCATCGCCACGCATATAATACTTATATTAAAAATGCTAATAAGTAAATAAATATTCAATGCAATTAAGAGTGCGCAGTACGTTCGGTTCTCCATACAAACGTATTTATGCTCTCATTTTAAAACGCCATGCTAGAATAACATGAAACTTTGTATACACAATGGGATTCGGCATATCTAGGTCGGAAATTAGTTTCTGTTGCTTGAAATTATAATGGAGACAAAATACAACGATTATTAAGGTTTTCATACAAAACGTAAAATACTCAAAAAACCGCTGTATTTTTTTCTTTTACAATTTCTAGCAACAAAAACTATTTTCCGACCTAGATAGATACCTAGATATCCCATTGTGTATACAAAGTTTCATGTTGTTCTAGCATGGCGTTTTAAAATGAGAGCATAAATACGTTTGTATGGAGAACCGAGCGTACTGCGCCCTCTTAACAGAAGTTCATCTCGCATGATAATTTGTACAATGCTCCAGGAAGTTAAATATAATATATATAGTGATTTCCTCTCGATTCAAAATTTATACTCGTCAAATGATGGCTAACCCAATATCTTAAGGGAAAAAAATCGTCGGCTGGCTATAGAGTGGTGGACAGACAACGTCAGTTGGTCACAGGAACATGTAAAAAAATATTTTCAGTCATTCCACATCCTCTTAAATGAAACTTAGTCAGATTACAGTTTATATGTTGTATAAATAAACACATCAGCTAGTTGTAGCTCGGTGGAAAACCCATCAGCATGATGCCCTAATCATAGAAATCGCCTATTTAAATGCACCAGCTGATGAGTTTTCCCTCTATATATTACCAACGTTATTTTAATTAGTTAATGCATCATGCGGGTGTCCGCTGGATGCGGGTGGCGCAGGACCGGTCATTGTGGAAGTCTTTGGGGAGGCCTATGTCCAGCAGTGGACGTCTTTCGGCTGACATGATGATGATGATGATGAATGCATCATATATATATCAGCTTACAAATTTTCATCCGAGAGGTAATGACGTATTTATTTTATTTATTTTTTAATTTATTTATTTTTTAATTATGTTAACATGACATTACAGATTGGTATCTAATGCGTCATGCAACTAAAATTTAACATTTTCATAAAAATCAAACAATAGGACATAATAATAATAACACAATACCATACAATAACGAACACAATATAAAAAAAAAAACAATATATTACCTTACACTCGAGGGCCTGGCATCCATCGCCTCACAGAACTTCAAACATTCATTTCTCACACTTGCCCATCGCCATGCAGTCAGATCGCACTCCGATGCTGACGCCAAGAGCGCATTTAGTAGTGAGAGAGCGCGAGGCAGTGGGGATTTTTTACGCGACACAGTCCGAGCAGCCGGCACAGCAAGAAGAACGCGTTGCCGAGGCCTGAGAGCTATTTTGGGGACGTCTGGCACAAACAGTCGCACTAGGCGGCTTACTAGTTCAGGACAATCCGACTCGCCGCGAAGGACTCGACACGCAGTAACTAGTAAAGTAAAGGTCCGTCTGACTTCCAATGAATTGTACCCGAGGGTACCTAACAGGTACTTGGTTGGGTAGAGGAATGGGTAGTACCCATAAATCTTCTTGTACAGAAACCTTAGGAAAGCTTTTTGCACTTTCTCCAGCATTAAGGCATACGTTGATTCATACGGTAACCACACGATCGACGATGCCTCCAACTTGTTTCTAACCAAGGCGTTGTAGACTAGCTTAATTGCTAGTGGATCGTTAAAGTTACGCAAGTTTCGGATGACAAAACCGAGTCTTCGATAACAGTCCGCAGCAAGTGATAGTATGTACTCGTGGAATGAGAGACGTGTATCGAAGACTACACCGAGATCCTTAACGGTGAACACACGGTTTAAGGGCTCAGAACCCAGGAAGTATTGTGCAAGTATTGGATCGCGCGCTCTACTAAAAGTAGAGACACAGCATTTGGCAGGGTTAAAAAACAGTTTGTTGTCCATACTCCAACGAAAGATCAAGTCGATGTCTGCCTGCAACGATTCACAGTCAGCTCCTTGCTCCACACCGTAAACTAACTTTAAATCGTCGGCATATAAGAGACATTGAGATGACTTAAGAATGGACTGGAGATCATTAATCATAATTCCGAACAGGAAAGGTCCCAGTATGTTGAAGAATGCTCCGGTTATTAATATAATTAAGGTTCCTAAAAATTATTCGGAGGAACCACCGACCACTTATCCCTTTAAGGCCTGTAGGAGCAACGCATCTTATCTACGTCGTTTGCATGTAGGGACATTATATGTAGGGTTTTAGTTATTAAGCACTTACATACTAAGTAGTTAATAAATAACAAGTTGTTTCGATTAAATCAATATTTTTATAGATACTTTATAATCTTCTCTCTTTGCGTCATATATATTCTTTAATTCGTGCTTAAAACATGGAAAATAACTCTAATCGAGAGGTTTTGAAAAGTTGCAGTTTTCCGTCACTCACACCTTTTTATCTCTAAGACTGACAACTTATGACAAAAATAAAAGCTATTTTATCTTCTTTAAACTTTCCGGTAAGACTTTAGTTGTAGAAGCAACTATTAAAGTGCTATTTAGGTTATACTAAAAATTAACCTTAAAGTGAAGATGGTGGTTCACGCACAGGTGTCCCAAGGTCAGAAACTCGTTTTTTTTGGACCACATATAGGCGCATAAAATTAGCAAAACCTGGACATAATTGACCAGGTTTCGCTAATTTTATGCGCCTAATACCTATAACTCCTATAATACTCTACAAATACCTATAACTCCTATAAGTCAAAACATTTTCCTCTGCACCTTTTACTAGGCAATGTATGTGGAATATATAGAGGCAACTTCCCACAAAGCGAGCTAAATGAGTTTTAATGCCGAATAACTTTAGTTCCTCCCATATTTAAATTAGTATGCTGATACTTAATATGATCCTGTAAGTAATAAAAGAAAGCGACCAAGTGCGTGTCGGACCAGGCACAACCAAGGGATTTGTACCAACTACTACTAGAGTCATAATTATAAAACTACTACCCTAAACGGTGAATTTAAAAAAATGTAGTATCTCTATAGGAAACTCACGGAAATTACACCTTTTTGTTTGGGCTAGGCAGTTTCTCAGCCATAACTTAAAAATGTTCGACTTATCATATTCAAACGAAAATTGTTGAAAGTATTTATAAGTGTACGCCAGCTCAATTTATTTATGTATTTATTTGGAGAACAAACAGAGCCAAATGTACATAGAAACAACTTAAAACCTAGATTACAAATGGACATGCATTTAACTCCTCAACAGTTCCCACTAAAACATAAAACTCACTTACTTCATGGTATGGAAATTAAGGGGGGGGGGGGGGGACACTTTTTACGACTTTGATAGCGATCCTAACAAGGCAAAACGATTGAACCCGGGTATGTCCTAAAACTACAACCAAGACCACCGGGGGATGGGCAGCAGCATCCCTGGAGTGCGGTGGAGATACTGCGATCGCCAACCCGCATGCCAAGCGTGGCGATTATGGCATATACCCTGCCTGAATTTGGGGGAGGCCTATGTCCAGCAATGGACGTCCTTTGGCTGATATGGAGGTGGTTGATTATTTGCATATTTTGTGTTTGGTCTTAAACTTTCTGACGGTAGTGTAAATCGGCTGTGCCATACGTACGGACGGACAGACATGACTAACTATACGTAAGATAAGGATCCCGTTTTCACCATTTGGCTACGGAGCCCTAACTGCTAATACGCCGGGGAAAATCTCGTCAGTTAGCACATTTAAATAGGCGATAAATGCTCCTGTCTGGTTCCAACCTTACAAACTTTAGGGCTTCAGCTGACGAGTTTTCCACCGAGCTTCAATGCAACCAGCTGACGCGTTTATTTATTCTGAATAGCATATAAACTGTCATCTGACAGTTACATTTCAGAGGAAATAACTAATAAAAAAAATACATGTTCATGTGACCAGCTGACGGATAATCCACCACTACAGCCAGCTGACAATTTTTATTCTTAAGATATTGGATTAGCTATAATCTGAATCGAGAGGAAATGACTAAAATATTTTTTTACGCACATGGGAGGTTACTGCTGCTCAACTCACCGATGGAGCACCAGCTGACGTCCACGGGACTTCATAATACAAGTATCTTAAGCATCTTAAAAGTTACCGCACGAGATGAAATGAAATCTCTTCTATTCGTGTTTGTCGTATTTTTTGAACTGTAATAATTAGGTAAAATTATAAAAATGAATAAAAACAACATAACGATAAAAAAATCGGTGAATAAATAAAATAAAATAAATAAATATTGTGGGACAATCTTAAACAAATCGACCCAGTCCCAAACTAAGCAAAGCTTGTACTATGGGTACTAGATAACGATGTACATACTTATCCAGATAAATACATACTTAAATTTATAGAAAACGTCCAAGACTCAGGAACAAATATTCGTCAAATCAAATCGTGTTCGTGTTTGTCCATTCAAATGATTTTAAGTAATACCAATGATATTATGCAAAATAAGTCTTTCTCTCTCCCTATGTGGCTCAGTTCCGATCTCTATGGTTAACAGATCTTAGTTAACACTTCACCTTTCCTTCATAACAATATTTTTGTTATCATTTTAAGACAGACAGTTGTATAAAATAAAGATGAAATGATTGCACAGTAAAAATACTTTTTCATTTCCCATACTCTGAAAGTGGGTCATTGTTCATCTAAGTATAGGTCGATTCACAAGAGCTGGCGCGGAATTTCTATGAAATTAATGACAGTTTCATACATTTTCCGCGCCAGCTCTTTCTGAAAGTTTTACATTTCTGCTCTAGATCAGAGAAATATTGAAAAATAATGTATTCAAATGTTCAGCTTTTTTTTAGTTTCCTCGTATTTGAAATGAAAAGCAGAGTATTT
This sequence comes from Notocelia uddmanniana, assembly GCA_905163555.1. Classification (NCBI taxonomy): domain Eukaryota; kingdom Metazoa; phylum Arthropoda; class Insecta; order Lepidoptera; family Tortricidae; genus Notocelia; species Notocelia uddmanniana. The sequence continues at coordinate 18,831,239 of LR991057.1, forward strand.
AACTTGGGTGCCATACTTATATAACTTGGGTATCTACTATTGATATCAATAATAATCTGAATCCGTTAAGTATGATAATTTGAAAAGGCATCAATGATTATATTGAATTCTTTCAACTTACTAAAAACCTCTAGAATTGTTCAGTACATACTAGACAGTTGAGACAAATAATTTATGAGATGTTTCAATACCTTAATTGATTATGCTGAATACTGAATAATCCCAAATATTTGACACATATCTAATTATAATAGAATAACTCTTTATCTGCGTTACTAAACACTTCCTTCAGAGTGCAGTATTGCAGTCATACACAATCTGCTTTTGTAAAAAACCATCCATGACAAAACAATTGTCCATTTTTTTATTACCATATTAAAGTGTCTCACTACTGGGCAAAGGCCTACTCCCTGGATTTTCACTCATCTCTGTGCCCCGCAATGTCTAGCCAATTATTTGAGAACACATCCAGGTATTACCGCCATCTCTGCCTGGGCCTGCCTCACCGCCTGTGTCTGTTCTGAGGGAACCACCAAGTAGCTGAATGAGCCCACCTCTGTGGATGCATACGCCAAACATGGCCGGCACAGATTCATTAGAGTAAGGCAGTAATGTTCTATTATGTAAAAAGAAATATGACTTGACTTTGTTTGTAAACTTCTGGGAGTGTTTTTTGGACTCCAGTGCATTTGGGGGAGGGTTTGAGCCTTTTGGATATATATTAAAAGGCTAACAATATAGCAAGACAAAAAAGTGATGTGTTTAATGCATAAAGTAGATTCCAAGGGTAGTCCAAGAATTTTGGTGACATTACATCGCACTTACAGAATGTCACATAGCACATACTGATTTGCTTATGTGTTTTGTATGCCAACCTAACGTGAGGTTGTGATGTTGTTAAAAGTAGTAAAATGTTATAAGCGAATTCTACTGTATGTACTTCTTATATATTGCACGAAATTTCAAACCAATTTATTTTATTTTGCAAAACATACACAGATGGTACAATACTCATGTCAGAGGTATACAAATTTCATGAATGCATGTTCCGCCACAGCTGACATGCAAAATAACTAAAACTTCATACATTTATTTTTACTTCCACAATGGAACTATTTTTCTAAGACCAACAAAGTGAAAAACCTACATTAGCAACCACTTGACTTTTCTTATCCTTATTGTGTTAAACACATCATTTCACAAAAAACAAGCCTCCGACATAAACCTGCACGGGTTTAGAAAACCCAACTGTAATACACAATCACAATAACAACGTATTGTACTTACCCATAACTTGGACGCGGCAAATCGCGCAGGTATCACACTCGACGTCCCAACTCCACATAGCTACTGCATTCCACTTCTTCAACGTAAACATTTTATCCGACTTCTGGCCATCGTTATCGCCTCGATCTAAAGCGTCACAATCTTCTCCAGACATGTTAGACATGCTCACTACTCAGAATTGAAAGGGCAAAGTAAATTAAATTGTAAAACTTTATAGAAACCTCCGAAGTGTATTGTTGACCAGCTGTTTGTGACAGCAGTGACACCTGACATAAGGTTTTTGTTTACAAAGTCATGTCTAGATCCTGTTGATAATAATAAAAAAAAACTTATGATACCAAATTCAGCGCTTTCTATAAGTAAAGACCTGTTGGTAGCCTAGTTGGTAGTGGCACTGCCTCCGAAGCTGAGGGTCCCGGATATTTTATATATATTTAAGTATGTATTTATCTATATAAGTATGTTTATCGTCGTCTAGTACCCATAGTACAAGTTATGCTTAGTTTGGGACTAGGTCGATTTGTGTGGGATTGTCCCCCAATATTTTTTATTTATTTATAAAGAAAATAGTAAATGTCAGTTTGGTTTGTTTTCTTTTAGTAGATTATTAATATTACCAATTATTTTATATATAATATCTTCAACGTTGATAATATACACAAATATTATGTAGAATAGCACTCCCTGTAAACACATACCAAAGACGTTTGTATACGGGCCACTAGATGGCAGTAAAAACGAAACTCGTTATTTTAATATCGATGCACGGTACAGATGGCGTGGTCGTTGTTTCGACGGATTAACTTTGAGGGTAAAAATTGGAGCAAATTTACAAAAAATTTCGGCAAATATTCCATATAATTATCCAACCTGCTCACAAAATTTCACGAGAGTCGGTTGGGAAATGCGACCTGTAGAGAAAAGCATCCGGAAAGACAGCGGACAACCGAACATAATATGAAAGCATTTTTGCTGAAATGGACATCTCCATGGCTGCATTGGCTCGCTCGCTCGGTCAATTTAGATAAGATTATTCATTCGTCCGCGATCGAAATGAAGTCCCGGGTCTTCGATGGCTTGTTTTGGCGACAAAATGGTAGAAAGTCTCCAGCACTCCAGAGCTCGTATGAAAAGATAAGATCAGAAATTGAAATAGGAGAGTACCCACCTGAATGGGGTCGAGGATGACTGGTTTAACTTGCATTTAAGAGTCCCCCGTACGCTCGACCGAACTCGATTCTCTATACAAATGTAGTTTCGTTCTCATTTCAAACCGCCATGCTAAAATAACATGGAACTTCGTATAGACAATGGGATCCGCCATATCTAGGTCGGAAATAAGTTTTTGTTGCTAGAAATTGGAATGAAAAAAAAAACTTATACCGATTTTTTGAATATTTTAGGTCTTGTATGAAAACCTTAATAACCGCCGTATTTTTTCTCCATTATAATTTCAAGCAACAGAAACTATAATTTCCGACCTAGATACACCGGATCTCCTTGTATATACAAAGTTTCTAATTATTCCAGCATGCCATTTTAAAATGAGAGCTTAACTACTTTTGTATGGAGAACCGAGCTTACAGCAGACTTTTAAAGCGTTAAGAATCTAATTCATAATTCATGATAACGTCAAAGCATTGAAGAAAATGCACTACTTAAGGGACCGGCCACACCGGTGCTTAAAATACGGTGACGGTACGGAATCGCAGTGAACGAGAGGGAAAAACTTAAGTCCGCAGTAAGCTCGGTTCCCCATACAAACGTAGTTTCGCTCTCATTTTAAAACGCCAAGCTGGAATAACATGAAACTTTGTATACATAATGGGATCCGGCATATCTAGGTCGGTAATAACTTTCTGTTGCTGCGATTATCAAGGTTTTCATACAAAACTCGAAAACTCACTATATTTTTTTTCTATTACAATTTCTAGTAACAAAAATTAATTTCCGACCTAGATATGGCGGCTGCCGTTGTGTATACAAAGTTTCATGTTATTTCAGCACGGCGGTTTAAAATGGGAACGAAATTACGTATGTATGGAAAATCGAGTTCAGCCGAGCGTACTCGTACTTGGGACTCTGAATATATCTATAGGTATTTAATTCAATGAGACAACCATTTACTGGTGAAGGCCTCCTCCAGCTGTCGCCACAGTTCCCTGTCTGCCGCCTTCCTCGTCCATGTTCTGCCGGCAATTTCCTCAATGTCGTTGTATGGAGAATCGAGTTCAGCAGAGCGTACGGGGGACCCTTAAGATTTAAAAAAGTTCCCATGAGGCACTTCACTGCGGTTAAGGTGCGTCAGTGCGTTTTTATTATTAAGCAGCGTTGTGGCCGGACCTTAATTAGACCTTTTAATATTATATAATTAATAGATAGATGCATTTATTTCATAAAAGGCTTAAATTATAAATTACAATATCTAATTTAACATGAATAATGTAAATGTAATATCGCTAATCGCACCTACAGGGTTAGTGGTAACTCGACGTATTCCTGACAGGAGGCAATAGAGGACCTATAATTTTTAAGAAAAAAAAACCGACTTCAATGGGGAGCCCGGTGAAAGATTATTATACTTAGATTCCATACAATAAAATAAAAATGTTTATAATGGTAGAAGACTAAGTACCCTCAATTCTTCATGGAATCATGGAAAAACCTTGCTTGCTTGACAAACAAAACGAAGAGAACAAATCGCCAAACTTGAACTACGCGTCGTTGAAGAGTTCCGTTCTGTTCATCATCAGCAGTTCCACTTCATCAAATGTCACTTTTATGAATGAAAATGCTTGATTAGTTCATGAAAATACTAAAATTACTATTTTAGTATTTTCATGAACATTTTTCACATTTGAGGAGTTTTGAGGAGAAATAGAACTTGCTTAACAAACACAGCTAGAAGGACAAATCGCCAAACGTGAACTGTTCGTCGTTGAAGAGTTCTGTTCTGATCATTCATAGCAGTTCCACTTCATCAAATGTCACATTTTGTATGATAATGCTCGATTTGTTGTAAATACACAAAAATCACTGTATGTTTTCCTTTAAGATTTTAGGAGTTCCCTCAATTCCTCATGGATCCCATCATCAGAACTGCGTTTTGACAAAAACGGGACCAACTTGGATATATAGACTTACAATCAAAAAAAGAATTTTCCAAATCGGTTAAGAAATCACGCAGTTATGGAGTAAGAAACATTAAAAAAAAACATACAGCCGAATTGATAACCTCCTCTTTTGAAATCTTGAAGTCGGTTAAAAATGCAACTGACTCTACACTAGTTTTCAAGATATATATTTTTTCGTTTTTTTACCAAATTTAACGAGTATTATGATATATAATATATACACAGCTCACATACAAAATTAACAACAATTTACAAATCAATCATCACATCATCATCATCATGTCAGCCGAAAGACGTCCACTGCTGGACATAGGCCTCCCCTAAAGACATATCAATTATAATATCTAAATAAACAATGAATTACTACAAAATTTTTTTAGAATAAATAATCTATGAATTAACGAAAAACAGTTTTTATTAATTACGTGTATATTTCGCAATCTCTGATGTCCGTCTGTCCGGCCGTGTCTCTGCGGCTTGGATCAGTAAGCGTTAGATACTACAAATAATCAACTAACTTAACTAAATTTTACTTGTTGTGGAGGGGAGAAACCCGATTTTTTTTAAAGATTTTATTATAGTGTTAAATATAACATGTCATATCAATTACGCCGACAAGACGCTATATAATAAAATCTTGGAAAAATATTTTTGTGTTCCTCCCCTCTCCTATATCCGACGGGTTTTGCAAAAAAATGCATCCCAACTTTATGTGTAACATAAACAAAACCCATCGTGTGGGGTATCATTGGACAGGTTGTGAAAAAATAATGTGAGCTTTTTTTAAGCATTTTTACCGACTTCAATCGAAGGAAGGAGGTTCTCAGTTCGTCTGCATGTTTGCTTGTTCTTTTTTTTACCGACTTCAATAGATGGAAGGAGCTACTCAGTTCGTCTGCATGTTTGCTTGTTCGTTTTTTTTGAATTTTTTTAAATGTATGTACTAACGTTTTCCCGCGGCTTCGCCCGCGTACTAAGCTTAATTTATAACCGTCTACAAAATGAGGTTCTCTGTTTGACCCGTATGTATGTATGTACATATGTATGTAATAGGTATGCATGTTTGTCCACGATTATCTCGCGTTTGGTTGAACCGATTTAGATGCGGTTTCCAGAAAAGTAGTTGTTACATTCTGGGGGTTTCGGTATACGACGTTGGGTGATTGTGATTTAATAGATGAACAGATGAAAAGTCAGTATACATTCTGAGAACAGGCAAACTGTTGAATTTCATTTGAAAAAATAAGGATCGAAAAATATTATCATACTTTTCCGAGAGGCCCAAGGTGAAAGGGGAGAAGAAATAAAAGCATGTCTTAAATGGCCCTTAGTAAAAGTATCTGTGAACTACAGTAACACCTATAAAAGGTCTAATAACGACCAAGCAGCGGTCATAAACTGTGCCACACATGTACAAAATATGTTATGTTATGTGTTTCGCACGCTGTGTGGAATAAAAACCCGTAGTGTTATTCGCGCTGAACCCAAGGAAGAAGCAAAAGTGTCGACGCCTGCGAAGGCACCAGGCTCTTCACCAGTACCGCTGACATGTCATGCCGCAGCCACGACGTTCGTGGCAGGCAGCAGTCGTATGGCAAATAAGGCGCCGTCGTTGAGGGACGACGGTGTGCCGCACCCGATATTGTACAAAATAAATAAAAAACCGGCCAAGTGCGAGTCGGACTGGCGCACGAAGGGTTCCGTATCTGTACAATATTAGACTCTTTAATATCATCTTCCTAGCGTTATTCCCAGTACAGTTGCATCCTGAAGGATGCCTGGGGTCCGCTACCTAATCCCAAGAATTGGCGTAGGCACTAGTTTGTACGGAAGCGACTACCATCTGACCTTCCGCCTTAGGCTGAGTTGCACCAACTTACGATCACAGATCGATCAACGTTAAATATGGCGCCGGCAGCTGTCATCCCATAGAAACTTGTCAAGCTTTTCATGCATTCAAATTTTAACAAACACCGCTTACGATTACAGGCGGTTTGGTGCAACTCAGCCTAAGGCTTAGGCTGGGTTGCACCAACTTACGATCAGAGAGTGATCAATCAATATATAATATGGGGCCGGCAGCTGTCATCACATAGAAACTTGTCAAACTTTCCATACATTCAAATTTTAACGAACACAGTTTACGATTACAGACGGTTTTGTGCAACCCAGCCTTAGGCTGAGTTGCACCAACTTACGATCACAGACCGATCAACGTTAAACATGGCGCCCGCAGTGTCACCTCATAGAAACTTGTCAAACTTTCCATACATTCAGATTTTAACGAACACCGGTTACGATTACAGGCGGTTTGGTGCAACCCAGCCTTAGTCTAAAGAATGATAGATAAAGAAAACTTCACGAACGACTCCCGACGTTTTAAAATCTGGTTAACGGCCAGTACGGCCTGTACGTTATTCACCAAAAAAAGTTTGCACACTTGCCGACTTGTTGGTAGAGAACAGAAGTAAAACTAAAGACCAAGCTAGTAATAATAAGTTGATCACTTTTGAGTATTACTACAGATATCTTACCCAAAAGTATGACTGTCTAATTGTATCTTAGTTAGGTACACAGCAATCGCTATCTACAGACATTTAGACATAACATTCATTTCTCTCAATACCAAATGAAAACTTTTTCCTGTTTAAACTCAACTTTTATTTAAAAAAACGTAGTCAAAATTATGACAGATGTCAGGTAAGATTAACTTGTTAATTACTGAATAAAATTAATATCTCGAAAATTAGGCTTTATCCAGCAATGTTTATATTACTTTTTTTGTCCAAATAGGCACTAGAATCGTTGGTTAAAATCTGTCGGTATACTTATTCCCACCCTGTATAGATTTATTTGTAGAGAAAGTTTTTAAAAAATTTTGAAATTGGAAAAATTCTTGATGTGAAATGCGGATGTACAGCTAACAAAGACATTAGTTTGTCTTGTTCAACTAAAAGCCCGCCAGACACTATCAGTAATAATGACACTATTTTGCTACCCATCCTTTTCCTTCAATATGAAATGAGAGTAAGACAGGTACAAAATATTGACATTATTACTGATAGTATCTGGCGGGCTTTAGTACCTCGTAAAGTTAATGCACATGGACGCCTTCACATTTTCATGACGTCAGGGAAGGAACGGGGGCTGGACCAATACAAGACACGTGCCAGTGGGCCATGGGTGCACAAAGCACGTGTCATTTGTTTACAGAGCAGGATGCAAACATTTGCAAACAACACGTGCGCCGCGAATTGACGATTGAGATCAAATCTTGAAATAATGAAACAACGGTACATACCTTAGATCATTAGAACGTTCTGCCTAGCTAGCACATTCGTAAATATAAAGCGTTTGGTCTCTTGTACTTATATAAGTCTTAGATACTTGCTAGTAAGCAACGAGTGCTATATGTTGGACATAATCGCGATCATGCGAGCTAAGCTAAGCTACATAGCTACCAATAATAGCAGATATAGTGTTAGGTATCTGGTATCGTATAACTGGTCTAGATCGGATATCGTATTATATTCCTACTTTTTTGGTCTATGTATATACCGATGCAGTGTATTTACTGTTCAAACTATGTATAGTTTAAAGATTAATAGTTTTGTTGACGAAAAACTATTGATATTCCGTTGCAAACATTCCGTTGCATAGTGGTCAAATGCTTACCTATAAAAAAATAAGTAGAGTATTTAGGTAGGGTAGAGTGCGGTTGTATTCAAAACTGAAGAATTTATAACAAGTATAATATATACATTCGTATGATAAAACTTAATTTCTTAATTAGAGAGTAGCTATAATTGAAGTTGCATATCCGATAAGCGTTTCCTGAGTTTCTTTCGTGTTAACCTGAAATGGGCGGAAATTGGTATTCAAAACACTCGATTGTGAGTGTCAATGTGTAATTAACTCCGCTCCGCAATTGTTTATCCGACAGTCATTCATTAGACTCATTAGTCAAAATAAATTTATCTGTTTTCTTTCACCGTGTCCAGGCTAGTGAAACGCGAAACGTTGTTTTGAATCATACAGCCTCGAGCCCCAATCAGTTTTGTCAATCAATTTGTGCCTATATAAATCGCGACGTGTATAACAAGATGTCATTTCTTCGGTCGCCTACGCCAGCGACGCATACTAATTGTGCGTGGTGAATATTTAACGCTTTGAGCAGTGCAGTGTTATATATTATTATATAGTGAAACAATTATCAAATGAAAATGAAGATCTTAATGAGAGCGGATACGCATTACAGCATCGCGGTGCGGAGCAGTGATTATGAGGAACCGAAATATACGTTTTCGCAGGTGGGTCCTGCAATGCGGATGAAATATTTTTGTTCGTAATGTGTTCAAACATTATTCCAAAACCACTTTTACTATTAAAAGCTCATTGTGTAAGTGTATAATTAGGAGTACGATAGGTACAGTTATTTTTTAACTAACTCTGCCTACTCTGTCAGGTTTTACATTCTCCCATCAATGTCAATTTTGACCTGATCGACTGCCATAACAACTTCTCAAGGGGTTTAATCTTGTCAAAATTATTAGTTAAATCTGATTTTATATTGTTTAAAAAATACGGAATATTTCTAATAATCCATGAAGTGCAATAGCATATGGTATGGCGAATGTTTAATTTAGCACGGTGATTCGAGTTGCTCTTGCTTGCCAATTGATTTCTCCATACCAACGTATAAAACCAATTATATTACAGAGAACATAATTATTTTCCCCTGGGCCGGTATACGAAATGTATTTATTTGTTTTGCAAAAGACTAAAGTGATGAGTTTAGGATATTAAAAACTAATTTTTCGTATATGAAATATAAGCAGTCATGTACTAGTGTACGGTTTACAGGGATCCTTTCTTTAAATCAAAGCGATGTAAAATAAAAATAGACCCTTAATGATGATTCACAGTAGGCCGTTCCGTGCCCGGGCCGGCCCGTTTTCATCTAGAGAAATACGCCGGCCGTTGCGTTTGCTGTATAGAAAACGGGCCGGCCCGGACACGGAACAGTCTACTGTGAATCATCCTTTATTCTTTGCAAAGAGCTCCGGTGCCGTAAATATCATCCATTTACTTGGAGTAATTAATAAACTTCTGATACCGAGCATGAAATAAAAATTAGATAAAATATGTCACTAGGGCACTTCTACATTATCAACAGGGTACATTTTATACAAAAGGGCTGTTTTTTAGGAACTAGTTAGTACTGTGCCGCCCTGGAAATTCCGAGAGTACTCGTATAAAGTTTTTAACTTTATTGCCTTACTAAAACAACTTAAATAATATTTAAACTATATAACTTTAATCTAAAACAGACCCTTGAGGCATTGTACCGAGGTTGCTGGCGGCATTTCCTCGCTGTATCGCAATGCTGATCATTTGATCAATGACGTACCAGGAAGTTGCCAGCTTTTGTAAATAAATATTGCAATTATTGCAGATCCTGGCCGCTGTGGCCGTCTCCCTAGGATCAATGGTTATTGGATTTTCGTCGGCCTACACATCACCAGCTCTTGTAACAATGCAAAATGACACAACAATACACGTCACTAAGGAAGAAGTAAGTTGGTTACTTATATCAAATTACTTACCTAAAGTTGCTATTTTGTCACTAAGACGAACGAACGCGTTTTTGAGATCAGGAATTGTATTGGTTGGTGCGGTCTCACGTTTGGCTTAGTTCTGGCCTATACTTATACTTTTATGGCGAAAGAGCCAACCGTACTAAAATTACCAGGGGTCGGAATTCTCGTAGCACTTTTGAGCTGTCATAGGGACTTCTCATTTATCGACTTTCGATATACAAATATATGTCGATAAATACAGAATATTAAAAGTGTAAAGTAAACAAAAGGCAGTCTTATCGCGAATGAGCGATCTCTTCGAGATAACCTTTTGATGCCAACTTTTTGGAAATTTTAAATAGAAATTATTATAATAATATTTTATTGTTCCTTATAAATAATTTGTGGATTTCTTATTACGAGGCATTAATTTTAGACATTTTTTCACAACAAGAATTGCCATCGTACCTAATGATATTGTTATATAGGTACTGGCCATCAATCTGATGACCTTTGATTAGTAGTTTTATAGATATATGCAAACAAAGAATCACAAACGCTGAACTGAACAACTAATTAAATGTGAAATTGTTAACTAGTAACTTTTCATTGTTTTCATTGCATATCTCTATTTCACATTTTCAACTACCCAAGTTATCTGAAAGAGATCTCTCTTTAGAGATAAGACCGCCTGTTGTTTACCTCTACTGTTAATCTTCATCAACATGTTGTGTTCTATAATGTATAGATATAATATGTAGATCGTAAGTCGATAAATGAGAAGTTCCTATGACAGCTCAAAAGTGCTACGAGAATTCCGACCCCTGAAAATTACCAATATCAGTGAAAGAGCCAAGAATTTAGCTGAGAGTGCAATTCGAGTTTTACGAATCAGTAAATACGTAATGCTTGGTAATGCGTCCCAATTGCAGCCATCTATAATGCTCACAGTTTACAAACGGTTAACTATGAACGGTTTGTTTATTTGTTATCTCATCTATATCGAATATTTTCTATTAAGTATTGCAATATTGATCTACCTATATAAACGATTGCTTATCGTCAACAGGCTAGTTGGGTTGGAGGACTGATGCCTTTAGCGGCCCTAGCGGGAGGCGTGCTGGGCGGGCCGCTCGTAGACTACATCGGCCGCCGCAGAACCATACTCTTCACAGCCCCGCCCTTTTTCATCGCCTGGATCCTCATAGCCTCGGCGACGAGTGTCAAATTAGTTCTAACAGGTCGTGCCATCTGCGGTCTATGTGTCGGCATTGGATCTTTAGCTTTTCCCGTATATTTGGGTGAAACTATCCAACCTGAAGTCCGTGGAACTTTAGGACTATTTCCTACCGCCATTGGAAATATCGGTATACTCATAAGCTACGTTGCTGGAATGTATCTAAATTGGTCGCAATTGGCCTTTCTCGGAGCAGCTCTACCTGTGCCATTTTTCATTCTCATGCTCTTGATTCCGGAAACTCCTCGCTGGTACATAAACAATAATCGTATGGACGAAGCCAAAAAAGCCTTGCAGTGGCTTCGTGGTAAAAACGCTGATATTGACAACGAAATCCGAGACATACAACTGTCAGACGCCGAAACGGTAGACCCTGATTCAACTATAAAAGAGCTGTTTACTAAAAAATATTTGAAGTCTATTGGTATTTCTTTAGGATTAATGGCGTTCCAACAGTTATCTGGCATTAACGCTGTTATATTTTACACTGTGCAGATATTCAAAATGTCCGGAAGTGCAGTTGATGAAAATTTGTCTACAATCATAGTAGGAATAGTTAATTTTGCCTCTACTTTTATAGCGACTGCTTTAATTGACCGTTGTGGAAGAAAAATGTTGTTATACATTTCTTCAGTTACAATGATAATAACTTTGTCAATTCTAGGTACATTTTTCTTCGTTAGAGATAATCTAAATATGGACGTGGAGACTTTAGGATGGTTACCCCTGACCTGTCTTATGGTGTACTTGTTAGGTTTTTCAATGGGATTCGGACCCATTCCGTGGTTAATGATGGGAGAGATTTTGCCAGCAAAAATCAGAGGTCCAGCAGCTTCGATATGTACGGCTTTTAACTGGTTATGTACATTTGCCGTAACAAAAACATTCCAGAACCTACTGGATGCATTTGGTCCAACTGGCACATTTTGGTTATTTGGTAGTATTTGTTTTGGAAGCTTATTCTTTGTGGTAGTGTGTGTGCCTGAAACACGAGGGAAGAGTCTTGAGCAAATTGAGAACAAGCTTACAGGTAGGCCCAAGGGTAGAACTCGCAGGCTTAGTTCTATAGCAAATATTAAACCTCTGCCTAGTGGGTGCTAAGGATATAGACATACTTGATGAATTATTAGCGGAATAATAAAGTGTTAGTCAGATGGGAAGTTAAAGGGACTCATGGTTCATTTAACCTAATAAGGGAGACTATGTATCGCAAAATTGGCTCTACTTAATGCGAATCTCGAACTGAAGACAAGGAGCTATTTGACCAAGTAGTTAAGGATACTATTCGTCGATCGTCAAACCGTGAGATCAAACATATTGCAGTATTTATAGTTAGTTACGTAGTAGGTATCTAAATACCTATACATATTTTGTCAAAGGTTTACCTAGTCTTATATGGTTAGAATGAATAGAATATAGGAACTGTAAGTTTAAATTATTATGCAAGTTTTTCAAGGTGGTGCTTGCCTATATTTTATCTGTCAATCATGATACTTGATCACTGTACCACGGGCAACCAACTAGGACTGTAGGAAGGAACTGACAAAGGTCAAAAAACGCTGTTTGCTCTAGGCTAGGTCTTTTAAAGGTGCCTATTTTCTTATCCAATATTCGATACCCTAGTTCACAATCGTACTAATTACAAGGGAAAAAAATGCTGTAATTAGAACAATAGTGCACAAATCATAGTCATCAATCATAATTTCGCCACCGTTTTCCCGTAATTAGTACTATTGTGAACTTGGGTATCGAATGTATGAATTATCCGTATTCATAAATTAAATAGCCGCCTGAGCCCAACTCCTTTTGCACTAGCGCCAGTGATTGAGCCTATTATCGATTGTTAAGTGATTGCTATAAGTAGTCGGACGCTTCGACTGTGGAATGAGCCCGAGGGACTACAGTATGGGGCTCTTCAAGAAAGAAGTGGATACATTTTCAAAGGGTCGGCAACGCGCATGTGACACCCCTGGAGTTGTAGGCGTCCATAGGCTGCGGTGACCGCTTACCATCAGGTGGGCCGTACGCTTGTTTGCCACCGACGTGGTATTAAAAAAAAAGTAACTTGTGTGATTAATTACTATGTTACATATTTATTAGTTTTCATACTAATGTATGTCAACCATTTCGGCGCCTATATACCTACTACCTGATCTTGTCTACCTAGTTACTGCCATTTTAATACAAAATTTAAACTAGGTAAATTAGATACTTTCACAAAAGCAATACATTTAAAATAGTAACTTCCAGAAGGCCAACCCCGATTTGTACCGTACCAAAAAAAATAGTACTCGTACTACGAATTATCAATTGATAATTAACTGTCTCATTTCGGTAAAGAAAACCATCGTCAGGAACCCGGTCTAGACAAGGTCTTAGTTTGCCTTCTGGATTGGTAGGTCAGAATAGCATTCGCTTCCGTAAAACCAGGATACCTAAGGGACGATTCACACCGAACGTCCGGAGTCGGCGCGCACGCCACCTAAGTCAAAGGAATTCGAACCCTGCATACAGAAGCTAGACTTCGTATCGAAAAGGCAGTGGCAGAGCCGGCGGCAGCCAACCGGCCGTTCGGTGTGAATCGTCCATAAGGCAAAATCTTGGTATTAGGTAAAGAAAGTGGACCCCGAGATTCTTAGGAACAAAAGGGAAAACGTTAGGAGGATGATGAGGGTGACATAATGTTGTATGACAAAATATGTCTAATTAAGTACGTAGATAGATAAAATACTTAAATTAATTATTTATTACGAAAGTGTCATCAATCAAGTACGAAGTGTCATATGTACTTAAATAAAACTGTTGTTATAAGAGGGATCTGATGAGATCTGATATTTTGTTCGTTCTTGTGTTATAAGTTCTAATCGAATAAATAATTATATATATTTTTCCATTTGTACACCTTTTTATTCTTCTTATACAAATTGTGGTTTAACTTCTTAATGATGGAAGACTTACGCGGTTTTGGATTGGGTGGATAATAAATAGTTTTTTTTTGTTACCTATAATTTTAATGTGTACATAACGAATTTAATACGTGTATCAGCAAGTAGAGCACTATTAGAACACTGAAATCACTTTTATAAGCATTGGCGTTACTGTAACATCCTAATTCATGAGCAGCAACCAGATACTTGATATCGTTGGGGTAGCGGCATCCTGAATCTAAAACAATTGAAAATTGTTATATTTATTGGCGAAGAACCAAACATACGAGTAATTATGTTTTTTTCCCCCAATATCTCGGAAATGATCGCCTTGCTGTTGCTAAAATAGTCCGTGCAGTTTCTCGTTCCCTATACCTATTGAATATAGGTAGCGCCAAAAATGTAGTCATTAGAACATAATGCCCTATCGCTCGACCGAGATATTGTATACATTTCCATCTCTATATTATTTAGTAAAGTGTATTCTTTATTAATGTTGAAAAAACATAACATACTAAGTCACGTCGCTGCAAACAGCCAAATGATCGTACATTTGAGGTTTTCCCACGTTATCTATGTCTTTAATTTGCGCATAGAATTGTTTTCTCGGTTTCTGCAATTTCTTATTGCTGTTACTTATTGTTATTTACTTTTGGCTAAGTATGATTTTTCATGATAATAGGTGTAAAATGCATCAAATAAATCTAACATTTACCTTTACATTGAGGCGTAAGGGGCACTGTTGCAGAAGCAACTGTCAAGTAAAAAGGAGGACAGCTGTCTACTGACGACGCCTGGTAGCATGCTTCGGTCAGGCTTATTTCCACTGTACTGGCACTGGAGGCAGACTGGCAAACGGCGTCTCCGGGCACCGAACCGGTGGTCTGATTCCGTCTATAAAATAAACAATTAAATGATCTGCTACCGGATATAGGACTGGTTTATGTACTGGCCTATACTTATACTTTTATGGCGAAACAGCCAACCGTACTAAAATTACCAATATCAGTGAAACAGCCAAGAATTTAGCTGACAGTGCAATTCGAGTTTTACGAATCAGAATAAGGTTGGCACTACTTTAAGTTATATGTTTTAAATGTCGAGCTTTTCGCCAATACGTATCTTACATAGATCCGTGTCTATATAACGTAATAGGTATAAGTGTAAAATGTATTAAGATAAAACGGATTTTACAATACCTACATAAAATAACATTTTGTACCCAGGGACACACACAAATAGATTCTAATACCTTTAAGTTCTTACATTATTAAGATAAGGTCCTTCTTGTTCCTGACAGCTCTGGACATAAAATTAAATACTATTTTTTAAGGCAAAATCTTTTCAGCAACCTTACATTATGCGGAATTTCAAAGACAAAACTTAAGTTCACTTGAATTTCACTATAAATATGCTGCGTGAACAAGAGGGACATTTACTTTATTAAAAGACATTTCACTCGAATCTTGATAATGCGTACCTCGGAAAAGTGTCCGTCCTCGAATAGCATACTGACAGACTGGCCGACTCTTGGGTTTGAATTCTTAACAGTCTTGAAGGGTTGTTGACAAAAAAGTAATTGGGAAGCATTCTGTACAAGTTGATGCCATTGCCTTCGACGTAGTCTTCAAAGCCGATGGTTCCAGAATTTCGGTCAACCCAATCAATACTGCATAATGGATTGACAATTCTTCTTTGACCTAAATATTTAACGAGTTTTGCTTTTAATAACTAAAACTTGCACAATTTTTAATGTGTCATGGGTTAGGAACACTTATAGTTATATAAACCTGTCATAACGAGGTTAGTTAACCAGTATATTTGAATTATTGAAAGACACAGGATATATTCAAGGAACAATAACATTAGGCTGCGGTAACCGCTTACGATGGTGGATGGCTGATGAGGCGACACAGGTACCACCGACGTGGTATATAAAAAATCTGACCATATAAAACTGCCAAATAATAGATTTATCCCAGATCGCCATCAATGGGCAGTGTGGCCAGAAGGCTGACTATGGCCATAGCTGGATGGCAATTAAAATTTGCGAAATATTGGCCAGACTTGTGGTCACCGGATGTATCTGACTGCGATTACCGATTTTGGTTACGGTATTCTACAATGGGGGAACACGGTAGACGTTAAAGCCCAAAAAAAATATTTTACGGAGCAGGGTATCGACTCGATAGTCCATTTCCCGTGTATTGTAAAGGCAGGGCCGCGGGTTCACAAGGAAAATCTATTTTTCTGTGGTACTCATTTTAAAAACATACAACTCACGTCACCGCTGCACACGCGTCCGCGCCGCCGCCGCCAATGCTCGCCGATACACTGAAAGCTCTGTGATACAACAGCACACCGCAAAACCGCCCCACGCCGCGCTGGCTTATCTATCCAAGGGTTTACCGCTTCCACGCCGCTACCACCGCTGCAACGCTATTGTCCCGACTGATTTTCAGTCCAGACTCTTATTAGGTATAATATAACCAGTACCGCCTCCACGCCGCAACGCTCCGGTCCACCGCCGCTGTCACTGCGTTTTGAGCTTTGACGCTGATCGGTCTGTACTCGTAAGTTGGTGCAACCATCCCTGAAAGTTCGAGTTTCTAAAAATTCTAAAAGGTACCAGATACTTACTTGTTCTAATATTCTCAATTAGACTAGATAAAATCTCTGGAGAAGCTCTGGCTGAGGATAGCGTCACGGGAACAAAGTCTGATCTGGCTCGAAGTAAGGGAGCAACGGTTTCACTGCCTGACGAGGATGATGCGAAAACTAAACGTAAATCTGAAAGTAATAAAGTTATGTGAACAACTTTAATTGGCACCTATTAAAAGCCATTGAACATCCAATATCTAAAATTGCAATAATTGTAGCAATTATAGTTCTTTTTTACTCAAAGTTAAAAAACCGCACGAAAACACAGATTATTTGGGAAGAAAAAAATACAGGTGAATCCTGATTTAATAGTAATTCTCGTTAGAATTGCGTCATAGCCAAAGGTCATACCATGTCTAAAATATTTTGTTTTATTTTTCTAACCAGTCGGTATTTACGAGTATATACGAGTAGGTATATAAGTTACCTACGTATGAAAATTTTAATTTGAAAATATTTTTCTAAATATATATTTTTTTAATTTCTCTCGCCGCTATCCAATCCTTGACATTCACCATGTAGGTAAGTAGGTGATTAGTCGAATCTTTCGACTAACCTGACCATCCACACCACACAAGAGAAGTGCTACCGAGAACCGAAAACGAAATATCTGCCTTTCTGTCACTCGAATATGCAAGTGCGACAGAGTGCCAGATATTTCGTTTTCAGAGTGTCAAACGTGACGAAACGACATTCCGAGTATTTAGATAGGTACCTGGAGCAAAACGCCTTAGCCATGTAGCGTGATTCATCGCCTGATTCCAGGCGTCACCAGTTAGTGGTATCGTATCAGAGAGAAATAGAGCTACTGTAGCATTTCCTCCAGAGTATTGCTGAGTCATGTCCGTTGTTGCCTGGTTTGTCATTATTTCTCTTAAAGATTGTAAGCCTTGCACTACGTTAAGCATACCTGAAACACGTAGGCATAACTATTACCTTATACCGTTAGGGAACCATTTTTAACCGACTTCATAAAGGAGGAGGTTCTCAATTCGACTAGTTTTTTTTATGTTTGTTACCTCAGAACTTTCGACTGTGGGTGAACCGATTTTGATGATTCTTTTTTTATTTGAAAGCTGGTGCTTCCCGTGTGGTCCCATTTCAATTTGGTCCAGTTCTGATAATGGCATCCATGAGAAAACCATATAACTCTTAAATTTGCATAAAGTATGTGCGCGAAAAATGGACGAATAACCCGGTTGAAGTCGTTTTTTATCCGACTTCAAAATTTCAAAAGAGGATTATCAATTCGGTTGAATTTTTTTTTTTTTTTTTTAATGTTTGTTAGTCCATAACTCCGTCATTTCTTAACCGATTTGGAAAAATCTTTTTTTGATTGTAAGTATATATATCCAAGTTGGTCCCGTTTTTGTCAAAACGCAGTTCTGATGATGGGATCCATGGGAAATTGAGGGAACTCCTCAAATCTTCAAGGCAAACAAATAGTAATTTTTGTGTTTTTATCAACAAGTCAAGCATTTTCATCCAAAAATGTGACATTGGATGTAGTGGAACTGCTGATGATGATCAGAACAGAACTCTTCAACGACAAAAAGTTCACGTTTGGGATTTGTCCTCCTAGCTGTGTTTGTTAAGCAAGTTCTATTTTCACGATTAATTTTTGTCATGCTTGATTTCTGATGATGGGATCCATGAGGAATTGAGGGAAATCCTCAAATCTTAAAGGCAAACATATAGTGATTTTTGTGTTTTTTTCAACAAATTGAGCATTTTCATACAAAAATGTGACATTTGATGAAGTGGAACTGCTGATGATGATCAGAACAGAACTCTTCAACGACGAAAAGTTCACGTTTGGCGATTTGTCCTCCTAGCTGCGTTTGTTAAGCAAGTTCTATTTTCACGATTAATTATTGTCATGCTCGATTTTTGATGATGGGATCCATGAGGAATTGAGGGAACTCCTCAAATCTTAAAGGCAAACATATAGTGATTTTTGTGTTTTTATCAACAAATCGAGCATTATCATACAAAAATGTGACATTTGATGAAGTGGAACTGCTGATGATGATCAGAACAGAACTCTTCAACGACGAAAAGTTCACGTTTGGCGATTTGTCCTTCTAGCTGTGTTTGTTAAGCAAGTTCTATTTTCACGATTGATTTTTGTCATGCTCGAGTTCTGATGATGGGATCCATTAGGAATCGAGGGAACTTCTCAAATGTGAAAGGCACACAAATAGTGATTTTAGTATTTTCATGAACTAATCAAGCATTTTCATTCATAAAAGTGACATTTGATTAAGTGGAACTGCTGATGATGATCAGAACGGAACTCTTCAACGACGCGTAGTTCACGTTTGGCGATTTGTTCTCTTCGTTTTGTTTGTCAAGCAAGCAAGGTTTTTTCATGATTCCATGAGGAATTGAGGGTACTTAGTCTTCTACCATTATAAACATACATTATAGCCATTTTTATTTTATTGTATATCTGTCTAACAGTGCACCATCTAAGTATAATAATCTTTTACCGGCCTCCCCCATTGAAGTCGGTATTTTTCTTATAAATTATTTTTGTCAAAATGTTCGATTATTTACACAAACCGAACTAGTCCCATAGTAAGCTCAATAAGGCTTGTGTTATGGGTACTAGACGATGATAATTATATTTAATAGATATATACATAGAAAGCATCTAAGTGTCAGGAAAAAATGTCTGCTCACCACCTCAGAAACAAGATATAATTATTACGGAGGACGAAAACCTTTGTTTATGTATAGTTATGTAGATGTGGTCCGGTGCTGTATGGTATTTTCTTATACAACGATGGTAGCAAACAACCTTACTGCCTGCAGTAAGCAAATCATGTAGCATGTAGTGTAGACGCTTGTGACTCCTTTATCGACTTGAGGATTCGTTGTGTTGACAGCTAGACTCATATGCAGGTTCCTCACTCTAAACACATCACATCCTCGGGGGTTCTGACGACTTCACTGACCACCAGAAACACAACACCACATACCTAAAGAGCAGGTAGTGGCATTGTCTACGGCTGCAGTCTTTTGTAAGGTGGAGGTACTTCCCCAGTTGGGCTGCTTCATATGAGCGAGATGACGTTCCGCTTTGGCTGAGTTGGTAGTGAACCTGCCTACGAAGCTGGAGGTCCCGGGTTCGAATCCCGGTATTGGCATTTATTTGTGTGACGAGTACGAATATTTGTTGCCGAGTCTTGGATGTTTTCTATGTATTAAGTATTTATTTATCTATAGAAGTATGTATATCGTCGTGTAGCACAGTACCCATAGTAAAGTCATTGCTAAGTTTGCTGGGACTAGGTACATGTGTGTAAGATTGTACATCCTGTCGGAAATATCTGCGAACCTGGCTGGGAACAAATTGTTATGCATCAGGTACGCAGATATTTCTGACGACTTGTAATCAATATTTACCTATATTATATATTCACTTACCTAGCTGAGCACTGTGCCTTAGAGCAAATTCACTATAGAACTTTGCTGGCGAAAATGTTTTATCAATGATCACATGACCGGTTTCTGGATGAAGTAGAGTAATGCTTGATCCATATTTGCTAACTTCGATATTGTCAACAATATAAGATATTAAGTTGCGGTTTGTTTCCGAAGTTATTAGAATCAAATTCACTTTTGGTCTTATCATTTGGTTGACATTCAATGGACAGACCGGATCGCTGTTCATGTTTGTAGCTGAAAAATACATTAAGACGTTTCTTAAAGGAGTTCATAAAGGAAAATCTTTATGTAATCAGAAAATTCTGGATCCATACTTACGAATATAAGTGTGAAAGGCGGCCACAGTGTTGTTGACGAATTGTTCTATGCCCCTTATGTTAGTTGTGCCTGACAAAGGCGACACATGGTATAGGGATATTGCAGGGCCTAAGCTCTGCTCAGTTAATGTGACCGTAGAAGCGATATCTGGTATCAGCACTATCCGATTGCAAGCCCGGAATCTGGGTTCGTGCATTATGCCATTCTAAAAATATTACGAGGTGAAATTACAAGCATGTAAGTACCTGCTCAATAATACAAAACACATACAAAATGTATAGCAGGGAAATCATCAAAACTGATATTTGATCAAATCTCTAAGGCGTGAATTCCACTGAGACGGCGTAAGGCGAAGGCGAGGCGCAGGCACGGCACAGATACGGTGCCGTGCCGCTTCTGTGTAATTTACCGGCACGTCGCCTTCCTACATTTCGTATGAAAACGTTTGTAGCGGCACCGTGCCTGGGCCGTACCTTCGCCACGCCTGTGCCGCGCCTTCGCCACGCCGTTTCCGCGTCGCTAGCAGAAGCAGACACGATTTCAGCGCCGCGCGAGGGGGACGTCGCTTGTTATACAGTATGAGCGGTATAAATTAATCAATATCAAAAATGCGTGACGATATTGAATATAATATAGAGTTCTGCGAGATAGTTGAAGAATATCCAACTCTTTACGACTATACCAGGCCGGAGTACAGTAATAGAAATATTCAGGATAAAATATGGAGAGACTGGTTCTCTCCAATTTTTATGCTGCATCTGAAGACCGTGTTTTACTTTCGACAATATAATTTGAAAAAAAAATTGTGACATTTTATACACTGTACGAAAACGATCAGGATATTCATGTAATTTTTCCATTATTTTAACATATCTATGTTTTTCTGACAATATCTTCTGTGCTTCTGTACATTAATGAGTTGCAGCAAAGCAAGCGCATCTTCGTCTTCTGAAGAGAAAGACATGCTATCGCAATAAAATCAGCCTGTATGTGTGTGTACGCATCGTACCGTCTCTTCGCCGCTTCTGTATAACTTTAATCGCGTCCGTGCCGTATCTGTGGCACGCCTGCGCCGTGCCTTATGCCTTACGCCGTCTCAGTTTAATTCACGCCTAAGGAATGATTTGATCAAATACAGGTGTCGGTTTAGAGAAATTATAAAATCGGCCAAACACGTCAACTCGATTTGTCATTTCACTAGTCCAGGGATTGGATCAAATTCAAATCTCAGTTTTGATTATTTCACTGCGACAGCAGGCATAATGTCGGCGCAGGATAGTGAAGTGCGTATTTTAGCGAAAGACTAAGGTTATTAGAATCACATTTTCTCGAAAAACGGATTGAATGCAGAGCTGTCAACTAGATTAGTTTAATGAAATAATGTTTTTTTTTTCAACAACAGGTGTGTGTGAGTCATTAATTTAATACGATTTGCTTACACTCGCCAACTCGCCTACACTTGTGACTATAAAATATTGCTTGTTATTACTAAAGTTAGTTTACTGATTGTATTTTTGTAGACATTTGTTATGATTGATTTCCAATAAAAATAAATAAATATTGGGTAGTACGAGTATTCAATTAGAAGCGACTGTATGTATGTAAGGCATACTACTTTCTAATCTGAAGGTTGTTGGTTCAAACTGGAGACTGGAGGCAATGGCTTGTCTTTGAAGAAAAACATTGCGAGGGAACCGGTCTACTCCTAACAAGGACTTAGTCTTCCCGTTAGATTCGTTTTCGTAAAACTAATGCCTATGCCAAATATTGGGATTAGGTACAACCGGAAAACGCGAGGATAATGATGATTCAGTCAAAAAATGCATTACTTACCACAGTATAATACATGTCTATCAGTTGAGACAGTTTCAGCTCTGGAAAAGTATTTACGTTCGATAGACCAAGTTCACTAAGGACAAGTCCATCCAATCCGCCTCGGATTTCCGCGTCAGTCAGTTCCAAATCGGTGGTGCGGGTGTGGAAGTAATGCCTGTTGGCGTATGAACTGTTCCAACCTCCGGTACTACCCACTGTTATGAAATTCCTCGTCATGCCTTGCCTAATAGCAGTCTCAGCAATATCACCTTCAAAAATACAACATCCGTTTGTTATTTCAATCTTCGCGATTCCCTCAAGGGAGAAATATGACATCATTAATTTTCTTGTATTTAGGTACTTATACAGATTGTTTTTATTGATTTCCGTTCATTCAGGCATATGGCCGTTGTCTATCCAAAGAAATGACGTACAGCATGTTTAGGTAATTTATCAAAATTCAAGTTTTTTTTTCATTTTCATACACAGTAATTAATTGTATCACTATATCACCAAGAGTGAATGCAAAGGGGCCTTAAGAGTTAACGTGGAGTTAAGCAAAAGTTAATTAATGTCAAGTATATTCGAAATTGGAATGACACACGTATACGTCAAAACCGGCCAAGTGCGTGTCGGATCACGCACAGAGAAGGGTTCCGTACCGACACCTAATCTACATTTAAAACCACTATACAATACAGTAAAAAAAGGTCGTATCTTTATAGGGAAGACACGGCACTTAAGCTCTTTTGTTTGGACAAGACGGTTTTTCAGCAATAACTCAAAAACTGTTAAGCCTATCTTGTTCAAACCAAAAATCGTTGAAAGTGTTTATAATTGTACATCATCTTGTTTTTTTTTCAGAATTTTAAACTTCATGGTTTGGAAATTAGAGGAGGGGGGGACACTTTTTACGACTTTGACAGCCAATATCTCACCAACGGTTGACTTAAATGGAAAAGTTTTTTAGAAACCTCTATTTTATTTTCGAAGGCTTATCCATTGATACCCCACAGGTCTATGTGCATTGAAAAAAAATGCAATTCACACCATATTTCTATAGCGGTTCATAGCATATACCTTCCTACCAAATTTCATGATTGCAGTGCTCATATTCTCAAAGTACCTAAATCGGCTGTGACATACGGACGGACGGACAGACACGACGAATCTATAAGGGTTCCGTTTTAGCCATTTTGGCTTCGGAACCCTAATAAAAACCACACTCTAACTCTGCCTCTCTGTCGCACTGACGTATTCGGCCGACAGAGGGAGATACTTCATTTTTGGTTCGCGGTAGCGCCCCTTTGGCACCTTGTCGTACTTAGATTTTGAACGATATGTCAAGCAAATGTGTTAGAAAAGTTTTGTGTAAGTTCATGTAGCTGGCCACTTTTTAGGAGTTAATAAATCAACATTGTTTAGTTGTTAAGGATCTTTTGTACATTACTTAGGGGTGTTAATTAATGAAAATTAATTCTTGAATATCTTCGGAATGGTAGTTATTAGGATACTAGTATCTTAGAGAAGATTACTTTACTTCATTTAAGGAATGTGTCCTCGCAATTAACGGAATTCAATAAAAACTTCCTGTATAAAAACAGAATGTGTTCAAAAAAACTAACTGCCTATGTTTTTCAGTCTTCAATATTTTTGGGTTCTCTTTATTTAGAATCGTTGATACTATCGATCTTTCTGATTACAAGATAAAAATGTTCTAAACTTTACTACATTATGTACAATGTTTCTACCAGTGCATCATGCAAATACAAATAAACAAGACTCCATAAAAACATGTGACGATCTAGAATATTCTAGATACTTTTTGTCTTGTATAAGGACCAGTAATATTTTGAGTATCTAGAACCGAAAAAAAATGAATTCTGAAAAACCTTCATGCAGTAATACAGCCAAGGAATTTAATACCCTTACCTACCCATTTCGTAAACTTTTTCTTTGAATTTCTACACAGTTTGACAGGACTGTCAACCTTAAGGGGGTCATAAATTAAATTCTATGTACATTTTTTTAAATTCTCACCTAGAGAATAATGTTAGAATTTTGTTTAAATATGTATTTTAGCAATTTATGTTAAACACTTCGCGACTTACCAGCAACTGTGGCTGCATATCTATTGTTAACAACTATATCGCTGTCTGTGAATCCTGACTTCAAGTTGACCAGATCAGACACTGCCACTTTTTGTTGCTCCAGTCCTGCTGAAATGCCTGCTATAACTGGGCCCATGGCTACATCACCCCAAGGGGTCGACACTACTCCAGTTTCTATAGGGCAGCTTGTTGTCCCCAAAATTTGACGGCCATAATGGTCCTTCATACCGCTGCAATAGGACAGAAAGCTTGAATAAATATAGATGTTATTGTCGGATAAATATAATCGGCAAAGCATGATCTCATGTTGTTGGCTTGTGCTTGCTATAAATCTGTTTTCTCAAGTCTTAATCCTTCTTAAGTAAACATGGTATTCCAAGGGTAACATATTTCTAGCATTTTAGCGTAGATGTGCTCTGAATTGCAACTGGCGTCAAAGTATTCTTGCAAAATTGTAATATCAGTTGACTGTTCATTGGTACGATAAAATTACTCACTCACTTCACATCAATGACTTCAACATCATCACCTTCCCGGTATGCCGCTAGGCGTGCGCTGCGGTTGCCCGGAAGCGATATGCTGTTGCACGTCCATTCTTCGTCTCCTCTAGCGTTTAGTAATATGCTGGATGAAACCATGAAGTGCAGTGCACACTGAAAGTACAGAGTAAGACCGTCAAGTTCGTGTAACTTATATTGTGTTGGCTTGTGAATATCGAACTTTAACATTAGTCCACAAGAAGTCCAGGACACTAATAGATACTTATTTTGGTCATTAAAGTACCTATATGTTCCTATCTCCCGATAGATGTCGAGAGAAAATAGAATGTATGATTCCACTAAATGAAAATATTACCTTTTCTTCAGGCGTTAGAATTTCTGCAGCCAAATTAAATTGGTTCACAGGCAAAAGTTTATTCAGCAACAACATATTTTTATAAATCGGGAACCCTGTAGCACTGTACGGCACTATAAACTGCTGTACTATTGCTGTTGGGTCATACACTATCCCGTCTTGTCGAAACCTGAAAAATGTTCAAACAATTTTTTACAATAAAACAAGATATTGAAACACGTACCATTTCATCCTACTGCTGTCATTGCGTCAAGAACTAAATAAAAAGGCAAGTTGTTTTCTATTTCCTTGACTGTAACATAACAATAGACATTCTTCTATAGTTTGTTTACCGGCACCCAGGTCACGTGCCTGAAGTTTCTAGGGCCTTGCATTTAAAATTCAGGATTAAAGCTAATCAAAGGTAGAATACTACTCGTAGGTACCCTGGGGTTAGGTATTTTTATACGCTAAGTATACATCCTTCAAGGATCTACAATACCAACAACAAAAATAGTTTTCAGTAAGTAGTAAGTAAATACTAACATGTGCACTATTGCGGTGGATATCTGTCTCATATCTCCAACAGTATTAGGATGATCTTCAATTTTTCTGATTATGTCTAGCATCACTTGTAATGTCATTGGTGGTAAGTTATTTCTATTTAATAAATTAGGTTCACTATAACATTCCAGCAAAAAAGAAGACAGCGTCTTGCCAGAACTCTGGGCGAGCGATATCACCACACAACCAAACAAAAATGTCGATATTAGCACTGATTTATTCATTTTATCGAATAATTTTATTCACTATAATCATAGAACCCTAAAAATTGTTGAAAAATTTAGGTGCTGTTGCATTTCATAGTCTATTGCGTTAGTGTGTCTGAGGGACACTGTTATCGCGTGTATGGTTTCGCGTGAAACAATCTTATCAGGGCGAGTAGGTTGATAAGACAGATAGTCACTTTACGCCCTATTAGGTCCAACTTGGAAAAATAATATTTTGATCGCAATGTTACCGTTATCATGTTAATATATGTCAAAATTCAAAATTACATGATAATAATGAAAGAATACATAGGGAGTAAATGAAACAATAAAACAGAAATAATTAAATATATATTTTTAAACAGTTATTAACACAATACCTATAGCCATTCATTATAAATGCATATAAATATTAGCTTACAATCTAACATGAGATTGACAAAGAGTGCATAGAGATGACCCAGCTAAAGTACCTAGAGGTAACACTGGTGGTGGATCCAATGAAACTTTAAGGATGATTCACAGTAGACCGTTCCGTGTCCGGGCCGGCCCGTTTTCTATGACAGGTAAGGCAACGGCCGGCGTTTTTCTCTAGAGAAAACGGGCCGGCCCGGACACGGAACGGCCTACTGTGAATCATCCTTTAGTTCTCAATATGTACGGTGTACGAGTATCTTACGTTATACGGGAATCTAGAGACGCTGCGTCTGTAAAGAAAAATGCGCTCACCTTCTTCGTAACCAAAATAAGCACTGTCTTGAATAGATTAAAGTTGTAACTCGGGTGTATTGTATTGGCTATGTGCGAAGTAGGTGGTGGGGGTAAGCTAGGCGATCGTAGCGCACACCATGGCAGAAATGTGTACTTACCGGGGACCACTGTCAAATTTACTTTCACGTTTTCTATTGGTTTCTTAACGGTTTCCTACGATTCGTTTCGTTTGTATGTATTTATTTATTCTCTTATTTATTTCAGTAAAATTTCCAATACGGGGTCTTTCTCGTTTACTAAAGTAAATAAAATATTAATGTGTCATTATTTGACATCTCTGAGTTTTGATATTGACTCGGGACCTTTGACGTTTGACGTTTCAGACGTGCACATAGCCAATAGGTATCAATGTTTTGGCCAAGTTAAAGACAGGTACAGCGGACAGCCATATAAGCTTTAAAAGACACTAGTCTATAAAATTGACTATAAGGTATTATCATCAGCTTTTCTGTGAAGGAAAACAAAACATCGTGAGGAAACCTGCATTTATTTGCGAAGAAAATCGAAGGAGAAGTAGAAGAGCGGGCGGGAGTTGATGGTGGAGTACCCGTCACAAAGTTTCCGCAGGGGGGGGGGGCACTCTTGACGACAGAGCACTGTATAATTCATTTTCCTATCATCCTATTACAAATATTATAACTTGTGTATCACAAATAAAGAGACTTAAGTACTCGTACTTATACTTACAGTTTTTCAGCGATAACTCAAAATCCGTTAGAGCTATCTTGTTCAAACCAATAATCGTTAACACAACCTCAATTTTTTTTTTTGAATTTTTAATTACATAATTTGGAAATTAGAGGGGGTGGGGGGGGGACACTCTTTACGACTTTGACTGGTAATATCTCACCAACGATTTTAGAAACCTTTTTAAAGGCCTATCTCACACACGCTTATGAACATTGAAATTTTATTTTTCATTTGGTCCATATACGAGTAAGAGTATGTTATTCTTGGTGTATTCCTTCCACAATAATTTTGATGTATTCATCGTCTCGTAAAAGTCGTCCCAGCATCTTTCCTCATCAGCTGTTTTTAATGGTTTTTAACAGAAAGTAGAAGTTCTACTTAATTTAATATACGGTTGTATCCCCGATACAACCCAATGTTTTTTTCAATGTATGTATAGGTCAATATCTAAAAAAATCGTAGGTTCTCTGTCTAACATCCATGTTGATATTAGGGTGATCCTGATCTTCCAACTTCTGTTTGTTTTCAATAAGTACGTTGACAAGATTGGAAGATCGTTCCAGTTGAGAGAGACATCAGTGTAGCACTCCCTGAGTTCTGGAGCCACGCTTGTTCATGCCGTTGCCAACATGCACTAGAAAATATACAATGTACCCGCCAGCGCAATCCACCACATCTTAAGTAAGAAATTAGAAGACGCATTGAACCCTCTGTCCAAAATCTGCCGTTGGCGAACCGGTACGTCGGGCTGAGGAAATAATATTTACGCTATTTACATCGAAAAGGTTAAAGTTAAGGACTATCAAAATGTGCCTGATATTGTAAGAGAATTTGTGTAAGGTTATCACTAAAATATTACAAACATGTTATTATAGTTAGTTTGAAACCATTTTGTACATTTAGAGCATGGTGTGAAATATTGCTTGTCTTTATTAGAATTATTAGTTTATTTTGTGCCGTAACTTATTTGTATTTTATTTCAAATTAAAACCGTATTTGTGCTTTGTAGTTTTTAGTTTCCTAATTTGCATTAATTTGTTAAGGTTTTTTTGGTCAAGTCGATAAACTTTTTCTGATTTCTATTCTTATGTAGTTCCACGTTTCACTACCCAAGAAGAAAAAAATTCTATATTTTAAAATTTGGTAGATCGTTAGTCAAGGATCAATAGCCATTCAGACGACATATCCCCAGCCAGGCATATGCCGGCCAGGGCATTTATTTGTGCATTTTTCACGGATATTTGTTCTTGGGTCTTGGATGTTTACTATTTATTTATCTATATAAGTATGTATATCGTCATCTAGTACCCATAGTACAAGCTTTGCTTAGTTTGGGACTAGGTCGCTTTGTGTAAGATTGTCCCCCAATATTTATTTATTTTATTTTATTTATTTATATACAGGTTGTTTTTATTGATTTCCGTTTCTTAAAGCATATAGCCGTGTATAGCCATGGAAACGACGTAGCATATTTAGTTTTACAAAATTCAAGAAAAAAAGATTATTTTTTAATTTTCTTGCATAATATTTAATTATATCACCAAGGGTGAATGAAAAACGGCCTTAAGAGTTAACGTGGAGTTAAGCAGAAGTTAATGTTAAGAATGACAATCCGGAATTCGAATGCCTCGCACGTCAACATTGTTTAATTGTTAAGGATCTTTATACTATACTACTCGTAGGGGTGTTAATTAACGAAAAGTAATTCTTGAATATCTTCGAAATGGTAGGAATTAGGATAGTAGTGTCTTAAAGAAGATTACTTTATTTTATCTCATTTTACCTTCGCAATCAACGGAATTCAATAAAAACACCCTGACAGACGCTCGAACGTAGTGAGAGCGCCAATAATTCGAGGCTGAACTGAGTGGTTTCACCCGATTTAAGAATTCTGTTTTTCATTTCGAATACGAGTAAAGGATGATTCACAGTAGGCCGTTCCGTGTCCGAGCCGGCCCGTTTTCATCTAGAGAAATACGCCGGCCGTTGCGTTTGCTGTATAGAAAACGGGCCGGCCCGGACACGGAACGGTCTACTGTGAATCATCCTTAAACTACAAAAATGCCAAATAACAAACCTGCGGGAAGCGGGAACTGTTGACTGACGTTATAGTAATGGTGTATGGACTATTTTCTGGAAGTAGTTTTTAAGGGGATATATATTGAATAAAATAATGCTTATAAATTATGGAAAAGTATCAATAACATTTCTGTTTATCTCCGTAATTTTAAATTATTTATGTAAGTATCATATTATCAGTAAGGTTCTAAAATTACTGTTACAATTTAATGGAAAATAAATTACTGTATTTGTATAAGTTTTTGGCCATTTGAATTTTTAAAAATAGTTAATACGTGATACCTACTTTATATAAATAAAATATAAATTGACAAACTGTATTTAAAATTTAAGTATATAAAATGACTATAACTATTTCTTAAATAAGTTTAGGATTAGCTTATATTGAAAAATAATTGCTTAAAATGAATTAATACACAATCAATTAGCATTATTGAACAGTTTTAATTTCGTTTTTATTTCCATTATGTACAATATTAACTTATAATAATTATTCACAAAGGCTTAAATGAATATAATTTTTAGGAGGTGACTGTACAGGCTTGTGCCATTGCAATTTTTTTTTAATTATTGGTGCACTTTCAACCAAGCGGATTGAAAGTGAGTCATGTCAGCCCTAAAGGCTTAAGATCAAATATGAGCTACTTTCTGAGTATGAGGAATGAAAAAATATAAGGGTGTTAAAAAATATCGACCTTACGAGCACTGTAGAAACTTGAAGGAAGGAAGGACGGACGAATATTATTGAAGAAAAATATTAGAAAGGTAATGTTTACTGTCTCCTTTATTATCTCTCATAAATACTCATAACCAAAAATCTCTCCTCCATACTTGAATACACTCGCAGGATCTATATCGGCAACGTTTGCCTTATTTTGAATTATTTATGTTGTACAAAAATGTACAGTGAAAATAACACTATCATTTTACAAAACATCTTTTATTGTATATAAAAATAGCTTTAAATGTAATAAAACATCTTCATATGGTTTTAAATAGGTACTACCCTGTTGAAATAAACGACCTTCACTTATTTTAATAAAGAAACGCTTAAGTATCTACTTTGTTAAATATCTACGTATAATCTAAGGCAGTTAGAAAACTAAAGTAAAAATTTACTTTGTGACATAATGTACATTTTTTACAATTCTTAGGTGGGAGTAAATAGTCAAGAGACTAGTTCGAAAATTGCAATTACTTCCCGTTCGAAGTAAATATTATGGCATCTCGGAAACTAGCAAAACTTATTCATATAAATAATATTTAAATTTCATTTCTTAATCTAGTAAATACACGGTAATGTCGGTTATTAAAACATGAATCAAATATACAAACAAAATGCAAGTTAACTAACTCTAAGGAGACTTGAACAAATTAATTAAAAGTGCAAATATGACCACCGCAAGACTAGCGGCAATGCTGGTAGAACCACTGAAGCAGCCAAAGTTCTCAATCTGCACGGAATATCTTACATTGTATGGAAACCTGCAAGATCCTGTATCTGTGAAGAGATAAACATTATTTGGTAAGCATTTTACAAAATATCAATGTTTTGGATCAAAATATGTAACTTTATAGAAGCAATAACCATAGGTACAACATTAGGTATCTATGCACTGCTGTGTATGTCGGATATGAACGTCAAGGAAATAATAGCAAAAAATGTGTTCCTTGGTTACTAAGAGTTATTAGTTGTTTTTCTTTAGAACCACAGTTATTTTATTTGCGGAAACAAAGGAAATTGCTAGTTGGAATCCACTCCATAATGTTTTTTTTTAATAAGCGGAAATGATTTTTTCCACGTAATTACATAAAATTGCGACAAATACCTGTGCAAGTGGCACTGAAGGTAGAAACACCAGTGGTGGTGGACTGCACGGAGAAGTAGAAGAGCGGGCAGGAGTTGATGGTGGAGTACCCGTCACAAAGATTGCGCAAGCTGATTTCCACGTTGCCTGTACTCGCGATTGTTTGGCATGTGATTGCGTTTTCATCGAGGCCTAAATTTGTGGCGTTTTGCCTGTAAATAATCGTAATACGCAAATTAAAAAAAAACCGGCCAAGTGCGAGTCGGACTCGCGCACGAAGGGTTCTGTACAACATTAGACACTTTATTATAACCTTTTAATTTAATTTAATAATAATATTGTTTTTATTTTTTTAACAGTAATAATAACGTTAAATCACCACCAAGCCAGGCACAGGGCAGGCGTACGGCCATCAGGCGGGCCGTCCACTTGTTAGCCAACGTGGTATAAAAAATTAAGTAGAAGTGTTGGTCAACTGCGAGTCGGATTTTAGTTTTCCCATATATTTGGGACCCAGCGCCTGATGAAGCTAACGAGCAACCTTTTAAAAGTTTGGTTTGTATGGGAGCTCCCTTAAATATTTATTTTATTTTGTTTTTAGTATTTTTTGTTATAGCGGCTACAGAAATGCATTATCTGCGAAAATTTCAACTGTCTAGAGCTATCACGGATCATGATCTGGTGACAGACGGACAGACAGACGGACGGACGGACGGACGGACAACGGAGTTTTATTAATAAGGTCCCGTTTTACCCTTTGGAGCAGAACCATAAAATTAATGTAAAAAAAAAACAATATAGATATTACCGGAAAACGTGTGTGTCCATTGTTTTGACAATGCTGTCTAATTAATCAATGTACCGTCAAACATGTATTTGACGGTACGGCAAAAGAAAATTAAAGATTTACTTACCTAGGTTGAGAAACAGTTCGCGAGTGGCAAATGACAAGACTTCCTACGCCTGCCCCCGTTCGCGAAATGCGGATCCTCCGTTCGTCGTTATTGTGGTAGAAGTAGTTGGGATGGATGGAATAGAAGTTAATATAACCGGGCTCCACGAAATCGTCGAAATTCCTGCTCCCAGAGTTTACGTCAGCGGGGAACCTAGCTCCACAAAGGGGATTGACCACTCTTCTTCCGACTACAACAACAAAAATTGTTAGAAACTTATGGTAGGTATAAAAATATATGCTGATTTTACTACAAACATTGGAAATATTACCTTGTTGAATACGATTTAATGTAGGTGCAAAAGCTTCAATGTGGTTGACGGTGGTCGTGAGGGAAATTGTGTGAATGTCTTCGTGCATATCGCGGACCAAGTTCCAAAGGTTATCGAATTGATTAGTTGAGGTTGCGAACAGAATCCTCAGGTCTGTGAATTAAATAAAGCTAGTTACAAGGGTACAGATGTATCTAAAGAGTTTAATAAAGATGCAGTAGCTTAGAATAGACAGCTGCGGAAAAAGTACACATATAGCCGGTTCAAGGTAATTATAAAAGGCTATGGATATGTCCACCCATGGAGAACAATCCTTCTTTATTTTCTTATTTATTTGTACGTATATTTCTATGTTACATACCAGGTACGGTTTCATTTAAGATACGGGCCTGCTGCCACACCTGGTCGTTGTTCTGCAAGCTCCCGGCGTTCAGCAGGAAGAGAAGCACCGACGAGTTGCCGCCAACGTAATTACGATGGGATTCATTTTCCAATTTCTCTTGCATATAAGTACGAATATTTGTGAAAGTATTCTGCAAATTTACCCCAGTGAACACTGTGGTTTCCAAAATTAAATTAGCGTCACAAACTAACCCACGTTAAAAGAATGAATGATTTCTTGGTATTTTCGATTACTTACTGGATTGATGTTTAGCAAGAGTGTACTCAGAATGGAAGTCTGCCAAAGACCACGTGGTGTTGATAACAACGTGTCCATCAAAAGCACTTAGTAGTGTCACGCTCGAGCCAAATTTGCCGACTTCTATGGAGTCCAACAGGTAAGACACTGCAGGGTAGATTACATCGTATGGCCATGCTGCGTCAATTACTAAGTAAAGGTTTGTCTTTAGACGGTAATCATGACCTAGAGTATCGGTGCTGACACAATTCAGATCATTCATGGTGGAGGCTGTAAAGTTATAAATGGGCGATGACAAACTCCGTAAATCGATATAGGTATATTATAATTATTATCTAGAACTTTTAGACTTACAAGCATAACTTTGGAAGTTGGTAACGGCACTGCTGACTAAATCGTCTAAACCTCCGGTTATAGTACCTCTCAGGGGCATTTGTGTATCTAAAGCCGCTGCGAAGGCGTAAGTTTCCGGTATTAAGTTGTCTACTGAGATGTGTTGTTGCATTAGTGTTCGACGGTTACACGCTCTAAAGTCATGATTGAACACTCCGTTCTGTAAGCAAATAAGTTCAAATTTAATATTTAAATCACTCTAATCCAAAATTTGTCTATTGTCGTAAAATTCTACACACATATCGTATTGAATATACATACAGTGTTAACTACAAGCCCCGGCCTCCCAAACTAGGTTTCCCTGTATCTCAAGAGTCAGTTCCTTCCCAAATACAGGCATAGTAACAGTTACAACATTAGATTTTCTTATATTTAAGTATAAATATACATATCAGTGTAGGAAAATTCTTACCTTCGAGTAGTACATGTCGATTAATTGCGATAGTTTTAAGGAACTGAAGGTTCCAAGTGGTTGGTTCAAATTAGAACCCAAAACAAAACCATCTATGTCGCCTCTGATATCAGGATCTGTCATTTCTATGTTTTGACGTGTGCGTAGCATATAGTATTTGGGCGCTTGTGTGCTGTTCCAGTAACCAGCAGCACCAATCGAAATGGAGGGGTTTCCTCTTTCAGTTCCTTGGATCAGAACCGCCTCAGCTAAGTCACCTGTTGACATAAAAAAAAAACACTTGTGAATTAATTTTGAAATCCAGAATGATTATGTGCTCATTCAGCCGTGTAAGTACCTGATAGTGTAGAAGCATATATTGACGAAACAGTTTGTTGGGCATTCTGATAGTTCAGAACTGACCCCTTCGCTAGATCGGAAACCGAGACACGTTGTGCCTCAGAACCGGCGGCTATTCCTGCTATGAGGTTTCCAGCAGAAACTTCTCCCCATGAAGTCTTCACCACACCACCCAAAATTGGGCACAGGCTGTCTCCAAGTAATTGGCGCTCGGATTTACTGCCACCAAAGTTGTTGTATTCAACATCGTTCTTAGGATTGTATTGTCTCATCTGACCAATCTTGTTCTTAGTATTCCTTTAAAAAACATATATTAATATTAGCTTACATAGAATTTTGGAAATTATAAAATAACTTTTAGTTTATTAACATACAGTAATGCTACATCGATGATTTCTACATCCTTGTTAATATCGTCGTAAGACACCTGTCGCGCTGTTCTGAGTGCACGATACTGAGAAAACTCGTTACAATTTCCATTTCCATGAACTCTCGCGTCTACAGTAGTGGACAGCAAGCTATGAATGGCGCACTGAAAACAATCACTTTCACTCAATAAATCACATTAGTTATTATAATATTATGAAAGTAAAATCTATCGGTGTAAAACTATCCATACCTTTAACGGTGACGTGAGAGTAGTATTTTCAAACACTTGCAAATTGTTAGGAATTAACCTCGTTAATAGTAATTTGTGTCGATGAAACGAATGGTAGGTAGCCGCCCAAGGTAAAATGTTAGTAGAAGCTTGGTTAGATTCTGGCTGATGATACTCTATACCGTCTTGTCTGTACCTGTAAATTATATTAAAAATGTGATCAGATTGAGCGGTAAAGTGGATTTCTTAAAACCTTAAAGTAAAGGGCATCCCGGCGACCTCATACGTGGCATATCTACTGCACGAGCAGTGCGAAGTAATATGATCGACCGAGAACGTAGATAAATGAACTTCGTTTTAAACCCCTATCTCGCGACTCTCTGGAAGCGGCTATAGAAGAATAGGTACTCACGTATGCAGCAAGGAGGCGGCAATTTGCCTAAGATCCATGTTGACATTAGGGTGATCTTCAATCTTCTGTATGATATCAATGAGCACGTTGATCGTGGAAGGGGGAAGGTTGTTCCGGTTCAGAGAGGCATTGGTGTAGCACTCCCTGAGTTCTGGGGCCACGCTGGTTTGCGCCGTGAGTTGCCCGTATGCACTGGCGAATAGACACGCCAGCACTACCCACCACATCTTGATTCCTGTGAATTGTAAGTACCTTAATGTTACTTCCCGTTTAGATTGGTCATAAAAAATCCGACTGAAGATAATTTTGATACGTGCAGGAAGCAGCAGTAAAAGAACTAGCGTTCCTTTAAAACTTATAGAAGAGGTAGAGAGGGGGGGGGGGGGGGGGGTTGGTAGAAATCATGGTACACATCGAGCTTTCTACTGATGTAAACGACAAATGGTTTGTTTATAAAAGCCAGACTTCGTAAAGGATATACTGATATTAAATGTCAATTCGACCGACAAGAATAGAGTTAATTCAAAGAAAAGCCATACAATTTTTTGACCTTAGTAAGTACATTGTTTTATATCCGCCAATGATTCCGCACGCGTTTACTATGATTGTGTTTTGTTACGAATACGAGGAAATGTAAGTATGTGAATGTAACTACTCATGAGTTTTTTGATAAAGAAAATCGATGACGAACTCCATTCGGCATCTGCGATTACAGTGTTATCAGCTCGGGTAACAGGGAGCGGTCGCGGATGTAACGACACTTGGATTGTTTTACATTCATTTCCTTCTTTCCCTTTTAACCAAAATTATGACGAAATAATAATTTATACCAAAAAAAAGCGACTCCAATTTTGTACTTGGCTATGCCACATTTTGTGGTTTCCGTGAGCCAATGCTTGGTTACCTACAGAATATACCTAAATCGGCATATGCGTGCCTATCAAATTCGAGGAGTTCCCTCGGTTCCTCCTAGATCCCATCATCAGACCTTCACTAAATTTATATGGGACCAATGTCGGGGTACCTGCTTTAAAACAAAAAAAGAATTATCAAAACCGGCCAATGTGGTCACGAGTTATCGGGGAACATACATACATAAAAAAAAGAACAAGCAAACATGCAGACGAACTGAGTACCTCCTTCCTTCTATTGAAGTCGGTAAAAAAATTCGTCGGTAGTTAAATCAGTGTTGTATTTCCTAGCCACGACTATTTTCACCTTCACGGAAATCCTATGCTTTTTGCGGTCTGTTTCAGTGCCTCTCTCTGAATTATTTCAATTATAATGCTTCTTAGGTTAGGTGGTAGTACAGTCAGCCAAGTTAGTAGTCTATTACTTTTGAACCCTATTGTACTTATATGCAGCTAGAAGAAACACAAAGAAAGACAACTTTCTTTTAGTCTGCAAGTGACTCACGCCGCTGCTTTATACACTATAAACTAGCTGCTGTCCGCCCCCATTTCAACCCCTTAGGGATTGTAATTTTGAGATAAAATTATTCTATGTCGTCTTCCGGGTTTTAAATACGTATAAAACAAGATTTTTTAAACAAATTTCATCTTGTATACCTACTCGGTTCCGCGGTTTAAGCGTGAATAGGTAACAGGCAGAGTTACTTTCACATTAATGTTATTAATATGATAATACATAATTAATTCAGTCACAACGACCTAAAGGATGACACATACCAATAGAACACGAAAAAGGGCATATCTGCATTTCGAATAGATTACAAACGATTGCCCAAGTTATGATATTTGCTTGCCCCAGTTATGATAACAATTTCTAGGCTTTAGAAACTTATTGTTAGAATTAAATTTTTATTCCGTTAATTTAAGTTCAGTTATAACTGTTATTGGTTATATTCTATAACGCCAGTTAAAATAATAAACTCATCTGTAATGAGTCATATTCTGTTTCGCAGTAAAGCAAGGTACTTAGGGCGACTCTTTACAGTATATTATACGCGTGCATAACGATTAAATTGTTGATTTTATAGCTGATCAGAGTGATCAGTTTCTTCTTTAAAGAGTAAAAATGCCGTTCAAGGTAGCTTTGTAATAATAAAACTAGATAACCTGTCTATATCAGTAATCCAAAGTACCTAAGTTGGATGTATCACTTCACACTAAATAAGTATAATATTCACGCACCGTTAACACTTCCAGACACTGAAACAGTCTCGTAAGAAACAATTGAGAAAGTATAATCAAGAAACAATACAATTAAACATATGTAACGTATGACAATGACAAAAGCACTGACAGAATGACTTATCAGCACAAGGTGCGACCAACGCCGTTCGCGGGTACCTAGGTCGACTGTAAAAATAAAGGGTATCAAGTGTTAAGATAAGATAATGGAAATCAGGTCTAGATAAATTTGTTACACGTTATAGCGGGAGTATGAATTTTAGGTTAATCCTTCAGGGAAACAATTTTTTACGTCTCTTTTTATATGATCTGGGAATTCTATTCAATGCATGCAGACAGATCAATCGTACTTTAGACTTTAGATGGGCACGGTCTATGGCCTAAGTACAAAAATATTAAAATATAATGAAACTGATTACTCATGACATGATTAAGGACCGCGAACCGGTCTGAAACATGTCGAGCGATATTCGACCTTAAAGACGTGAGTGACCCGTGCCATT
Organism: Notocelia uddmanniana; assembly: GCA_905163555.1. Taxonomy (NCBI): domain Eukaryota; kingdom Metazoa; phylum Arthropoda; class Insecta; order Lepidoptera; family Tortricidae; genus Notocelia; species Notocelia uddmanniana. The sequence continues at coordinate 18,869,387 of LR991057.1, forward strand.
CCGCACCACGGTTAGGTCGATTCGTTGAGTGTTCTCTTCATAATTATGTCTCGTATATCGTCATACAAAACTGGCTGCATGTACAAAAGGCGAAAGCCCAATATTACTTTATTACAGCCAGAGTCATCGATTTAAAAAAATAAAATTCACTGAAATAGTTGCAAACTATAGGTAGTGAAACAGTCTTACATATTGTTTGTAGAAGTTACGAAGATAAAAAATGGTACACTTCAAAAACCTCCTTATAATTAGTGTAGAACGTTATATTACGAAAAAGTTGACAAAAAAAGTATTTACTGCAAAACCTACTCTCAAACAAGTAAATTTTTAACAAAAAAACACCGACTCCAAACTTTGCCAGACCCCATCCTCCTGCTATATAATTTGAGGAGTTCCTTCGATGTAGCCTTACTTACCCCATCCTCTTGGTATATAATTTGAGGAGTTCCCTCGATTTTTCCGTCATCAGATCCAGACTTGGTGACAATGGGACCAACTAGAAAACACACCCTTTCAAACAAAAAAAGTTTTTTTGAAATCGGTCCGGTCCACTAGTCTCGGAGTAATCGGTGAACATACATGAAAAAAAAATCGACGAATTGAGAACCTCCTCCTTTTTTTGAAGTCGGTTAATAATAATATCAAATATCAACTATTACGTGACAGCAACGTAATTGACTCTTAAAAACAACAACAAAAAATATCGACGAGGATGGGATTCGAACCCACGCGTGCAGAGCACATTGGATTAGCAGTCCAACGCCTTAACCACTCGGCCACCTCGTCATATGATTTGGAGGCCAAATTTTGGCACCACTACCATTCTTATTTTTCTGTATGTTATTATTAATGAAAATATATTCTTTTTAGATAACCAATATGATTAGTGCATGATATTAACTGAATTGAGTCTTATTTTAGCACAGAATCAAACAAATAAGTGTGAGAGTATTGGGACGTTAGTGACATCTAGCGCTTTACCATGACACTTTCACAGTAGTCACACTATTGTAGAAAACGTTCTTATCGAAGATTTTTCATACAAACTTAATTAACGTTTGTAAAAAAATCGCATAACTCGTGATCTTTAGAGGACTCACTTTTTTGTTAAATAACGCTGCATTTTTCAAAATATTTTATTTCGGCTTACTTTTAATCCGAATACAACGTCATCTAGGAATTTTGTTTTGCAGCGTGACCGTACTTGAATGCAATGATAAGCCATGCGTTCGCCACGTTCATCAATAGATGGCGCTGTAATAAATAATAATATTTAACGCTGCGACGCTCAGCTGCTTGCGATTTTGTATCACTTTGTATTTTGTTATAAATGTTATAATAGTAATAATATGAAAAAAGTATACATATATATACAGGATGGAAAGTTAAAACGGGGCAGTAAGGGCCACATACTAAATCCCTTTCCGCCACGCAAAAATGACATTAGGATTTCACTCCTAACTTTTTAAGTGTGATGACAATCTAACATTCACAGATTTAAAAAAAAAAGAATAGTCAGCGAGAAAATCATCCATTTTTGACTATTTTTTTTAAAGCCATTCGATCCCATTCCTATTCAGGATCAAAATACTCTTTGGGACCGACCAAGGTTTGACTAAGTACTAGAACGCCCAGAAATCAATTCCTAAAGATTTTATTTCCATACAGTTAGTATGGTAATCCCAAAGTGCAAGTAGTCCTTTAGTAAGACGATTATCAAAATTGTTATCTTTTATTTTAGTTTAAGCATTATTTTAGTTACAATAAATTAGTATTTTAATTATTTTGACGTTGTTTTGTTGGGTAACTATTTAAGGACTGATTGATAGGCATAAAAAACAACATGAGCAAAATTAGCTTTTTTGCGTGGCGGCAAGGGATCTAGTAGCTGCCCTTACTGCCCCGTTTTAACTTTCCACGTCCACCCTGTATATCTTTGATTTAAAGTCAACATGAATATAGTATGTATGTAACATATATATGTATGCAGGTAATTATCAAAAGTGTAATGCAAGTCTATCAATCACTCAAAGTATAAACCTACATTTAATAACATTAACATGTTAATACAAAATGCCAGCCGCCATCGAAGTTAATGGATGACTATTTACGAGCACTGCACAGCAGTCGGTTCTCAAATATACAAATCCGACGCAGCATCTGTGCCTAACCTGCTTTTGACGGGTTAATTATTTGTTTAAGTATACCGTTTTACGTATTGACATCTAGCAGCACATTCTCAAAGTCTTCTAAACTTTACGAAATGCCGAGCTTGCTCTAGCTCTAGATGCCCAACATTATGTTTTTTCGCGTCGCTTATAGAAAAACATGTTCGGATACGACCTCCGGGCGTCAAACGTCAGCCACCACTCAAAAAAGAAAGGCCGTAACTGTGTTTGAAGTTGTACAGTCACGCTAATAAATATGTGTATGTTTTCAGAGCTTATGTCTGTGTAATAAGACTCAAAATTGTTTTTCATATAATACAGTTACAGTAGCATTATTATTACATTTTGGAGCGCAGCGTCTTCTAGTCCCCGACCGAGGGACGCGTCGCTAGGCAACGAGGTTCGTCGATCCGTCTCGGCTCCATTCATAAATGGCCCCAAATTACAACGCAAACAATTCAATGCCCTGTGACATTGTTCTTAGAACATTGTTGGCCTAATTTGTAACGACGGTCGTAAGGGACCGTTTGAAGGGCTTGCTTGCACATAATGATCTTGATCTTACCATTTTGCAAGGAGAAGGAGAACCTTAGTTAGATGTTACGATTTACCATATCTATTACGGTACCGGACGGTAATACGATTGCCCCAGTTAGCAGATAGGTTATATGGCTAGACTTATGTTTTATGTGACGCGTTTTGAGCCGAAAAACATGATGCTTTCCGGCCCGAAACGTCTTAATGCTTTATGTCGTCATTTACCTAAGAAGATGTTACAGGTCAGGTAAGCCGTCAGGCACAGCTGAAGTCATGAAAATCACTTTATAGATCATGCATCATATTAAAATCTATTTAGTACAAGAACTCCTTAACAGTCGGCATAATTAATAAACTCAGCAAAATTATTCTAGGGACGATGAAACTTTCATCTGAAAATTTAATCAAAAGGTGACAGGTGGCGTTACAAGGAGGTGCTCAGCTTACTGAGACAACGCTTATTTACATAACAAGGGCAAGGACTGTCTCTGTACGGTCATTTAGAGACACTCTACTTTTGTTCATTCATACCTACTCGAAGTTTATTACCAAACTTGGTATTTCGTTAGCTTACCTGAGATTACCTTTATTTATCGTACAGCACAAAAATTAACGATGCCATTCGAACTAGTTTTTAAAGGGGATAAAAAATTTGTTTGGGACCAAAATTATGATTAAAGCCCAAAAAAAGCCGCAAAGGTGGCTGTTGTTCCCGGACAAAATTATGACGTCACAACGCACGAGTCCCGTATTAACGTTGTATGGAAAACAAGAAAATTGCCTCGTCTCGTATTAATATTACGACTTTCTTTTTAATTTTGATTTTATTGTGTTAATTTGATGGTATACCTATACCTACTATCCATATAATGACAATAATTATAATATATGGATAGTATACCATCTATTCTAATTTTAGATGTATATGGTGCTTTTTTTCTGGTGAGGTACTCAATGCCCTTAAAATAATTCATAATTTTCATAAATGTTCATCAAATCTATTTAAACTTATAAAGTTATAAATAAATAAATAATAAATATTGGGGGACACAAAATAGGCCGACAAATTGTTTGTCTTTATTAAGTAGTCACTTTTCCGCTCACGGGACAATGGTGTCCCGGACCTTTGGAAGGCGTGCGCGGAGCCGAAGTACCGAGGTACCGAAGTACCAACCGAGTACCACATAGCCAACACGTAGAGGCCCTTTTGACAATTTAATGAAATGCATGGGGTACACCCAGCGGATGCTGTCCCTGCCCGTGTCATGGGACGCACACAGACACAGCACCCGCCAGGGTGTACAAGAACTATTGCTGGTTGATGGAATCTAAATGAACCGGACTATTGGGTGAATATGATGGACTAATGGCTGGGCTATTGAATGAGACAACTGACGTCTACCTAATAAAACTGTCTCACATTTTTATCTCAGGCAGACGGTGACTCGCCCTCTGCTAGATGGGCCCCTATAAATAGCGTTAGTCACTTTATTATTAGTGTTTGTGAGAAAGAGACAAATAAACAGGGGCATATACTTATGAATAAAACGCTGTCAAAATAATAACTATACTTATTTCATACTAGTATAAGAGCTGGCGACCAAATCGGTCATGTGGCTTCAGCTGTATTGAAACTCCGTTAGCTACTTCCCTGAACAACCTGTTCCTATAATCTTCGTGCTGGCAGGCCGCGGGCGGTGGGTGCGGGTGTATTGGGGTGGGGAAAAAAAGAAAAAAAGTGTGGGCTCAGCGACTTAATTTTTTTTCAAACAGATGCTCTAAACTCCCTGTGCACCCAATAAAAAATTTAAATCGATCGGGTGGTGGGAACGGGTTGCCAGCTTTAATTAAAAGTACCAAAATAATAATAATTTTCGTGTGGGCTCAGCTGTATTGGCTTTATTGGCAATATGTAAGCCCCAAAAAATAGCCATGCAAAAATATCGGTGGGAAGGTATCGAAAAAATTGTCAAGTTAATTGACGTCCAATATTATAAACTTAAGTCCCGTATTCAGGAACCGGGCCACAAACCTTTGTTTGGTTACATCCATACTTTGACCAGGAATTGAGGGCACACTGAAGCTAAATTATCACTCTGGCACTTCGGTAAGCTGCACATTTTGACCGTTGAACGTGACTTTCGTTTAAAACATTCTAAAATAACGGAATGAGAATGTAAATACTGAAGAATATTACTGCCACCGTAAGTAGCTGATTGGATATGTCAACTGACAGCTGCGTTTACCGATGTTGCCACAACACAAAACCGCTTGGACGCTTTACATTGCTGCTTTAATGTACATCGCTGCGCTTCGCATCCGCACTGCACTGAAAGATCCGAGAATTTCAACAATTATTTTCGATACCTTCCCACCGATATTTTTGCATGGCTATTTTTTTGAGGCTTACATATTGATTAATCTCGCGTCAGAAAAAAAAGCCAATACAGCTGAGCCGACACGAAAATTATTATTATTTTGGTACTTTTAATTAACGCTGGCAACACCTTCTCACCACCCGATCGATTTAATTTTTTTTGGGTGCACAGGGAGTTTAGAGCATCTGTTTGAAAAAAAAAGTCGCTGAGCCCACATTTTTTTTCTTTTTTTCCCCACCCCACTACACCCGCACCCACTGCCCGCTGTTCAGGGAAGTAGCTAACGGAGTTTCAATACAGCTGAAGCCACATGAGCGATTTGGTCGCTAGCTCTCCGTCTATACCTCTCGCAAACTGGCATCTCTAACTGAATAACTCGTCAGGATAAAATAACTAACCAATATTACTTACTAACAAGATTATTAAAAGTTTCAGAATAATCTACAATCCCAGGCACGTTCGGCGTTCGTCCTTACAATAAGTTCGTTGATCGATTACAAAACTATTGTAAGACAGATGTATATAGTGAATATAATGCTTTCCCTTCGACTCGGAATACGATTATACCCGAAGTGGCTATCAATTAAAACGATTGATAAGTTCATATCCGTTAATATTTTTTTATTTAATCGTATAGCATTTATTTACGGACCGTGAGATCTTCGAGAAGACAAGTACGGTTGCCAGTTTTTGTTGCACTTTTAGCACCACGTTACGTACGTAGTACGTTTAGGTCACGTGTAGGGTAACGGTGGGTACTCCCTACGGACGTGATGCAACTTCGACCCCCCTTTGTCAAGTGAGTGGGCAACTTGACTGTTAGAAGTTCTCAAGCCGCCCGAAGGCCTCTAACTTGGCTTAACGACTGCTGTCGTAGACAGCAGCCGGGATCAACGGCTTAACGTGCCTTCCAAAGCACGAGAGCGCTCAGTTAGTAACCACTCAAAGCGGTCACCCATCCAAGAACTGACCTGCGCCCACATTGCTTAATCTCGCATACCGCACGCGGTAGGCCGGTGCCGCTGGGCCACGAGCGCTCTCCGTTCCGTTAATATGACACTTTATTAATCAAAGTCAAATGTCAGAATGAAACTGGCGGTATTTTGCCATTTGACAGATTTTAATAATTCGATAATTGATTGACACTTTTTCGGGTCTAGTCGTTTTCCGTTCCGAGTTTAGCCGATGGGAAAACATTATTCACTAGGTACATCGTATTTGATTTCTATTTGAACCATCGAAATATAATAAGTATAGAAGAGTAACGTCAAACAAAACTGACTTCGAAATATGGTCCATTTTTCATGATTTTGAGTCTTAACTATCATTGGCCAATCAAATATTCATAATAGTTTAAGTAGACTACATTTTCACAAAGGTTTTATACTATTGCACCAATAAAAAAGTTACATGTGCCGTGACTGGTTAGAATACATTTGACACGTGATTTTTATTAGTCATTATCATTAATTAGTTGAATTCAGTCTTCTTGAACTTGATATAAATACGCATACATGATATACTACATAATTTTTAAGAAAAAAAAACCGACTTCAATGGGGGAGGCCAAGTGAAAGATTATTATACTTAGACTCGCCAACGTCAAACGTCAAAGTTGTATCAGCTGATTAATTTTAATAAAATAATAGATATTTTACGATTAAAAGTTAATTCGAATGGTGAAACTAGAGTAAATAAGCGACACCAGTTTTAGTTTAATATATAATTCCTTAGTACAGTGCCCGGGCACTCGTGTATTTGAAGCTGTCAACAGACGTTTGTACGTTGGAGCCCGGATTTGAAATTTTCGATTCGCAGTCCTATGTGCTTGCTTTATTAATTATTTGTCTAATTGTGTGTATACTTAGATTCCTGGTGAGAGGTGAGATGAGAGGTGCACTCTTAGATTCAATACAATAAAATAAAAATGGCTATAAGTATGTTTATAATGGTAGAAGTACCCTCAATTCCTCATGGAATCATGGAAAAACCTTGCTTGCTTGACAAACAAAACGAAGAGAACAAATCGCCAAACGTGAACTACGCGTCGTTGAAGAGTTCCGTTCTGATCATCATCAGCAGTTCCACTTCATCAAATGTCACTTTTATGAATGAAAATGCTTGATTAGTTCATGAAAATACTAAAACCACTATTTGTGTGCCTTTCACATTTGAGGAGTTCCCTCGATTCCTAATGGATTCCATCATCAGAACTCGAGCATGACTAAAATCAATCGTGAAAATAGAACTTGCTTAACAAACACAGCTAGAAGGACAAATTGCCAAACGTGAACTTTTCGTCGTTGAAGAGTTCTGTTCTGATCATCATCAGCAGTTCCACTTCATCAAATGTCACATTTTTGTATGATAATGCTCGATTTGTTGATAAAAACACAAACATTACTATATATACCCTGAGGCCTCTAACTCAGGGCGGCTTGAGAACTTCTAACAGTCAAGTTGCCCACTCACTTGACAAGCCTATTCCGAATAAGGTCTAGTTTCCCCTTGGGTTGGAAGGTCAGCTGGCAGTCGCTTCCGTAAAAAGTAGTGCCTACTCCAATTCTTGGGATTAGGTAGCGGACCCCAGGCATCCTTCAGGATGCAACTGTACTGGGAATAACGCTAGGAGGATGATGACTATATACTTAACCTCACCGAGAAATATCAAGCAGTTGTGCAAATGAAATCTTAAACTTGATTTAGATTCGGTAAATTTTGATAAACCATGAATGGGTTGATTGACCATAATTTAATCAAAACACATCAGTACTAAAAGGTAAAGTGAATTTATTTTCATCCTAATTATTTATCCATGACAAAACGGAGGAAGTGCCCTCCAGGCAAGTTTAGATTTCTTCGAAACGATTTGATCAATATTATTGCTTGTCCGTCAGTGAGAAAAGGCGAAGGTCGCCAGAGCTCCCGAGGACACGTTGTGATGAGAGTAAGCATTATTGTGAGCGAGTTTGCATTATGTCTCTAGCTGTTGATACACCGAATCCTCAAGTTAATAAATGATCGGAAAAGCGCTTGTGATTATTTTGGAGTCGAAAGCGTCCGTAGGCGACAGTGTCTGCTTACCATCAGGCAGGTCGTAAGCTTGTTTACCAACGTCGTTGTATAAAAAAGGCGAGCATGCTGTGGTTTTAGCCCAAATTACTAAGTAACCGTCAACAAAACAAAATCAACCTTCACTAAATGCGTTTTTTGTACACCAATTTTTCGTTGTGCATATCTTAAGATGTTATTAACTAATATCGAACGCGTACTTATCCGTACGCTTTTATTTATATTCTAATATACTCTTTCCGAAACATATATTGCATAGCATCATCCTTAACACAAATGTATGGGATTGTTGTAAATTTAATATTTAAATAATGAAAAGAAATATCTTCCAGCTTGCCATTCGTGTGGCTTATGCACCAATTAATAGTGCTGGTCAATACCCTTCTGTTACCGGTAACTATTCAAATTTAATTATTTTCATTTGACACAATGTCAACCGTTCAACACTACGTTGGATAGTTGAGTGCAAAGACTACTATGAATATACATATTGAGTGAGTTGCGATCGGGCCCTGAAACGTCACTGGAAACGTAAGCTCCGCCTTTGGACACCAGAAATTTCACTTCCTAAAAAAAATGGCGTTTAGGCATAAGAAACGTACCTACTCTCTGCATCTCTGTCTATCGCATAACTTGTATTCATTCACGCGCGGCACGTGTAGCGTTAAGGTTGTCACGCCATGAATACATTAATAAGTACATATTCTTCACATGTAGGTATGTCAGTGTCATTACGAATAACACCCATAATAATACTGATCTCGTGAACGGAAATTCCATTTAACTCTTGTAACTTTAATTTGTAAAAGAGTAACACAAAAAGTATAACTACGGTTCTATTAAGATACTCTTTTTAGGGTTTCGTACCTTCTTTTATAGAAGATTATTTTGAACAGTATAGCCATTTAGTATAGCCCAAAAAGGTTACGTTATCACCGGAAGACTCCTCCTTACACAAAACGACGTAAATGGCGTAGTTTTCGAATGAGGATACGTTCTTTTATATTAGAAAGTTACAAATTATTTGGTAAAATCCTGCATTTACTAAAATAAGAAGGTACAAGAGAGGCTACAAATAATTCATTAACAATTTAGTCGTGGGTTTATAAACCACAGAATAAACAGGAGTAAAAAAATAATATTAAAAAAAATGTAAAAAGACTTGAATTGGAAATTAATATGTAACATTAGTAGTAGTAGTAATATAAGCGACTTGTCTATACTTGATTCCCTGTAAAGACATCCACATTATGAATAGGAGTTATTTACGCGCGGTTCGTCGTAAATCGTAATTCAAGTCGGCGGCGGAGGCGGATCGCGACACGACACACGTGCGCGCGCAGCGACGGCCCTCGCCTGACTGATCACCCCGAGGTTTGCAAGCGGTGGGTATAAAACGCGTCGCGCTCCGCCCATTGCAAGCCTGCGCGTGGAGGCATGGAGGGGGAAAAAGGGCCCCGCTCAGTGCTACCGGTGCCAGGGCTTCCAGCGCCACTCAGCGAATTGCCACCGCCCGCTCAAGTGCGTACGCTGCGCGGGCCCTCACCCAGCGAAGCAGTGCCCGGTCCCTAGGGATCAGCCTGCCACCTGCGCCAGCTGCGGCGGTCCCCATACCGCCAACGCCACCAAATGCCCGGTGTTCCGGCGGGAAGCCCGGAACAAGAAGGCGTGGACCAGCGCACGCACGGTCCCGTTGAAGCCCGGCCCCGAGACAAGGGCCTCAATGAAAACCGCAGTTGTGGAGGAGACAGCGCAGGCGTCACTCATGGCGCCGGCAAACCCCCCTCCACCAGACAGGACAGCCAAAACCCACAAGAAGCCCAAAGTGAAGAAGAGGAAGGACGCACCAACCTCGGATGCGGCCATCCCCCCTCCCCCAGCCACAGGACAACACGAGAGGGAAGAAGCGCCTGCCCCGCTCACGGCGCCTCCGACTCCCCCTCGCCAGGCAGAGGAGAAGGTGGAGGAGAGTACCGCTCCGCCCCCGGCTACGGTACGACCTCTGTCACCCAACTCAAGCCTACGTCGCCGCTTGCGAGAGCGGCAGCAACAGATGGCCGCCGAAAGAGCCGCCGTCAGCCAAGATAAACATTAGCCGAACAAGAGGCAACGAATGACCGGCCCATCGTTATGGGCCGCGACCCAAAGCCGCCAAAGAGGGCAAATACAAGCCCTGACATGGCCTCCCCCTCACTCGCCCCTTCGGGGCGAGCGAGTGCGACGACACGACTGCTGCTGCCATTGCAAGCCCCTACTAGATTTTGTGGCACCAGTTTTGAGCGACGGTTATACTTCCATACTTATTATATTTCGATGATTTGAACGACGCAATTGATAATTGATTAAGAAGTAACTACCTAATAGGGTAGTTTCCTCATGTTGAAATTTAGAACATATTGCCGTTATATGGATAGTATATGTGGGCGGCGTACCTTCTGTTTTATTATTTAAGCCTAATTACGAGTAATAATGTTTAAATTAATAAATGATATTATGCTATAAATATGTTTTGTATATATTTACTGCTTCCGATTCTAGTTTGTTAATAAATCTGAAATATAAGAATGTAATATTAATTATAAAATCGCGATTATATTTTAATGCAATTTGTAGCACATTTATGCGTGATTAACTGTAAAATTAATATATTGGTACCTAAATCGATTGTCAATGACGTCACTTGTTTTTATCAAGCAAAGTGGCGTGAACACCTGATCCACCACCTGGTGGAATGAGTAGTGGGGTTGTTTGTTAACTAGTATTTAAGCCCGAATGCCGTTCGAACGGGGGTCATTACTTACTTGAATTTTGTGTAAACTGTTACTCTGCCCAAATAAAAAGTGATTGTTGCTATTAATTGGTTTTCTTCATAATATTATCCAAGAACGTGAAACCGAGTGAGCCTTATAGTGACACAGCGCCGAAAGCAGCGGTGGGATCAGACTCCTCTATCCTTAGAACCTCCAGGAAAACGGGGTCTCGACCCTAGCCTACTTTTTCAATGGCGCAAGTGATGAATTTATTGACGACTGTGACGAAGCAAGCGGCTTCGAGCGCAGTTACAGCAGCAATCTCTGCCACACCTATACCACGGGATCGCAACAGCAACTTCTACCTGCCGCCGTTTGATTCAGACATTTTGTCTACTGGATGGAACCTCATCAGGTGGATCTGGCCGGAAGCTTAGGACGCTGAAGTGATCAACGCTTTGATAACAGGTATTTATCGATAGATATTAGGTTGGAATTGATTAGAAACACACCTGACTAATTGCCCAGACTAGATTCTGTTTTATAAACTTATATGAAAGTTTGACAGTGTTTTGATAAACTAATTTTGTATTTAGCAGTAACGCTGCTAACGAGTGATTGGCCGCATGTCAGATGTTGCGGGCTCGAATCCTGCTCGGAGCCCTACACTTTTTAATTTTTCCTTTAATTTGATAAACCTAATCGGGATATGGCCAAGATGTTACTTGCTTCAAATAGAATATGCCTCGTCATTGTTTTCGGGACTGTAAGGAAACTGCTGCTCCTTCTAAATCAATATGCCAACGGTTCTACTGAATCTGTAAAGTCAATTGAGGGCAAATATTGTTCCAAATTTTTTTTTACTAAACAAAACAATAACGTAACTTGAATTTAAAATTAATCTACTTATTTCCGTAATTCTGAGAACCATGGTTCGATCCTAGTAAAAATCTACGCAAAACTGTATGATTACTTGTTCAATACAGGTGATGATTGTTTATTGCTTATGCAACGCTTTTCTGGTTCGATTCCAAAAAAATAAGACTGTTGATTTTCTGACTTGTACTCTCGGGGACAGTCGATTGTCCAGTGCGCTCAAAGCAAATCATCACAACCATTGTTGAGATCGATTAGGTTAGTGTGGAGTGGAGGTAGAATTTTATATAATCGGTGATAGGCAAACTCAAACTGACATTCTGATGGGTTATGATTTCTTGCAAACCCCTGTTCTTAGTGTAATTTTGACCAATACTGAGATTTCGGTAAAACGAGATGCTAATACCACGTTACATATTACAAAGACTGTGAATGCATGTACTGGTACAGATACTTTTTACCTTGGCACAGACGTTGCAGACCAGTTACTACTTGATAGATTGACGAATATTGTAAATAACTTCAAACGACGTTTAATATGGTGTATCTGTATGGTTTAAGAAATTTATTTCTCAAAACAGAATACAAATTCAACTTACATTTTTTTAACATTACTTACATAGGCATGCAGGGGAATCTTTCAGTGTTAACATTCATTGTAATAAACAGTATTTTAAAGTAATATAATAAAATAACAGGGAGGGTAAAGTAATATTTTCCTTGGAGGGTAGATGAGACCGGGCGACGTACATCGACCGGTTAAGCGAAAATTGTTACGTATGTTGTTGAGTAAGTAAACAGTGATTGCAACAGGTACAGTGGTTGATAATACTACTAAAAGTGTTTAAAAACGTGATTTTTAGAACCTTTGTGAATAATAGCTGGGATATAATTTCATCTATGTCATTTAGTTGTTTATTGGATATTTATCTGAGCTCCCTTATACAGTATATTTCTTTTGCCGGAGTTTGTTCTTCGTGATCGAAAACAGATATTATTCTCGCGTCTAGTTAAGCGTTTTTCAATCTGACACTTTTTAGCAAGTAATATTTCTGTGTGGATTTGTTTATTTAAAATTTTCCTATTTTTTTTATATACCACGTCGGTGGCGAGCGGGCGTGCGGCCCGCCTGATGGTGGGCGGTCGCCGCAGTCTATGGATGCCTGCAGCTCCAGGGGTGTCACATGCGCGTTGCCGATCCTTTGAGGATTTATACACTCCTTTCTTGAGGAGCCCCGTGCGGTAGTCCCTCGGGAAAGCTTCGAGCTCATTTCACCATCGGTATGCATATTTTATAGTGACCAAATACAAATTATCATGACTTCCTTAGATTTCGAAAAGTTTTGTCGATAATAATATATCAAGATTTACAATTGGCAATAAAGTGTGTAGTGTCAAGAGTTACCGGTAAAAGTCCTTTTGGAGTTATTACTGGGCAATCTCCGAATCGATGTCTTGTCGAAAATCTTATAGCTGTTAGGAATGCTTGTAAAGAAGAGGATGGACGAGCGAACTATTCAAAACAAAATTTGATTTGATGAAGCTAAAACTGAAGTCAAACGTTAACGAATTTTAGAAAATTTACCTATAATGATCGTTATGTGGCTAAACCCCAGAAAGGTGGGTGATGTCTGACTTACAAATTGAAACATATGATTCGATGATTGTGATGAATGAATCTCCCGTGTGGGCGGATGTTATGCTAGATGAAGATGAGAACTGAGACAATAGAGTTTATAATTACTTTGTATTGAAACAGAGAAACAGACAAAAAGAAAAAAAAAAAAAAAGTTTTTTAAGTTTATTGATGATGAATGTAAGTTGTTTACATTATTTATTTTCCTATCCACATTTCCTTCCTTGGCGCTGGCTGGCCACCAAGCGTATCCTTTTCCTGGTCTTGGAGGCTAGATCTCTGAAAGATGGGTGATGCCTGACTTGTGTGGCTAGATCCCAGTATGGGTGATGCCTGACTTGTGTGGCTAGATCTCTGAAAGATGGGTGATGCCTGTGGCTAGATCCCAGTATGGGTGATGCCTGTGGCTAGATCCCAGTATGGGTGATGCCTGTGGCTAGATCCCAGTATGGGTGATGCCTGACTTTGACTTTGACTTTGTTTGTTGTATGTTGTATATAGCTGCATGTAAAGGATCATTAGAAATTAAGATTGATAATCTGTTCATTTCATTTCCTTCATTTCATTTCATAACGGATCATTAGAAATTGAGATTGATAAACTGTGATACAGCGCAGAGAGCGCGCTGGAGCAGAATGGCCGTGTGGGCGGCGTACCTTCTGTTTTATTATTTAAGCCTAATTACGAGTAATAATGTTTAAATTAATAAATGATATTATGCTATAAATATGTTTTGTATATATTTACTGCTTCCGATTCTAGTTTGTTAATAAATCTGAAATATAAGAATGTAATATTAATTATAAAATCGCGATTATATTTTAATGCAATTTGTAGCACATTTATGCGTGATTAACTGTAAAATTAATATATTGGTACCTAAATCGATTGTCAATGACGTCACTTGTTTTTATCAAGCAAAGTGGCGTGAACACCTGATCCACCACCTGGTGGAATGAGTAGTGGGGTTGTTTGTTAACTAGTATTTAAGCCCGAATGCCGTTCGAACGGGGGTCATTACTTACTTGAATTTTGTGTAAACTGTTACTCTGCCCAAATAAAAAGTGATTGTTGCTATTAATTGGTTTTCTTCATAATATTATCCAAGAACGTGAAACCGAGTGAGCCTTATAGTGACACAGCGCCGAAATATACCATCAAATTAACACAATAAAATGAAAATTACAAAACAAAATAAGAATATTTTTTTTTTATCATCTAAACGTTAAACAAAGGCTACCAAAAGAATTTACCTACATGATTTAATAAAAAAGAAATTTTATGACAACTATGTCCTTAAACGCAGTATTTCACGGTTAAAATAGCAATTTTCTTATTTTTAACAGACTTCAAGATTTCAAAAGAGGAGGTTATCAATTCGGTATGTTTTTTTTTTAATATTTATTACTCCATAACTCCGTAATTTCTTAACCGATTTTGAAAATTATTTTTTGATTGTAAGTATATATATCCAAATTGGTCCCGTTTCTGTCAAAACGCAGTTCTGATGATGTGATCCTTGAGGAATTGAGGGAACTCCTCAAATCTTAAAGGCAAACATATAGTGATTTTTGTGTTTTTATCAACAAATCGAGCATTATCATACAAAAATGTGACATTTGATGAAGTGAAACTGCTGATGATGATCAGAACAGAACTCTTCAACGACGAATAGTTCACGTTTGGCGATTTGTCCTTCTAGCTGTGTTTGTTAAGCAAGTTCTATTTTCACGACAGATTTTTGTCATGCTCGAGTTCTGATGATGGGATCCATTAGGAATCGAGGGAACTCCTCAAATGTGAAAGGCACACAAATAGTAATTTTAGTATTTTCATGAACTAATCAAGCATTTTCATTCATAAAAGTGACATTTGATGAAGTGGAACTGCTGATGATGATCAGAACGGAACTCTTCAACGACGCGTAGTTCAAGTTTGGCGTTTTGTTTGTCAAGCAAGCAAGGTTTTTCCATGATTCCATGAGGAATTGAGGGTACTTAATCTTCTACCATTATAAACATACTTATAGCCATTTTTATTGTATTGTATGGAATCTAAGAGTGCACCATCTAAGTATAATAATCTTTCACCGGCCTCTCCCATTGAAGTCGGTTTTTTTTCTTAAAAATTAGTTAGCTGACTTATTGAGCTTTAAATCGGTGCCAGAGACCCCCCTTTTAAAATAGTAGTTTTCTTTTTGCAATCACTTAAATAACTACTAATTGCTGGTTCATACAAACACACTACACATTTCTATGAACCAGCAACTGATAAGCCTAATATGACGCACTTTTCGGGCATAAGAAGTGAAAAAGATTGAAAGTGAAGAAGGTTGAAATGATTAAAAGTCTACCACCGCTTCAAAGCCGTGTGCCGTGCTCTTCACATCCTTGTTTTTAATAGGATTAATTAAATTATAGGACCTAGGCGGTCGGCTGAGCAGTTCAATGCAGTCTAGACGGGCTTCTCATTTATATCGGTTCGGTTCAGAGCATTACATTGATTTGTGCGAACGTCTCGAGCATTCTGCACAGCCCTGAAGGTCAGAATCAAAGGGGCGTAACTCTCTTGCAGGCACAGCTCTACATATAACCTTTTGGCTATGCGTGGCTGTGCCCATAGGGGAACATATCACTATTTACGTATAACTTGTGTATAACTGTGGTTATAAAACATCGCATTGGTGTTATACTTCTCCATTAGTGTACGTGTTATTCTATTTGTCGTGTGCACGCGGTTAATAATTTTAGCTATCAATGTGATATTTCGTATGCATTTCCTTTTACATATATTAACAATCTGCACATTTCATTTGACTTAGACGAACGAAAACATACATACTGACAGGCTTGTTGATAAGATTATCAATATTATTTTTCTCTAATAGGTTCGGACCTATTTTTAATTTCTCGACTTAGTTTCGATCTGGAGTCTGGTTCTGATTTTATAGGAGTTTGCTCGTAGCCACACTTGTATTTATTATTAAAGTACATACATATGAGTGATATGGAGTACACAACTGTACAGTCAAAAGAATTGTCAAAGTAATGCCACAGAATAAGTAATAGTACAAGTAGTAATGCTACAAATAGGCGTCTTTAGCGAACAATAAACAAGTCCATTTCCAATCTAACGGCTGTAACGTAACCAATGTCTCCAATTTGCATCCTCATCTTATTTAGATTCTTCCCTTACAACCTGTGACGTTCCGGATATCGGATACACATTTCAGAAATTATTACACGCGATGCGGTTAATTTACTCCTTCCACGTTTACCTATCGATCGAATATTTGTGGATATTTACACGTTTTGGTATTGGAGCATTAGTTCGTAATCGTATCCATATCGCAACCGTGTAGGTACCTAGTAATAACAATACCTGAGGACATGTGTACATTGTGTACTCTATAGACATGTGTAGATAATAGTTGAAATGCCGTTTGTACATTTGACACGTGTCTACAATTATGCATTTAGCAAAAACATGTAGCGATAACATACACGAAAACGTTTAATACAAATTTTATAACTGCGTGACTAACATGTTATGTTTGGATTCGATCAGGGTAATCAAATCACTATTTTTTTGTGTTATCAATGAAAAAAAAAAACAATATCTTCACGTTTGAATGGTTTTCTGAAATCAACTGTTGCAGCAATAGTACATGTATATATAGTACGTAACTTATTAGTTAAAGCGAACTGCTAAGAGTGCTAAGGGATGATATTAGCTCCTGTCGCCTGTATTCAACAAAGATTACGATCTAATGTCTTCAAAGCATGATGAGTTGATGAGTCATCACTCTTTCATGCTTTGAAGGCATTAGATCGTTGCATGATGAACATTATGATATCCGTCGAAAGACGTCCAATGCTGGACAAAGGCCTCCTCGAAGAATTTCCACAATACCCGGTCTTGCGCCGCCCTCATCCTACGGCTTCTAGAGCTTATTACCTACTGAATCAGTTGCGTCATCTTAGGCCTTGTCACACAGACATCGGATAAAAGCAGACACGCAGTAGTAGATTATTTTTCATAATATTGCTGTCTCATTAAATCCTTATGGTGCACCAAAATGAATTAGAATGCGACAGATAGTACGATCATTTTCGGCTGTTAACAAAATGTCTCCAAAAGCACACCAGGATGTTAAATCCCACATAAGCTTAACACACCACAACGTTAGTTCAGTACAATTTTCAGTTATGCAGACGGAGACACTGACAGGTCTCTCTCAAACTTAGGTACTGATTTGTGCATTAGTGAGAATAGATCAGATGTACAGAAATCGTTCAATTTAAATAAGCGGATCTGCTATCCTTGACATCACTAACCATCTGGTACCAGCCAGGCTCAACCCCTCTCCTGACCTGCCCTCTAGAGCCAGTCTTTAACCCATTAGCGCCTGCTGTAGTCGCACAGGCACTCCATTCTAAGTGAGATAAATGGGATTTTATTTCTGTGTAAATGATTAATTTTGTAAGTTTGTATTTAATAAATATACCAACTGTGATGTTGTCTACTTTGAATTCTTGACCATGTACAATCATTCCGGATCACGACCCCAAAATCACCCTGCATAAACCCAGTAAAGTACAACCACTTTTATTTTGAACGTAAAGGGGTTCATAAAAAAATACTTAACCGCATTTACAAAGACAAGAATATCGGTGTTTAAAAGAAGTCGTAAAAATGTCGGGACTTAACTTGCGAATGCCCGGATTTGCAGGCAAAGACGGTATCGGGCGGTCTTCAGTTCAAGTCGGTGATTTTACAGGATTTACGCTCTCCTATTTCAATCGATTATCTTCGTAGTGAGATTTATTCATTTTTAAAAGTGAATTTATACAAGTTTTTGGGTTTCTTTGTAGCTACAAAACCAAAAAACAAGTTGAACTCTAAAACAAGTCTATTTTTACTTATACCGAGTAAAATCAAGATTGGTTAGCTTAAGTTTGCTACTAAGTACATATTAGTAGGTAGGTACATTACTGTTTCTCGCCTTTACAATTTGAATTGCACACAGAGCAGATAGGAATATTTAATTGTAAAGCTTATATTTTTAATTTTGTCACGAAAAAGAGCATTTTATTTTACAGCGAGTTGATCAAACGCAAGTACATAACCCGCAGCGCGGCGGCGGTGCGGCGACGGAGTCTGGTCGGCGGATTATCCTCTTTCACGAGATGAATTTTCCTCCTCACCTCTTTAACGGAGATTTGTGAAATACATTTTTCATGCCACTTTATATTTCCGATTCACGACTTGCCTGCTGCCGTGACTTAATAAAAAACAGTCCTCGGTTTTTAAATTAATTAAAGCATAAACAATCCGCGGGAACTGTATTTTATTTTTACGTCACATCCGTTTACCAGCTGTACTTTGAAACAGAACAAAAGGTAATTTATTTGTACAATCCAGGCGGAATATTACAGGAGCCCGGCATCTGGCCGCTGACATTTTGCAAATGGTGGTATCAAAATATCGTTGAAACGCTTTGTGCAATGTCCCCGTGCCTCACAATGCGAATACCCCGGTGAACGTTTCAGCTACAATATTGTAGCCATTGTAGGACAGAATGGACCTGTAAAAGCTACAATGTTTTAATCTACAAAGAATTGCATTGAGCACGGTTTCAATCTTCAATATCTATACGTTCGAGCGCATGTACTGCTTTTGTTCTAAGGTAAAAGCATCGGACGCTGCCTTTACTAAGATGCTAGATATAAATTACATCCTAGGGAGGATTAAATACTTCTCGAAATAGCGAACTTCTAAAGGATATTGCGAATAGACAGGTTAACTCTGTAGAAACTTGGTCTCGAATTTGGGTGCTTAATACTTATGACGTACGGTCGCGAAACACGTAGTTAGCAGCAGTTCATGTGTCTGCGGGCTGTATTGTCAGTTCACGACGTGCAAAAAAGTTCTGTTTCAAATACTTAATCTACTTAGGCGGCTTCCTGATTTGTCGATGCGGAGGCGGTACGATATGAGAAAACTGTCAGCTGTCAGTGTCAACCGATATCAATGCAGTACTGCCCCAATTCTGCGCATGGTATTACTACTGCATAAACGTAATACTGACAGTATTTCGTCAAGTGAGGAAATCTCACATTCAGTAAGCTTACGTCAAAGAGCACAATACCTATGACATATCGATCCCGCCCCGCCAAGTGAGGACGTCGCCTTACTTGCATAATATTGTACATATTCAGTAGAATCAAGAGATTTTCTGTATATTTTCTGTTTCATTTTTGTGATTTTGTAGCTGTGGTATTAGGATTCTCATATTAAACAGTTTAATATATAGGTATCCGCCGCTTTCATTCATTATACTATACTTATACTGTTCCTTTCCTTCCGGTTCTAATACAGGATGGTGGACTGCGTCGTTTTAGTAGAATTACATCTTGTTCGGCTTGTCACAAGGAACCGTCCGTGGCACCCGCCTACTATGTCGGAAGTATTTACTTACTTCTTTTTTTTCCTCTAAGTCTTAAGAGAAATCATCATGCACGTTGCAACCTGTCGTACAATGCGCGGTGAATTGCCGTGTAGTTAGTTAAAATTAAAATAGACATGACACCGTGCAAGATAACAGTTTAGGTAGGTAGCTGTTCGCCTAAATGTCCTCACACGTACAGTCAAGGAAATTGAAACACGTACCTATTACACTCTTGTCGCAATGGCAATAATGGTTAAAAAGGAACGTGTTTACATTTCCTCTACTGTACCTAACCCTAGTTGTATCAACGTTGTACTTAGTACTGCACTAGTTCCTAACGTAGTACTTAGTACTCAGCACTAGTTGGGTGTAATGTCTCACGGCGCCGCTTAACAGTTTCCGGGAGCAAATCGGGTGCGCGCGGAAATGTGCGACCGACGCCGCACCCGCCAATCTAATACCAGCGATTACACGACACTCGACAGTATACCGCAAATGGGACGTTTCTTTCTGTATTCTGATTTCCTCTAAAATAGATTGAACCATAACATATATACAATTTTAAATTGAAAGACATGATATGGATGCGATATCAAAGACTTGGAACAAAAGCGATGTTCTACGGATGTCTCCTTCTGTTGCGACCCAAGCACAATAATGCTCTAACTTGCCACGTAGCGCAGACAATGAAACTGTAAACCACTAGGTAAGCAGAAAGTTTATTACGTTCGATTCGAAATTATCTTTGTATCAAAACCGACTGACTTTTTACTCATCAAAGTGTATAAACTAATATTAAGGCAACGACAGGAAAAGCGAAGGTGCATTGACCTGTGATAATTTCATTAGACAACTACGTTGGGGCGTGAGCCACGGGCCCGAGGGCAGTATATGTAGGTATAATAACATTGGTCAAGGGTTGAATTCAACATGTTTTAATAACTGACCGAGTGCTGGCTTCTGGAAAAATATTATGCGGCAAGTACCTATGAGCACCAGTCTTATAGGTATGAAATAGGTATTGCAGTTTAAGTTCATAGAAAGAAGAAAAGGATAATGCCTCATGGCATTAAGTCGAAACTTGAAGTTTACAATTTAATAAACACTGACAGTTATAATAATGATTTCAAAACTATACTGATTAACAAACTTATGTCATTCAATGAAAACAAACTTACAAGATAGAATAGAATAGAATAGAATAGAATAGAATAGAATAGAATAGAATATTTATTTGCTTAGAATAAGTTGGTACATCAATATCCTTAGTTGTTATATGACAATAAGTATCTTATTCTGCTATCTGTATTGTGTAATACTAGCATACAAATATCTTAAATAATTGTTAAATGTTCTCAGATAGAAAATCTTTGAAATTGTGATAGTATAAGATAAACGTCCACCGTCGTCCGCTGGATGCGGGGTGCGCAAAACAGGTCATTGGTAGCACTCTTTGAGGGAGGCCTATATCCAGCAGTGGATGTCCTTCTGTTGATATTATGATAATGATGATGATGGAGGTAAACGTCATAGTACTCGACACTATATCCTGTGTCATAACTAGATTCCATCATACATAAACTCACGCCTATATTCCCAAAAGGGGTAGGCAGAGCTCATGAAAAATATTTTTCAGTGCCACTTTTAGCAATTGCAGGTTTATAGATGGAGAAAATGTGATATTGTAGTGTAGATTCCATCATAGCTACCATAAAATGTCAAAGTCACATTGACATCTAATATTGTCAGTATGACCTTCCAGGAGTTCCAGGTGTAACCGGTCAACACGGGAAAGCACAGAATATAATACAGTTTACTATTTACACAAAACACAAAGGAGAAGCACGAAATACATGATGTTAAAATTTACATGAGAATGTATAACAGTAATGTAATGACAAAAATTGTTTTGATTGCAACTCGACCAGTACAGACTTTCACAGGAGAGACTTAAATCAATACCAAAAACAAAAGACGCGCGATGATAGCGGCCGCGCCGCCCATCCTGCCAGCGCGCGGGCACCACGGCGGCGCGTAGGTTAGCGATCGCATCGCCTACATTTTATGGTGCTCCCACCTTCCTATTATAAATGTTATATAACATAACATAGTTCAAGGTGGAACGTTTTCAAAATTTTTCATAGAATTTTCGTTCGGACTACATTTTAATTCTAGCGATGTCACGGACTTGAAATTGTAATATTTAGATAATATATGACCCTCTGCTTCCGCAGTTTGAAAAACATCAAATGCAATGTAGCGGTTTTGCGGAAAATTATGAAAATCCACCAAATGGTCTCAGTGCCGCCATCTATTAGCAGAACTTCGGCAGGAATCCGTGACGTTCCGCCTTAACACGGATAAGGCAATGTAACACTATGATGTTGAAGAAAGATAGTTATAACAGCCAGTGTGGGAGCATCATTAATCGGGGTGACGTCACGGACGTTGACGGGTGCAGTCTCACAGCTGTTTCGTTATTCTTTATAAATAAATATGCAGTCGTAAAGTGGGTTCTAATCGAAGTGTTCGAGTGTTTACAGTGGATCTATTACCGGACAGTGTTTTCGTTGTGAAATATAAATAACTAGTATATATTTTTCGACAAACAAATTTATTGTGAACAATCTCCGAGTGTACCCTCCACACATACTATATATTAGTGTCTGATTTTTTTTCCTAAAGTGTGTAATTCTTGGTGGCCAAAGTAAACTGTGGCGCGTAACTTGCTGTTGAGTTGAACCGGTACGCTTCGCGCGCTGAGTGACGATTAAGGGATTAATTTAATTGATTTGTTCTCCTCATAGCGTGAGGCGCCATCTAGTTGACATCTACCGAACATATAAAAACCGCGCCATCTAGTGCGATTGTCCTGAACCAACTAGCCAGCAATCTATACGAGATTTTATCGTGCGTTTACTATGGCAGCTTGCGCAGCAGCTTGCGGGAAGCCGCTAGCGGCGACAGGCGTCGCTAAATGCAGTGAGTGCCCGTCGGTATACCACAAGGGATGTGTAGGTATCGCCACTACCGCTCGCGTTCCCGTTTCTTGGGCATGCCCAGCATGCAAATCGAAGCAATTGCGGGATAACGGGGATAATACCCCTGTCAAAACCAGCGTTCATGAAGATGCGGGTGCTTGCGCGGGCATGCTGTCCCCTGGGGAACGACAGGACGTCGCGGAGCAGCTTCGACTGTTCAGGAAGGAATTCAAGGAGACGAGAGATGATATCTTGAGCCTGAGGCAAGAAATGGCGGAGATGAATAAACTCGTCCGGGGATTCCAGGCACGATTCCAAGCGGTAGAGGAGAGGGTGCTGCGCATTGAGGAGCAAATGGAGCAGCGCTCGTCAGTGGAAGAGAGGGTGCTGCGAATCGAGGAGCGGATGGAGCAGCGCTCGTCGGGCAGTTTGGCCGATAGCGACTTGGCGGCGACCGTTGCCGCGTTGAAGTTGGAGCTTTGTGACCGCGACCAGGACCTGCTTCTTAATGACATAGAAGTGACAGGAATCCCCGAGCAGGCAAACGAGAACCCCGTACACCTCACGTGCCTGGTCGCGAGGAAGCTCGGCGTCAGTTTGGATGAGCGCGACGTGGTATTCGCCGAGAGGGTGGGGCCGAGGAGGCCAGTGCCGGCCGCACTGGGCGAGGGCGCAGAGGCGCTATCTGTCGTCGCGGGATCTCCCGCTGCGCCTGCGCCGGCGCCCGCTGTCGGGCGCCCGCGCCCGCTGTCGGGCGCCCGCGCCCGCTGGTCATTCGTCTCGCGCGCCGCGGGACTCGCAGCGAGCTACTGCGTGCTGCGCGCGTGCGGCGTGGGGCCGACACGTCCGACCTTGGCGTGCCCGGGGGTGCCACTCGGTTCTATCTCAACGAGCGGCTGACCAGACTGAACAGGACGCTGCTCTATACTGCCCGTCAGGAATGCAAGAGACTCGACTGGCGCTACTCGTGGACCAGGGACGGGCGTGTCTACGTGCGTCGTCGGAGTGGGGAGCCGGCACGAAGGATAAGATCTGAGGAAGAATTCAAACAGGTTTTTGGCAAAAACTAGGTTTATTGGTCAGGGTTTTAATAATAAATTTAGTGCTGTGGACGTCTATTTTTCTATTAATGAATTTTAACTTAGTCGAATTTCATTTGGATTTTTATGGTAGACCTCTGTTAATTAGTGTAACTGCTCGTTGTACATTTTTTCACTATTATATTATATTGGGTATGGATTGTCGAAGTAACAGGGAAATATATACTTGCAATGCCAAATAAGCAACTCAAAGTTGGTTTGTTGAATGCAGGTTCTCTGGGCACCAATCATGATAATTTCATAGCCGTCTGCACCCAACAAGACTTTGACATTTTGGCTATAAACGAGACGTGGCTACAGGCTGGGGAGGAGGGGCGAGCGCCAGTACTGCCAGGATGCAAACTACGACACAGACCTCGCCCATCGGGTCCACGGTCACGTGGGGGAGGAGTTGGTTTCTACATTAAGCGTGGCGTTAGCGCCCGCACCGTGCCCCACCCTGTTGACCCTCGACACAGCTCAGTTGAGCAAATGTGGGTTACTTTGAGCCTCAACGGGAAGAAACTGGTCATTGGAACAGCGTATCGGCCTCCGTGGATGGACGTGGACTTATTTTTGGATGCCATCTCGGACACAATAGGTTCTTTATATAATTATGATCACATTATGCTGTTAGGTGATCTGAATATAAATGTTTTGGCCAATGATATAAAATTTACTAAACTCGAAAACTTTTTAGCTAGTTTTAGCCTAGCACAGCTAGTCACTAAGGCTACGCATTTCACTGATTCTAGTCAAACGTTAATTGATGTAGTTTGCACCGACTTGCAAGCTAAAAAGATTGACGTTGTACACTTAGGCTCTCTTTATGGACATTGCCTTGTGAGTTGCGAGTTTTATATTAAGCGTAATAGGCCAAGGCCACTTACTATTGCTCATAGATTAATTAATAACATTAATCCCATTTATTTTGATAGGGACTTACAAGGTTTGAGGTGGGATCTGATACCTGTGGGCAATGCCAATGTTATGGTTAACATACTGAGTCAAAATATATTACTCCTATTCGATCTGCATGCGCCTATTAGAACAACTGTGATTAAGGCTCCCCACCCCCCTTGGATCACTGACACCATAAAACTCATGATGCAACTGCGTGATAGAGCGGCAGCGGACTATCACAAAAATAAGTTTGCAAGTAAGAAGGTATATTATAAGGATATGAAGTCCACTGTCGCAAAGGCTCTATTCCATGAGAAGGTAGCCTATTTTAAGCAAAATATCAATAATAAAATTAAAGATCCTAAGCTATTATGGAAAAATTTAAGAACTACCCTGCTACCCAAAAATGACACGGAGCTACCAGCCACCCTCAATGACCCAGACGTAATAAATAAGCATTTTCTAAATTTGCCCATCACAACCAACGCTTCTATATCCCAGCTAACCTTTTATGAATTCCATCGGTATAGCCAATCAGTATTTCAGTTAGAGCCAATCAAGTCAGATGTTATTTTTAAGATCATACGAGGTCTTAAATCTAACGCAGAAGGCTGTGATGGCATAAATCTGAATATGTTGTTAATGACTTTGCCTCGTACGCTTGATATAATCACTGACCTAATAAATACGTCCATTTTAACATCTACTTTTCCGGACATTTGGAAGGTGGCAATCGTGCGACCTCTCCCAAAGGTGGCAAATCCTTCACAGCTTAAAGACCTTAGGCCAATCAGTATTCTACCATGCTTGTCAAAGGTGGTGGAAAAAGCGGTGTGTATGCAATTGACAGAGTATCTGGAGAAAAACAATATTTTACCGGATGTTCAGTCGGGTTTCAGAAAGGGTCGAGGTACTGTCACCGCTCTGCTTGATGTCACAGATAACTTACTGTATGCTCAGGACCAAGGAATGTGTACTTTGTTGGCACTCCTAGATTTTTCCAGGGCATTCGACTGCATAGACATTAAATTATTGCTTTCCAAGTTAAGCTACTATGGTTTTGACAGTAGAGCAGTAAAGTGGTTCCACAGTTACCTTACAGATAGACGTCAATATGTCAAAATGAGTCTGCATGATGGATCATCTCGTGTCTCGGAAAAAATGGAGCTCACTCGGGGGGTGCCTCAAGGTTCCATCCTTGGTCCAATCTTGTTTATTTTATACTCTGCAGACATTAGGTCACATATAATAAATTGTAAGTACCATATATATGCTAATGATCTACAAGTGTATATCTCATGTAGGCAGTCCGAAGTTGATAGTGCTATAGTAAAACTCAATAAGGATCTGACTAGTATAGCCGCCTGGGCTACAAGTAATGGTTTACTATTAAACCCGTCTAAAACCAAGTACCTAGTCTTTGGTAGCAAGCAGCAGTTGACTAGGTTTAGACCGTCAGTGAATGTTACACTGATGGGTGAACCTATTGAACGGGTCTGTGAGGCGCGTAACCTTGGCCTTTTAATGGATGAGGAACTAAGGTATGAAAAACACATTCTAAATTCAGTGAGAGGCTGCTTTTACAAACTAAAGGTGCTTTACAAAATTAGGCCCTTTTTAAATGAAACATTGCGAATCCAATTAGCAGATTCACTCATAATGTCAAAATTAAACTATATGGATATAGTATATGGTCCACGTCTACTCACAAAAACCAAACAACTTGTCCAAAGAGTTCAAAACGCTTGTGCCCGTTTCTGTTTCAATATCCCGTTGAGGGCTCATGTCACTCCGTTTTTGAACAAAGGTAATATGCTGAAGATGCTACATAGACGCAAGCTTCATCTGGCATGTCTTCTCTTCGGTGTAGTAAACTACCAGGCCCCAACATATCTATTTGAGAAATTGTCATTTCGCAAGCCACGTGCGACACGGCAGTGCGGGTTGCAACTGCTGACCCATCGACATGCATCGGCTGCTTTTCGTGGAAGTTTTAGATATGTCGCAACAAAATGCTGGAACAATTTGCCTCCGCCAATCAGGGACCTTAAAAATAGATATAGTTTTAAGATTAATGTTAAGAGATATTTGTTTGAGCACCAGAAAAGACAAGGAAATTTGAAACACGATACCAGCTGTTTCTAGCTAAATATTCATGTATTTACCTGCTTTTCATGTCCCTGAGGCACTCCACTGTGTGTTGGTCTGTGTCGTATCATTTGTCACTTAAGTTTTAAATCTCAAGGCTCGCAATCAGCATTGGGAACTTGGTTACCTGAAAGTCGGCATAGTTTTAAAGTTAAGAATAGACAATCGTGGGCTTGAGAACTACAAATATATGAATGCCTGTAAATCATACATACTATTTTTAACTTATAAGTATTTACCAATAGTTCAAGTCCCATAGTCATACCATTTTTGTGTTGTTTTATCTCTTGTTACACTGCGCTTGTACACCATTCTTGTAACTCCACATATTGGGTTCTCTTTCAACTTGGAATAGGTTTTTAAGTGTTAAAACTATTCGACGTTAAGTTTTCTGTATGTTTTATTTCTTGCCGTGACCTAATTTCGCTTTACGAAGCTCACGAGTTACGTTGTTATGTCATTCTAGTTTGATTGTCAAATTGTCATGTTACATAATAGTTTTAATATGTTTTTTTTTTATGTTCGACCTGGAATCTGGTCTTTTAAGCCCACAGTGAGGCGTTTTTCTTCTTAGATTTTATTGTTACTTATAATTAATTGTTTCATATTTGTTTGTGGTTTTCTTATTTGTTTCTTGTAATTGTGTGTATGTGTGCGTCGTCAATGGCTCCGTGATCTCACCAAATGGTCACAGCGGAAGACCAGCGCTGGCTCTGCCAGCATTACGCTGAGCTGTGACCATTTCGTGGCAAAATCTGATTCTGTTATGTGATTGTTTGTAAATTGTATTGTGTTTGTTTGTCATGAATAAATATTATATTATTATTATTATTATTATTATTATTATTATTAATTTAAAAAAATACCACGTCGGTGGCAAATAAGCGTACGGCCTATCAGATGGTAAGCGGTCATCGTATCCTATCCTCGTGGCGCCCAAAGATTTTTTGGGTCCTCTTTAACTATGACCCGACTGTCCTTCTTATAGGACATAATAGTTATAGTCATATCCGCCCAAGATTTTGAGTTGAAATTTGTATGTGTTAGAGTTACAGGTTTAAAGTGAAACTTTCAGGGTATAATTATGATTACATTAGCATGTGTTTTTGATTTCAATTATTTGTCTACCTTTTGTTCTTTACAAAGGCCTTTGGGCCATAATTACTAGATTAAAAGGAATTATTAAGTGATGTAACATACTAGACACGAAAACTTAGTAGTGTAAAGAGTATTAAATTATTAGTAGATAAGTAGTATTTAAAGATAAGTATCATTTTTAGGGTTCCGTAGTCAACTAGGAACCCTTATAGTTTCGCCATGTCCGTCTGTCTGTTTGTCTGCCTGTCTGTCTGCCAGAGGCATTGCTCTGTGGCCGTTAGTGCTAGAAAGCTGCAATTTGGTATGGATATATAATTTAATAAAACTGACAAAGCCCTAAAATAAATATAAAAAAAAGAAAAAAATAAGCGTACCTCCCCTACACATAAAGTGGGGATGAAATTTTGTTTTAGCTTCAACTCTATGTTGTTGGGTGTTGTTGGATAGGTGTTTCAAAATGAATAGAAGTCATCATCAAACATTTTTTGATAAAGTGAATATTTTCGGAAATATTGATACGAAAAGAAAAAAAACTTCCCACTAACTTTTGAACTATGGGTCCAAAAAATATGAAATAAATTATGGAAGTAAAACTTAACAAAAGACTTTCAACAAAAACTATAGCAGACATGATCAGTTAAGCCGTTTTTGTGTTATCACAAAAAGTCTTCCCTTAGTAAAACACGTATGAAACGCTGCAAAGGTATTTCCTTTTGCTTGTTATTGATTTTTTCAGAGTAATTTCATTGGTTAACTACGGAACCCTACACTGAGCATGGTCCGACATGCTCTTGGCCGATTTTTTATATTAGTAATATTTCATAAACCAGCACAATAAAGCCACAAACTAAAAACATTCAGATATTTTTAGTACTAGCTTCGACCCAAGCGACTTTACAAAGAACATATTATTTCAACCCAAGATTTCGCAGAATTTCAGGTCTAAAAATGCGAACTAATTATCTCTACTTAAGAATTACGTATTCATTAGCAACTTTTAGCATAAAAACATACTCGACAGTCACGGATTATAATAAAAAAATGCGATTTACTTTTCACGTGTTCGTGAGCCAGCTATACGGCCGTCCATTTTTCAAAAAATGACTACTGTCAACTGTGATAGCCAATGGTAGCATACCGGAAACTGTTCCCTAATATTTCGTTCATAAATCAAATTAAATTATTTCTTTAACCCACGAAATTTCAAAAATCTATACAGATTTTATTAATATGGCCTTCTGAAAGGCGCATGGGCAGTAATTGAAAGTTAGCTGAAAAAAGTTCTGGGCTGGAGTCACCATGTTTATTTTGGGTTATCAAAAGGCGCGTGGGCGCCACGAGGCTATAGACGCCTGCAACTCCAGGGGTGTACAAAATTAATTTCCAGCGATGGTTCTAGGAAATATGGCTAAACTCGTAAGAAAAATCGCTTTACCCGTTTTTGACATATTGAATTTTGAATTGAATCTGTCAAGGATTTTTTCAACTTTTTTAAGTTGTCTGTTATAAATACATATAATTGGGTAAGTACTTGTTAAGTAACAAGTATTCTTATGGTGCCATTCGAACCAGTTTTTATAGAGAATAAAAAGTCTATTTGGGATGATTTACAAATTTCATCTTAATTCGTTCAGCGGTCTTAAACCGCTCTATCACACTTATGTGAAAAACAGATCGTGTTTACAGTGTACGAATATCTTTAAAAAAAATACAGGCACTACTTGCTTTCTCACCTAGTTATCCTATTACCCACCTCCTGCTATTATTACATTTCAAGAAAAAAGGCATTCACTCTTACACTCCTCAAACACAAAGGGAGCCTCCGCTGGATTCAATTAAACTGCAACGAAGTAAAACTAATGTATAGCACAATGAGTTCGCGTAATGTAATTTTTAACCGACTTCAAGATTTCAAAAGAGGAGGTTATCAATTCGGTTGTATGTTTTTTTTTTTTTTTTTTTTTTTTAAATGTTTGTTACTCCATAACTCCGTCATTTCTTAACCGATTTGGAAAATTCTTTTTTTGATTGTATGTGTCCAAGTTGGTCCCGTTTTTGTCAAAAGGCAGTTCTGATGATGGGATCCATGAGGAATTGAAGGAACTCCTCAAATCTTTAAGGCAAACATATAGTGATTTTTGTGTTTTTATCAACAAGTCAAGCATTTGCATCCAAAAATGTGACATTGGATGAAGTGGAACTGCTGATGATGATCAGAAAAGAACTCTTCAACGACGAAAAGTTCACGTTTGGCGATTTGTCCTCCTAGCTGTGTTTGTTAAGCAAGTTCTATTTTTACGATTAATTTTTGTCATGCTCGAGTTCTGATGATGGGATCCATGAGGAATTGAGGGAACTCCTCAAATCTTAAAGGCAAACATATAGTGATTTTTGTGTTTTTATCAACAAATCGAGCATTGTCATACAAAAATGTGACATTTGATGAAGTGGAACTGCTGATGATGATCAGAACAGAACTCTTCAACGACGAAAAGTTCACGTTTAGCGATTTGTCCTTCTAGCTGTGTTTGTTAAGCAAGTTCTATTTTCACGATTGATTTTTGTCATGCTCGAGTTCTGATGATGGGACCCATTAGGAATCGAGGAAACTCCTCAAATGTGAAAGGCACACAAATAGTGATTTTAGTTTTTTCATGAACTAATCAAGCATTTTCATTCATAAAAGTGACATTTGATGAAGTGGATGTTATGGTTATGGTTATGGTTATGGACTCCTTTTTCCGCACTTAGTCCGTGAGAGTCGGACCATTGTGCGTGACGTGATCGCCGGCTAGGGATCTAGCCAGCCTAACTCCGCCCAGAAGCGCAGGATCCTCCTGGTGTCACCACAGGCTTCGCGGAGTGACCTCGGTACGTTGAGGATTTGAGTCCGTTGTGTAGCTACACCTTCGCATTCCAGGATGACGTGGGGAGCTGTTTCATCGGCCGACAGGCATCCCCTGCATAGGGGGCTGTCGGTCGTACCTAGAACATATAAATGTTTGTTGAGTGAGCAATGTCCAGTGATGGTGCCTACGATTATACGTAGTGACGCTCTGTTAAGAGAGAGCAGACGCCTGGTAAATCGTGCCTCCAGGTGTGGCACTATCTCCCGGGATTGTCTGCATGTACTGGTATTTGTCCATCGATCAGCGTGTTGTTCAGATGTTCTGCGACGTAGCCATGATCTTAGCTGGTTAAAGGGTAGCGGGAGTATTGGGCTAGGGCCAAACGCCGGCCGGCTAGAACCTCTCCTGGCCAGCTCGTCAGCTACGTCGTTACCTAGAGAGCCACTGTGCCCTTTTATCCATTGCAAGGTGACAGTGTTTGTTTTCCCTATCACCTCCAAGGCTTGGTGGCACTCTAGGATGAGCCCAGACTGGATGAGGTTGCTATCTAGGGCTTGTAATACTGCAGCGCTGTCGGACACTATGCGTACCTTCTGATCTTTGATACTCCGATTTGCTACTGCCTTGGCAGCCTGTGTTATGGCGATGCACTCACATTGGTAGATTGAACTATATTCGCCTAAGGCTATTGATATGTTAATGTTTATCTCAGGTGAGTACACTCCTGCGCCCGATCCTGTCTTTGTTTTAGAGCCATCGGTGTAAATGCGCAGTTCCTGTGCTCCAGACCGATCGTATTTTTCTTCAACTAGCTGTATTGCATAGCTTTTGTTGAAGATATGTTGTTTGGGCACCTTGTCATTAGGAGCGGCTATCATTGGTTGGTAGGTGACAGCTTCCTTAAGAACTTCGGTATGGGTCCCGTTTGTTACACCCCAGAGGTTAAGTGACTTTAGCCTGATGGCCGCCGAGGCTGCCTCCTGCTGGATAAACAGATCAAGAGGCGGCAGTCCCAGCAGTACCTCCAGTGCTGCTGTGGGTGTAGTTTTCATGCAGCCAGTCACCGCTGTACAAGCTAGTCTTTGGAACTGCTGCAGTTTATTTTTGGCCGTGGTTAGTCTAGTTCTCTGCCACCAGACTACTGCGCCGTAGGTGATTATGGGTCGTATCACTGCGGTGTAAAGCCACATGGTGATTTTGGGGTGTAGGCCCCAGGTTCTCCCAAGTAGCCTTTTACACTGCCAAAATATGACACAGGCCTTTTCCAGTTTGTTGCTTAGATGTTTGTTCCATAGCAGTTTGTCGTCCAAGGTTACACCTAGGTATTTTACCTCTTTTGTAAGAGCTAGTGTAGTGCCTTGAAGTTTTGGTAAGCTAAGGTTGTCTGGAGTGCGCTTCTTTGTGAACAGTACTAATTCGGTTTTTGATGGGTTCACTGACAATCCATGTTCAGAACACCATCGTTCGACGATTTTGAGTGCCCCTTGCATAAGCTCGCATAGGACCTTCTCAAACTTTCCTCTTACGAGGATTGTTACATCGTCTGCATAGCCAACAGTGTAGAAACCAGCCTCGTTTAGGGATCTGATAAGGTCATCCACTACGAGGTTCCATAGGAGCGGTGAAATGACGCCTCCCTGTGGGCAGCCTCTGGAGACAATGGCTCGTGTGGTCCCATTCACTGTCACTTGCACTGCCCTGTTCCTCAGCATGCAGTCGATCCACCCAGCTGTGGTCCGATCCGCGCCGTGGTTGAGCAGCGCGTGGCTAATGCTGTTAAATTGCGTCTTGTCAAAAGCCCCTTCGATATCTATGAAGGCTGCAAGAGCAGATGATTGTGTTGATAGTGCGTTTTCTATCGGCGAGATAACACTGTGGAGCGCTGATTCCGTTGATTTGCCTGCACAATAGGCATGTTGTTGGTGGTGTAGAGGATTTCGCGCCAGTGCCCTGTCTCTGAGATCCCGATCGCACAGTCTCTCTAGGGTCTTCAGGAGGAAAGAAGTAAGGCTTATTGGCCTGTATGCTTTGGGCTGCGTGTAATCACTCTTACCTGGTTTGGGTATGAATACCACTTTGACTTCTCTCCATTTTAAGGGAACATAGCGGTGCTCAAGGCATGCTCGGTAGATTCTAACTAGATGCGGAGCGATCGTGTATTTGCACCATTGTAGAATACCTGGAAAGATGCCATCTAAGCCTGCCGCTTTAAATGAAGAGAAGCTGTTGATTGCCCATAGCACCTTTTCCAAAGTTACTATTCTATGGGCAGTGTTGGTGGCTTCAACGGTTGGATTGTTAAAACCCTGTTGATCTTCCTCATCCCACGTAGTGCTTTCCGTGACGGAGCATTCTGGGAAATGTGTATTTAGTAACAGCTCGCACATTTCGCTGGAGGAGGTTGTGTAGCTGTTATCTGGTTTTTTTAAGGAGCCTAGATTTCTGTTCGGTTCGCTGGACAGAATGCTTTTTACCCTGGCTGCCTGACTGTTGGTTTCGATGTTGGTACAGACGGTTCTCCAGCATTCTCGTTTCCTTTCACGGATACGTTTTTTGTACAGAGCTTGGGTTGTTTTGTAAATGTCCCAGTCTGTTGCCCTCCTTGTGTTTTTCGCTCTGTTAAACAGTTTGCGTAGTTTGCGTCGCAGCTTCTCGAGTTCATGTCCCCACCAGCCGTTGCGGTTGGTGGCTTTTGTCGAGGGCGATGTTAGTGGACAGCTTTCATTAAATGCCTTTATTAACGTTTCCGTCAGGTTATTCACGTGCCTCTCTATGTCGGCTGGCTCCTCATAGCTCATGGGCATATTGGTGAGAGCCGGACTAACAGATATCAAATTGCTATATTTAGCGCGGTCTGTCCGTCTGGGGTTGCGCCATAGTTCTGGTTTTAGGGAGTCAACGTTTAGTTTATATCTTACCCATCTATGGTCGGAGCATGACAGGTCGCTTGACACATGCCAGTCGGAGATTTTGTCCGATACTCTTTCCGTAGCGAGTGTGATGTCTATTATAGTTTGGAATCTGGAGGTGACAAAAGTTGGTTCAGACCCCCTGTTTATAAGCCTGAGATTGGTGGAGAATAGAAAATCAACAAAGTCCTCACCTCGTCTATTGGGAGATCCGCCGCCCCACAGAGGGTGGTGCGCGTTTACATCCGCCGAGACGATCAGCTCAAGCTTCTTGTTTTCGCAGTGTCTGATGAGATTTGCCAGCTCAACCGTTGGCACTTCCGCGTCGCCCGGCAGATAGGCAGACGCAATGATGACCTCTGGGATGCTAGGGCAGTTGGTCTGAAGCCTGACCGTAGTCAAGTCTCTGGAACAGAACTCATTCATTAAAACTGCATTGATTAGTTTGGGTACGTAGATGCAAGTGCGTGGATTAGTAACGGTGGTGTCGAGGAATATCTTACCTCCGATGTTGTTGAGACCGCAGATCCTGCCCTTCCTTATCCACGGCTCCTGGATAAGGGCGACGGTCTTGTTGTTTACCTCCAGCATTCTGCGCAAGGTAGCCGTTGCGGCTTGTTTATGCTGGAGGTTGGTTTGGGTAAAGTTAGTGAGGTGAGGAGGAGCGAAGAGGACTGCTCACTTCCTCATCCGTCTCTAACAGGATGTCCTGATCCGACAGCTGCGCGACATCCTCCTCCAGGTCTCCGTCACCGGTTTCCATGAGAGGAGTAGTCAGCGGGCAAGCTGGCATCCCATCCTGCCTCTGCATTTCGGCGGAGGAGTGTTGGGTGATCATTGGCTCGCCGGTCACGCTCTGCATTGCGGCGGAGCTTGGCCGGCCAGCCACGGACATAGACACGCCAGCTTCACGATCCGGTCCAGCGCTCTCACTCTGCTTTTCAGCGGAGGAAGCGCCGGGGATCGGGGGTGCTGTCGCAGTCTCAGCAGGGTCTGGCGGCAAGTCTTGCAGCTTACCCGTGCTGCCGAAGAAACGGATATAGGCGTTGCCAAGCTTATAGCAAAGCCTACGCCCCCTCGTTAGGATCCCGGGCACTTGGTCGACTGGGATGCCAAGCACCAAGAAGGTTCCAGGCGTTTCCCCTTCATGGCTGATAAACCAGTCGTATGAGGAAGGAATTGTTCCTGATGCCTTAAAGCTCGCCAAAATTATTCCAATTTTGAAACCAGGCGGTGATAGGAACGATTTAAGCCAATATAGACCAATCTCATTGTTGTCATCTATTTCGAAAATATACGAAAAAACAATGTCAAATCGGGTTTATGACTTTTTTGAGAAATATAATCTACTAGACAGTAACCAGTACGGATTCCGAAAGAAACGCTCCACGACGCTTGCAGTGTATAAGTACATACAGTCCGCCTTAGACTTCATAGACAATAAACAATACGCAGTAGGGCTACTATTGGACATGTCCAAAGCCTACGATAGGGTCTCCCATTCCACCCTACTAAATAAACTTTACGCACTGGGTATAAGAGGGAAGGCTTATCAATGGCTAAAGTCATATTTACATAATCGATACCAACTGGTCCAGATAGATCACTATCATAAAGAATCAAGAGAAGTCAAAACAATAACATCACAAATGCGTGTCACCTCTTGCTCTATCCCCCAAGGTTCTGTGATCGCTTGCCTGCTTTTTATCGCATATATAAATGACCTACCAAAAGCTGTAGATGCCTCTTGTGTTATGTTTGCTGATGATGTGTCATTATTATTAGGCTGCACGAGTAATACCGAATGTAATAAAAGATTACAACAAACTCTTGAAAATGTAACCAAATGGCTAACACGGCAAAATTTATTGATAAACCTAAAGAAAACCAAAGTTATTCAATTTAAACCCATTCAAAAAAATGCCCTCAAAATAAAACTAGGTAACAACGGTCAACCTATTGAAGAGGTCAATGAGTTTAATTTACTAGGATTAATAATAGATACAAGTATTAACTGGAAATGCCACATACAAAATATAAAATCAAAATTGTCTAGGTTTGTCTATGCGCTAAATATACTAAAAAGGAATACAAACCTTGAATCCGCATTAACAGCTTACTATGCATATGCGCATGCATGGCTCCGCTATGGCGTGGTTTTGTGGGGCGACAGTACTGATGCACATGACCTATTTGTCATGCAGAAAAAATGCGTCCGCATCTTGACCAATACGCACGTGCCGAACAGCTGTCGCCCGCACTTTATAAAACTTAAAGTACTAACATTGCCCTGTATATATATCTTGGAGGTAGCACTTTTTGTAAGAAAACACTCAGATTTATTTAAAAAAAGGAAAGATGTTTGTAAAAGTAATAGTAGGTATAGAAACCAACTAGCCATGCCAAACTCCAAACTTACTATGTGTAAAAAGGGCCCACAATATCGTTGTACTATCGTAACCAACAAATTACCCACAACACTTAAACAAGAATTAAACGATAAGACATTCAAAAACAAACTGAAGAAACTACTTCTTGATAAGGCCTATTATTCAATTGATGAGTTTTTAAATGACCAATCTCTAGATAAAGCATTGTACTAACTAATCATAATTTTAATTAACTATTTGACACTATGCAATGAATGTAATAATATCGCTAATATTCATTATTATTATTATTAGTAATAATTTAATTTAATATAATTTCAGTCCGCTTATAAATTGACATAACCAATTGATCTAATTTTAATTTTATTATTTATATCTAAAAGCTTTTGTAAAACTAAATTTTGTGTTGACATGTTAGTATGTAAGAAATTGCAATGCCCCAGCAGGGTAACATGTACCTACTGTAAAACCTATTTTAAGACCTACTGTATGGACAATGAACATGATCGCAATAAACGAATATGAATATGAATATGGCGCTCAACATTGTAAAGCGACCATCGACTGACCTGATACCACTTGTTCTGACCTGTCAAGACGGTCTGGATCGTCTTGATGTCGTCCGAACAGTTTGGTAGCAGGACAGCGGACTTCACCCTTCTGGGGATGTCTTTCTGCCGCTTCACGACCAGTCTGGTGTTGGGAATTGGTGACACAAAAGTGGCTATTGTGTCTTTAAGCCACTCAACGTCCTTTGTGTCCTCGCACTGCAGTTTTAGAACTCCTTCACTGTGGAAAGGTTTCCCACGGAAGGAGGGCCAGTACGGGACTGCGTTGGAGGCACAAGGAGCATCTGCGATGTCCACGATGCTACTCTCCAGGTTGCCTTTAATGCCTTCCACTTGTTCAGGTGTGAGGTCGGTAAAGGGTTCCGCCATCACTGCGACAAAGAGGTCGTTAAGGACTACTGAGTCAGCGTAAGTGACGGCATCCTTTACCGTACAAGCCGAAGTGGAGGCCTTGATGCGTTTCGCCTCCTTGGTGGGAGGCGTCAGCGTATCATCCGGGCGGGAGCGTTTGGGGGGTTTATGTCGGCTACCAGGTGCCGGTTTCCCCTTCCTGCTTCTACCGCCGCGTTGGCGTTTATGTTCCTGGCCGGTGTGAGCTGTCTTTTCAGCGCGCTGCTTCGATCCGCCCTGGCTTTCGCCGGGGCGGTTCGTCTGCTTCGCACCTACTGGGACATCGGGGATCGTTGCCGACCCTTCGGCGACCTCCTGCCTTGCGGCGGGTGGTTGCCTCCTTCCCTCACCTGTCTGGACACTTTCAGCTGCACGTTTAGCCGTGCGTTTGTTCCTTTTACGCACGTCCGAGGGAGTGCGCTTGTGTTTGAAAACCTGCCAGTCTTGCTCACCAACCCTTGGCGGGTTGGGAGGAGAGGAGGTTGTTGGGTGACTGGGCGCTTCCTGAGAAGCAGCGGCCTGCCTGTTTATTTGACTGTTGGAACAGGGCGCTTCCTTAGAAGCAGCGGCCTGTTTCCGGGTTTTTTTGTTATTCAAACTCTTATTAGCCATGGTTTGTTTATTATTTAATTTCATTCTCCGAGGCGTCCCACCCTCCTGGGAGCCCGCAGATGGGGATGCTCATTCGAGCACCAGGACCTACCACAGAGAACATAGGGTCCGGGGTCCGCGATGCAGCGAGTCCGCACGGTGCGAGGAAGACTACAATTGTCGGGTCGAGGTTTTGACCCGTACTCGTCGTAGACTCCGCGCTCCGCCGACTGCGCACCTCATGACCCCGCAACCCTCGCCAGCGACCCTTAAGGGGTGCCCTAGCCACTTGCCCCAGGCTGGCTATTTCCCGAGGCTGCCGTTTTGGTGGAATGCCGGACCGAAGAAGGCGTGTTGTCTCCACGGGTAACTACAACCCGACCCGATGGTAGACTCAACCTTCCAGGCCTCCATTATCCCACCGCACGACGCTCAACTGCGCACGGCAAAAAAAAACACGCAGGTGGGCTCAAGACCACTCTATGACAGAGGGCCGGTCTGACACACCCACAGGTCATGACCTACCAGTCCTTTTTGCTGCTGCTTTGTAGCTGCCGCAAGGTCGCTGGTGTAGCCTCTTCGGACAAAAACTCCGGTGGTTGGGAAGGTTCTTAGCCAACGACGAGTGAGACCCCCTAAGGGGAGTAACTCGCCGTTGCCCAGGGTATACCGGCGGTAGGGGATCGTCGTTCCAGTTGGACGGATCCGCATGGACTGACCATCCCGCCGCACACGGGGAGGTGACCTACCAAATACCCCAATTTTTTGATGAAGTGGAACTGCTGATGATGATCAGAACGGAACTCTTCAACGACGCGTAGTTCACGTTTGGCGATTTGTTCTCTTCGTTTTGTTTGTCAAGCAAGCAAGGTTTTTCCATGATTTCATGAGGAATTGAGGGTACTTAGTCTTCTACCATTATAAACATACTTATAGCTATTTTTGTATTTTATTGTATGGAATCTAAGAGTGCACCATCTAAGATTAATAATCTTTCACCGGACTCCCCCATTGAAGTCGGTTTTTTTTTCTTAAAAATTATTAAAGCACTGTGTGCAAAGGTTTTCCGAGTGCAATTGTTCTTATCCAGTTTATACCTTAATTAATTGCAGTTCCGTCTGAACGCAATTACAGCTCACGGCCGGGAATAGTGTTGAACAGTAACGTATCCCTATATTTGGCATCCTATCTTAAAATGCAAAAAAAAACGGCCAAGAGCATGTCGGGCCATGCTCAGTGTAGAGTTCTGTAGTTGCAAAAAAAAGGGGAGATCCCCTTAAAAACATTCTTTTTTAGATTTTATTTTACGACTTAGTCAGTTTTATTGATTTATATATATATATATATATATATATATATATATATATCCATAATACCACATTGCAGCTTTCTAGCACTAACAATCACAGAGCAAAGCCTCGGGCAGACAGACGGACATGGCGAAACTATAAGGGTTCCTAGTTGACTACGGAACCCTAAAAAGCACATGTTTAGTATATTTTGGTCACATTTTGCAGGATTGTTGTATACTAGCTTTTGCCCACGGCTTCGCACGCGCAGAAGTAAAAAAGAAAAGTATTTTTTTTATTGTAGCACTTCCTTATACAATTTAGTAGCGGTTATGATTTCGGGTGCATTTCAAAGAAAGCCAGTAACGTAGTCTAAGGTGGACTGTTTAATTTTTATCTTTTCTGAGGTGTTTGTTGGAGGTGAAGTATACACGCTGACCATTTTCAACTTGAACAGTGAGGTGTATGACAGGAGGAAACAATTCATGAATGGGAAACTTCAAGATCCTCCAAACAGCTTCGGAGCTACTTATGTATTGGCCGCTTTCATAATTTTTTTATCTCATCATTCTCATTTTCGAGAGTCAAAGCCGCCCGATCACCCTATAGTTCACATACTTGGTGTATTTGATACCTTGAACAGAATTACATAAAGGATGATTCACAGTAGACCGTTCCGTGTCCGGGCCGGGCCGTTTTCTATGACAGCAAACGCAACGGCCGGCGTATTTCTCTAGAAGAAAACGGGCCGGCCCGGACACGGAACGGCCTACTGTGAATCATTTCATTAAACGGTTCGGGAGGTGAACTTCAAAATACCATAAAATTACTATTAAATAAGTATGAGTATGAGTATTGATATCTTTTGATACGGAATCCTTGTACGAATCCTTGTACCTACATACTTTAAAAATAATATATTAAATAAGTATGAGTATGAGTATGAGTATTGATATCTTTTGATACGGAATCCTTGTACGAATCCTTGTACCTACATACTTTAAAAATAATACATTCTCCATAGACAATTTCAAGCTCTATTTAATCCCCTTAGAGAATGAATTTCCAAAAATGCTGAAATTAGTTTTCTTGCTTCTTCATGAGGAATGTGTATAATAAATATTAATTAGACTTCTTATTCAAAGAATTACGTTTTCCATGCAAACTTTCAACCCCAATTTTACGCATTTAGGGGGTGAATTTCGAAATACCGCGAAAGCACTTTCCATGTCTTTAGATGGAGCGTCTTTTTTCAAAATCTTACACTTATACTTTAATTATTACATGATCTACATACAAAATTTGAACCCCAAGTTTACCCCCTCAGGAGTTAAATTTCTAAAAAGCCCTTCTTAGTGATTACTTCCGTCATATAAACATCCTACTGTAAAAAATTCAGCTTTGCAGGTCAAAACGGCTGGCATCTGATTATGTCAGCCAGTCAGGAATTTGCGCCTCTAATTAACCCGCTTAGGGGTGGGTTTTCCAAAACCCTAAAATTACTTTTCTTGTATTGTAATACGGAGTCTATACACAAAGTTTCAAGTCTCTCAATTAAAATTTTACTCCATCCCCATACAAATTTTGCACCCTATTTAACCCGGTTAGGGGTGGACTTTTCCAAAACGCTTAAATTACTTTTCTTGTATTGTAATAAGGAGTCTATACACAAAGTTTCAAGTCTCTCACCTAAAATTTTACTCCATCCACATACACACTTTCAACCCCCATTTCACCCCCTTAGGAGTTGAATTTCTGAAAACCCCTTCTTATTTGTTGTCTACGCCATTAACCAGACTTACAGTAAAAATTTCATCTCTCCAGCCCCAGTAGTTTGGGCTGTGCTTCGATGAGTGAGTGAATGAGTCAGTCAGGACATACGCATTTATATATATAGATGTATGTACATACATTTGTATTACCTACGTCCAGTTTTATGCCATTGCTTGAAATGGCAGTCAGTTGACAATGCGAAATGCCTCTCATCATGAAAAAACCGGTCAAGTTCGTTCCGTACAACCTTCGTGCGCAAAGAAATTGAACGCCATGGGTGCGGTGCGGCGCCATCCACCGGAACATTATACAAAACGTTTGTAATCTACGAGTAGATAGAGGTTCCTGTAATATTCATATTGATATTAGGGTTATGTAATAATTTCATATTACTTTCATGGTATAACTCGGAGATAAAAGGGGGCGAACGGTAATAATAATAATAATAAACTTGTAAAAACCTAACTTAAGTTGTAAGAAAAATTAAGAGAATAATAATAAACAAATGGCTTCCTTTTGACAATTATGAAAAGAATTTGATGATTATGGATAATTAGCAGTAGACGAAATGTTAAAATGCCAGTGATTAGCAAAAGCAGTAGTAGGAAAATGCAAAGCAAAAAACATAAAGCGGTTTTCGTCCCTTTATGTCAATAATATCTCGTAGGTACCCAATCTAAACGTGGTAAGTACTTATTCGTTTTCAAAAGTGAGTGTCATTATAATTGTTCAAATACACAAAATATCTTTCAATGCGCTTATAAATACATTTTAATCAATTTGTCAGACCAAATCAGAATACAGAAACCCATCACTAGCCCAGCCAGGGCGGGAAGTCACGGATTTATTTCCGCATGAACTGCCGAGATCCACCACTCCTCCGCCAATTACTCACTTTGTGCCCGCGTCCTGCTTACTGCATTCTTTCACTTCGCCTTTGCTTAGTGTTAACTTGAGATAAAAGTGGAGGAACTTCTTTGTAAACTTAACGTCTGACGGCTGCTAAAGGAGTACCTTTTCCAGCACTGCCTGGAATATTTTACTAATTACAAGTTTAAAGCCAAGCTTCCTTCTATTTGTAGTTTTACAGTCGTTCAATTTTACTGCAGACTCAGTAGTAAATAACGAAAATAAAGATTCTCGTCGCTATAATTTTAGATACTCGGTTCCAACAAAAATAGTACATTACGATACAAGTGTTGTAAAACAAAGAAAGGCCGATATCGCAGATGTTAGAGGCCCGAGCCGCAGGCGAGGGTCATAAATATGCGAGAGAGGCTTTCTGTTTTACTTAAAAAATTTAAAGTTTAATAATCACATAACAGATTACTGCATCAAAAATGGTTAAAGAAAACTCACACTACTTTTAAAGGAGCTGTTCAACGACGACTAACAAACCACATGAGCAACATCTTACGCCTTGTCATCGATTTTCATCAGGTGAGACTCGGGCCAATCGCTGGTCATAAAAAACCACACCATGGATTTTGCAAGAAAAAAAATACATCTCCAGTTTACGTGTAGGAGGTTCCTACCAAATAATTATAAATTTTTACTACGGAACGCTAAAACTGTCCTCTATCGGCCATTGCACCATTTTATTGTTTACTTCGAAGTTGTTCGCTGTAACTTAGTTAAAAGTCATTGAGTTAATGAGAATGTGTCGAAGCAGTTAATTTAACCCCAGAAAATGTTATTCAAGAAGCACAAAATGCCAACAATAGCCCTTCCCCTGCTAAATCAAGGCAACACTCATTGGAATCTAAAAAGTTACTGAAAATTTAATCAGTTAATCGATGATTTTATTACCCACTGTTGTCAACTCTTGATTGAATATAGGCACTTTGTCGAGAATATGTTAAATGAAGCTGAAAAAAAAAATTGCCTCAATCCACTCCCTAAGGCGACTACAAAATTTTCTACCCTTTCAAACTAAGGTGACTCTTGCCCAATCACTCTTGATTCCTCTTTTGGATTATGGTGACATTGCTTTCCTAGATGACAAAGAGGAACTGCTTAGTAAGCTTACACATAAAACATCCAAGACCCAGGAACAAACATCCGTGCTAAATGCACAAATGGCCGGGATTCGAGCCCGGGACCTCTAGCTTCGGAGGCAGTGTCACTACCAACTAGGCTAAACAGGTCATCAGCGTAATATCTCGCACAATGCATAACGTTTTATGACACACGTAAACATGATTTTCGACACGTCGAGTGTCGTATTACCTATAAACTGATTACTCGCTGCGCTCGCTGGTATAAAAATGACACTCTACAAAAATCACCTACTTTCCGCACTTGTAAGAGCATAATAAAATAACTTAATAACGAAAACTTTCTACTACAACCAAAAAATGTCATTAGCACCTAGATAAACTATACTTTATTTTATCCGAATGCATTAGCCGGAATTTATCGCTTAGCCTCGGTGATGCGAATGCGAATCTCCCAGTCTTCCGGTTTTTCACTAGGTACATCTATTAATCTTCCTTAATGTACACGGAACGTGTGCAGTGCTAATTTAAATACCAGTGTGGATAAAATGTTTGTATACGGCTAGACTAGATGCTAAGTAATTATTACTTAGCGAAAGATGGGTTGCTGATTAGAATAAGTTTGAAACGTATTTCTTTAAATTAGTTGTGTGGAATATAGTTTTAGATTTAACGTGAAACTCTAAACTTGAGGAATTGAAATAGTGGTTTCCGCGATGTATTTAAAAAAATATGAAATTGAAAATACCTACACCGC
The DNA here is from genome assembly GCA_905163555.1 of Notocelia uddmanniana. Classification (NCBI taxonomy): domain Eukaryota; kingdom Metazoa; phylum Arthropoda; class Insecta; order Lepidoptera; family Tortricidae; genus Notocelia; species Notocelia uddmanniana. The sequence goes on from LR991057.1 coordinate 18,912,978, forward strand.
CAGATACATTCGTCACGCTAAGTTTAGCACTTGCTTAAACATTATGAATTTTCTTTTCTTTTTCCTTTGGGAGGTTATTATCCGCTTCAAAGCTTTTCAATCGCCGAAACAAAATAGATTAGACCTTTGCTATTGCTACTAAAAATTTATATAGGTATTAATAAACCGTGCGGTATCGGCATCGCAGCCAACTCGCTATTTATGGATACAAATCGATTCAAATGAATAATACAGAGTATTTTTCTCCGAAATCTGTATATATTCTGATGATGGAATACGCAATTGATCATATAAAGTATTGGAGGTTTCTCGGAAAATGGCAGTAGACGGGTGCCGAGACGACGCGACAGCCCCTCCAAGCCAGTCGAAGCGATATAGCAGTCAGCCGAGCGAAATTGTGTATACAGGGTGTGGCCTGTAATAGGAGCAAAAAATTAAACGGCACACTATTGAGCTCTCCAGCAATTATTTCCAAATGGTTTTAATTAAAAAAAAAAAGTTTTTTTTTAAATTTGTTTTTCGCAGAAATAGCTTATTAGTGTTTTTTTTTACTCTACTTGAGCTATATTAATCACTATTTATTTAAAAAACACAAAAAAAAGAATAAAAAAATTTGAAAAATCCCAAAAATATCCTTTTTAACCAAAAATGCAACAAAGATTATCAGTCATAACTAGATGCTACCTTAATATCAGCAGTCACTGCCGCGCTATAATCTCTAGGTGCCAAGATCCATTACTTGGAGGTCATAACTTTAGATCAAAATTTCTCCCAAGTGAAAAAAGATAAAAAATTTTTGGACACAAGAGGTTACTGTAGATGCTCTACGGAAGCAGCCTTTAAATTTTTTGCTCCTATTATGGGCCACACCCTGTATATCAAAATACTAAATTGTAGTAAAAAAAAGGAGATAATTTAGTTTAAAATTTACATTGTTACTTTTTATTGCACCCTTGTGCGTATCACACACACTGTAGGTACTTTATTCAATTAAAAATAATCAAAATCATTTTGCCGTTTAATCTAGTTCAAGGCCTTATTTGTTTAGTGAAATACACCGATTTGTATGTCTGCTATCACGAAAATAAGCTATTTGTAGAATAAACAAAGATTCTGTGTTACAGAATTGTATAACTCACGCATAGTTAATGTCGCGTGTGGCACGCAGTCATCTTGAAAGCAATGATTAATTCTGTGTACGACTTCGTTAAAGGCTCCTAAAGTTATAACTTAAACAAAGAATTCATTAGTCAAGTGTCCTAAGTACGTGTTTATTTCACGTGCTAGCTTATTCTTGTGGCTTATGAAGTTCGCTAAGGCGTGTTTGTTTGTGTACGGTGTATGGCCCACCGAGCACGATATAAAATTTGGCACTCCATACATGCCAGGGGTTGTAAAAAAAAGCTTAATGTTACTATATAGGCGTGTGGGATATCTATGGAGTGGCTTTTAAAAACGGCATAGAGTTTTCTATATTTTTTTTCATTTAAATCAACCTTTAGATTAGTATTACATACTAGCAGCCCGGCCTATACAAATAATTAACAAATAGTTATTTTATCATCAATAGTTTTCGCAGCGCACGCGATGTAAAGAATATTTTTGGTATTTTTTTACAGCTCGGGTTACATTATTGAAATTTTAGTAAGAATCCTTAATTTTTAGAAAATATAATATAGCCCATGTCAATGTCACCCGAAAATAGTATAGGTTCCCAACAGTGAAAGAATTTTTCAAATCGGTTCTGTAGTTTCGGAGCCTATTTAATGCAAACAAACAATCAAATCTTTCCGGTGTCGGTACGGAACCCTTCTTTGTGCGTGATCCGACACTTGGCCGATTTTAATTTAATATTATGGACAAGAAAATTCTTGATAGTTTGTGCTAAATTGCAATTCAATCGGTCAAGTAGTATTAAAGCAAATCGGTTGTAACAGACGGACTGACAGACAGCCATGACACGTGAATTAGGGATAAGGGTCTCTTTTGATTTTGAGGTACGGAACGAGCCCCGCCTATCCTAACATTTTTTATTGGTATGATGTGATAGCTTTAGAGGGGTTAGTCAGGAATAACTATGATTCAATAACAGATGAACAAAAGTCAGTATACGAGCAAATAGTAAGGAGTGCGAATGGAAGTGAGGTCACATTTTCTTTTTGGATGCTCCGATGGGAACTGGCAAAACCTACCTATTAAATTTAATTTTAGGAAAAATAAGGGTTACATACACGTGATATTGAATTAGCCGTATTTCTGTACTTCAAAGGACCAGAGTTTATGACCGCTGCTTGGTCGTTACTTCTATTGGTGTTACTGTAGTACACAGATATTTTTAAGACATGCTTTTATTTCATCGGCTCTTTCCCCTTCGGCTTCTTGGAAATGTGTGATAATAGATTTCGATTCTAATTTTTGCCAAAATCAAATGAAATTCTACAGTTTTCCGGTTCTCAGAATGTATACTGACTTTTCATCTGTTCATCTGTTAATGAATCACAATCACCAAACTTCGTATACCGAAACCTCCAGAATGTAACAACTATTTTTCTGGAAACCGCATCTAAATCGGTTCAGCCAAACGCGAGATAATCGTGGACATCCATACATACATACCTACATACGTACATAGATACATACATACGAGTCAAACAGAGAACCTTTTTTTGTAGACGGTTAAAAATTATGCTTAGAGTACGCGGGCGAAGCCGCGGGCAAACGCTAGTTCTCAATATAACTTGATTTGTGTGTAATACCGTATTGCAGCGAAAATTTTGTAACAGGAAGTTTTTTAGTGACTAAACTAAATAGGTGTCTCGCTGTGGTCAAATTATAAGTGCTACGAGAGGGGAATTGTTCGTCAAATTCGCCTTGTTACGAGCGGCACACAGAAAGTACTCGTAAGTACTTACTCGTAGATCTATGTAAGTTAGTCTTCTATTGTGATGTCAACGCTAATCTTTAGTAACCATAATGGCATTTAAACAATTGTGAAAAACGGTATAATTTTTCTAGAAGTTGGTCTCTGTTTAAGTTTCTCAAGTCGGCAATGATCGCACGAAAAAGATTCTGAGTGATGTTCTATTCACAACATTCACAATAGTTATTTCAAGATAAAGACTGTTAGAAGTTCTCAAGCCGCCCGTTAGACCTCCTTGGCATAACGACTGGACTGCCGTCATAGAAAGCAGCCTTTTTTTTTGTTTTGGGGGGGAAAATGCTTTACGCATACCACCCGGGTGCAGGGGGTGACCCGAGTGGTTATGTGGGACTCCCGTCTAGGCTGATGAGACCCACGGTATACCCACTAAAAACCCCCCAATCTGCCGCCTCGTCGCCTTGTGGCGAGGTCACGGGAACGCTTGCGCACACATCCCCCCTGAGTCCGCTACGTGGAGGTCATGGGTGCCGAAAAACTTCCGGCACCCGGTGGCGGAGCAGGTCGGTGGTTCCGCCACGAACCACACCTCGGCCGCAGAGGATAGGGAAAGCATTTCTCTTCCTCTGCGGCCCCACCAACGCCGTTTCCGCGGAACGGCCCCGCCAAGTTCGCAGGGGGTAGGGAGCACCGAAATACCAACACGCCTCTCCCCCTGCGATCCCGCCTCGGCCACAGAAGATAGGGAGAACGGCGAAGCGCAATACCGGCACTCCTCTTCTTCTGCGGCTCTACCTCAACGCATCCTCAGCGGGCTACCCAAGCCCGCTGGGAGCGCCCTCCTCGGGCCAGCCGGCAGCTCAAACAGGCCGGCCCTGGGTGCCTCTTAGCTTCACCGTGGATGACCAGTCCACGGTTACTAAGCCCCCCCGCCCCGACAAGGCGGGCACCCTCGAGGGGGATAGAAAGCAGCCTGTATCAACGGCTTAACGTAAATATATAAACAAATAATGTTGCTTAACCTGGCAGCTGCACGCGTTACGCGGGCGCCGCTGGACCTCGAGCGCTCAGAAAGGATCAACCTCAAAAGTACGTAACTATAACATACAAAATGTGCTTTTTATCTATCAATTAATACTAATGTTACAGTAAAAGTATGTATGTGTGTCACTTGTATGGAAACATGACCGACTTTCATTTCTAGATGGATCGATTTGCATGAAAATAATATTATTATTAGTGGTTGGTGGGTTTATTGTTATTGGTAGCCCTTACTTTATAAATAGGTTTTTTATAGAATTTCTATTCCTTTATTCTCTGCTGTCAGGAACTTAGGCATCACCAGACGCTTTCTTGGTCACCCCATATTGCTGAGGTGAGTCAGAAAATCTTTAGACCGCTCCACTCTCTAAGGTGTCTCCAGAATTTCCTCCCTCTTCGCACCAAGCTGACTGTCGCTCAATCTCTTTTGCTCCCTCTTTTGGTCTATGGGGACATTGCGTTTCTGGAACTAAAGGAGGAGCCACTTGATAAGCTGGAACGCTTGCAAAATGTATGTATCAGCTACATGTTTGATCTTCGCAAGTACGATCACATCTCAGAGTCCCGTTCTCAGCTGAGACGTGCATATCCTTTCACTGCTGTTCCACATACTGTTCAACCCTGCTTCCCCGCCTTATCTTACTGAGCGATTTAGCTATATGGCGGATGGTAGAGGTCACCGCTTGAGTTACTCCGTCTAATAAGACGCGTACATATTCTAGGTCATTTACGGTGCGCGCGGTGAAGTTGTGGAACGGTTTGCCCTTATCTCTTAGACAGTCTTTTGCGTCACTGAAGAGTAATTTGAAGAAGCTGTGGCTTTCCAATGACTTGCGTATTAGTTGCATATATTATTTATTTATGAGTAATATAATATAATCCTTTCAATACAGCTAGAGTACAGGAGTTAAACTAAATAAAAACTAAACACTATCTAATATTATAGGAAGATCCCTACCTACAATGGAGAGTGCGTACCTTGCTCTTGAAAAATCAGCTGCGGAGGCCGGTCTCCACGTTAACGTGTCCAAGACTAAGTAGCTGAAAGCGTTAAAAGACCAGCAAGCGTTACAATTACAACAAAGAATGAACATTGGCAATAACACCTTCGCTAGCGTCAATGAATTCATATATCTTGGGTCCTTAGTACCTAACCGATAACAACGACGTGTCTTCAGAAATAAGCAGGAGAATAATGGCCGCTAACAAGTGCTACTTCGGCCTGCTAAGATACTTTCGTTCGAAATTTCTTTCAAGAAGCATAAAACTTCTTCTGTACAAAACCTTACTAAGGCCCATACTCACCTTACGGTTCTGAATGTTGGGTGCTGAGCAAAAAGGACGAGAATTCCTTGTTGGTATTTGAGCGGAAAATACTTGGACGCATATTTGGAGCTGTGATGGAAGATGAGAGATGGCAAACGCGTTATAACCACGAGCTATACCAAATGTACGATGAGCCTAACGTCATTAGGACCATAAAGATCGGACGCCTGCGATGGGCAGGGCACGTGATGCGATTGGACGAGACCAGATTACCCAAATGCCTTCTAGAAGGCCGACCAGAGGGCCGTAGAAGTAGAGGCCGGCCCAAGCTCAGATGGTTGGACGGCGTCGAAAAGGACATCAGGACCTTGGGGGTGACATGTTGGAGAAGAAAAGCCACAAATAGATCGGACTGGAGAGATTTGCTTGACCAGGCTAGGGCCCACCCGCGGCTGTAACGCCTCAGATGATGATGACTATCTAATATTAAAAACTAAATTAAAAATAATTATAAATAAAAAAATTGGTCCAAATCCTCTTCGGAGGGCAGTGTGCCTAGAAGGCTAAGTAGCAGCATTGCCACGTTGAATGGCAATGCTGATCATCTGTGCCAGGTATGATCCAGTCCTCCGGTCACCTCCATCAGGCGTTTAGGGCATTCTTTATATAATCTATGGGCGCTTTCTTCCCACGGACCCAGAGTCTCAACCCTCAACCCCAAACGGCACAAAATAGTAGCCACTAGACAAACTTATAACGTGTACAAAAACGCAAATCTTAATAAAACATGCAAATACATATATACTGTGAATATATATATATATATGTGGAACCAGGGTCGGCCGGAGCGGGAAACTGGGCGTTTTCTTGGGTATCGGACATAGCGATAGTCTTGCGACCACGTTGTTAAGTGAAAACACGTTATAACACGATTACTTAACTTTTATTTGCAGTCAATCAACTTTGAAATAATAATCAAAAGTCAATCAGAACAAAAAAAATAATCAACGGAAATGGTGTAAAAATTAACCAACTAAAATCTAAACAAAATTGCCATTCAAATTAAGATTAAGTTTAACCAATAAAACAAAATGTTACTACAAACTGAACTGAATTAATGGCGGTATCCGTCAAGTAGTGTCGCCACCTGTTGACAACTATTCGCAATTAAAAAGAAAAATGGTTGAAATACGGATATCCGTTTAATAGATTAGGGTTTTTTATTTCATTGTTTATATTATACTTAAAATATGCCACTTTCTCATTATATAGGGCTTTATTCACTGTTGATTTTAAATCCTTGTAATACAATTGCTTAGCACTATTCTTGTTTTTATGGTAGTCTGCTGCTGCTCCGTCGCGCAGTTTCATCATTAACTGAATAGTGTCAGTGATCCACGGCGGGCGGGGAGCCTTAATTATTGTAGTCTTAAAAGGTGCGTGTAAATCAAATAAATAATGTAAGTTTTTATTGAAATCATTGACAATTTCATTTGCAGTCGTCATGTTCAGCAAATCCCAACAAATGTTTTGCAAATCCTTATCAAAAAAGTCGCGATTAATATTGTTTATAGGCCTGTGTATGATGGTGAACGGCTTTGGCTTGTCACGCTTAATGTAGAACTCGCAAGTCACAAGACAGTGACCATGTAGGGACCCAAGGTGTTCAATGTTGATGTGTTTAGCTTGTAGGTCTGTACAGACAACGTCAATCAATGTCTGGCTCGTGTCAGTGAAGTGCGTAGGCTCCGTTACCAATTGCGACAGGCTGAAACTAGTTAGGAAGCTCTGAAATTTTAGATATTTAATGTCAGTATGCGCAAATAAATTTATATTAAAGTCGCCTAATAAAATAATATTATCATAATTGTGTAGATAACTAATTGTGTCGGAGATGGCATCAAAAAATAGGTCGGTGTCCATCCATGGTGGTCGATACGCTGTCCCTACTACTAGCTTCCTTCCGTTAAGGGCCAGTGTAACCCACATTTGTTCCACGGAGCTTTGTTTAGGGTCGACTGGGTGGGACAAGGTGCGAGCGCTGACCCCTCGTTTAACATAGAAACCCACACCCCCACCGCGAGAACGTGTCCCTGGCGGGCGCGGTTTGTGCCTCAATCTGTAGTCAGGAACTGCTGGCGCTCGCCCCTCTTCTCCCGTCCTCAGCCACGTCTCATTTATGGCCAAAATATCAAAGTCTTGTCGGATACAAGCTGAAATAAAATTATCGTGGTTTGTGCCAAGAGAACCTGCGTTTAAGAAACCAACTTTTAGTCGTTTGTTAATCATTGTATGTGTGTTTTTTATGTTTATTTTTTCCACTGTTAACTACCATAGGATAAGTTACACGATTAACCAATTGATGTAATTTGCATACACAGCCAAAACAGGAATATTTACTATTTTCATTCAGCAAGAGAAAGGTAATAAAATAATTATATTGAATTTGTGATAAAACATCTATAAACAATACCTTGTCCTGATATACATACATGATCCCCTTACATATAGCAATTAGATACATCAGACCACCAACCTTAAATACATATTTATTTATGACAGTGTCCGGCCAACTTAATTTATCCCAAAAACCTTTTTTATATCGTCCTCAGATTTTATGCGATGCGCTGCGTCACCGCTTTGCCGACGCACGTAAACGCGCCCGTCCCTGGTCCACGAGTAACGCCACTCGAATCGCTTGCACTCTTGACGAGCGCTGTACAACAGCGACCGGTTCAGCCTCGTTAGCCGCTCGTTGACGTAGAAACGCCTAGCTTGTCCGGGCATGCCAAAATCGGAGGTGTCGGCCCCACGGCGCGCCCGCGCAGCACGCAGCAGCTCGCCGCGGACGCCGCGGCGCGCGAGCCGGATGACGAGCGGCCGCGGACGCGCGCGCTCCGCTGCTACTTCCAATGGCGCTTCCTCGCTAGGCTGCGGTGCGGCCGACAACAACCTCCTCGGACCGACTCTTTCGGCAAATACGATGTCGCGCTCGTCCAGACTGACCCCAAGTTTCCGCGCGACTAGGCCCGTGAGATGTACAGGGTTCTCGTTCGGGTGCTCGGGAATTCCCGTTATCTCGAGGTCATTTAAGAGCAGGTCCTGATCACGGTCGGACAGCTCCTGCTTCAGCGCGGCAACAGTGTCCGCCAGCTCATTATAGGCTGCCCCGCCCGTCGCGCGCTCTTGCACCTGTTCCTCTAAGACCTTCACTCTCTCCTCCACTGCCTCAAAACGCGCCTGAAAACCCTTCACGAGCTCGTGCAGCTTCGCCATTTCGTGCCTGAGGCCAGCGATGTCGTCTCTGGTTGCCATAAACTCACTACGAAAAAGGCGCAGCTGTTCCGCGACGTCGGTATCCTGCCGCTCAACGGGTGACAGCACCTGGGCACCAGCACTCCCATTCCCTAAGTCAATGGTTTTAATGGGAGTGTTGTCCCCATTGTCCCGTGCAGACTTGGACTTGCAGGATGGGCAGGCCCACGCAACCGCGACACGGGCGGTGAGGGCCATGTTTACGCACCCCTTGTGGTACAGCAACGCGCATTCAGCGCATTTAGCGACACCTGTCGTTAAGAGGGGTTTACCACAATTAGCTGCGCAGACAACCATTTTTACAAGTGCAGATTAATTGTAAAAGTAGGTGGGTAGGTATGTATCACAAATTTGTCTATATTTAAGTTTTAGGCGTAAAAATTTATTTATTTTAGTTATTTCACTGCAAAAACACTGTACGGTAATAATTAAATGATAAGGCACCAGATTACATTACAGAAACTGAGATCAAACTTTAGTTTGTTTATTTACTAACACGAAAACCGGCAGCGTAACCGCACTCGTCAACGTCCGTGACGTACCCCCTAAATTAAGTGGTCTGGCAACCTTACCTATCAACAGCTCAAGAGGACTTGCTTTGGTGACACGGTTGATTGTCGAATTCATGGCCAACTGAATATCACCTAAGGCATCCTGCCAGGACCGATCTTTACTAATTTCTACCGAGGTCAACATACTTTTTAACGTACTCATGACTCTTTCGACCTGGCCATTAGCACGACTGGCACCGGTTTCGATAAGATGCAATTTGATATTATGAGTACTACAAAAGTTCGCAAATTCCTTGCTAGAAAAACAACGTCCTTGATCCGCGATGACTTGTTGCGGAGCGCCGAACAACGAAATACCCTTATTGAGAGCTCTGATGCTACTGCTACTATCGATGTTTTTCGAGTGAACCAAAAGAACAAACTTCGTAAAAGCATCAATAATAACAAAGACGTATTCTTTGTTATAATTTTTACCGCTCAGCTTACCCGAAGCATCTATATGGATCGTATGCCAAGGGATAGCCACCTTGGGGATCGGGTGTAATTCAGCTTGGACTCTACCAGAGTGGGGCTTAGACAATTTGCATGTGATGCAACTATCAACAAACTTACGCACATACTTGGACATTCCTGGGAACCAGTAATGATCATACACTTTCTCAAGCGTTTTTTCCCATCCAAGATGCATGATAGACTCGTGCACATTGTTGATAACTGCCCACCGAAAAGCACGAGGAACCATAGGAACACACCTAGTACGTCCATTTCGCTGTATTTTACGATGAAGAATATTAGCGCGAACCTCATAAGTTTTCCTAATATCCTCCGACAAGACCTCATTCTGCAGATCAGACCTAATTTTGCAAATCTCCTCGTCCTTCTCCTGCTCCGCTTGCAACCAAGTGTCAGACAAAGTCGCTATATCGACTCGCTTTTGATCTACGCGCTTTAAAGGAGTTGAAGAAGCAGCAGGGACAGGATTTCGAGACAGACAGTCAACATGAGACATCCTGCTACCCTCACGATGTTCGATGCTAAAGTTGAACGACTGAAGGTACGCCCACCAACGATGCACTCGCGGAGACAAATCAACTTTGGTCTTTGACGCCTTGACAGAGTTACAATCTGTGACAACCTTGAACTTTTGACCTTGCAGATAATGCTTGAAATATTTGACAGCGTTGACCACCGCTAAGGTTTCTAGCTCGAATGAATGGTATCTCGATTCAGCTGGAGATGTACGACGACTGTAGTAAGCGACTACATGCTGTTTATTGTCAACCTTTTGCAGAAGAATAGCACCGTAACCATCCGCACTCGCATCGGTGTGAACTTCGATCGGGAGATCTGGGTCGAAGATCATTAGCACAGGCTCGCTAGTTAGTTGCTCAATGATCTTTTGACGGATTTTCTCATGCTCTGGTCGCCAATAGAGAGATTTGTTCTTTCTACTCGTCAATCTGTAGAGAGGAGTCATGGTTTTGGAGAAGTCGCGTATAAACTGCCGAAAATACGACGCTAAGCCAATAAATTGACGGAGCTGGGTTAAAGTAGTAGGGGGAGGAAGCTTTGTTAGCGCTTCGACTTTACCCGGATTGGGTTGCACATGACCGTCTTCTATGAGAAAGCCCAAATACTCTATGCGTTTCTTCAAAAACGAGCACTTTGACAAGTTCAACGAAAAACTTGCTTTTGTCAAAACATCTAACACGAGACGTAGACGTTCGATACCTTCTTCAAAGGTAGACGACAAGATCAACACATCGTCTATGTAAACTACCACAAAAGAGTATGCCAGATCACCTAGCGCCTTCATAATTGCCCTCTGATAGACGGAACTAGCATTTTTCAGACCAAATGGCATTGTGACGTACTCCCATTGCCCTTCTGGCGTGACGAATGCAGTTTTTTCGATTGAATCAGGTGCAACAGGAATCTGATGATAGCCGCTTAGCATATCAAGAGCAGTGAACCACTTGGCATTACCTAACCTTGCTACCTGATCGTTGATGAGAGGTAATGGATACCTATCATCGACTGTGTTTTCGTTGAGTTCTCTATAGTCGACGCATAATCGGTCTGAACCATCCTTCTTCTTGACAAGTAACACCGGACTCGAAAACGGAGAACAACTCGGCCTAATAACACCTGCCTCCAACAGCTCGTTAACTTTCTCACGAACAATGATCTTTTCTTCTGCACCTAACCTGTAGGGACGTCGCTGAACCGTTCTATTTGGATTAACTAGACGAATATCTAACTGTCCCGTAGTGACTCGCGTACTAGCAATCCCTGTTGAAAACGACGCCTCAAATTGCTCCAATGTGTGAACAAGCTGATCTCGGTTCTCAGTAGGTATGTCCGTATCGATGCTGTTAAAAGAAATAACCTCAACAGACTTACTACTCAACGAACAAGCATTTACTCCTACACAACGAGAAAAGGTAAGCTTATCGTGAGTCATGTTTACGTTCAAACCTTGAGCTAAAATCTCACGACCAATCATTATGTCACTATTAAGACATGTATCAGGTACGACATGAAATTGTATCTCCAAATTCAGGTTATCAATTTCTACTTGACAATCAATTTGCACAGTACTAGAAATACTCGATTGACCGATGCCAGTTAAAGTCACAGCATTATTCAACCGTTTACCGGGGAATTTGGAAGCAATGGATTCTTTAACGAGAGAGCACTCGGCGCCCGAATCATAGTGAAAAGGGAATGACTCACCGGCAATATTTATGCGCCCAGTAGGGTTGCTGACGCAGCATAGGTCCACACGACGCTGGTTGCCGCCATTGGATGCGGCCGCGCTGAAGTTGTTGTTGCTTCCGGCGCCGCTGTTGCCAAGAACGTTCTTCCCCACCGAAGAGGTTGGAGCACGTGGGCACTTGTTGGCAAAGTGACCAGGAAGTCCGCATCTGTAACACGATATTTTCGACGCATTTGACGGCGGTTTGGCTGAAAAATTAGCATTAGGAAAAGTGGAACGATCGCATGACCTTTTATTATCCTTGGAGCGGCAGTCGGTACTGCGATGTCCAAGCTTCCCACACGAGAAGCAACGTGGTGGCCCAGGAGCAGCTGGCCGCGGTCGCTTGCTGTAGGATGCGTCACTTGCGTAGTCATTATTCTTCCTCTTCATATAGGAGCTGGCTTGTAATTCGCGTTGCATTTGTTCTCGAGTCTTGATTTCAGTGGTGAAAGCTATGCGTTGTAACCTTCCATCGAATTGAGACACGTGGGCCAGTACCATGGCTAAGGTCATCTGTTCCATTGTCATATCCTTGAATCGTGCCATTAATGTAGTTGATAGACGCGCCGCATACGACGCCATGTTCTCGTTGTCCTTGGGCTTGCTATTCTGCATGTTGATTAGAGTAGCAGCGGGAGTTTCGATTGAGCCATAACGGGCCAGAAAAAGATCTTTGAATTGAGGCCACGTCATACCCGCAAAAGAAACTTGAGAAAGCCAATGCGATGCATTGCCCTTTAATGCTCCACTAAGGGCCAGAATCAGAGCACTACCTTGTTGTTCATGATCAGTGAGGCATATATCTACAGTAGCACACCATGCACGTGCATCTCCGTCTGCCTTTTCGGGATCAAAATCCGGTAAAATAATCTTGCGGGTACTCACAGGTTGAATTGAGTTAATCAAAGCCATCATGTTACGGTTTTGTGCTTCCAATAGTGTTCGCAGCAAATTTTCATCAACACGTGGTCCATCACTTTGAGCCCGATTTAATCCCACGCCTGATGTGGAACCAGGGTCGGCCGGAGCGGGAAACTGGGCGTTTTCTTGGGTATCGGACATAGCGATAGTCTTGCGACCACGTTGTTAAGTGAAAACACGTTATAACACGATTACTTAACTTTTATTTGCACTTCACAATTTAAAGGTTATAAGCACTGGTTACAATAAGCGAAATATCGCACTAAATGCACTTAAGACATTATTGGATAACAGAACTAATAGCCACTATTAAATAATTTTTAAACTAGGTTTAGGCTACCTAGGTATAAAGACAGTTTGATGGAAACCGACAAGTTTCTTGGCGTGGATGTTGTCTCGATTACGACTCAAAGCTGAATGTGCTCCTCCGCAGTCTGAATGTCTAACGTTGAGACTAATCCCCGCCAAGAGCCATGTCCAAGCGAAGGTGGGGTACTTTAGCCAATCAGAGCAGAGCGATCACCCCATCGCTTGAGTTTCCAGTCAATCAACTTTGAAATAATAATCAAAAGTCAATCAGAACAAAAAAAATAATCAACGGAAATGGTGTACAAATTAACCAACTAAAATCTAAACAAAATTGCCATTCAAATTAAGATTAAGTTTAACCAATAAAACAAAATGTTACTACAAACTCAACTGAATTAATGGCGGTATCCGTCAAGTAGTGTCGCCACCTGTTGACAACTATTCGCAATTAAAAAGAAAAATGGTTGAAATACGGATATCCGTTTAAAATAAAAGAAAAATCATTGTGAACTGGTGGCGCCGCCTTCACAATTCGACATATATATATATATATCTAAGAGATCCCTTATAGGGATAAGTTCACCTTTGTACTCTGATCTTGTGTGACATGAATATGTTTTAAACTGTGATTGTGAACAATAAAGTGCTTACATACATACATATGTACATAATAATAGTTTAATTTAGCTCTCATCAGCCCAGCCTTAAATTTTCTGTACTTATGGAGTCTTGTAACCTTCTCCTTTTCCTGTTTATAGGTAACATTTTTTATGGATGCATTTTGATAGGGACATAGGCGTCCATAGACCCCTGGCGTTCACTATACGGACTCTTTAGGGGACCACAGTTGAAAAAATCCTGGTCTACACGCATTTTACTCTACTACGAGAGATTTTCCGCCTACCTATGGCTACGCGCTACGGTGTGCTACGATCGAGTACAGAAAGAGTTAAATAACACGGTGACATAAATAGGTAACCAATATACTCGTAACTATACTGAAATTACCCTCAATGCATGAATTTACATAATGCTCAGTTCTGAGTGTCATAACTTGACGCCTAAGTTAGCGAAATGGCTATTCATCGCTCGCTGTAATACATATAACCGAAGCTCCGCCGGGCATTCTAGAGCTTACTCCATATCTTGGAAATGTTTTATTCTCTTCAGATTTTAGTATGGGGGTGTTGGGGCGCTGCCAACCGCTCAGCGAAAAAGCTTCAGGCTTTGCAAACACGGTCAATTCGGTCAAGGCTAGTTCGAACTCTTTCATACATGAAATATATGCAATACGAGTACTGCAGTTGAATCGATATTTCCCACTGTGATTTGCCAATTAATGTTTTGAAGTCCGAAATTGAGTTTGAATTTTAGTAATGGCGAAAGATGTACATAATAAAATTATAGAATAGAATAGCAAATATTTATTGTTTAAAGCTGTGTAGGTACAAAGATATAGCAAATGTAAGTGTTCCAACAGTTACCCTTCCGGGCAATGCCCGGCGGGCATACAATGTTTATCGTATATGTTAGCCATTTTTTAAGTGTCAGTTTAAAAGTGCTATCTTCTATGCTTTTTATATGAGTGGGAAGATTATTATATACACGAATAGCTGATATTAAAGCACTTTATTAAACACTGAGTTAGGAAGTTTTCAACCTTAGGAAGTTTGAGATCAGATTTATATTGTGTTCGAACATTTAATTTATAGGTTCTCTTTGGAAAGTGTTCTGGCTGATGTCTAACAAATATACATAATTCTAGGATATATATGCATGTCAGAGTTAAGAAGTGTTTTTCTCGAATAGGTTTCGGAGAGACTTGTCAGTGCGCATGTATATAGTCCTTAAACATCTTTTCTGCAGTCCAAAAAATTCCCCTAAATAGATGTACTAATTTACCTACACTGGGGATTGGTAGCGCAGTGAGTTACGCATACCACTCGGTTCACAACAAACTCGGTCCCAGCAACTCCAAACAAACCTTGCGCCTTACCCCAAAACAGTGGTTCTCCTTATTAGATCCAACAACCAGGATTAGATCCAAAACACTGTCAGGTAGGGGCAAATGCAAATTATATCCATTATTATGCGACGACCTGTTTAGCCTAGTTGGTAGTGACACTGCCTCCGAAGCTAGAGCTTTGCTTACTTTGGGACTAGGTCGATTTGTGTAAGATTGTCGCCCAATATTTATTATTTATTTATTTTATTATATAGTTATTATTAGAATGAGACTGTAATGGATGCTTGCTTAGCATAAATATTGTAAGCTCGTGACCTCATTTGATCTCACGCGGTAAGCATTATAAATCAGAATAAATAATTAAGTGATGCAGTAAACCTACTCGAGTGAAATGGCTGCTCCGTTCCGCGGGTCTTTCTCAGCTATTCACCCGCCGGGACTGCGTATCGCAGGTTGGTTCAATATAAAGAAGTCGGTATTATCATCCCCAGTTCCCGGTACCAACTGGAGAAAACTTAACTATGTACACTGTACTATAATTTAACTAAATAATAATTTCTTAAATTTGACATATCTACAAGCAATAAATATTGATTTTAAATAATAAATTGCTCTAAGTAATTAACTTAATAAAATGTTATATTATAACTGACGAAAGTGCTTGTTGCGAGGCAGGCCTGTTTGAATAATAGTTATTTGTTCAACAAGAGAGCAAAGTAGATTTTTGCTGCGAGTGTTGATCTTGAGTCCCGAGCAAGCGAAAGATTCTATAATTGAATCACGAGCGTAGCGAGTGTTTAAAAATAGAATCTTGAGCGTAGCGAGGGAATCAAAGACACGAGATGCAAATGTATTTGCTCTCGTGTGATACATACAACTTTTCACCTCAGCGGCGGGAACATATAACGCAAAGGAATAGTGATATGAGAGAATAAAGTTACTTAAACTAATCGATGATATAAAAAATTAAAAAGTAAGTTTTTTTCACGCTCGCAGCAAAATTGCATTTTGCTCACTGGTTTCACGCAGGAAAAGTCGTTTTCACGCTCGCAGCAAAATTGCATTTTGCTCACTGATTTCAAGCAGCAAAACAGCCATTTTCGAGCCGCTGAGGTAAAAAGAATATTTTGACTTTAACTTGACTTTGTGCATACATACAAATTACTGTAAATATTGCCTTTAGTCTCTGAGCTCTTCGAACAGCAAGTACGTATTCGGGCTCGGGTGAAATCGGTTATTTTGGCAGAAAGCGTAAGAGCCAGCGAGAAATACTTATGGACCCGAATCCTACCTAATCTACGTAAATGCTCAAATATTACTCACTATAGGTAAAAAACTTAAGTAAAAGGATTTGTTGTATGTAGTTGTGACGTGTTCTAATATGTATTTGTTTTGTTTGTGTTACACATTTTTTCCTAGTTGGTAGTGACACTGCCTCCGAAGCTAGAGGGTTCGAATCCCGGCCATGCCATTGTTTGTGCATTTAGCACGGATATTTGTTCCTGGGTCTTGGATGTTTTCTATCTATTTAAGTATGTATTTATCTATATAAGTATGTATATCGTCGTCTAGTACCCATAGTACAAGCTTTGCTTAGTTTGGGACTAGGTCGATTTGTGTAAGATTGTCACCCAATATTTATATGTAATGTCTATTCAAACACGCTACAACTACATACAGTACAACAGATCCTTTACTTAAGTTACTCAATACTCAATAATTTTAATGACATATAAGCAGTTATTTATTTTTTAACTATACGTATCGGTGAAGAGTTTATATACAGGGTGACATCGGAGACGTAATCAGAAGCAAATTTTTCAGACTACACATGATCGCCTTTTCAATGCAATAGTTGTTACATCGAATAAAACAAGTTAATTTTTTCAAATTTTTACTAAAAAAATAATAAGGCAATATATAAATCATGGTCACCCTATCACTTTTGACACACGTTGTATATTTTTTTTTTATATGAGCGATGACAAGACGTTGTGTGGTGTAGTGACCAAGTTGTATGAAACATTATTTTTTCTCTTTTTAATTTGAGAAATAATAGTCAATATTGCAAGTAGTAACTGTGATATCATCTTTATTGAGTTTGTCTTTCAATACTTCATCAAGTCAAATAATTTCTGATCACGTCTCCGAGGTCACCCATATAGATAAATACGTATGACCTTATTTTTGTAAATGAAGACGTAGCAAGTTTCTCTTGAAGGCCTAGACTATGATGACCGATCGGCATTAGGGATTTTTTTTGCTGAATTTATATAAATGAGTTGATTTAAGAAATAACCTTTTATTAAGATGATCTAATGGCTAGCGGAAAAAAATCTGTTGTTTTACTATTCGACATACGTTACGCGTAACGCTTATGTAATAGAGTCTCTATTCCAAACATACTATTTTAAGACAGTTTCTATGTAATAGAAACTCTATTACATTGGTTTTAAAGTAGAATATCCAATTGAATGAAATACGAGCATATGTCAGTGTCATACTTAAAGTAATTTACCTGTACCCCAGTGACATTTGTTTATTAAGATCATGATGAAATGCATTTTGTGTACCTAGTGATATCTAAAACTACATATAAAAAACACTTAGGATCGCCTAAAACCGGCCAAGTGCGTGTCGGATCACGCACAAAGAAGAGTTCCGTACCGAAACCCACTAGTCCGTATTTAAAATCATTGAATCAAAAAAGGTCGTATCTTCATACGGAAATTACGGCACTTACATCCTTTCCAGCAAAATACTGTCAGTGCCATCACTATTCATGGCTGGTTGTAGCTTCATCCCCCGGTGGTCTTGGTCGTAGTTTTAGGACATAGGTACATTACGTTCGGACACATTTGATACATTACTGGATTGCAAAGCATATCAGTCAGGGGCTTTCCAACTGTTCTTAGTTGTCAGTTGTTATCACCTCAATTTTTTTCACAATTTTAAACGTCATAGTTTAAAATTAGAGGGGGGAGGACACACTTTTTACGACTTTGACAGCTATTATCTCACCAACGGTTGACTTGAATGGAAAGGTTTCTTAGAAACCCTCATATTATTTTTAAAGACCTATCTATAGATACCCCACACACCACACCTATGTATGTACATTGAAATTATTTTTTATGACACTTTCCTAACAAATTTCATAAATGTAATGCTTATAGTTTCCGAGTAAATCGGCTGTGACATACGGACGGACGGACGGACAGACAGACATGACGAATCTATAAGGGTTCCGTTTTTGCCATTTTCGCTACGGAACCGCTAAGTGTTTGTAGTGTTGTCAATGTCAACGTATTTTATTTGCTTCTTATTGCGCTTAAAATGTCACCTATTGCTTTACAGAAAAAGCCTTTTCAGCATCGACACTGATTGGTTTCATGGTTATTTAGGTATCAATTAATCATATTTTATTTCAATTTAGAAGAACGTACCAGGGACTCCATCAATTTCATAGACCTCAAAGATTAACCCTTTGAATTACGTTTCGTTTCATTCGTTTTCGTTAGTGATCCATAAATGTGAAAAAGAGTACTTAGATCTACTCCATCTACTCTTTTTCACATTTTTGGACCTTTAGTTTTAGTTTGTTTGTAATATTCAGCCAGTTTGGATTATCTCAGGCATTGTTTTCTTTTTTTTTCTAATTATTAGAACAGACTAAAAATAGCACTGTGGGTAGTGTGAGAACAGCTGGATTGCTGGATTGAAGGATCCAGCTTTTGCAGTCTTTAGACGGCACTCCTCAAATTTAAGTCTCGCTTTAATTTTAATAACGAGTATTTTAATTGGATAGGTGTTAGTAATTTTACTATAACAAGGTTAGCAAGGTGCATGTTAGTCAACCCTAGAAATGTATTTAATTGAGTTTCGAAGTTTTGACTACGCTTTGCCTGAAAGTTTTGGAAACGTAATGCCAAAATTGTATGACAAGGTTTCAATTCAAGCAAATGATCCAGACAGAAGAAAGGTAAGTGACCTGTTACAATTTGATAACCCCGTTCCGACATTGCTACGAGTCCGGAGCGACGACCCGACGACCGGCGACCGACCTGGGCTCACATTCACTACATCTAACCAATCAAATAGTAACAGAATAACCAGTATAAATCTAACCTAAGGTTACATGTAGATGTTACTTAATTTGCAGATCAAATTATACTAGATGAACTCACCGAAACGTTTCGTGATTACTGATTAGATTGGCTGGGCTCCGGGGATCGACCGGGCTACATTCTGCACTAGGTACAAGCCAAATAGTCACAAAGCGAAGATACTTACATGTTAACGTGTCACCCAATTTCATAATTGGCCGTAGAGTTTAACATTTATTAGATTCAGCGATGGAAACTGAACGTTTGTAAGTATGTAGTTGTAAGTAATACAACTTAAAATGATCGGGAGCGTGATGGCATGGCATGATTAGGAGTGAGGAACGCCCCATGTGAAAAATTAGACCTATGATAAGACGAATGTGTTAGAAAAACAGTACGCAGATACCCATAAAATTCAATCACTAGCTTCGGTAAATTTTCAGTGGTGGATACTGGCGTATTACTGATACCTTAAATTTTAATTTGTAGCAATCACCTCGAACTGAGGTCTCAGACATATGGGGGTTTACCTCATCCTGTGTCATATCATGGTATGAAAAGCTCCGTCCTACCTAGACTGTCAAATAGCTCGAGGCACGTTGCATCAAACGATATGGCCAAACTGGCCAGGTAAATTACTTTAAGTATGACCCTGACCCTGACACATGCCCTTATTCCATTGGATATCAAAACAGAGCTTCTATTATATAGAAACCGTCTTAAAATCGTATCGTATGTTTGTAATAGAACCTCAATTACATAAGCGTTAAAGTAGACTATCCAATGGAATAAGATCATATGTCAGTGTCAAAATCAAATTAATCGTACTTACTGTACAATCATACGATTACCAACGGTTTATACAAGTGACACAACCGACTATTAGCACACCTAAAACAGATAATACCTATCGTAAAACATCACAACGAATTCCCTCATTATAGTCATTATTGTCGTACTGTCGATAGATTATACAGCGTTATGCGAATGAAACAGTAACAGGTAACAAATCGCTTTGAAATAACCTTCATTTATCACAAACCTCTTCAGTAAATCCCCAATGAACTTCAAACTTAATATCAGATAAAACGGCTCCGGCTTAAAGTCGATTATACCCGAAATAATATCGGCGACCGACCGACCCAGATTATCTCGTGGAATTAGGAAAATATATGTTTTGTGTTCACATATTTCCGAGATCAGGTAAGGGCCTCCATTAAATATAGAGTCGCGATAAATAACCTAATTTATATCCAATCTGTTTTTAGGGTTTCGTAGAATCCTTATAGGATCACTCGTGTGTCTGTCTGCCTGTAAGTCCATCCGTCTGTCACAGCCAATTTGCTCAGAAACCATTGAGTTTGAGTTGAAATTTGGTACACATACTATGGGCGTCATAAGAAGGCTCAAAGTCACCCAAAGAGCAATGGAGATGTTGGGGGATTGAAGAATAAAATAAAACTGTTTCCAAACTATATCGTTAGGTATATCCAAATAAAGGGGCTTGATGTGAGCACCCCAATTTTTTAAATAATAATAAGATAAACCATTTTGAAGTTATTTAAGAAAATATACGTAATGTGTGATCGATATGTGGTATTCATTTACACCTAGAAACCATCATACAATAGTATTCTTTAAGTTTGATTCCATGTCCGAAGAGATGGCCTAGTCAAGCATTGTTTAATTGTGGTTGGCCTTTTGTTTCAACAAGACTCTTTATAATATGTTGCGTTCAGTTTATAATCAACTGTAAAATATAAGCCGTGCTATTCATATTATACGAGGGGTGATGAATAAGTTTTGATAATCAGTATTAAATATGGGAGATATAAAAATCGTTATATTTTTAACACAATATGCACACTTTCTATATTTTCAAATACTTATTAACGTCATTCAATTGTTTTATTTTACCGCAATAAAAATAATTTTACTTTTTGAGGTCAAATTTTATACCTTCACTAAGTCATCACCAGCTCTTGATTTTCATGTAGTTGGATTTTGAACATATGTGAATGAGAAGTAGTAGTCGGTAGTTACTAAATAACAATGGGAACGCTTATTAGTTCTGATCTTTACTCGAAGAGCAGCACCTTTGTGAATTAGAAGGCTCTGAAGTACAATTTCTCCCGAAAATACGTGTTTTTTTTTCTTCAGTTTATTTATAATATTTAACACAAATCTGATAGAATAATGTTATACAACTCTCCAATAATATTTGAGCTCAATTGGTGAAAGCTAATTTCGCAGTTTTTATTGGTAGGCCTCGAAGTCCAAGAAGAAGTCGAAAAATACACCCTAATTTTGGTGACAGAGCTGGAGATTTAAAAAAACTATTGCATAGATAACTTGCTTATCCCTTAAATCATAATGATAAACCAAGGTTTTATTTTCAATTACAATATTCTTCATTAGTGCATCAGGACTTTTTCCACACCGCTCCAAATAATTACAAAACCAACTTTTTTCAATTCAGATGTTTTTTGTTCAGCAATTACAGAAAAACAAATGAATAATGTTTATATATTTTTACTCTAATTTAATGTTGATTAGTGTCATGGTATAGCCCACATTAACAGAATATCATTAACGGGGTGGTTCATACCGATTATCAAAACTTATTGATCACCCCTCGTAGCAGCCTATACTCTCACGGTTTCAGGTGGATGTTAGTCCATAAAAGCTTTATACGAGTATGTACATAAAAACTCGGTTCTGCAAGAGCACGTATGAAGAACATGAGAGAAAAATAGATTGCCCAGTAGCTAGCCTAGCTCGCCTGCTAATTAGGTGCTTCAAAAGTGCCCGATCATCAAAAATAGTCACGTTTTACCGTTATTGGACCAAACCACAAAGCAACACCAAGTGTACAGCTATTATTATTAATTTACTTTTTGACGATGCAAACTATAAAAAAGTTTTTCAAAACTCTGAGGTATCATATTAGTAAGTTATGACTTTGTTTTAAATCTAAATTCTAAATACCACAATACGAAACCTAATCTCTTATAGCTACTTGTATCACACTTTATTATCATGAAACTTGACGTCAACATATTTGAATATTACCAAATGAATATCACGTAAAAGCTGGCATTCCCCGTTCATTGAACTCGTACGATATTGTACACAGATATAAATATGATGGTTGACATTCCCAGGCGCGTAAACATTTCCTACCACGAGTACGTCTACGCACCCCCGAGGGGTGAAACCGGTGAAAATTGACATAAAAGAGAGACAATTCAGGGCATATTTTTCACAAATTCTAATATCTTAAACGCATAAAATTGAAAAGACAACTGAAGTTGAAGTAAATAAGGTTCAATTTTCGAATAACCTCAGAGGGAAGATAGGACAGGGTGATAGTTGTGTCTACAATTTTTTCCCGTTCTCCGCAGACTTGACAATCTACGGCGCGAGTAAAGGTAGCCTCGGGCCTTTAAAAACTTATGAAAAATGCAAGTGCTGCCGGCAATATCTGGAGTAGGTCTATATACCTGAGATCTGCAGAATATTTTTCTCGATAAATTCTGTAACATTGTCTGTCCAGCATGCCAAGAGTGGCGATTATGGCATATACCCCCCGTGAATTTAGGGGAGGCATATGTCCAGCAGTGGACATCCTTCGGCTGATATGGTGGTGGTGGTAATGTCTGTCGTGTGGTTTAAGATGTAATTAGCCAACTACATACCTATAATGCCATAACCTAACCTATACAAAATTGTTGAGTAACCTGAAACGCCTAAGTATTTATCATAACAATACCTAACCACCAAAATATTCTATCCGTAATTAGATAATAACGTAGAAGAAAATGACAAGATCATTTTTAGGTACCTATGTAGTGTTCACTCCATTCTATACAATTCGTCGCACACACAATTGAAATGCAAAAAGTGAGAAAACGGCATTACTGTGCAATATGAATGTTTTATTCATTCCATTCATTTTAACTGCATGCATACAAAATGAGAAAATATCTTGTTTTCTACGAGCTTTTGTCAACATCGTACGATTGTTTTATGCAGTGATATATTCAGCAATATATTTCGCAACAAACCCACCTCAGCAAGTATTTGGTTGACTGGTAGAGAATGCCTTGTGGCATTAGGTACATTTAGTTTACTTACCCTTTAAACTTATTCAATTTATGCAATAAATAAAAGAGTAAAAATATGTATGTGTCATTCAGAATAACACCAAATAAAACTGCAGTAAATCGAGACTACAAATTGAAGAACGTTATCTTGCTATATTAATACTTATAGGAATTTGTACTCGTACTCTTAATAAAACCAGCGTAATAATGCAATCTCAGCCCTCGGCAGATAGCGCAGAAATATTGCCTTCATATCTGCGCCCCGTAAATTGACGGAAATATGTTGTTGATCCCTCGCACAGAATAAACTAATACATATTTCCATCAATTTCACTTTCATAAACGAATGCGTCTATCGTATAACCACGTTTTATGGCTGAAGAAATAATCGATATCAGGAATTTGTCACATTAATGAAGTGATAAATTGATAAACATCACCTTTTACATGGTTTTAATTTAAATGTTTTCGAATATGATACATTTTGTCAGAGGATTAGGAATATTAAGATCTTTCGATTAATCAACCTCGAGACCCCAAAATGCGATGGATGTCAGTAGAATGAAGTCAATAAGCAAAGTCAGTTGCATTATGCACAAAGCGGACACTGCCACAATACAAACGGTGAGTGACAAATAAACGATCCCACTGTCGGAGCCCGTACCGCCTCCAATAGCAATTAAGAAACATCGATGCGTAAGCCGCTATACCTATAGTGACGTATATTTTATTCACAGCAATTTCCGCTGCGTTTACCAATGGCAGGCGAGGGTAAATAAGGCTAGATGTAAATCATGTCATTAGAGGCGCTGTGATCGACCCGCCCGGGTCTAATTGAAAATAAATCTCATTAGAGGAAGCGGCATTTTGCAACCGTACTAATTTTTATTCATTAGACGGATGTCGCTTTAAATTGCAGTACAATTTAATAGTAGGGACCGCATTTATAATATTTATTTTTGCCAATTACCACAATGTATCATTCATGTCTTTTCTCCTGCACCGTACTTAAATGTATTGGCATCTTGTAGATGGGTAGTCACAGGAAAAATAATTAACTACATCTAATTAGGATAAAATAGATAATATAAAAAAAAAACTGGAGATATTTATTTCCATGTTATTTAAGGAAAAATATTTTTCGGAAGAATGTTTTCATCAGACCTGATGATTATTTTACTAAACACTAATATTTATAGAATTAATAGTTGCAATAATAATGACCAAAAATAAACTTGTGAAATGTATTTTCAAGTCGAAATCAATGAAATATTAACTAAGTTCACTTAGATATTAACTCAACATACAGGTAATTTAACTTGATACATGGATACTCTTACTATTGATATATAATAATAATAATAATAAATATTTGGGGACATTTTTTACACAAATCGAACTAGTCCCACAGTAAGCTCAATAATAAGGCTTGTGTTATGGGTACTAGACGACGATATATTTAATAGATATATACTTAAATACATAGAAAACATCCAAGTCTCAGGAACAAATGTCTTTGCTCACCACAGAAACAAATTAAAACAAACAAAACCTTCGGAGGCAATGACACTACCAACTAGGCTAAAGAGGCCGACATATATATACGATATATGTATATGTATACGTAGACTTGGTTTAATAATTGATTTTATAAAGACCTTATGTAACGAATCTTTATAGAGTCAGTAAGTTACGTCAAATAAATCACGGTTAAAAGTTTCAGTTTTTATGGCCAACTGTACTTTTTCCAATTCATCAAGAACACAATGAGAAGGTTCTAATGAGCTTAACACGACTTTTTTTAGTAGTAGCTTATGCGTTGCATAGTCACCGAACTTACATAAATATGCAACATTTCAGCTCATTCGGTTAAGGCGACTTCCTGATTTAGCGGGGCGGGAGCGATATGTCATGGGTATTTTGCTCTTTGACGTGAATTTACCGATGTGAGATTTACTCACTTGACGAAATACTGTCAGTAATACGTTTGCGCAGTAGTAATACCATGCGCAGAAGTGGGGCAGTACTGCATTAGTATCGGTTGACACTGACAGTTGACAGTTTTCTCATATCGTACCGCCCCCGCATCGACAAGTCAGGAAGGCGCCTAAGGATAACAGTCTAAAATTCAGTTGCAAGATTTGACCCAGTAACTTGAAATAAAATCAGCCAAGAACATGTCGGGCCATGCTGAGTGTAGGACTCCGTAGTTGCTCAATGAACTTTCTTTAAAAAAAATCAATAACAAGCAAAAGGGAATACTTTCGCAGCGTTTCATACGTATTTTACTAAGAAGGGAAGACTTTTTACGATAACTCAAAAACGGCTTAACTGATCATGTCCGCTATAGTTTTCATTTAAAATCTGTATTAAGCTTTACTTTCATATTTTTTTTTCATAGTTTTTGGACCCATTGTTCAAAAGTTAGAGGGGAGAAGACACATTTTTTTTCTTTTGGAGTGAATATTTCAGAAAATATACACTTTATCAAAAATTTTTCATGAAGACCTCTATTCATTTTAAAAGACCTATCCAACAACACCCCACACTATAGGGTTGAAGCAAAAAATTATAATAATAATTATCCCCACTTTATGTGTAGGGGCCCCCTTAAATCCCCCCCCCCAACCCCTAACCCCCCTAAAACCCATTAAAAAAATTATTTTTACGACTTTCTCTGTTTTATTGATTTGTATATCCATACCAAATTGCAGCTTTCTAGCACTAACAATCCTCGGATAGACAGACAGACGGACATGGTGAAACTATAAGGGTTCCTAGTTGACTACGGAACCCTAACTAGAAATGTTTGTAGGTAACAAACATTGCAAGTTAAATAAAACCTTCTAAAAATGTACTGCGTTAGCAAAGTTTGATCTGACATTTGGTATATCGGGTAAAACCATATCTTATGAAACTTGATATTAAAAAAACCAACCGCCAGTTCATCTCTAGGAGACACAATACCCTAAAAATACAGAACGACAAAGGCTTGGAAACCAATTTAGTGCCCTAGAACGTAATGCACACAAAATCCAGTTGGCCGGTTTGCTGCATAAGACAAAGCAGATGCAAGCGAACAAAGGGAGAGTGCATCGCTGTTTGGCCTGACTCAGACTGGTTAGCTCGGCCAATATTCTCATCTCACTGAATACTAATGAAAAGAGCCTCAATTCATCGATTTTATACTTAAGTTGCAAAATTACCCACGAGAACGTACCTACAAGAATAAATTCGTTCGATTCATGTAGGAATATGTAATCTAAAAACATCATAAACATATATTTTGTATATTCAACAAATACCTACCTACTTTTACAATAATCAGTGCGAGCAAAATGGTCTCGTCTTGGCAACATTTTTCATCAATCAAAATATTTCTGGTCGGATTGAATTATACTTCATTATGACCAATTTAGGTACCTCCTAATAATAATATTTCTATAATAAATATTATTCATCATGATGATTAATGACATTGGTATAAATCAAGATTGATTTATATTTTTATCTGTGACATTATTTTCGGACAATTGGATTTATAAGAGAAAAGCTTTCCTTGGAAACAGTTAACTTGTGCCCCCTGTTTTATCAGTACCTAGTACAAATACATCCATTTTACAGCAAAATAAGTTTGTTAATTTTATAACACATTTCATAAATACAATAACATTAAAAATACTTAATATAATAAATTCTGTATTTGTTACATTACATTGCTTAAGTTCACACTTGAGCTCGCATTACCTTAACCAGTTTCCTGCCATGTTTGTAAACGAATATGTATTTAATAACATTTCCAATAATTGCCTAATAGTATTCCACGTAAGCATAAATGCTTTAGAACTTATGACTTGGCA
The DNA here is from genome assembly GCA_905163555.1 of Notocelia uddmanniana. Lineage (NCBI taxonomy): Eukaryota > Metazoa > Arthropoda > Insecta > Lepidoptera > Tortricidae > Notocelia > Notocelia uddmanniana. The sequence continues at coordinate 18,940,019 of LR991057.1, forward strand.
ATAGGATCCATATTGGTTTAATATATTGTCGTGACCGTTGAGCCACGGGGTAAGGATGGGAGTTGCGGTACGCACGCCACGTATTAATATTTAACATGAACGGGGAACTCTTAATGAACCTCCGATAGGCGGATATCGTGAGAGCCTTCACCTGTGCCTGCATTAGCGGCCTGCATATATTATGCCGACTTTCCTCAAAGGGCATTGCACTAAATGGGTTTTCCGGCGGAGTACTTGTGTGCGGACCTGTTAAAACTTTTTTGTTGTTACAGCGAAGTTGGGAACCTGGTAGGATAATCAAATAGGATCACTTGAAATATTAAATAATAATATTTTATTCATTTCTGAGGCTTGAATCTATTCTATGAATTTAAGTCTGTCTGTCTTCTATTAAATATAAGTATATCGTCATCTGGTACCCATAACACAAGCCGATTGAGCTTAGTATGGAATTAATTTGATTCGTGTTTTTATCGATTCTAAAAAAAAACAAATCGATAGCATGAATAGTTCCTAAGATATTTAGTAATGTGACAGACGGAGAAAGTCGTACCAAAAGGTACTTTCAGTAGGTACCTGTTTGGTATGAAACTCTAAAAATTACATTCGATATCACGTTAAGTGTGTTAAAAGTTAGAACATCCGACATAGCATTATAACTACTTGCACTTAAGATTGTACAGGAAACGATATTTTATAAAAAAAAACGAAGTTACGCGCTGAAATCCGAATTAAGCAGTCTTTTAAATAATTGCAACTGCACGGCGAAACCACTATTTTCGTATTTCCTATATTTAACCGAGCTACCGCAAAGCCCGATCAACTTTCTTTCTGATTGGGCAAAAACACTTCCGTGTGTCTGTCCGGCGGATGACCGGCTGTTCTCTTCCTGTATAGGTCGCATATCTATAAAAATAAATAAAATAAAATAAAATATTTTAAAGGAAACCTTAATGACATTTAACAATATCCTGCGGCCCCACACTAGGCTATGGCTGTTTCGTGGCGGCCTGATTCGGTTTAAAAAGAGGTACTAACCAAAAATATAATTTCATATCAATATTCTCCGGTCACATATTAGGTAACGTTTCTCAACGGAATCTCGTAAAATTTTGTGAGGGGTTCGATAACTTGTCAAATGGTTTTTTTTGTCGATTCAGGTTGAAAATGTAAATAATTTTTAAGAAAAAAAAACCGAATTCAATGGGGGAGGCCGGTGAGACATTATTATACTTAGATGGTGCACTCTTAGATTCCATACAATAAAATAAAAAATGGCTATAAGTATGTTTATAACGGTAGAAGACTAAGTACCCTCAATTCCTCATGGAATCCTCCATCAGAACTCAAGCTTGACAAAAATGTGTCATGAAAACCTAGCTTGCTTGACAAATAAAACGAAGAGAACAAATCGCCAAACGTGAACTACGCGTCGTTGAAGAGTTTCGTTCTGATCATCATCAGCAGTTCCACTTCATCAAATGTCACTTTTTTAATGAAAGTGCTTGATAATAATTCATGAAAATACTAAAATCACTATTTGTCTGCCTTTAAGATTTGAGGAGTTCCCTCAACTCCTCATGGATCCCATCATCAGAAATCGAGCATGACAAAATTAATCGTGAAAATAGAACTTGCTTAACAAACACAGCTAGGAGGACATATCGCCAAACGTGAACTTTTCGTCGTTGAAGAGTTCTGTTCTGATCATCATCAGCAGTTCCAATTCATCAAATGTCACATTTGTGTATGAAAATGTGACATTTGATGAATAAATCAAATTAATCAAAAAAAGAATTTTCAAAATCGGTTAATAAATGACGGAGTTATGGAGTAACAAACATTTAAAAAAAAACATACAACCGAATTGATAACCTCCTCTTTTGAAATCTTGAAGTCGGTTAAACTCACAGAGTCACTAGTTAAAAATAAATAAATGGGAACAGAAAACACCTGATTTTTACAAAACTATTGAGCTCACACCCTTGTTAAATGTATACTCCTCTTTGGGTTAGGCAATCGTTAAATTACTGGCGCCTGTAAATAATGAAGTGTTTGTAAAAATAGGCTTATCGAATTTAGATTCGCCTTTATCACCCACTTTGACATTTACAGTTCGAAACCCTTTTAGTAGGTACTTACTTATTCGTTCTATTTAAGATTTCGGAGCTCGCGAACAAGAAAAATGTCGCCATAACGGAGACTGAAGCTGCGCGACGGCGCGAATACAAATACAGCGACAAGGTGCATATTTCCATATTAAGCAAGCATTTTGTCTGGCGCTCGGAAAACTCCTGGGTACAGTCGACTACAAAAATATGTATTTTCCACCTTATTACAACGCTATAAGGATGGATAAATCTTTCCGTAGTAAACTGTAATGTAAGTACTGATATGCAAGCTGTGGATATGTCATTATCGGAGAACTAAAATCATGCATGGGATGTATGTTTTAGGTTTGCTACCTTTGCTATTTTATTAGGAAGCACTTTATTGAGATGTGAGGGCACAGTTTGTTTAAACAGAACTTCAATCGAAGTAAATACGAGTATCCTGTCCTTTTTAACCGACTTCAAGATTTCAAAAGAGGAGGTTATCAATTCGGTTGTATGTTTTTTTTTTTTGTTTTTTTTTTTTTAACGTTTGTTACTCCATAACTCCGTCATTTCTTAACCGATTTGAAAAATTCTTTTTTTGATTGTATGTATATATATCCAAGTTAGTCCCGTTTTTGTCAAAAGGCAGTTCTGATGATAGGATCCATGAGGAATTGAGGGAACTCCTCAAATCTTTAAGGCAAACATATAGTGATTTTTGTGTTTTTATCAACAAGTCAAGCATTTGCATCTAAAAATGTGACATTGGATGAAGTGGAACTGCTGATGATGATCAGAACAGAACTCTTCAACGACGAAAAGTTCACGTTTGGCGATTTGTCCTCCTAGCTGTGTTTGTTAAGCAAGTTCTTTTTTCACGATTAATTTTTGTCATGCTTGAGTTCTGATGATGGGATCCATGAGGAATTGAGGGAACTCCTCAAATCTTAAAGGCAAACATATAGTGATTTTTGTGTTTTTATCAACAAATCGAGCATTATCATACAAAAATGTGACATTTGATGAAGTGGAACTGCTGATGATGATCAGAACAGAACTCTTCAACGACGAAAAGTTCACGTTTGGCGATTTGTCCTTCTAGCTGTGTTTGTTAAGCAAGTTCTATTTTCACGATTGGTTTTTTCTCATGCTCGAGTTCTGATGATGGGATCCATTAGGAATCGAGGAAACTCCTCAAATGTGAAAGGCACACAAATAGTGATTTTAGTATTTCCATGAACTAATCAAGCATTTTCATTCATAAAAGTGACATTTGATGAAGTGGAACTGCTGATGATGATCAGAACGGAACTCTTCAACGACGCGTAGTTCACGTTTGGCGATTTGTTCTCTTCGTTTTGTTTGTCAAGCAAGCAAGGTTTTTCAATGATTTCATGAGGAATTGAGGGACGAGGGTACTTAGTCTTCTACCATTATAAACATACTTATAGCCATTTTTGTATTTTATTGTATGGAATCTAAGAGTGCACCATCTAAGATTAATAATCTTTCACCGGACTCCCCCATTGAAGTCGGTTTTTTTTTCTTAAAAATTATCTTTTATACAAGCTTTATTAACTTGCATGTTTGATTGCATTGCATGTGACTCAAATGTGTAGTCAGTTAATTGGTGGTATCCGATTGTGCCGAACTTGGCATAGTAATCTAAATTTCATGAATGCAATTTATGTACCATCAAATTGATCACATGATAATGACGAATTCCGAAATACACAGGACAGGTAAATGAAAATGACAGGTGTCTCTAACATAAAATTTTAATCAGAACTGAATTATTAAAAGGGTTATAAACACTTATAATTAAATTATATTTATTAAATTTAATTGAAGAGGTAAATTACATGGAATTAATTATCTTTTAATAATAATAATGTGCTGTTCTTTTATACGAACTTGTGGACTTCGAAATGCCGTACTATAAGTATGATCGACCTAGTAGCGAACTGTAAACTGCCTAATAGTAGCAAAGAGTCTCGACCAACACCCCAAAAGACTCTCGTTAGATGGCTGGGTCAAGGGTCAGATACAGAAGGCGTTACTCCTGGATGAGGAGCTATCTGCGCTTGGCAGATGTTCCTTTTTCTGTCGCTTAGGTCCTGCCTTGCTGTCAGCGGCATCCTAGGTTAGGTTTTTTTTATAATGTGTTTGTATTCTTATTTTACTATTACATACAAGTGTAGTTAAACTTAGGCCAAAGTTTAAAAATGAACAAAGAGATAATATGTGTAAATATTGCTAGTTAAAACTTATAGAAATATACTTATCACAAATTACATCAAAGTCTAAGCTTGTTTGTTAGTTGCATTGCACTAAGTAGGGCTCAAGGCAGTGTTGCGGTTGTACAACTACAATCACTAGATGTTTCATTTCAGCGCAGATAAATAAATGGCGCCCACCCGCCAACCACCTGCCGTCGAGCTTTCACGAGCTTTTATAGTCTTTCTACGAGCATTTATCTTGATGCTACATTTTTAAATGCAACACCATTTTTGGAATATGCTCATATTTGGTTCCATGGCATAGATAATAGATATACCTAAATTGCGTGAGTATAAATGGCATATAGCTGTTTGTATGTATATGCACCACCACAATATTATATAAAATGTAAGGAAAACGTCCCAACGTTTGACACGTTAATACCAACGATAATAGAAATTGTCAGGTCAGTGTCAAGCGCTGTACCGTTAGCTGACTCATACATAGGAAGAATTTCGATAAAAAACGGCTTTTTTATCGAAATTTAATTTGTTTGGGACCTACGATGGCACAGTATTACTCTTACATAACACAGGTACACAATACACATGTCAAACTTGTAACACCCCTCGTTTGTATCGAGATTTGAAAACACTACCATTTGCTGTCTATAAAGTACATACTGCTCACAAATGAAGCGATAATTGTGGTGAGTATGTAATATTATTAGCTTAGCTAGTATTTAAGTGTTTGCCCAGTCATTAAGCTGAGGATACCCTACTTGACGTACACTCCACCACATTAAAATGACACAGCTACAAATTTTACATAAGCTTATATTACGAAAAGATACAAAATCAAACCTACATTTCTGATTGAACCAAAATGAATTCCAAGAAAGTTACGAACCAATCAAAAAGTTTGCTAAACCAACGGAGAGCCGGTGAATATCTCTTTGCATTGAGTAGTGAGATAGGCTGCCGAAGATCAAATATGACGATAGATCACGTCCAGAATTGAATTTTCCGTATCAGCTGTTCCTCTCAGTTCGTAGTGTTTCCGTGTCATTGTGTGTAGGATTCAGCGGTTCAGTTCAAGTCAGTCTAATATCACAGGTATAATGTTCCATACTGCTTTAAAAATAAATAAAGCAAAGAGAAGGAGGCCCTGTCTTCGTCTGTAGGTATGTATTATTTAGTGTACAAATTCTTTTATCAGTAATCTTTCTTCAGTAATGCGTAAAAAAAATCACATTAGTTAAATATATACTGATACCGAATACGTTAAGGCCCTATAGGTATACGTTAGGTCCCGATAAGGTCAGCAAAATTTATTCTACTTAATTAAGGTGTTATCGTCTCAATATTATGACAGATTTTGAATAAGTAAATAAAAATGTGTAAATTATTTACTTTCCTATTCTTTTTGTAGCAAAATTATTTTTTGCCAATATAAGTCGGTAAAAAGTTGTATTTCCAAATTCACATTCAAAATTCCATCCCTGATTTCTCTGAGCACTTTTGTGCTTCTAACAATCACTACATATTGAAGAACTCTCTTTATTTTTACAACCAAATGCTGGCAGTGTAGTTCACAACTGAATAATACCGGGTAAGGCGACACTGACTCTCGCCCGAGCGTCCGTACTACCTTGGGAGGATAGCAAGATGTGCTAAACCTTGGGAATCCTCACGTCCCGCTAAAGACACCGGTGTGAAGTTAGCAGCCAAAAGTTAGCGGCCTATGATAACCTGACCAAATTAAGAAGTCCATCATACAAGTTCCTTTTAGAAAATTAAAACAGGCTTAAAACAGCTTAAGCGTGAAAAAGCCTATGGTGCAGCAAACGTTTACATCAAGATTTTTCCAGAACAGCTTTCAACACTCAATTACCAACATTCGTTCACTGTCAGCCGCTGTAACGTTAACTGTGAAGTTGGCGGCCTGCCACCTGCAGGCACTTTTCTCTCGTTTTGACCAATTTCTAGACGATAAGACACTTTGAAACCTATAGTTCGACGTTCTCTAGTTCATGAGCTTTCTAGGACAGCTATCAGATTTTTTTTACCAAGTTTCCTTCACTGTAAGCCACTGAAACAAAGTTTGTGGCCCGCCACCTGCAGGCACTTTTCTCTCGTTTTTACCGATTTCTAGACGATAAGACACTTTGAAATCTATAGTGCGACGTTTTCTAGATCATGAGCTTTCTAGAACAGCTTGTAACATTATTGTTACATATATAACATTATTATTAATAAAAATCGTTAATAATAAATATATACAATAATTAAAACTAATGAAATGAAATGAAATGAAATGAAATCGTTTATTCGTTCATCACAGGTGAAAAAAGATGAAAAAATTAAATGTAGTTACAAAGCCATGATGTGCCTTTTGGCGTACGAATTTCTGGTATTACATGTCGAATTTCAAAATATTAAATATAAAGGCAAATGTCATATCAATAATGTTAAAATACAGATTAAAAAGAAAAAATTTGAAAAACAACTATGCAATAAAATTATTCAATAGATTTAAATTAGGATATTAGTGTCATTAAGATAATCCTCTATATTATAATAACATTTGTCCAATAACAATTTATAAAGTAAATATTTAAATTTAGACTTAGAGGTTTCAGACTTCCATGTTTCAGGCAATTTATTATACAGCTTTGGGGCCATTGTTATTATACATTTTCTCATCAACGCTGTCTTGCTCCTATTAACTATTACTGTCGCTGGTCTTGGGCGAAGATTAAAATTATCTGTTTGTTTATTCTGCTCGAAAAAACCTGGATTCGCTTTTACAAAGATACAACACTCAAATATATATAAACTAGGGAACGTTAACAACTTCAGTAACTGAAAATAATGTTTGCAACTTTGCTGGGAATTTAGTCCACAAATGGCTCTTATGCATCTCTTTTGGGCTCGAAATAGTGTGACCCGATAAGAAGAGTTTCCCCAAAAAATTACGCCGTACCGCAGGGTTGATGACACAAATCCGTGATATGCTGTTAGCACTGTCTTGCGGTCATTAGTTTTTGCTAGTCTGTAGAGCGCATAGGAAAAACGATACAATTATTTACAAACTTCTGCAGAGTGCGATTTCCACGACATGTTGCTGTCCAAATCAATTCCTAAAAATTTAGTTACATGTACACTTTCTACACTGTTGCCCTCGTATTTAATATCTAGTGTAGGAAGTGTTTTCCTTAATCTAAATTGCATTAATTTGGTCTTTTCTAAATTAACTTTTAAATTGTTACATTTTAACCAGTGAATAATATGTCCAAGATTTGCATTAACTTCGTGTTCATAGTCGTTATTGTTACTCTTTTCTATAAATATGGTACTGTCATCAGCATATAGTATCATTGGATATTTACTAGATTTTGTTATGTCGTTGATATATATTAAAAATAATAAAGGACCCAAAATGCTACCTTGTGGAATTCCATATGCGTTATGTCTACTATCGGAGGCATATGTTTTTTCTTCCCTGGTAGTAGGACAAACTAATATCACAAACAAATATTTCAAATTAAGAACATAAAAAACTACACGTGAATATCAAATAGTAACATGAATTCATCGGCGTCGTCTTAGCGCTCACGCAATGCGCAGTCTTAGCGCCCCTGGTAACCAGTTCTTTTGTTTGTCATCGAGTCGAATGCATTGATGCACCGCCTGGACTCCCGATCTAATACCGTGTTTGAACGCACGTCACATGTATAATTATTCGGTCTCTGATACGTATTGTCTGTTTTTAAAACGTAACCGAATTTAATAAGTGTTCGTCACTAATCGTTCCTCGGATTTTAATTATAAATTGTAAAGTTAAACAAGTAAATGTTTTCGTGAGTGCTCTTTGCCAAATTGGGTAAGTGGTATATTTCATTAATTATCTCAGTCATTAAGCTAATTTGTAGTACCTAATTCTGATTAATCTCCTTCCACAATTGTTTTTACATCATCAAGTCGCAATCTAAGCACTGTTCAATTCTACCCTCATTTTGTGTGTGTTAATATTTTAAATACGATTGCATCATGCACCGAAATTGTAATCTCCGCTTCTGATTGTGAACATCCACGGCATCACTGCTACCTTTAGGAACCTACTCTCTCTCCGCCGTTCGCCGGGATGCTCACAGATCGAATCGGGGCCCTTTTTTAATACGTTTTGGACGACGCGTTCCAGGGTCCAAAGTACGGGCTTCTGAATTGGGTGGAGAATCCTCGACAGCCCTGCCTTACATCAACGTTACCTCGCCTCGGGTCGGGAACGACGCCTTTCACCACCTCCGGGCCGCCGCCGAAGTACAGTCGGCTACAATTGCGAGCGCCCGCGACAACACCTACGTCATATCCCAGGCGAGAGTACCCAAGCCATGAGAACGAAGCCGGAACTGTTGTGAATTTCGATAATTTACCCACGACCCAAAATTTAATTCGGCTTCTATATTAGTTTTTTTTAATATATTTTTTTATGCTTTTCTTCTAAGCGTTGCAAATTGCGTTGAATCTTGGTAAATAAAAGCTGATAGCTGTTCTAGAAAGCTCATGATCTAGAGAACGTCGCACTATAGATTTCAATCTGTCTTATCGTCTAGATATCGGTCAAAACGAGAGAAAAGTGCCTGCAGGTGGCAGGCCACAAACTTTGTTTCTGCGGCTTACAGTGAAGGAATCTTGGTAAAAGAAATCTAAAAGCTGTTCTAGATAAGAAAGCTCATGATCTAGAGAACGCTGCACTATAGATTTCAAAGTGTCTTATCGTCTAGAAATCGGTCAAAACGAGAGAAAAGTGCCTGCAGGTGGCAGGCCGCCAACTTCACAGTTAACGTTACAGCGGCTGACAGTGAACGAATGCTGGTAATTGAGTGTTGAAAGCTGTTCTGGAAAGATCTTTAGGTCTTACAACTAAATGGGGTAAGTACTTGGGTTGGGATTAACGAAGGTGATTATTTATATTGATTGTTAGGGTTTAAAACGCGGCAGGCATATTATGTTCCTACTTCCACTAAACTGAGCTCTATACTTGAGGATCTGTGCCTGAGGCCAATGAACACGAGAATAATATTAGGGTGACGTTAGTTTGCTCTTGATTATATAAATCGTTTCAATTAGCAAGTATAACATAATTTAAAACATAAAACAAAAGAATAACTAACGAATGTCACCACCAACCAGTGTGTGTTTACCAACTATTTTTGAACAGGTTTTGTGTTATTTTCGCGCTCCGCATAGTTTTATGCGATGAAAGTTTTTTCCAGAGTAAAACAGCTTAATCCAGAACGAGGTTGGATGTAAATCGGGTTATTGTCGCGTTCGCAATCAGCGCGGGGTCGCGCCAACGACTTACGAAGCTAATGAACATCACAAACAATATAAAATTAAATATCTAACACACGAGGTCGACTAATGACAAGGTCGTGGAAGTCCGCTGGATGCGGGTGGCGCAGGACTCTTTGGAAGAGGCCTCTGCTGCTGCTGCCGGACAGCAGTAAAGTGGACGTCTTTCGCCTCGATATGATGATGATGACATATGACTAAACCCCCGTAAAAAAACCCAATCGGGCCGCGTGTGGTGCCGGGTTAGAAATAAAACCACCCCATTTCTTACTATGGATGTCATAGAAGTCGACTATGGCAATCGGATTGAAGTGTGTTGTGGATAATGGGTTAACGACATAATTCACTGCAATATCGCTTTTGCTCCATCAGTAGTTAGTTACAATTTCCATAAGTGGCTTCGGGTGCTCTGCGGCAGCATTACAACATGATATTGTCAACTCCTCATAATTGTCGTCAATACGTAGTCCATACTGTCTGCCGTCGTTGGGTCAAACGGTGTAATTGAAAGTAAATCTAATGACCAGCAGGTACAACCAAAGCTGGCCGTTGCGCTGTGCCCGACGTTTTTAAATAAAATCCTGCAAAATACGTTTCAAACTACGTTTGAAAATGTTTATTTTTTCATGCGCCTTCTAATGTAATATCAGTTTCGGAAACTGCGATATACGATATATAATATTGTACCAAATACTGCTTATCCGCTGGACGGCGACAAAAGTGATATAAATAATATTCGTACCTAGTTCTGAAGGTGTTTTTAGTAGTTAAGTTTTTTTCACATTTGTGAAACTGTTGGCCATACTTTAAGAATAAGCAAAGTTCGTAAAATGTCTGCTCATCAATTTACTCTTAGTTTAAATACTTAAGTAGTTACCTGAAGTACAAATTGAAAACTGCAAGCTCCAGGATACGGAGCTCAGAGACGAGGAACACGTATTAACAATGTGTATGAGGTACAATAATACTTTCTGAAGCATCGTTAAAAGTTACTGTCGAACATAAAGACTGAAGAATTGAAGATTGAAAGAAAAAAATACAAATCCTACCTTAGACGGTTTTGTGTAGAAAAATTTAGAATTTCTGTCGTTGGCGTTGCCAAGGAACAGTCCAATCTAAATGCCTTCGTTTGCTATTTGTAACCAATTCGAGTTAAAGTAATCGTTTCTAATTTAATTTTATTCATCCGTCTGAATCGATTGCTAACGTTATAAAAATGTAGGCTCATATTGTTTTGTAACTTTGTGAATTAAGTACGAATATAACGTGTGATGTCATCCGCATTCAATTATTTTTCACTGGTGTCTGCACGGCTCCGCTTACGTTTTATTTTTAAATATCGCCGTGCGAGGACTGTTAGTTCTTAGATGCAGAATATTCTTCTTTTCTCTGGCCTTTCTCCCACGTAACTTGATTAGGAACATAGTAAGGTTGCTTTTAGTAACTGATGTTCACACGTCACAACAAAATAGTCCCTATGCCACCCTTTGTATTGTAGCAGAATTTTTATCATGTGTGGAAAGTAACGTAATTTTCTTCAAAGCAACTGAAACTAATATGAGAGGTGCGCCAACAAAAAGACGGCTAGTCGCTATTGTGAGGACAGACGGCTAGCTTCGTCTGGCAGACGTGGCAGTGGCAACATTATTTGCTAAAAGAAAACATCCTCGACCGCACTGTACTATTCGATAACGATATTTCCACTTACAGCACCACGCTCGGAAGTTATTTTGTAATTCATAAAATCAGTTGTATGTACACTGTTGTGCGGTTAGTTACGGTTCGGGTAGGTATTATGGGGCACAATACTATTTATTGCCAATGGATATTCGGCATTCGCTCATTCATACATGTAAGCATTGAACTTAATATGACAGGATTATATCATTATCAGTAAAAATATATTCTTAGTTTTGTATCATTTCCATATGTTAGTTAATTTGTTACCACTCGTAGTTGTTCATAGTTAGGTCATTGTTTCTGCAGATTTTCATGATATTTCGGGACGGTAACTTAAATGTTTTGAAAGAGAAAATGCCAGCTGACATTTTCACTTTCAAAACGCAGTAGATTTCCAACAGGACAACCACACGCGTAACATTTCGAACGAGCGTATATAAACTGTCATTTTCCAGTTAATAAAGCGATAGTTGATATCCCTCCCTATCTAAACGCGCGTTCGTAAAGTAACGCGATTACCCTGCTGGACTATATTACCACCGAATATCTCAAAAGTTCAGCACAACTAACATAAAATTTGACATAAATCTACTACGAAAGTCAGACTACACCTCTGAAACAATGATTTATTATGAAATCAGTTTTCAACGGCTAAGGTAAATGTCCCAGAGCTTAACACTGACCTAATACATGGCACTATCAATCTTATGTCAGTTATGTCATAATGACAGAGGTGATCAATAGGTGTCATGTATTGGGCATTAAGTTGTTGTGTTGTGTTGATGTGTGTGTGTGTTGTTGTTGTGTGTTGTTTGACGTTTACCTTACGGCAAATACAAGATAAGGGCAATAATGGGTAACCTAACGCACAGCTTGTTTATATCAGAGGCGGCCTTTGCGTGGGTTCACTCTCCAACTTTTATCAGATGTGCCAGTTCAGATGAAACTTTTATTTTGTACGCGGTCGTAATAGTCCCGGCGTAAGAATTATTGGCCAAGTTTTGCAGAAAACTGAAAATTGCCTACTTATCTTTTGAAATAGAAAATATGTTGGTAATGTTGGTGTATCCTATTACACAATATTTTTCTTTTGTTAATAATTACTTTTACTACTTCCGCATGCTACGTATTTTATGCATTTTCTACATGTGAAAACTTGTAATTGGCTCACTGTTTTTGTATCATCACCAAGTTTGTTAATTTAGCTGTACGTTTTCCTTTGAAATAAAATAAAATCCTTATTTATTATATGATGTTGACACAACGGCAGAGCGCGGTTTAGATTCACTTTCATTTGATTTAATTTTCCCCATACAAAGTCCTTCGTGGAGGTCACTTAATGAAGAATACTATTCAATGAGAAAGAGGAGGATATTTTTCTGAAATGACGAACTTTAGTTGACTTGATTTATTATGTTACGACTTGGAATACGGATGTATCTATTTCTCTATTCCTGCTGAACGGAATAAAAAACTTATATGACAATATGAGTTACTTGGCCAAATTAGCTACATAAATTAAATATACCACAATGGTTGAACTGGTTTACGATTAGAAATTACCGCTTTGTTCCGATTTCTCAAAGTAGAAAGCAGTTAGCACTTAGCCTACTGATTTAAAATATATATATATTGGGGGTCTTATCTTACACAAATTGAGCTAGTCCCAAACTAAGCAAAGCTTGTACTATATAGACCGGTACTAGACGACGATATACATACTTACATAGATAAATAAATACTTAAATACATAGAAAACATCCAAGACTCAGGATTAAATATTCGTGCTCACCACACAAATAATGTCCGGATCGGGGACGAACCCGGGACCCTAAGTGTTCATGGTTTGTTTGGAATGTCAGTGAGTGTTAAAGTAAATTAGGTACTTTTCACTTATTAAAATGTATACCTATTGTAAATGTACTTTCCACATGGTGTCACTATAGGTCCTGTAACAGGCGCAAAAAATTAAATGGTGGACTATTTAGCGGGACAGAAAACGGATAGTAAACCATACAATTTCTCAATAAATTTCCAAGCAAGTATTAAAATTTATCAAAAACATACAAAGAAGAGACTTCATAAATAACGTTTTTTTTTGTTTTCCAATAGCAAAATTATTGTTTTAATTAAAAAAATAATTGAGTGTAATGAAATACTGCGTTTAGGTACATTATTTTCACATACATCGGTTGGTTCGAATATATTATGTGGCGTCATAGATCAAGTGAAACGAAGGTCTCCGTCTCGGCTTCGGAAAAAATGCTTTCGTATGTCCGGCCAGCGGATGGCGGATTCCCGGGTTTCCGGCTGTTCTCCTCTACAGGTCGCATTTCTCAACCGATACTCGTGAAATTTTATTATCATATAACATTTTGCTGCAGAGTAAAATTTTAGAGATTTTGAAATTTGACAAAAACAAATCAAGAGGTCTACAGCTCTAGAGCCACTAGTGTTCATTTGTAGGAGCCGTTTTAAAGTCCACTGGCGGCGGGCTACGTTTGTTCAATTTTTTTAGCTTTTGTTTTGCTCTAATTTTAGTTGGTCCCGTAATATAGTAAACTATAAATCATGTCGCCATCGCAATCGATCCGGAGTACTTACCCTCTTGTATATAGGTACCTCGTATCGCACCGTTTTGGATCAACGGATTCCACGGACTCGACTATGCTTGCATGATGGTGATTGCAATACGAATGTGATTAACTTCATGTGAAACAATTACAAATTATCAGAGGTTCAGTAAACTTTACATGTCAAAAGAACCATTATTCATTATATTATCATCCGTCGATACAAACGCCGTTAAGTAATTAATATTTCACCAGTCATTTATTCATTAGCTAAACAGTCGCGAGGCGATAAGTTGATAAGATCTATTTTGGTAATAGGTTATCTTGAACTGTTTCAGGTTATCGGAAATATTTCGGTTATAAAATCGGTCACATGGATAATACACAAGTTTATGACCCTGTGAATGAACTTAGGTATATCGGTAAGGTACTTACTTAGATAATACTATATATCTACTATCATACTACCCTTAATTAGGGGTAGTAATTATTTAAGTAGAGCAATTACGATTAATTATATACGCTGTGTTTTCTTGCAAATTTACTTTACATTCCGATCCAATATATTTAATTAGTACGCTAGCACGAGGAGATCAACTTTCCAGATACGTTTGAATATCAAGAAAAGTTGGAAATTAATTAAAATCTTGCCAAGGCAAACACGAAATACGAATATTACATTTTCTAAATGATGCACGATTTTCAACTGAAATAACGCACAAATGTCGGTCGATTCAGCTTAAGTATTGAAAAAGGACGCCTCCCATGTGTGCAAAAATGCGGCATCAGATACCTAAAAGTTATTATTATTGTACATGTATAGTTACTATACTTATGTAGGTATTAGGTTTTAGGTCTAGTCTTCCATATACGGCATACTCGTACGTCGGTAAATAATATACTCGTACGTCGGTAATATATAAATCTGTACTTATAGAAGTTGCCGTCTTCGGATACGACACGGAGGGCTTTGTAATATACCTCCTTAACCTGGGTTTTAAGTTTTACCAACTTACGATCACAGACCGATCAACGTTAAATATGGCACCGGCAACTGTCATCCCATAGAAACTTCTCAATTGAACTTGCCATACACAGCTTACGATTACAGGCGGTTTGGTGCAACCCAGCCTAACTCGTAAAACTTAACAGACCTAACTAAAATAGGTATGATGGACGTTTATGAATAAGGGTTTTTTTTATTATTGTTCTGTTATATCAAGTTAATACCAAGGTAGGTTCCTGTCTCCAAGTAGGTAAGTAAGACGCCTGCTGAAGTGCTGAAGCACCTAATATCTATATTAATAATTTCGTGCAGGGGTACGGTAGACCCGAACGAGACCTGTCTCAAATTGAAGAACGTATAAAAATAATGATTTTTGAGTTGAACATATGTATCCGCAAAATTCGGATTGTCGCGTATTTTGCATTTAAAAGTGTTAATTTGATGACAAAACGTCGGCCATATTGCCCACAGACTATATTGCTATATTAAATTTGTTGGTTGACAGTGTCGGCTACGTTCGAAAATCGTGAACTATTTTTGCGTCCGGTATGTTGGCCAGGTTGCTGGGCTGCGTTCTGGGTGATGGGCCATCATCGCCCATTGTGTGGATTCGGCTAGCCGCGTCTGCAGCGTTTTGTTTTTGTAGTTTTCAAGCGTTCTATACACCTATCAGCCTAGCTAGCACGATAACTTATACCGTCACGTTATATGGGCGAAATGTTTTAAAACGTCACATAAAACGTAACGGTATAATCTATCGTGCTAGCTAGACTGATTGTCACAACAACCGCCTTCAAAGCGAATGTATGGGGCCTGTTACATGTATTCATATCACGATAAGTATCACGTGAATATTAAAGCAGAATCCATACAAATTCGAAAACTGCGATAATATTGACACCCCAGTATTATGATAATATTAATCGTGTAAAGGACACCACTTGAATGTTTGCTGAGTCTGTCCGCCATCTTAAAGCTGCGTCTCTATTTTGTTTGTGACAAACTACTAGGTGACTTATGGCTTTTAAACGTCTAGCAAAATTCTATCCCTATCTCGCTCTATCTTATAACTTAGTGGTACTGGGGGACTACTCCGAAATTCGAAATCCGAACTTCGTATGGTGCCGTCCCTTTCACTCATATAGTCTATGACAGGAGAGTGAAAGGGACGGCACCATACGAAGTTAGGATTTTGAATTTCGGAGTAGACCCTCAGCTCATGCCGTTCGCCGCGCTCAGACGCTAGAGGCGCTACTGCGAACCGAAAACGAAGTATCTGCCTCTCTCGCACATGTATATTCGAACGACAGAGAGGAAGATAGTTCGTTTTTGGTTCGCAGTAGGCCCTCAGGGGTGCTACCGCGAACTTCGAAAATCGAACTTCGTATCGTACCGTCCCTTTCCGTCATATAAAGTATAACACGAGAGTGAAAGGGACGGCACGACACGAAGTTCGATTTTCGAAGTTCGCGGTAGCACAGCAGGCGTCAACTTTAAAACGAATAGGGTATTTTACTATAAGAGAAATAAAATTCAAAATTTAATAAAAACCAGCCAAGTGCGTCGGAGTCGCACACTGAGGGTTCCGTACAACTAAAAACAAATGTGATTTATCAATATATTAATATTTTTGGTAAAATATACTTCATAATAAACATAATCACTTAATTTCAAGTTCATAGGTCGATGGGAAGCTACAAAATTATATGTGTGACAGACAACACACGGAATGTTCTTTGACTTTCTTCGACCGTCCGCCACGCTCGGACTAAGGTGCTACCAACCGAAAACTAAATATATATGCCTCTCTGTCGCACTTGCATATTCGAGCGCGGAGAGGGAAATACTTCGTTTTCAGATCGTGGTAGGCCCTCTGGTCTGACGGCTCCTATTCTTGGATGGTGCGCGTATCGGAATGTGAAATACTTTTGGCAAAACGGAACAAGTTGTTAAATAGCTTCCATTAATTGGAGAAAATATTACCAACTGTTATTATTATCACGTGAAACACTGAATATTGAAGCAACATCCATAGGGGCCTGTTACATGGTTATTATTATCACTCGATATACTCATATCACGATCCGTATCACGTGCAATGAATATTGAAGAAAAATCCATACGATTTTGAAAACCACGATAATATTGACACACCTGTATTGTGATAGTATTAAGCGTTTAACAGACCCCATACAATTTTAAAAATCGCGATAATATTGAGTGTAAAGGACCCCACTGAATAGAATTTGGCGGAGAATAGAGAGCTGCTATCGCGAAACGAAAACGAACGAACATCGTGTATTTCCCTCTGTGTCGCTCGAATTTGCAAGTGCGACAGAGAGGGAGATACACGAACTTCATTTGTTTTTCGCGTTAGCAGCTCTGACTTCGCACCAAAAATACTGACTGGCACATCAATGTTTAACAATGCACATCTGAATTGAATTTTAATGAACGATTAGTATTTTAGCTATACAAATCAGTACTGATTACGGTGTCCAATTTTTTATGTGCCTTTAAATACTACCCTTATAAAAATGCTTAGGATTAACTTGCAAAGATACTCGCCTTTGCCCGTGACGTCGTTTGCGTAATCTTTTACTCCCAATTCCATATAATTCCATTCCATACTTTTATTCCCAATCCAGACTACAGACTATATTTCTATACGATTCGAAGTTTCATCATAATCCGTTGTTGTAATGTTTTTATTTTATACATTTTTGTACACTATTTCTTTCGTCGTTTGCATAACTGTCACGAATAAATGTTTTGTTTATTTCTTTCTTATTTATTTCACCCGAGCGAAGCCGGGCTTTCATCTAGTAGATATTTAGTTAGTCGTGGGTAACGGAAGCAATCTTGGGTTCGTGATACACTTTACACGCTTGCCTCGTCGCGGCCTATAAAACGAATCCCATTTTATTCCCTCCACGAAGCCGGTAAGCGTTCCGTAGAAGTTTTCCAACTGAGGCTATCTGGAATATCAATACTGAACAGTATATTTGCCAACATTTTACTTGAGGATTCTAGGCTCGAGTGGACATGACTGAAATTGAAAACTCTTAATAATAGCCTAAAATTATCATCATCATATCTATCGTAGCTGTGCACTCAAATCCAGTCAATCGTGTTAAGCATATAAATTTTCACTTTAAATGTACATACTAATTCTATCATAAAAACAGCAAGGTAAAGGTCCCAGTGACAGTTACCCCATACTTGTCATTATCACTTTGAATTTTATGTCAAACTAGCTGCCCGGCGAAAATCGTACCGCCCCGGACCCGTTCCGTACAAAATGTAGGATATTTTTTTTTGTAGTTTTAATACTTATTCTCCTATTCTAAATAAAGACAAATAAAAAAAAAAAACAAAAATCATAAGAATCGGTCGGGCTGTTCTTCTGTTATAAAATGGTGTAACTAACACGACTTTGTTGTACCTATATACAGATTAATAGAGGTGAAAGTGTCAACTATTGATTATTAAGGTAAAACTGGGAGGTTCACGTTTTATTCAAGACTAACATATTAGGTACCTTCATATTTACTACATCACAAACGCATTCCGGAATCGGAGTGAGCAGTAAAATTGCTCAAGGTACTATTTTTTTAACCGACTTTCAAAAGAGGAGGTTAACAATTCGGTTGTATGTTTTTTTTATGTTTGTTAGTCCATAACTCCGTCATTTCTAAACCGATTTGGAAAATTCTTTTTTTGATTGTAAGTATATATATCCAAGTTGGTCCCGTTTATGTCAAAACGCAGTTCTGATGATGGGATCCATGAGAAATTGAGGGAACTCCTCAAATCTTCAAGGCAAATATATAGTAATTTTTGTGTTTTTATCAACAAGTCAAGCATTTTCATCCAAAAATGTGACATTGGATGAAGTGGAACTGCTGATGATGATCAGAACAGAACTCTTCAACGACAAAAAGTTCACGTTTGGAGATTTGTCCTCCTAGCTGTGTTTGTTAAGCAAGTTCTATTTTCACGATTAATTTTTAGCATGCTTGATTTCTGATGATGGGATCCATGAGGAATTGAGGGAAATCCTCAAATCTTAAAGGCAAACATATAGTGATTATTGTGTTTTTATCAACAAATCGAGCATTTTCATACAAAAATGTGACATTTGATGAAGTGGAACTGCTGATGATGATCAGAACAGAACTCTTCAACGACGAAAAGTTCACGTTTGGCGATTTGTCCTTCTAGCTGTGTTTGTTAAGCAAGTTCTATTTTCACGATTGATTTTTGTCATGCTCGAGTTCTGATGATGGGATCCATTAGGAATTGAGAGAACTCCTCAAATGTGAAAGGCACACAAATAGTGATTTTAGTATTTTCATGAACTAATCAAGCATTTTCATTCATAAAAGTGACATTTGATGAAGTGGAACTGCTGATGATGATCAGAACGGAACTACTCTTCAACGACGCGTAGTTTACGTTTGGCGATTTGTTCTCTTTGTTATGTTTGTCAAGCAAGCAAGGTTTTTTCATGATTCCATGAGGAATTGAGGGTACTTAGTCTTCTACCATTATAAACATACATTATAGCCATTTTTATTTTATTGTAAGGAATCTAAGAGTGCACCATCTAAGTATAATAATCTATTTCCGGCCTTCCCCATTGAAGTCGGTTTTTTTTCTTAAAAATTAGTTCATAAATAAGGATATTTTAATTTTTCTATTTTACCTATTTTTACTTACTTAATTAGCTCTCGTTAAGACACACATTAAACCATATCGGGGTGATTATAAATACTGCTCATTGTAGATTTTGGTCATTCGATAAGACGCTCTCCAGAAGAGAACGTCAATACAGTATTAAATTACAGATAAGTATAGTTTTAGTAAAAATGTCTTTTAAATTAAGTGCTGTGATATTTCAAGCAACGTTATTGTTAATTATAAACTTAAGCGACGTTTCCAAAGCTCAATGTAAGTTAAATGTCTTGTAAAATAATAACCGCGCCCGAAAAGTGCTATTCTCTAAGGTACCTAGAGTCAGCTTCGAGATCTCCAGCAGCGAGTATTTTCCATTCGCGTACTTAGGTATGTGTTGGGCATTATAGCAGAATCACATTGGAATAAAGAGGAATTGTTCTCTACATTCATCTGTGTTCTCGAAAAATACTTGTTTATAGGTAAACTGTGAAAAAGTAGTGATTTTTTATTCTTCTTTTTAAATATATGAATAATTTCTATTTTTATTCTCTCCCCTTGTATAAAAGAAATTTGAGTCCAACATTGGGATAAATATAGATTGTTAATGATTTGATTTCATATTTTTTATTGAATATCAAGTTCAGTATACTTTTTACTGTATTTTGTTCAGTATTTTTATGGTATTTTATTAAATTGAATTTTCCGTGTGATTTCCTAGACATTATATATCTAATTAGATATAAGACAGATATTCCTAGACATTATATCTTAGTAAGTACTAAGTTTATACGATAGTGTATTTACTACTCAATTAAAATGCTACTTGCTCTTAGATATATCCACCCATTACACAGGAAAAGAGATAAAACATAGTGGCCTATAATATAAAGATCCCGGTTGCATTTCAGATTATCCGTATGCCGGCTATTATACCAACAGGAACTACAGGAATACTTTGCAGGTATGAATACTCAACTTGATTTCTGCGTATTTTTATTTAATTTGACTACATCATAATCAAGATAATCATCATTGAATAATAGGCATTATAGACATAGACATATAGCACAGCCATAGAACAAGTGGCAAAAAAGACAATCGAAAATAATACATTGTTATTTGTTTATCTGACTTTGTCTCTCTAGCAATATAGGTAGGTATAGTTATTTAATGTACGATAGATAATATGGATATTCTCATGGTGTAAATACTAAATAAATAAATATACGTTAACCTGTGCTTGTACTGCTTGTTTGTAATTTTTTTAAAGGAAATAAATATTTTTTTAAACAAAAATAACAATGGAATACTAGCCAAATAATTCTCCCCTCGTTGTCGTCAAGTGTCACGTCAGTGGCAAACAAACGTACGGCCCGCCTGATGGTAAGCAGTTACCGCAGCCTATGGACGCCTGCGCAAAGGTGCCCATAATCTGGCCATATTTTCTCGAATGAATAAACCTGTTTTACTTTATTTAACTTAGGTCTCTCCTTCACAGATTCCGTACAACTTTAAGGACAAGGTGACCATAAAAGTGTACTACGAAACACAATGTCCCGCGAGCATACAATTCCTCAAGGAGCAACTTGCGCCCACGGTGGCGCGGCTAGCGGATCATCTCGACGTTTATATGATACCGTACGGACACGCGAAGGTAATTTATGCATCCAGGTCTTTGGCTACTCACCACTGTTTTCACCTCACTTCACCGCTCACCACTAGTTTATCCTTGACTACTGATGTGCTGCTTCAAATATATCCGTTTTGAATACACCAGTAGCAAAAAACGGTCCAAATTTGGTTCGGTTTTCATACATTTTGCTACGATTATACTTGCGTTGCCATTGCCAGAAACATATTTTCCTATGATATTTTCTTTCTGTACATAAAGAACAGTCTGTGCGTGCGCAAATATTGCAAACATAAGTATAATAAACATTGGTGAATAAAAGATTAACAGTTTTGAACAACAAGAGGAAACTTTTGTGTAGTTCCTGGTTACCGGCACATTACTAATCACAATGCCGGGATCCTTAATTACGACGCGTAATCAGAGGTCTGACTTACAACCAGTGAGTGAGGTGAGGTGAAGCGTCGTGAATGGCTATAGTAATGGCCTAATGGCTTACTCAGGGCTAACTACTAACCTGGTTAAATTAGCTCATACGTTTACGTGGAAATATTGCAGACGCTTAGGGTAATTACAACCTGCGGTGCATTCATATGAATAAATTGTAGGTAATTAGATTTAGATTTAGATATTTATTCATAATATTTGGTATTTTACATGTCAATGTTTTTAACTTATAAATATTAAGTATTCGGTAATACTAATATTTTTTACAATATTTATAATTATAAATAGTTATTTTCCCCTCACTAGCTCGGAAAGCAGTCTTTTTATCCACAAGTGGGGAAAGTAATTTGACCTTGGAGCGTGTTTGAGTAGCTTTTGACAGATAACAAAACGTAAAACGCTCATAATAATGGTTCGTTTGATATCAATTATCATTAAATAAATGGTTTGAGAATTTAAAAAAATTTATGTTCATTTAATGATTTAAGTCGTAAACCTTCAAATTCTATAAGTAACATTTGTTTTATAATGATATTGAGTATAATTGTAAACGCACAAGTTGAGTCGATGCAATTTCAAAACGCATCGTCAGAAATGTCATCATTGTCAATGTCAACTAAAATATACACAACTTGTCACGGACTCCGACTCACGTAAATATTATACACAACTTCCAGAGTTTTCTGTTATAATATCGTAAAAAAATCGGTGATTCCAGTGATGAAAATCATGCCTGTGGAACTGTTTTTTTGCAGGTTGCACTTTCCTCGCTATAGTGAGGAGAAAAGTTTTGTGTTACACACGGGTGCAAACTTGTATTTTACTTCTCGTGTGTTGAAACACTCGCTACGCTCAGGATTCTATTTTAGAACCACTCGCTTCGCTCGTGGTTCAACTATAGAATCCTTTCGTTGGCTCGTGTTTCAATTCCACACTCGCGGGTAAAATACAACTTTGCACCCTTGTATAACAAATAACTATTTCACCTTGGGTCAACGACATCTATCAACAAACTCGTCGACAGTATAGCATGCCAAGTTGGTTAGGAGCGTTTTAAGTTGATGAACAAATTGCTTATCGCTTTTTAATTCTGTAACCTCTGAGAGCGAGTTGTACAGAGGGGGCCTACTACGAACTTCGAAAATCGAACTTCGTGTCGTGCCTTCCCTTTCACTCTCGTGTTATACACTATATGACGAAAAGGGACGGCACGATACGAAGTTCGATTTTCGAAGTTCGTAGTAGGCCCTCTGTTTTGGCCCAACGACAGCCAGTGATTTCCGAGTCATGTCATGTCAGGTATAATGAATGTAATGATTCCTAAATTCTCAATAGGTATATGTGTGGTTATTTAATTATGAAAATCCATCATGTTTGTTGTTTCTGATATACTCAGTACTGATACTAAAGAAGTTTAACTTACAACATTTACTTCTGGAGTGATTACATAACGTTTTAGAGCGCGCATGAGGCCGGTTTAAATGTCATTTGCCATACTAAAAATGACAGGTGTGCCTGACATAAGTTTGACACGTTACGTACTAAACGGTAATGTTATTTTTATTCACGTTAATGTAAATAAGTTAAATAACATTGAACGGTGAGGTGACGCAACGATAATAAATGACAGAACGTGCCTATGGAGGTCTAAAGCTTGAAACGCAAAGAGCCCGGAACAGCGTCGTTGCGTGGCAGAGGCGGTTTTTTGGTAAAGCGAATGCGGTCCGGGGGACGTCCTACCAAAAGATCCGCTCAGTATTAGGTAGCACGGTAGAGCGGAGGCCGCGTTTCTGACATATGAAGCAGTAATAACAGTCGATAGTTTCAGAAAGATCAAAAATGCAAAACCGCCTCCGTGCCGCACCGCGCCGCGCCCGCTCTGTGCGTTTTGACCTCAACGCATTGGTCCGCCCGGCACAGCACCCCCGAGGTCAATTTCTTAGACAGTAAACCTATTTGGCAAATAACGTTTCGCGTACTAAAAAATGATAATTGGATCGACCAGCCCTCTTTTTCACAAACCGACTTGTCCTACCTTTCACCTCACCCGTTTTCATGCGGTGGTATTAGGAAACTGTCAAATTTTGACAGTTTCCATATAAAAGCGGGTGAGGTGTGAGGTGAGAGGTGAGGGCCAGTCGGTTGGTGAATAACAACCCTGGCATAAGTTTCACAAGTTACTTAATCAACTAGCTAGCGAGCTTTTCATCTCGCCCAATCTTTTCGTAGCGCAGCTTGTGTAACTGTTAGCATAGTCTTAGCTGTTAGTTGCTAGTCATTGCAAAAGGGTCAATTGACACACTATTTTTCCAGACTACGTTTGAAAACGGGCGTTACTTGTTTGACTGTCAACACGGCGACATAGAATGCTACGGGAACATGCTACATGCCTCGGCTATAGACGTCATACGGAATAACACTAAAGCCGCCCTCTTCAACGCCTGCGCCATGAAGCGGACGCGGGATTATAATACCCTCAACTATCTTGTCAACTGGGTAACTACTTTGCTTTCTATTCTTTTATATCATGTCAATACGGTGACAAGAATGCTACGGGAGCAGGCTGCACGCCTCGGCTATAGACGTTATATGGAACAACACTAAAGCCGCCCTCTTCAACGCCTGTGCCATGGAGCGGATGCGGGATTACAATACCCTCAACTATCTTGTCAACTGGGTAACTACTTTGCTTTCTATTCTTTTATATCATGTCAATACGGTGACAAGAATGCTACGGGAGCAGGCTGCACGCCTCGGCTATAGACGTTATATGGAACAACACTAAAGCCGCCCTCTTCAACGCCTGTGCCATGGAGCGGATGCGGGATTACAATACCCTCAACTATCTTGTCGACTTGGTTATTATAATTACGCTGCTTTAGATTATTTTATACCATGCCAACACGGCGACATAGAGTCCTACGGGAAAACCTCTCAATGCAACGCCTCCATTACTTATTGTGCTTTTATGGCGAATATAGTATTAAGTCTCGTAGCGTGTTCATCAACTCTGTAATTGTATTGAGTATCTTATTGTAGTAACTAGTTTTACAGGCAATCGAATACTATATCTATCTTGTAATATCTACCATAATGTGTGTTTTTATTCAACTACGGCCCTAGCTATAAGTTAATTACCATATTACACATTATATCTATGTAAACCTTTCTTCACGAATAGCTCAAACATGACAATTAAGCCCAAGGAGCAGCATACCTACCACCCACATAGATTTCGACATAACTAACTCACCTTATGAGACGAATGTTCTTTTTCAGTGTGGCTACAAATACAATGTCCCAGTGAACTCCATATGGGAGAACATGAACAACGGACGAAGCGCGTGGCTTCTAAAAGGCTACGGTGACGAGACGCACGCGATCCGGCCACGCTACGTGCCTTACGTGACACTAGACGGAATCGTGGCCGACGACGTCACGTCAAGCCATCTGGGCTACTTCGTTTGCAGACTGCTCAACCCTAGACCGCATGCTTGCGATTTTGTGTCATAGGAGTTTTTTTAATGGTGGGCTCTTGGCAAACAAACAATCGTTCTTGCACTTACGGTATTTTTTCGATAAAGCAACTTAACAAATTAATAGACATTACTTCAATTAAATGTCGGTTCGCCACTCATGATCTGAGGTTCGCCATGACATTCGACGACGCCTATATGCGTTCGGTCCTTCAATGTGTTAACAAATGATGCTAAAATGCTCGTTTCTTCGCTATCTAAAGCCGCTAAAAGAAATAAAAGCGATCAATACAGTGACTAACTAATTGTTTTATTCTTATGTTCCACATTTTGTTAAAATAATAAAAATATTTTTAAAGAGAAAATAAACTGCTACCACATGTCACATTATAGTACATTACGATACAAGTGCAGATAACAGGAAATTCACGACGAGTGGTGATAAATTGAAACACGACCGAAGGGAGTGTTTTAAATCGACACGAGTTGCGAATTACCTGTTCGCACGTGTATCGTACAACGTTTTACAGCACATATAGCTTTTTAAAGCTTCGACATATGCACGTAATCTGCTGATTATCGCACTCGTGCGGTAAAGTAGCACCATATGTACTGTAAAAACAATTTATTTTGCCCTTTTTTTCCGTGGAGAAAACCTGCGATCCAGGTACCCAGTCATCGGGGAATGACTGGGTTATGTGGTATTTCTATCCACTAAAAACTCCACGGTGACCGCCATCTGCGCTCGAATGAGGAGGACTCCGGGATCTCAGTACTGAACGCACTGGGGCCCCCCTGCCCTGGTGTACTTAGCAATCTCATTTGTAAATCCACAAGCTGATCCGGAAAATGATGATAGCAAGTGGCAGCAGCATTTCTGTACCTACCTTTCTACTCTTTTCTTTTATGGCGTAAATAATGTGCATACCATTTATTACCACTATAGTAAAAATTTGCTTTAAGTGAACAATGTAGCTATAATATAATATTTAACTTTATTCGTTTACGTATGTCGTCATTTTGAAATATTTAAAATTCTATCACTTATCTGTTTACACGTGAAGTCAAGTTATTTGTACCCGACTGCTCCCGAAGGAGGGTTATGTTTTCGAGAGTATGTATGTATGTATAATTGTTTAGCACGCTCTGCGGCCTGAACGGCTCGATGGATTTTAGCTTGAGATGTGTCGTCAGATTCGTATTTACTGTGAGAGTGACACTGGGTATTGGCTATGTGCGAAGTAGGTGGTGGGGGTAAGCTAGGCGATCGTAGCGCACACCATGGCAGAAATGTGTACTTACCGGGGACCACTGTCAAATTTACTTTCACGTTTTCTATTGGTTTCTTAACGGTTTCCTACGATTCGTTTCGTTTGTATGTATTTACTTATTCTCTTATTTATTTCAGTTAAATTTCCAACACGGGGTCTTTCTCGTTTACTAAAGTAAATAAAATATTCATGTGTCATTATTTGACATCTCTGAGTTTTGACATTGTCTCGGGACCTTTGACGTTTGACGTTTCAGACGTGCACATAGCCAATATCAAAATAGAAAAAAAAAACAAAATAGCGGGTTTTTGGCGCCAAATTCAAATGTTTGGCACGCTCTGCAGCCTGGATGGCTCGATGGATTTAGCTTCACAGGTGTCGTTAGATCCATATTAATTGTGTGTGTACATGATAGTAAATTATTGATTTTTATACAAATCGAACTAGTCCTATAGTAAGCTTAATATTGTAGTTAAGGCTTGTGTTATGGGTTCTAAAATATAAAAAAATATATACTTAAATATATAGAAAACAACCAAATCTCAGGAAGAATTTATTCTGCTCACCACAGAAACAAATGCCCTTACCCGGATTCGAACCCGGGACCGCTAGCTTCGGAGGCAGTGAACTTATATAGATAAATACATACTTAAATAAATACTTAAAAATCCAAGACTCGGGAACAAATATTCGTGCTAATTACACAAATAATGCCCTGACCATACACACACATACACATATTATCCATCATCATGAATTTAAGAGTAAAACTCTTGTGGGTGTAGCCGATGAAGTATGCAGTTCTCTACACCTTATCCTATTATATTACACATAGGTATATATAACTTGTTGTTATATATATATCTGTCTCTCTGTCGCTCTTATCACAGAATAAGGAATAGTACAAGTACAGAAATTTCACTTCCTAACAAAAACGGCGTTTAGGCATAAGAAACGTGCCTACTCTCTGCATCTCTGTCTATCGCATAACTTGTATTCATTCACGCGTGGCACGTGTAGCCCTAGGGTTGTCACGCCAAAAATACTTCAATGATGCAAAAAAATGTTCTACCTCACCAGATGTCGCTTAAGTACAGTGAACCGATATTAATTAAGTACATGTTACTTCACAAGAATAATAAATCTCATATTTTTTAACGAACCATCTAACGATACCCTACACGGTGGGTTTTGCAAGAAAAAAAATGCATCCCCATTTTACGTGTAGGGGAAGTACCTTCAAACTACATATATCGTGTTACATTTAAAATGAAAGTGCTCATTGTGTGCATCTTATATATATTTTTTGTCATTTTAAAATAATTATTTTAGAAGTTATTTAAGATAATAGCCAAAAAATTACCATTCCCATCTTCATCTCCGAAACTACTGGGTCTAAAATATTAAAAAATACATTTCAAATCATCAACCAACAGGTTTTGTCGGACATACAAATCAACAACAAACACGTCACAACTGCATACAACAGGACAGGTCATCTTCTTATGTTTTTCAGCTATTTATACCTACACTTTGTCCGTGTTTCAAATGCTATGACCACATGGTATTTTAAACACCAACCAACACTAAATAAGTACCTACTTATTATTACATATACCAAACTAAAATAAAAAAAACTTACCTTACAAAATTTATAGGCAACTGAAAAAAAGATACACCAACGTTCCTTCGGGTATTCAAACAACCATATACACAGAGCATGTGTGGCCGGTTATCGGCTTCATCGTGGGTTTTTCATCACACAAAAAATTACGTAGTAACGCGCGGTTCGTCGCGATCAAGTCGGCGGCGCGCGGCAGCGGATCACAAAACAACACGCACGTACAGTATGCCCGGACGGCGGCGGCCCGCGACTGATAGCTAGAGTCAGGGTTTTCGAACGTTAGGTTATTAAAGCGGCGCGCTCCACCCATTGCAAGCCCCTTGACTCTGCTGTTTGTTATGCGACTTCCTGATTTGTCGATGGAGAGGCGGTACGATATGAGAAAACTGTCAGCTGTCAGCCGATACGAATGCCGTATTGCCCCACTTCTGCGCATAGTAATACTACTGCGCAAACGTAATAGTGACGTATTTTGTCAAGTGAGCAAATCTCACATTCAGTAAGCTCACGTCAAAGAACAAAATACCTACCACATATCAATCCCGCCCAGCCAAGTCAGGAAGTCGCCTAGACTGATGTCTGACTATCTTCTTAACGTGAAGTTTTACTACATAAGTAGGTACTATAAACTTAGAAATGTCCCATAAGTAGACTAAGCAGTTAACATAGGTATAAATACTACTTGACAATAAATATGTTATCAATCAGTGTTTGTTATTTACAGTGGACAAAGCAAGTCATCGGTCATACTGCTTATATAAAAAAACAATATGTCGTATTGGAAATGTTTGTTTGGTGTGATTGCTATAAGTTTAGCTTACAGTGCTGGTATGTGCCAAACCACTGATAAATGGTGTGTCTCTGTATTGTTATTATAATATTAGAACGACTAACTGATTGTTAAAAAAAAACTCTCCAGAGATTGGCCCGGCATACACGATCAAAGATGCACAAGCCTTTTCAGACTTACAAGTAAGACTTGACTCAGATTTTCAACTAGAATATTTTTTTATTTATCATTCTGTTCATCGGGTACAAGTAAATGGACGACCACTTTGGCTTAGTTGGTCGTGACCCTGCCTACGAAGCCGGAGGTCCTGGGTTCGAATCCCGGTCAGCGCATTATTTGTGCATTTACCACGAATATTGCAGGAGTTGAAAAAGCGTCTATAAGCTTCGGTAAACGCTTACTATCACGCAGCCCGTAAGCTCGTTATACCACTTATGTTGTATAAAAAACCGCAAACTTTTCACCTAGCTCATGTGTATTTTTAGTAAGAAACGTCATTATAACTCATCTTTTACAGATTAAGGGAAAAGGAGATAAGGTTGACGTTCAATTATATTACGAGAGCCTGTGTCCCAGCTGTATAGAATTTCATACGACAATTTTTAATGAAACAGTGACGAAACTCGCGGCATATCTAAAAATTTCAGCATATCCTTATGGAAATGCCGAGGTAAGATGATCCCGAGAAAAATAGAAATCTATCTCCTGTATCGTTATTCATAATCATAATCAACCACACATTAATGCATGCGAGTACAGTCATACATAACAAAGAAAAAAAGAAAACAAAGTTAATTAAATTACATAAAAAATTACAGGTCCAAATAAATTAAAATAGTTAGTTCAATATAATGTCAATGCAATGTAAACAAAATAACTGAATCCCGAGATAACAATACTTTAAAAAGCTACCTATAAATCGTCTTAAAATATAATAATTAATAATACCACACATACGTAATAGGAACGTAATAAATTGGTACAGTGATCTTGTGACTTTGTATTGTATAGTGTTTTTGACACTTCCAGTGTTTCAAAATGATCTATACACGGATTCTAATGTCAAGAGATTAACACTCTGTGTTGATCATTCTGAACATGTTGCTCAGCTACTTCTGCTGCTAACAGTATATAGGTACTTAAGTTGCTAACTGGACTCCATAGTGGAACCAATTTTTAACCCCCGACGCGGAACGCAAAAGAGGGGTGTTATAATTTTAACACGTGTATCTGTGTCTGTCTATGGCATCATAGCTCTTAAACGGGTTAACCAATTTGTATACAGTTTTTGTCGTTTGAAAGCAGGTGTTCCAGCGATGGTTCTTAGATGTTTTATCACGATACCACCATGTCAGTCGAAAGATGTCCACTGCTGGACATAGGCCTCCCCCGATTTCATGGGGGGTAAATGCCATAATCGCCACGCTTGGCATGCGGGTTGGCGATCGCAGTATCTCCACCGCACTTCAGGGATGCTGCTGCCCATCCCCCGGTGGTGTTGGTCGTAGTTTTAGGACATACCCGGGTCCAAACAATAGGTTCAGTCGTTTTGAGATATTGAACTTTATAATGAAAATATCGGGGGTTGTCAATTTTTTAAAGTTTATTACTTATTTCAGCGGGTTGATGAAAATGGAACAACTGTAATAACGTGCCAACACGGCCCATTAGAGTGTTACGGGAACAAGTTGCACGCATGCGCCATCGACATACTGAACGATACCTCTCGATCAGTGTTCTACAACAGTTGTATGATGAAGGGGAGCTCCACTGATCAGGACGCTACAAGAGTACGTACCTACAATATATACTAGGCTTTATTTACTGACGGAGCCGCAGGCAACTACTATCCGTTCCCGCGCCTTCGTCCTCGAGGAGTGCGGTCTGTGTCAATTCTGCTGCCCCTTCCTAGTGGATTAAAAAAAAATACTGTAGCCTATGTCCAATGCATTCGAAGTATACTTTCAACACGCCTTTCGTCACTAATGGCAGTTTGCCGACAAAAATTCAGCACGAGTTGAGAGTTTATTCTTTTTTTTTCGTATTGGTAATCCATTTAGCTTTTGCCTGCGACTTCGTCCGTTCCCTCCGTTTCCCCTTTAACACTCTGCCAGGAAAAAGTATCCTTACAAGGTACATAAGGTAAGGTTACAGTTGTCTTTACCATACAAATGTGTGGGGACTTATTTCTCCCAATAAAAACTGATTTTTACAAATGCTTATTTTTCTAGATAATTGAAATGATTCATGTAATTAATTTTAATGTCTATGACTACTACGGTGATAAAGGCTCTCAATCCTTTGTTCAGATCTCAAACTATCTGCATAACAAGTTTCATCACAATCAGTATAAACAAGTTACTAACCAATTTACCTGGGAGACCGAATTTGCTCGGTGTTTTTCGTGTTATCCTAAAGAAAACGGTCTTCTCGGGAATAATACTAAAGTACGATTATTTCGAAATGTCTTTACATCGTTCGACCCGTTTTCAAATGGTTAGAAAATACAAAATATTGCTCGTTTAAGGTGGCTTCTGACAATATAAATGTGGTATTTTGTTATTACACAGTGTGTAATAACAAAATACAACATTTATATGGTCCACACTGACAGTAGCTCACTGAGATTTCGCAGAGATTTCCTCATTTGATTTTATTGTTCAGTATTACATTTACGCAGTAGTAATATGATGCGCAGAAGCGGGAAAGTGCTGCATACGTATCGCCGCGCTCCCACATAGTTAGGAAGCAGAAGCACAGATTTAAATTCAGGGATGCAGTAAAATGCGGTACTGACTCGACTGACAACTGACAATTTTCGCGCTTCGCATCGATAAATCAGAAAGTTCGCCGTAGGGACCTGGCGCTCGGCGACCCTTTCTTTAAGCGACTTCGTGATTTGAAATGCGGAGGTGGTACGCTATGAAAAAACAGACAGCTTATCTACTTCTCGGCTTCTGCGCATCATATTGCTAACGTAATGCTGGCAGTACCTTATCAAGAGAGGAAATCTCTGCGAGATCAGTAAGCCCACGTCTTGGAGAACAAATTACCAAATACCTAGCCCGCCCCGCCAAGTCTGGAAGTCATCTACCTCCGCTACGCCTCTGCAACATATTGCTATAGGTACTGTAAAGCCTCGCTTGTACTGCTGAGGTACTGTTAGGGGATCTTAGGGGTTGTAGCTGTAATGAAATACTTTACGACTTTATAACACACTATTGTATTCCTTACTGTGCTGAAATACAATTACAATAATATACAGTTAAATTACACGTGTGACTCTAATCGAGTCCAGATGAGGAATCATGTGGAAAATCAACTGTTTTCTAAGTATTGCTGCTTGACAGGCATTCTAGAACACATTTACAATATGTAGCATTGTATACATTATGGTTCTAGTACCACATGGTCAGCCTCATAATGTATCAACCTCTACAGTACAAACTAAACTTTTACCAATCAAATTTCAGTGTGGAGAGTCAATGGGAATCAATGCAAAGCCTATTATGGAATGCGCTAAAAGTCAAAGAGGTGAGGATCTACTGGAATATGCTGGAGAACAAACTAAGAAGAATGCTCCTGATCTAGCCGGTGTACCGTGGCCGCTAATCAATGGGAAAGCGTTCATATTTGAATATAAATATTTCATACCAATAATTTGCTCTCATCTAGCTAGTCCACCGCCTGAGTGTAAGCAATTGTAAAGTCATAAGTAGCATTACTATATTAGGTATATACTTCAGCTTAGTATGTACCTAGATACTGAATTCGGAATAAATAAATTTATTAAACCAACATATGTTATTTATTTATTTCACGTTTGCATCTTATTTTATTATATATAGGTACCAGCATGGTATAGCGGTAGAATGAATATAGGTACCAACGTGGTATAGAGGTACCCGATTCGATTTGTGTATGATTGATTATTATAATAAATCGTGTAGCCAGTAGTTGGCGCTGGAATTCAATGAAATTAACAGTCCTTAAGAGTAATAGATAAGTACATAGGGATTATAGTGTGGGATTCTTCAAGAAAGTTGTGTATTACTACATTATTGCAGAGGCCGGGAAAAAGCAATTCGTGGACAAGCTGATTTTGACGGACGATGCGAAGCGGAATCCGACAGAAGACACGCGTCCACGAATTGCCATTTCCGCCGAAGGCGCCGAAGCATATAGTCCAACAATGCGAGGAAATAAAAATATTATGTATTACATACATGAAACTACCTAGGGTTTGCAGTCCTGGTCCCGATTTGTATGAAATTTTCCGTTCCGTAGTTGCCCAATGAACTTGATTAAAAAAATAAATTACAAGCAAAAGGGAATACTGGTTTTCATTGGTCCTACGCTTTGGTTGCCAAGATATTAAATAAACCCTGTATAGTATTTTATTTTTTAAGCTTATACAGGGTGTTTTTATTGATTTCCGTTCCTTCTAGCATATAGCCCTGTATAACCATAGAAACGACGTAGTATATTTAGTTTTTCAAAATTCAAGATATTTTTTTTCATTTTGATACAAAATAATTAATTATATCACCAAGGGTGAATAAAAAACAGCCTTAAATGTTACCGTGGAGTGAAGTAAAAATTAATGACAAGTATGACAAATCGAAATTCGAATGACACGCACGTCAACATTGTTTAATTGTTAAGGATGTTTTATACTATACTAGGGCTGTAAATTAACGAAAATGAATTCTTGAATATCATCGAAATGGTATGAATTGGGGTTCTAGTGTCTTAGAGAAGATTACTTTATTTCATCTCAAGATTGTACCCTCGCAATTAACGGAATTCAATAAAATCACCCGGTGCATCAAAACAAAAAAAACTAACAAATAGATCACGAATAAGACAAATGAAACAAGAACGAATATGAATAAGTATGCCTGACGACTGTAAAGACGGGCTGACTGACCTTTCGCGTCACCTGTATAAACATATGTTAAGGACGTACAAACTACAAAGTCTGTAATAAATATTTTAAAGCTGTTTTTGAGTTTTATTAGGTATGCTATCATTAATTAAATTTATTACAATCTTCTAATAAGTGCATCCCAGCTTGTCTTGATTACATGTGGCCGGAGCGAATGTTTTGGTTGACTATGCTTTAATAAACCGGCCAAGTGCGAGTCGGCTCGCGCACGAAGGCTTCCGTACCAGAAAAAAAATGCCAACAACTACTCTGTTGTATGGGAGCCCCCCTTAATTATTATTATTATTTGATTTTAGTATTTGTTGTTGTAGCCACAATAAAAATACATAATCTGTGCAAATTTCAACTGTATAGCTCTACGGTTCTTGAGATACAGCCTGGTGACAGACGGACGGACGGACGGACAGCGAAGTCTTAGTAATAATTTCCCGTTTTTAGTATTTGTGGTGGTAGGATTTGTGGGAGAAAATAAGGGAGACTGTCCGTTAGGGAACGACCTATCCAAGGGACCCGGGTATGTCCTTAAACTACGACCAAGACCACCGCGAGATGGGCATCAGCATCCCTGGAAGCTTACAATCAATACAAATTGTGGTGTGGGAGGTGGACAACTCTACAGGTTTTCGCCATTGCCCGATTTTTTTTTAATTACTTTTCCACCCATGAGGCGACACGCTTCAATTTCAACCCGCTTCTGAGGTCAAATATGGCCTGACTTTCAGAGCATCAGGAACGAAAAAAATATTGTAAATGTATGTACAATCATCAGATAGAGAGCCATTGAAATTACATGCCTTACTTAACGCGGTAGACTTCATAAGCTATTTATTTATTTATTTATTTTATAAGACACACCAACAGTACATAAACAAAGCAAATAAAGTTACATAAGTATAGTGGACACGTGTAATATTTATGCACCAATAACAGGTGTGCAACAACGTTCAAACAGGTCGAGGCTTTTACACTACTTTAATAACTATAATTATATATTAATAGATTTGTTTGTGTCGATTGACCAATCAAAACTTGCAATAAAAACTGTAAGCACTACTTATGAAGGTTGTTTGAATATTCTGCGCTTTAAATTTTGTATATAATCACTAAATATGTCTATTTCGAAGTTTTGTTCAAGTGACAAATTGTTCCATGTTACTTGCAATCTATGGACTGGAAGTGCCTTGCCCAGTTGTTAGCTTTTGGTACTGTAAAGTTTAAACCACCCAGCAGGTAAGGTTCCGCGATTTTACCGTTTACCAACTTGTGTAGCAAAGCCATGTCAAGGAACAGTGGCGGTACGGTCTTAAAAGCCCAAAAGCCTGGCTTGCGTTACTAAAATTAGCAAAAACCAAATATATGTACGACTAATTTTTTTTTCCATTTCAAACTAACTTAAAATCCGCGCGGCGGCGCCTGATCTGTATATTCTATGCATCTTGGTCGGGGTAGTAATACAAAATTCGACCATAGCAAGTAAGTGGCGCTACTGCCGCGCGAAATGAGCGGTCTACGATAGAGTTGAGACACGGGCTAGTCATCTCGCTCGCACACGCGGGCTTGCAAGCGGGCTTTAATGCTGATATCTTTTTTCTCTTTCTTATCTATGAAAACTACTACAAAACGAGAGATACGTATCTATAGCTAGATCTAGCAAATAGTTTGTGACTAGAAGCCCGGCTTTCGACGTGAAGTTATCAACAGATGTTAGTCATATGCAAATTTCGCGCGTGCGCGTTCATGACTGGATGGATTGTGATGCTAACTTCATTGATTACAATTATGTACATAACTTGAAACGGAACAATTTATTTGAGCGGATAGTGTTTTGTATTAAAATCAAAGTGACGGTGAGTGAGTGAAGTGTATTAAAAAGTTTATTAAAGTAGAAAGTGACGATGGATGAAGTCGTTCCGTGTGACGATTTAAAATATGCACAAGTTACCTGCGCAGAAAAGG
Source organism: Notocelia uddmanniana (assembly GCA_905163555.1). Classification (NCBI taxonomy): domain Eukaryota; kingdom Metazoa; phylum Arthropoda; class Insecta; order Lepidoptera; family Tortricidae; genus Notocelia; species Notocelia uddmanniana. Next base: position 18,975,773 of record LR991057.1, read on the forward strand.
TAGGCACGCTAAACTTTGCACAAAAAAGCAACTTATTTTTTCACCGATACCTACGCCTGACTTGAGTATTTCTCAGATAAGCAAGTCACATAAACGACAATTTCATAGATCGATGCGATTGCTGATATGTCTGTACAATTTTATCTAGTAATAGCATGCCTTCAGTGTGTTTTGTTGGTCTGTCCTGTCTACGTCACACCAGTTAGTGATAATGAAGAGTGAAGATTTACTAGTATGGGAATATGGCAGGGTATCAAGGTAGAAGATAGATTTATTGATATTGTGTGTGAAAAAAATACAAACATGTATCCCTCGGCTTGCCCTTCTCTGCAACCCTAGGCACGCCACTGTCAAGGAAAGACCGCCTGAGCTGTAAAGGACACATTTCAAACCGTTGGAGTCTCTCTTCGTATGTTACTTTTTTACGAACTCCCTCAGTTCTCGTCTTATACACTAAAAAACGAGTAAAAGAACGTTGGACTTTTTCCAACCGATTGATATGAATTGCGTAGCTGGGATTCCATACTTGACAACAGTATTCAAGACGAGAACGCACTAGAGCATTGAAAAGAGTTTGAAATGTGTCAACGCGTTTGAAATTTTTGCCTATACGTTTTATAAACCCAAGCATTTTATTGCTTTCACTAATAACTGAATCAATATGATTTATAAAGTTTAATTTAGAGTCCAGGCATACTCCAAGATCCTTAACATTGGAAACTTCTCGAAGCACAACGTCATTGAGACAATATTTTGAGTCAGAAGGTAGTTTTTTTCGCGTAAATTTAATAAAGAGACACTTGTCAGCGTTAAAGTCATATTATTCTCCAGACACCAGGTCTTTACGCTATTCAAATCCTCTTGTAATAGCAACGAATCAGGTATTGATGTGACTACTTTATAAAGCTTCATATCATCAGCATATAACAGACATTTGCTATGCTTGATAGTGGAAACTAAGTCGTTTATAAAGCAAATAAATAGAACAGGGCCAAGATGTGAGCCCTGAGGATCACCCGAAGTTGCCAAGTACCTAATTGAAAAATATCCATCCTTCACCACTCTTAGCTGTCTCCCAGTCAGATACGAGCCAAACCATTTCCACATCTCGCCTGTGACGTTAAACTGGTCGAGGAGCTTATGCATGAGAATACTGTGGTCCACCTTATCAAAAGCGCTACTAAAGTCGGTGTAGATGGCATCTACTTGGTGACCCGAGTCAATAGCTGTACCAACGTCGTTCACGTAGCAAAGCAAATTTGTAGAAGTGGACTTAGTGCTCATAAAACCGTGCTGTAAAGGAGAAATCCTTTCCCTAACATGCCAAGCCAGTTTTTTACAGATTATGCTCTCAAAGACCTTGGGAAAAATAGACAAAAGAGATATCGGCCTATAGTTGGATACCTTTGTCTTATCACCTTTCTTAAAAACCGGAACAACGTTAGCCTCCTTCCAGATAGTAGGGAATATGGAATGTCGTAGTGACTCGTTAAATATTTTCACCAATGGGGCAGTCAAAGATTTGCTATATTTTTTTATAAAGTACGGTGGAATGCCATCGGGACCGGGGCCTTTACTGAGGTCGAGGGCTTTAAGCTCCTTCATGACGCATGACTCGTTTACACGAACTGAAGAAAAGGTGCTGTTCAGTGCAGCAGTGAAGATTTGTTTGTGCACCGCATCGCCTAATGGAGGCTTGGGATGTCCAGAAAATGCAGAGGAGAAGTGACTTGCAAACATATTGCATATGTCAGTATCATCACTGGCTATTACGTTCCCAATGGACATACTAGAAGGAATAGAAGAACTGTTCCTAGGCTGTTTTCGTGAGTTTTTGACAAAAGACCAAAATTTCTTGGGGTTAGAATGCAAATCATTTTCTACAGATAACGTATAACGCGAGTAGTCGTTCTTTATTTTAGTTTTAACCCGAGTGCGAAGCAACTGAAATTCTAATAATTTTTAAGAAAAAAAAACCGACTTCAATGGGGGAGTCCGGTGAAAGATTATTAATCTTAGATGGTGCACTCTTAGATTCCATACAATAAAATACAAAAATGGCTATAAGTATGTTTATAATGGTAGAAGACTAAGTACCCTCAATTCCTCATGAAATCGTGGAAAAAACCTTGCTTGCTTGACAAACAAAACGAAGAGAACAAATCGCCAAACGTGAACTACGCGTCGTTGAAGAGTTCCGTTCTGATCATCATCAGCAGTTCCACTTCATCAAATGTCACTTTTATGAATGAAAATGCTTGATTAGTTCATGAAAATACTAAAATCACTATTTGTGTGCCTTTCACATTTGAGGAGTTTCCTTGATTCCTAATGGATCCCATCATCAGAACTCGAGCATAACAAAAATCAATCGTGACAATAGAACTTGCTTAACAAACACAGCTAGAAGGATAAATCGCCGAACGTGAACTTTTCGTCGTTGAAGAGTTCTGTTCTGATCATCATCAGCAGTTCCACTTCATCAAATGTCACATTTTTGTATGATAATGCTCGATTTGTTGATAAAAACACAAAAATCACTATACTTATGTTTGCCTTTAAGATTTGAGGAGTTCCCTCAATTCCTCATGGATCCCATCATCAGAACTCGAGCATGACAAAAATTAATCGTGAAAATAGAACTTGCTTAACAAACACAGCTAGGAGGACAAATCGCCAAACGTGAACTTTTCGTCGTTGAAGAGTTCTGTTCTGATCATCATCAGCAGTTCCACTTCATCCAATGTCACATTTTTGGATGCAAATGCTTGACTTGTTGATAAAAACACAAAAATCACTATATGTTTGCCTTAAAGATTTGAAGAGTTCCTTCAATTCCTCATGGATCCCATCATCAGAACTGCCTTTTGACAAAAACGGGACCAACTTGGATATATATACATACAATAAAAAAAAGAATTTTTCAAATCGGTTAAGAAATGACGGAGTTATGGAGTAACAAACATTAAAAAAAAAAAAAAAAAAAAAAAAACATACAACCGTATTGATAACCTCCTCTTTTGAAATCTTGAAGTCGGTTAAAAAGTCACGAGGATTGTTTGTTTTTTTGTATCTCAGTGGACATTTCTCCTTTTCTTTTATCATACAGATAAGGGCAGTACTAAACTACTATTATTACTTGTATGTACCCAACGGTTCAGAAATTTACTAGCTACGAATTTGTTTTGAAATTCAATTCTAAAAGAATGTAAGTCTTCTATCCGATCGGTCAATGTAGTATGTTTTTTTTTCATTAAATCTTTTACAGTTAAAAGCAACTTATATATTGTTGATGAGATACAAACGTCACGATATTTAAATAAATTCTCCACGGCAGAACAACTCGCGTGTAGTTTTATCAACTAGCTGGCATGTTCCGATTACTTATTAGCAAAAACGTTCGTTTTATTTTGTTACACTATCTATACATTTCAGCTTCGCACACGACTCAAAATGGTTGTATCACCGGAATGGAAACAGGTATTTTTTAATGGTTTTTGAGAACTTTTTTTTTATACCATATCGGTGGCAAACAAGCTGATGACCCACCAGCTCGTAAGCGGTCACCGTCGCCTATGGACGCTTGCGACACCAGAGGCGTTACTCTAATCTAATCAAAAATCATTCCCTCAATTCATTAATCAATCTTTCTGATCTAATAAATCAATGCACACTATACCACTTACTGCCCCAGGAGTTCAATATAAAACGCGTTTGCCCGCAACTTCAGTCTGCTTGGGATTCGTTTGTTATTCCAAACCTCAGAGTAAGGATTTCTATAGAGCTCCTATACGAGTTCCACCAAGGGGGGACAGAAAACCTCTTATGCAGCTAAACTGAAAACTTATCTTAAACGTCTGGATGCTTACCATAAACAACTTCTTTAATCTAGGCGGGTAATCGTTTATTTGCCTCAAACTACTTGACATGACATTTAGATGAAATTGAGGCAAATAAAGAAAAGAGGAACTATGACAAGGACAACAAATGATATATCCCTCTCTGTCGCTCTTATTCAATTTAGTACACGACCATCTCGCTTGTAGTGGTATTATTATTTAACGTCTACTCTGGGTACTCTGAGTTCCAAACAAAATATAACCCTCACTCCTTTTCGGTCCCTATGTGGCCCTGTGCTTTTCCGGTGACTCAAACTACCTCTAAACCAAATTTCATCAATATCAGTTCAGCTGGTTAAGCGCCAAGAGGTAACATACACACTTACGCATGTACCTATAATATTAGTACGGATTCAACGCGGAAGGAATTTAAGAGCAGAATAAGTCGTAAATATTTTTGTCGAGTCAGTTTTTAGAAATCTTGAAAAAACTATATTTTTATTGTATTTCTGTCATTATCTGTCCGGATTTTCTCCTCTACAGGTGGCATTTGGTAGTTCTTTTTGTCTAGTCAGTTAATGGAAATTTTGAAATTTGGAAAAATATACAAAATATTATCGAATGTATGTCCGGATGTTCTCCTCTACAGGTCGCATTTCTCAACCGATTCTCGTGAAATTCTGTGTGCAGGTTCGATAGTCATATAGATTGTTTATGTCGAGTCAGATTTTGGAAATTTTGAAATTTGAAAAAAATATTATTATTCGTATGTCTGTCCGAATGTTCTTTTCGCATTTCTCATCAGAAATGTTATTGACCGAGCGAGCGAAGCGTCTCTGTTTCAGCTTTCGACAAAAAATCTTTCGTGTGTCTGTTTGTCGGTCCGGATGTTCTCCTCTACAGGTCGCATTTTTCAACGGATTCTCGTGAAATTTTGTGAGCAGGTTCGATAGTTATATAGTTTTTTTTTGACAAGTCAGTATTTAGGAGCTTCGAAATTTAAAAAAAAAATTGCGGAGTCTACAGCTCACAGAGCCACTAGTTAATAAAATATGTAATTAAACGTGAAAACAGGTGAATCAAATTGTGGAACATTGTATTGTATTATACCAATTACTCCACAAATTAGTCTGACAGGTTTGGGCGGCGTCGGTCGGTTTCTTATTTTAGTCAAAGTCGTACTAAGTCAGATTCTTATTTTGTCGAGTTTCGACTAAGCCCGTTTCTTATGTAGTCGAATTCGACAATCCAAAAAATTTGATCTCCTACGAATCCGACAAAGTAAGAATTCGCCCAAGTCCGAATCTGACAAAGGAAGAATCTGACCTATCACGAATCTGACAAAATAAGAAAGCGACCGATGTCGCCCAAAGCGTAAGTTAGATGATAACGTTTTCAAGTGTGCGTTTGCGTATAAGACTGATCATAATGTCATTCTCCATCAAGTACTAAGGCGGGATTGCACCAACTTACGGTCACAGACTGATCGACGTTCAATATGTCGCCGGCAGCAGTCATCAATTTCCATACATTCAAAATTTAACGAACACCGCTTACGATTACAGGCGGTTCGGTGCAACCCGGTCTAAATCATCAACATCAACCAGGGATCGGAAACCGGTATTCTTTCCATACAAAAATACCTGATTTTTTTTGCTCTTTCGTTTTTATTTCATACTAGCTGTTGCCAGCGACTTCGTTCGCATCTTCGCTCCTATTGGTTGCAGCGTGATGTTATATAGCCTAAAGCCTTCGTCGATAAATGGACTATCCAGCACAAAAATAATTTTTCAATTCGAACCAGTAGTTCCTGAGATTAGCGCGTTCCTACAAACAAACAAACTCTTCAGCTTTATAATATTAGTATGGATTTAATCACGCGATCTAGTACCTAATACGAAGTAACAACTAAAATACATTACGAAGTACTACACAAAGAACATACGTAAGCAAAAATCCAAATATATAAATGACTCCGATCCCTGCATCAAACTACTAAAAATGACAGCTCCACACGTAACATAAACTAGCAGATTTAGCTGTTAATAATTATCTGTTGTTTTCAGGGTATATACACAACTGGGGCCCTCGTAAACTTGATGTCAGTAGGCATGGTTGTGGCCTACTCTGGGACGCTTCTGCCGGCGCTCAAGGACACCAGCAGCCAAATTAAGATCGTTGTTAAGACTGCGTCGAGGATTGGTAATAATAACAGAAACATTATCTAATCGTAATTGCACTCACAGTGATTATTGGCATGTGCTGGTAAAAAATATCTACTTATTCTACTTACTACAATAGGAAATAAGATTTTAGTTGATTAGGTAATTATACTCTTAAATGATACTCGTATGATATTTATTTTGCACGATTTTAGGAAGTGGGATGTTATATCTAATTACATGTATCTCTAAAATCTGCCATGCAAGGCATGCACAATTTGAATTAAAATCACTAAGGTTAGGCATGCACAAGTAAAGTTAAGTGATAGTGATCACTTTTATGTGATCTGGATCACATAATCTACATAAAAATAGATTTAGATTTTAGATTTATTTATTTCATGATAAAATTACATTATAATTTTGCTTAGTTTCAAAGTTATAGGAATTTACATCATGATCGTCAATTAAATAATAGTAATAATAAGAAAACATGTCAACAAGGAATATCGTATTGTATCTCCCAATAAGGATCGTCAGTTCACATTAAAATTAAACAAAACAAGAAAATCAATAGAGAGTACGATCGATGTCATTAGAATTTTCAACACGCAAAAATAATAAGATGTAAAAGTGAATAATATCTCCCAATAAGGGTCGTCATTAAATAAAAATGAAATGTCAATAAGCAATAAGAATTAAATAACATATCAGTTATCAATAATAATAATAATAATAATTTTATTTCCATGTACTCGTTTACGGAATACAGAGGATTTTTTAACAATATCTCTCTCTATGTGATCTGGATCACATAATCTACATATATGTGTCTCTAAAATCTGCCATGCAAGACATGCATCAATTTCATTTAAATTTACTAAGGTTAGGCATGCACTAGTAAAGCTAAGTGATAGTGATCACTCTTATGATCCATATGATCATATAATCTACATAAAAAATAATTTAGTGTTCACATTACAATAATGAATAACAACTTGATTATTTTGGTGATTTTTGTAACATGGCTACAACTCTTTGAAATATTCCTAAACAAAGTAATCCATTGATCCGGATAATTTAAATTTCTACAAATCTTTAATAATTACTCCAAGATCAATATCAATCATATTAATAATTATTCACCAGCAGCTTGCTCTTCTATATTCTATAAGTACACACCTGCGCCAGTTCTCGAGAATGGTCGTGCAACGCTCTATTGGGATCGATCTGTCATCACGGACAGGACTATTATAGCCAACAAGCCTGATATCGTGCTGACAGATCGATTGAAGCACCAGGCAATACTCGTTGACATCACCATCCCCCATGACGAGAACCTCGTGAAGGCTGAGAAGGACAAATCTAGCAAGTACCTAGACCTGGCACACGAGGTAACCGCCATGTGGGATGTTGATTCAACGATCATTGTCCCGATAGTCGTCTCCGCGAACGGTCTAATAGCGAAGAGTCTCGACCAACATCTCAAGAGACTCTCGTTAGATGGCTGGGTCAAGGGTCAGATACAGAAGGCGGTACTCCTGGACACGGCGCGGATAGTCCGGAGGTTTCTCTCTCTGTCGCCCTAACCACCGGTAGCTTAGGCCCTGCCTCGCTGCCGGCGGCACCCTAGGTTAGGTTTTTTATAATGCGTTTATATTTAGTATATATGTTTATATATTTTACTTTTATAAAGTTATTGTAAAAACCCTAGCTTAAGTTCGAAAATAAATACAGAGATAATATAAATAAATCATATTATTAAATCATATTATTATAATCATATTATTGTTGAATCATATTATTAAATTTGATATTTTTGTGACAGCGTCTTAAATAGTAATGTTTAAATTTATGTATCTCCGCGTTTATAATATTATTAGGTTATTTAGTATATATGTAAAATTTGAGCCAAAACAATGTCCCATCAGCGCAGTTCCATATAAAAATTTGTTTGTTCCTCTGTAGTGGTTTTAAAGAAACGTTTTTTTTTTACTTTACAGCGGCTATCCAAGGAGTATCAGGAGGGATTCCAATTTTGCTACTTGGACCTCTTATGCACTATTGTGGAAGAAAACCGAGCAACTTCTTCTTGTTAGTACCAGTCCTCTTTGGCTGGGTGCTAACGTACTTCGCTGGTCAATATAATTCAATTGATATGCTATTAACAGGCCGATTCTTTCAAGGTATATGCTCAGCATCGATTTATTTCATAAGCGTATGTATAGGAGAATACTCCTCCCCAAAAATGAGATCTACATTCCTATGTTTAAAAGCGTTTTTCGTCGTCAGTGGCGTCTGTGATGCATTTTATGGCATACTTTTTAGATTGGAAGCACTTAGCCTTAGTTGGCACAGTACCATCCTCTTTAGGGATACTTGTGACTATATTCTAGCCAGAAACACCTGAGTGGTTGGTTTCAAGAGGACGATATGAAGAAGCGATAGTTGTCTTTAACTCTATTAGAGGATACAGTGATAAGGGAGATAAAGAAATAAGTCAAATGATTGAATCTGATAGAAAAAGACGGGAGTTAGAAGAAAATAACAGACAAAAGTTTGATGCTTGGAGGAAAGCGAAATCGCTTGTGCTATGGAGACCTGTATGTATTCTGTTCTTTGCGGTTTTGGTGCCAACTGTGGGCGGCCGACAGTTCGTTCCTTCCTACTCTGTCGAGCTGTGTTCCCAACTTAGCGGGGATAAATCTAAAGGATACTTTTACACTGTTTTAGCGGACGTTGTTGCATTAATTGCAGTCTTTAGCAGCTTATACCTCGTGAGGAAATTTAGAAGAAGGCAATTGCTATTTGGTTGTGGCGCGGTGGGCATTGTCCTACTTGCACTATCGTTTTTTCTAATGTATATCAGGACGATATATCCAAGCAAAGAGTTGGCATGGTTGACCTTGAGTGCATTTGGTGCGTATTATTTTATTGCGAATGCTTGTTATATACCGGTTTCATTTACATTAATGGGTGAAATCATGCCACTGGAAAATAGAGCTATTGGTTCTGTTATTGATGGAATTTTAGGAACTGGAGAAATGGGTATTGTTTTGGGAGTTACGCCGTTAATAGAGCAAAGTATCGGCGTCCATGGACTATTGATTGTCTTTGGATGTTTAATTCTTGTTAGTTTCGTATATTTGTATATAGAGTTGCCTGAAACTAAGGATCGTACTCGGCACGATATTGGAGACTATTTTAGAGGTATTCGTCCAAAGTTCAGACATGGAGACGATTTTGCTGTCAATATTGAAGAGAATAAGTTAATACAGGAGAAGCAGAAGGACTGGATGAATAAATAAACGTGGTCCTGAAAGGTACAAATAAGATTAGCACCAAACTTTTGTAATGTTTTTTTTACCAATAACGTTTATAACAATTCTTAAAATTTTCTGAACTGAGCCCTTGCACTCACCTGAGTCACCCGCATTCACAATGGATTAGTCTAAGAATCAAACCAGACAATCCTTTTATCTGCTTTGTTGTCGTAAACGCTAACTAGTCACTTACAAAAATAGTTAGAAGTAAATTGCATGTATATTGAATTTTCGACCTTATTTCTTGTTGAGAAGGTGGAGTTGGTATCCCGAAATCCATTTTCTAGAGAATATGTTCTTGTTGAGTGTCAGGCGGTTGTAAATTTCAAAAATAATTATTATGACCAGCCTTATTGTGTAGGGTGTTTTGTAAACTTCTCAAAGGTAATCGATTCGATAATCTATATTTACAGTACGTATCAGCAAATTACGTGCATATGTCGAAACTTTAAAGAGCCATATGTACTGTAAAACGTTCTACGATACACGTGCGAACAGGTAATTCACAACTCGTGTCGATTTAAAACACTCCCTTCGGTCGTGTTACATTAATTTATCACCACTCGTTGCGAATTTCCTGTTCTCTGCACTTGTATCGTAATGTACTATAACATACCAAGGCGGGTATAATCTGCTTTTACTACGAGCTCGTTATCTTAATTTGTGGTTACCCAATCTAAGACATTGTTTATTGTTTGTTGTCTTAAGTCGATGAGCTCAATTCAGAAAATTTTAACTATACGACAACATACATAAATACATATAATATACATTCAGCAAACACAGTCGCGAAATGAAAAAAGTTCTTAACTTTTTTATTCAAATGCCGTTAAAGATGAAAAGTGACGAACCTTTTCATTCCACGACTGTACATTATAAGTTTTAATATAGTCAACTGCAAAGACAGTCACAGCAAACAAACACAGTCGCGAAATGAAAAAAGTTCTTAACTTTTTTATTCAAATGCCGTTAAAGATGAAAAGTGACGAACCTTTTCATTCCACGACTGTACATTATAAGTTTTAATATAGTCAACTGCAAAGATATGGTTGCACATAACTTGCTCAAAAATATGTCCCATGGCTCTTAGGTTACGGTACGTATTTATGAGAGGATTTAATCGATACATATTTTAGCACTTGACCGTACAAGAACTACAGCTACAGTTAAAATCTAGTACGTGTCACGAAACCTGACACAAAGGATGTCAGATTTTATCATTTCACTTAAAACCAATATTGTTGTTTTCAAAGTAGCAACAAGGATGACAAAGAATTGGTTTTGTGTATTCGATTGCATTGAATTTTTGTATATGAATACCATATTGAATGACAATTGCAGTACCTAAGCACTATTAATTGTTGTGGTAAATGACTGCAGTCGTAAAAATTGCGTGTGCAGCCCATTAAAGTTCAGTGCTCATAAAAAACTGGTTACAATACTTGCAAAAAACTGGTTACACCTACGCCAATAAGTGGCGTAGGTACAATCAGTTTTATGTGCGAGTAATACTAGGACATCGTTATGTAACAACGAAATAAGTGACAAAACGAAAACTAAAAGTTATGTTTGCAGATCGATTATAGGCATTATAAACTATGTATGTAATCAGCTATTTCGGAGTTCAATAATAATTCTTAATGCCTTATTTATGCATAGGAGGTGAATCAAGCGTAAGCTGAATATTTTTATGAACGAGTGCACATATTTGTTGAGTTATAAAGAATAATGCGCTAAATTAAAACAATGTCGTCATTAGAAGTTACTAGGACTGTTAAATCAATGGAAAATAGTTTTTCCAGCTCACTTAAAGTTAGCTAAGATCCTGCCTATCTACAAAAAAGGCCCTAAAAACTGACCCGAAAAACTACAGACCTATTTCGCTTTTACCAGTACTATCTAAGATTTTTGAGAATCTTATAAAAAGCCGGCGTTTCAATCACCTTCACGATAATAATATTATTAACTTAAGACAATTTGGTTTCCAAAAAAATGTAGGTAGCATAGATGCAATAGACACCTTGATTGATGACATCATTTCTAATATCTGACTGTCTAAAAACTGACCGTGGCGTTGTAGGTTGACGTGAATTTTAAAACAACTACTAAATAAATATGATTTCATGATGATGAAATATGCTACGTCGTTCCTATGTCTATGCAAGGCTATATGCTTGAAGGAACGGAAATCAATAAAAACACACAGTATACTACTACCATGAATTTTTCACATATCCCGTAACCTACGATTAGCTGGCAGAGGGTGAGGGGAGGGGGCACACACACTTGACACCAACAGTAAAAATTAGGAGATTCGTAGGAGAACCAGGGTCGTCAACATAGCTCAGCGAGTTGCAAAAATCAGGTGGCAGTGGGCTCACATTGCTCGTAGAATTGATGGCCACCGGGACAGAAAGGTTCTTGAGTGGCGATTTGTGTAAAAAAATGGTCCCCTAATATTTATTTATTTATATTATGTGGTAATTAATATGTGTATATAATAAAGGGCAAAGGATAGAGACGAGTTAACCAGATGATGGGACCGGAAGTGGCCATTTACCATTGCATTCACAACATTCACAACCTCGTAGAACATAAGTAACGCAGTAACAATCATGTCCTTAAAATATTCGTATACGGGTCTAACGCGAAATTTACTTATTTACCCTATTTAGCGATGTTTCGACAGGGGTTGCACCGGTCATAGTCGCGGCAGACTGACGTCCCAGCAAGTTATCAACGGAGATATGGATACACAGCATTAAGGTGACTTCCTGACTTGGCGGGGTGGGTGCGATATGTGATATGTATTTTGTTATTTGACGTGAGTTTACTGGTGTGAGATTTCGTCACATGACGAAGTACTGTCAGTATTACGTTTGCGCAGTACTAATATCATGCGCAGAAGCGGGGCAGTACTGCATTGATATCGGTTGACACTGACAGCTGACAGTTTTCTCATATCGTACCACCTCCACATCGATAAATCAGGAAGGCGCCTTAACTATCTCACAACCCGAACCGTACCCAACGGGTTTCGGCGTTAGACCCGTATACGAATATTTTAAGAATGTGTACAAAGCGCGAGAGTTTAAAGTGTAACAATCATAGCAATGATATTTTATAAAATAATATTATTGTAAGTAGATAGGTAGTTGACTGCGCGCACACAAGTAGTGTCAACAATAAAATAAAAGCAAGGTACATAAAAATATGATATGCGTCTACACTAACGCATAGCATATTTTTTTGTAATTATTTGCATTGATGGAATGAACGAATCGTATTTTAGTAATATAAGTAACACAAATAATTATAATGATAAATATAACAATTGAATTAAGAAAAAAATTTTTTTAATGTAGAAAGCACTTTTTTTTTTACGATTTATAATGCTTGTTTGTTTTTCATGTTTCTTTTGTAGAGGGTTTATCAGAAAAAATAATAAAACTCGCTATTTCTATTTACAAAGAGCGAACATTTTTGATAGTTGTAATAGTTTGACCTAAAGAGCATCAGCATTATAACATAGAATATAACATTTACACCGTGGGCTACCAACACTAGCAACAAATTTCAAACACCAATTTCCTCGCGCACCATAACTAGTACATATTATGGAAGGCCCGTAAACGTCAGCTGCGATTCCGTTGGTGGGTTGAGGAGCAGCAGCCTCCCAAAGAAGTTTAAAAAAATCTGTAATTTCCTCTCGACTGAAACTTGTATCAAATGATAGTTAAGCCAATACCTTAAGCATAAAAAATAGTCACCTGTTTGTAGAGCGGTACCTACAATACATATAAAGCTGGTCACATGAAGTTGTAATCAAAATATATTTTTTGTCATTTCCTCTCCCATAATGATTTTTTATGTTTAAGGTATTGGTTTTTGGGAGGTTGCTGCTCAACCCACCAACGGATCGCCAACTGTCGTCCACAGTTCTTCATAATACAACTTTCTTAACCACTGTACAAATTTTCGTGTGCAAGGAAATGGCTAACGATCTTTGCACCTGGCTCAGGTAATGTGTTTTCATATTATATTTAATGATATTAAAAAGACTCTCAGACATCTTTCAGAGATTTTATCAATACGTAAATTCGTAGTAGTAATAATAGCATTATGATATTTCGTTCGTACTTCAAGACGACGGTAAGAATGTAACTTTTTCTATTTATTTAATCTGTATTGCACAAAAGAAAAAAAATCTCCTATTTCTTTTTTTTTTGACGAAGCGTGTTGCTGATGCTTGCTGTTTTGGAAATTGACAAAGCCTGCGTTGTGGATAAGGTTTGTACTAGTTTGGTTTAATAATTTAATTTCGTATTAAAGAAAAACTTATAGTACAAAGGGCGGACTTTATGCCATAAAGCATTCTCTACAATCCAACCTTTTTAGGGTTCCGTAGTCAACTAGGAACCCTTATAGTTTCGCCATGTCTGTCCGTCCGTCTGTCCGTCCGTCCGTCCGCGGATAATCTCAGTGACCGTTAGCACTAGAAAGCTGAAATTTGGTACTAATATGTATATCAATTACGCCGACAAAGTGGTAAAATAAAAAGTGGAAATTTTTTTTTTATTAGAGTACCTCCCCTATACGTAAAGTGGGGAGTGATTTTTTTTTTTCATTTTAACCCTAACGTGTGATATATTGTTAGATAGGTATTTAAAAATAAATAGGGGTTTACTAAGATCATTTTTGATAATGTTAATATTTTCGGAAATAATCGCTCCAGAAGTAAAAAAAAATGTGTCCCCCCCCCCCCTCTAACTTTTGAACCATAAGTTTTAAAAATATGAAAAAAATCTCAAAAGTAGAACTTTATAAAAACTATGTAGGAAAATTATTTTGAACTTGATAGGTTGAATAGTTTTTGAAAAAATTACAAAAATAATTTCTGAACTAAGTTTGTAATTTAACCGTATAAACAGGTGTTTATTGTACCTGTCATTTCTACAAAATCACAATGAAATGACGTGCTTTTTAGGGTTTTGTGTTTCTGTACTTAATATGTCAACTTAATGTGACGGACGGAAAACTACGGAACCCTACACTGAGCGTGGCCCGACACGCTCTTGGCCGGTTTTTTTTATAAAAATGGGATTGCTCTTGGCCAGCATCTAGCCAGGGAACAAAGACGAGGCCGACGATAAAGCGAGCTCACCCAGAAGATGCCTAACCCTACTTTACCTTTACCTTAAGGCAAAACAGTAAAATTTCGCTTCAAAAATACTTTCTGACGTACGTGGAAACTGACGTAAGTGGAATAAGTCGCACATAACTTATTTTATATTATATGGTAATGCATTCCACTAGTATGTGTATAAAAAGTCCTAGTTGACCTGTTCCGGACATCATTAAAGGTTAGACAGGCTTTTATAAGTGTCTATAATGTTATCATATTTAATTTTCTTTTTTTACTTGACGGCTATAATAATCGCCAATACCACTGGTATGTATTGTTTGTATCATAATAACTTATTTCAATATTTACTTTAAGACTTCTCAAATGGTTTTTTTTTTGTCTTCAGACAGTGATAAACGTGAACTTGAAAAAACGCCTGAAGATTACGAGGCTGGTATGTATTTTCAATTATATTAAACGCTACTTACATTTGTGTATTTTAATACGTTACGAATTGCTCACTTTTTATTTCCAGAGCTTGAAGTGTACGACGTAATGACGAAAATATGTGAGGCTTTGAAGGCGAATCCACCCCCGCATTGTGATGAATATCTAGATATTTAAACATACAATTTAAATGTAAAATGTATGCGAAGGTTTATACTAAAATATTTTAAGTAAATATATAAATTGTAAACCGCACAAAATTACAAACATTTTCTTGCCCCGACTTTGGATACGGAATAATTGAAATCTACTTAGTTTATATTTTGCGTCACTATGACTGTGCTGTGTTCATCATCCTAGCGTTATCCCAGTACCGTTGTATTTGAAGGATGCCCGGGGTTCGATACCGAATCCCAAGAATTGGCGTAGGCACTAGTTTCTACGGAAGGTTCTGCCATAACCCAGGGGATAACTAGACCTTATTCGCTATAGGCTTGTCTAGGGAGTGGGCAACTTGACTGCTACCCCTTCGTCCAACTACGGTGTAACTGAGTTTCGTAACCATCTACGAAATGGGAAACATTTTTATCGTTTGGAAACCCATTTACATATCTCAATTTGTGACTACTGTTTCCCAGTTCCTAACCAGCTACGAAATGGGATTGTTTTATTGTTTGGAACCTAGTTCCGTATACTGAGAGTTCCTCTCACTTTGTAACTACAGTATCATAAAATTCATAAACCAGTTAGGAAATGTGGCTCCTGTGTTTTTATTATAACATGCATATATGATAAAATAAGATAATATATAACTATTTATTGTCATATAAAAGCGGTGATACTCGTAGCAAAGTGATTCATGCCTACAAATTTCAAGCAGAAGGTCGTGGGTTCGAATCCTGGTTCGTACCAATGACTTATATTGAATTTACGGAATATCATTTGATATTTAACACAAGCTTTTCGGTGAGGAAAAATATCGTGAGAAAATCTGCACATTTAAGTACTTAAATGTGTAACCATGATCCAAATTGGTCCGGTTCCCCTATAACAGGGTTTATCTATTGTAATATCCCGACCTATTAAATTTGGGATCATGGTCAATAGCGGAACCCGGGCTCCGCAGCGACGCAGCTGAGGATGCAACCGCAACAATGCTAAGATGAGAGAGAGCGCGTATAAAAAATCATATATGAAAAAATTGTATCATAACATAAATGAAACTAAATATCAGCATCCCTGTGTATAAATAAAAAATATCTGTCTACACATATATCAATAATACTATGCAAGAAACAAACAGGACGTTCAGCGAGAAAAAACACGTGCAAAATAAAATTTGACACTCAATGTGTTAAAAAAGTTCATGAGAAAATTTTATTTGTTAATTGTTCGTGATAGAATAGATATTCTAGCGGGGATTCAACCTCCATCCTCTGATTTCTCAGTTACAGAGAGTGATGTTATATTTTACGGTAGCAATAAGACAAATAATGTCATTACGTAGCTGAATTTCGAACTGGTAAAAATATTTCCCACTTTGTAGCTGGTTACGAACGGTAAATCGAGACAAACAATTATCTATTCGTAGTTGGATTTCCAACTGATAAAAACATTTCCCACTTTGTAGCTGGATACGAATCTGTTACAAATCGAGACAAACAATTATCTACTCATAACTGGGTTTAAAACGATAAAAATACGAAAAACAGTTACGCAATGGGACGAAGGGACTGCTACAAGTTCTTAAGCCGCCCCAAGGACTCTAACTTGGTTTAACGACTGCGGCCTTAGACCAGCAGCCGGGATCAATGGCTTAACGTGCCTTAGTAACCTCTCAAAGTGGTCACCCATCCAAGAGACCCATGCCACTTAATCTCGCGCTGTACGCGGTAGGTACGCGGGCACCGCTTGGCTATAAACTATATGCAGTGTAAAAAATGCTAACATTTTAGTTCCTCTACCCCGAACCACACTGTTATGCTACCCACCAATAATACCCAAAGTCAGTCAAAAGTGGTAGGGAGATCATAATTTAACCCTTTACCAGGCGTAGTGATATATTCCTCCCACATCTTATATCGGTTCCCGTAGACTCCTACAAAATATTATGTCAATCCCTGAAAATATCATTTTATGATCTTGATTCACAGCATGCTTCTAAATCGCGTATATCATTGGCAGCCGTGTAAATTTACTTCAAGTCTACTTTCAGTAAACTACGGAGAAATCCGAACACTTTCCTTAATTTCTATGAAACTAAAGTACATAGGTCGAACAATTTTTTGGTATTTTGTAGATTTTGAGTGTTAAAAGGTAATGTAATCGTAAACATTGCTAAATATTCATGCATTATTGTGTATGATCAGAATTAGATGTGGGAATTATTCTTCCCATGGCCCGGTAAATTATCTTGTCATGTCATAAATATCATAATATACAGAGGGAGCGCGGGGCGTTGGCGGTGAGGGGAAACATGCTGACGCGCAGGTTCGCTTCGCAGGTTTGAAATGTATTAACAACATATGGATGAAATATCCGAAATAAAGAATTATTAAATATTATTATTGTATGTCTTTACCTCATCTCGGGCCCATGGGGTCCCGGACGTTTGGAAGGCGTGCGTGGGGCCGAAGCCAACAGAGCAGAGGCCCTTTTAGACAATTTAATCTAAAAGCAAAGGGATACACATGGTAGGTACCATCCCCGAACGCACAATATGACATCCAGAGATGGTCCCCGCCAGGTGCAAAGACTATTGCAGTGCGTCACTGTGCTGCGATGGAAACTAAGGTCATGGGCTATTGTGTTGAATGGTGGATGGGCTGGATAATGGGCTATTGGAGGAGACTAGCGGACACCTACCGTGACAATCAGTCTCAATATTGTAAAAGGCAGGCGGTGACTCGTCAGCTCGCTGAGTGGGCCCCACATAACAGTCGCACTCACAGTGCGATAGTGGGGCAACATCCCGTTGAGCGGCTGTAGGTAGGCTGTCGAGAGGTGAGCTGCGGTAGTCAGATGCCAGTAATCCGATGAGCAGGCCGCCGGCGTTATTACATTTTACACTTCCAACCTGAAGCATAGGTCTCGCTGTTGCGACTCCACTCTGGCCGGGCAATTAAGGCAAGCACAGAGGCGAGGGCCAGATGCAAAGGGCCCTCTGGAGATTAGGGGTCCGCGGCGTAGCCACTCACCGTCAGCTCGCCACAAACTGCCAACGCGGGCTTATTATTATTATTCACTTTATTTATCTTTGATCTTAAGTTAGGTTTTCTACAACATATTTACAAAAATAAAATATAAAAATATACATACAAAATATAAAAGCATTATAAAAAACCTAACCTAGAGTACCGCCGGCAGCGAGGCGGGGCCTAAGCTACCGGTGGTTATGGCGACAGAGAGAGGAACCTCCTGACTATCCGCGCCGTGTCCAAGAGTACCGTCTTCTGCATCTGACCCTTGACCCAGCCATCTAGCGAGAGTCTCTTAAGAAAACTGTTTTTGTGTTCAACCTAGAGAGAATTCAAGTACCTAGCTATAAAATAGGATTGATATAATGTTTCGTAGGAGATTTGGAGTTAAAACTTGACTATGATAACCGATATAAGATGTGGCGACAGCGGTATGAAATCTCAGTAGACGTTAGCCGCTGATCGCACTGGCTGAGTATGACGGGAGAAGATGACAGAGGTTGTCAATATTTTGTGATATTATTCTTGTATTTTTATTGTGTTGTGGTGAATTTTATAATATTAAATATCATCCATTTTCAAGTGAAGTATTGGTTTTCTCTAATTTATCGTCATTCAAAGAAGTGTACCTTTTATTGGTGACCTACGACTTTACTTAATAGAACACAGTTTATATACTTACCACAATATATTGTAAAACCATGCCCGATACTGGGACCTACTGCGAGTCGGCAGTTTGCCGTGTCGGTGTTAAGATTCCCCCCTTTTGGCCAGAGAACCCGGAATTATGGTTTTGCCAAATAGAAGGCCAATTCGAAATCGCGGGAATTACAGTGGACACCACAAAATACTACCATGTGATTTCAGTGTTAGATCCGAAATACGCGACGGAGGTGGAAGATATTATTAAGAGCCCGCCAGCAGCTAACAAGTACGCCACCCTTAAGCGTGAACTAATTTCTCGCTCATCGAGGTCACGTAGCGACCAACTAAAACAACTTATGACTATGGAGGAAATCGGCGATAGAAAGCCTAGCCAGTTTTTACGCCATATTCGCAACCTTGCCGGCGATGGCTACCCAGATGAATTTATTCGCACTGTCTGGTCTAGGCGCCTACCAAATTTGCTTCAGAGCCTGATTGCGATGCAAGATGACGCGACTTCCCTGGATAAATTAGCCGGAATGGCTGATAAGGCGTACGATACCAGCTCATTTATATCTGCTCCTCATGTGTCTGCTGCTTCGACATCTTCTATGCCATCTTCCGCTGTCGGCGAATTAAGCCAGAAGATTGAAGCTTTGACAGCGAAGGTCGATGCAATGACCACATCGGCGCAACGTCGTGAATTTGTATCCAGGACAAGGTCCCGCCCTAGTCAGCGTGGCCGGTCTAGAAGTCAGTCACGTGCAGGTGCCGGCCGGCGGTACTGCTGGTACCATTTCATGTTCGCTGACAAAGCAGCTAAGTGTATCCAACCTTGTAACTTTCCAAAAAACTAATTAAACAGTCGCATGTTGCGACTGATAGCTATAGTAATAAGCGCGACGAGTGTAATTCGGTGTCTAATCGTTTGTTTGTCACTGACACTAGATCTAAGCTCCAATTTTTAATTGACACAGGGTCAGATTTATGTGTTTACCCTTTAAATTTCCTGCGAGCACAAAAGCGTCGGCGTACGGACTATGAATTATACAGTTATTCCGCGAATAATACAGTTATTGGAATTTATGGCTATTTTAGCTTATCACTAGATTTTGGTTTAAGGCGTACTTTTGTCTGGCGTTTTGTGGTTGCAGACGTAAATAAGCCCATCATAGGCGTAGATTTCTTATCCTATTATAATTTATTAGTGGATATCCGAAACTCGCGTTTAATTGACAATACGACATTGCTTACGTCGGCAACATTAGTGGCATCATTTTCAAATAGTCCGCAAATTAAAGTAATTTCCGGTACATCTAGTTATCATAAGCTATTGGCAGAGTATCCTGATATATTGCGACCTATAGGCATCTTATGGGTGAGCTCGCTTCATCGTCGGCCTCATCTTTGCCCCCTGGCTAGATGCTAGCCAAGAGCAATCCCATTTTAATAAAAAAAAAGCCCTCAAGAACGTATTTGTAAGCACACCACACAGCATTATATCAGGACAACTCCAGGCCCCGCGGTATTTGCACGACCTAGGCGGCTGGCTACGGACCATTGAAAAATCGCGCGACAGGAATTTGAGGACATGGAACGTACTGGTATCACAAGGAGATCCGAAAGTGCCTGGTCATCTCCCCTTCACTTGGTTCCAAAAAAGGATAACGGATGGCGTCCTTGTGGCGATTACCGTGCGCTTAACGCTCGTACGATACCAGATCGATACCCAGTTTGTAACATTGCCGATTTTTCGCACAATCTATTTAACTGTACGATTTTTAGTAAATTGGATTTAGTTAAAGCGTATAAGTATAACCAAATTCCTGTCGCACCTGAAGACATTCCTAAAATGGCAATCACGACCCCTTTCGGTCTTTTTGAGTTCCCGTTCATGAGTTTTGGTTTACGGAACGCGGCGCAGACTTTTCAGCGCTTCATGGACGAGGTTTTGAGAGGTCTTGATTGCTGTTTTCCTTATATAGATGACGTATTAGTAGCGTCTAGAAGCGAGGAGAAGCACGAGGAACATTTACATTTGATTTTCGAACGTTTTAGCCAACACGGGATTTTAATAAACTCAAACAAATGTTTATTTGGCGTTCCAGAAATTGAATTCCTGGGTTATCTGGTTTCTTCCAAAGGTTCGAAACCTATCGGTGATAGGGTCAAGGCAATACAAGATTTTCCTCAGCCTAAAACAATCAGAGAACTTCGGCGCAATTAATTTCTACCGGCGTTTCATTACTGGCGCTGCCCACCTGCAGGCTCCGCTGCACGCATTACTCAGCGGACCTTCTGTTAAAAGTAGTACCGCTATAAATTGGACCCCGGCATTAGTGAAATCTTTCAACGATTGTAAGCAGAGCATCGTAACCGCCACTCTTTTAGCCCACCCAGACTCGCGAGCTCCGCTTGCTATTGCTACTGACGCGTCTGATTTTTCCACAGGGTCCGTATTACAACAAAAAGTTCAAGGTCACTGGCAACCACTCGGTTTCTTTTCTAGGAAGTTAACTCCAGCCCAGACTAAATACAGCGCCTACGACCGGGAACTATTGACAATTTACGAGTCAGTGAAATATTTCCGTCACATGGTGGAAATAAAGCTTTTCTTTATTATGACAGATAATAGACCTATAGTTTCAGCTTTTCAAAAATCTCATGATTCCTGCTCTCCAAGACAGTTTAGGTATTTAGACTTCATTTCTCAATTTACTACTGACATAAGGTACATGGAGGAGCTTCTGAATGAGATAGAATGCTTTTATGGACAGCTATACACGTCAACTAGCAGACCCGAAGTTGGTCTGGCGGAAGACCCTAGAGCCAGAGTAACCCGGCACTATACCGAAGATATCCCGGACATCAGCTTGTACGAGATTAGAATGGCTCTTAAACAGCTAAAGAACAACAAGGCACCCGGTGAAGACGGAATTACAGCCGAACTCGTGAAGGCGGGTGGAAAACCGGTCCTTTGGGCCCTTCAGAAGTTGTTCGACTCCGTCTTACTGGAAGGGAAAACTCCAAAGGCATGGAACAGAGGTGTGGTGGTGCTGTTCTTCAAAAAGGGTGACAACGCCTTACTGAAGAACTACCGCCCCATCTCACTTCTGAGCCATGTCTATAAGCTGTTTCCAAGAGTCATTACGAATCGTCTCGCACGCAGGCTAGATGACTTCCAGCCTCCCGAACAAGCCGGTTTCCGAAGAGGCTTTAGCACCATAGACCACATCCATACGCTTTGTCAGGTTATACAGAAGACTGAGGAGTATAACCTGCCCCTCTGTCTAGCGTACGTGGACTACGAGAAAGCGTTCGATTCGATTGAAACTTGGGCTGTACTACAATCTCTCCAACGGTGCCAAGTGGACTACCGCTACCTATATATCGAAGTGCTGAAGTGTTTGTACGAGAACGCCACTATGTCAGTCCGACTCCAGGATCAGAACTCGAAACCTATTCCGTTGCAGCGGGGAGTCAGACAAGGAGATGTTATTTCTCCTAAACTGTTTTCCGCTGCACTGGAGGATGTGTTCAAGACTCTGGACTGGAGAAGGCTAGGCATCAACATAAACGGCGAGTACATCACTCACCTGCGGTTTGCTGACGATATAGTAGTCTTGGCTGAGACCATGGAGGATTTAAGTACAATGCTCAATGACCTCAGTAAAGCCTCCGAGCGAGTTGGTCTAAGGATGAACATGGATAAGACGAAGATCATGTCAAATGCCCATGTAGCACCAACTCCCGTAACAATCGGACACTTAACGCTCGAAGTTGTAGACGATTACATATACCTAGGACAGACTGTCCAGTTAGGTAAGTCCAACTTCGAGAAAGAGGTTAATCGTCGAATCCGACTCGGCTGGGCAGCGTTCGGGAAGCTACGGCACATCTTTTCGTCCAATATTCCGCAGTGTCTCAAGACAAAAGTCTTTGACCAGTGTGTGTTGCCAGTGATGACATATGGTACTGAAACGTTGTCGCTTACTATGGGCCTCATAAGAAGGCTCAAAGTCACCCAAAGAGCAATGGAGAGGGCTATGCTGGGAGTTTCTCTGCGTGATCGCATCAGAAATGAGGCCATCCGCAGCAGAACCAAAGTGACCGATATAGCCCTTCAAATCGCTAAACTTAAGTGGCAGTGGGCGGGGCACATAGCACGCAGAACCGATGGCCGTTGGGGCGGAAAGGTTCTCGAGTGGCGACCACGTACCGGAAGGCGTAGCGTGGGCAGGCCCCCCACACGGTGGACTGATGACCTGGTAAGGGTCGCGGGTGTCCGCTGGATGCGGGTGGCGCAGGACCGGTCATTGTGGAAGTCTTTGGGGGAGGCATATGTCCAGCAGTGGACGTCATTTGGCTGAATGATGATGATGATGATGATAAGGTACATCGCAGACGAGTACAATGTCGTAGCTGATGCACTCTCAAGAGTTGACGCCATTTCTGACGGACTAGACCCCTATCTTTTAGTTCAGTTTTAGGCCGAGCATACTAGAAACACCGTCACTTTCCGACCGTGTTCACATTATCCGATCGATGTCGGTGTAGAATCCGACACCGATATAATGTGGACACGCTCTTACTTAGGTCTCGCCGGAAGATCAGCGCCGGCTCCCTGAGTCGGCATTTATGCTGAGGCGAGACCCTTTCGTGACGAATTACGAGTTTTATTTTATTTTATTATTGTATTTTAATTATTTTTTGGTCACGAATAAATATTTTTCTTCTTCTTCTTCTTCTTCTTCTTTTAGCTACGTCCCAAGCCACGGATATAGAACTCAATAACTTAATAAAAAACGGGTCATCACTTAACCTACGCCAAGTGCCTTATGCGAATACAAAACTGTATTGTGACGTATCCGGGCCTATAAAACGTCCTTATATAACTCCAGACTTCCGAAAGACAATATTCGACTCACTTCATCGGTTTAGTCATCCTAGCGCAAGAGCAACAATAAAATTGGTTACTGAACGGTACGTTTGGCCAGGAGTTAGAAAAGACTGTCGTTACTGGGCCAGAACTTGTATCCCTTGTCAAAAGTCTAAAGTTTCTCGACATGTTCACTCTCCTGTTTACGATTTTAAACCTCCTTCAGCGCGATTTTCGCATGTTCATTTGGATTTAATAGGTCCATTGCCTAGCTCAGACGGTTTTAAGTACTGTTTTACCGCCGTCGATAGATTTACTCGATGGCCCGAGGCAGTACCGATTGTAGATATAACTGCCGAAAGCGTTGCAAAGGCTTTTATAACTTCGTGGATATCTCGTTTTGGATGTCCTGATAAGGTAACTACGGACAGAGTTAGGCAGTTCGAATCCCACTTGTTTCGTCAGATTTCGTCTTTGACTGGTTTCAACCATTTAAAAACAACTGCTTACCATCCAGCTGCCAATGGTTTGGTGGAACGTTTTCATCGACAGCTGAAGGCGGCTATAATGTGCCATGCAAACGATACCTGGACAGAGTCGCTTCCACTAGTACTACTAGGCATACGCAGTGCATGGAAGAATGACCTTTCAGCTTCTTCTGCCGAACTTGTTTACGGGGAACCCCTTAAGCTCCCCGGGGATTTCTTCAATCACCCAACAAATGACGGACTAACTGACTATACTGACTTTTTAGCTAGATTGCGCTTGCATATTAGAAAGATGCAGCCTGCAACAGTGGTACGTCATGGCACCCACAATTTGTATTTAAAGATTTGGCCACATCTTCACACGTTTTTGTTAGGCAAGATCTTGTACGCAAGTCTCTCCAGCCACCTTATGTAGGTCCATACAGGGTTTTGGAAAGGAACAATAAATATTTTAAAATTGAAATGTCCGGGAATTCCGTTTCTGTTTCCATTGATAGGCTAAGGCCGGCTTATATTCTATTGGAACAACCAGATGGTGTTAGTACGCCACCCGTCCCTGTTACTAAAACAACTCCGGAAGTAGTTCCACCTGCTCCTGTCCTTGTTGAGCCTAGAACGACCCGTTCTGGTCGTCGGGTTTGGTTTCCCGAACGATACCTTCATTAAGGATCTCGGGGGAGGCTGATGTGGCGACAGCGGTATGAAACCTCCGCAGACGTTAGCCGCTGATCGCACTGGCTGAGTATGGCGGGAAAAGATGACAGAGGTTGTCAATGTTTTGTGATATTATTCTTGTATTTTTATTGTGGTGTGGTGAATTTTATAATATTAAATATCATCCATTTTCAAGTGAAGTATTGGTTTTCTCTAATTTATCGTCATTCAAAGAATTGTACCTTCAAAGATGTGGAAGGAATATATCCCTTCGCCTGTTCAATAATATAATAACATTAATAACACAAAATCGAGTATGACAGTTCATTACTTAGACAGGCGATGGGATCACCGTAGCCTACATTTTTATTTCTGGTTTAAAGGAACATCTCCGACTTTCGTAAATACATTTTGTACAGGGCGTTCAATACGGTTGCAACAGTAAATAAAGACACGCTGGTTCTTCGCGGCCTGGCAAAGGGTTAAGTATTTATATAAAATAGTAGTAGTGTTTCTTAATAGTCGTGGAGTGCTTTTCGACAAGAAGTCAACGTTCATACCCCACATGACGATTTCTTAATGTAATTTGAGACGTTGGTGCCGTTAATAGAAGTTTGTTGTTCCGATAGCTCAGAGGCTAGAGCGATTTGCCGCGTATGCCAGATGTCGCAAGTTCGAATCCTGCTCCGTACAATTTTTTTTTTTTCATTTTTCCGTTTAATTTGAAATTTGGAATTTACGTTAGCAGCGTTACTGCTTAAAATATTCGAGTAACTATAAACCCCTACATTTATATAAAAGTGTCTTACACCCAACCCACATAATTTTAGGGGTTAAAAACAACATTTAGCATTTTAGGGGTTAGATCATGCTGAATAACTTTACTTATTGTATAGTGAAATGCATAATTATTTATAAGGCTTTTAATACAGCTTAGTACAGTTATCTTGGGACCTGTCAATAGAAATGAAGGCACTTGGGCGATCAGAATGAATGCCAAGAACAAGGAGTTGATGGCCAAATCTAATATCATGGGCGAGACAAAAACAAACAGACTTCGCTAGTTCGGTCATCTACTGAGAATGGTTGAGGATCGTGCCGTAAACCTACTTGGGCCGACCGAATGGTCGCCGTCGGCCGACCCAGACGTATCAACACATTGTGGACATGAGGTATCGTAAGACAGTCTCGGCGGATCTGCATCAGCTTCAGGTCGACAACTGGCAGGAAGCGGCGCACGAGTGGCGTGCTCTAGTTTCGGAGGCCAAGATCATCTCTCGATCATTGCACCGAAATAGTTATAAACGACTTGTACTTGTGACCCGCATATCATTCGCGCGCAAGTCAACGATCAGCCGTTGCTCTGTAAACGTCCATTAATGTTATCATATGTTTTGTTATTGTGGTCAAATATACTTCTTTTTGTCTTGTAAGGAATAATAAATGAATATGACTTTACATGATACATCTCGTAACATACGAGTATTACTTAGTATGACTATATTTACTGAACGACTTAATACGCTAGTAGCCGCTAGAAGTGCCCAAATACGTAGACAAAGCTGTTAACATAAGTATAAAGCTGCTGCTGTTTACATAAGTAGCTTTTGGAATTCCTAAAATTAATTAATGAAATGCTACTGACAATCATTGTGTTATGTAATCTTATATAAAAGCGCCAAAGCAAGTGGTGAGTCAATGGGGATCGATGAAAAGCCTGTTATGGATTGCGCTAAAAGTCAAAAAGGCGAGTATCTGCTGGAATACTATGCAAAAGAAACTGACAAGAATGTTCGTGATAAACTTGGTGTACCGTGGAAGCTAATCAATGGAAATGCGTTTCTAGGTGATGATGAAGAATTTCTAACTGCAGTTTGTTCTGCTTTATCTAGTCCACCATCAGTGTAACAATAAAGTAAATACAAGCTATAAAAAAATAGCAATAAGTAAGCTAGTAGTAGTAGTTAATAGTAAGCTATTTACGATACAAGGGTTGTAAAACAAAGAAAGGCCGATATCGCAGATGTTTGAGGCCCGAGCCGTTGTTTTACGACCCGTGTTTTGTACATAATTTTACGTCACCACTTGGCCAAAAAGTGGATTGGGCGCAGCGTGTGGAAAAAAGTAGGGTGAAATTTTATTGACTATTCAAAGGCCGTGCCAGGATAAGCTAAGTGATTCTGCCCCCCTTGAGTTTGGGCTTGTAATTTTTATAGATTGTGTGGTTCTACATTACTCATCATTGTGCCAAATTTGAGCACCCTAAACGTTATAAATTTGTTTAAAAAAAAAACGAAATTTAATTTTTCTTCGATATTTTTTTTTCTAGTCAAACCTATTTTAACGAGCTTGGCATATATTGTACATTTTATAAAGATGATTAAATGACCATAATTATATTTTCATTATGTCATAAAAAAAAAACCAATTGAACTATTCAGAATTTTTTTTCTTCTACTTTTACGTTAGAGACCGCTCCAATTTTTTCACTGGTAATACACCCACTAACGTACTATAATATTGTATTTATTTCAAAGTTTTGGCTGAGGGAGAGCATGGAGATATCTTTACATGAAATGCTTTACATACATTTCCTTAAACCGCTATAATTCAAATCGGAATGATTACAACCTCTTTAGAGAAACGTACATGTTGCATATTAAATACTGGACACTTACATTTCAATTTTTTAAAAAGATAAAAAAAAACGTTTTTCAGCAAAAGTAACTCCACTCCTTTCGATTGTCGTGCGTTGGGAAAATAAAAACAACGATATGAATTCATTGACAAAAACGACTGCAATACAACGCGTTTTCCGTAATAAAGTTAAAACGCTGTATTGCCTCGCAATAAAAACAATACTTCAGTGTATAATAATAATAATAATATGAACTGGAAAAGTCCGGGCCCGGATGGATTGCACAACTTCTGGCTAAAATGGTTTCGATGCTCACAAGCGCGTTTGGCAGCACAGTTCCAGCAAGCCCTCGAGCTCGGTTCCCTGCCGTCTCCCTTAACAACTGGTGTTACCTCCTTGCTCTACAAGTCCGGTAGTACCACGGAAGCGAAGAACTACAGACCCATCACGTGCTTGCCGACGCTATACAAGCTCCTTACATCCATTTTGAGAGCAAAAATTAACACGCACATTGTTGCGAACAACATTCTGGCCCCCGCTCAAAATGGATGTAGGGTTGGGTCACGTGGTACTAAAGAGCTCCTCCTCATAGACATGACCATTTGCCAACGAGTCCGGCGAAACAGAGGGACCCTCTCGGCCGCCTGGATTGACTATAAGAAGGCCTATGATTCGGTGCCTCATTCATGGCTGAGGAGGATCTTAGAACTGTATAAAGTGGATGCAGTTTTGAGATCCTTCTTAGTTGCTTGCATGGGGCAGTGGACCACAGTCCTTCGTCAACCTGGGGGAGGAGAGGGCCCCTCTGGCCCGCAGGATTCCATCAGGATTGAGCGAGGTATTTTTCAGGGTGATAGTCTGAGTCCCTTGTGGTTTTGCCTAGCGCTGAATCCGCTCAGTACCCTGCTGAAGGATTCAGGACTAGGTTGCCAGCTACGGAGAGAGAGAGGGTGAGGTCATTTCTCATCTGCTCTACATGGACGACCTTAAACTATTTGCACCAAATAAACATGACCTGTTGGAGCTACTGAAAACCACAGAGGTCTTCAGTAGTGCCATCAAAATGGAATTTGGTGTCGATAAGTGTGCGGTCATGCATGTACAGCGGGGGAAAGTTGTAAATTCCACAAATTTACATATTTCTGAGACAATCGCTCTCAGATCTCTCTCCGAAGCAGAAACCTATAAGTATCTTGGTATGTCACAGTCTTTGGGAATCGAGGGCGGAGACATCAAACGGGCGGTGAGGGAGCGCTTCTTCTGTCGCCTGACAAAAGTACTCAATAGTTTTTAGTCGGGCGGCAATAAGGTTCGCGCCTTCAACGCCTGGGTGATGCCGTTGCTCACATACTCCTTTGGGATATTAAGGCGGTATGGAAGAGTAAGGAGCTACATGGGCGGTTCTACAAGGCCCTTACGGGGCCCGACGTAGACCTGCTCGCATCGGTGAACTGGCTACGTTTTGGGGATCTTTTTGGGGAAACTGAACGTTTTGTCTGTGCAATTGCGGACGAGGTTATCATGACGAACAACTACCGGTAATATATCCTGAAGGACGGTACGGTCGACATTTGTCGGGCATGCCGCCGTCCCGGAGAGTCACTCAGGCATATTATTTCTGGTTGTAGTCATCTTGCTAACGGCGAGTACTTGCACAGACATAACTTGGTGGCCAGGATTATTCACCAGCAGCTTGCTCTTTTATACGGTCTTGTAGACTTCGAAGGGCCGTATTATAAGTACACACCTGCGCCAGTTCTCGAAAATGGTCGTGCAACGCTCTATTGGGATCGATCTGTCATCACGGACAGGACTATTGTAGCCAACAAGCCTGATATCGTGCTGACAGATCGATTGAAGCGCCAGGCAGTGCTCGTTGACATCACCATCCCCCATGACGAGAACCTCGTGAGAGCTGAGAAGGACAAAGTCAGCAAGTACCTAGACTTGGCACATGAGGTAACCGCCATGTGGGATGTTGATTCAAAGATTATTGTCCCGATAGTCGTCTCTGTGAACGGTCTAATAGCGAAGAGTCTCGACCAACATCTCAAGAGACTCTCGTTAGATGGCTGGGTCAAGGGTCAAATACAGAAGGCGGTACTCCTGGACACGGCGCGGATAGTACGGAGGTTCCTCTCTCTGTCGCCCTAACCACCGGTAGCTTAGGCTAGCCACGCTGCCGGCGGCACCCTAGGTTAGGTTTTTTATAATGCTTTTATATTTTGTATGTATATTTTTATATTGTACTTGTATAAATTTATTGTAAAAAATCTAACTTAAGACGAAAAAATTAATAAGGAGAATAATAATATAATAATAATATTCGGGGACAATCTTACACAAATCAACCTAGTCCCAAACTAAGCAAAGCTTGTACTATGGGTACTAGACGACGATATACATACTTATATAGATAAATACATAGAAAACATCCAAGACCCAAGAACAAATATCAGTGATAAATGCACAAATAAATGCCCTGGCCGGGATTCGAACCCGGGACCTCTAGCTTCGGAGGCGGAGTCACTACCAACTAGGCTAAACAGGTCGTCATAATCGAACAATACGTGGGTCGTGTATAAACGAACAATATGATTTTTTGAATAATACGCTTCCAATTTTTGAACAGGTAATTGTCAATAAAAGTGATCTGATCACACAATCCAATTTTTAAAAGTAAAAGTAAAAAAGTAAAAGTAAAAGTAGTTTATTCTTCAAATTAGGCATATTACATGCACCTATGAACGTCAATAAACTACCACCGGTTCGGAAAAATAAACCTCTGCCACGAGAAGAACCGGCGTAAGAAACTCGGCGAGGTGTCATTTTTTCAAAACAATATACATTGTATAGTTAAATATAAATTACAGTGTCAGCTACTACAAAATAACTGAAATAACAATGCTACAGTAGAAAACATATTTTCGCGATAGATTACCCGTGCAGGACGCTATCACTGCCAAACATCCCTATCCATGATGTAATCGTTTATCTTATAATATGCTTTTGAAATAAGTGTTTGTTTTACTACAGATTTGAATTTATAATTACTAAGTTCAGTAATGTGTTTAGGAATTTTATTGTAGAATTTGATACAATTTCCCAAGAACGACTTTTTCGCCTTTACTAGTCTATAGAAGGTTACTTTCAGTTTCCCAGTATTTCTCGTGGCTATTGGTTTATCAGCGTTCGTTGGAAAATTGCCCAAATTCTTCCTAACATACATTATTATTTCAAATATATATAGGGACGGCAGGGTTAGAATATCTATTTCTTTGAAAAATTCTCTTAATGACTCACGTGACCCCAAGTTATAAATTGCTCGGATAGCCCTTTTTTGCAAAATAAAAACAGTTTCAATATCTGCAGCTGATCCCCATAAGATAAGACCATAAGTAATTATACTATTAAAATAAGCAAAGTAAACTAACCGTGCCGATAGAACCGTTTGAACAGGTAATTGTCACATAAAAAATAATTACCGATTGGCTTTTAAAAACTTGCTCTATCTATCAGGTAGCTACCCTGAAAATTTCATTTTATTATTAATAAGGCTTCAATCAAAAAATTGAAATCTAACTGTGGTAAGTGCAAAATTTTTATTTACATAATGATTAATGCGAGCAAAGTAAAACCAATTACAAGGTGTTTAATTAGAATAATATTTCAAAATGGTCCCCCTGTTGCTCAATGCAAGTGCGACATCGCCGGAAAAAGTTGTCTTTTAAACGTCTGAATGCACTTCTATTATTTTTAATGGTTTCTTCTGCTACTCTCAATTTCCGGGTTAACTCGTCCAAATTGCGGCATTCTCTCGAGTAGACGAGGTCTTTGTAATATCCCCATAGAAAAATATCTATGGGGTTTAGGTCGGGGGAACGTGGAGGCCAGGCTATAAGGCAGGCGTCACCCCGGCCGCAACGACCAATCCATCTTTCAGGGTATCTTTGATTTAAATAGTTTCTCACGTCCAAGGCCAAATGGCATGGTGCACCATCACACTGCAGTACTATGTTTCTGCGTGTCTCCAAATCCACATCTTCTAACAGCAGGGGCAGATCGACGCGTAGAAAATTTAAAAAGTGATTGCCGCCCAAGCGGTCTGGCAGCTGAAAGGGCCCGATTAACTTACCGTTAAGTATGCCAGACCAAAGGTTAACACTAAAGCGTTCTTGGAATGTCGATTCCCTTTTTAAATTCGGATTTTCAATTGCCCATGAGTGAGAATTGTGCATATTAAAAATCCCATTGCGTCTAAAGTGGGATTCATCCGTCCACAAAATTTGGTTAAAAAAAATTTCGTTTTCAGCTTGTCTCCTCAGCATTTCCTGACAGAATTCAATTCGCCGATTGTAATCTTCCGGTTTCAACTGTTGCACTTTTCTAATGTGAAACGGATGATATCCTACGGTCTGTAGTGTACGGTGTACCTGAGATTTAGAAAGTCCGGTACGACGTTCCGTAACTCTCACACTGGTCGACGGGTCTCTTTCTACTTCTTCAACAACTGCATCTACTACATCAGGATCCGGCATAGTGGCCATACGGCCTGATTTCGTACCCGGTATGTGACCTTCCAAATACGCATTATGTACTCTTAAGATCATGCGATAGTCAGGAAACGTTTCAGGTTGAGGCCCGCCTCTTCGTTCCACATGTTGCCGGTACAGCCTTGAAGCTTCCGCCGCATTCCCCCTAGCATAACCGTAATAGTAATGCATTTCTGCGTAATCACGTGAAGTAAACATGATCACTTACACGCAAACTCAAGTCCAGTTAAATGATGCCATCTCGTCGATTCCAGGTAATAACACTAATCGAAATCGTAATGCAAGTCAAAGTCCATATGAATAGCCAAAATGATTAGGGAAACGAACAATTAGCAATATTAAAACACAATTTTTAAATTATTGAAAAATAACAACGATGACCTGTTTGGTTGACGTTGTTTACGTGAAAATTTTCTCATGCGTCAACCGTCTTTTGTTTTTTGTTCCTTTTCTATTGATGGCCAGTGCGTGATTTAGAACGAAATTTATTTAGAAAGGTTTTGCTTTGCTTGCATTAATCATTATGTAATTTGCATTTCAATTTTTTGATTGAAGCCTTATTAATAATAAAATTAAATTTTCAGGGTAGCTACCTGATAGATAGAGCAAGTTTTTAAAAGCCAATCGGTAATTATTTTTTATGTGATTTTATTTTTTTAAGGGCCCTTGAAGTTGTGAACATACTGGGTAATTTTATCTTTCTGGGCATTAATTTTTTTCTCTATCTAACGATAGTAAATGTTACCATACTGAATTGGCCTATCTATCAGCTTAGCACACAAAAAAATCAAGCATCTACCGCAATAATTCACGTCAACATAAATAACAATCTCATCGTACGCGGCGATAGGTGAAAAATTTAAAAATAAATCATAACTCCGAAAATACAAAAAATCGCGGAACATACATGGGGGTGATTCAGATAGCCCTCTAGGTCCTCTACCTCCCAGCTTCAGTATATCACTACTTCTTGGGACACCCTGTACATTCGATTGATAAATTTTTGTATGGTTACAATTTTATTAATAACTTAGTTGCTAAAATCCCAATGGTTATAATTATAACCAACAATCGAAGGAACAACAACAAGATTAAAACGGTAAGTTTAATAATTATTGTCTTTTATTGTAGAAAGAGATTTTATAGACTGAGTCGAAACTATCAAATTACGAATAAATTGGTCAGGTCAGATTATTTTGTTGAAAGTGAAGTCCAGTTAGGTCATAGCTAACCTAAAATAAATTTATGCATTTCAATTTAAAAAAAAACCGGCCAAGTGCGAGTCGAATTCGCGCACAAAGGGTTCCGTACCAGAAAAAAAACTGTAAAAAAATACTTTTGTTGTATGGAAGCCCCCTTAAATATTATTTTCATTTTATTTTTAGTATTTGTTATTATTGTAGCAATAAAAATACAACATCTGTGAAAATTTTAACCTCCTTGCAATAGCGTAATAACGGTTCATAAGATACCTACAGCAAAAAACGCCAATAACTACTCTGTTGTATGGGAGCCCCCCTTAATTATTATTATTATTTTGATTTTGGTATTTGTTGTTGTAGCCACAATAAAAATACATAATCTGTGCAAATTTAAACTGTCTAGCTATTACGGTTCTTGAGATCTAGCTCGGCGAGTAGTAGCTATGAAAAAGGGCTAAAATATCACGTTTTTTGTATGGGAGCCTCCCTTAATTATTATTATTATTTTGTTTTTAGTATTTGTTGTTATAGCCGCAACAGAAATACACAATCTGTGAAAATTTCAACTGTGTAGCTGTTACGGTTCTTGAGATACAGCCTGGTGACAGACGGACGGACGGACGGACGGACAGCGAAGTCTTAGTAATAGGGTCCCGTTTTTACCCTTTGGGTACGGAACCCTAAAAACATATCTGAAATCATTGGAAGCTCACATAGGTCGAATAACTACCTTATTTTACACGGCAATACCTACATTCCGAAAGTACGACTATAAAAGACTTAGTTGACCAGTTCCAGATATTATTTACGATTAGACGGTGTTCTTTAAACATCGATAATGTTGTCATACTTAATATATTTTTATTATTTGTCGGCTGTAATTATCGCCGATAGCATTGGTATGTAGTTAACATTTTTATACCTAACTTATATACGTAGACGCACTGCACTGCACCTACCTAACTTGTATCGTATTTACTAAGGCACCTACTTACTTTAAAACTTTTAAAACATTTTTTCTTCAGAAAATGAATTTGAAGAGGCGGAAAAATTCAAATCTGGTATGTTATTATAATTATTTTACACCCTAATTTTTAATATATATTTTACGAATTGTCCACTTTCCATTTCCAGAGCTGGAAAACTTGCTATTTAAAAACATGATGGAGAACCACCAGCAGTACCAGGTAAAACTATCCCTTTTATTTATAGTAAACCAATATTTAAAGATATAAAGTTTGTGAGGTTGAAGTTTTTTGGAGGGGGTAATCTCCGGAAGTACTAACTAATCGAATTTGCATTCGGAATATTCATTTTTTAACTAACACGGCGTATGTACCTACGACGTACCAAATAGTCGTAGTGGTAGTCTTAATTAACCCTTATGAAGGCACCACGAATCTAGAAGGCTTTGCAAAAAACAATCATTTCAAGACGAGTCACTTTTTACGAATACGCATTCTAATTTGAACCAAATCGCAGAACTAAAAAATATCTATTGATACGTATGTGACCGCTACACCGCCTCTGCCTCTAAGGGTTATTATAACTGTGGTCCGCCGTAAGGTGAAGGTTCTTCACTCGTTGGGCCTCAGCTCGAAACGCAGAGAGCGGGCGCGGTGCGGTGCGGTGCGGAGGCGGTTTTGCATTTTTGATTTTTCCGAAACGGTCGACTGTCGATTACAGCTTCATATGCATATACGCACACGCCGCCCCCGCTCTACCGCGCTACCAAATACCGCGTTCGCTTTACCGCAAAACCGCCCCCCTCCCTGCACCGACGCTACGCCGCGCCCAGTGCGGCCTGCCTCTCATCATAATATTCTTTTGATGATTAGAGTTCTATACTTTGAATTCCTTTCTCTACCTTTAATGCCTTCCTCTCTTTATGTATCATATTTCAGACAGCAAGTACAGACAAAGTAGATCTGAAAGTCTATTATGAGTGTCTGTGTATGGGCTGCAAATTATTTCATGTACACCATTTAGACCCCGCATATAAGAAAATCGGATCTTACATTGATCTCAAAACATATCCGTACGGATTCGCTGAGGTTAGTATATATCAATTATAATTATATTTTAATATTGATAGCTTATACCATCACGTTTTATGTGACGTTTTAGTGCATTTGGGTATAAGCATATAATATTAATATGACACTATAAGCTACCATACTAGCTTAGCTAGGGAGATAGAGATAGTTATAGTGTAAACTTTTTTATAATCACGATTTCCACTTGAAAGTTTCAAGTAGAAATCGTGATTTTTAACTATGTACGAGTATAGACTACATTTTTTAGAGGTCACAAGAAAATGGGAAGACTGTATTTACCTGCCATCACGGTCCACAAGAGTGCTACGGGAACAAGCTGCACGCATGCGCCATCGACATACTGAAGAACGTGTCTCGATCAGAATTTTATAACTCGTGCATGATGTCGAGCAAGTGGGGAGGAAGAGGATCAACTGATATGGATGCTACTAACGTAAGTATAGCACCGTTTACGAACGTGCGTCGTGCAAGTTTCATTATATCAAATCCCGCAATGTACAAACGCCAACATAGTTAGTTAACTGACCATTCGTGACCCTTATAAAGTTATAAAAAAGTGCATAAGGTTGTGACGGCCTGTTTAGCCTAGTTGGTAGTGACACTGCCTCCGAAGCTAGAGGTCCCGGGTTCAAATCCCGGCCAGGGCATTATTTGTGCATTTAGCACGGATTTTGTTCTTGGGTCTCGGATTTTCTCTATGTATTTAAGTATTTATTTATCTATATAAGTATGTATATCGTCGTCTAGTACCCGTCGTATGTATATCGTCGTCGTCTAGTACAAGCTTTGCTTGGTTTGGGACTAAATCGATTTGTGTATGATTCGTCCCCCAATATAAAAACGCACGAATGGTCAGTTAGCAGTGTTGGTTTCAATCGCTTGTGATAATAATAGAGCCGAACAATAGGTCAACTATTGGGTATTAAGGTGTCCAGCATTAGTACCCTTATCTTACTCATACCCTTACCACATTCCATTTCAGATCTAAAAAATCGTGTGTTAATCATCTTTGAAAACGACTTTGAAACCTAAAATAGTACTATGTTAAAAAGGAATCGAAATAAATCTAGCAAAAAATTTCTTTTCAATAACCTAATTAATGAAAAACATAGAAGAATTTGTATGTTAAGATTCTAATGTTATATGAAGGTACAGGTCAAGTGAGTGTAGGTATCGTATCCTGTTACCTCCAACGTAGTATTTCGCAATCAACGGTAGTTCAGCCTGTTGTAAAACATACCAATTATTTTATCTTACTTGCTATTGCTACCAAATCTATTTTTTTATATCAAATGTTATGGACTGCTGTTGTCGCAATTAAACGAATTTTATTTTTATTTTATTACATATTTTTTATATTATTTACTGATTCTCCTATGAAAATCCTACTGGGCTCCATCAAGAATCCTGCGTCTTTTCTTGAGGGACGCACCTTCCAAGTGGCAGTGGAAGAGGTCACATCCTCAAGGAGGCCCATAACCGCCGGTGTCCCACAAGGAAGCGTCCTGTCGCCTGTGTTGTACGCGCGCTACACGGACGACATCCCAGTGTGCGAAGGAACCATGCTCGCCCTATATGCTGATGATGTGGCGTACATCGCGACATCTATAAAGTTACCACATGCCGCAACGAAAATCCAGCGCACACTGGATGCGCTCCCAACATGGCTGGACAATTGGAGGCTCAGGGTAAATGTAGCAAAGACCCAAGCCATTACCCTGAGCACAAAACTAAACCTGCCCCCAGAACTGACGCTTATGGGACAACGCATCGTTTGGCAACCGACGGTGAAGTACTTGGGCGTCACCATCGACCGGCTGCTGAACATGACGTCCCACGTGAAGAACGTCATCGCGCAGACACGCACAGCGCGCGCATTGCTCTATCCGGTGATGAAGTCACACATCCCATTGAAAACCAAGATCGGTATTTACAAAGCCTATATAAGACCCAGGCTCACATATGCAGCCCCCGCGTGGTACGCGCTGGTGGGAGAGTGCAATAGGAGACGACTACGCGCGCAACAGTCGCTCTCCCTGCGCGCCGCCGCAGACGCCGCTTACTACGTAAGCAACGCGGTGCTGCACAGAGACCTGGGCATTGAACACCTCGATGACTTCATCACCAGATTGACCAGGGCGATGTTCGAGCGCGCGGACGGCTCGCGCCTGACGCACCTGCAAGACATCGCCCCATACCATTCGCGACCGCCTGACAAACGGGCCCTACCGCGAGACCTGCTCCGCGATCACACCTGATGCAACATGGATGTTCCTGCAGTGCCGTCGGCTTGAGGTCGCTCGCTGGGCCTCCCCTTAGGGGGTCTCACCCGGCAGGGCTTGACCTCGCCGACGGACGAAGTAGATGACCCCACCACCGATCCTGACGAGCAAAGCTCACCATAGTCACCCGTCCGTATTTGCGGACGGCGCCTGATACCGCCAAAAGTGGCCCAGCCACGAAAGGCTTCCCCAGACCCTTACAGGTCTGAGCGATGACCCGACCGGCTTCTAAATATTTGAAAGAATTTTCATGGGAGCCTCTAGATATCCGTAATTTCATTTGCCATAACACTGCCATGTGCTGTAGAATTCAAATGACCTTCTTGATTTCAGTGTGGACAGTCCATGGGAATCGACTCTAAGCCTATAATCGAATGTGCCAATAGCCAAAGAGGTGATGATCTTCTGGAATATTATGGAAAGGAATCTGACAAAGTGAAAAAAGGGTACGTACCGTGGGTGCTGCTGAACGGAAATGTTTTCGAAGTTGGAACTGAAGATTTAATGACAAAAATCTGCCAGGCTTTAAAAAATCCACCACCACCATGTAAACATCTGCAGAGTGATTTATTGAAAAAATAAAATGTAAAAATATGTTGTTTTACATTAAACCCTTTTTGAGTAAATTACTACTTACCCAACTAAAATGGTTTTTTACCCTCGGCTCCAAATGGGGATTTGATTGAAATTTTGGATAATGATCAAACAGTCATATACTGTCTAAGTGTCAATAAGTCCTGCTATTATGTTTCGCTGCATTCTCTTCAATGATAATAACTTATAGTAGTAGTAATATGTATTACACCTGTTAGCAAACCTAAATAAATAAATACAATTTCGAGTAGATTACAAGTAAGTTCGTTTAATTTCTAAGTAGATACCATACACCAAACAATTCGATGCCCTCCAAATTTCGTTTAGGCAATGTAAGTATCTGAGACAAAATGTGAAACCAGGACGTTCCGGAATATTAAATAATATGAAGACCAGAATACAGAAGTTTATGTATGCAGGGTGGCCAGTTCTGTTCTTCATCATCGTCACTTCACTACATGGTAAAGTCGGCCTCCTAAGTAGCTGGACACTTTGAGACTTTGTCACCTTCACCCGTTGGAAATTTTGTATGACAGTTTAAGCACGACATAAAAGCGACACGGTACAAAGGTGCTTAAGAGGCCCACAGTACCTTTCGAGAGCAAATGCACGTGTTACTCGTACTTTAAAAAATACTAAAATCGCTATTAGGTATGCAAATAAAAATTTCCCTTGATTTCTTCAGGATAGTGTCATCAGATCCTGGTTTGATGAGAATGGGACCAATTAGACTGCATACCCTATCAAACTAAAAAATAATTTTCGAAATCGGTCTAATAGCCTCAGAGTAATCGGAGAACATGCATAAAAAGAAAAAAGATCCCGACAATTTGAAAACCTCCTCCTGTTAATAAAAGAAGTAATGAAAGATTGGTATTGGCACTCCTCTTACCACCTCTTGCAGTCAACATCATAAATATACATCCACTTTTCGTTATTCCTATTCATTTGTTTCACAAAAATTGGTATTACTATTAAAGTCACGTCAACGGTTACATCAAACAAGCAATGAAAAAAAGATAGTTCAAACAGAAAATTAAATAGGTCCCTAATACCTATAGGCAAAAGTTGTAATTCGAAAAAAGTAAGTGTAATACACATGTTTATGATGCTGACTATACAACACATGTCAAAAGACTCAAAAGTAATAGAATGACCGTGATTTAATGGTAAGTTTTTCTTTCGCCAAAATATGGGAAATAAATACTCGTTTATTACAAGAACAAACAAATAAATTCTACCTTGAGGTTGAACAACTCACAAGAATACTATTTCATTAAAATAGAGGTAGCGGATCCCGGGCATCTTTTAGGATGGAAATGTTCTGGGATATCGCTAGGATGATGACGGTAAACCATTTTAGATAAATAAAATTGTTTCTGATTGTGGCTCCGGGGCTCTACACCCGTAGAGATTATGTGCATTATACTATAGATGTAATAATGGGATATATGCCAATTCATAGAAATATACAGGCTGTGGCCTGTAATAGGAGCAAAAAATGTAAAGGCTGCTTCCTTAGAGCATCTGCAGTAACCTCTAGTATCCAAAAAAATATCTGTTTCCACTTGGGAGAAATTTTGACCTAAAGTTATAACCTCCAAGTAATGGATCTTGGCACAACGAGATTATAGCGCGGCAGTCACTGCTGATATTGAGGTAGCATTTAATTATGACTCATATTAGTGGTTGCATTTTTGGTTTAAAAAGATATTTTTAGGATTTTTATTTTTTTTATAATTTTATTAGTGTTTTTTTAAATAAATAGTTATTAATATAGCTCCAGTAGAGTAAAAAAGTACATACAAGCAATACTTGCAAAATAAAATTAAAAACTCTTTTTTTTTTCAAATAAAACCATTTGGAAATAATTGCTGGAGAGCTTAATAGTGTACCGTTTAATTTATTGCTCCTATTACAGGCCACACCCTATATAACACAAAACACAAAGACAAATACTAACGCATGCTATATTAAAACCATGAAACTTGATGACGAGATTCGTTCCTCGTATCATCAAGTTTCAAAGTTTTGCATTTGCATTTACAACATACGCATACGCAGGAACTCAGTTTGCAAAATTATGTAAATTCCAAGAACTCTCTGTATTAGAGCCATAAACCGTGGAATATTTTAGTATTTACTGTTAAATATTTTATCGATATCAACCATATCAACCTAAAATGTCATGTAGGTAAATTAATTGTCAGTTGTAAAATGTAGCACATAGCAGAAATACCGCATTTTATCACTGACACATTGAATAAGTTTTATAATTAGTCGAACCACGATATGTATCAAAAACAAAATCTGCTGTTCTATAGACGGAGTAACCAAAATATAGGTACAGAACAAAGATTTCATTTAATGTCGATGTTTTTGGTCCCATACCATGTACATTCTTAAAAGTGTACACCTTAGACATAATAAAGTGCACGCTTTAGATATAATAAAGATATCTATATAGTCATGTGTGCTGCTACCACGAAACGAAGATTCACCCCATTAAGAGTTACGATGCCACAGCATTTGCGTTACGCGTTAGGAGTTAATAACAAGAAAAAAGAAAAGAAAATTAAATTAAACATGAACCAAGCGGTCTACGGTTAGGGCGGGGGCTACGGTCTTATCGCTAAAAAAATTGTTTTGTTCATGACGTTAACGTAACAAAATTCACTATATAGCGCTCCTAGCTATTATTTTATAACGCACCAGCTGTCGCTAATACTTACACGTATATAAGTACTAAACGATTTCTTCCAACATATCATTCGCGCGCAAGTCAACGGTCAGACGGTGCTCTGTAAACATAATGTTACCATATTTGATGAGCTTGTTGTATTTTTCAGCTATTAGTATCGCCGATAGTGTTGGTATGTGATATCACTTTACAACAAGTGTCATTTTGGATATTCACTAAGGTACCTAAAATTGCTATAAATGATTTTTTGTCTTCAGAAATTCAATCCAATGATGTTAACGACGTGTCGCAGTATTATAATGATGAGGTACGAGTATGTTGAAGATATATGTAACATTTTCAGTCACCAATCCAAGTATTTCCTTATTTTGCCTTACTCTTTACTTCTAATTCCTTTTTACCAATTTCAGATTGTAAATGGAGAAAAAGTAGATCTGAAAGTCTATTATGAAAGCTTGTGCCCCGATTGTATAAGTAATGTCCTTTAGACGACACATACAAGAAAATCGGATCCTACATAGATCTCAAAACATATACATATGGAAAGGCAAAGGTAAAGTTTTAATGTACTTATATTCATTAATTTCAATATTCAATACTTTTTGTTCAATTGCCTAGCTTTGAATATTACAGTTTAATTGATAGAAGGGCCAATCAACTTTTTCACCAACACATTGTAATATATCATTACCTTATTTTATAATTCACATTATAATCTATTATTCCAAATTAAATTAATAAAAATATGGTAACTCAGCAGACAATTCACTATTTATCATACAAATCCGCGGACAGTAACTCAGTAGACACTTTATACCCAATATCCACACGTTTTGGAAATAAAAAATATTGTTCACAATATAGGTACTTACTTGACAAAGATCGATTGATAATCTAGTAAATTGACTACATCGTCAAAAATGAAAATAAGCACTTACAATATATTAAAAAATATATATTGTTGAAATCCGGTAAAATAAAATTGTCGGTATATAAAAGTTGATTGGCCCAGACTTGATTTACTAATTAAGTACCAACCTCAAGAGTAGTCTTCATGTAGGTATTTCATTTGTACACTGTTATTTTTAACCGACTTCAATAGAAGGAAGGAGGTTCTTAGTTCGTCTGCATGGTTGCTTGTTTTTTTTTTATGTATGTATGTTCCCCGATAACTCTTGACCACGTCGGGCGATTTTGATAATTCTTTTTTGTTTCAAACCAGGTACCCCGAAGTTGGTCCCATATACATTTGGTGAAGGTCTGATGATGGGATCTAGGACGAATCGAGGGAACTCCTCGAATTTGACAGGCATGCATTTCGGTATTTTCTGTAGGTAACCAAGCATTGGCTCACGGAATGCTATGCTATGTTGGGAGTTTCTCTGCGTGATCGCATCAGAAATAAGGCCATCCGCAGCAGAACTAAAGTGACCGATATAGCCATTCGAATTGCTCGGGGCACATAGCATGTAGAACCGATGGCCGTTGGGGCGGAAAGGTTCTCGAGTGACGACCACGCACCGGAAGGCGTAGCGTGGGCAGGCCCCCCACACGGTGGACTGATGACCTGGTAAGGGTCGCGGGTGTACGCTGGATGCGGCCGGGTGGCGCAGGACCGGTCACTGTGGAAGTCTTTTGGGGAGGCCTATGTGCAGCAGTGGACGTCATTCGGCTGACATGATGATGATGTCGATGATGATGTACACCAATTAAAAAATAATCGTTTTAATGTGGTGGTGTGGTGGTGGTGTGGTGGTGTCATCTTTAACAATTTGGCCAACATCAAATGATGAAAGTAATCTACGGAACTCTTTCAATATCTATAAACACGTATTTAAGGATTTGAATATCCATAGGAACATTCCTATATGCTTGCTCTCGGGACGCAGATACTTGTATTTAGTCTTCACAGAGAATTATCACTGAGTGAAAATTCGTTGTTTTTTTTGTCAGAGAACCGAAAAAAATGGGAAGACGGTAATTACCTGCCAGCACGGGCCCGCAGAGTGTTACGGGAACAAGCTGCACGCATGCGCTATCGATATACTGAAGAACGTTTCTCGATCAGAATTCTACAAT
Source organism: Notocelia uddmanniana (assembly GCA_905163555.1). NCBI lineage: Eukaryota > Metazoa > Arthropoda > Insecta > Lepidoptera > Tortricidae > Notocelia > Notocelia uddmanniana. The sequence goes on from LR991057.1 coordinate 19,018,638, forward strand.
TCCTGCATGATGTCGGGTCAGTCCCTCGGCACCATGCCACAGGGGCCTATTTTAGACTTAGGTTTTTAGATTTGTAAAGTTTATTTAGAAACTAAAATATCGATATTTAATTATTTGTACACAACTAAATATATATGACATATGTTGATTAAAAAAAAACAACCAAAAATAAATCTAATTACAATAGCATAACAACTAATTAAATATCTGAATTAAAACTAAATTAAATCTAAAAATGGCCCCCGCGGCATTGTGCCGAAGATACTGCCAGCATTTCCTCTCTGATGATCAAAGATTTTATAAAAATCTACCTACACTTATTGCAAATTGTGAATTCGCATTTATTCACAATATGCAATAAGTGTAGAATAGAATAGAATAGAATAGAATAGAAAATCTTTATTGTTTAACCGTGTTACATAGGTGATATAATAAATGTTTAGGTTCCAACGGTTACCCATTTCGGGTGTACAATATTTACCTAAAAACTAAGGAAACAAAACAAATATATTAATTATATATTATTTTTCTTCTAAGACGAAAATCCAAAAAAATCTTTTAATGAGTAGAAACCTTTCTTAATTAGCCATCTTTTTAAATTACGTTTAAATTGTATGTCATCCAACATTATTAACTCATTTGGAAGCTGATTAAAAACTCGAATGGCACTAATAAATGTGCTTTTATCATAAGTTTTATTTTTAGATTACTATAATTATATTATTACAATAGAACATCATGCCAAGGTCCCATCATTTTAGGGACAATGTGCTAAGTTTGGCACGAATGTTTTTACGAATTGGACTTCAAATATTTTGATTAGGTTCCGGATCTATACTGACTAACTGCATAAGTAGATTTTAAAACTAAACCAGACTCAGACCGCTTATTTTGTATACAGGCGAATTTATGATCATGACTACGATTTCTAAGCCTTATACCATTTTCGAACCAATGGATTTGAGAGCGCTACATGAGTTACAAGAAGAGATAGGCCGACTAGCCGACTAACCGACTAGTCGGCCGCCTAAAAGGCTGACTAGTCGGCCGACTAGTCGGCTCGGCCGATCGTGGTGTAGGGTCTGTGAGGTCTCAATTTTTGTACGAAGCTATCAAAAATAGTCTGAGTGACGATGAGAGTGACACAGATCAGAACATTCAGAATGTGAATAACTCTCAAAATTACCATAACAATGATCGTGTCGATGATATAGAATTAGAATCTCCTATTCATCGTAGCTTTTGGCAGTGTTATCAGGAACTGGCGACCAGGAAAATTGATGACGTTGATGTCGACAGCTGATCTAGTGCTGCACGTGAACTGCACTCCTACTGTGCCATGCCGGTTGTAAAACGCGAAGACTATCCGTATGGGTGGTGGCACAAACATTACTCGAGGTTTCCCGAAATGGCTTGTCTTGCAAAGATGTACCTGTTTTGCCCGGGTAGCTCTGTGTATAGCGAACGTCTTTTCTCGGAGGCCGGAAATATATACGAAGCAAAAAGAAATCGCCTGCTTCCTGACCGCACAGAGGCTTTAACTTTTCTCCATCATAACTTGCCTCTACTAGAAAAATAAAAGTAACTTACTCATACTCGTGCTAGATATATCATAATATTTGTAATTGTAATTAATGAGTATACTAGGATAGTTTGATTATACCTAAAAAGTGCCAAATGTGATATAAGGTCTGTATTTCATTAAAATATAAATAAAATGAATGGTAAAAATGGCGGTTTACTTATTATATGTCTCGTTTTCTTGTGATCCATAAAGTGCCGACTAATCGGCACATTTTGCCGACTAGTCACCGTCTACAAATGAGGCCGGATAGTCGGCTTTCCCGGCTAGTCGGCGACTAGTCGGTACATCTCTAGTTACAAGGTAATAAAAGTGATACATATTTAGACGCCTTTGTTACCTGGCAATAAAATAAAAGACAGTGTATTCAATACCTCCTTTATTTAAAATAAACATATGTAGGATGATGGTTATGGCGCTATGTTACCAAACACATTCTTAATGACAAGTTATCACAAGTAGGTACTTAAATTATTCAAGATTCTAAAGCTAGCGTACTCGTCAAATCCAAATTTAGACACAAATATTAAACTTAATGGTTAAACATTACAATTTGTTAAGACAACTAACTGTATTCTTAAGTATTACATTGGACTCAAAATTGCGGTGGGGTTCCCAATAACAGCGATAGGAAGAAGGTTGAGCTCTACGAGTACTGCATTTGCAGTCAGAGAATAAGGCAGCTTACCATTGTGGCAACGGCACGGTTAGTTAACTTTGCTTATTATAATAGAATAATTTTACTTACCTATGGTATTATCTTGTGGGTATCAGCTGCAGATATTGAAACAGTTTTTATTTTGCAAAAAAGGGCTATCTGAGCAATTTATAACTTGGGGTCGCGTGACTCATTAAAAGATTTTTTTAAGAAATAGATATTCTAACCCTGCCGTCCCTATACGCATTTGAAGTAATAATGTATGTTAGGATGAATTTTTGCAATTTCCCAACGAACGCTGATAAACCAATAGCCACCAGAAACACTGGGAAACTCAAAATAACCTTCTTTAGACTAGTAAAGGCGAAAAAGTCGTTCTTGGGAAATTGTATCAAATACTACAATAACATTCCAAAAAACATTACTAAACTTAGCTGATTCAAATCTGTACTAAAACAAACTCTTATTTCAAAAGTACATGATAAGGTAAACGATTACATCATGGATAGGGATGTTTGGCAGTGATAGCCTGCACGGCTAATCTACCGCGAAAATAGGTTTTCTACTGTAGCATTGTAATTTGTAGTAGCTGTGACTGTAATTTAATATTTAACTATACAATGTATATTGTTTTGAAAAAATGACACCTCGACCAGTTTCTTACGCCGGTTCGTCTCGTGGCAGAGGTTTATTTTTTCGAACCGGTGCTGTGGTAGTTTATTGACGTTCATGGTGCAAGTAATATACCTAACTTGAAAAAAATACTTAACATCAACATAACAAAACGAAAACAAGTTTTACTAAATGAAATCTTAAAGAGAAAAAGAGTAAGAGACCTTCTCGCGGCCATAGATGTTGCGACATGTCCGAGACGTTGAGGTTAACAAATATAACGCAATTAAGTCTCTTGTAGAAATAAAATATGAAAATCGTGATAGTATCAGAAAGTATAAAGAACTCCAAATTAAAATTGTTAAGGGGCTGAAAGCTGATTTTAAGGCAGGTTTACTGATGGGCTATAAGTAGGTATAGCCAATATTCCTATTAGAGGCAATATTGTCACTGGAAAATTTGCTGGGGCAATATTGCCGATTGATTTAAAATAAATGTACCGAGTTTATATTGTAAAAAAAAAATATGCGTTTGCGTAATAGTTACACCCATTGTGACCTATTTTATCAGGCTCGTTGACGAAAACATTAAAAGAGTCAATAAAATATGCCCTAACAGCCCGCTGTCAAAATCGACGTTATCATCATCATCAGCCGATTTTTCTGCTTTAAATAAGCCTTATTTTGAAAAAATATATATAAAATTTTTTATTCCTTACATAATTTTCAATCGAAAAACATTTTTTTATATTGGGTTTTCTACAAAAAAATGCGAATGTCCATTTTTTGGTCACTTCGATCTACTGTGCTCCGGCTTCGTAGGCACCGACCAATACCGACTAAAACAAAGTAAATATTTCCAACAGAGTTGCCGGCCGTTGCCTGAAATTTTCCCATGTTGTCTGGAACGGCACTTCACTAGGCCGGCTACTGTCTTGGCCACAACCGAAAAAATATATTTAATAACTATCAAAATGTTACGTTATAGAGTGAAACGCTCCTGGGTATTATTTTATTAGGCACCGGACATCGCTAATACTTACGAGCATATAAGTACCAAACGATTCCTTCCAACATATCATTCACGCGCAAGTCAACGGTCAGACCGTGCTCTGTAAACATCCATAATGTTATCATATTTGATGTGCTTGTTGTATTTGTCAGCTATTAGTATTGCCGATAGTGTTGGTATGTGACATTACCACTTAAGTGTCATTTTAAATATTCATTATGGTACATAAAATTGCTAAATGATTTTTGTCTTCAGAAATTCAGTCCAGATATTATGATGTTAAAGACGTGGCACAATATTATAACTATCAGGTATGTTGAATTGAACATATTTGTAACATTTTGCATTATATTGTTTTCCAGCCACTAAAGTTTGAAGGAATTAAATTGGTTACCAATCCAAGTCTTTCTTAATTTTGCCTTACTCTTTACTTCTAATTACTTTTAACCTATTTCAGGTAGTAAATGGAGAAAAAGTAGATCTAAAAGTCTATTATGAAAGCTTGTGCCCCGATTGTATAAACTTTCATACAGGTCCTTTAGACGACACGTACAAGAAAATCGGATCTTACATAGATCTCAAAACATATCCATATGGAAATGCAAAGGTAAGTTTTTTAATTAATTTCAATTCAAAGATTAATTTCAATATTTTTTCAATTGCCTAATTTTGAATATTACACTTTAATTCATAGAAATGACGTATTTATACCGACCTCAAGAGCAGGAAATTTCTAGGTACGTCTTAACGTAGGTATAAATATTTGTACCTATTTCGTTTGTTCCCCGGTATTTTTGTTAATTATACACCAATTTTGAATAATGTTCTTATCATCAATATGGTTTAGGTAATCTCTAATGATTTGGCTAACATCGAATGATCAAAGTAATGGATGAAACTCTTTGCGATTTTCATATTTTTCATAGAAACATGTACGAGTACAGTTATGATTGCTCTCGGGACGCAGGTATTTGTAGATACAAGTACCTGCGTCTTCACAAGAGGAGTCTTTACAGATTTGAATTAGAATTCGTTGTTCATTTTTTCAGAGAAGCGAAGAAAATGGCAAAACGGTAATTACCTGCCAGCACGGGCCCGCAGAGTGTTACGGGAACAAGCTGCACGCATGCGCTATCGATATACTGAAGAACGTCTCTCGATCAGAATTCTACAACTCCTGCATGATGTCGGGTCAGTGGGGAGGCAGAGGATCGACTGATATGGACGCTATTAAGGTAAACTAATTGAACAGATTCAATTTAATTATTTCAACAGCTGCAACAAAAGAAGGATAAAACATTGATGGGTATAGTACGTGGGATGTTTTCGACAACTTTTGACTAGTAAACGCACCTTTAACATATTTTAAGCTACAGTGTGATCGTGATCGATCCTTTATTTTCATAGGTAGTACAGTCAAGTGCATAAATATGTATACATTTTTGTAACTTACTTCAATGGAATATGGTGAAAATAATTATACATATGTCCTTTATTGTACGCGTTAGAACAAGAGCCTTGCCAATAGCGATAACTACTGTAGCTTTTCGTACGGATGTCAAAGTTCGTTTAGAAGTAAAGTCCAAGTTAAAGAGAAGGTCTTTGTTAGATTACAAATTACTCGCACGGGAGACATATATAAAAAAAGTTATCGTAAAAAATACGATGTTGGGATGAAAGTTGCGACTGTGTCGACAGTATCGTAGGTAGTTTGCTAAATCTATCCGTTTGATTTCAGTGTGGACAATCGATGGGAATTGACTCGAAGCCTATTATCGAATGCGCCAAAGGCCAAAGAGGCGAAGATCTCCTTGAATATTATGGAAGAGAGACTGACAAGTTGACTAACAAAGAGTATGTGCCGTGGGTACTAATAAACGGAGAGCTGTTTGATGTAGATAATGATGACCTGATGAAGAAAATTTGCGAGACCCTGACGAATCCACCGCCGCCCTGTGCAGAATAAGTTAAAATAATTAAAATTGTTAAATTTTCAATTTATTATTTTTATCATCATGTATCCACATAACTTGAAGTCTAGTGAATTAACAACTAGAAGTTAGAGTTTTACGAGTATTCGCTTAGAGAACAATGTGTAATCTGCGCGAGGTATACTTATGTTTTGATGTCTTAAAAATCTACACTTATTGCATATTGCGAATTCGCATTTATTCATGTATGATACTCGTATATGATTCTTTATTCAATACATGTTACAATAGAGCACCATGCCAAGGTCCCATCATTTAAGGGGCAATGTGCTAAGTTTCGCACGAATTAGGATGTTTAAATATTGGACTTCAAATATTCTGATTAGGTTCCGGATCTATACTGACCACATAAGTATATTTTAAAACTAAAACGGATTTAGATCACTTATTTTTTATACGGACGATTTTATGATTAATGATACTGATAATTAATGATACTTAACATCAACATAACAACAAGAAAAGACGTCGTATTAAATTAAATATTAAAGAAATATATAGTAATAGGCCTTTTATTGGCAATATTTCCAATTTTTAAGTAGTGTAAAATATTAACTCATTTCGTTAACCTGTCAACAAGAACCCGGGGACCCGGGTATGTCCTAAAACTACGACCAAGACCACCGGGGGATAGGCACCAGCATCCCTGAAGTGCGGTGGAGTTACTGCGATCGCCAACCCGCATGCCAAGCGTGGCGATTATGGCATTTAGCCCCCATGGAATTGGGGGAGGCCTATGTCCAGAAGTGGACGTCTTTCTGCTGATATGGTGGTCAACAAGAAATCCAAAAATATTTTTTTAATATTTTTATACCTCTTCGTTTTCAAGATATTCACGAAAATGAGAAGAAAGCACAACGCACAAAGAGAACAGCAGGACACTTTCTTTAGTAAATCCGCCTTATTAATAGTGCTTCTGTACGATTTTTTACGCTGTAACGCCTTACTTGTCAATAACTCTCTTTTAAAATGAGAAACTTTTAAGTTTGTTTTTTAGTATGAAATGGCGATATTTTCGAGATATTAAAAATGTGGTTATGTTTAATTTTTTATCCTCTATTTGACTTAATCGGAAAAAAAGCCCGCATAAAAAAAATGATATGTTGTCAATTAATTCTCGTATGGTCTCGTGTAGAATAAAATCTAGGTATTAAAATCGTGATAGTATCCAAAATTATCCAGAACACAAAATTTAAATTAAATATATTAATAAATTAACAAATATTGAGGACAATGTTACAAATCGACCTAGTCCCAAATTAAGCAAAGCTTGCAGTATGGGTACTACACGACGATATACATACCTATACCTACAGATAAATACATCGGTCCTTAAGTACATAGGAAACATCCCAGACTCGGGAACAAATATTCGTGCTCACCTGACCTGACCGGGATTCGAACACGGGACACAAACCAATAAACCAAAGTGGTCGTTAAAAATTGAAAATTGGTAAGAGGTGAAAGCTGAATTTAATGCCGGTTTACTGATGGGCTATATTCCCATTCCTGGTAAAATTGCTTGGGCTATAACTAATTACTTACTCGTACTATAACTGTAAAGAAAAAATTGGTGCGTTCGCGTAATACACCTACTGTGAACTTTTTATAAGGCTCGGTGACGAAAAACTAAAAAAAAATATGCCGTGACACTCCACTGTCAGAATCGACGTCATCATCATCATCATATCAGCCGAAGGACGTCCACCGCTGGGGATTGCTTCCAGGAAGAGTGCCACAATGACCCAAGCACGTAGATATAGAAATTGTAAGGGGGAGGGACGGGCGGACGGGCCGTCAGGACATCGCACAATAAATGAATGCGCGAGCGTAGCGAGCGCGAAATTTTTCTTTAGCAAAAAAACCGGCCATGTGCGTGTCGGACCACGCACAATGAAGGGTTCCATTCCCACCACTACCACTCCACATGTAAAACCACTATCCTGTACTTCGAATCAAAAAAGTCGCATCTTCATAGGAAATTCACATGATATTGATGTATCAAAAACTATTAAACCTAGACTTTTTACAGGTTTTCCTGTAATCTGGAAAGTAAGGTAAATGATTATTTTGTGTGTTCATTTTCAAATTTTTATTCAAAAACTACAAACAAACAAAGAAATAAAATTTGGATTAAACATGTTTTGTAAGACGCTACGTAGTAAAATAATCAAAAAATAAAAAAATGGGAGCACTCCATAGTCTCCATACAAGTAACCAAAAATAAAATTCTAGGTTAAGGCGAAGGGTACGGCAGGGCATTCTCCATACAAAGGTTGTGTAAGTTTAATTCGTTAGTTTTGGCACTACAGTATTTAATTCTAATTTTTGCTTGTACATATTGGATATACGCGGAACTTGAAGTTGAAATTTTATTTTATTTCAATAAAATAAAAAAATACATTAAAAAAATAAAATAAAAAAACAACTAGAAGAAATAGCTAACAGAAAAATAAGCATATTGACAAAAAATAATAACTGTATCGCAAACACAAACGAAGAAAAACGTACACAAAGTTTGTATGAAAAGAACTTGCCTACTCCTTCGCCTTAACATGTGGCACATCAATTGATCGGTCTTTAAAAATAAATAAGAGTTTTCTCAGCAGTCGGAGATAATCGCTCCTAAAGTCACAATAAATATGAAAAAAATCATGGGCACTATGTCCATAAATTTTTCTTATTAAATAATTTCACCGAATAATGGTTAGAAAAAGATAGGTACAATAGTTTCTAAGTTGGGTATCGCTGAAAAACTGCCTCGCCTTAAAAGTGCCGTGTGTTTCCTATAAATAAATACGACCCCTCCTAACTCACAGTACTGGATAGTGGTTCTAAACTAAACCCAGTACCCAGTAAACCAAACCGCACTTGGCCGCTTTTATTTAGTATGATAAATGGATCAATAAGGGAAGTGATCATCCAATCTTGCAAAATCGTAAAACTTGAGCTTGTTGTGCACCACGCGAAAAACTGCGATTTATTTTCACTTATTCATGTTCTAAAAGCTAAAAGTCATAAACTGTAAGTTTGTCGATCGAAAAATGTAGTATTTTTTTTAAGTTCATTAAATTTCCATCAATTGAAGCCCAAATGTGCAGCTAAGCCTTTTAGCCCTTTTAGGGACAAGGCTATGATCCTTCCAAGATCGTCAGATTTTGCTGTCGAAAAGCGCACGGCTTATGACTTTTACAATAAGTTGCGAAATTTCGCAGTTCGTCGCGTGGCCGCGGGCTTAAATTATTCGATGCTGCCAATCTAGACTGTTAACACTACCCTCACTGATCCTTACTACATACTATAAACCAGAAGTACATCGTGCTTTGCGATAATGACGATTCCACTTGGTATATGGCGAGTGCCAAGAATCGGGACGAGTGAAAATTACATTTCCGCACGTGTATGTTAGGGGGCAAAATTAGCACTAATCAATCGCCTCAATTGCGGTCGTGGGTTTCCTTTCCGGCTCTAGGAATAACCAGTGTACCATCAAGACCTAAGGGGGGGGTCCGGACCCCCCCCGCCCTCTTATATACGTCCCTGCAATGACCGGTCCTGCGCCACTCACATCCAGCGGACTTCCGCAACTTTGCCAAGTCATCAGTCCATCACCTTGTGGGGGGTTTAAACACGCTGCGCCTCCCGGTACGCGTTCGCCACTTGAGAACCTTTTCGTCCCAACGGTGATCGGTTCTACGTGCAATGTGCCTCGCCCACTGCCTCATAAGTTTATAGCGATTCGGGGGGCTAAGTATATCGGTTGCTTTGGTTCTGTCTACTGCGGATGGCATAACTTCTGAGAGGAGCACGCAGAGAAACTCTCAGCTTAGCCCTCTCCATTGCTGTTTGACTGACTGAGTAAGCGACCATGTTTCAGTGCCAATGTTATCACTGGCAACACCTTTTTTATGTTCTGAGGGCAACACACGATGATGGTTCAGATTCGACGAAATAAATAATGAATATTAGGGGTCAATCTTACACAAATCGACCTAGTCCCAAAAAGCTTGTAGGTACTAAGGGTAACTAGTTGATGATATACATACTTATATAGATTAATAAATACATAGAAAACTTCCAAGACTCAGGGAGCAAATATGCGTGTTAATCACATAAATATATGATCTGACGTGCATCGGTACGTATTCGAACCTCCGGCTTCGTAAACAGGGAGACAATACCAACTAAAACAAAGCCAATGTTTCCAACACATTTGCCGGCGTTGTCGGAAATTTTCCCATGTCTGCAACGGCACTTCACTAGGCCGGCTAATGACTTGGCCAGTTTCGAAAAAAGATATTGTCCTGCAGTTACTACTTATGTAGTAATTACATAAGTTTTCGAATGTACACACGATACAGTAGAATGTTTTTAGCATGGAGCGTGCGTAAGCTCGAAAGAAGTTGCACAACTTTCTTGGTTTTGTATATTAAGCAAGGAGCTAAGATCTAAGTATATTAAGAATTGGAATACGTATTATATAGTCATTAAGGATTATGAAATTGTCCATAAACTAATACAATACTTGAGGAGCACATCGCGTTCAATATACCGCTTTGCAATGCAAAGTCAGAAGGCGCTTCAAATTAGAATAGTGGTGTGCATTCAAGCATTGTGTGTATCTTATTAATTAATTATACAGACAATGCTTGACATATTCCATGTCCTAAGGTACATGAACACTCAGAAGAAACTAACTTGGAGCCACCTTCTAATACACGGAATTATGAACCTACTTACACTAGGACAGAGGTCGGCAAACCGCGGCTCACGAGCGGCATGCGGCTCTTCGGGGTCTCATCAAAAATATAGTGAAAAACTGAAACGGGTATTTTTGGCTCTCTGAGGTTCCCAAAAGGTGATATTTTTACTGAATTTGGCTCTTTGGTTAAAAAGTTTGCCAACCCCTGCACTAGGACATAGCATATGAATATATTCATATGTTCGTTTGACTTCTACTATGCATCAATCTAGAAAGTGACAAAACGTGTCAAAAGATAACTTAGAAGCGTGAAGACGCATTCACTAAGTGCATGCTGTCGCGCCAAACGCCGCGCTTCCAACCAGGCGACTAATAAATAAGACGTGTCCCGCTTTCGCTACCCACCAGCCATAGTCACCTGAAGGCCCGCATAACCTATTTAATGTTCTGTGTGAGGGCCTACCGTTAACCGAAAACGATGATTCTCCCTCTTTAAAATTAAAAAAGTAAAAGTTGGTACTTTATTCTTTCATTTAGGCATATTATACGCACGTATGAATGTCAATAAACTACCGTCTAGAAAAGTAAAACGGGACCCTATTACTAAGAATCCGCTGTCCGTCCGTCTGTATGTCTGTCTGTCTATCCGTCTATCACCAGGCTGTATCTCATGAACCGTGATAGCTAGACAGGTGAAATTTTCACAGATGATGTATTTCTGTTGCCGCTATAACAACAAATACTAAAATAAAATATTTAAGGGAGCTCCCATATAAAAAACTTTTAAAAAGTTGCTCATTGTGTTCATCAGGCGCTGGGTCTCAAAATGTATGGGAAAACTAAAATCCGACTCGCACTTGACCAAAATTCTACTTAATATTATTATTATTTAACGTTCTTATTACAGTTAAAAATATGAAACTAAAATATTATTTAACTTAAATTAAAAAAGGTTATAATAAAGTGCCTAATTATGTATAGATAGGTAATAATATAGTACGGAACCCTTTCTGCGCGAGTCCGACTCTCACTTGGCCGGTTTTTACGATACTTTACCCGTGCAGGACGCTATTACATACTGCCAAACATCCCTATCCATGATGTAATCGTTTACCTTACACTATGCTTTAGAAATGTTTGTTTTACTACAGATTTGAATATAGTAGAATTGGTAAGATTTAAGAATTTTATTGTAGAGTTTGATACAATTTCCTAAGACCGACTTTTTCGTTTTTTCGTTTTATAGACTACTATAAAACGTTATTTTGAGTTTCCCAGTATTTCTGTTAGCCATTTATCAATGTTTGACGCACTTACAGATAGGAGTGACAGAGAGAATTTTTCGACGGTTTGTTGCCTTGTTGGTAGTTCAGTTCTAGCGTATGTGGTGCGTACGTGAATGCCGCTCGCGAGGTATTTGAGTTCATTTCGTGGTAGGCGTTCATATAGTTATAAGTATCCAATGTACTTAAATGCTCATACCACTTCGTATTACACCCAAAAACTAAGTAAGTATTAGGTACTATCATCACCAGCTTCGGGTTCTCAACTGTTAGAACTAAATTCATTCAACAATTTAGTCGCAATCAGCACTTTAGTGTAATTGCCTAAAAAATTGCATCTGTGGTGTTGTCTGTGGTAACACATCCATCAGCTTCTATATATACGTCCCACTGGTGCCACTGCTGGACATACGGCTCCCATGGACCATATCGTAGAGTATGTGGTGTAGGTATCTGCCTACTGCGTGTATGTATCTTCATAGTTACGTAATTGAAAGAAAGGTATCGGTATGCCGTTGGTCACTGGTGCAGATGAATCATGTAGAAAACTCGCTGTTATGACTAACAAAGAACTTTAGTTATTGGCCGTAAAACAGTGTACTTTAGTCATTCGGATACAATGACCATAGCTTGGAATTTCAATGCAATTCGTGCGGTCGTGATGCATTCTTGAAATGGGATAAACATTGTTTCATTGACTAAAATATTGTCCTAAGAGTTTTATGACTGTTTTAGAAGCAAGGTGTCGTATTAAAGTTTTAACAACCTTATAGTACTTACCTCACTAGCGGATCCAATGTTTGACATAATTTAATTACGCAACGTTTTCGTGCGTAGAAAGTAGATCTAAATCTATAGCAAAAATCCATATCCATATTAAAAATGTGAGTTCGATGTATGTACCTATTGTACGTTCGAAAAGATACATGATCACACTGATTACCCCGCTTGCCTGCTTGACAACTATTGGTAAACCCTAACGAATCCTCAAGGGTCGGCAACCTGCTTGTGATTCTTCTGGAATCGCAAGCGTCCATAGGCGACGGTGTCTGCTTACCATCAGGCAGACCGTAAGCTTGATTAATAAAAAAACCATCGTTGTATAATAAAAAAATCTTGTATGGGATAAGGGTATAATAATACGGACACCTTTTTTTATCTTCAAGATAGTCTTCAAGATAGTGAGTGATCTGTAGTGCGATCCTAACCTATTTCAACCATTTACAGGCAAATCAATTTTATATATTTTTTTCTTTGATGTGCTCGCAGTTGTCATTCATAACACTCGATCGTAAACATCATAGTTTTCGATACATTATTTTGATCTTTTGCTATCTTAACGACACACTCTGTGACAAACAAAGAAGTATAAAAGAGCAATATATTCTTAAGGGGATTTCGACGTATCAACAACAAAGGGACAATAAATCGACAATAATTACTACTATGGAGTTTTGATGATCGTCTTCATCGACCTAAGTTAAGAAGCGCAAAGATTGTTCGAGGGCCGGTGCCATTCGTTGTAATGGGCCCCGGGGCGTCGCTGTTTGAGCAATTCTGACTATTAATTACTTCCACGAGACCCTTGAGATGAGACTTCCCTCGGAACTCTGAACTGAAAGTAAACACTTTGGCATACAATCATCTGACATAATTTCGGAGCTGGTATAATAAAACAATCAATAACTGAGATAAATTATGATTTTGTTAACATTTAAACATTATTTTATCAAAATAAAATTACCTATGTGATGTGAAGTGTCGCCTGCAGTATTTCAGGATCGATACGACCTTCAAACCTTTAAGAAAAGAGCGTACTCCCACACTTACAACCACTCTGGTGTTACGGGTGTCTATGGGCGGCGCTAATCACTTACCATCAGGCGATTCGTCAGCTCGTTTGGCTTTTATTTCATAAAAAAAACCTATATTAGTTATACGGAGCATTGTAAAACTGAAGTGACCTACTTCTAAAGTAAAGACTACTCTTGTAACAAATGGGCTTCTTTTGCGAAGACAGGTTCCGCATTCTCGATCGCATCGAAACCAAATATGGTATGAGTTTGTATAGGAAATATTAACGAGGATGATCCGAAATGGCCTTTCTTTCGTGTTATTTTCGCTCTTATTCCTTGCGGCCTTAGGGTCAACTCGACCACAGATAATAGTTTATTCGGAGATTAAGGGTAGCGCGCCCCCACACGCTCGACTGAACTATATTTTCCATACAAACGTAGTTACGTCACAGATTAATATAAAATGGTTTCGTTCTCATTTTAAAACGCCGTGCTGAAATAATATGAAACTTTGCTTAACCTCGCATACCGCACGTGGTACGCGGGCGCAGGTCAGTTCTTGGATGGGTGACCGCTTTGAGTGGTTACTAACTGACCGCTCTCGTGCTTTGGAAGGCACGTTAAGCCGTTGATCCCGGCTGCTGTCTATGACAGCAGTCGTTAAGCCAAGTTAGAGGCCTTCGGGCGGCCTGAGAACGTCTAACAGTCAAGTTGCCCACTCACTTGACAAAGGGGGGTCGAAGTTGCACCACGTCCGTAGGGAGTACCCACCGTTACCCTAAACGTGACCCCTGGGTGGTGCTAAAAGTGCAACAAAAACTGGCAACCGTACTTGTCTTCTCGAAGATCTCACGGTTCGTAAATAAATGCCATACGATTAAATAATAAATATTGTATACGCAGTGGCATCCGCCATAAACGAAAAAGGTACAACGAGTTTCTAGTTTAATAGGTCTTGTATAAAAAGACAATTTTTAATAATAGCTGTATTTTTTCTCCGTTATAATTTCAAGCAACAGAAACTAATTTCACGCATAGATATGCCGGATCCAATTGTGAATGCAAAGTTTTATGTTATGCCAGCATGTCGTTTTAAAATAAGATGCAACTACGTTCGTATGGAGAACCGAGCTTCCTGCGGATTCTTAATAGTCTATATTATTTTGACGTTTAACCACATAATTATGTCTTTAGTCTCATTTCGTTGAATCGGCCTAATTTTAATCTCCGTAAATGTAATGGATCTATTGGCATCATAAACATTTAGGCAACTAGCCAATTGTGAGAAACGATTAAAAACAAATCATAAAATAATGATAAGCTAGCCTTTATCATTATAATACATTACCGTCATTATCACGATAATAATTTAATGTCAAGATAATATAAAATTGATAATATCCCATCAAAAACATAAATGTGAAAATGGCAGCCAAGTTCACCGACAAAAGAATTGAGATCTAAATGGGCGCCAAGTTCCATAGATTATCTGAAAAGTTGCCAAGTTTGGCACTAGATTGTTTACAGTAAAACTAATTTACTGCGGCTTAATGCATTTTGAGCCTAAACTTGGCAGTTTTCTATGCAGTGTGTTATAATACCATAAAAGCTGTTGGATATTTAAGAAACTGCCAAGTTAAAGCTCAAAATGCATTAAGCCGCAGTAAATTAGTTTTACTGTAAACAATCTAGTGCCAAACTTGGCAACTTTTCAGATAATCTATGGAACTTGGCGCCCATTTAGATCTCAATTCTTTTGTCGGTGAACTTGGCTGCCATTTTCACATTTATGTTTTTGATGGGAGATCATTACTTTTTGTCAATCTTCATCAAATGGTGCTTTCCCAGAGCGAATGCACGAGTTACAATACAAAATACCCAAACCGCTATTGATATCGCTATACCTTAGAATCGCACCTAAAATATTTGAAGAGTTCCCTCGATCTCTCCAGAACCCTATGATCGGATTCTGACCCGATGACAATGGGACCACCCCGGAAGTATACCGTTTCAAACAAAAGAAGAATTTTCTAAATCGGTTAACAAATGACGGAGTTCTGAGGTAACTAGCATAAATAATAATAATAATAATAAGCTTGTGGCGAGCTGACGGTGAGTGGCGACACCGCGGACCCCTAATCTCCAGAGGGCCCTTTCCATCTGGCCCTCGCTTCTGTGCTTGCCTTAATTGGCCGGCCAGAGTGGAGTCGCAAGAGCGAGACCTATTCTCCAGGTTAGAAGTGTAAAATGTCATAACGCCGGCGGCCTGCTGATCGGATTACCGGGATCTGGCTACCGCAGACTCACCTCTCGACAACCTTACAGCCGCTCAACGGGATGTTGCCCCACTGTCGCACTGTGCGTGCGACTGTTATGTGGGGCCCACTCAGCGAGCTGGCGAGTCACTGCCTGCCTTTTACAATATTGAGACTGATTGTCACGGCAGGTGTCCGATAGTCTCCTCCAACAGCCCATTATCCAGCCCTTCCAACATTCAACATAATAGCCCATGACCTTAGTTTCCATCGCAGCACAGAGATGCACTGCAATAGTCTTTGCACCTGGCGGGGACCATCTCTGGATGTATCATATTGTGCGTTCGGGGATGGTATCCGCCATGTGTATCCCTTTGCTTTTAGATTAAATTTTCAAAAAGGGCCTCTGCGCTGTTGGCTTCGGCCCCACGCACGCCTTCCAAAAGTCCGGGACCCCATGGTCCCGAGATGAGGTAGAGACATACAATAATAATAATAATAAAACTAATAAAAAAATCACTATTTTCTGATTTTTTCTGGTGTAAACACATAATTACCAAGCCGCATGCCAAATTTCAGCTTTCTAGGTCATCTGGAAGTGGGTTAGGTTTTTGATTACTAGTCAGCCAGTGTCAGTGAACTTGGCTGGACACGCTGCCGCGTGTCTAGATATGCATATCAAAACTAATATTAGCGTTGTTTTCCATTGAATGAGGTTCTAGGTCATTCTACCAATAACATATGACGGACTAAACGATGTTGCAAATATTTTATAATTGAAAATAATGCGACATAGATACCTAATGGATATATGTAGACTTATTTTCTTCATGTTTGGTTCGTGCAATAAAATAATAGGCTTCTTTAGACAAACTGAAATCCCGCATTATTAAGTAGTTTATCTACTTAAGATATCGGACATGTTATGATTTGATTTATTTATTTTGCAGAATCATTCCTCTACCGCAATTCAGTTATAATTATAAGTATTTAGAGAAGACATACCACACACCACAGCATAGTTGAACATCAGGTAAATTATTCTAATTCGTATTGTATGTACAAGTTTAGGTGTTAAGTCGCGCGGCCCATTAATTATTTGTATTGCACTAAACTTCTATGTGATGATAAATAAAGTAATATATGTATGTGATAAAGTGTAGAGTGTATTTTTAGCGGTTTATAAGAGTCTCTTGTTCGGTGTAAACCCAGGTCTCAATTAAAACAAAACACTCTTTATTAATCTATACTTATTTGATAATTATTTACATGTCTTTTGGCGAAGGAAATAGGGGACTATCGCGGTTCGATACGACATTTCAGTTTTTGTATGGACCGCGCGCCAGCCCGCATTTCTTCTGAAGTTTCAAAAGTGGTAAACCATTTACATGGCTGACTGTACACTTGTACAGACGGGAAATAATAGGTACCTAAGTACTCGTTGCGCGTAATACCGTGGCTGACCATGTTTTGCGGTGGCAGTCTCGAATTTCTCTGACTAACAAATCCTTGAACACGTGTTCTGTGTTCGAGAATTTGTTAGTCAATAGTGTAACCGCGTAGTAACTGTCGAATTTGTATCGTACTAACTGCTAACTCGACGTAACTCGCTGAAAAAAAGACCACTCAACACCCGAACGTATTTTCTAAGAAATCCCAAGTATTTTCAGTATTAATAAATCGGTAAAAAATGTCTAACAATAATAATCAATATAAGCAGCCAAGTCCGTGCCGGATCACGTGCAATGAAGGGTTCCGTACTTACTAATAATAATACATTACTGAAAACGACTATCCTACTTATACTGTGAACTGAAAAAGGTCGTATCTTTATGTGAAAGTCACGGCACTTACATCCTTTTGTTTTAGCGAGACCGTTTTTCAGCGATATTTTAAAAACTTGTTGGACCTATCTTGTTCATAACAGTTTTTGTTGTAAGTATTTAATAGTCACTATGTCTACGAATTATTTCATATTTTCTATGGCACGGTCCAAAACTTTACAAAATACAACCTGATTATGCTCAAATCACATTGGACACCCACATTTGTCGAAATCCTCAAACTACATGAACCCTGTACTCACAATGATATCAGAATCTAGGTGCTTGTCCTTACATTACTCCACTCAGATTCAGTACCTACACGCAACGCAAGGTTAGTCAAAGTAAATAAATATTCAGGAGTAGCACGCACGTTGTAAATGCTCCCGCTGTCACAGCAGCAAACGAATAGCGGTTTATTATTCACGCTCAGATTATTTCTGAAGAGCCTGCACGCTGAAACACAACCTGAAGTGACGAGGGTGAGGAATTAAAAAAAAGTATTTTTATACCACTATTTCCAAATTTTCATTAAGTGCTCCACCCATGCCCAACTTTGTAATGTTACTAATGTAAATAGTGTTTTTCTACTCCAGCATTATAATCGCTTAATTAAAAGACTGACAGCAGTATTTTAAAACAATAAACTTTTTATACGAATGCTAGTCTATACATATACAATGTCATTATATGACTTGGTGGGAGAATCAGAATGGATTTCCATACCTACATTATGAAATACTAATGTATACAACAGTTTTATTTAATTTTTTAAAGAGACATATTTCAATGTCCGTATTCAGCAACCATATAGTTTTTTTTAAATAAAAGCTAATTATTTTGCTGTCGTTGAAAAAATATTGTATATAACGTTGCATAATTAGGTCTTAAAATTCTTTCTTTAATAACCGCGACTCTCGAATTATTAGAGTCCTTATTATGTAATGTATATAACTGTTGCATTACTATTTAGTTCTAAATCTACATTATGTCTTTGTAATAGATAAGGACTTTGTAATACTGAACGTCCAATACGCAGCAAGTATAATACGGACCAAAATTACGCTGCTCTCCTAGTATTTACCTGAAACACTGCAAAGCCAAGCAAGAGTAAACAATTATCGTGTGAGTTACTAGTTAGTAAGCGGGCTACATCGTCTGACCGCCCCCTGGGACACTGATTGACATTGCTACAACTGAAGTTAAGGTCGGTAGCGCCTTGCAAAAATAAATAAACACTGTCCATATTTACACATAAAATACTGCTTTAACGTAAAAGAGGGACATATTTAGATGTAAATATCCAAATTTTCTAGCTGACGTTGTTTTCCGTTTCAGTGATGGCGTGACGCCCGCAAGGCTGCGGCAAGGCCAAGGCCCGCGCTTCATTATGCAAATTATGGCGCTTGCGCAGCGTTAATCGCCTCGCTAACTCAGCCATCCTGAACAAAAATGCAGTTGTCACTATGAAACTCTAACGGAGATACGACGTGTTGCAAAGCATGGCAGAACACTACTACATGCAACTATGCTGCTGCAGTACTAAAACAGCTTATGAAGTTCAAAATGTATAAACAACTAGCTCTTTTGCTTGTACGGCGAAATGGCTTCGTTTAATACTCACACTGAAAATGCTGAAAGTGAACTCATTGGCGAAATACTGGCCTAGATTTTAGTATTCGCTGCTTATTTGAAATGAATGAATGTGTGATGTGTGGTGTTACTCACACACCCATATCCTCTTGCCGGAAGGGCTATCAGAGGTTTCCTAGCTCACTCAGCGGTCTTAGGAAAGCCTACGGGAGAAGTCGGGTAAAATAAGAACAAGGATGTAGTCTAATATACAAAGCGGGGGCTTTATGCCCGTTTATTTAGACGAAAGTCCTGACTTAATCTAGTGCAAAGCTTAAACGGTACGAATACGGAATCGGTGGTATCCTAGGGACCCCGGGGGTCGAGCGCGAGAGGGGCAGGACACAACAAGGACGTCTCGGGAACCGAGCCGCCAGCGAGTCGTGGTTCGGGTGTTACGAGGACTTCTCGGGAACCGAGCCGCCACGGGTAACCGGGAGTTCTATCTTTCTACTGGTGTGTAAGACGGGACACCTCAAGGACGTCTCGGGATCCGAGCCGCCAGCGAGAGGTGGTTCGGGATGTTACGAGGACTTCTCGGGATCCGAGCCGCCGCGGGTAACAGGTGAAGTTGGACGGTGACGTCACGAGGACGGGCTCGGGAGCCGAGCCGCCAGCGGGTGACGGGGAGCGGAGATCAGGAGGTGGGCAGGATAGGAGGGGGGCAGAGCCAGGCGCACGGCGGACCGCTAACCGGACTCTGACGCGGCGCGATCGCGCAGCGCCTTATATGTGCGTCGGTAGCGGGGGTCGGGGGCGGCGCGGTGCAGTGGTAGGGCATGAGCGGCGCGGCGAATACCTCGGCCCCCCGCGCCCTTCCTCCCGTGCGTCGATGCAGGCTTGCTTCGTCGCATGTCCCCTCCACTTGCGAAGATTTTTACCTGGGGAAAAATCGCCTTTAGTCCTAGGGTCGGAAAGAAGTAGGTAAAAATAAAGTTGGTGCTTCTTATGTCCCCGGGATTTTTTTCCCATTTAAAAAAACAAAAAAAAAACTATTTTTTTGCCATTCTGCCTCAACATTTTTTTCGTGCAAACATTGATAGTTTGCCAAATCTTATATTTTATAATTGTAATAAACTATGGAGTGTTTGGAGAAGCCCCATGTTTACAATTTATACTCATATCCTTGCATTAGTTTATGTTCGGTATGTCATGAAACTGTTATATGAGATTGAGCTTTGCCGGTTGGACCGTAAGGTCACTATTTGAACGGCGGAATTGGTTTTAATCGACTAACTGAAATGCTTCTAGGTATAATTATATAATGGTATAATATTATAATAGGGTGTCTGCTTGTTTCCAAAATGGGTGCCCGTCTTGTATGGGCTTTCGTAATGAGTTATGAATGGAATATCGACCCCGTGGGTAATATGGTTTAATTCCTGCCATGCGTACCGTGAATTTATTTGACAGTAGGTTTGCTTATCTCTAGTATCTGGCGAAAGTGAAAACAGAATATATTAATATGTCTATATTTATTTGCTTATTATAATAATAATAATATTTCTTTATTTTGGATATTTCATTGGACCGTATTGTAGCGCGCATTTTGGGTGGTGGGTCCCTTGTTTTCGCCTGGCGCCGGTCTTTTATATTGGGGAAGTCGTACGGCGCCTAGGTGTCTCCCTCGGTTCCTCTTCCTTCCGGTGCGGCGCCTTTTCCTTATGGGGCCGGTTTGCGCTGTACTTGTACTGGTGTCTGCAGTTTCATTCTGTTCCATCAGCTCGCTCACCATTTGGAAATCCGTTTCGTCGGCCATCAGCTCGAGTGCTTCTTCCAGGAGTGTCCAGTCGAGCTGTGTCGGTGTTTGACCTTGTGGTTGTGGTGATGGTGGTTCGGGTGACGGCTGTGGTGCTGGTTGTTCTGGTGCTGGCTGTGGTGCTGGCAGTTGGGGAGACGGTGGATGTAGTGGCGGCGGTGACGGCGGTATGGCATCCAGGCGGTATGCCTTGCACCAGTTCACGCCGTTGGACATTAGTTCCACTATTCCCGGGTGCCCGGATATTCTGGTCCAATAACCTGTCTGCGCGTCTATTACCTCTTTTGGTGTTGGTATTTGGCTCATTGTAATTATTTGTGTGACTGACGTCTTGTTGTGACTGTTTCCATACGAATTTTTCATTTTTCTTTAATAGTTTTAGTAAGGGTGCGGTGATCTCTGCGTATTTTGGGATGAATTTTCTATACCACGATGTCATTCCTATCAGTCTTCTTAGAGATTTTACATCCTTAGGGGCTTCTAGGTTATTAATGGCTTTGATTTTTGCTTCGTTCATTTTTATTCCCTCTCTGGTTACGGTGTGACCCAGGTATTCCACTTCGGCTTTTGCAAACTCGCACTTGGCTGTGTTTATCTGTAAACCTGCTTGTCTTATTCTTCGGAATATTTCCTCTAAGTGTTTGACATGTTCTTCAAAAGTCGGGCTGCATACAATGATATCGTCAAGATATACGTATGCGTGTGGTTCGAGTTCTGGGCCTATGACCTGGTCTAGCAGCCTCTGGAAGGTTGCTCCACTGGAATGTAAGCCAAAGGGCATGACCTTGAACTGGAATAATCCTCGGCCTGGGACTGTGAACGCCGTGACGGGTCTACTGGCTTTTTCTAGAGGTACATTCCAATATCCGTTCTTTAAGTCAAGTTTTGAGAAATATTTGGCTTGTCTTAACTTTTCCAGGGTGTCGTCTATTTGTGGGAGTGGATATGCGTCTTTTTCTGATGCCTCGTTTATTTTTCTGAAATCTATGCAAAATCGGTATTGTCCGTTGTCTTTTTTGACAAGTACGACCGGTGAGCTGTATGGGCTGTTTGATCTCTCTATTACCCCCTGTTGTAGCATTTCTTTTATGTGCGTGTCGATAATCTCTTGTTGTTTGGGGTTGCGAGGATAATATTTTTGTTTAATGGGTTCGTTGTGTTTTAGTTTTATTTTATGCTCGACCCACGTATTCCCTTTTGGGCTTTGTTCGCAGAGCTTGAACTGTTGCTGAAGCGTAGCCTGTAAGATGTCTTCTTGCGTTTTTGTTAGCGTTCGTTCTCCTGAGCTCTGTTCGATCTGCGCGTTTTGGTTTTTGGTGGGCCTTGGCTTGGCTTCGTCCTCTGTTGAGTTTTGCGGTTGGGGTTGATCTTGCGCGGTATGTATTGGTGCGGGTGTACCTGTTGGCCATGCTATGGACACGCCTATTCTCTTCAACACGTCCATTCCTATTATCGTATGGGCTGCTGTCGGTAATACCCTTACCCAGTGTTTAATTGCGGTCCCCTTTATTTCCACGTCGATTAGCATGCACGTGTTAATGGTAGTCTTCGTACCATCGGCTAATACCACGACTATTTGTGTCGGTTTTGCGGGAGCACACTGCTCTTTACACGCTTCGTACACCTCTTTGTTTATGTATGTATTTGTGGATCCTGTGTCTATGAGACACGTGTAGTTGTTTCCTGATATTGTGGCCTCTTCGTATATTCTGTTGTCTTTCCGGTCTTGGTTTCCGGCAGCTCCCAGAGATCCGTCTTGATGGTTGGGCCTGCTCTTGCAACAGTTACGGCTCAGTACGCCTAGCCTGCCGCATCCGCTGCAGAAGAGGCGGCCCTGGGACCTACATTCCCGCGTATTGTGGCCTGGTTTTCCGCATGTCCAGCAACATGTCCTGGAATCGTATGCCGGATGTACCTTTGTCATCAGCCTGTTTCCCGGTGTGCCGCTACCCGACGGCCGCTCTTGAGCGTTAACGTCTCTGCGTGGTCTTGCGGGTGTTGACTCTTGTGGCTGCCGCCAGTTGTGTTGCGGCCACATGTGTGTGTTTGCTACGTACCTCTGCGTGTGAGGTGCCTGGTATTCTGTGGGTTTGTTATTGTAGGACGGTGCTGTAATATTCTCGTACTCTGCCGCTAATCGTAGTAGTCCGTTAACGTCTTGGTATTCGTGTTTTTTGATGTAAAGTTTATATTCTTTTTGCATGTTCTCATGTATACGGTGTAATTTTTCCTCTTGGGTCATGCTCCCGTAGCGTCTCATTAGGGTTTGCAGGTCCGTTAAATAGTCTATAAAGCTTTCCTTGAACCTTTGTTTCCTCGCGACGATCTTTACTATCAGATCCTCTTCGTAGTTTGTCGGGAAGTAATAAAGTTTAAAGAGTTGTATAAATTGGTCCCATGACTCCCATGACTCGGCGTTGTTTCTATACCAGAGTAGAGCCTTTCCTTGCAGGATCCGCGGTAGGGTTGGTAATACGTCCTCGTTATCTATTCCGCCGGCTGCTACCAGCTCTTCCAGCCTCTCTATGAACTCCACTGGGTTATCGGTCGTCCTGAAGGACAAGTTCCACTCCCTGATCAGACGATTCAGCCTGTCCGGCTTTCCATTCTCCTGTTCGTCCACCATGCTTATAGGGCACGGCTTTTCCGGTGTCCCGTACTCCTCGGTAGCTCTGAGTATCTCTACGAGTAACTTACGGATTTGCTCGACCGTCTGACCTTCTGTGGCGATGCCTCTTTTCTCGGCTTCCTTGATGAGTTCCGGTTTATGCAGTTGGTATATCCAGGAGGTTTGCATCTGGATACGGGGACCTGTAATGGGTACTTACGGTGCGGTGTGGGTTTATGCGGGCCACTTATTCCGGTCGGGTGTATTGCAGTTTTATATTTTATTTTATTCGGGTGGGTGGGCGGGATTCGTCGCGTGGACGCTACTTGTTATCTGTGATGTGTTATATCTAAATATCTACAGCCAGACGCGGTGGCGGAAATGTAAAAAAAAATATCGCCTTTAATCCCGTCCTCTCCCGGCTCCTAAAGCACCTAAAGACTCCTGTGTGAGTTGTAATCGTTGGGCGCCAAATGTGATGTGTGGTGTTACTCACACACCCATATCCTCTTGCCGGAAGGGCTATCAGAGGTTTCCTAGCTCACTCAGCGGTCTTAGGAAAGCCTACGGGAGAAGTCGGGTAAAATAAGAACAAGGATGTAGTCTAATATACAAAGCGGGGGCTTTATGCCCGTTTATTTAGACGAAAGTCCTGACTTAATCTAGTGCAAAGCTTAAACGGTACGAATACGGAATCGGTGGTATCCTAGGGACCCCGGGGGTCGAGCGCGAGAGGGGCAGGACACAACAAGGACGTCTCGGGAACCGAGCCGCCAGCGAGTCGTGGTTCGGGTGTTACGAGGACTTCTCGGGAACCGAGCCGCCACGGGTAACCGGGAGTTCTATCTTTCTACTGGTGTGTAAGACGGGACACCTCAAGGACGTCTCGGGATCCGAGCCGCCAGCGAGAGGTGGTTCGGGATGTTACGAGGACTTCTCGGGATCCGAGCCGCCGCGGGTAACAGGTGAAGTTGGACGGTGACGTCACGAGGACGGGCTCGGGAGCCGAGCCGCCAGCGGGTGACGGGGAGCGGAGATCAGGAGGTGGGCAGGATAGGAGGGGGGCAGAGCCAGGCGCACGGCGGACCGCTAACCGGACTCTGACGCGGCGCGATCGCGCAGCGCCTTATATGTGCGTCGGTAGCGGGGGTCGGGGGCGGCGCGGTGCAGTGGTAGGGCATGAGCGGCGCGGCGAATACCTCGGCCCCCCGCGCCCTTCCTCCCGTGCGTCGATGCAGGCTTGCTTCGTCGCAAATGTATACGCTAACTTCTTTTTTGGCAAATGATTCAGCCCGTTCCCGTCATTCATTAATGCAAGTAGCTCTATTATTACAAGAATTGACATGGCTTCAGAATATTCTTTAGACTCGAGACTGTTTTAAAGTAATAATCTGTTCATCATCGTTGCACCGACTATACTTTGTTTATTTAAATTATTTATTTAAACTTTATTGCACTTTACTCACCGGTAACCATTCAATATGGTGCCACGTACTGGTGGTTTAATCTCAGCAAAGAGAACTGATGATGAACTTCCTATACAAAATTATTTTAATGGATGGACGTAAGTCTCTTTATCGACGTATACCTATCAGCAACAACAGCGGCCTAATCACTAATCAACGAAAGTAAAACGTATTCAAGTCCATTGTGTGAATATTATCGAAGCTTTCATTATAAACACTTTCATTCACAGCACACCACCAATCCGCAGACAGAGCTAACCAATTGTCGTACAATTTGCAAATAAAATGTATTACCCATTTCGAACCTTAATTTATACACTGTAAAGTACAAAAGCTGTTGACCACTTTCTTTGCCAACTGTACCTATGTAAACGCCGTCGACTTGGCAGTCGGCCGGGGACCAAGGGACCTCGTGCCAAAGACAACAGCACGGGCTAGACAAATAATGCGTTAGCTTCTATAAAAACAACAAATTATCTAATTTATCACAGGTATACATATTTATGAACTAAACAATGGGTCATCATTTTAGCCATAATACTGTCGAAATAAGTTACGACTCCGACGCAACTACTGGGAACACTGGGTTAGGTCTCAGTATCTGCTCGAAGCTAACCTTGTTATTAGACGTTGTCAATTTGTCAGTGATTCGCGAACATTACGGTACGGTTAAGAATCTTGTGTTACATAATAAATAACTACGTCAAATACTATGACTTCAGAAAAGATCGCAACGTGCCCAACAGCCTATTCATTAAAATAATGTATTTGCAACATAGGTAATATTTTTATTATCTAACTCCATGAGTTTAAATTGTGTTTCTAGCAATGAATGAAACATGCATTGGATGTTGCAAAGTCAGATTTCACAAATGTTCCATGAAAAGTTATTTTATCTGATTACTTATGAACGTGCCCGAACGTTATTTTATTTGACGTTATACACGTCCTTGGTTTTATAATTCTGCAGTAGCACGAGCACGACGCTTTACACTATTAGTATGGGTAGTGTAACGAGTGTAACACTGAATTGAATTGTAATATCTAATACTATGGTGAACTGAACGATGTGGAAGGGAGGGACACGGCCGACGGCGGCGCGCCTTTGCGGTGACGTATCGTGAGTTTTATGAATAAGTGAGTTAGTCTTTGAGCCTGCTACAAATAAAATCGAGAATGTTTTCTATTGGGAACGTATAACCGTTATGTGCTTTTTATTTTGGTTCCAAAGTTTCAACGGTAGTTATGTCTATACCGATTGAATTACCGTACCTAAAGTACTTAAAGAATTTTGAATCACTATAAAATTTTTTGCATCTCGTATTCACCGCCAATTTCCTTTTTTTAAGGTTTCAATCCAACTGATTGCCTGTCTATTATGTATGTACTAATCCTGCGTTGGCGTGAAATGTATTAATACCTTGATGATTTTTTGACTAATAATCAGAATTTGATTAAATTAGAAACTAAAGTGGGGCCCCATATATAAACGTGATTTTTCGGCAAGTAGGGACGGTTGTACGACCCTTCGTGTGCAAATCTGAATCACACTTAGCCGGTTTTTAGCAATTAGTGTGGCTTGGCGCCGAGCGACGTGTTATAAAAGTAGTTGTACCAACCGCAACAGCAATTTCAACTTTAATTGGTCGTACCGACGGATACCAACATTTTGATATTATTCAAATAAAAAGACCTAACCTGGATCCGACCTCGCTTAGATTGGCGTCTGGACTGCGACTCGGGGTCGCGGTATGTACCCCACATATATGCTCTTGTGGCACGGACGTGGACCGACTGGGACACCATGGATTGTGTTGTCAAAAAAGTGCAGGCCGTTTTTCGAGACATGCGACGCTTAATGATATAATCCGCCGGTCTCTTGCCACCGTCAATGTGCCTGCTCTTCTTGAGCCGACTGGCATGGTCAGGGACGATGGTAAGAGACCTGATGGGGTGTCTTTAGTTCCTTGGAGCGTGGGACGGATGTTGGTGTGGGATGCTACCTGTGTAGACACACTGGCACCGTCTCACCTCCAACGGACTACAGTAAAAGCGGGTGCAGCGGCGGAAAACGCCGAAATTCTAAAGCGTAATAAATACAAGGGCCTCGGCAGAGAGTACATGTTTGTACCTTTTGGCGTCGAAACTCTAGGTCCATGGGGTCCCAGCGCGCATAAGTTATTTGCAGAAATTGCGAAGCGTCTGGTTGACGTAACTGGTGACCGAAGAGCTGGCGGTTTCCTCGCTCAACGTATCAGCATTGCGATACAGCGAGGAAATGCCGCCAGCATCCTCGGTACAATGCCTCAAGGGCCCGTTTTAGATTTAAGTTAGTTTTAATTTTCTTTATATTATTTTGGTTAAGTATTCTTGTATATATTTTCGTTGTACATAAATAAATGATCCTCTAATAAAAAGACTGAAGATTTGAAATTCATTCTACAAACCTACCAATTTGTCACCACAATCGCTTTGAAACTGAATGACAATCCCTTTCCGTCTTATAGCTACGTCTCTAGGTTGCAACTGACAAATTGATAAGTGTGTAGAACAACGATTATGGATAAACATTAAAACAGAGAACAATTCTAAAGAGAATTGAACCTACCAGAGACTGGTCGGGCTGGCAAACCAGAGGCGCGGGCTTGATACCCGTCTTAGACTACGTTTGTTCTCTATATGAATTAATAGAAAAATTTATCGTGGTTCACGTTAAATAAAACGACGATATGTAAAACGAGTAAATCACATTAATCGCAGAATGTGCAATATTTTATTTATGTACTACCATAGACTACTCGTATTAATGAGATAAGTAGGTAATAAGAGATATGACTTGAATAAAAAATAAACGATTGACAATCGAGCCATCACCAAAATATTGGCGCCGGGTTTTACCTTTTTTTTTCTGGGGGGAAAATCCATTATCGATACCACCACACCGCCGGGACAGTGCGGAGGTTATGTCGGACTTGCACCGACTAAAAACCCCCCCGATCGTCCTCCTCAACTCATTTCGGACGGCTCTGGGATCTCCGTCGGAACGCACCAGTGCCGCCCTAGAGTCACACCTCTTTGGGTCCCACAGTCTGTTTTCTTAGACGATCGCAGCCCCCAACTGCCACCGTCTTCGACCCCAAGGACCCTCTTTTAGTCGCCTTGTACGACAGGCAGAGGATACCGTAGCCGAATTCTATGCCCCGGCTACAGGGCGCAACGGCGACACATTATCGTCGCCGCCTCCTCCTCCGAGCAGGGTCAGTACGCTCCCGTTCACGCTCTGCAGTCTCCTTGTGGATCAACTGCTGGATAATTGCGTAACATCTCGAACGAGCGTTAGATTTGAACATTGTTAACTGTCAGCTACAAAAAATGACACTTGATATAGGCACCAATGACCAAACTCGCCTTCGGAAAGTTACGTAATTACGTTGCTTTTACTACAATAAACTAATACATGATTTTATTTTTGTACGGGTAGCTTAGTTAGTGCCGAAAGAAAATGCGACACTATTTAGTCAGTTTAGACCAATGCGGCTCATAACTTAGTATCTTATTCACTGTACCTATACTGATGTACGCCAAAAGGAGAGGTTATAAACAGTGATCGTAACTTCGGCAGCATTTTCGGTACAGCGTAGTGGTGTTAATGGAATTGGGATAAATAATTAAAATTCTTATGATTCATTAGCGTTAATAACGTTAATATTAACTTTAATTAACCGTTTAAATTGTATTTGTCCATACAAACTCCGTTAACGTATACGCTGCACCGAAAATGCTACAAAAGTTACGATCACTGGTTACGAATAATATTATCAATATGGAATAACTTACCATCTCTATAACGCATCACAAATCTGTTACTTTGAGAGGCCCATAAGAGTATTTGTCATAAAAAACAGGCGGGGTCGGCCGGCTGCTGATTCACTCGGGCGCATCGGCGATCGCCCCGCGCCTGTCTGACGATGCATAGACGGTTTATACAACAATTATAAGTTATATAGACCGCGGGCCAGCAACAGATTTCAATGACAAATTTTCTCGCACCATAATTTATACAATGGTTATATAAGTTTATATTATGAAGCCCGATGAACGTCAGCTGCGATTTCTGGGTTGAGGAGCAGCAGCCTATCAAAGACGTAAAAAAACGGTAATTTCCTTTCGACTTAAACTTGTATCAAATAATAGTTAAGCCAATACCTTAAAGAAAAAAATGCGTAGATAATTCTGATCTGATGCTGATTGTACTGGCATCACGTTAGAATGGCGTACGTGTTATGAACCACCAATGATTATTATCTTGATATTATTGATTTGACAATAAGAGAGGAATAGGCGGTCGAATAATAATATATATAATTTATACAAAAAAATCCGACTACGACTGTACATCTCTATGTCACACACATGTCATTTTTACATATCCATCCTACTTCACCACCTGTACTGCTTTCCGATAGCAAATGAGGTGGTTACTACAGATCCCAACTGAGTCACTTTATATGGGCCGATGATATTTGAGGAGTTCCGTCGATTCCTCAGGGAACCCATACTGACCTTCAGTTCCTCATTATAACTTTTACTTCAAAATGTGTATTTTTACGAGCATTGGTTGCTACGTCAACAAAAATTTCATCGGAATCTGTGAAGTGCCTACATCATTGAGGAGTTCCATATGACAACTGTGATCATCATCACCAGTTCCGCTTCACCAAATTTGTGGTTTCCGAGAGCCAGTGCTTGGTTACCTACAGAAAATACCGAAATCAGCATATATGCGTGCCTATCAAATTCGAGGAGTTCCTTCGATTCCTCCTAGATCCCATCATCAGACCTTCACCAAATGTATATGGAACCAATTTCGGGGTACCTGCTTTGAAACAAAAAAATAATTATAAAAATCGGCTAACGTGGTTAAGAGTTATCGGGAAACATACATACATATAAAAAAAGCAAACACGCAGACGAATTGAGAACCTCCTTCCTTCCTATTGAAGTCGTGTCGATACAGACGTGAGTGTGTACTTATTTACGAGTATATTCAACATATCATATCATTTATTTTCAAAAAGTGATATTAATCCGATAATTACCCGAATCCGATATAATAAGCCACTTATGGATTTCATGTAGGTATCTCACGCAGGCATTAACGCAGTCAAGTAGAACCTATATGCTATGCTGGCTCACTATTTCTTTAACTTGAAGAAAAACTACTCAAGCAATATAATAATGTCAGTGTCAAGAATCTAGTTATATAGATACATAGATAACCTATATATATTCATAGTAGTCTTTGTAGATAACCTTGTCTATTACTTTGTAGATTACTTTGTCATTTTTACCTAATGTAAACGCAAATGTTTTACATGCAGTTCAGGCGCCACACATTTTTCAATTTATTACACCGAACTCTTATCTCTAAGGCCTTATCTACTGATCCGCAGGTTCAATAAACAGAAATGTAAGAGCTTGTAATCATTTTAATTAGCGTTATCAAAAAACCTTTCTCAGATATGTTACACTAATATGCGATAGCTTCAACTGATAATTACAATAATAAGTTTAATAAGAAAGAAGCGATTTGTTTTATACTCGTATGCAAAAAAATATATAATATTCAGAGGTTATTTGTATATATCGTTTTTAATTTGAGTAGATACAGCACAAATGCGCTTTTTCTACTCCTGCTTTATAATCTGTCAATTGAATGACTGACAGGACAGCAGTATTAAATAATATTTTTTTTATACAAACTCAAGTCTATACCATAGAGAAATCATTATATGCCTGTTGGAAGAATCAAAATGGATTTCCATACATTATTATACAACTTTTTTTTAATTTTTGAAAGATTACGTCTATGTCCATATTCTGCCACCATATCGATTTTTAATTTGAGTCAAATTATTTTGCCGTCGTAGAAAAATTATTGTTTGCAACGTTACATAATATAAGGTTATAAAATTCGAAAGTCACTGTAACGAAACGAGCGTAGGGAGCCCTAATTATGTAATTGCACAGCTCGAGATCTTAGGTGCCATATTTTACTTACTTCACAATATTTTACTATATTACCTACGTACTTACATAAGTATAATGTAATTAACAAAGATTCTTAACTCAAACTCGCAGTAATCAATCTGAGATGAGCAAGGTCTGTAATAATGAAATAAATAATTTTAATTATTTGTATAAGATGTCTACAACACAGGTTGAAGGGTGAATTACAAATAATAATAATAATGTATAAAAATACAAATAATTAAAATATTTTATTTTAATAAACAGTTGTTCCAGTTGTCGTTGTTTATTTTAGTTGGCCTTAAGTGATTGATGAATAAAATTGTACAGATAGACCGACCAGTCGGATGAGGCGGAATTACTATTTCTTGTAGTCCGCTAGTCGGATCAACAGGAAAAAAATGTCCACGTCGTCCGATCAGTCGGACAAAGCAGTCGGACCACGTAGCCACAGGGACATTATGCGACGCCATTGATTTTGCCAGTCTTCATAAATTTCATAATTAACTAGTTTAGTTAGTTTCAGCTTAATATTATTAATTAAGCAAAAAAAGTTGCATTTTTCAACTAATGAACCAGCGAATGATCCTTTTTAGGGTTCCGTACCCAAAGAAAAGTCTGTCACCAGGCTGTATCTCATGAACCGTGATAGCTAGACAGTTGAAATTTTCACAGATGATGTATTTCTGTTGCCGCTATAACAACAAATACTAAATACAAAATAAAATAAATATTTAAGGGAGCTCCCATACAAAAAAACTTCTTAAAAGTTGCTCGTTGTGTTCATCAGGCGCTGGGGTCAACATGAGTCTCAAATAGTATGGGAAAACTAAAATCCGACTCGTACTTGACCAAAATTCTACTTGATGTTATTCAACGTTGTTATTACAGATAAAAAGAATAAAAGAAAAAATAATATTAATTTAATTTAAATTAAAAAAAGGTTATAATTAAGTGTCTAATGTTGTAAAGGTAATAAATTGTACGGAACCCTTCGTGCGCGAGTCCGACTCGCACTTGCCCGGCTTTTTGTACAATCGTGGTTATGTCAGTAATAGTTAGAAGGTATTGTTTTCTTTACATTGTAGGGATTACGGTAGTAATTATTAGTAGACACATTGGAATATAGTTCATGTAATATTTATTAAGGAAAGTAAAATCCACATTGCTTCAGTTTTCCTCATTTTAATGTGCCAGATACTTGTTTATACACGCGAAACAAAGGTGCATACTGCATGCGGTGCTATTACGGTACCTATTACGGAGAGGTATGCTTGTCTACCTTTGGGTGAGGCATATGATGGTAAGAAAGAAATGGCATTCCTATTTTTACAGAGCGTTAACAGAATGCTAAACGCTAAACGGCCCAATGCTCGGCACCTTAACACATTCAGCGTCGTGCGAGAACCCGATTGTCGAGTGCCCTGTTCTTAGCTGCTACGGGCTACATATGGCGAATACATGGCTACGGCCTACGCGCTCCTGAATTAGTGGTAATATATATCACCACTAATTCAGGAACAAGAATAAGATAAAGCTCGGTTTACTACTCGCGGCAGAGGTTTATTTTTCCTAACCGATAGTAGTTCACTGACATTCATATCATAGGTACAGTCGAGTTCATAAACATATGAGCAAATCCAAGCCTTCAAAAATAAATGTACATAGTAACGTACAAATATATCTAAACACCATATCAGCCGAAGGACGTCCACTGCTGGACATGGGCCTCCCCCAATTTCATGGGGGGTAAATGCCATAATCGCCACGCTTGGCATGCGGGTTGGCGATCGCAGGATCTCCACCGCACTTTAGGGATGCTGCTGCGGATCCCCCGGTGGTCCTGGTCGTAGTTTTAGGACGTACCCGGGTCCAGATTTATAATTCGTAAGTATATATAGGTACACGTGTCATCCGTCATATTCATCTGAGCAAGCCTCTCAATAATATTTAAGCAACTGAAACATAATAAATATCTGTACTACGATTTTTACGAAATTATTTAAACGAGTGGAAGCACGTGACTATTGAGGCTAAGGTTATTTTCAAATATTTATGAACAGACAGTGGCACATAAATTTATGTATGTAGTAACGTTTTCCAATTTGTTGTGAACAAGTACGAGTAGGAGCTCATAACATAAATATCTGCACAGATAAAACATTTCACTTAAATATTAAATTCTACAATAAAGTTTGGCAAAATTATGTGAACAAGTAGAAACTCATAAACATCTGAACAAAACAGGCAGAAAAAAGAAAAATATTCAGGAGCAAGTAATAAATGTTGATATCAAACCTCTTTTAAACCGAGTATAAAACACAAAATAGTAAAAGAAGCAGCACGCAGATTAATGACAGTTCTATGACGTGCCACTCAAACTGAAAGAGACAAAACAATATGACAGTATGGTACTCTTTTCGGTGATTGTCATTTGTGAAAATTCAAAATGTTTTATCTGTACAGATATTTATGAGCTCCTACTTGTTCACAACAAATTGGAAAACGTGAGTACATATATTTCTGTGCCACTACCTGTTTACAAATATTTGAAAATAATCCTTGTGTCAATAGATATGTGGTTCCACTAGTTTAAATTATTTTGTAAAATTTGATAGTCCTGATACTTATTATTTTTCAGTTGCTTAAATATTATTGAGGGCTTGCTCAGATGAATATGACCGATGACACGTGTATATATTTTCGAATGATAAATCCGTGCAGATGTATTTGTACGTTACTATGTACATTCATTTTTGAAGGCTTGGATTTGCTCATATATTTATGAAGTCGACTGTACATACTCGTATATATAAGGTGCTTCCAAATTAGATGCCAATACTTTAACTTACATCAAAATAATTTACTTTAAATAGGAATTAATAAAACTTTTTATATGTTTTTTTGTTTTCATTTCCCGAACAAAATAATTAAATTAAAATTCTGCCAAAACATAATCATACTGTGCGGTGCGGTGCATTTAACTGACAAGGTGGTTATCACTTTCTGTCAAGTGAGTTTCACATTGGATGCTAGTTGAAGTGGCCAGTTAAGTGACAGTCAAAAGAGGTTTCACACGATAATAAAAGAAGTCTTAAACATTGAATACAGATTATCTCATTAACAGGGTGTTTTTACGTGGCACAGTTGTTTTCCTAATTTTCTCCAAAAACTAACATACACTTTAAATTAGTTTTATACTTAAGTCTACTTCTAAGGACGAGTACTATCAGCTCATTAAGTATTGGCATCTAATTTGGAAGCACCTTATACAGAAATAAATAATCAGAGCTCGGAAAGGGTGACCTGTTTTGTGAGCTAGCATGACCACCCAGACATATCCTGTCATTTAAAAAAAAAGTAAAAGTAAAAGTCAGTTATTCTTCTATACAGGGTGATTCAGGAGACGTGAGCAGGACCAAAACTACATACATAGTAAATGGCAATGAATCGTTCACCATTGTATTTAAGTGAAACACCCATACCTTTTTCCTGTATTTTAATTTTTGTTAAGTTAAAGTTTAATTCTCTACAATCATGGTCACCCTACAACAACTGGTTTATAAAGATTAAACCTCTAACTGTTATGACAGCACTTTGATTACGAAGAAAGTAAATTGTCACATTGAGTGAGATACGATATTTCAAAAGTTATCGGACTCAGATGACATTCAATTTGACACGTATCACTTGACTGAAGTATTCTGATTGTAGAGTGACCATGAATTTCGTAAATAATTTTAAACATTTTGTTTTCAACATCAAAGATAAATGAACGTTAATTTCACTAATAGTGGCACGAAGCAGTAGCTTATGATCTACTGAATCTGTAGTGTTGATCTTGCTCACGTCTCCCGAATCACCCTGTATAGAAGAATAACTGACTTTTACTTTTACTTTTTTTTTAAATGACAGGACATGTCTGGGTGGTCATGCTAGCTCACAAAACAGGTCACCCTTTCCGAGCTCTGATTATTTATTTCATAAGATTGAAAGTTGGGTCAGTGCCGAGACTGCCGAGCTAGCCTACCTTAACTTTCTTCAGGACGGAAGTTGATAGATATTTTACAGTAAAAGACAAAGCGGAACACTCTCGATGAGTATGTGACCGAGTGTAACGAGTGTCCCCGTTTCAGTTTCGGCAAAAATGCTTTCGTATGTCCGGCCGGCGGATTTCCGGATTTCCCGCTGTTCTCCTCTACAGGTCGCATTTCTCAACCGATTCTTATGAAATTTTGTGAGTGGGATTGATTATTAACCGACTTCAATAGAAGGAAGGAGGTTCTCAGTTCGTCTGCATGTTTGCTTGTTTTTTTATGTATGTATGTTCCCCGATAACTCCTGTCCACGTCGGCCGATTTTTACAATATTTTTTTTGTTTCAAAGCAGGTCCCCAAATTGGTCCCATATAAATTTGGTGAAGGTCTGATGATGGGATCTAGGAGGAATCGAGGGAACTCCTCGAATTTGATAGACAGGCATATGCGGATTTCGGTATTTTCTGTAGGTAACCAAGCATTGGCTCACGGAAACCATAAATTGTGGCATAGCGGAGTACAAAATTGGAGTCGGTTTTTTGGTATAAATTATTTTATAGGTAGATTATTTTAGTCGAGTAAAGTTTTCCAAATTTTATTTTCGCGATGTCTACAGCTCCCTTATCTAGTATATGATTGTTTGATTCCTAAGTACTAGGAGAAACCATTGGAAAAAATGCGACTAACAAACTTAATCTTACTCGTAATCCATGCCGTTAAGGACTTGACGGTGTTTGACGACCACTTTGGCTTAGTTGGTAGTGATCCTGTCTACGAAGCCGGAGGTCCCGGGTTCGAATCGCCGTCAGGGCATTATTTGTGCATTTACCACGAATATTGTTCCTGAGTCTTGGATGTTTCTTATGTATGTATGTTTTTATTTATATAAGTATGTATATCGTCGTCTATATAGTACCCATAGTACAAGCTTTGCTTAGTTTGGGACTAGGTTGATTTGTGTAAGATTGTCCCCCAATATATTTTTAAGTAAACAACTCGTATGAGTAATAATCGCGTTTTCAGCCTAAATTCCGATTATTCATAAGTTTTCAACAATCGTGAGTTCACCAGACGCTTACTCGTCACACTAATGGAATGCATAGGTACTCGATCACCAACTGCTATTCACAACAAGTGCCTACTCACCTCACTCCACCCTAGTAGATCTTGACCCCGCTTCGTGAAACTATACAACATTATGTGACATTAACATCAGCCTAGCATGATCGCGTTTACGCACACATAGCATTTTGTATATCTAGTTGAATTAGCCAGTTATAACGTTTAATTTAAGAGTAATTTCTTTGGATTAAGCTTGGTTTACACACGTACTATTAACCGGGCTAATTACCGGGGGTTACGTGATTAATGATTACCTTATTTACACTCAAGAGCAAATAATATTACTAATATTATATACTTTGTATTGAATTAACGTATAAAGTGGACCCATTTTATTTGCTCTTGAGTGTATTTGGAGCAATCCAACTGTGGAAGTACATTATAGTACAAAATACCGTATTCATAATAACACCACTACTTGCTCTGTCTGTATTTATTTATATGGAGAACCAACGACAGCTTTCATAACACACCAACGCTTTATATACCTATATATAGTATTGTGTTCCTGAAGATGAGTAACATACTCTATGTAGTCTATGTTAAGAGCCTCGAGGATACACTATGTTGAGAGTGAGGGACCTGCGTTGATCAGTTAGAGAGTCACCACCACGATCTCAAATCAATTAATGGTCGGTAACGCGTTGTCACTCTTCTGCGCCCATAGGCTACGGCGTCGACCATCAGAAGATCCATTGTATATACACGTGTTTGCCAGCGACGTCGTGTAAAAATGAAGATCATCACTTACGAGTATATCGGTGCGCCTCAGGCGTGTCACTAAGCCTGGCGTTTACAATCCGTATTTAAAACAGTTTACACCATCATGCAATACAAATAATATATTACTTTCGTATCAATGCCATTAGCCTGGGAGTGCTGCCACACATGCCGTGGAAACATTAATCAAAATATGATAACAACTTCACTGCCGCGAATATCGCAACAGTAAATCACTCTTTTGCACGGTGATATGTTATGCTTATTAATATGTAATAACTTTCACAATTATTATAAGTTATAACTGTTTTACTGTAGTATAGGTAGCATAATGTCCAATAAAGTATTGGGTACGTGATAAAATAACGAATGTTTACATGTACAATACGTATA
The DNA here is from genome assembly GCA_905163555.1 of Notocelia uddmanniana. Classification (NCBI taxonomy): domain Eukaryota; kingdom Metazoa; phylum Arthropoda; class Insecta; order Lepidoptera; family Tortricidae; genus Notocelia; species Notocelia uddmanniana. Next base: position 19,056,118 of record LR991057.1, read on the forward strand.
CCTATATATTGTATCACACGCTACAAATATAAATATGTACTAACATCAGAGGCTTTTTAACACGTTCCTAATTAATTAAATTGATTAAAATATCAGATTAATACCTACAGTAAAACCGATTAAGACACCTTTTCCTATTTAAAATGTTCAGTAGGTAAACTAAATGTAATAGAAATCGCAATGTGCCTACCTAAATGACTGCCTACCTAGTTTTACATTTGAAAAACAGTCACATTCAGATACATACTGGTACCTGTGTAGCCTAAGGGTCCCCCGCACGCTTGACTGAATTCGATTCTCCATACAAACGTATTTTCGATCTCATTTTAAAACGCCGAGCTGAAATGACATGATACTTTTTACACACAATGGGATCCGCCATATATAGGCCGGAAATTAGTTTCTGTTGCTAGAAACTGTACCTAATACGAAAAAAAAATCTGCGCGTATTTGAGTTTTTAGGTCTTGCTGTATGAAAGCCTTAATAACCGCTGTATTTTTTCTCCATTATAATTTCAAGCAACAGAAACTAATTTCCGGCCTAGATATGCCGGATCTCATTGTGTAGGTATCTATACAATTTTTCATGTTATTCCAGCATGCCGTTTTAAAATAGGAGCGAAACTAAATACGTTTGTATGCAGGAGAACCGAGCTTGCTGCGGACTCTTAACATATATTTCTATTAAACTTACAGAAGTACTAACTGTCTAATTGATCCCCGATTTCTCAAAGTTCCACTAGGCTCATATTCAAAGCTTATCAGCAACTCGCCTGAGAGGGTCCAATGTAAGTTTGACCTCAGATCACAAGACGCTGTTATGTGTCTCGTGGCGAAGATATACTAGGAGCAAGTTATGAGCCAGTGAACAACATAATAGCTGTACCCCACTGCCAGACCCATCACACCTCGATCCAAACACTGTTATATTTAATCTGCCTCGCTCGCCTGAATACACAATGATAAGATCAATGTACCGCAAAATAATTTAATTATCCTTTACAGAAGCCATTTATCAAGAATTAGACAATTATTACGTTAATTCGGTGATGTAACAACACAATTAGTCCCTCAAGACGTTCGGTAACACTAAACAATAAACAATATGCGCCTAATCTTGCTAGATTAGGCGAAATAAAGTTAGTTGTACTTAGTTTTAGTCTGCGGTCCAGACAGTAAGTAACAATGCTATCATGATACTAGCATTCCTCCGTTTTTACCTCAACGGTAAAATTTATCATTAAAATCACAACACTGTCAGTAGTACTTTCATTAATACATTATAGTGTGAAACTGATAGTCGCTCTGGACAGCATGAAACGTGAGAGCTACCTACATGAATTGGTCATTGTATTTTTGTAACTTTAGCTAGAGGTACAACTGTGCTGTCTAGTTAGTGTCTAACCAAAATGATTACGAAAATATAACAGTAAATGCTTTACACTTACGTCTCGTTTGAAGGAAGTTAGTCACATGATTCGATTGTTCCGTTGCCCAATTAAAAGCTCATTCAGTTCGTGTAATGCTTGTTTTACGAGGCTGTATCACGCCAGGATGACGCGTGGCACGCCACGTGTGCTCATGCACTCACATCATAAAGTCCTGGAAGAACAACATATGGATTAAGAGTTTTATAGTCACTTCGGGCGTTATTCAACCGAGATCCCTGGAGGTGCATCACGAGAATGTCGCTTATTTAACGCATTTCTTTTCATATTACATTTAGCTACTGGACGTAAAATTCACAGTAGGTTGTATATTCTCGAGCTTCATGCATTCAATTAAGGTAACTGTCATACAGTGCATTGGTGTTACGTAAGAGACAATCTCGTGCAGACGTGCAATGGTGCAGCGGTCGGGGTGAAGAACCGGGCGGGTCGGCGCGATAAACCGCCGTCCTGTTTACTGTTCGATCATTATAAATCATAGACGCAACCAGCCTCTGACCCCTCGTTAGTGTTTGACTCGCATCCCGGCTAGGGCGCACCGAAATATACATCGAAACGATTACTACTCGTGCTAAGATTATATCCGAACAAATCAATTGCGCAGTAATGAGGTCAGTAGATCATCGCCATGGATATCATTAATAATACTAGTGACCTCGCTGAACTTAATTATTTCACTGATTTGAATGGGTCATTGCAATCTTAAACGATAACAAGTACTGTTACAAGAATATTAGAACGCTTCGCAGCGTCGAATGTTTTTTTTTTCCCGCTTCCGTTTTTAGATATAAAATGGGAACGTAAGCTACTCCAGTTGCAGTAGGCATCACATGTATCCGACCGAGGCATGCAATAATTTTCTTGTCGGCAACATTCTAATCGTAGCTATTGATACGAACTCGCAGCCCAGTGGTGGCCGCGAACAGAACTTCCTGCGATAGCAAGCCAGCTAGATAAACGCCACGATTTCCGTCCACCGGACCCCTATTATATCTCTTTTTCTCCTACTTATTAATAAAACTAACGAGCTTCAAGAATTTTAAGTCCTAATTCTTAACAATCTAGAGGCGTGTGGGGCACTCTAATGTCGAGTAGCGATAATTCGATGTCAACAGATATTAGGGTCAATTGCCGCTCCCGCCGCTGTGGAGCTTGAGCTAGTGTTTGTGATAACACTATTTAGACAGGGAACCAGCTACTGCCGTACTGAGTAAACATTCAAAATGTCAATAGATAATGTGACCTAACTCTGGAACTGACCTCATTTGGTATTGGTTGGTACTATACAATTATACATTAGGTAAATATAAAATTACCTTCCGTACGTGATCGACATCATGACGTGACCTTAAATAAATGAATAAATAAAAAAAAATATTTTATTGTATTTGAATAAGTACCTATATATAAGACAGATAATAGTACATTTCGATGCTAGTGCGGAAAGTATGTCATTTCTTCACGAGTACCGAGGGATGCCACGAGCCGCAGGCGAGTGGCAACACTCGGGACGAGTGAAGAATGACATTTCCGCACGTGTATTGAACGACGTTTTTTAATACAGTTGCGAAAAAATAAGAAAAACAACAAGTAATATTTATAAAAACAATATCGAATGTTGCCTTTAGAAACTTAAAACATGCTTGCAGTAAGTAAAAACGCCTCTTCTTTGACAGGCGTTTCGGCAGCTATTCCGTTCCACTCAGACAACTTATTAAGAACGGTTTTTCAATATTCAATATTAAAAAATAAACGTGTTATAATGATGAAGAGGTAAGTAATAAAATATGAAATGTGTATATTTTTCGTATTCTGATATTAACAGTAGGTTTTTATGTTGATTACGACGTTTAAAGGAAACTAATATTTAACACCCTGCAATAAGGAGTCATGCATTGGAACAAGCATAAATTTAAAAAAATTGGAAAAGTAAAAAGCACTAGTGCGCGAAAACCAACTTTCCGCACGCTAAACAGCTACGTAAAGTAGCACTTTTTGAGCAACTGTATTAAAAAATCAATTATATACGTATGCAATATATTCAAACTAAAGGTAAGGATGTACTTTTCGGCATACCTATACGTTTGTATTTTTAGATTGGCAGGTTTTATTATTGATGCTTAGGTACTGGAGCCTGTTTCAAACTAGTCCTTTGCACTAATTCAAAGAGGTCAAAAAAGACATGAAAAATTCACAGATCTCGTGCACTACACGACCATCAAGGTACATTGAAAATGAACTCAACAAAATAAAAAAATGCATTGCATTTGCTAACGTTATGCCAATTTGGTTGATATATAATATATAAACATAGCTCACATACAAAATTCCTATTAAATTGGCAATTTTTTAAAGCGCAGCCAAGTTACGGTAACCACATAAAAAGGCATTTGCCACTTTACTAATATTCACGCAAGATAACGGCGACTTCAAATTAACTCGACCTCCAAACTCCGACTATAACTATAACAAGAATTTTCAAAGTCGAATTCAACATAACACCCAGGAGCCCCAGGAGAAGGATAAATTATATGATATCATAACCTTGATTATTTGTTTAATTTTCTCGCAATCGAAGTGAAAAGCAGATGTATAACTCATGTATAAAACTCATTTTATCCTCTACTTTATATTTCGATAAATTGTCTCGGATAAAATGGCTTGTTTTATGCAATCTCAATCAACTATTTTATTTGCCAAGGTTTTGGAAGATATTGGTCTTCCAAAACATCATTGACTTATCCACGAATTGCTATTTCCCGGGCACTGCAATAATGTGCTATTTTTGTCTCGAACTATAATTAATAATAATTTATCATAGAAACAATACATGTTTAATTTAAACAATTTGAAATATAAAACTAAAACTAACTACAATTGTACAATTGTGTTGATTTAAAAAAAAAATATATTACCTACTAATAGTCGTTCTGACTTCTTTCAAAAAGGTTAGGCTACAGCGCAAACCCTTGACCCGATCCTCTTTGTTTTAGGCTCAAATTGTAGCCGACTAAATTGTCCAGAGGAGTTTTGATCAAAATTTTGATATCATTCTTCGTTTCCAAAATATCGAGTGCCAAAATGAAAAAATCGGAGGAAATTGATTTTTTTTTTTAATATTTCGGTCAAAACTTTTTTCGTTCTTGACTTTCTCAAATAATTCTCTTTGCATCTTACACATCTCGTAAATACGCGTCTTTTGAGCCTAATTTGAATATCATACCTTCACAACTCTCTGAAATATAAGGGGATCGCACTATTTCGTGAAATGGGACCCTATACTGGAGCGAACGAAAAAACATTTTCAATGTCAAAAACCTCGAATGTTGATGTTTTTATAACTACGTATATCACAAAGGATGAACAGTGCTTCGTTATCGCCGATGCACTCATCCTGAGGAAGAACTCCCGAAAAGGTCGAAACATGTCGCCCGGAGTAAAAATTTATACGTGAGTTTCACACGACTCACAAAAGTTTAAATTCAAGTGATGGCGTGCAGATAAAAATGGCGATGGGCCGGTCTCATGGCTCGCACCAATAGACAAGCGATGCAGCGAGAGGCGAGAGACTGAGAAATGATGAATGAAAAAAAATTAGAAATGATGAAAGAAGAAATGAGAGAAGCGCCCGCAGCGGACGTATGATGGTTGCTATTTTATCACTTATCGTCGTGGATAAGACGCTCGTCACTGTCGCACTCGCATACTTGTCAGAACGTGACGAATGTCTTATCCATGACGATGAGTGATAAAATGGCAACCATCATAGGCCCGCTGCACTGATAACCAACCACGCGAACGCGCGCGCAGTCGCGCACGTCGAGCCCCCAGTAGCAATACCATGAGTTTGCAGTGACCGTATTCGCTAGCGACTGCGTAAACCATAAATATGGAGAATAAGTACAGCGCCTCTGGTGGTCACTCATAGAACTACAGATCGGTACTCGTACCATGAGTCAATTACACGTTTACTATACTCGCTAACGTTAACTCGATTCATCAAGTAGTTTACGTTACGATAAGGAGCGACGTGCCAAACTTCACAGCATACAAAGGGTTTAATCGTATTTGGACAGATTTTGAACTAACCCGATTCGCATTTGGCCAGGAAATTCACCTGATACATAGTTGGTCAGAACGCTACTGGACAGTAACTAAAAAAAACAGTTTCTTTTTACATAAATGACATCTACCTTACACACATGCTCGAGAACGTAACATAACACCTTAACCCCGTGTTCAATATTCGGCCACTTTGTGTTTATGACCAACTGCGTTAGATGTTATTGCGTTTAAGTCAAGATGTATGCTAATCAATCGCGACAACGGGCAAATAGCTGTCCTTTTACTTTTCACTACTGGTGCGTTTAGGGTGCAGTGCGTTTCTGGCGATATGAGTGTTGACGAATCGCGATTATTATGGCCAAATATAAATTTGGATAATTACGTGTCTGTACAGGTGCGTTTCGGATGAAGTGCGTTTCTGTCGACATGAGAGTTGTCCTGTCACGATTAGGGCCAAAAGCGAATATGGATAATTACGTTTCTGAACAGGTGCGTTTCGGGTGAAGTACATTTCTGTCCATATGAGAGCTGCGATAATGGCCAGATGCGAATCAGGTTAATTCAGAATCTGTCCAAATGCGATTAAACCATACAAAGCTCTCTTTCTATAACTATACTGAAAAGACAGAGGGAAGGACGATATTGGAAAAAAAGGCTAAGTACCCATGGCTTCCTTTTAAAAGTATAGAAGTATAAAAGTATAAACCTGCTAATTTTAAAGTGTCATAGAACAGTATCACTAGGTTAAATGTTAGTGAATCTTGAATTTGCTTTGGTTATTTTCGTTTATTATTGCCATACCTATAAACTGAGTCATGCAGTCTTCCCAGTTTTTATGATGAAATATTTGTTTTGTTTCATGTGATTAGATGTAGGTACATACATAGATTATATATAATTAATAAACCGAATCTCATTTTATAATATGTGGAAGTGGATTTTTTATTATTTTTCATATCAGCCTGAATTTATCCCTGTTATTTGTCGTTCATATTCTTACGCAGCCGTCACTAACATATTCCACACTAAATAATGCATTGCCGATATTATTTAGATAAATAATTATTACAATAATTTATGAAACAAGATCTCTAATAAGCTTTCACGCTCCAATTCGCTAGTGAAATAGTTTACTACAGTCGATACGGTATTTTTCGCTAGCGACTGTCAAATTGGTGACTCATGGTACCGACTACGGCAACCGCTGCAAAACGTTAGTCGCTAGCGAATGACGTTAGCGTCTGGCGGGCGCAGAGAACGCGCGGTTGACTCATGGTACGAGCACAATCGAAATCTACTCGAAACGCTTTTATTCGTTAGCGACTGTAGTAACGTAATGTATGTATTCGATTCGATAGCATCTCATGGTAGCGGTACTCCGCCGCCGCTGGCGAGGCGACATTGTCGCCGAGGCTGCTATCACCTGGCTACAGAATAACAGTGACCTGGCCCCGAGTAGCCACCGATGGAAACGAATGAAACAGGAGGCCTATGTCCAGAAACGGACATCCCAGAGCCCAGTAGACAGAATTAGAGTTGTGTTAAAAATAGTAAAAATAAACCACATCTAAATATATAAAAGAAGAAACTGACTGACTGACTGACTGACTGACTGACTGACATATCAACGCACAGCCCAAACCGCTGGTCCTAGAGATTCCAAATTTGGCACGTAGGTTCCTTATAAAGTGTAGGGGTGCACTAAGAAAGGATTTTTCAAAATTCAACTCCTTAGGGGGTGAAATGGGGGTCCGAAGTTTGTATGGGGAAACAAGATTAGTTGGACTATTTTATTCGAAACTTCACAGGAGTATTTCTAACGATAAATGAGTAAATACGTGTTTCAGGTTTTTTGACAAATCAACCCCTAAAAGGGGGAAAGGTGGTGACAAATTCTGAAAATCGACATGGGTATTGTTTTTATGGTTTATCGGGTCGCTGATTACGAAAACAACAATGATTTTAAAATCCCACGTGGAGGACGTGGAATACCATCCCCCCTGTTGGGGTGCGAGGTGAATGAAATGTCTTAATATTAATATGGGTGTCGTTTTTATGGTTTTTTGGGAAGTTAATTACGAAAATGGCATCGGTTTTGAAATTTAATATTGTGGACATGAAAACTTTTAAAAGTTTGTGCCAAATTTCAAGAAATAACTGACTGACTGAGTGACTGACTTATCAACGCACAGCGCAAGCTGCTGGTTCTAGAGATTCGAAATTTAGTATGTAGGTTCCATATAAGGTCTTGAGGTGCATTAAGAAACGATTTTTCAAAATTCGACCCCTAAGAGGGTGGAATGGGGGTTCGAAGTTTGTATGGGGAATCAAGATTAGTTGGATTATTTTATTCGAAACAACAATGATTTTAAAATCCCACGTGGAGGACGTGAAATACCATCCCCTCTGTTGGGGTCCGAGGGGGTTGGAATGTCTAAATATTAATATGGGTGTCGTTTTTATGGTTTTTTGGGTCGTTAATTTCGAAAATGGCATTGATTTTGAAATTTAATATTGCGGGCATGAAGACTTAAAAGTAGGTGCCAAATTGCAAGAAGAAACTGACTGACTGAGTGAATGACATATCAACGCACAGCTCAAACTGCTGGTTCGAGAGTTACCAAATTTGGCATGTCAGTTCCTTATAAGGTCTAAAGGTGCATGAAGTGCCGTGAGTTCCCTATGAAGATACGACCTTTTTTGATTCAATGTATTGTAAGTGGTTTTATTAATCAGTGCCGTCCGATACGATTTTGACATAAATCGATATTTGAGCGTCCGAGAGGACTTTTAATAGGAATCCGAGGTACCTAAACTTTGAATAAAGTAACGGCCATATTGATTTTCTTCATTTCCGTCCCGATTTCGTTCAAAATCGATATCTGAGCGTCCGAGAGGTCCCCTAATACGACTCCGAGGTAAAATTTGGAAAAAGTCGCAGGCATATGGATTTTCTTTTTTGTCGTCCCAATTTCGTTCGTAATCGATATCTGATACGAATCCGAGGTAAAATTTAGAAATAGTGGCGGCCATATTCATTTTTATCATTTCCGTCCCGATTTCGTTCAAAATCGATATCTGAGCGTCCGAGAGAATTCTTAATACAAATCCGAGGTAAAATTTGGAAAAAGTGGCAGCCATATTGATTTTCTTCATTTCAACCCGATTTCGTTCAAAATCGATATCCGAGCGTCCGAGAGGTCTCCTAATACGAATCCGAGGTAAAATTTGGAAAAAAATGGCAGCCATATTGATTTTCTTCATTTCCAACCCGATTTCGGTCAAAATCGATATCTAAGCGTCCGAGAGGTCCGCTAATACTAATTTGAGGTAAAATTTGGAAAAAGTGGCAGCCATATAGATTTTCCTCATTTTCGTCCCGATTTCGTTCAAAATCGATATCTGAGTGTCCGAGAGGTCTCTTAATACGAATCCGAGGTAAAATTTGTGAAAGTGGCGGCCATATTGTTTTTTTTTTCGTTCCGATTTCGTTCAAAATCTGAGCGTCCGAGAGGTCTCTTAATACGAATCTGAGGTAAAATATGGCACTCCATACATGCCTGTATGCAAAAAAGTTTAATGTTACTATAGGCGTGTGGGGTATCTATGGATTTGCTTTTAAAAACGACATAGAGGTTCCGATATTTTTTTCCATTTAAATCAACTTTTAGATTTTTTCAAATCGTATGAAGCGTTCGTGGCCCAGCGGCGCCAGCGTTCCGCGTTCGGCATGTGAGGTTAAGCAATGTGGGCGCAGGTCAGTTCTTGGATGGGTGACCGATTTGAGTGGTTACTAACTGAGCTCTCCCGTTCTTTGGAAGGCACGCTAAACCGTTGATCCCGGCTGCTATCTACGACAGCCGTCGTAAAGCCAAGTTAGAGGCCTTCGGGCGGCTTGAAAACTTCTAACAGTCAAGTTGCCCACCCATTTACACATACTTTTTTTTTAATTAATCGTATGGCATTTATTTACAAACCGTGAGATCTTCGAGAAGATAAGTACGGTTGCCAGTTTTTTTTGCACTTTTAGCACCATCCAGGGGTCACATGTAGGGTAACGGTGGGTACTCCCTACGGACGTGGTGCAATTTCGACCCCCCTTTGTCAAGTGAGTGGGCAACTTGACTGTTAGAAGTTTGCAAGCCGCTCGAAGGCCTCTAACTTGGCTTAACGATGGCAGCCGCGATCAACGGCTTAGCGTGCCTTCCAAAGCACGAGAGTCAGTAACCACTCAAAGCGGTCACCAACCCATCCAAAAACTGACCTGCGCCCACATTGCTTAACCTCGCACACTGCACGCGGTAGGCGGGTGCCGCTGGGCCACGAGCGCTCTAAATTCTTGATAGTTTGTGCCAAATTGCAATTCAATCGGTCCAGTAAAAGCAACTTGGTTGTAACAGACGCACTGACAGTAAGGAGTGCGAATAGAAGTGAGGCCAAATTTTCTTTTTGGATGCTCCAATGGGAACTGGCAAAAGCTACCTAATAAATTTAATTTCAGGAAAAATAAATGTTACACGTGATATTGAATTAGCCGTATTTCTGTACTTCAAAGGACCAGAGTTTATGACCGCTGCGCGCTGCTTGGTCGTTTACAGACCTATTAGTGTTACTGTAGTACACAGATACTTTTACTAAGGGCCATTTAAGACATGTTTTTATTTCATCGGTCCTCTCCCCTTCGGCCTCTCGGAAATGTATGATTAAAGTTTTCGATCCTTATTTTTGCCAAAATCATATGAAATTCAACAGTTTGCCGGTTGTCAGAATGTATACTGACTTTTCATCTGTTCATCTGTTAATGAATCACAATCACCAAACTTCGTATACCGAAACCCCCAGAATGTAACAACTACTTTTCTGGAGACCGCATCTAAATCGGTTCAGCCAAACGCGAGATAATCGTGGACAAACATACGAATCTGCTTTTGTAGACGATTAAAAATTTCGTTTAGTACGCGGGCGAAGCCGCGGGCAAATGCTAGTAAACTGATAAAAAATATAATGCATGCTGTTGAAACAAATTATCTACTGAAAATAAACGGCTTTATTATTATTCTCTTTATTCTTCTTACAACTTATTATCCCAAAGATGCAGAATACCAAACCACCTATTATAAATCGCCACTCACAGTTATGGTTGGAATATAAACAAAAACTAGACATTTATAAGTATTGAAACGAATTTCCTGTAATGAGTAATAACATTATCAGTAGGAAAATAAACAAAGCATTGTATACAGAGTAAACTGTTGCTGCAGCAAGAAATATAACATTGTCATTTTTCCCCTTCTCTGCAGTACGAGTATTTGACTTGACGTGATATCGACTACCTATGCTCCAACGGAACACAAAAAATTAAGGGTGTAAATCGATACCAACCACGTATCAAGCTATCTGCCACTATCAAATCCCTTGAGGGCGGAATACGAGATTGTCAGAATCCCTAAGGTTTCCTTTGGATGGTACACAGTTGAGAAAAAATACCGCTACCAATACCAATAAAATATACGAGTAAACGTAGAAATAGGTAAAATGAGAACATTTTAGAATGAGTTAGTGTGCTCATCGAATGTTTCAAGGTTTTTTTGTATGCCTAATTTAGCTGCTAAACCCATACAATATATATGTATAGCGCTAGCACAAGACGGCGGGCGATCTATCTCGCCGTGAAATAGACTATCCGACTCTTTTTAATTAGTACACTCAGAAACAGACGGGTAGTTTATATCGCCACGAGATTGCTCACTCGCCGTCTTGGTGCTAGCCGTGCTGGTATATAACGCGCCATTGCGGCTTAATGACTTACATAGACGTACATTAAGGTAAACTTTACAATATTTTAACCTTAATTCTAATAATTGATCCCTATTGTTAAATAAATTATGATTGAAGGAATAGTTGTAGAGTTAGGGCACAGCGAGACGTCGTCTGGCTCATATTGGAGCAGCCTAACTGGGGAAGTACCTCCACCTTACAGAAGACCGCACTACTTATTCTTTATAATACTTATTCTTTAGGTACCTATGTAGTGTTATGTTCCTCGTGATATGTAAGGTCGCCCGAGCTCCCGATGATGCGCTCTGTTGAGACTAAGGGACCTGCAAATGTCTCAAGCTGTCAACACAACGAATCCTCAAGTTAATACAGGGTTCGAAACGCGCTTGTAATTCTTCCGGCGTCACAAGCGCCCATATGCGACGGTGTCTGCTTCCATCAGGCGAGCCGTACGCTTGTTTGCCACCGACGTAGTATAAAAGCAAACATATTTCGTAAATAAACTATACGGATAACCTAGTCATATGTGAGTACCTAAACCGTTAACTGTTGTAAAGTCCAAAGAAAAACGCTTAGTTTTGTTACTGATTTTCACCCAGACTGTCTCTCACAAAATCTTCGTCATATAAATTCTGAATGATTATTATTTCATATAACTATATTTGACGATCGTGATGTATATTCTTACGATTTTGACATGATAGGAAATTATTTACAGCAATTTATATCATGAAATAAATCTAATCTAATCTATAAATTTTGCGATTAAGAAGCATGTACAATGTAGTCCCGCGTTTGTATTAAAATAGCATTTATTAGTTCGTAAGAAGTACATAATATAAAAGGAACTAATGAGTTAGAACCGCATGTTACAATCATCGGGACCGTGAACCATAACCGCTACTTGCTTCATTTTTTATCCGCGATTGCTTCCTGCTTCAATCATTATCTTTGTTACAAAAACCAGCCAATAAGAGGGGTGTTAATTCAAGTTACTTCTAGTTATGCTTTTTATTCTAAGAACAACTGAACAGTTTTTTTCAGTTTATTTCTTGTGTCTTATCATTTATCATATCATAGCGCACCAGGGTAAATTCGTACCTTTGGTCCTTTGGTAAACGGTGACCTCTATTGTACATTGAAAGTGTTAAGGCGTTTTTCATCGATTTTTGACGAGTTTAGAGTTGATATTCCTACATCAAAACTATAGATATATTGATGGCACCAACGATTATCGAGTATTCAATCCGTTATCTACATTTTCAAAAGCCAAATTTCGAAAAAAGTGATTGCTTATTTTTTTTTTATTTATACAATCATTGACCAAAAGAGGCTCTACTTTCGGTACAGGTTGTTGTTTATGAACGTAATTATATGAAATCTACATATAATATAACTGTTCCTTAGTGACGTGACGTCTCTCAAAACGTAAGAGAGATTTTTATTTTCATTTTTTTTTACAAAAATTACGTCCAAAAAACTTGGTATTTTGGCCTAAAATTGCCAAAGGTTGGTCCCGTATAATATCTCGAGATATTATAACAATGAGTTTAGAAGGAAATATGAGATACTATTTCGGTAAATCTCGTTGTTGTTAAAACGATAAGCCATAAAAAAGCACGAGTAACCTGAGATTTAGTGATCGAAGGTCATTAAGGGAGAATAGATAAAGAGATCCTAACTATAAGTAGGTAGGTACCTACTCAATAAACATTCCTCGTAAATAAACAATACGGTTTAATTGAAGATTTCTTGTTGTTAGTATTCACATCGTTGGGTATATTCCTATGCTGCTGGCCACGACACAACACTGTGTTACTTCATATTCATATGGGATGTTTCAAAGAAAAAGGACCAAGAGAAAAAGAGATCTAATCTACACCAAACTTGATTGATCCAAATAAAAGTAATCCAACGTAATCAACTCAACAACTACATCCCGGAAGTCTACACAGCGCTTCGTCCGAGGATTCTAGTGACACGAACCGAACTTTTTTTATACCACGACGCTGCTGGCAAACAAGCATAAAGCACGCCTAGCAATGCACCGAGGAGAAGTTTCATAAGTTGCGAAACTTCTATGGAGAATATTCTCTTGAACTTAAATTTAATAAACAATCTTATCGTGTCAGGACCGACGTAGACACACGCCATTTTAAATATTATACCTGCCTGGTTTACTAATATGTCGCGTGCAATATTATATATTACACAAAATGTTAAAGTTCTCATGGGAACATTCTCACAGAGAACTTTCTAAGTTTCTTTCATGTAATTTCTTGGAAATTTCCGAGTACATTTCTGCTATTTCTGCAATTTGTACATTGCTAGCCCTGCCTAATGGTAAGTAAACACCGCAGCCAAAGGATGCTGACGCTCTAGAGGAGTCACGAGCGCGTTTCCGTCCATTTATCGATTTGTTGGTTCATTGTGTCCCCATCAGCTAAAGAAAATAAAGGTCATTCCTCTTTTTTTGTAGAGCACATGTAGAGATGTGTAGAGATTTAGACCTATAGAGATGTGTAGGCATTTGGGTGAATTGTACTTTTTTTACATAGTTAAGGTTGTAATTTTGTGTAACGAAAATTAGTCATACAAATTATATGGGTAACATTCGTAACACAAAGGAATCAATTAAAATATAGGCATTATTTACCCATTATGTGCTGATCATCTAATATACACATACACTGTAAAGAACATATGTAGAACTGCAAAACCTTAGCTGCAATTTTAACTTGATTAAGTTCAAAAAGGTCCGTAGGTAGTGCAGAAACCATTAGTATGCATGGGTGGATTTTGCATGCATGCTAAGTTAAGTAAGAAGTCTTACAAGGCGCGTGTTATTAAGTTCATCAAGATACTTCTTTGTACTAGTGCATGCCATCCAGTGTTGCCAAGATAAGGCATTTTCCGCTTTAAGCTCGAAACGCACAGAGCGGGCTCGGCGCGGTGCGGGGCAGAGGCGGTTTTGAGTTTTGGATCTCTCCGAAACCGGTCACTATCGATTACTGCTTCATATGTAACACATGCCGCCCGCCGCCTCTGCTCTACTGCGTACGGAATACCGCGCGGTTTTTTGGTGCGACCTGCCCCTGACCGCGTTCGCTTTACCGCAAAACCGCCTCCGCCCGGCAACAACGCTCTCTGTGTGTTTCAAGCGTTTAGATCACATTTTTAAAACTAAAGCGATTCAAGTTTAGGAAACTCGAAAAACTAAAAAGGAAGCCGAAATTATTTTACAGAAGAAAAGCACATTTATTACCTTCTAAAAGTGGATGTTAGATAAACTGCAGATGATGATCAACATCACATCATTCACATCATCATCCGCAAAGGGAGAAATGTCCTCAACGACATTTCTTCATTTGGGCAATTCGCAAACTAAATAAGCATAAAAAAATATCCGGTGTTTTTGTATATCGGCATCTGGCAACACTATTGCCATCAAGGCACAGACTAACTAAAAACCTGTTCACAGGAAAAAATGTACTTAATGTGTTTACAGAAGCCTATTTATGCAACATATATGGTGTGAAGGCTTTGGATCGTAAATTACACTATACGTACACATAGGTACCTATTACGCTTAACAGTTGATTGATGTACTTCTTTATTCTACTTATATTCCAATAGGCTAGTTTCCAACTACGATTAAAGCATAACAAAAGCCGCAAATGAGGGTCAAAGGTGGATATAGATCCCGGACTTGAAAAACGCTCCATACTAATTGACAGAAAATTATGACGTAACAACGCACGAGCCCCGTACTAACTTTGTATGGAAAAATAAGAAAATTGCTATTTGAATCGTGAAATACTGCGTTTAAAGTACATAGTTGTAGTACAAATACTTACTTTTTTATTGAATCACGTAAATTGTATTGGTAGTGTTCATGTAACTTCAGATGTTAAAAAATACATACTTATTTTTTAGAAACCCGTCACGTCACGTTTCCAGTGGGGGCGAAAAGCGGCTCACGGAGTGCCGTTTTGCTACGTTGAATGTTGGAGGAGGAATGGAAGGAAAAATGAATGAAGTAAGGCAGATGATGGATAAAAAGAGGATTGATGTTCTTTGTGTAAATGAGACAAAACGGAAAGGGTGTGACACCACGAAACATGGACCCTATACAGCGTACTGGTCTGGAGTGACCGTTTCAGACAGAGCATGTCAGGGGGTTGGTGTCATACTTTCAGCTAGGATTGCCAAGTGTGTGAATGAATTTGAATGCGTGAGTCCCAGATTAATATGGGTCAGAATGAAATTAGGACTGACTCGTATCTTTGTTGTTGGGGTATATGCCCCTGTAAACCTGGGTACGAGAACATCACAGTCGACCCAGGAAGAGGGAAAACAGTTCTGGGAGGAATTAAGGGATGTCACAAGTAGATGTAAGGATAATGAAAGGTTGATTATGTTAGGTGATTTTAATGCATGGGTAGGGGTAAAGCGAGATGGATTTGAAAAGGTTCTGGGTACTCACGGTGACGAGAGAGTGAATGAGAATGGTGAGAGTTTGTTAGATATTTGCCTCGAGAGAAATCTTTTTGTGACAAATACAATGTTTGCCCACAAATGGATTCATTTATACACGCGTGAGGCGGAGAACGTAAGAAAGAGTATGATTGATTTTGTGATAGTGGACGAAAGATTGAGGAAGAATGTTCTGGACACTAGGGTGTATCGCGGGGCCGGAATAAATACAGACCACTTCCTGGTGATGAGCCGAATGAAAGGGCTGTTTCAAGGATGGCGGCATCGACCTCGTATATTCACTAGTGTTCTGGAGAGAATAAAAGTAGAAAATTTGCAAGAGGAAAGTGTGGCTGATGAGTATATTCATAAACTAAAGGAAAATCTTAGAGAGATAGATGATATATGCGAGATTGATCAACTATGGAATGGTTTTAAAGATAAGCTTGTAAGTACAGCCAGGGATGTATGTGGTGTGAAAGAAAGGAGCAAAGGGAAGAAGAAGAAGAATGTATGGTGGGATAAAGAGGTACAAAAGGCAGTAAGTGAGAAGAAGAAAGCGTGGCTAGATTGGTTGGCGATAAGAGCTGACCAAAGAAGTCAAAAAGCCACACTTGAAGACGTGAGTGAAAGGAAAAGTAACTATAAAAGGTTGAATGTTCTGGTAAAGGAGGTAGTTAAAAGAAAGAAAGATGAACAGAATGATGAGATGGATCAGAGGTTGTCTCAGGATTTCCGGGCAAACATAAAGTTTTTCTGGAAAGCCATTCGACTAGCCAGAGGTAAAACTCAGACCTCAGAGCTAACCTCGATTAGAGACCAGCATGGAAGTTTATTGAATGATGAGGAATGCATATTAGGGAGATGGAAGGAATATTTTGAAGGTTTGTTTGAGAGAGAAGAGGAAAATACGTCAGGAGTGAATGATAATGCACTGCCACATGAGGAGTGTAGTATTAGTATTGATGAAATTGTAAAAGCTTTGAAAGGAATGAAACCAGGAAAGGCAGCGGGGTATGATAGAATTTCAGTCGAGATGCTGAAGGCTGGGCAAGGCGTCGTAGCAAGTCAGTTGTATCGCCTTTTCAACTTATGTTTTAATACCGGCATAGTTCCAAAAGATTGGTGCAAGGCGGTCATCGTGCCACTGTACAAGGGAAAGGGCTCACAACTTGACTGCAAGAACTACAGGGGCATTAGCTTACTCAGCATCGTTGGCAAATTATATGCGAAAGTGTTGATTGAAAGGGTAATGCAAGAAACCGATGAGAAAATATGGGATGTACAAGCGGGATTTAGGAAAGGTATGGGATGTACGGATCAGGTCTTCTCTTTACGATGCATAGCCGAAAAATATTTGGCCCAAGGTCAAAAGGTCTATTGCGCGTTCGTGGATTTGGAGAAGGCCTATGACAGAGTGGTGAGGAATGAACTTTGGTCGGTACTGTCCGGATATGGAGTGAGCGACCATCTCATTCAAGCTCTGAAATCTCTCTATGAGGATTCCTCTGCTTGCGTGAGAGTAAACGGGTCCTACACTGAATGGTTTAGCATCGAAAAGGGTGTTAGACAGGGATGTGTAGCGTCACCGTGGCTGTTTAATCTATTTCTGGACAGTTGTTTGCAAGATTTGAAAGACGATGAATGTGGGTTGGAAATGAATGGGTTGCTTATCAAATGTCTACTCTACGCCGATGACCAGGTTTTATTAGCGTCATCGGCTGAGAAGCTACAGAAGATGGTAACTAGCATGCACAGATTATTTGCGAGAAAAGGAATGAAAATGAATGTAAGCAAGACGAAAGTGATGGTATTTGAAAGAGATGAGTGTATGACAGTTTGTGAAATTGCTGTAGATGGAGAGAGGTTGGAGCAAGTGGATGGGTTTGTGTATTTGGGGACTTTGTTCACGAGAGACGGTAAGCATGAAGGAGATATTGAAAGGAGAGTGATAGCTGGGAATCGAGTGAATGGGGCACTTCACGCCTTTATGAGTAGCCAGAAAGTGTCAGAAAAGGCGCGGCTGGCCGTGCATAGAGGAGTGTTGGTGCCGACACTAATGTATGGTAGTGAAAGTTGGGTGTGGCAGAAGAAACATCAGAGTCGAGTGAATGCAGTGGAAATGAGAGCGCTGAGAAGTATGTGTAGCGTTACTTTGAGAGATAGAGTGAGAAACACCGTTATAAGACGGAGGTGTGGAGTGAATGAAGATATAGTGACGAAAATTGAGAAAGGTATGCTAAGATGGTTTGGACATGTAGAGAGGATGGATGAAAGAAGATTGACAAAACGAGTGTATGAAGGAAGAGTGGATGGAAAAGTTGGAAGGGGAAGACCTCGGCGAACGTACTCCGACCAAATCGGAGACATTCTGCAGAAAGGCCAGGTCAGGAGTACCCTAAATCGGCGCGCATGCATGAAGAATGTTATGAAAGTTCATGAAGCGAAAGTTGTATGTCAGGATCGTAGCAAGTGGAAATCCGTGATCTCTGCCTACCCCTATGGGAAACAGGCGTGATTATATGTATGTATGTATGTATTTTTTAGAAACTTTTAAGTCTCTTTATTTTATTATTATTCCGATTTAATTGTTTTGTAATTTTCATTTAATCGTGTTTATATGAGGGTATACTCCCCATATAACGGAAATATGTTATAAAGCAAACACACACACACACGCACGCACGCACGCACGCACGCACCGCACGCACGCACGCACGGACGCACACACACACACACACACACACATAAACCCAAAAGCTACATACAGCCTAGTGGTTCTAGAATGCGGGTGTCAAGCGGCGGTCGTGGTTTCGAATCCCGGCTCGTTTCGGAATTTATGAACGGAATATCATTTGATATCAATTTACCGTTAGCTTTTTGGTAAAGGAAAATATTGTGTGTATGAAAGCTGTTTTCACTTACAAAAAAATTCAAAGGTGTATATATGAATATATGCATATGTAAATAGAAACAGATGCTTGCTGAAACTAAATGCAGCTTGAAAACCAAATCGCAATTTGGTCAGGTTTTACTTAATAAAATTAACAAGTGATTTTTAACAAAAAAAAAACCGACTCCATACTTTTCCACTCTTACTTGGCCTCTCCTATTGTACCTATAATTTGAGAAGTTCCTTCGATCTCTCCAAGATCCCGTCATCAGATCCAGACTTGATGATAATGGGACCAACTAGAAACAAAAAAAGCCCTTACAAACAAAAAAAGAATTTTTGAAATATTAGTCTCCAAATAATCGGTGAATATTCATAAAAAAATTAAAAGAGAAATATTCCGACGAATTTAGAACCTCCTCCTTTTTTAAGGCTGTTAAAAATAGTTTCACAAGACTAAAAATATTTTTTACGTTACCAATAAATAAATCATACGAAAAAATTCGGAAAAAAATCAACATAAGCACAGCTTATTTATGGAATTTTTAAGATTTTTAAATGCATAAACACGAAATAAACAATGCAGTTTAACCAAAGAAAATGTACAATTTCCTACAGTTTTAGGCACATTTCACTACAAACTTCATACTACGCGTCACTACGTGCACTTCAGCTCGTGTGTGGTGCGCGTGCCGCGGCCGCTGTATGAGACCTTCGCATGTGTTGACTTCTGTTTTTTTATTACAAATGGGTGTTTTGACGGTTCCGGGGCATCTTACCGAATCCTACACCGGAGACGACGATGCAACGGGGCCACGCCGTTTCGTCGTCTAAATAGATTTATAAGCTTAGGTTTCATGGCGCATTGGGTTAACCGTAATGCCATGTAAACGTTTGTAATAAATAAATAAATAATAAATAAATACTAACCCAGCGTTTTTGACGTTACGTAAAAAGTTGCCGGTTTGACTATCAGCACATCAGTGAAATACCGTATTGACCTATTTTTCGCCTCTGCATTATGCCAGCACTCAGCACTGGGACGTTCATAGAAACCGAACACGCTACAAATACAGTTAAAGTAACTCAAAATGCGCTAACCTAAATTAGGAGTACCGTGGCACAGCTGAGTGGTCAGCCAGGCTAGTGGAGCGACGTAAGGCCGCGTGGCCACCGCGCGCGTGGCACTGCGCCGTGCGCCGTGACGCAACCGCGCGTGACCGTGACATCAGCGCCGTAGGCAGTCGACGCTGTCCTGCCTGACGACCTGAGAGCGACCTGATGATGCTCCCGGACTAAGGCCACGAAAATCGAATATCCATCTCCATCGCACTTGCCTTATTAGATAGCGTGGAGTTACTTTGTTGTCCGTCCGTCCGTCTGTCTGTCTGACAAGACCATTTTTCTCAGGAACGCGTGGAGGTATCAAGCTGGATTTTATATCAAATACTCACCCATGGAACTGTGAACAAATCAAACTTCTAAGCCAACGCAATCAAAAGATACAGCCGTTTATGCCGCAAATTTTCGACACTCGCAAGGGAATCAAAACCTACGGGGTACTTCCCGTGAATTCATAATCTTGAAATTTGCTACGAAGCAATGTCTTATAGCACAGATAAAGGAGAAATTGCGAAAACCGTAAATTTTTAGTTACTTCATATAATAAAAATATTTTTTACGGAACCCTCGGTGCGCGACTCCGACTCGCACTTGGCCGGTCTTTTTTAATGAGGTCTGATAGTTTGGTTTCTGAAGGCGTACCGCGAACTTCGAAAATCGAACTTCGTGTCGTGCCGTCCCTTTCACTCTCGTGTTATACACTAAATGACAGAAAGGGACGGTAAGATACGAAGTTCTATTTTCGAAGTTCGCGGTACGCCCTCTGATTTTGGATATTTATTTATTTATCGTATGGCGTACATACATACAGTCGTGTTTACTAACTCGATGAACACGATTGTAAGCATTGTCAAGGCATGTTCAGTTATTTTTGAGCACCCTGGAGAGTATACCAGAAGAGAGTTGAGCCGTAATGGGTCACCAATTGCACACCTTGCGATGCATACACACGATCGGTTGCAGTATCCGGATGGGAGTTATTTATAACTACGTAACACTACCTCCCAACGCAATTAAAATCACTCACACTGTAACAACAATTTTATAATAGTTATTTTTTTTCCAATGTGTCATACAATTAGCTCGTAAGTAAGCTTATTAACAATATTGTTCACGATTTCGGTGTCGATACAAACCCGATAGGGTTTAACGACACTTTTCCGTTATACCAATGTATAAATTTTCTATTGTAAATAAATAAAAATAAAATAAAAAAATAGAGATATTTGATGGCGACAGTACATTTATACAGGCATTAAAACCATATCTGCTAAAACAAAGGCGGCAAAAATATCTCAGACACTGCTCAGACATACTAATGGCTCTACAAATTAAACTAGTGAGCAATATCATGAACAGATATATATCTCATGAGGATTCATCATACTGAGTCTGGGACTAGGGTAAGAATATTTTCGGAGGTGCTTCGTTGGTAAGAAGGAACGCTAATGCAATTGTCGTATTTCTGGGTAATTGCAATCCACTTATGCACTTGTGTACAGACGTAACAGTCCATACGTGACAAATCGTAAATTACTTAATGGAATTAGTTAAGTAGGCTAATTGCAAAAGAATGCGTTAAATGCGTTAACATCTGTCAACGCTATACATCGTAATCAGTCCGATTGAACGTGTTTTAATCCGTTAAATACTTTTGCAATTTTATTTAGAATGTATCTATCATTCGCGAAGAGCCTGCCTGAAGCTGCTATAACCAGTCTTCAGGATGACATTACTTTGAACACCAACTTTCACAATAATAATAATATTCGTATACAAACCTGTAATATATAGATGAACGATGTGGCAGTCGTTCTCGACTGCAGAGACACTGTTTGCGGAACTCAACCTCACATAAACAGCACCGGAATTTAGCACCTAAAAGTATTGACTTTAAAGTCCTTATATTGATCAAATTACTGTTGGTAAGTACGAATGTACTTAAATTGCACTGACTGCGTGCGATTAATTTTCGAAACTAGTTACACTACGCCTATTTCAAAAGTGCAATGTTACACAGACATTTATTCTGAAACTGGAATAAAATTTGCACGAATGTTTTACATTACCATACTTAAGGCATAAGAGTAAAGTTGATTTTATTCAAACGATAACACAATAGATAATTAACCTATCATACACGTTTCATATTAGCTATACGAGTACGTGTAGGTATTATTTTAATCAAGTTCATAAATTTAACTCTGCTAACGAGCAATTTGTACAAGTAAATCTCTTTATCGATGAATTAAAATTACATTCATAAATGCGTCGATACAATTTTTAGAAATTTCAACACTTGGTACTATATAATTACTTTCGATCGTAAATAAAAGAAAGTGAAAGAACCCATTGTGAATGTTTGAATGAGTAATTTAAATTATGCTGTTATACTTTAAATCACTTATACACAAGATCTTAATGGAGTTACATTCCCCTAAGTCGGCTGCTACAGGGATTTTAAGACAGCTTTCATTATCTTCCTCCCCTTCATAGAGGTTTTTAATCCCCACGCGGTAACTTGTGCCTTTCCTTCGCAGTAGGAAGGCAAATATTCAAAATATGTACCTAATGCATAAAAATAAACCACTTACTCTCTTACATGTAAGATGATGCAAATCATATTACTCGCATCTTCGTTACGTTTTAGTAAGAGATGTGCCGGCACTTTATCGTGTATCTTTCGTTAAAGCGAAACCATCACATAAGTCGCCCAAAATGAGTGAGCCGATTGAGCTCATTCGCAGTGTAATGTGCCCATTATACGGGGATCTTCCGGCCACCCGAGTTTTATGCCCTGCGTAAAAAGAAGCTTGCTTATATTGCTGTCCAGATTTCTCCGAACTCGAATCCAACAACGACACGGCCAATAATTAAAAAAGGGACGGTGTATATACCACTGTCCATGAACAGACTTCTAACAAGTTGACTTATGTAAAGACTACTTAACGAGGATCCAATTAGACGATACTGAGAATCCTACTACGCATTTTGTTAAGCTGTTTACTATTTCCAAGTAAAAGGGGAAAGCTTATTGTGTAAAGCCGAGAGCATTTGCAAATGGGAAATGCATTCTGTGACATGTAGTGCTGCTATATCCGCATACACCCATTAATCGTATTTAACCAACAGATTTTCCAATAATTGAATGTGAAACTGCATGCTGAATATACGTATACGTCCACCAGCTTCCAGTGGTAGGAAAATATAGCGAAGATACAAATAGACAGATGTTTACATACGGGGGCTAATTCCGGATCGTGCATTTGCCGTATTTAAATTATATCTATACTGCGAATCGCGAGTCGACGCACAGATGAAATTAGGTAAAAAATAAAAACGTTCATTAGAAAAAAGAGACCGAACTTTTAAATAAGTACAAATAAGTACGAAACATTTACATACAAATAAATATGCCAATCGTAACAATATCGATTACACCCCGATCAGGATTCAGGACAGGACTAGCTAGCTATTCACGGAAATTACTTGTGTTCAGATCTTTAGATTCAATTTTGTTTTTCACGGTCTAAGGGAAACCTCATTCTTGAGCCGTCTTGCTATTACATGCCAAAGTTAATGTAGCTTTAGTGGATTTACAGTGCGTGTAGCGTCGGATTGACGTCCTTTTTACTCGGGTCTGTACAAACAGAGGCCCGGACGTGACGGCAGAGCTGGACCCCTCACGCCCCATTATTTAAATCCCACTAGACGTGAGCGCCATTATCCGCGGGACAGGACAGGCTCACTTGTGAGTGGACACGATGCCCGTAAATCGACTGTTTACTTTTTCAAACTCGCGTCTCACTTTACCCCCATACTTATTTAAAAATAAACGATATCGCACCAACATTAAGCTGGGTTTTTTTTTATTAAGTAATGACGATAATACGAGGTTTAAAAAGTAAGAGGTCGAAATGTTGTGTTATTAACCGAAGAAAGCAGCGCAGCGGCTCGCTGTCTCCCAGTTTTTCAACAGGAGTAAAGGACTAATCTCAATGTAAGTAGCGCTGATGTTAGTGAAGGGGTACTCTATAATGGAAGAGAACCGGCTAGAACTCTTTTTGTTTAAGTTTATGACTTAATTTAGAATGCGTGGTAAGCACATGAATTAGCAGGTAAACGTACTAGACATAGTTCTTCTAAGTATCGTAAGATATAAATCTTAGAAGAAACTGTTTTAGAATTCATACCGTAGTTTAGTTATATGAATTATATGTAGGTATTATGAAAATATAAAATCCGGCTGTATCGGATCTAAAGCACTCTGCCTCTTTGTTGCTCACTTTGAAGACGCCTGATGGAACAGAGCAATGAAATTTCAATACGCTCAATTCTAAAACAGATTAAGTATACCTGAAACCAATACTGATTCCAGTTATTTTCGATCCGATTTATCAGTCAGCAACGGATGACGGTGGTAAGCCGCCGTATTTTGCAACTTCCTATCCGAATAGAGGAATCTCATAAAATCAATTAGTTATAACTGTTGAATGAAGCGCTCTCGATTCGTAATATCAACTGAATTAGTTGTTGCATAAATATCTTATGTCATCATGGAAATAATGTTTTGTTAAATTGAAAACGCTATTAAAATGCAACTTAAACCGTCTAATCTGCCGTTACCTACATTTAGAGATATTTACGATTCGGTTGCGATTAACAAGGAAAAGTAATTTCGTTGCTCGAATCAATCATAGCCAAGTTCGTTTCGTAGGTATCTAATTAGGTTACTGACTGTGTTTTCCTCATGTTAATCAAACATTTATAAATAACAAATAAATAATTCCTGCAAGCTTTACTGTATCCTATACGAATTAAAAAGTAACACCGCATTGTACTTGAGTTAATATGCGTTTGTAATTACAATTATAAATGTTATAATTCCTAGACTTGGTTTTTCCTCAGTAAGGACTCTGTGCCCAAAGCCGTCATCTACCACGATGATATTTTATGAATAAATATGTAGTCGGGAATCTCCTGGCTCTGGAGATGATGGGTTACAATTACAATTCAAACATTTAATATTTATGTCTAATTGTCATATGTAAAATACGCAATTTAGTTTATTCACAGGTTTTGTGTGACAAGCTAACAATGGACCCTAGACCCCCTAGAGGAACATATCATGAGGCATCACCAAATTACGTAGTTACTTGGGCAAATAACGATCAATTTGAAACCACATCAGCCGTTCTGGATAAAAAGGATTGCATATTAATGTCGAATAATATCGATGATAAATGCATCGACGTTGTTGAAACGGCATAACTGACTGAATCGATATTGGTTTCTGAATTGTATCCTGAAAGCCCATTTAGACTTTATTTTCATTGAATACTTCAGTAGATGAAATTAATTTATAATCACGATTCTGTTCACAGTCAATTAGTGACGTTAAATTTATGTAAGTGTGTGGATTTAGTAAGATATCACAAGGAGAACTAGGTAACTGTGTTTCTATGGGACTTAATATTTACTGGCTTCTAATGATGAGGTTTACCTGTGTCACAGTAACTAAATAGGTAGTTAATTACTAACAACAATAATAATCCCATCAACAACATAAATGTGATAATGGCAGCCAAGTTCAATATGCGATGCGTGGTTGTCGTTTTCACCGACAAAATAATTAAGAACGAAATGGGGGCCAAGTTCCGTAGATTATCAGAAAAGGTGCCAAATCAGAAAAGGTAGATTGTTTTTAGTAAAACTAATATATTGCGGCTTAATGCATTTTGAGCTTTATCTTGGCAGTTTTCTACTGAAAACAATCTTTTTTTTTTTTTTTTTTTTATTTATTGACCATTATAAGTTACAATTTTAACACTTATTATTGTACTCGCCAAACTGTTACGTTTGATGGCGAGAGACGCGCTCAGTTTCAACAAAAGTACTTAACCTATTATATTTTATCTACAATTCAACGCAAGCAAAAAAGCTCTGGGAGGCTAGTGGATGGGGTACGATTTTTCATACATTTGGTTCGCAAACTAGGTACTAGGTCTAGTACCAGACTTGGCACATCTTTTCAGGTAATCTACGGAACTTGGCCCCCATTTCGTTCTCAATTCTTTTGTCGGTGAAAACGACAACCACGCATCGCATATTGAAGTTGTGATATCTTACTAAATCCACACACTTACATCAATTTAACGTCACTAATTGACTGTGAACAGAATCGTGATTATAAATTAATTTCATCTACTGAAGTATTCAATGAAAATAAAGTCAAAATGGGCTTTCGGGATACAATTCAGAAACCAATATCGATTCAGTCAGTTATGCCGTTTCAACAACGTCGATGCATTTATCATCGATATTATTCGACATTAATATGCAATCCTTTTAATCCAGAACGGCTGATGTGGTTTCAAATTGATCGTTATTTGCCCAAGTAACTACGTAATTTGGTGATGCCTCATGATATGTTCCTCTAGGGGGTCTAGGGCCCATTGTTAGCTTGTCACACAAAACCTGTGAATAAACTAAATTGCGTTAGACATAAAAATTAAATGCCAAATCTGGCACTAGATTGTTTTTAGTAAAACTAATATATTGCGGCTTAATGCATTTTGAGCTTTATCTTGGCAGTTTTCTACTGAAAACAATCTAGTACCAGACTTGGCACCCATTTCGATCTCAATTATTTTGTCGGTGAAGACGACAACCACGCATCGCATATTGAACTTGGCTGCCATTTTCACATTTATGTTTTTGATGGGATACGAGTATCATTAGTTTTTGTCAAACTTCACCAAATGGTGCTTTTCAATGATTAAATGGCATATAGTGCTAAGTTGAACTAACAACTTGAATGGCTACTGGTCCGTGCGTGACGAATATAGGTACAGTAAGCATCACAAATATGGGGTCGTACATTAATCACGTGATGCTTTTTAGCCAATTTTTGTGGTGTGATTTTAGACTCTCCCTATCAAGGGTATTAATTTGGTATGCGAAAAATATATAATAATCGACGAGTCGATCGAGTTGTCATAAATTGAAGGGGTGTTTACAAAAACAACATAACAACTACACTGGAGGTGATTTTACAAGAGATCAATAAAACTAAATTACTCTGAAAGTGTTACTTGTTAGAGCTGTTCATTATATACATAATGTAGACGAAGGCCGCAAAAATTATTCCAACCATACTTATTTTTTGAAATACTCGTATATAATAAAATAGCTCTGTCACTTGCGCTGTTTTTGTAAAAAAATTGTTAGTTATGTTGTTTTAGTAAGAAAATTCGATATTTTTTCTTAGAGAATCCTATGTAAGTTTTTGGTAGGTCCTGGTCTATGGTATATGTTATAGTCTATGGTAATTGAATACTCTAGCTTATGTTAATTCTCCATTCCACGGTTGTTGTCTTCACTATTCTCAATTCTATAGGCATCAGAAGAGAATTCTGGAAAACAGGACCATCAGAAAGCAATATTTTTTGCACCAATTGTAGCTTGTAGCCCATTCAAGGTCTAACAGAATGTTACCATAAAGTTGCATTTGCATAAAATATTATTGACACATATGTATAGTTATGCTACGAGTAAATTAGAGCTTTCTATTAGTCGCGGTTACTGAGCTAAGCCGAGGGCGGAAAGACGGACGGACGGACGGACGGTCGGGCATGGCGAAATTATAAGAGTTCTTTGTTTACTACGGAACCCCAAAAAAATAGTTTGCATTCAATGGTCTAAACCTAGTAGGAACTCTTATATGTTTACAAAAGGAAATTGATATTTAAAAATTACAGTCTATTTGTATACGAGTACATTACGGTCATAATATTATTTGACTGATTTTGTGACATTTGACGATATAAACGGTTTGTCATAGACAAGTAAATGGATATAACTTACGATTTGATTTTTGATGTCGATTTCGTCGCACACAATAATTGCTCTAGTTGAATAATTTTCGAACGATTTGCGGTTGATGTGTTCTAACCCGCTTTCGATAAGTTACACAATTACCCTGAAATGGTCGCAATCTCACGATTCGGCATACACGAACGTTGCGAATACATCTCCTGTATCGAGTTTGATATGATAATCAACAAAGGAAATGCGACTAACTAGAATTCCGTACGATAATGTAATTGACACATTTATTACCGCTCATTATCGATATCGGCAGCGGCACTCGACCAACGTTTCATTTGTAACCGCAGCAT
Organism: Notocelia uddmanniana; assembly: GCA_905163555.1. Taxonomy (NCBI): domain Eukaryota; kingdom Metazoa; phylum Arthropoda; class Insecta; order Lepidoptera; family Tortricidae; genus Notocelia; species Notocelia uddmanniana. The sequence continues at coordinate 19,084,080 of LR991057.1, forward strand.
ATTATTTGCGATACTCGTAATTTTTGATGAACTGTGAATGCATTCAATCATTTCTTGTATGCTGAAAGCAATTATCCATCACGAAACAGACCGCGGTCAATGTTGTTTAATTTGCAGTATTTTTTTTTCAAACTACGACGGTGGCAAACAACCGTACGGCGTGTATATTTATTTATTTATATTTATTTATTTATTGAATCGAAAGTAATGTAACATTACAGTTTAACCCATAGCGTTACAAAGACTCCATACTAAAAACACCACCTAAAAACTAACTTAAAACTACGGAATACCTGTCTTGCTTCATCTCAAGCACTCTCTTCCATACTGTCATCAATATATATATGCATATGCAGACCTTACTTGCTGTGTATATGCAGACCTTAGCGTCCACACTTGCGAGGTCGCAATCGATCTACGCCCTAGAAATAGGCCATAGCGTTTTCACATTTAAAATATGCAATTTCGTAATTTGTTTATGCATAAATACATAGATACACCTTTACAATGGACCCGGGTATGTCCTAAAACTACGGCGACCAAGATCGCCGGGAGATGGGCAGCAGCATCCCTGGAGTGCGGTGGAGATACTGCAATCGCCAATCTGCATGACAAGCGTGGCGAATATGGCATTTACCCCCATGAAATTAGGGGAGGCCGGTGTCCTTCGGCTGATATGGTGGATGGTGGTGGCCTTTCCAAATTCATACATAGATTACAAAAAACAACGCTTGCAATAAATAAACGCTGAGATGGAACAGTTTCGGAACAATCACAACTGAAGTTTTCTTGATTATTGTATTTTTATTTGTTCCTATAAACGATTGTTCTAATGTATTCTAAAATATATTCGATGCAAAAACGTGACGCCGCAATGGATAGGAGTGATCAAAACGAAACTAGCCAAGTGGCTACTGCTAGACGAAAAAGTTGGTATAGTGCAAATTTACAGAGCATACGGCGGTGGGCGGCTCAATTAAAATGGCTAAGAATCTATGATCTTTACACAGATTGATTCTTGCGATGGTGAAAAGCATGTAAGTGGGCATATCCAGGCTGATTGTTTAGTCGAGGTATATTAACCAAAATTACCTGCCTTACATTGAGGCCTCTGGTTCTTTGGTCCGAGACTTTTAATTTCAACTCGCACATTGGATGAAACACCGCTTCAAAGCCTATTCATCAACCCTGTAAAGTCTTTTGAAATATTTGTAAGCTGTATGGAAGACTTTTCAAATATTAAATAGTACGCTGTTTTGCAACGTTTTCAAGCATATACGAGTACTAATGTTACAACGCACTCCCAGGGCGTGTTATTCCGATATCTCAGGTGCTATCAAATATTCAGACTATATGGCGGCCACGACACTAGAGGTCGTAAGTTTGTCCCATCAGGGTGTTTTACGATACGACCGTCCTTGACTACCATCGACTCCCGGCAAATTTAATATCAGGTTATGGAGACATTATGTCTATGGGGAGTCAAAGATAGTTTCCTCGTATAAATTTACGTATTTTGTTTTATAGCCGCTGTATGTTCAGAATTTATTGAAAATCATTTGTTCATATTATTGTGACATATTGAATATTCAGATAATATTGGCCTTATGTAGCGTAAAGAATTTATATATTTTTTATGCTGCTCAGAAATATTTGAGTACCTCGTTCGCCACGACATATCTGATGGCGACTGTACTTACACGCTTCAGGTGTTGCAAGCGTCCATAGGCGACGGTGACCAAGTGGTCCGTAAGTACCATCAAGTGGGCTGTCAGCTGTCAACAGAAAATGTAGATTATCATTTATAGTACTTTGTCGCACTAACGTAACAATACTGCGACAGTTGGGATGCGTCAAAGTAATGAAAGTGACAAGGTACTAAAATGATCATCTACTTTTGCTGTTGGCCATGCATGACCGCACACTTTATCTACATCTAATTCAATTTTAACATTTCTAGTCTTAACATTTCAGCGTTAATATACTCGTAGAAACAATATTGGCCGCGGTCTATTTGACGAATATAACAAATGACAACTTGGAATGGTGACTTACACAGCGCTTACGTAGTTTGCAAGGTACGGTAAGCTCTTAAGTTAAGTCTTATTTTGGTTATGTTTTGTAGCGAGACTGACATGAAGAGCTGTTCCATTACCATCCAGCGAAGGTCGTACTTTCTTGTACAGGTAGAGCGAAACGCCACTAAACGATCTTTCAAGCGATATTATATTTTTTCGATAGCGTTAGCAAGCGATTATGTACTCGTACCTTACTCGGTAGTCGTTACGCGATTTCCAGGAAAACAATTACCATACGTAAAACAATTAGTAGTATCTGTGAAAGTAATTACCTAATTATCTAAATACGAGTACTTATAATATAAATAAGTAAAATAAAAACTAAGAAAGTGCTTATTAAACAAAGACGTAAACGGAATTTTCTTGTTAAAAATGTTAAAATTCTTAATTGTACATGGAACGAGGTACGAGTACATATAAACCCTCGTGACACTGGTTTGTAAACAGTATTTTGTCCCTATCTATATCGGATGAACCCGAGATTTAGCATTAATATGTAGAATATAAGTATTATTTCTTTTCTGTTTAATTTTCTTGCCCTTCCCGGTCGGAATGTTCATGAGGCGACAAGCCCTTTTTCTCATTAAAAAAAAAACATAATTTAGTGTCAATTTGTTTGTATAGTATCTATTGATTAGACATTTTTAAAACAACTTTGAATGGTATAGACAAACAGTGTCGCGTAAAGTTCTGTCATTTGTGAAACTCACTTTTTTACGATTTGTCCGATTCTGTCGCTGCTTTAACGAAGTATGTTAGCATGTTAGTGTTAGCCTGGTCGAAGGGCAAGGCGTAGGTAGCGAGCGACAGTAATTATTATCGCGGCGTAGTGTCGTCGACTCCGGGCAGAGCGTTCACCCCGGGGGTCGGTGTCGGAGCGCAATGCTGCTGGTGCATATCACTAATCTGGCCACTTGCAACTATATGGACCGAAGCAGGGATTTCAATAACAAAATAATTAATTAAGACCTGTCATGATGTTCGAGATTATATTACTCTCCGTGATCGGCCTGATAAGATAAGTAAGATAACTACTACACTTATGGCAAATAAAATATTAGTTTCGAGTCAAACTTCGGCCCAGATTTGCCAATACTAAAAACTCTGGAAAGTCGTTCGAAAACACTGGTTAAAAAATATGCTGTAAGAAAAACTAATAATAGGATTCATATCCGGGAGGAAGCAGGATTTGATATTTTATTTGTAAGAAAGTAAGCTGCATCAGTTTTCAATCAAGGATAAAATATTAGTACTTAGGTAACTTTACTGAAACCTTTCTAAGTATACTAATATTTTGCGTCTATGATGTTCCAGTCATCATCATCATAATGTCAGCCGAAAGACGTCCACTTCTGGACATAGGCCTCCGTCGTATGCCTATGATGATGCAACATTATTAATATTATTATCTACAAAATAGTTTGAGTAACTCTATATTGTCAAAACGTTAAATTTGATATTTTGATATCAGTCAGATTGTACAGTTAACTGCAAAAGTGTATGGAAAATTTCACGAACAAAGTGCACTTGTTAAAGTTGTTAAAGTTTTACATCATTTTATTTTCGTGATTAACAGATATATCCTGAAATTATTTTGTAGATACGCAAAATAGCCAAGGTTTTATCGCCTGTAAACATATTTTTACCACTATACTAACATATTCACAAAGTAACTACTTGACCAATAGGTATCTACTATACAAAAATAACTAATTAGTAGTATTACTCGACTAGAGACTCCTCGCCTTGCATTTTAAAGTACCATACTTAATTCTAAAATATTTCATCTACCGCAGTCACTCATATAGGCACTGAAATCGCGCTTCCTTTAATCCAGTAAACAACCCGCACTGTAACGCACAGTGACGCATTTTAGGCATCAACAAGCGATCCTATAAATACCTGGAGCACACATTGTTTGATACTGACACTGCAGACAGTGTGGCTGGCTGAACAGAATGAACCCTTGTGATGTGACACATCTGCCAACTTTACTCGCAATTACTGGAACACACCGTCACCAGATACTATATTTATATGTTCCAGAGAAGAAAGAACAGAAACCACAATGATACAAACTTATACCTATTCTATGTCATAAATCACAAAGCCAAGCCTCTCCAGACAGAACAGTACCTAACTCGTTCATATAATCTTTGCACATTATGTATTCAATGCGTTATAATTATAAGACTTACTCGTATAAGTAGTATAATTTAAATATTTGAACATAGACACTAATATTGAACAAATTTATAAAAAAGAAAATTTTTGCATGTATCGATTTGATGCTATATTATATTTGTATGTATTACTTACTTCGGAAGTAGAGTCTAATTAAGATCATCTATTTTTACAGTATCAGATATTTTTTAACGTATTAGCTAATAATAAAGATGAAGAATACACATTAAGAACTAATACACATTATGTATGAATTCACAATATAGTCATCCCTTCTTTCTAAACTGGACAAGCCTCATTAGTCAAACTGAACACAGTAGAGTAATTTTATCACATTACCTGCTGATTATTAAAGTAGGGAAATTATAATTATTGAGGTATAGTCGGTGTCGCAATGTCGGGCGCGGCTAAACGCGCCGCTCACGGCCGCCCGCCGCCCACTCGCCGCTTAAACCCATATACAGCACCAATGCACAGCAATATTCATATTTTTATACATCTCTCTCAATGAAGCAACTTGTTGTTAACAATCACCCACTAAACTATCCTTGTTAGTGCGTCCGTTGGCATTGCCATGACGTCAGGGCAATAATCTTTACCAACTGTTTCTTTTAATGCGTTAATTATATCTGGAGTGTTCTAGGTGATTCATTGCAAAGTTACAAAGATATATATTATCTTCTATTTGACTTGATGCTCCTAGTTCGTCGAATGAATAGCTGAAGTTTAGGTTTTGGTTCAAGCTTTTGGTAGTCATGGTATGAGTAAAGTACCTAGAAAGGCGTGGTTGATGGTAGGTGTTAGGTAACACTGTGTTGAATGCTTCCCTTCTACATTAGAATGCGGATTTTGCTTAAACAATGCATCCCGCCTTTCCCGCGATCTTCGCACCAGCCGCATTAAACAAGCATTTACATCAAACACTGCTCAGTGAAAGTACGGCAGGCGATTACCAACCGTCTTCACTTACAGAACTTCATTATCTTGCCGCTCTAAATGTCGGCGATAATAACAACTTATTAGATACCGAGTGACAAATAAATACAGGCTGGGACTGGTTGTTCAGGAATCCTACCCGCACCCGCACACAAGCAATTTATGTAGCTATGATCGGAGCAAAATGTAGTGTTGGCAACTCTCGGCTCTGCTGGCTCATATACGGCTTACCTAATATTGATTTAATTGTCTATCTAATGTAGACAGACAAGCAGGTAAGCTGGATATGTATATTTATGATTTCCGTCAACTTAATTTGGAATTATGTTGTAGTTTCTGTTACTTAAAGGTTTTCATGTAGAACTCGCCCATTAGCGATAAGACTGCCTGTTGCTCATATCGCCTTTTACAGTAAGTTTTGTGTTCTTTGAATAATAACCCAAAACAGAGTGTTTGGAAAGCGCTGATTAGGTATCAAACCAAACATCGTTGATAGGCTTTATTATTATACACCATTATGATTTTTTTCAGTTTTTTATATCTTCATAGTTTGGAAATTAGAGGGGGGGGGACACACTTTTTACGACTTTGACAGCTAATATCTCACCAACGGTTGACTTAACTGGAAAAGTTTTCTAGAAACCTCTCATTTTTGAAGGCCTATCCATTGATTCCCCACACGCCTACGTGCATTGAAAAAAAAAATTGACCCCCCTTACATGAATGGGGTTCCCCCCAGTTCAAATTGTTTTTCGTAATTTCACATAATATTTCTATAGCGGTTCATATCATACACCTTGCTACCAATTTCATAATTGTAGTGCTCATAGTCTCCGAGTAAATCGGCTGTGACATAGACATGACGAATCTATAAGGGTTCCGTTTAAGCCATATCATACAATATAGCTAGGTTTAAGAAAACTTTTCCATTTAAGTTGACTATAATTTTTAAGAAAAAAAAACCGACTTCAATGGGGGAGGTCGGTGAAAGATTATTATACTTAGATGGTGCACTCTTAGATTCCATACAATAAAATAAAAATGGCTTTAAGTATGTTAATAACGGTAGAAGACTAAGTACCCTCAATTCCTCATGGAATCATGGAAAAACCTTGCTTGCTTGACAAACGAAACGAAGAGAACAAATCGCCAAACGTGAACTACGCGTCGTTGAAGAGTTCCGTTCTGATCATCATCAGCAGTTCCACTTCATCAAATGTCACTTTTATGAATGAAAATGCTTGGTTAGTTAATGAAAATACTCAAATCACTATTTGTGTGCCTTTCACATTTGAGGAGTTCCCTCGATTCCTAATGGATCCCATCATCAGAACTCGAGCATGACAAAAATCAATCGTGAAAATAGAACTTGCTTAACAAACACAGCTAGAAGGACAAATCGCCAAACGTGAACTTTTCGTCGTTGAAGAGTTCTGTTCTGATCATCATCAGCAGTTCCGCTTCATCAAATATCACATTTTTGTATGATAATGCTCGATTTGTTGATAAAAACACAAAAATCACTATATGTTTGCCTTTAAGATTTGAGGAGTTCCCTCAATTCCTCATGGATCCCATCATCAAAAATCGAGATTGACAAAAAATTATCGTGAAAATAGGACTTGCTTAACAAACACAGCTAGGAAGACAAATCGCCAAACGTGAACTTTTCGTCGTTGAAGAGTTCTGTTCTGATCATCATCAGCGGTTCCACTTCATCAAATGTCATATTTTTGTATGATAATGCTCGATTTGTTGATAAAAACACCAAAAATCACTATGTTTGCCTTTAAGATTTGAGGAGTTCCCTCAATTCCTCATGGATCCCATCATCAGAAATCAAGCATGACAAAAATTAATCGTGAAAATAGAACTTGCTTAACAAACACAGCTAGGAGGACAAATCGTCAAACGTGAACTTTTCGTTGTTGAAGAGTTCTGTTCTGATCATCATCAGCAGTTCCACTTCATCCAATGTCACATTTTTGGATGAAAATGCTTGACTTGTTGATAAAAACACAAAAACCACTATATGTTTGCCTTAAAAATTTTAAGAAGTTCCCTCAATTCCTCATGGATCCCATCATCAGAACTGCGTTTTGACAAAAACGGGACCAATTTGGATATATATACTTACAATCAAAAAAAGAATTTTCCAAATCGGTTAAGAAATGACGGAGTTATGGACTAACAAACATTAAAAATAAGTAAAAAAAAAAGAAACATACAACCGAATTGATAACCTCCTCTTTTGAAATCATGAAGTCGGTTAAAAATCGAACGTTGGTGAGATATTAGCTGTCAAAATCGTAGAAAGTGCGAGTGTGTGTCCCCTCCAATTTACAAACTATGATATTTAAATTTCTGAAAAAAATTGAGGTGGTGTACATTAATAAATAAGTTCAACGATTTTTGGTTTGAACAAGTTATAAGTCATTTTTAAGTTATCGCTGAAAAACTGCCTCGCTTGCGCAAAAAGACGTGAGTGCCGTCAGTTTCTATGAAGATACGACCTTTTTTAAGTCCTATTAGTGGTTTTAAACTAGCACTATAGCAGTTTTAGGTAAGGAGCCTACGGTATCATTGTACATGGTGCGTCACGCACATGGCCGCTTTTTTAAGTCAGTGCTATTGTAACTCTCGCATTGTGTTTTCTATTTAGTTTGTTTGGCATACGTAAATTTAGTTATTATTATTTGTTTAGTATTTATCTAAAGTTCTGTGTGAGCGGTTGGATCAGGCCGAAAATCAGCGCTGTAGCCATAAGGCTGTAGAAGCATGTTGAGCTTGACGCTTTTTCCCATGGCACACGACTTATAATTTTCCTTATATCTATACATATAATAAAGCTGAAGAGGGTCGAAAGTCTGTACATGGAAGATATTCGAAAAAAAGTTGGCTGGGGATGGGGATACTTAGAATTGATAACAGAACACGTTCCAACAGTTTTTAGAATTTTTGTCTGTTTATCTGTTTGTCTGTTTACATGAACGCGCATCACGTGAAAACGGCTAAACGGATTTTGATGAAAACTTTACTAATCTGTCGAGTAAATACCCGGTCAGGTTTTAGGCTATAAAAATTGTGCAAATTTAGGTTTAAAGGGGGTAAAAAGAGGGGTTGAATTTTGTATGGGAACTCCTATAATCCATTAGTTACAGGAATGAAAATTGGTAAGCATATACTTGACGACAAAGGAAAAACATCCTCATTCAAAATTTGTGAAATCTTAAGATAGAAACTGAAAAAAAAAGTAAACGCAAGCGCTGCGCCGCGGCGCTGCCCAGTGTGCGCGCCAGCCACCACGGTCTCTTCAAATTTTGAACACTATTATGATTTATTCCATTAATTAACTGTGACTCTAAACCCCAATTTCAGTACCGTTTTCTAGATTCAAAAACTACATATATAACTTTGTAATCCCACTAATATTATAAATGCAAAAGTTTAGATGTTTGTTACTCAATCACGCAAAAACGGCTGAACAGATCAAGGTGATTTTTTGTATACTAAACAGTATATAATCTGGATTCACTTATAGTATACTTTTTGTCCCGATAATCACCCTCAAAGGGATGAAATCGGGGGTGCAAATATGGTCTATGAAACTGGTGATTTAAATCCTCATACGCCATTCTAAGCTTTAATTTTCAGCCCATTGGTAGTATAACGGCGTGTCAATAAATTTAACTTAAGCTATAGCAGAATTTTACGTATTGTAAACAAGCGACTTTCGATATGTCAAAGCCGAAATATCATAATTCCTTCTGATTGATGACGCTATTTTTGAGCATAACCTTTTAGCAATTAGGTCTATTATTGCGTGTAAATCAAAATAAATTTGCGATACTTTGGAATTGTTTGTCTTCATATGCTTAAATACAAAAACAGCTGCTTCAATGCAGTCTTTGTATCGTCGGTGTACAATTTAATTTTGTCGTGTATTATTTTTTACGTAATTGGTGACCCTTCAGACTATAATAACTGTTTGATATAAGAGATCACTTGGGCTGGGCAGCCCAATCGTCAACATTGACGGTTGAAGCACCTTAGATCTATGCACAAAGTACAATATATATACTGAGATGGAGATACCAGTGAAATACTCCACATAGATCGTAGCGCTGTTGTGTATTTAGTAAGAACTAACCGCACGACCGCTGCATCCCTGTCACTTCAATATGCAAGTGCGATAGAGATAGCACCAAGTGACATCTGGTACAAACAAGTTAAAATAACATTTCCATAGAAAAATTCGTACTTCGAGTTGAGAGGCCCCTGGATCTATGCTTATCCGTATACATATAATACAGCTGTAGAGGGTCGAAAATCTGTACATTGAAGATATTAGATAAATCAATGGAGTGATTGCAGGGCCCTTGGCATCAAAACAGAACACATTTCAACAGTTTTAAGAATTCGTGTCTGTTTGTCTATCGGTTTATATGTCTAGGCAGTGTGACTCTCGGCCTTCAGCCTCACGTGCATTGCCGCTTCGGGCCTTCGGTCCTCAGCCTTACATGAGGGGCCTGCTCTGTTGGCTATCTTGCCACTATGTATGAATGATCGGCATGAGGAGCCCACTCTGTGTGAATGATCTGCCTTTAGACTCGCATGCCTTGTCCCTCTGCATCAGGCCTTCGGTCCTACATAAGGAGCCCGCTCTGTTGGGACTCTCGGCCTTCGGCCTTGCTTGCATTGCCACTCTGCTTCAGACCTTCGGCCCTACATAAGGAGCCCGCTCTGTTGGGACGCTCGGCCTTGGCCCTCGCGTGCGTGTCACACGGCTCCGGGCCTTCAGCCTTATATAAGGATCCCGCTCTATTTGAATGCTCGGCCTTCGGCCTCGCATGCCTTGCCGCTCCATTTCGGCCCGTTAGTCATCAACTTTACATGAAGAATCTACTCTGTTGGGAAGCTCGGCCTTCGGCCTCGCGTGTCTCGCCTCCCTGTTTCAAGTCTTCGGCCCTCAACCTTACATAAGAAGCCCGCTCTGTGTGAATTCTCGGCCTTCCACCTTGCATGTTTTGCCACTCTGCTTCCTCCTTTCGGCCCTCATACTTACATGAAGAACCCGCTCTGTTAGGAAGTTTTACGGAAGAACTGCGTAGCAAGACTTTTATCATTGTACATGTAATACTTTACGGGCTTTATTCGTCTAGAATCGGTACATTTGATATTCTGAAATAAGCTTAATCATTCGTTTTGAAAGCACGCGCACGTAGCACCAACTCCCGTTACAATCGGACACTTTTAATTGAAGTTGTAGATGATTATATATTATACCTAAGACAGACTGTCCAGTTAGGTAGGTCCAACTTCGAGAAAGGGGTTAATCGTCGAATCCAACTCGGATGGGCAGCGTTCGGGAAGCTACGGCACATCTTTTCGTCCAATATTCCGCGGTGTCTCAAGACGAGGGTCTTTGACCAGTGTGTGTTGCCAGTGATGACATATGGCACTGAAACGTGGTCGCTTACTATGGGCCTCATAAGAAGGCTCAGAGTCACCCAAAGAGCAATGGAGATGGCTATGCTGGGAGTATCTTTGCGTGATTGTATCAGAAATGAGGCCATCCGCAGTAGAACCAAAGTAACCGACATAGCCCTCCGAACCGCTAAACTTTAGTGGCAGTGGGCGGGGCATATTGCACGTAGAACCGTTGGCCGTTGGGGACAAAAGGTTCTCGAGTGGGGTCGGGGATGCAAGTAAAGTCTATGAAACGGGGTGGTTTAATCCTCATACGCCATTCTACGATTTAAGTTTCAGCCAATTGGGAGTATAACAGCGTGTCAAAAAATTTAACTTAAAGCATAGCAGAATTGTAAACAAGTTGACGATTCATTATGTCAAAACCGAAGTATCATAATTCCTTCTGATTGTTGACGCTATTTTTGAACACAACCTTTTCGCAATAAGTTCTACTTTGCGTGTACATCAAAATGCATTTGCGATACTTTGGAATTGTTTTTATTCATATGCTTAAATACAAAACAGCTGTTTCAATGCACACTTTTTATCGTCGGTGTACCATTTAGTTTTATCGTGCGTTATTTTTTACGTAATTGTTGACCCTTCACACAATAAAAACTGTTTGACATAAGAGATCACTTGAGCTGGGCAGCCCAATCGTAAGCATAGACAGTTGGAGCATCTTAGATGTACACTTAGAAGAGGGTCGAAAGTCTGTACATGGAAGATATTCGAAAAAAAGTTGACTGGGGATACTTAGAATCGATAACAGAAATCGTTTCAACAGTTTTAAGAATTTGTGTCTGTTTGTCTGTCTGTTTATATGTCTAGGCATCACGTGAAACGAACGAATGGAGTACAATTTACCCTCATTAATATGGCAACTGGATCTTCGGCGACGACATAGCTCGGCCTTCGGCCTCGCATGCCTTGCCACTCTCCTTCGGCTTTCCAGTCATCAACCTTACATGAAGAATCTACTCTGTTGGGAGGCTCGGCCTTCAGCCTCGCGCGTCTCGCCTCTCCGCTTCATGCCTTCGGCCCTCATCCTTACATGAGTAGCCTGCTCTGTGTTTGTTTGCCGCTCTGCTTCCGACCTTCGGTCATCATACTTACATAAAGAACTCGCTCTGTTGGGATAACGTTTTACGGCAGAACTGCGTAGCGAGACTTTTATCATTGTACAATGTACATGTAATGTTTTTGACGAGATTCATTCGTCTAGAATCGGTACATTTGATATTCCGAAATAAGCACTTAATGATGCGTTTTGATAATAGGATTTCTAGGGAATGTCATATTGACTGAAATCATTTCTTAAGGGGGTGTAAAGAAGGGTGATAGATTGTATCATCATCATCATCTGAGGCGTTATAACCACGGGTGGGCCCTAGGCTAGCCTGGTCAAGCAAATATCTCCAGTCCGATCTATTCGTGACTTTCCTTCTCCAACATGTCACCCCTAAGTTCCTGGTGTCCACCTGAGCTTGAGAAAGATTGTATGGGAAAACAAATTATTCTAAGGCGAGAACGAATTATACGCGGGCGAAGTCGCGGGCAATAGCTAGTAACTAAATGATTTTCTATTTGTATTTTTCTGTTAAAAATTAACTAATCACAAAAGCAATATTATTCTTATCGCGGAGTAGCCCTCAGGACCCCGAGCATCCTTCAGGATGCAATTGTTCAGGGATAACGCCAGGATGATGGTGATGACGGAGTTGCCTTCAGAACATTATACGTAACATTAACAGTAGATATAAGGTAAATGTCCCAGTTCTTGACACCGACACAAATGACACAATATACATGGCACTTTCAATGTTATATCATTATGACAGAGGTGATCAATAGGTGTCATTTTTTGGACATTAAGATGTCTAGAATCGGAACGTTAACCTTCATTGTATTAATTATGAAATGAGGAGAACCTCTACTAGGCGGTAAGTTGGTAACTGACAGTAGCAGGTAAAAACGACTGAATGGATGGGTCGTACCTAGACCCATATAATATCCATTTAGTCGTTAAGCTTATTCGGAGTTGCCTCTCGTACCTACATTTGTTATCCTTTGTAAAGAGGTGCCGCCATTCCTGCACTTACCGTATCATCACCGACGTCTACCTGTTGTCTTAAAAGAGTTCTTTGTTCCCTGGGTCAACGAACTCGATATCTCACTTGTCTATTTTACGACGCGACATACTTTAAGATAAGTTTCTTTGTATTCCGATTACTATGTTACTTAAATCAATACTTAAATCAGCTACTGGTAATAAATACAGTTCACGGCTCAGCAATAACAGTATTATAGACCCACCGCTACGAGGCCCGGCGAGGGAATATTAAATTTAGATTTTAATCAGGACATCCTTTATTAGACTGGAAAGTGAATTACTGTGTGAACTTCGATTACGTTCATTCTTGAATTACTTCAATTTTTAATAGTAGATTGTATAAGGTCTAAAATAAGCCATAATACCAAGGAATGTGCGAAGAGGAATATGGTGTTTAGACCAGACTTAAACTTACAGTCTACTTTTCAATCCGATTGTGGGAAAATAAATGAAAAACGATTGTCCACCCAAAATGAAGACTAAATTCCACGGCGAACATATTGTTTTACAAACATATTTTTTTATAAACTCCACTGATCGTCTATTTAGCGCTATCAAAGCTCTGCACAAACGATTTAATCAATTTACAAACGATTGATTTAATTTAATTCAATTAAGAATTAAATCGTATACGTACCAAAAAGAACCCTTATCGGAACGTTAACGTTCCGATTGACTGACCAGGTGTATTGTGATTGGTGAGTTAGAATGATGAAGTTTTTGTTCAATAAATAATAAGTTGATTCATATTTTCCCTAGGGACTAAAGCCCCGCTTGATAAGCCTAAATATGACACACTTTTCGAGCATGAGAAGTGAAAAACACATTATCGTTTTTATATGTTCGTCAGTATGTTGGATAAGTAGCTCGAACCACTCATCTACCGAGTTTACTGGCAAATACCCCTAGGTGGGTCGTTGTTGTCAATTGCGTGGCTTAATAACCCAGTAGAGCTATCAATTCGACTCAGCATCTACCATAAAAGGCCGCTGGGGATTTCGTATAATCAACTCTTAACGGATTTATGTAATTACAGTTTACTCCTTTTCGTTTTTTCCTTAATAAAGCTATGGGCGAACAGTGTTTGTTTAGTTGTTATCATTTATTTTAAAATGTCGTGTAGTAGATGATGATAGTTAATTAAACAGCAGTACCTTTCAAATACTATTTATTGAAAGCTTTAATACTAAGCTAATAGGTCATCGTTTTAATTAGAGTTCCGTAGTCAACTAGGAACCCTTATAGTTTTTAACTAGGCAGGTACAGATTACTTAAAATTTACATAGTAGGTAACTAAGTACCTGCTAAATCCAAAAAGGGAAGAATGTGATTTCGTTTATATATGTGATCGAAATAAGTTACAGTATTTGTACTAAACAAAATTACACTAAGAATAAATATAAGAGTTACAAACGATCGCCATACTACTCTCTCTACTCATTAAATTAACTCGACATAATTAAACTTTTATTATATATTTTTCTTATTGTGATTAATTTTAAGTAACTTTGGTTGTAATCTACTCGTAATATGATTTTATTTTACATGTTTGCCCAATTAATTAATTATGGTTCATCTAAATTGTATTTGCATGCATTTATTTGTGTTTTTGAAGCAACTGATTGATTTGAATCGATCAACTTTAATGTATTAAGATAATATTAATAGCCTGTATTTTTAGTAGACCGCTCATTATATTATTATAAACTCACGTTTACAAAGACGCGAGACTCCAGTGGCACGAGCATACTTTATATTCTAACATGCTAAATATACACAACAATACCAATAACAGTCTCCATCCTTTTCCATTCAGTGTGATAAAGAGAGGGACGGAATATGTGACAGTGCAAACATTTAGACAAATGTAGAGCTACATTTTACGTTTAGCAGTTCTTTAGCGTGTTTAACGCTGTTTGTTTGGGCAGCCTCACCACTCGCGCGCCCTCGCTACCGGTGTTATAAATATCGTTTCATAAACGAGCCGTGTTAATACTTAAATAACGTTGATCTTCAAAATATTCCTCGTAAACCGTACGCAGTACGAAAATTAATCACAAATTATTACAACGATTCATCTTTCCTACAAACGCCTTAGAAATAACAATCGGTGTTGTTGACGTTACGCTACGCTACGCTTTGTATCATCCGTAATTAGTAAAGGTGAACAGTTTATGTGCTCCAAATATTTTCAACTAATTTGTTTAACGAAATGTCAGCAGATTTGCTACCAAAATTAGTCAATCGGGCGCGGGTAGTTTGAGGGAACGGAAGCAGCGGAGCACGGGGCGAGGCGCGAACTGAGCCGAACGCAAATAGCCACGTGACCCGGCCATTGACTCGGTTTATCCTAATCCGTCCTACTACTCCAATTCAGCCCTCAAGACGGGAAGCCGAACCAATCCCGCCTCTACTTGCATATAAGTACCGCCATATAAAAGCAGATTTTACGTTCTTTATGACCTACATTGAAATCGAACTGTAAAGAAGCATCTAAATAATTATAACCCACACAACTCATGCGGAAAACAATCCTGATCTAGAATAATAAACTGAATGTTTTCATACTATGACTATAAATAATAAATAAAAACAGTTGGTATCATATCATGCGAGCTTCGTCGATTCGAAACAGATGGAGTTCAATACAACAAGTATTGGCAAATGATAATTTAAAAATACCCACCATCTAATTTGTTTTGAGAAAACCCACAAATTCCTCGTCTTTAGGTACTTATGGATGACATCACATTTAAGGAATAAGTTATCCAATTGACATGGCAGTCCGGTCAAGCAACTTAATGAAATAATGAGAATAAGCAATTTACAAAATTAAGAGAGAAGTCATGTCATGTATGACGCGAAAGTAGATACTAATAAAGTTAATAACTCACCCAAAGAATAGCAGCAGTGCAATCGGCACATACATTTTTATTAGAGTAGAATTTAATTTGTGTGTAAACAATTGTGTAACACGATATATTATTTAAAATATTTTTTTACTATGTTTAGTTATTTTTAAACACGGCACTTGACGTTCTCGACACAACTGTTTTTCATATGTAAACGAGGTACTTACCTATCTTAGCAACCACAGTTTAATACTATAGAGTATATTACTTACTTTGCTGACCAGTGCTATGCAACCTTAACAGGGATGCCCTAAAATCTGCTGTTGCAATCTAAATAAATATGGTTTGATTTGTAGAGTGAAATCAATGAGTACCAATCTTTCATTCGTTTCTCATTACGGGTATTAAGAGCGCATTATACCTTCATCATTCGAGCATGCCATCCTTTTCATGAGGCTGTATTCGAGCGTGACGGCGGATTATGGTAATGAAGAGTCCTGCGGCGAGCGGCCAGAGCTTACACTGACCCAATCCTGCGCGTATCGTTAATACTAGATTATGCATATTTACGGCAACCCTGAAATCCCTGTACATTTGTCATGAACTGTAAAAGGTATTCGGTGTCATTTAAAACCCGTGGTGCACGCGACGTGGTCTGTAACATAAATTGGGCTAACCTTGACGAAGACGCGTGTAAATGTGTAATCGTATTTAATTACATACATACATAATAAACACAGCTGACCGCACAACATTATAAACTATTTGGATAATGGAATAACTGTGTAATTGCCGTTGTTGCGTACCGCCTAGGTACTATTTATTTCAAACAATGTCCGCAGTATAACCCGCCTACTGTTCACATACCAGTCCCGGCTCGTATATTAGCGCAAACTTGAATGACAGGCCGGGACCGGTCACCGGGCTCGGTAGGACAATGCCCACAGACAGACTATTCATTTTCTTGCAGTGCCAACAGTTGCCGAGCAAGTGTCGCCCAATTATGTGGGCCGGCCGGCTCAATGCGACAGTGCTAAATACCGAATCTGTAGCAACATGCCAACCACACGGTGAATGCGAACTATTCATTCGTCCATACGATATTTGTATGAACGGTTAGATATCGGATGTTAAGCTTATCCTGCTGTTAGATGCATACTTTCAACTCTGTGTTCACACGCTTTGTTCGAACACAATGCTTCTCTTACGTTCTTTTTGTTTTCGTTCTGACTACCTTTGTTGATAATCAACAATATCGCGAGTACGTAAAGAAATCTAGCGTGAGATTTTTATAACATTTTATGATTTTATTTTGCAATTGGGCATTCTTATGTCTTATTTATTGGCAGTTTTTCTTGAAATAATTAGCTAAATTTTAGGAGCATGAGTGTTACTTTATAATAACACTGGCGGCTGCAGACAGTCGAGTCGGATCAGTCTGCGGAGTGTCCCGGCCAGTCCAGACCAGGGCCGCGGCTTGCTTTACGTCACAGCTGACGACACCTACAGTCCCGCCCGAAATACTCGCCGAGCGTGTTCCACCGAAAAGCATGTCAATCAATTTGCATTAAAATCGCGATGACGACCGTAATACTTAAGTAATTATAACGCAATAACACCGCTAATACCCATCCTAAAACAGAGAAGTTGTCCCACAAGTAGCCCACATTAGTAACAAACGAGTTACCACCTAGCATTGCCAACGGCTTACCTTTTAGCATTTAAGAGAATTAATTGCCTTCACGTCGCCATCTTACATAACCCTGCCGGTGAGCAGAGTGCGCCGAGACTGGAGACAATGCATGTCTGACATTTATTAAAGCGTATTAATGTAATGTGTAATGCGTGTCGCTGGTCGAGGGAAATGCAACAGGACCAATGAACTTATTTTAAAACATAAATGACTTCACAATTGCGTAGGATCACAAACACTGAACCAATAGGAAGCGAGCTCGTGTGGGACACCAGGTCCATTCAAAATTATCAATTGGCCCTCGCTCCGTTGAAGTAGGCCAGCGACTACCACGCGAGCACCTTTTATGAACATAAACGTTGCATGGTTCGGATTCGGATATTGTACATTCAGGAAATTCAACGTCATAAGGATTTTTTTAACCTTACACTTCATAACTTCGCCGAATTGTAATACATTGTTGGCGAAAGCAACACTCTTTATCTTTACCTTAGCACACCTTAGCCACCTAAATATGTCAGAGAATCACCTCATGAAGTTTTAAATGGATAAACCTGTGGCTTTTCTTTTCAATCAAAGAAAGCTTTCTATACAAAACGGTATGTATTAAGACAATCATCGCACGGATCGTGTTATGAAAACGAAGCGAACCGGTTTCGAAAATATATCAATTGAAAGTACCAACTCGGCATAGCGCATGTTTAATATTATTGTGCAGCTCAATGCGTGCTTGCAACACCCGACGAGCCCGTTACATGACAGATTTATCAGTCTGTCTGCGATTGCCACCCGCCGTCGCCAGTCGCCATGTCGTCGAGATAGGTCTAGGGTCTAGCAATGCTGAGTAGGAATCTCCATAGCACTGATGATCGAAACTCTACAATCTCCATCCATTATTATTATCCGGCCAGTTATTCAGACACCCTGAATAAGCGCATCGTCCCACCGCAAGAAACTTAATTTTAAGAAATAATAATAACAACAATAAATATTGGGGGACAATTTTATACAAATCGACCTAGTCCCAAAACCAAACTAAGCAAAGCTTGTACTATGGGTACTAGACGACGATACACACTACTAACTTATATAGATAAATACATACTTAAATACATAGTAAACATCCAAGACCCAAGAACCCAACCCAACCCAAGAAGAAGAGATCGGTGAAAAATGCACAAATAAATGCCCTGGCCGAGATTCGAACCCGGGACCTCTAGCTTCGGAGGCAGAATCACTACCAACTAGGCTAAACAGGCCGTCAAATAATAGTAGATTGTATAACAAGTGTCTAAAATACGCCATAGTAGCGCGAGATGGTTATTTTCCCGAACGAACGAAGTGAGGGAAAATAATTCCACGATAATATGGCTTTTAGACCAGAGTTATATTCACTCACTCTCTACTTTTCACTTCGATTACGAGAAAATTAATAAACAAAGATGATCCTCCCATAACAAACAATAAATCCAAAGCGCACATATGTATAATTTGTGCGGCAATGGCGGCATCTTTTTTAGGGTTCCGAGGCTTTGCTCTGTGATTGTTAGTGCTAAAAAGCTGCAATTTGGCATGGATATATAAATCAATAAATCTAAAAAGCATTAAATTAAAATCTAAAATTTAAGGGTTCCTCCCCTACACGTAAAGTGGGGATGTTTTTTTTTTGCTTCAACCCTATGATGTGGGGTCTTGTTGGATAGGTCTTTCAAGATCTTCTTGAAACATTTTTTGATAAAGTGAATATTATCGGAAATAATCACTCTAAAAGAAAAAAAATTGTGTCCCTTCCTTCTAACTTTTGAACTATGTGGCCAAAAAATATGAGAAACTCATAAAAGTAAAGCTTATTCATAGACTTTCAACGAAAACTATAGCGGACATGATCGGTTGAGCTGTTTTTGAGTTATCGTAAAAAGTTTTCTCTTCTTAATAAAAGACGTATGAAACACTGCGAAGCTATTCCCTTTTGCTTGTTATTGATTTTTTTTAACTGAGTTCATTGGGCAACTACCCTACACTGAGCATGGACCGACATGATCTTGGCCGATTTTTTAAACTACATTGGTTCATACAAAATATAGAAACTGGTTTGATTAGATAAAGACACCGCGAATAAACGCCTCTGACCTGCTTCCAGATTGTTCGCTTTTATGGTAGCTGTTTTCTGGTTGTTTAATATTTTATTTTTAAATAGTTAAATTTGTTTTTTTGTGATTGTTGCATTTAATATGGTGAAGTGTTTTTATTGGTCCAAGTCTAAGTAGTAGTAAAAATAATATGTATGTCTCTATGGTATTTGTAATAGGCTTCAGCTCATCATCATCATCCTAGCGTTATCCCACTACAGTTGCAGCCTGAAGGATGCCTGGGGTCCGATACCTAATTCCAAGAATGTACTTAATAGGCCTCAGAAGGCTCAAAGAAATGAATTTGATGGTGATGATAATTTTTAGGCTATTCGCAATATTAGATTAGTACCTAAGTTTTACACAATGTAAATACCAAATCCCGAGAACATTTTTGTTTCTAAGCACATAATCCATGTGTACTGCAATACCTGATCGGTGTCAGCTCCTTATTCATGAAATAAAACTTACCAATATAATATGTGTAATTAATTATATATGCCATCTTGAACCGGAAGATATGTTAGGAATTTTACAGCATTGTACGTAGTAAATCATAAACGCCGTTTAAGTTCAACTACTATAATCATGTTGAACACATGAAGAGATACCATTATATGAGGCAATGTCAACTAATAGCTAGAACAGCAGCTCTTTCATACCTTTTATGGCACTAGTTTACATCAAGCAGACTGGTTTTGTTTAAAAATATATCGACGATTTGCATAACTACTGTTATTAGGTAACCGTATTAACAACAAAGTCGATGAATAAGTTTGGATTCCTAGAAAAAGACAAAGAGTTTGAAAGCGTGAGTTGCGAATTCAGTAATGGTAGTGGCAGGTGCGCTGTGGCTAGAGTTAGCGTCATTGTTATTATACGTTGTTACGGTTGCCGCAAGGTTATTGGGTCGGTTGCCGTGTAATCACGCGAGACGTTTGACAGTTTGTTTGTAGTTACCCTTTCTAACGTCACCTGCGCCTGGACCTGCGCTGTCGCACGCAGTTTGTAAAATAAAACCGAGTTCCCGTTAGACATGTGTCATCGCGACTCAATGTATGGCGCCCTCGTTACACCGTACTGCGGCCACGGAACCTGTTTTCGGTGCTTTACAATTTTAACCCTTACATGAACGTCTCAAACTGATTATTGTTATCATCTTATCAGATATTTTCTGTACGTAGAGTAGTGATATTAGCACAACGGGAAATGAAAATTTTCTTATTCATCATTCGGATTTATTCGGTAAGATTCGTTATCGCAGGAAACTAAACCAGTATGTTGAGTACAGATAGCTGCAGAGGAAATAAACCACCTATAGCTACCTCTACTACTGGTAGTACTTTACAAAATTTAGATAACATCACCGGAAAACTATGTACCTACGTAAAAACTGAACATATGTAGTCGGAAGAAAGATGTTGTAAACAAACGATGGGAGCCCGTGCCAACTACATGGCTTCGACTATTGTTACGGTATTTTATTCACAACTTCACAGTTCAGGCGTACCAGTGTACGTCAGACCCCCGATTATGTTTAGTTGTTACGCATCCCGGCTTGGGTAATGGGTGATGAGTGGTGAGGTAAGGTGAAACGCGTTGTGAATGGCATGGCTGTATGTTTGTAGCGAGTGATTAATCGCCCCCGCGCACAATGCCACATCAGAGTGGGGTGAATGTGGGCTAAATATCGCTTTGTCCGGCCAGTCCCTAAATAATGTACGTATCACCTACATCTAATATGTATTTGATATCAATTAGTTGTATTTACAGGTATAAGTAAAAATAAATGTTCATAAATTAAATTAAATCTAAATATAACTAGACTTACAATTAAAATAAATTTATTGAAATAATAAAAAGATAAAGAAACTTAAAAAAAACTACATTCGCTACCCAAGGTCACTCATTGGCGGAAAAGAACCCAAGATGCTGGCGGCGTTTCCCCGTTGCACAGCAATACTGAGCCTTTGTCCGAAAAACGCCCCAGCTCTTGGATCACAGGTAAATCGAATAAGTTTTAATAATTATATTAAGGTCGGGATTTATAGGGCTCTTTTTATGCTAATTCATAACAATTAAATGAAACGATTGAGATAGCTTAATAGGACCTGGGTCTCTTTCACATTTGAGAATGACATTAAAATACTACCTATTGGGATAACAAAAATACACCTCCAGGTGTAAAGAAAATTCTCAGCTACATATCTGAACATGTAGTGAAAGTCAAATTATAACTGTGTAAGCTAAATATAGCATAGGCTTTATATTATCTATTTACATACGCATCTATATACCCTCGACCTCATTAGCACTTACGATGGTGATGCTCCCTGATGAGCATAGCAAGGAAATGCTTATCCATTTTATTTTATATATATAAAAAATCACTTTAGTTATCTGTTGTCGAATTGCTGCATATATGTAACTAAATATGGGAGAAGCATAACTCTGCTCGTTTATTTAATCCTTAGCCTCAACGCTAAGCGGAGGTGAAACCTAACAACGCCATTGCTATTTATTCTCAAATTCTAAACGTGCGGGGGTAAATTTATTGCGTTCGACCCGTATCACGACAACAATGACACATTTTGGTCGCCCCCGGGTTCATAGCGTGATTGTATGAACGAAACTCTCCTATTATTCATGTGACATAAAAGTAGTTCTCTTTCAGGGGCGACGCTTGCGAATTATGAAATGAACTCACATCCGATCCGGAGGGCCCTGTAATCCGGGCCATAATAATATAAATCACAGCCCTATAACGTAGAACATATGCGGAGGGATATAGAAGGTAATGTGGCGATTAGTTGAAACAAATGTGATTTTGGTATATTAGTGGACATAAAGCTAGAAGGACTTTATGTTTTGGTTTTCTATATTTGAAGGTAATCTTACAAATCGGCAATCGACATGGACGCAAACAGTAGTGGTTTTATCATGGTTTAGGTACGGTGACACGCCATTTAGCATTTAGCTGTCATCCCAATACAATACATAATCTTAAAACTATGAACCCAAGGTACTACATATGTTTACGTTAAAAACCATATGGAAAAGCTTGTACTGTGGGTGCTTATATTGATAAACAAATATTTAGAGCAATGAGCTATATTTTGTTGAATTAGAGACAGAAAACATCCATGACTCTGGGACAGTTTTTTAAAATCACAACAAAAACAAGCTAATTGTGATTCGCTGGTTTTAATACTAATAAAATAAACTGACAAGAGCATGTCGGGCCATGCTCAGTGTAGGTTTCCGTAGTTGCCCAATGAACTTACTTTAAAAATATGAATAACAAGCAAAAGGGAATACTTTCGCAGCATTAAGTAGGTACATACGTCTTTTACTATAAAGGCAAGACTTTTTACGATAACTCAAAAACGGCTTAACTGATCATGTCCGCTATAGTTTTCGTTGAAAGTCTTTATTAAGCTTTACTTTCATGTTTTTTTTCATACTTTTGGGCCAATAGTTTAAAAGTTAGAGGTGGGGGCGACAATATTTTTTTTCTTTTTAACCGACTTCAAGATTTCAAAAGAGGAGGTTATCAAATAACTCCGTCATTTCTTAACCGATTTGAAAAATTCTTTTTTTGATTGTATGTATATATATCCAAGTTGGTCCCGTTTTTGTCAAAAGGCAGTTCTGATGATGGGATCCATGAGGAATTGAAGGAACTCCTCAAATCTTTAAGGCAAACATATAGTGATTTTTGTGTTTTTATCAACAAGTCAAGCATTTGCATCCAAAAATGTGACATTGGATGAAGTGGAACTGCTGATGATGATCAGAACAGAACTCTTCAACGACGAAAAGTTCACGTTTGGCGATTTGTCCTCCTAGCTGTGTTTGTTAAGCAAGTTCTATTTTCACGATTAATTTTTGTCATGCTCGAGTTCTGATGATGGGATCCATGAGGAATTGAGGGAACTCCTCAAATCTTAAAGGCAAACATATAGTGATTTTTGTGTTTTTATCAACAAATCGAGCATTATCATACAAAAATGTGACATTTGATGAAGTGGAACTGCTGATGATGATCAGAACAGAACTCTTCAACGACGAAAAGTTCACGTTTGGCGATTTGTCCTTCTAGCTGTGTTTGTTAAGCAAGTTCTATTTTCACGATTGATTTTTGTCATGCTCGAGTTCTGATGATGGGATCCATTAAGAATCGAGGATACTCCTCAAATGTGAAAGGCACACAAATAGTGATTTTAGTATTTTCATGAACTAATCAAGCATTTTCATTCATAAAAGTGACATTTGATGAAGTGGAACTGCTGATGATGATCAGAACGGAACTCTTCAACGACGCGTAGTTCACGTTTGGCGATTTGTTCTCTTCGTTTTGTTTGTCAAGCAAGCAAGGTTTTTCCATGATTTCATGAGGAATTGAGGGTACTTAGTCTTCTACCATTATAAACATACTTATAGCCATTTTTGTATTTTATTGTATGGAATCTAAGAGTGCACCATCTAAGATCTAATAATCTTTCACCGGACTCCCCCATTAAAGTCGGTTTTTTTTTCTTAAAAATTATGGAGTGAATATTTCCGAAAATATTCACTTTATGAAAAAATGATTGATGAAGACCTCTATTCATTTTGTACGACAGACAGCAGGACCGTCTGCTTCCTAAGATGCAACGTAAATTACCAGATACAGAAAAAAATAGATACTGGTAGGGACGATGACGCAATGACGCTTCAGCTATCGAACTAGAATCCAATGACTCCATAAAACTTATGAATTATTCTACCTACCAAATTCTGGAAATTGTACGCAATGCAGTGACCAAAGTATTTTGTCACTGACACTTCTCAGAATTTTTTCCAACTTGCCTCTCTCGAAGAACGAGGTGCATAAGCGCCCCGATGAGTCAACAGCCTCGTAATGACGTTAGTGTCATTACCGGCCACCAAGGTAAATAGAGAGTGATCACTAATCACTTACTCCTATCGTAGGTATGAATAAATTCGTGTTTAGAGTACGAGACCCGTCATTATCGTTACCTAATCGCTACGCTTATCTGAGCAAATGTTGAATCATTTCTTAATGCGCTCGACTAATGTCGGAGTTTCTTGACAATGTTAACAATATTGGCTCATACTTAACCGTCATTAAATGTTATCTAATGTCAAGGTTAAACAAAACTTAAGCAAGCTCATGGTAGACATATTTTTACCAATTATCCCTTCTTTGGGACTTTTTATTACACTTTGCACTAAATGTCTCTTGCTTGAACTCAGAACCGTAAGAGTCATAACAACTTTACATTTTGACATCACAACTCAACATGTTCATGTTCAACACGTGACTAATCATAATAATTTACGCCAAACTATAAAATAAAAACATCTTTGGTGCTGTGAAGCCTTTGGGAGCATAAAAAAAGTATATTTATCACATAAAATATGGCTATATGGCGTAGAATGGACATCAGCAAGTGGGAAGTGTAAATATAGCGTTAGGGTTAGGTAGTGCTTTTGATAATCACATGACTAAGCCTGGGTTGCACCAAACCGCCTGTAATCGTAAGCGGTGTTCGTTAAAATCTGAATGTATGGAAAGTTAGACAAGTTTCTATGGGATGACAGCTGCCGGCGCCATATTTAACGTTGATCGGTCTGTGATCGTAAGTTGGTGCAACTCAGCCTAAGGCTAAGCCTAAGGCTGGGTTGCACCGACTTACGATCACAGACCGATCAACGTTAAATATGGCGCCGGCAGCTGTCATCCCATAGAAACTTGTCTAACTTTCCATACATTCAGATTTTAACGAACACCGCTTACGATTACAGGCGGTTTGGTGCAACCCAGCCTTAGTATTTAAAACAAGTGACTAACGTTCCTCGCTCTATGTCTGATAGATATAGTTGTTGTGATTGTGCCTAACAGCTACTTGTAGTTATAAGTAAACGTATTATAGTGCGATGTGATGATGGCACATTGTGTGCGTCGCTTATCGCTGGGCAGGAAGTGGCGGGGTTTATTATTCGTGTCGCGCATCATGTGGCTGCGTGAGTGCGTGCGCGGTGCGCCGGCGCAGCCGCGCTCCAGGATAATTGCCATTGCTACTCGCCTCTCCAGATACGAATACGACACTAACGGGACACCGCTGATATAATCTCTAATTAACAGCGAAACTCATACCTGTACACGTCAACGTTTACTATAAATAGTACGTAGTAGCTGTCTAATCGTATCTAACGGCTGGCGATTAACTATTTAACGCGCTAGTGACCTCTCGTGGTTGAGTAACAGATAGGTAGGATGAATTATTGTGTTGAGTTTATAGTTTATTGTTTTATAAGGATCGAGTGTGCGTGCAGCGGCGCGCGAACCGGCCTCCTCTGGGAACAGGTTTGGCTGCGGGGTGCAACCGCGGGTCAACAACTCACCTTACTGATCCAAACACGTAGGCTGATCGGCAAAAATCCGACGCCTACTCAAATACTTTCTGATTAGCATCATGAAAGGCATCGAGCTACCAGGAGCAGTGGAGAACGGTGTGCGATTACCACTATAAAGATACAATACAATGCGAGCCAGTAAACTAGATACGAGTACTTATACTAGGTATTGCCCACCAGATACCTATCCGGTACGAGTCTGACTAGAGTTTTTAGCAAAATTAAGAATACGGGTACGCGTCCCTAGAGGAAATAGTTATTGATCTCTTCGCATCGTTAATAAATTATAATTTTAATTGGTGAACTGACAACACAATGCAATATCGTTTCCCTTTACAGTTTACTGATAAATATGAATAAGCAATAAGTATCAGTTCAGATGCGTTAAGTTACTAACGATGATTCATTGCTCAGAGGCACAATTCTAATTAACGACGCATTTGTCCTACACAAGCGAGGCTACATACATAATAAGACAAGGCAGTTATATCATAAAAACTAATAGTTCCTTCTACAACCATTTCTATAATAGTTCTTTCAACTTATTCGCGGCGCAGAACAATTTCTTATTCAAAGCCAGCAAACATAAACTAGATAGTTTACCGAGCCATCTGGACCCTACACGCTGCAAACAGCCGGTTAAAAGACTTGTTTAATTTTAGTATTTCCGAGAACAGAATAATGGCACTTCGATTATAACCAGTCGAGTGTTTAAAAACATCTTTGAAAACGAGACATTGCATTTGCACTTAGCGAGGATGCAAAGTGGGAAAAAGGTAAAAATAAGTAAGTAGATGATACTTAAAGCAGTTAGCCGGCCGCAGGGATGCGCCCGCGTCGGGTCTGACGGACAGCGCCGCGCCGCAGCGCTAGGTGCGTCTAGACCCGCCGGAATATTTTATGTAGATTATGTAGGTAAGTATACTCGTATAAGTATTAAACATAACGCCAAATCGAACTTGCTGTGCCTACTTTGAATACTACAATTTGGCAGTTTGGAAGTGGATGAGAAAATTAAAAAAAGCGCATCAAATAGCTGTGGATGCCGGGATGAGAGAGCAACAAAGAATAACCGGGCGACTGATACTACGGCCTTCGTCTACGATATTTTACAATAACGAGTCTTTCAAAGGATGTGCGGGTTTACAGTTCTTTCTCGCAAACCACTTACTTAACCGTGTCACCTATAAAATCTCCCTCGCCCCTTCTTGGACCCCATTTGGAGTATGAATCAAACGAGTTTTTTGTGTAATTCCACAATAGATGCGGGCGCGCACGTGTTATTCTGTGCTAAATTTTGATACATATCTAATTACCTAATTAGTTGGCGGGACTAGTAGGGTAGCAGATAAAAGCGGCCGTGACATACAAACCCACACCACAGCCTCTAGACGTCTCTCTCGCGATCATTAACATTTCGCCATTACGGCAAGTAGTATTTTTAGACTATAAGCACGTAGAGAAACATGTGCACATCAAAATTACAATAAGATGCGTGGAAAAGGTTTAAAATAAGTGACAGATTGCCCAGTAACTGATTATGATGTCTGTAGAGAGAGCGGATGGACCAATCAGCGTGGTGTGACTCACACATACAACCATGATGTTAGTTGGTAGGCATATGGACGGATTAGATATGTTTACAATGCATTTTTTGTATTATATATACATTCCACCTACCTAGTAGATAAACACTATTGCGCAAGCCAAGTCCCACTAACTAAATATACTTGTATAAAAAAACATTTGTACAAAGTATCACTTTA
The DNA here is from genome assembly GCA_905163555.1 of Notocelia uddmanniana. Lineage (NCBI taxonomy): Eukaryota > Metazoa > Arthropoda > Insecta > Lepidoptera > Tortricidae > Notocelia > Notocelia uddmanniana. The sequence continues at coordinate 19,111,726 of LR991057.1, forward strand.
AAGGATCTTTTCCAGCTAACCTTTGAACTGAGAGAAAATGTCATATCACATGGCAGATATACCCTACCTCTTTCACAATTACAATCTTACCTAACTGAGACGTATGTACTACAGTCGACACATACGTACGTACCTACAGTCAGCATCAAAGGTAGCTACGCATTTGAAAAGATCAGAAGTCTTTGTTATAAGGGAATAAGAGCTTTTGACCCCTTTACATGCGTAGCTACTTTTGACCCCTTTATATGCGTAGCTACTTTTGATGCTGACTGTACAGTCATCATCGAAATATTTCAAAGGTGACAAAATATGCAAACATGACTCTAATGATAAAGGCGTAAGATCGTAAATATTATATACATATTTTAGGACTTTGTATCTAGGTACCTACATACATACTAAATTGAGATAGATACGAGGTAGAAGTGCATGGCATTCTCATTAGCATCCACCTGTAAGAGGTGACATTGATGGTGCAATCGCAAAACTCAATCTGTAAAATCTCTAAATGCGGCGCTAAAACCTAAGATCGTCGTATGGTTTAAAAACAGAATGCGTGATTGGTTTTGTTGAATTAAGGATATTCGTTTTCGACTTGATTCTAGTAAAAACAACAATCAACCAATTATAATAATATCGAATCACTTTCAGTTTTGTTTCGTATTCGTTCCGTGATCTACATTTGAATTACACTTAATTAAGACGTAAATTGAATTACAAAATAATAATTTACAAAGAGAATTAACAAAGCGCATAAACTGATAATAACATTGCAACAATTATTTGCTAAATTTTTATTCTTATCTAATTTCGTTGCGTCCTCTTTTTGGGTTAATTCAGCAAATTTGCAAAGGGCTGAGTGGAAACCGTAATTGATTTCCACGTTTCAGGAAGACAAAACCCATTGAAAATACTGATGTTAATTGGACGAAACCGAATTACCAATTAAGAATTCACGCAGCGGGAGCCGATCTCCTAAATTTAATTACTTCACAAAACAGGTAACTGATTTATATTATTGTCAGATTAAGCTTACTGTGATGCGGTTAACTGCTGTAAATCAAACGGAACCCACTTCTCTGGGTGTTACGCAAAATGTTCTTGAAATCGCTTTCTACGTCGCGTCAAGTCCACGCTGCTGAGCTGTGATAAGCCTTCTTATGTAATCGGCTGCAATGGATGTATATAGGCAGCCACTTGCCTGCCAACGACGTCATCGCGAATTTATGACAGGGAACATAAAGTCACACGAAAGGCCAATCGCTGCAAAATATTTGCTGCCCTGCCGTATTGTGTATACTTTCGTGCGGTGATTCAATAGGATAAATAAGTAGGTACTCGTACGAAAGCCCGCCCGTAAACGTCCGAGAATCTGTTAAATCAATTTATTGCCGTTTTTTATGACGATGGTTCATATGGTCTACAAAAAAAATGTACCTACAATAACGAATATCGTTATTTAACAGCATAAAACGACCGTTGATCAGGCCCGTGTCTAAATGGACAGCAGTTTGTCAGAATCATCGCGAACGCGATCCCCCAAATTGCGAGTAATTAGGTTTAATACCAGTCACCATTTTTTGTCTGTTCGCTCTACATCGACCTTACCCAATTCTCTACGTAGCTTTTTTCACAAATTATTTTATGGCTATTAAAACGAACAAATCATGTGTAAAGGTGATTCATGAATTCCCATTGTCTTAAATAGAGATATAACTTGTCGTGGTTTTTAATACAAAGACTGGTTATCATTTCCAACATTCATAACAATTTCATTGCTTGTCTTTAGTAAGTCATGTTCGAAGTTCACGTAAGTCGTAAGTATGTATCTTCCTTATTGTATTGTTAGTCATATAAACAGCAGCCTACCCGGTTGGCATTGTGCCATTGCGTCTCCGCCATTCTACTCCATACGTGGTCCACGAGTATAAACATTATCTAGCAAGCGCGTAGATACTTGCGCAGCGCATATTTCAATACAATTAACAAGTTGTAGCAGAACTATACCAGAGATTTTTTGCTGCCGCGTGTGAAGAAGCGATTTCACTGAGAAACGCGGTAGTGAGGCGGTACCTTTCGCTCGATTCGACGGCGGATAGAGAACAGTAACAGCTGTGCCACTTCCCACTGACCTTTGTTACAATCCCACTCCAAGAAAGCACTGGTAATCTATCGCGTGGTGCAGGGTTAGGAAAATCAATAACAGGCAGATTATTTTCATATTACATTGTTACGTCGTTTCACTTGGCCAGTGATATCGAGTTTAATATAAAATTGTCGACTTAACTACAATTATAGGAAGGTTGAACATGTCGACATTGAACTTTGTGGTGAGTAATGATCTGTGTTAAGAAATTGGCACAACACCAAGTGCCCTGTAACCGGTCGCAAAGGCACAGCCAGACGTAGAACTGATTCAATAGTCTAGTGAATAAATTCATCTAAAAATGATTTTTATCTGATGCCAACTTTAATCCTGATACTTACTCATACCTACTCCTTTTTAGTCACCAAGTTCGAGAAGTGGACCGGCACCAATGATGCCGATAACTCGCCCGACGATTGCAGGTTGTAAAGTGCATCTCCCGACTTACCGCAGAGCATTATAACGTCAGCGTGCACCTGCAGCCTAATAATTACTAGATGATCTTATCGTCTCTCTGTCCCTTTCGATTACGTTTCATCTATATGTCGGATTTTGTAAGACTGTAGGTAGATTACTCGGAATAGACCCGAGATTGCAAGTTTATTAACATCTGCAAGGTGATAATACTTTCAAACGAGCGTTAGGACCTCGTTAGGACATAACTGTCATGCTGTTGACCTTCAAAAATGTCTTCAATTTTACAATAAGTATTACCCTGTTGGAAACTATTGTCAGTATTTTACACAAGCAAGGAAAGGTACGAGTACTACATACATCCATTTTAATTTCCTGAAAAAACTGTTTCTTTTTTGGGAAAGAATGCCACCCTCGCTCACCCCTCCTTCCACGTGCGTCCCGCTGTATGTTTTATGAATGAGCTCAGCAATTTTTACTTCCCCGCATTACTTTGCAATCATAACAGAGGCGTTATTATAAAAGTACTGTTTTAGAATATCGATGAGTTCGTTTCAGCGCTCGCAATTTGCCTGTAAGTCTTTTAGTACTTATCGTAAGTGTAATCATGTAAGGTGTTGAAAACTTTACTTTGAACGTCTCGACTGTGTTTAAGAGAATCAAAACGACTCTACATTTTTATGTTAAGACTATCAATTTTGGTTCTTGTTTCAACACATTTAAGCTACCATCTTAACAGTACTTGCATGCAGACAAGCCAAGCCCAATAAAATAATTCTGCACGATTAAGCGTGTTCTGTAGATATTCTTAAACCAAGAAATTATAAATAATTAATTTAACCTCTTTTAACATGTATCTATATTACCTTCAAGACTCAATAGCATTTATTTACGAAATGATTAACATGTATAATGATGATAGCGTAGTCATTAAAATAAACCCATTTATAAGCCCATAATTTAGTAAGCGACCACCAATGAGTTATAAAAGGGCGTGGTCAAAGCTCGTCGACCTTCCTGAGCGGAAGTCGTTGTCAATGCATGTGCCCTGCGGTTGCCATAAACAACCCAATCCAGCACATACCTACCCATCGTATGCATACCTAATTGACACTTGGAATCGTGATCCTTACTTGCTATACCTAGCGAGTCTATTATCAACAACGCAACACAATGACGAGCCAAACGGCACCTCCTCTGTTCATTATAATAGTGTTTCCATAGAAATACCTTGTCTTGTGTACCTAGGTTTTGGTCTTGATTACCGAAGGCTATATGATGAGTTGGACGATTTGTTTAGGAATACAATTATTGCAATTACTGTGTTACATAATACATATTTATTTTAAGGTTATGAGTTCTTAGGCGGAAGTATGTTACTACCCAGAAAACCGGTTTAACACGTGGTGTAACTACCGAGGGCCACTGCACAATACAGGGCACATTTTGTTTTGTTATTGTGTCTTATGCTTAACATAGCACGTGTAGTTCATCTCACTTGCTATGCGATGAAACAAGTGCATACCAAACTTTACCTTATGCTTTTTGTCCGAGGGGCGATTATGGCTCACAACGGAAACTGTATGAAACATCTGTTAAGAAGTCCCCTTTGGCTTGGCCGATCAATGTGCGTCCCCAACGTCCATTGTAAAACAAAAATTGTGTAAGGAGTCCGCCAGGAAAACAACAGAAATGAACCTTAATGTACGTATTTCCGTTCCACCGTAGTCAAGTCTCGAATTAGTGTACCTACTTCGGTATATGGATAAAATGCGTCCGATTAAAGTGAAATAAAAAAAACGGTTAAGCGCGAGTCCGATTCACGCACCGAGGGTTCCGTACAACGATCGTGTACCCGTCCCGACCCCATCAATTCAGGAAAACTCTTAACAGCACGATATGTAGAAATTGAACGCTATGGATACAGCGCTTTGTTACTAATTAGCGCGACTAAATAACGCACTAGGTATGTACGAGAAATACGAGTATGATGGTGTTTCAAGGATAATTATCACATGAACAGATTTCAATAAAAAAACTATTTTAACGAGAATCTAAATTTACCACCATAAAAAAAGGAAAAACTGTTACAGAATGTTCAATCAAGCCCTTCCCGTTCATATGACACCCCACTTGACATAGTCTGCCTAAAACCCCAATTCCCAAACATATTTAATGCATCAGATTAGCCATGGTTAAAACTATTCCATTCAAATCGATAACATGTAAGTAAGTAATTCTTGAGATATTTAGCGACGTGATAGACAGACAGAGCGGCACCATAAGGGTTCCTTTTTTGGCTTTTTGGTACGGAACCCTAACAAACAGACAGGCATCAACCACGTAAACCGCTTCGGTACA